>JALIRH010000021.1:7107500-9507500 GCA_023055505.1 Callipepla californica brunnescens
GTTTTGCTCATCTTCCAATTAGGCATGTGTTTGTCAGCACACAGCAGAGCCACGTGCCTGCAGAATGCTCAGGGTGGTGTCACGGCTCGAAGTGATGTCACAGCATGGCATGGTATCAGCAAGGCCCGACGTTCACAGTGCCATAGCATGGTATGATGTCACAGCACAGAGTGGCACTGGGCATCACAAAAGCTGTCACTGAGGGATGTTTTGCCAGCCTTGCCCTTGCACATCGCAGGCTGAGAGACTTCCCTGTGATTAACGGGAAGTGGAAGAAGCAGTGACATGAGAAAACGAGCTGCTGCTTGACCAAGGTTGCCAGACGTGGTGTCATGGCATGGTGACAGCACTGATACCGGCGGCGGTGCTAATAATCACGAGCTCAAACTGCTGGGGACCCCCAGGTCCCCAAACGCAAATGAAGCCCTGGACAGCTTACCATTTTTATAGGACAAACGTATCTAAGCGGTTGTAAGAAACGATAAAGGAAGAAAAAAAAATATTGATCGCTACAGCTGCCGGAGTGAGGTCGATGCGATCATCGCCAGGAGTATGTGCACTGCCAGGAGGTGCTAAGCCTCACACGGATCCCGTTGGTGCCTCGCCTTTGATGGGCAGGCTGCAGGAGGGGCTCAGCGAGCTCTCCTCCCAGTGCTTCAGCAGCGAAGCAGTTAAACACTGCCTAAGGTTTCCTCCTCCCCAGCTCCCCTCAAAAGTGGAGTAACATCTTAAGCAGAAGCACCAGACGAACAAGATAAAGGCAAAGCCCTTCTGCAGGAGGATTTGTCTTTCAAATCTAGATTAGCAATTGGTGTTTGGGGAAGATGGGACCGTAATCTGATTGAATAAGGGGAGTTTGTGATATCAATCTCCTTGAATCCCATTGTCTTTGCGCGGCTTTGTAAATTAATATTCATTTTCATCTCTACGTTCATGCTGAATCTCTCGTGCTCCTTGTCTCTCCCTGTTTGATGAATTGCAGTCCTACGTATCGGATGCTGTGCACCCAGAATTAGCATCGTACGGTGTCTCTTAACTTTGTGCAAAGGCTGAACACTGTGGCTGCAGGAGTGAGGCAGGCACTGCCCCAGGCCTGGGCCCTGCGGGCTCCCCCTGCACAGTTCACTGCCAGCGCCGCTTTCCCCAAAATTGAATTTTTTCCCCTTCCCGTAGAGCATTGCATCTTGTTCAATCCTTCCCCTGTCACACGAGCTCCAGCACTGTTTCAATTGGATTCCAAAAATAACCTCTTTATTCACACGGCTCATGCTATTATATCGTAGTACAGCTCGGGCAGGCGAGGGGTCATTCCATTATCCAGGAACGAGATAACTGAGTATTAGGGCAGCCAGGCTCTTTGACTCTGTGCCCTGTGGTAATGGGCCTTTTTTAAGGGCATTAACCAATGTTTCTACTTAGGTATTTGACAAGAGTAAAGGTAACATTGCCATTTAATCCTCCCTTTTCTTTTCTTTTTTTTTTTTATCCTCACCTATAGACAGCGCTCACACATCCACTTCTCTTCAAGTGTTCAAGTGCTCAACACCGCTGAGCTCTCCACGTCCTCCCCCAGAGGCTGTGGCTCCCACTTCAATGAGACCCCCCCCCCCCCAGACTCCCTAACAAGGGCACAGCCTCTGCCACACCTAGATTATGTGCAAGGATTTTTCATCTCCCGCTTTGCCCCATGCAGCACTGCCTTCAGCCCCTGTTCACAATGAGGAACTGAGCTTAGGTCAGATGAGAAAACACCCAGGAAAACCCAGGGGGCTCTGAAACTATCCCATCTCACCACCTTGGGTTGGTTAGGGAGCACAAGCATTATGTCAGGCTTCTTGCTGAGTTGATGGCCATTGGGATCAGGTGCTGAGCCCACAGCCCTGGGGCACACAGCTCTGGCAGCAGTGCCCACCATCCTCCAGCCAGAGGAGCTGGAGGCCCAAGGGCTCTCAACGCCTGCACCTCCCCTCTTTAGGAGTATCTAAATGTATCTACCGAAGATTGTGGCTTAATTGATTGATTAATAACAGAAACTCTAATTGAATCCTCCCAGCTTGTACATAAGATGTCTTAATGTTAGAGCCTAGGGAGTAAGTGCACAGCATGGAAGTATGAAGTGCGGCACAACCAGTAACACTTTCAATTTAAAAGTCAATCTCATTATACGAGAAGCTGTTTCCTCTATCCCTCTGGAAAGGCAACAGCAATCTCCCATCTTCTCCCTACCAGAGCCACACGGTTTGTTAGTGTCTGTGGGAGATGCAAATACAAGCTTTTTTTTTTTATTTGTTCCCACTGCTGCATATCTGAGCAGTTCAGTAAATATTCATGAGGCTGCCATTGTAGGAGCTCTGAAAACTACAGAAAATATGCCCTCCGAGGTGACATGTAATTTGGCACTTCCCGCATGGAGAGGCAAAGGATGCAGCCAGAGCAGAAATATCCCAATAATTAAATGCCTTGCTACAAGCTAATCTTTTCTGTTTCTCATTAAACACGAGACACCTCAAATCTTTCCTACGTGCAGGACACACCGTAATGTAGAAGTTAGCTTGGATGGGTAGATCTGCACACACCATCCAGGGACCAGGAAGTATCTAGGCCAGGAACATCTGAAATTTCTTCCCAAATTCACACTTTAAGGCCACAATGCCTCTCACCATGGACAATGGAATCCCTTCAGATCAGAACAGGCACTCACACACAGTATGGCCATGTTTTCTTAGCCCACAGACCCTCCCGGGTTATTTCCCCTTCTGTGATAAGCAATCCTAGGCATTCCTGGTTCACACTTCCAGTCATGCCTTGTCCTGAAGAAGGACTGAGTTAATGCTCTAGGACGGCTACAACATGCTCTCTCCCTCCTGCAGCTCTCTGGTCACCACCTGGTACGTGCCAGGGAAACAGCATACCAACCACAAACCACTCCTTCATGTGTTCTTTATGCCCTGCTCCGATTCTTCAGTTTGGTTTCTAGGACTCAAAGTCTCACAAGACAGACCCTCCTTGTCTGAAAACAAGGATGCAACCCTGGTGAGTGTCAAGCTGCTGCATCTTGTCAGGTCTGTGGGCCACTCTAAGTTGTCCTCTGCCTGAAGGAGAAGGTTGGGGACCATTTCCAGCCTTTCCCTCACGTTCACCCTTTTTTCCTTCTATTGGAGTGCCTTCTTTTTGCAGAATGTCTGCCTTGGATGCCTGCCTACAGGATCTCTGGGGTGCAGTGGATCACAGCATAGGGATGGGCTCCCAGCACCGCTCACCTGGCCCCATGGATTGGGGACAATTAGTGCAATGCAGCTGGTGAACCCAGGTCCTGCATTGCTGGGGCAGGAGGCAACATGGAACAATGCAGCGATGCCACGCAGTGTTGAGATGGCCCCAGAGAATACCTGGTTGAATCCCATTTTGCCCCTTCTGTGTACTACATCCCTGCCTGCTGCTCATCCTGCTTCCTTTAACTACACCACCACTGGCATCTCAGTGTCATTCACACTGTAATCTCATAGATATCTGTTTCCTATTTGGATCCCACCTGTCAGAGCACCTCTTTCCCACTGGCAGTATGGGTAGTGAATGACCTTCAGCCAGCAAGTGGTTATAGCCTTAAGACAACACAATTAAACATGTTTTATTGCTTAACACACTGTGTCAGGAGCCTTAGTTGTGTTTTTGTTCCAGTCTTCTATGGTTTTCAGAAATGCCTGGAACTGTGACAGCTCAAAGCACCAGTGCACTTCTGCTCCCAGGTAATCAATAGAAGGCCTCAAGGTATCTCACGCTTCTGTCAAATATGGGATTTTTAGCATGAAAGCGTTTTCAAGACTTTTTTGGTCACTGCAGGGCTCCCCACCCTCATGCTCCCACAGCTATCAGGGCAAGGACACCAGGCTGACATGAAATGGAGCAGCCTGAGCCATGGGCTGGGGGCTCTGGGTACATGTAGGGCAAATAACCCTCAGTAATATCACCCAAAAGAAATAGTGCCAAAGATGGTATATTTTAGATGGGCTTAAGTAGATAGCATACAGATAGTTAATAAGGAAAGAGTGGCTCACCTTTGGAGATGGTCGAGGCTTGCTGAAAACTCCACTAGGGAGGGATCTCCAACCAGAGATCCTTCCCTCGTGGTGGTCAGCCCTTAAATGGGGTCTTGGGAGAGGTGGAGTCAAACTCCACCCCTTCCAATCACACTCACTTGTGCCCCTGCGGCTGACTCAGCGCTTGCCTCAGGTGATCAATCAGTGGTTCAGGCTGTGATTCAACAGTTCCCATACAGTACACCACGATGGGGCAGGTGGGATGGACAGATGAGATGGAATGGGATGGAAAGGATGGATGGGATGGGGAGGATGGAATGGATTGGACAGGACAATTGCAACCTCCAGGGAAGAAGTGTACATGTGGACAGGGGACACTCTTGGCCCCATACACACTGTCACCAAATATCACCCCTCCAGTACTGTCCCAAAGAAATGAGGCATGTGGGAGGCTGCAGGGCTGGGGCAGGCAGGAAAAACACCGGTTTATTAGTGGAGATGTTCCTGTTTTCTTCAGCTTCTGGGTTGTTGTTTTGGTTTTGTCTGTTTTCTGTTGTTTTTTTAAGGATCCCTGTGAATTAGATCCCAGTAGCAATTTACCTGTTTTTCAGAAAAACGCCTGTGTTCGCAGGAGCATCATGCCAGGATGAAATGCTAAGTTTCTTTGGGTAGAAAAACTGTCTTTTCACTTTAGAAAATTATTCCAGGTTAAAATTAAATATTTATGTACTTCACAGTCTCGCAAAGCTTGTTTTCGCTCAGACGAAGACGGCTCTCCAACATTACCCCATCTGTACCGCTGTGGCTTTGGCTCCTGCTGCATCTTCCAGCACACGGCTCGAACCCCCTCTTCAGCACTCCTCCGACTGGCAGCAGCAGACATTTTGAACAACATCTGATTTTATTTTTTTTTTCTGTCATTAAGAGTCGATTTTCAACCAGTGGCCTCTGTGCGTTGGCCTTCATTATTTCATAGCTGCATGCACTGGGCCACGACATCTGCACAAACGTTTTTTTAATAGGCCCCCCCCTCAAACCACCTCACATTTGTGTACAAATGGCTGTTCGTTTCCTCAGCCCTTATCCCGTTAGCTTTTGCAGCCGTTGTCATTAATGGTTTTAACTGCATTTAAATTGTCTTGATTTGTCTGCGAGTTGCGTTGGTCAAGGAGCAGTTGTTTGGCACATCCATCATTTCTGTCTCAGGTTAACCTCCAAGGCATCCTTTGTTGCCATCAGGAAATGCTTTTTGAAGCACCCAGTGCATCCAGCAGAGATCTGTTGAGCCCGTGCTGAGGAGTGAGGTCTGCACTCATAGGGCAGCTCCCACAGGAGTGAACACCTTTTGGGGCTGACCAAGCTATTTTCCCATCCCTCCTACAGAGAGGTTTTTGGTGCCTCTGTGGCAAATCTCTCTTAGTGAAATGGTGCTTGCTCCATGCACAGATCTGATGGGAGTTTGTTTGCAGAACCCAAAACAAACTAATAAAATAAAAAAAAAAATGCAATTGCTAATTAGGCTGAGATTGTGCAGTGTTCTTCTATATGGTCTCCCAATGGGAGAAAGTCTCTCTCACCCAAAGGAGGAGCCTCTTTGCAGCCATGCTCCTTCCCAGCCCTGCATGATGCCAGCTGTCCCACAGGCAATGGGAGAGGCAAAGAGTATTTTCTTATTAAGGCTTTTGCACCAGAACTATCCCTGGAGCAGATTCACTGTAGTAATGTCGGGCTGTGTGCAGTCCTGAAGCTGTTTCCATGTCTCACAGGGCTACCAAGGCTCCTCTGCTGCTGTGGACCACAGTGGCCTGGAGGGGATGCAGGAGAGCGTGCTGCATGGGCAGCCTGCATGGAGAGCATGCACGCAAAGCCCACATGGAAAGCAGGCATGCAGAGCCCATGTGGACAGCTTGCATGGAGAGTGTGCACAGAGAGCTGCAGGGAGAGCTGCTGAGCACCCCTCTCCCTTTCGGGGCTGCAATTTCTTTCCTCTGCCTGGTTTTCCTGAAGAGCAGAGCTCAGCAGCTGGAGGCAGCATTGCTGATGGCAGCGTCTCACTCCTAATGATGCCAGCAGAGCACTGCTTGGGACAGGGTTTCTGCAGTGCTGCACACCCACGCCTGCTGCTGCCAGTGCATGGCAAAGCTCTTCTTTCCCTCCTCTGCTCTCCTCAGGTCAGAGCAGCCCCATGCACCCAGCAGAAAGCAGCACGGGGTGGCCACGAGGAGCAGCAGCCATCGCCCTTGATTGGAGAATCCTGACACAAATGGCACGAGAAAAACAAATAGGGAGGGAAATGAACAAATTATACCGATAATTGGTTTAAAAAATGCATCAAAGAAAAATGATATTCAATAATACTGCTGGTTCCTAATGAATGTGTGTGTAATAAAATCAGGCTGTTTGGGCCGCGGTTAGCCCTGCACTTCACATCCCCAGATTAAAAATGGAACATCTGTGATGATTTAATTTACATGTTAATAACAAACAGGCCTCCAGAAACCAACGAATAAATGCCTTTTATTGCCGGCGTATCTTTTCCACTGCAGCTTGAATGAAAACTCTGGTAATTAATTGTTTTAAGCGATTCTATTAAAAAGTGTCTGGAAGTGCTGTGTGCCGAATGTTTATGTGGGCAGGCAGACGAGGGGAATACAGACGAGGAAGCAGCCTGCTAATTATGTGCCTTTTTAAAATTCACTGCCTCACAGACATGGGATACTTTTAAACGTGGAAGTCAACCTGGGTGCATTTTGTTTTCCCTGCTGTTATTTCCAGTTGAAAAGTTGGCCATTTGCAGTAAATCGCGCATCCTGATGGACATCTCCATGTTCTGGGAAGAGAAAATTGCCTCTCGGAGCACTGGGGCCAAAGGGAACTTTCAGGTGCTCTGCGCTCTGGGAGCTGAAGGAAGGCACCTTCCTTCAGTGTCAAGAGGGTCATTATGAAACTCTTCTGTGCTTCTGGCTGTGCAAAATTCAGGATGAGGGTTTGGGTAGAAGAAAGGACAGTTAGTCCTTTTCTCCCCAGCAGGCAACCTGTTGGCAGCAATCGCTCCTCCTTCGCCTTGTGCAAGGCACTGTGTTCCCAGGATGGAGGGATGCTGTGCTGCACGGCTCGGCACTGGGAGCATCCTTCACTCTAGGTGCAACATGAGGATCTGTGCAGAGCAGCACACAGCCAGAGGTGCCCGTTGCACACCCTGATATTTTATCCACTGCCATATGCCAAAGGAGCTGCTGTAAGAGCTGCACTTACAACCGCAGGGTTGCTTCTGTCTGCATTGCTGCTGCCCTGCAGTGGGCTGGCTGCAGAGCTGCGGCTGCCTGGCTCAGAGCTGCCCATCTCCAGGATGGGGACGTCTGGGAAAAGCACCACAGCCCCAAGGAACCCAGCTGAGGGCTGAGGCCTGAGGGTGGAGTGAGCCAGTTATGTGAGCAGGGCTGTGGGCTGCTGGGATCATGGGGCCGAGGAGAGGTGCTGCAGCACCACTGCTCCCTGCTGCTGTGGGGAACGATGGATGCTCTTCCTCCCTTTCCCCTCCCCAGACTTTGTGCTTGTCTCTCTAACAGAAGGAAAGTAAGCAGAAGGCTAAAGGAACTAAGACACAACTATTTACAACCTGAAACAATGGCAAAGGGTCAGGACGGTCACAGCACAGGAGCAGCACCGGTGGCACCAGGGCACAGGGGCAGTGCCACCACTGACAGCACCTCACCTAGGATGGACAGATGGATGGGAACCCACAGCACCAGGCCTGGCCAGCCCCTGCAGGTGGGCAGTGTGGATGGGAGGCGGATGCACACAGTTATTTATGGCGCAGGGCAGGAGGACAATGCTTCCCAACTAAAAATTGCACCGAAACCAAAGCATAAATTACAGCTGACAGCAGGCGGGCAGGGAGGTAGAGCGGGAGGAAGCTGAGCGGGCTGCAACGTTTCTGTTGCTGTTTGCTATTAAAAGACAGGGGCAAGGGAGACAGAAAAAAATATCTGTAAGGTGCGAGATTACACATTTCTTGGAGTAATTACATCCACAATTCTGCTCGAGTGACAGGGAGCTCCCCATCATCACCGCCAAAGAGGCCACGGATTAATGGGCTCTAATGAGAAGGGAAGACTCTCTCCATCCCTCTCTGCCTTTCATGCCATGGTTGTTCAGAGCCCAGAGCTGCCCTCTTCGTCGGGGGTGCGTGGCATTTGGCGGGCTCTCCCCTCTTTAGTTTTGCACATGAAAAGCTCTCTTTCCCTGAATGCCACAGGATGAGGTCCTTCAGCACACTCTTGAGCTCCACGTGCGCAGAGCTGAGAATGGATGGGTAGGAAACCTCCAGCTCCGTGGGGAAAGCACCTGGGAGCGCTTAGCGGGGTCCCTCTGTGGGGTGGGGATGCCTTTCCTCCCTCCTCCCTTCTCGCTCTCCTTGGAGCAGGGCTGTGTTCTGCTCAGCTCCACACGGTGGCTGCTCCCCAGGGGCTGAGGCAGCTTTTGTGAAGGTTTCTTCCCCAAAAAAGGAACAAGAGGAAAGCTGTGTAAACAAGGAGAGCAGGAAGGAGGGAGGGAAGCGGTTCCCTCAGAGGAGTTAGGATGGAGGCTGCCATGCCCTCCTAGTCCCATCAGATGCAGTGTTGGTCTGATCCCGTCCCCATGGGTGGCACGAGTGGCTCCGTCCCTGAGGCAAACAAAAGCAGAGAGCCACTTGTCAGCTCCGCAGTCAGTCAATATTTCATTGAACTTTGTTTTCCCTATTTAGTACAATTAAAATCCCAAGGAGAAGTCTTGTATAAATCAAAGTTCTTTTAAAGTGTACCACACAGACACACACATCGGTGCCACTGCACAGCGTGTGCCAGTAAAAAATATGCAACCCCCTTTGGCAACACAAGCAGAAATAAGCAATTTAGGATCTTAAAAGATAAAAGATAATAAAAGTAATTAAGATAATTAACCACCCTGAAGAGAGAAGAATTTACTGCTGTAAATTTTGTACTTAGTTTTAGATGGCAATATCGCAGCTGCCACTCCGCTTAATATACAGCACATCAAGGCGTGCTGCCTACGCCACTGCCGCTGGCTATGAGGGGCTCTCTGCAGTGTGGCTGTTGGTGGCCACAGCACTGAGCCTTGCAGAGCCACAGCCCAGCCCCAGCCACGCACATGCAGCCAGGACACAGAGCAGGCACTGTGCCCGCACAGCCAGGCATGGTCAGAGCGTTCCCCAGAGGTTTTCATGGGCAAAATGCAGAATGACGACGTGCGTCTCTGCAGAGCTGGGCTGGCTCCGTGCTCCCCTTCCTGCTGGTGAAGCACTGCAGCATGCTGGGACCAGGTGAGCACCGCTCCTCTCATCAGCCTTTTGCAGGGTTTCCAAACAAGTGTGCTGTCTCATGCTGACTGTCATGCTGCAGACGAACCACCTGTGAGCATCCCAACGGAACCAAAACGCTCCTTGAAATTCTCCATTGCTTCCCAAGCTCGGCTGCTGCTGCATTTTAGTGAGAGCACATCACGCTGCTGGTGCTGCCTTGTTTCCTCCTCTCCCCATCCGTCTGTATCCATCTGTTGCGACCTAGCTCCAGTAACAAGCTTTGTGAGATGATGAGCATTTGTAGCTCCATGTTAAGCAGGGCCCAACGGGAGCACAGCCAAGCTAGGACTGCTGGCCATGTTGGTGAACAAACCCTCCTCTTTCTCATCTGCTTTCTGTAGCCTTTTGCTTGCTGCAGTTTCACCCTGAGAGATGATGAACAAAAGGGGTCACAGGAGTCGTCCCTCCCGCACATGTGTGCTAAGATCACCAGGACCCAACGCCACCTTTGCTCTTTTCGGTCTCTGCCTTTTTGCAAGGAAATTCTTTCATTAAACAAATGCCAGCAGTCCCATTCTCCTCCCTGACAGCAGACCCTTGCAGTGTGCACTGTTTCTCTGCAACATCAGCCAAGGCAAACCAGCCCCAGCTGTACTGGAGCTGTGGCAGCGGCCCTGTGCATCTTCTTCTTCATTCTGCCCAGCTCTACATCCCTCAGCACCAAGCCCCATGCAGGCATTCACTATTTTTATCTCATCTATAAACACCTGAGCAACGTTTCTGCATTGCCCCTCTGCTGCCTGTCCTTCTTTCCCCTCGCAGCCCGCTGGCTGTGTCCCCTTGCTTCTCCCACCTGGAAGTGTGCAATGTTCTGTGCCTGTGGGGCAGGAGCTGAGCTGGAAGGAGTTCAGAAAAAGAGTTGGGAGCAATTAGACCAGTCCATCCAGTGAGCACAGATGTGGGAAGGGGAAGCAAAACAAGGGAGAGGACAGTAAGATCCAGCTTGGTTTTAGCTTCGTTTTCTAATGAAATGCAATTTAGGTGATCGGGCTGTCCATACCTGTCGGTATCTGGCTACATGTCTGCTGTGATAACTTCTTAATCTCTTGGCAGATTTCAACCCAAACTGACAGAAGTGTGGGCTAATGACATTCCTCAAAGCTACACGAAGGGCTCCTGCCTGGGGGAAGGTTCTGTCCACACCCCTGCCCCTGGTCGGACCTCTGCGGGCACAGCTGGATCTGGGCACACAGCAGCAGTGCTCATATTAACATCCACATACCATAGTGCTGGGTGGAGGGGCCAAGCTGGGAGGAGCAGGGGATGCCAGGGAATGGCAGCACAGGATGCAGTGCACATGGTAAATCTAAGCCCAGTCCCAGTCCTCATTGCTGGGCATCACCAACCCGGCAGCAGCTCACTGTAGACACGCACAGAACGCTTGTTTGCCACAGGAAACCAAACCCCACGTCGCCTCCCATGTGTCTGCCAACCATTAATACAATTTATTGCGGTGTAAATCCCCACAGTCGCCAGTCCATGATGGTCATCACCAGGCTTCCACCACAGGCAGACCTCACCCCGACCAGGAGCAGCTGGGCTGGGTTTGTCTGAGCACAGTGCTGTGAGGTCTGGGAGCAAACCCTACTCAGGCAGAAGGGGACATGGTTATGCAAGAGACCCCTTCTGCCCCTGGGGCCACGGCTCTGCACAGTTCCTGCACGCTGCAAATAGCAGCAGGGGGAAGATGCACTGCCATTAATAACACATCAGCACACATCTGCACGTTGGTTTCCCTCTCTGGTGTGCTCACACCTGCAATGTGCACCCCGTGGTAAGGGGATGGGGCAAGCACAGCCCCTGTCCTGAGCCAAGGCACCAGGCATCCAGCACCGGCTGCAAACCAGCATCACTTCCTCTAGTGCCATAAATCTCAGCATTTAGACACAGAACCAGCCCAGATGCTCTGAAGTGAAGCAAAACTTTGGGGGGGAGGTGACGGAAAGCTTGTGTGTTTACCAGAAAACAGTTATCAAGAGCCACTAAATGAGGAAAAAAAAGACATCTTTCTCATCTGCAAAGCACCACCTGATCCTAACAGAGCTTTTGTAAGGTTGTCCAGCATTTCCAAAATGGAGAGGGTTCTGAAAGGAAGAAAACTCATAAGATGTCTCTGCTTTTATAATTTAAAAAAAAAAATAGAAAACCAAAATTTACTTTATGAAATCCGAAGTTGCTTTTGCATGACAGGAGAACTCTGAAGTAAAAAATTGTTTACCACTCGTGTCAGTCATTTTTAAAGTGTTCGGTAATTCCTGTGCTGAGAAACAGCTCCGAATAAAAATAGATAAAAGCATTAAAAAGAAAAAAGGGAGAAAAGCGTGCTTTAGAAACTGCCCCTTTCCTGGTGCAGAGGGAATTGCTGCTCGTGGCACAGCGTTCTCCCAGCCACAGCCTGGCCACGAGCTGCCTGCACTGTGCATATGGGTGATGCTGAGCATCGCCCCTCAACTCCTGCAGGGCCTCTCATCCCCGCTTCAAGCCCTCTCCAGTTTGGAGCTGATGGGAAAGCGTGAGCGCCTGCATTGTGCACGCAAGCGATCCCCACCGCCTGGAGCCTCCTCATTTCTTTTAAAACGCAACCTTCAAGTATTCTCCTCATCATTTCTCAAATCCTTTTGTAACCGCCTATTGTTCGGCACAAGGAGCTCTCAGGAGCTGGGCTGAAGTTTCGTTTAACTGACGAACGGCAGCGAGCAGTGCAAGAGGGGACAGCATGGTGACACTGCCCACAGGACCCCAGCCAGCTCCCGAAGGTCACCTCACTGCAACTGCCAAGCAGCGATGGCATTTACAGCCCTGTGAGCCACAGAACTCACTCTTTGATGGTGGTTTGGGCTTTTATATCGCTTGGGTGGCTTGGGAAAAGTCCCTCGAGTGGCTCCTGCTGAGCCCTTGGGGCTGCAGGGTACCCAGCACAAGGCAAGCCAGCCCCGAGCGTGCACGTTCCCATTTACCCTTTGCACTGTATTTGTCCAACAGAGCTCCTTGCAGGGGGGCTTGAGAGGGAGGAGTCAAGCAGAAAAAAAAAAGAAAAGAAGAAAACAGCAAAAAAAAAATAATCAGTTTATTTTATACCAGAGTGACAAATGTTATTTTGAAATGAAATCCAGAAGTGTTGCCAGTGAGCCTTTGTTTGCTCTCGCACAAAAGTCCCCGGCTGGGGCCGGGCGGTGAGGAGTGCCGGAGGAGGAGAGGAGGAGGAGGAGGAGGAGAAGAGGAGGAGGAGGGCAGAGCTGCTGAGGCCCTTCTCAGCTGCATTCCAAGGGGCTTTCTGAAAAGAATGAAGTGTTGAGCGTTTGCCAAATAAAGGAGGGGGGCAAAGGTTGCTATTTATCCCAGAAAAGTAGCCAACATTATGTCTATTGATGGGAAGGAACCTGAAGAATTGTGGGAAGGAAGAAAGTTGCTTCGGCTGCCAATCACGGGCCCACATTTCCATGAGCTGCCAATCATAATTAAAAGGAATGTGGCGGTTCAGGAAGGTCACAGCAGTGAGGATCTCTCTGAATAAACACTGGGTCCCAATTGAAAGCCGCTCCAAAGGCTTCGAGTGATAAAAACGCCGACATCTACACCGCTCGTTGTTGTTGTTGGGTGCTCGGAGAGCCTCCCCTTGTCCCTGGTGCTGGGATCATCCCAGCTCTGTGCCATTTGCTGACACGCGTTGGGGCACACAGTGCACGGTCCCTGTGATGTTTGCACGCACCACGACAAGGTGCCCACCTCACTTTCCTGACTCCCAGAACGGGACCACAGTGCTGTGACGACAGCTTTCCGTGCAGTGGGTTTCCCACCTTGCTGGCAATAATCTGCACTGTGATGAAAGGAGTACCACTGGTAACACCAGGGATAATTCCACTGCGACCACGCAAATCCTCGTGCATTTTTTCCAGCACCATCCACGCACTTCTTTTTTCCCTGGAATGCTATTCAACACCCAGGGAACTGCAGAGAAAACCTCTTCTGCATCCAAACCTTTTACATGAGAACCAAACTGGTTGTGGTGCTCTCTAACAGACCCAGCTGAGCTGCAGGGCAGTGCTTGCTTGGATACCGCTCCCGATATCCACACTCACTCACTTCCAGCATATGCACACATTGGAGGCCACCACATACCAAAGGAGTGGACAAAAAGGAAGCATGTAAGCTGTGAGCCAGGCACCGTGCAAGACATAGCAATGCTTGATACAGCAATGCTTGACACAGCCAGCAGTACTCCCCTACCCCTGCAGACATCACAGTCGGGCTGCTCGCGTGTAGGCAATGACATTCGCAGCAGAGAGCAGCACAGCTCCTTGCTGCGTGCCTGCTCCAGGCTCTCCCAGCATCCCCATCCCCGGAGGACACATCTAGTGCTGGCCACACGCTGTGCTGGGGCTCCTGAGCACGGCCCCAAGCTCTATGCCCCATTCCCAGCATCGTTCTGCATGCAGAGCTGCTGGGAGCAGTTGACACGCGGCAGTAATGCGATGTGACTTCCAGCCCAGCGCTGCCTGCTGCAACATGCTCCCCTTCAGCCTGGCACAGAGGCGCGATATTTCACTCAGTGCCTTCAGAGCCTTTTTGTTCAAAGTGTATTTAAAAATTCAATGTCTCACGGCCTCCGTGGAGTTGCAGCTTTAGAGGCAGAAATGAAACCTCCAACACATCTTCAACAGGAAGAGTGAGAAAACACAACTGGGAGCCGAACATTGCATCCCCCTGGGCAGGGTGTCCCTGAGCAGGGATGCCCCTGGGGGTGGTGGCATCCCCTGGCCCAGTGGCACCGTGGGTGCCCACAAGGCTCCGTGCCAGGCCCATCCATCACACCCTGATGTGTAATTAGGAGGAGCTCCGTCTCACCGCTCGCCTTGCACCTCGGCGGGGCCAGGGAAGATAAGCTCTATGACACGCACATGATAGAGTACAAATAGTGTCTGTCGCATGATGTATAGAGCCATCTGCGCAGCACTGCGCTCCCGCTCCCTCCCTCTCACTCACTCCCGTTCCCTCTTTCTCTTTCTGCGTTCATTTACTCCGCAGTCAGATGCTGAGCGGGTGCCCGACAACATATCAGCAGCACCACGGAGCCCATCCCCACAGCCACAGGGTTCCCCGGGCATGGATGGGGATCACCGTGCCACAGCCCCAAGCTGCTTTACTTATTATTCCTGACCTTCATTATACCAGAGCAAAGCAAAAGCTGCGCCTCCTGCAGGACCAAGGTGACCCCACGTCACACCCCAGGGCCACTGTGGAACCCAGTGCCCATGGTACAGCATGCAGCATTTGTGGAGAGCTCCAGCCCCGCTGCTTTGCCTGCTGGCTCCCCGCCGGCCCTGCACAAACTCTCTGCAGCAAGCACATTTTCAGAGGATGCTGTAATCTCCTACACTGCCCTCACTAATCCCTGGGGAGGTTTCACTTCGCTCCTCCCCGCAGCAAACCCGTAACAAGCCCTCTGCCTTCCCACAGATGGGAGCTTTTAGGGAACTCTGAGAGCATAACGGGATCCCGCTGCCATCAGCTCCATGAGGAACCCAACAGTGGGGCAGAACCAATTGCATGCACACCCCTGTTCATCCCCCCCCAGCAAACCTTCCTGGGCAGAGCCGTGTGCCTGCACCGTGCGTGCCTCAAAGCTGCATGCATCTGCACTTCCCCACTCCTCTCTGCCTCGGAGGTGCCAGAAATGGCGCTCGGATAATCAATACCAGCAGCGCTCGGGTTTACAAATTGCATATCATTCATGCAAATGGGGGGGATGATGAAAAATAGCACTTAAGTGCCCTTTGTGCATAGACAGCTGGAAAAGTTCACCCCTTTTCTTAGTGTTAGTTAAGGCTAACATTAAAATACTCTCTGCGTTCTTGGTGCCTGTTCAATATATTTTATATAAGTTTAATAAAAAAAATTGCTAAGATCATTGGAAGGGTAAATAACTGCCATGCTGACATTGCTTCTATTTAAATCAGCTACACACTGCGTGCGTACATCGTTTGCATAAAACAATATTCAAGTAGGGTGATTTTAATGTTCTGTGCTATTTCTGACTCTCTCTGGATTGCTGTTTGCATATATTTGCATACCCTAGGAGAATTAAACTAGGAGTATGTAAATGAGCGAGCAGGCTCAGTGGTGGAGGAGTTTCTCGGTTCCACAAAGCAGCCTTCCCCAGCTTCCCCTGCTGCCAGGCGGCCTCCAGCCTCGCAGCCAGGTCGGGCTCAGCGGCCCCTGCAGACAATGCAGCGATTGTGGTGGGGGAGCGGGGCGGATGCACAGCACAACACGGTCACAGCACTGCTCCTACACCCCCAGCACCTAGCAGGGCCCAGCTTGGTGCTCTGCTTCCCCTAGGATCAAGCTCTGGCTCACAGCAGTGGGTTAGGGGAAAAGGGCAGGAGCGTGTTGGGCTGCGACACAGCACGCCCGCTCCTTGGCATCACCTCAAGGCGGGGACAAAAGGGGCAATGAGAGCTGTTGCTACAAGGGCTGAGCAAACCAGCTCCCGTCAGAATAAATCAGCATCCCTCCTGCTGGACTGGGCTGTCCCCACACCCCCACTCCCCACATATGGCACAGCGCTGCAGAACTCCGGGGCAGCTCTGCAGCCCCAGGGCCCTGCTGAGACACCAAGGTTCAAAAATCTCAAACAAAGGCTCCTCCAGCGTTCCTTACCCTTCCCAGAGGCACGAGGGTGGTGGGAACGATTTTCAGCACCGTGTGATGAATCTCCAAGAGGCCACATGGGGGCTTAATTAAGCAGCCTGGTGAAGTCTCAAATTTTCCTACTGATAATTGCAGAGCAGCCTGCCTCCCTGCTGGCACTGCTGAGGAAGTATAGCAAGGGGCTTGACCACAGCAGGGCTGCTGCTGCACAGCACCAGCTGGAAGCCCACGAAGAGCAGAGAGAACACTGCAAAACATCACGCTGCACTGCAAAGCGCTGCAGTGCTCAAGGGAAAGGTGGCCATGCCCCAGTACCAGCTAGGCACTGAGGAAGGTGGCTGCCCTGCTCAGAGCCCTGGCACTTGCTCTCCCTTTGTTTATATCCCAAAGAACTGAACTTCCGATCCCTCTGGCTATTCAAAGGGAATTTGATTACCTGACAGCAATTTCCTTCTGACCACAGAGAGCAGTGCCCCAGCGCAGCCCACTGATGGGTGCTTTCCCGACAGGGAAGTTATCAGCTGGGCTCAGAGAAGCGATGTTTGGAAAGCAGAAAGGTTGGATCTGAGCGAAGGCAGGACCCAAACCTCCCAGCTTCTCCTGAGAGCTGCAACTCACACGACCACTGCCCCAGCACAGCAGAAAGCCACAGCTGCCACTGTTTTATAATGCAATGCTATGTATTTAATATTTGTGTGCAGCCAGAGACTGAGGAGTACTGAAGATCAAGAAGCACTGATACCTGTATGGAGAAGTGCCACAGTGCCCTGCCAGATGCCCAGACCGGGTCCCCGAGAATGTCCTCCTGACATTACCCATCCCTCCCTCCATCCACCTCACCATCACTCCATCCTTTGTAAGTTCAAACCAAACACAGCAGCTGCTGGCTGGGACACGCATGAGAACACAGCACTCCCTGCATGGAAGAGGCTCCTTAACAGCCCGGGTCAGGCAAGGAACACCCATCCTGCTGCTCAGCCCCGTACTCATGCTTTGCAAGAGACAGGTCTGCGGCCAACTTACCAGTAGCCCAGGAGCCTCACATCCTCTTGTAGAGGAGCATTCTTCTCAATAATTAAAGAGATATTGGCTTGTTGAGCTGCAGAGATCATCACCGTGGAAGGAGTGGTAATAACTTCCCACCACAAAAGGACTTTCATTCTCCTGCTGATCATGACTTGGCTTTACTGTAAATTAAACACATCCTCACTGGCACCTGAAGGTTAAGGGGGATTTTCCTGCACTAAATCAAAGCGGACACCGGTTTCTTCTGCAGGAAGAATCTGAACTGGCTTAAAAGGTCAAACAGTTCGACACAGGATTTGGGTGGTTGTTTAAGGTCATCAGGCAGCCTGCTCTTGTCAATACATCAATTATTAACAAGTCATTGGAGTTCAAGTGATTTAGTCTTTTCTCTATTTTTTTCCCCTCTCCATTCTGTTAACAGGATTAGCAAATGGCAAATAAAAATAATGGTGGAGGTAAGCAAAGCAGGCTAGCTCAGCTGGACCAGCCTGCAGAGCCCCCACATCACCCCACACCCCTCTGCCTGCACAGGGCTGCTCTGAGACAAGGTGATGGATCAGTTAACTCTTAATAAGTCAAGAAAACCTGTTCCGTTTCCCATTTGCCCCACTGCTGCAATAGAAGCAGCACTGTGGTTAGGGGATACCTGGATGGGCATGATCACTTCCTGGAATTTTTTATATATTTAACAGAAAAAAATAATCCAGAAAACAACACTACAGGGAAACTTTATGTTTAAACAGTCATTTTGTCACATCAGAATTTTAAGATGTGTCTTCATCCTGCATTCATTTTAACAAATGTGTCTTCACAGTTCACATCATTGCTGCTCTTGGACTAATTAAATGTACACATACATTTTTAAGTGTTCGCTTTACTTCAGTACTCTCAGTTTCATTCAAGAGCTTGTTTAACACCTTGCACAAAAGAAAGTCCTTTGAAATTCCTTCCAGAAAATGTCACACATTAAAGAGCAAAAAAAGCTTCTCAGGCACACAAAACTACACTTATACCCAGCATGCAGATGTAGTTACAAGCACAGGGCAAATCATTAGGTAACAGCCTTAAGCTGCACCAGGGGAAGATCTAGGCTGGCTATTAGGAATAGGAACCTCCCCAGTAGAGCAATGAGGTGATGGCACAGGCTGCCCTGGGTAATCACACCCAGAGATGTTCAAGGAATGAAGAGATGTGGCACTTGGGAATGTGGTCAGTGGGCATGGCTGGGGTTGGACTTGGGGAGTTGAGAGGTCTTTTCCAACCTCAGCGATTCTATAAGCCTACATTTCTAAACCACAGGGACCTAGCACTGCTACTCAGACACCTCTCTATTTTACTTTTAATTCTTTTTGCACTTGTTTCTGGTGCTGCTGTTGCTATGAGGGCCATGATGGGGTATCAGAAGCCCCCAACCAACTTCATTTGGATCTGTGGTGGCCTGAAACCTCCAGAGCACTGCAACAGTGACCATCCACCCCACTGCCACAGGGCAGAGGATGAGGAGCAGTTGGCCACCCTGGAAACAGGGAGGGAACAGCAGAACAGAGCCCAAAATATCCCCCCCTTCCTGGAGGTAACCCCCCCCCCCATCAGTCCGTGGAATTATTTGTTTGAAATACAACACTGAAACTTGTCAGGAGACTTTTTGCAGCATATTGTTTTAAAGAAGACATTCAATTACCTCAGCTGCAATGCTTCACTGTGCTCTGATGATCTACTAAGGGAAAAATAACTAATATGTAGCATGTTGTGTCATAGACAATTATAGAGAACATCGCTTTTAAGGAAACAAGACTTGTGCCCAATTGTGCGGGATTTATTAAGTTTGCTGTTTTACAGCAACATGGCAAACTAAGGGAGGGGAACACATTTGCATTCCCTTCTGCAAAACCTTTGCTACGGGAGGGGAGGACTGTATTTTCCCTTCCCTCATTAAAAGCCAAGGAGCTGGTAAGGCTACAAACGATGGAGATAAACATCTCAACAGACACGTTATTATTTCCTCCTTTAGTTTTACACAGCATGAGATTCTTATGTGGAAACAAAGTGATTTGGCTATAGATTTATAGAGGGAGCAAATGATTCGGTCCTACATGATGGAGCATATCATGCATATTTTGTGCCTTAGCTCGTGGGCATATTCAGCTCTGCACACAAGACTGATGGAAGGGAGGCAAGAGGGAGAAGAGCTTGGGAAATGTGACATTATGCACAAGAGGAAACGCTGCTAGGATTTCACAGCTCCTTTGGCGAACAATGTGACTGAGAAATGCACTTACCGGAAAGGATAACTTAATTCATCTACCATACAGCAAGCATCTAGGAAGCAAGGCAGCAGGCAGAGGGGCCAGGAGAGAACAGCAGCAGCACCAAACATGATGGCACTGCCAGGAGGACAGCAGCAGGCACACAGCCCTTCCTGCCCCTCTGCCTCCCACTAGTACCCATTGACTGTGCTTCTTCAATGACCCAACATTGGAACACTGGGGCAGTTCTTAGATTTTTTTTTATTTGAATGCTAATCTCTTATGCACATAATGGAAGATCCCCACTCCAAGGATCCTACAGTTTAAGATCTTGATCCCACAGACTTACAAAAATGATCTGTTTTAAGCGTGTGATCAACACTGTTGACTCCAACACTTAAATTTGGCATGCACACAACCAGAGCTTGCTGGAGATGTTGATGTGCTTTAAGCAGGAAAATACAGTGCATCCATGGGAGGTGCCCACAGAGTCACCCACGACTAGAGCAAGGAACCACTGTTGTTTTTTTCCCCCCAAAAGAGAAGTCTGAGAGCAGGGATGCACTCTTCCAGTTGGAAGGATCCAAATCTGATGGGGTTCAGTGTGGCAGGCATTTTTGTAAGCACTTGGATGCAAGACATGAGGGAGCTTATGGGGTATGATTGATGGGCAATTTACAGTCCTCACAAGAAAAGCAAGAGAGGACTAAAAACAATGAATAAGTCTTCCTGGAATTCAAAATTCCCACCGAATGCATTTATCTTTTCCATTTGCTATAAATGGGCCGGGAGCAGGATAGCATTATTTCTCCATTGCTGGAAAGAGGAGGGCAGCCTTCACACCACCCACCGCCACGATAAACAATGTTCTCATGAGCCCATTGCTATTTATAGAAGCAATCCTATTTCTCACATATTTGCCTCTCGGTTACTGAGCAAGGGCACTTTCACAGCCCTGATGGATCTGAGCACATTCAGACACTAATCCCAGGGGAGGGATGCCATCCCAGGGATGCATCGCTCTGTCACTGGATAAACCATTACCTGTTACAAGCAGGCTTCTCCTGAGCACCCCCCAACACTAGGTGTAATTCTGTAGCCAAAGAACATTAATAGCACAGGTACAATACACGCATCTCCGTGCTCTTCTCACCTATACTGAAGAGATGGGAAAGGAGAAAGAGGGGGGGAGGTGGGAACGGATTTCACAGGATGAATGATCTGCTTTCTGCCAAGAACTCGGGCGCATCCAATAACCTCAAGCAGAGAAAATCTCAGCCTGAATTAAAGGCTCTGCTGGTCTGAATTCTCTTAAGTGTTCTGTGTTGGTTGCAAACACTCCAATTTCAGTCTCATTTGCTGTCTCACTGTAACATCTCCCAAGTCAGTGTCCTTACTTGCTCTGAGGTGCCATAGCCGAAAACCAGCTGATGTTTGGGGGAAGATGTGCCAGCTAAAAGGCAAAACAGCAAACTGTCTTTAGCAATGGGAATGCTGACTGCACAGAAAGCAGCAGCTGATATGCTGCCTCTCCATAGGAAACAGCCCCCAGGTAAAACATCAGCACCTTGCCAAGGCCACCACTGCCTGCCTGCCCCAGGACCAGCAGGGGCACCAACCCCCACCTCATGTGGGGAAAAGGGAGAAAAAAGGCAAACACCAGACCTCAAAAGAGAGCTCTGAATGGCTTACCACCACCACACTGCCATGGGAAGGTGGCAAAAGCTAAACACAAACAAGACTTCGCAGGGCTCTTGGCTTTTCTTTACCGACAAAAAGCCACTGCCTGGGATAGGAACAAAGCACACCTTTCTGGCTCAGGTGACTCATTTCTGTGTTCTGCTTATCTTGCTTTCCTTAATGTGATATGCAAATCCTAGCACAAGGGAATGCAGTGTGCATTTCCCTCTGTAAGTTTCCCCTGACCAGACCCAGGATACCATCCTCAGCAGGCAGTCCAGGAGAGCCCTTCAGTTACAGCTGCCATACAACAGAGGCAACCACTGCAGCTCCTCGGGACATGGGCACCATCTTGTGTTTCTCAAGGCTCTCTTGCACAGAGTGTCTGAGCATTCCCTGAGTTTGCAGTTTGATCTTACCCAAGGCAAAATACCTTCTTGCATCCAGTGGTCTATTTCACACCTTAGAAAGGCAGAAAATATTCACAGCTGCAGTACCACACACAGGAGGAGGGCAGCAGGAGCAGCCCCTTGTCTGGGACATGGCTGCAACATTGGCCATGCAGGAAAAGTAACTCCTAATAGCGGTATGCATGCAGGTACAGTGTGCTGACACCAGGCATCACTGAGCAAAGGGACAGTGCTGCCTCATGCTCCTGCCTTAGGGATGTTCAGCCCCATCACTGGGGTGTGAGCAAGAGCTCTTTATTACTGCTGGGAGTGGGAAAGGGGACTCCGTAAGTGTCAGATCCATCTGACACTAGGAAAATTCTTATAAATAAAATAGTTCCTATAAAATCTGTATGAGAGCTCTACAGTCCATCTCACACAGACTGTAATAAAGGAGAGACATAGTAACGACAGACAGAAACACCATCTTGGAGCAAGAAATCTTATTTTAAGAAGTATAAAAAGAAAAGTCATTTACTCTGTATTAACATTTTAAAAGCATGTTAGCAATGAGGGGAAGTACTTTACTGACACTTGAGGTGATTCAGTGCAGCACAGTGAGCACTCTGTGCTCCTGCACTCTGACTCTGGGCAGATCCTGACTCTGAACAGCGACTGACCCACCAGAGCCCAGCATTTATGGATTAGGCACCAAGAAACACCACGGGGAGAGGCAAAACTCACATTTATATTTTCTGTCATCCTTGTGACAACTAGAGGCATTGTGCTACTAAAATAAAATAAAAATCACAGAACTACGGAATGGCTGAGTTTATAGAAGACCTTAGAGATCATCAACCTCTGCCATGGGCTGGCTGCCCCCAGCTCAGGCTGCCCAGGGTCTATCGTGGCCTTGGGCATCTCCAGGGATGGGGCACCCACAGCTTTGGGTGACAGTATTCAGGACACCTTCTGAGTGAAGATTTCCCTCTGAGTGAAGATTTTCTTCCTGACATCCAACCTCAATTCCCCCTTGTTTGGTTTAAAGCCATTCCCTATTGCCCTATCACTATCAGGCCACATGAAAAGTCACTTCCCTCCTGCTTGTAAGCCTTCTCTTCTAGAGGATGAGCAGCCCAACTCCCTCAGCCTTTCTGCATAGGAGAGGTACTCCAGCCCTCTAAGCATCTTCATGGCTGTAGCACTACAGCGTGATGGAAAGCACAGCAATAACAGCAGGGTTGCAAAACCCTTAGCTACAGCAAATGAGGACAAGCCCAAACACAGCAGCCATGAACACCAAAACAAAAGGAAAAATACTGCTTACCTTTAGAAGACCTCTGATAGGCAGGAATCTCTAGAGAGATACCCTCACCCCTGCCGCCAACCCCTGTATGAGGTCTGGGAAGGGTAGGATCCTGGCTCCACCCCTTCCAGTCACTTAGGTGCATTGCATGCACCTGAGCTGTCCTGGGTTGGCCCTGCCTTCCCACCAGGTGCTCCACCATTGTTTCAGGCTGTGACTTAGCATTTCTACTACAGTGGCCTCCCTCTGGACCCACTCCAGCAGCTCCACATCTCTCCTGTGCTGGAAGCCCAGGCCTGGACACAAGATACTTGGAAACCAAGCTGTTCCTCAGTTTCTCTTTCACAATGTCTCAAATGGGGTGGTGGGTAGCTACACTCAGTGCTACATGGATATGTATTCAGCTCTCATAAGGCATGCCTCACCTGTTCAAACCTTTGTCATCGAAGCATCTAGAGCATGAAACCCAATTAAAGATAAACCTCTTGCTGTTACAATGGAATAGATACAAGAATTAGCACTTAAGCTGCATTAGCGGGAGGCGCACATAATGATGATGCACCCAAATTTGTCTTTGGCAATTACTCAGGGCAAGCAGAGGATAGCTTTCCTTTCTGAGGCCATTATCTATCAAGCACTGTGTCTGCTGCCCACCTTGGTGCGGGTCAAGTGTTCAAGGTCATCCACCATGGGGAAAAAGGGGAAGTGTGCCCAGGGAGGCTGCTGCAGGGGGTTTGCTGAAGGACCATTAGGTCTGGGCTGCAGCTCCCTGCCAAGCACCCACCTTCACCATAAAAATAATTCTCAGCTCATCCTCTTCATCTCTGAAACACTCTGTAAGCAGTGATTGAGCCATTCTGCCCTCTGGCAAGAGAGGTTAATACTATTCACTCCAGTGTGCAGAGAAGGATGCAGAACTGTGCAGAGGTTATGGGCCAGATAACCAAAACTGGCTTTTAGTTCTGGGCACTTTGATTTTAAAGCATCTGACCTCTGCGATACCATCAGTCTGATTTTCAAAGGCCTTGAGCAGCTCCTGCTTTCATCAGCTTTAAACACAGAGGTACACAGCACTAAAGGCAGCAATAGGCATCCTTGGCCAGAGAAAGCTGCCTGGGGAGCAGCAGACAGGCGGAAACTGGGAACCTGTATCTGTGGAGCTGGAACCCAAGCATGTCCCCAGTGCACTGCCAGCTGCTTCTGCAGAACCGAAAGCCAACAGCAGAGCGGGAGCTGAGAGAGGTCAGCCCTCCATTGACATCTTTGGGCTGATGGTCTCACATCCCCACAGTTCGTGAACACTTCCACGGATGGTGACTACAGCACCTTCCTGGGCAGCCCATGCCAGTGCCCATCCGCTCTTTGGGAGAAGAGTGCTGGCCGACCTGAGAAGCTGTTAACACCTCAGGAATGCATTCAGGGAAATGTATATGCAGAGATCTCCTACAATGGGAATAACCTTCCCGTGCGCCAGGCTACAGAGACTGTTCCTTGACTGTAATTGGGGACCTGGTAATTAGATGATGGCAAAATGTACCAGAAGCTCAGTTTTCATTTTGTGGTCCAAATTACAAACCATCATATTTTGAAAGTGATGCTGACATTCCTCAGCCAGGAGGCTCTGCCAAAAACAACTCGAGCAAGGCTTGTCTTGGCACAAAATCAAACTCAGGGCCTCAGCAGCGAAACTGAAAACATTTACACAGCTGGACCCAAATCACCCTATTTTCTAAAGAGTTTGTCAGAGCCTGAAGCTCTTGGTGTATTTCTGCCTGTTTTAAAGAATCCTGTGTTCTTGCAATCTAGCAGCTATCCACATATAGGAAATAAAATACGCTGGAAAAAGTGGGTGGTCTTTCTATTAAAGTCCAAGAAAATAATCCAGCAAAGCCTCGTGGGGGTAATGAGAACGAGCCCGATATTTACCCGCTCTATCGATAGATGTGCCAGACGTATTATATTTGCATATATAGATATGGAAACCTCATCATTTTGCTGCATGTACGTAATGGCTAATAAATGCATTAGCAAACCGCTAATGAAAACAAATTGAAGCCAATGTCACAAATTACGACAGGGTGAGGAATTGCCTTTCTGCATTTTTTCCTAGCTAAATGTCCTGCCTATATTTTTTTATTACATCAGTCGTACACATTGCTCATGCATTATGCATCGGTCACTGGTACCAGGGTAAATAGTGCTGGGTCTCTGGAGCACCGTGTGCACCCCAACCGTGCGCGTCCCTGCCTCCGCCAACCTTCCCACCTCAGTAGTGGTTCCTACAAAGTTGGCCCCTTCTTCCCTTCCTCAACTTCTACTCATAAAAGCCACCAGCACATCCTCTTATGCACCGAGACATAATGCAGAGCTGTCTTTGGAGAGGGTGGGACTGCTGTAAGATGCGACGGCAGCAGCTCTTGGCTTCGCAGCTTGCCCACTCTTGGATAGAATGGGGGATGCAACAATTACAGAACTAACCTCGTTTGGCTTCGAGTCATTACATCGGTTGGTTACCAGACTCCAGCACTCGGTGGTGAGCTCAGCCGCTGCTATCCAGGTGCTGCACAGCACAGCTCGAATAAACCAGTCCCTGCCCCAGGAAATGTGGTTTCTTCTCATAGCCGAGATAATTAACAGACTGTTTGACAGGAATCCCTCTTAAAAGCCCCTCCTATGCTCGGCTGTGATTGCTACCAGAAGACATGGAGGAGCCATTTTTCATAGCTTAACTTGAATTTTTGTGGCTACATGGGGACCTCAAAATCTGGCAAAATTAATTTTTTAATGCAAAACCTTTTAAGTAAAAATACTTGTAATTGCAACCTAAAGCAAAGTGGGATCTGTGAATGGCTCTCTGATTAATTCTTCTGCCAGGCTGGTCTTTTCTCTCTGTTCTACTGAACAAGCGTACACATATTATTGGGATTAATGCTGCATAATACATAATTAATGAAACTGCATAAATATGCAGATTTGCGATTGCAGATTGACTGCCGCGGCTATATCCCTGAACGCTATGGTAACTGATTGGATGTTCATTATTACCATATTTAAAACTGTTTCACCGTGAACATGTGCAAACAAATAACTCCAAAAGGGAAAGCTGCATTGTTTCAGGCACGAAGAAGATTCTTTCCGCAGTCACTGGGAAGGGTGAGCGTATCTGCCAGGTACAGCCGCTCGGGATTACTCAGAGCTGACCACGCTTCCCATAAAGGGGCTTGGGCACAGAATGAAGTGAAAATAGTGCTCTGGACTGGCAGCCTGCCTTCAACCCAGACCTGCACTTCTGCAGGCTTCTGGGATCAAGGCTGTGAACGGCATCTTCTGTGCAAAATTTTCTGGAATTCCTCTTCCATCATGGATCAGAGATAGAAAAACAAGGTGGCTTTGGGCTACAAAACCCCTGTGCTTGGAAGGTGCCTGAGAGTGTCCCTAGAGCAAGAACAGACAGTGAATGGGGCACCCCCTGCACCCCACACAGCCTTGGCACCTGCTCTGCCCTAGGGTAAAAACAGGGAACTTTGGTCCAGGGAACAGCTATATCTAGTGGTGGAAATTCAGAATGATTTCATGTTGGTGTCATGAAGAAGGCACAAGAGAACAGGTAGGGAGATGGGAGGGTGTAAAACTCCTTGGGGAATTCAGGTCCTGTAGCAGCCAGGAACCAAAGGTGAGAAAGGCTCTGGAAATCAAAAGCTTTCTGAGCACCTCCTTGGACCTTTGGGATGGCCATAGGCAGCAAGGTTCAGACATCCCCATATAGTCTTCCACTACACACCAGCAGTCAGTAGGACTCACTGTTGACTGGTGTGAGCATGTCCAGGTCTGACAGGGGAGAGGGGCTCTCCCTACATTTTGCTAGGGGATAAAATGAGGTTTCCTTCCTCCAGTCCACGCAGCAGCCATGGGGCATCTCCTGACATGGCAGAGCAGCAGCTCAGGGTCTGTGGGTGAGGGAGCCAGCTCAGAGCTCCTGTGGTGTCCTTCAGGTGTCTCTGAAGCAGAAGCGGATGGTTTGCTTCTTTATGTGCTGTCTGTTTGCACTGCTGAGAATGCGGAGATTTATTGCATGATGATTTGGACATTCAGATCTCACACGGGGTGTGCGATCTGTTGATCTCAGTGTTCTGCCCGAGGAGGACTGCCGGCCTTGCTCCCATTTTTCACACCTACAGGATCAAATACTTACTCGGAGAAAAGGAAAACCTTCCCCAGGAGGTAGATGGGGAATGTTTCCACTTTAAAGTACAAGTTTCCTATGGACCTCGTCAGATGTTTGTTGAGGTGGAATAAATGAAGGTGTGAGTGTGTGCTGTCCTAAGAAGGCTGAGAACTGCAGCTCTGAGCACCAGAACGAGAAAGCGCAGGGGAATGTTTGGTGTTTTTAAACCAAGTCAGGCTTAATTTTTCCATTGTAGAGCAACCTGTACTCAGTAATGAATAAACCTGACAGATTTCATGATGAAATATGAATCTGCTATTTTGCCTTCTACTTTCCTTCTCAGGGAATGGCTGCACCTCAGTTATTGGCTAAATCACTCTCACTGCGGGTGCCGCACACAGTGCTTTCCTTCTGAAGAACATGGCACAGCCCAAACACGGCTGCAGCTTGAACCAAGCTTTGGGAACGTGCCTGAGAATCGGCTCAGAGGCCATCAGTCACCATGTGTGGTCAATGTGCAAGTGAGAGATGAGACCTCAGAAAGAGAGGAGGGGACAGGTGACTTTAATTGGTCTACTGTTATTGATAGGCCAAGTTGTCTTCGCAATGCAAATCACCCTATAAATAAAAGCAAAACAACAATTTGCTGCTTTGTCAGAGTCAAAGTAGACCAAAAATTAAAGCAAGCCACAGTGGCAGACATTCAGTGGGGCCCTCTGAGAGCCTCTGCAGGCATGGCCAAAGGCAGGAGCAAACCAACCAGCCATGGGCACACACAGAGCTGGGGGCAGGCTCGTTCCACACGCCGGAGCAGGAAAGAGTGGGGACACAGCCGAGGGAGCACACAGGAGGAACTGGGGATTTTGTTTGATTGTGGTTGGGAAATAAAAAGCTTTTTCTTCTTCTTCTGATTTTTCTTTTTTGTTGTTGTTTTTTTGGTTGGTTTTTTTTTTTTTTTGTCAACTAAGTTGCAGCTTTTCTCAAAACACTGGAAAATCACAGAGATTTCCTTCAGCCCCAAAGGAGGACTTTTAAGTGCTTCGTTTTAAGGAGATGCTTCTTTTTCTCTCCGCTTTTTTTCTTTTTTCCCCCCACCTTGTGTTTGTTTTCAAACCTGTCGGAAAGCGCTAATATCTCCAAGCTCTGCATTGTTGTTGTTGTTTTTCTCCCCATCCGTTTCTCTGCCTTTTTTGAACATCGTGGCGGTTCGGCGCGAGGCCCTGGGAGGCTGCGAGCAGCAGGACTCGATCACAGCGCTGGCTGCCGCGCCGGGCAAGCTGAGCGGCTTTGAAGCTGCCACTTTAAATTCATGCAGATGGGTCTCGCTTTTGTTTCTTCAGGAAGTTATGAAACACTTTGTGAAGCAACATCAATGGGAATAATAAGGCCGGCTCCCCCCGGAGCGCGGCCCCAGCCCCGCGCCACGCTGCCCGCAGATGGCAGGAGCCATCCCACCGCGCATCCCCCAGGCTCAGGCCCTTTATCTGAGCTCTTTACCCCCTACCCCTGCCCCAACAACTTGCGTTGCTCACACCTAGCCCCCCGAGAGCCGCGGTGCCTGCTTTGGAAGTGTGAGGAGATGGAAAATACACAACTTTATGGGCAGTTTTTTTCCAGGCAGTCATTCCGCTCCCTCCCAGCAGTCTGAATCTCATTTCCACGGTGCGCGTCTCGCTTCTGCCTGTAGCCTTTGGCTCCCATTCCACCCTTCTGCCAGACCCGACGCCCTCAGCTCGTGGTGCTTTCTCCCTGAGAAGGTGCTTCAGGATTTAAGGAAGGCATTCACTCTTCCTGACCTCATGTGAGCTCATGGTCCCTTCTTCTGTAGCTCATTTTCTTCATCTCATAAACAATTTTATGGCTTTCTTGGACACCCTCACATCCCCTTAAAAACGCTGACACCAGAACGGTGGGCAATATCCTAGTGCCCATCTCAGCGGTGCAGTGCAAGTTTACTATGCTGTAAAATCATTTCACCACTCCTACTCACTAATCCCTCTATCCATCCACCGAATGAATTGGCTCTTTGTCGCAAGGTCAGGGAAGTGTGCCCATGTCCTCTGTCCATCACAACCCTCCGATGCCTGTCAGAGTCATCAGAGAATGCCATACTGCTCCTGCTCCAACAGCATAAACATTCTTACTACGTATGTTTGTATGGTTTCATATCTACTTATATCATTTTTGAAGAATGCCTTCATCTTCAGCACTGCATGTACTTCCCACTTCAGCAGGGTTGAGCCACCCCTCACCACGGTCCCATATCTGTGCTCACAGGCACAGAGAATCTCCTCGTGAGCACTTCTTCTTCTGAGTTTTTCCTTCCAAACATGAAAATTCTACGAACCTCACAGACAGATATTAAACCTTCTCTTGTGTCTGCCACAGGGAATGCAAACGAGCAATATCTTTTTTCCACTGGTGAGAACAGCATAGACACTGTAAAGGGATTAAGAGAGCTGGTGCAAACCTGTGCTGCACAGAGGTGTGGTTATGTAGTGCAGAATGTATGTGTGCCCGTTACCTTTTCCACTTGTGGAACGTATGAGGAAAAGCAGGAGCATGCCAGAGCGACAGCTCCTGCAGAGCCAGGTGTCAATAGCACTCCAGACCCAGCTGTATTTTCTCTGTTAGTATTTGATTTCTATTCACTTATATTAGACAAATGCCTGTGGCATCAATAAGAGATCAATCCCCTTGCATCAGGCACCGTGCACGCTGTAGAACAAGGTAACCCGTGCTGCAAACTGCTTACAGGGCAGGAGCAAAGAAGGATTGCACACGTCAGCACCACAGCTCATGTGCTGCACCCAGTGCCTCCTGCAAGCAGCAGAGAAGAGCCCAGCAGCACTCAAAGAGCCCAGCATCCTCATGGCCACGCATCCACAGGGACACAGTGCAACCCAGTGCCAAGTGCTGCTGGGATGCTCTGCAGGGCTTGCTGTGGCCAATCTTCCTCTTCAGCCCTAAGGAGAGGGGTCAGATGGAGCAGCGTTGCCCAGTCTTTGTAATAAACTTCCACAGTGGGCACAGATTTTCCTTCGTGCATTTGGGATTTTTCTTGCAACACAGCTCACCATCCATTATTTGTCGTGGCATGCTTGCTGCCTTGCAGCAGGAGCTGACAGCAGTCAGATGAGCTGTCCCTGGGGCTCCCACTGGGAATGTATGTGGTGAGGGCAGCTTCTGCATCACTGCCAGGAGGAGCTGTGTCCGGGTCGTATGGCACATGGTCAGCACACAGTGCTAACTTGGAGTAAGACAGCACATCCTATACCCCATCTGTGTGGTTTGCACACTGAGCTGCAGCATAGGCTGCCCAAAACCCAGTGCCAGCATCATCAGCCAGCCCGCTGCTGGGAGAGCAGAGATAAAACGAGGGTGGGGGGAAGAGGATAATTACATTAACTGAAACAACGTGCTACATTTTAAACATTAGAAACTTATGACTCTAAATGGTAAGCACCTGATGCGGCAGCCGAGAAGAGGGGAAACTGAAGCAATGGTTAAACAATGCACAAGGAGTACGCTGAGCCTGTTTTGTATTAAAGCCATTTGGAGACAGAGTTTGCTCCTCTTACAGCTGGCCACACTTGCTCAAAGAGAATAAGAAAGTTTTTGTTTTTTAAAAAAGATGTGTAATGGGTTTCTTATGCACCAGAAAAAGAAAAGCTCTCTGAGCTGGATCACCTATTTTCTTGTCAAAAGACTTTGGACAAAACCTAATCATGAATAAAATACCCCGTGATTTTTCAAAGGGCTCTTTCATTTGAAGTCAGCTTTTCTGAAATGGAATGCAGGACCTGAGTAATGCGGAGCAGGGCCGGAAGTTTGCACACCAGCAGCTGCCAGGGCCTCCTGCCATCACCACTGGGCACCAGCTCCCAGTGGTGCCCAGCCCCAGCACATGGCCATTCCCACTCCCAGGGTGAGACACCGAGCATATCCAGGCCCGCCCAGCAGTGTGCGGAGCTGGGTGGAGCAAAAGCTGCCTTCTCAGTTTGACAACCGCACCAAAAATGAGAATGAAGCTTTCTGTGGTTGCTCCTGAGAGCACTTCAACTGTGAATTCACCCTCTGCTCTGGTCCAAGCCTGGAAGTGCAGGGCCTTAGGGAGCAACAGGTGAAGACCTGAGAACTGCCCCATGAGAGCCCGACTGTGCAATTACACCTGCACCCACATTCCAAAGCAGTGGGCTATATATGACTACAGCAAGTGACACTTCAACTACGTTTGAGAGACAATGACCCAGGGGCACAGGAAACATGGCTATGTGGTGCTGGGAGAGCCATGGATCTGCTGACCCCAAGAAAGTCCAGCTGTGACCCACAGGGCCATTCCCAGCAGAGCACCCCACCACCAATGAGCTCAGCCTGCAGGCAGCATCCTGCCACTGCTCCATCATTGTCCCCCAGCCCCGGCATGCAGCACTCAGGAGGGATCACAGAATCATGGAATCAGTAAGGTTAGAAAAGACCTCTAGGATCCCCAAGTCCAACCCCAAACCACCCTCACAGACCACGTCACATCGGCATGCTCCTTGAGCACCTCCAGGGACGGTGACCCCACCGCCTCACTGGACAGCCTGCACCAACGCATCACCATTCTAACACTGCTCCAACACCTCCCCACACTTGGGATGAGAGACCACAGGCCACAACGTGTTCTCAGCATCTCCCCCAGGCTCTGGGCCATGAGCCTCACACTTACTTCCCCAAATTGAGGCAAACTTGGACGCGGCTTTCTGGCTGCCGCTTGTTTTTACTTGGCCCTCGCCAATTGCTTATGGACAGAGAAGAATTCCAACCCTTTGTCATGGGCTCCCGTCACAGCAAGGACCACTGGAATTTTAATTGTCCAACAGCTCTAATAGGTGTAATAGCCTTGTGTGTTACATATGCATTAATTAAGTAACACCGCATTTAGCTCCAAATCATGCGGAAGGCGCGTGCTGTGTTTGCACAGACATAAATATCTTCTCAGTTAGAGCTCAGGCTAATCGCCCTGCTCTCCTTGCACTGCAGCGTTCCCATCCCAGGCAAAACAGGTGCCTCTGTGATGCACACCACATCTGCACTGGGCAGAGCTGGGCACAGCCACGTGCTCTCAGGATGGAATGTGGCTCTGAGACCCAGAGCAGCTCTTCGATGCCTGCATGCTTCAGCACAGGGAAAACATTCCTTGGTGACTCACGTGTTGCCCTCTTTTTTTTGCTTTGCTCATTACCCAAATTTTTCAGCCCTCTTCTTTCGCTACAAACGCATTTCAGCTTTGTCCAAGCTGTAAATACAGTGCTGTGTGCAAGCAAAAGGGAAAAGGGGAGACAAAAGGATACAGTATGGTGAATATAATATATTCTCATCTTGATCCACTGGGAACTTCCATGCATTTAGATGAGAATATAACACGAGCTCATCAATGGAAGCTCCTTGTTCCAAACCCGGTATTGAGGCTTTTTACTTTGCTGCTTTAGTGCAACCTGATTCTAAAGCAAAACGAGAAGTTGGAATAACATGTTGGATGAGCCCTAATATACGAGCTGGCCAAATATTTGGAAGAGTATTCACTTTCACCAGGCAACGTTATGCTCTGTGGATTAATTATGCAGAATATGGTCCTGACTTCGGTTTGGACGATTAAAGCTATGCTGGAATTTCAGAGGATTACTTAAATGTGTGGCATTAGTGAAGGTAAAACATCTTCAATATCCCCTTCCTGCAGCCTCCATCTCCTTTATAGCAATATGCAGATTAGTGCTAAGTATTAATCTGCAGAGGTTCCAGGAGCAGGGCTCCTTTCCCTGAAGAGTACTGGGAGGTTCGGGGGAGAGAGGGGGAGGACTTTCTTTAAAGGGAAATAAAGATCTGAAAGAAATCTCCTATGTTTGTAAAACAATAACTGGATACGAAGTATACATTGCGCGGGTTTCAATCCTGGAGAAAATATCTGAATGCAGGCAAAGTAAGCATGAGGTGTAATTAAGAAATGATTTCTTGAGATCTTCCTTAAAACACGCCTGAGTACAGATCTAGAATTTGCATAAATAACTTATGCCTTTCACTTTTTCCTCGTGGAAAACACACAAGGCTGCCTCTCGCTTTCTGATTTTCAGACCCTCCCCGGCTTGGAGAGGAGGATTTGCCATATTACGCTATTCTTTCCAATTGTAATCAGCCTTAAATCTGAATAAAAGCAGCAAATGGCTGACTAGCACTCAGGGCTTCCCTCCCTCCCCTGCCCCCCATGGAAGCAGCAGCAGCGATAGCATTGAGTCAGACTGGGAAAGACATGACTGCAGCTCTCAGCTTTCATTAGTATTCATGGAGCATCCGACTCCAGAGAGGATTAATAGACTCTGATGCCTAATATCCTGGAGAACAATTAATTTGCCCACAGTTTTGTCATGGTTGAAAGTCAAATGCTGGAACAGATCGATGCACTGAGCTGCAAGTTGAACACTGCAACCTTCTGCTGGAGCTGAATTTTAATTTTCCCATCATCATTTCCCTCCGTTCCCAGCACACCAGTTTTCTAATAGATCTAAAAGCCTCTTACCTTCTTCCATCGCGTGTTGGTCTTCATAACAAAAGTCTATGTTGATTGTTCAAATATTAGATCCTCGTATTGGTCTCCATTATAGGATTAGAGATGTTCCGGGCCCCTTGTGTTTTGACCTTTTCTTGTCTCATTTCTGTTTAAATTGTACGAAAAATGCTAACCTTTTGTAATTAAAATCAAAACAGAACGGAGGTGCAAACCTTTTTTTTTTTTTTTTTTTTAAACTGATAATCATTCCATATTCAGGTTTCCATCTTGACAGAAATATCAGTGCAGAAATCACGGCAGGTGTTCGCTCAAGCCAACGGAGGTGGTAAGGACGCATGGCTGACACAACACACGTGGGCTCAGTGGTGATTCCCAGTGTAAGTCCAAGAGCAGCAAACCCAAATCAAAGCCTCACCATCCCAGTTCTCAGGACAACCCTGTGCTGCTGGGAATGGATCGAGTGCCCCAGATCTGGCATGCCATCCTTTGGCCTTGGTGGGAGCTGCACTCTGCTCAGGGTGGGCACAGGGCATGCTTTTCCCTAGGATAAAAAAGGGGCTTAACGGGTTAAGGGAGGGTTGGTGTGAATCTCTCCTAGCTATTGTACTGCTCCCTCAGCGTTGCTGGTGTCCGGGCTTTTGTGGTTTAATTACAGTCTGTTCCAAATGGTCTTAGCCAACAGATCAATAGATCAGGAACATTAGAATTGTTAATTTGAATGGGTGATTTGAATTTAAGTGCAACTTCAATTTAATCATTTTAAAAATGAGAGCGTGTGAGGGCCCTCCTTCCTCCGCTCTACCCAAGGAGCAGCTCCGATGGCCCATGGGGATCACAGAACTCTCTGACATGCACATTTCCCTTCGGTGAGGAGTTAAGCCCTGTGAGCTGCTGGATCATGACAAAAGTGGTGGTTTTAGCCGCCTTTCCTACAAGCATAGTAATCCCAAATCCAACAGTGATTAACTTGGACTCAAAGCTCCGCTGCAGAAATTAATTCTAAATCAGGGTCCCGGAGCCTTGTCTCACTGAACACTTTACAATGCTAATTGCTGATGACTATATGAGCATGCATAATAATGTCCCACTTGTCTCAAGTTTCCCACTTCACCCAGAAATTCTGCCTGCAGCAGGCACCACCCAGCTCTTCCCCTGAGCAGAAGTGCAGGGGGGTTCTCATAGGGCGTGCAGAGCACTCGGGATTCCAGAGCCAGCGCTGATGTTCAAGGAGGATTCCTCCAGTTCACATCCCTGCACAAACCTGACTGCAGTGCATCCCAGCAGGTCTTTCTCTCCCATTGACTGTTGTGTTGGGAAGGTCAACAACAAAACATAAGCCAACCTTTCTCCTGAAATGCTCAATGGTGCCTTTAGCCCCACACAACAAGTATGCCACAAGCTTTGTTTTCTTTCTGCCACGCTCACAACTGCGCCGGAGCCACCCTGCCTAATTGCCATCGCTCCCGAATGCGGCTTTGCACTCAGAGCCCGAGCACAAAGAGACTGAGAGATAGAAAAGGTGTTTCATTTGCGCCTGTGTTTCAGTTCCGCTTTACCGCAGAGCGGAACGGGTTTGTTTGTGAGGATGCATTTGTTCAGCCTGGCACTGATTCAATAGGACACCTAGGTGGCCTCTAAGCCAGGTCTCCATCAGCACCGTGTCTGAAGCTGGCAATGGGAGCAGTGTCCAGAGAAGAGTGTTAAAAAAGGCAAAAGATAGCACGAGCGTCCACAGCTCAGCTCTCAGAGTTTCTCCTTTCTTTCTTTCTTTGACAGCATAAACCAAAACGTTCCTCTCGGTGTCGTTTTCCTTGTCCGTGCATCAGCCTGAATGACAAGCACCGACTGCATCCTGAGCGCAGTCTGAAGGCAGCCCAGGGAACCCACCCAGATGGTGTTCAGAAGCATCTCTGAGCAGAATGGGTTCTGCTCGACGCAGGAATTTCACAGCAGGAACAAAGAGAACTTTGCAAACAGAGCTTTCAAACGGAAGTCATTTCATCCAGCGTGCCTGCAGGAAACGTGAATCCATCTTCCAGCACAATCAAACGCAGAGCTGTGCATGGGCATAATTATTAGGGGAATGATGGCAACAGTAAAGGAGCTCATCAGTCAGAAAGCTACATAATTTCTAAACTGTCTCTTATGCTGTACCACCTGGATTTAAAGTAACATTTGCAGACAAGATTAATGAATCTGCTCACCGAACATGCCCGCACTAATGCATGCAAGAGAAGGGATCACTGCAGACAGCAGATGTGACTTCTCTGCTCTGCGTTGTGATGGACACACATGTCCAACCCCTCTGCACAGTGCCAGTGGTCCCATTCCCCTCCTGGGCAGTTCTCACCTGCAGGGACAGTTGGCACTGGGGAAAAGTCATTGATTCCTTTGGGGGCTCCTTTTCACAATCGGTGCTTTTTAATCCAGAACTCCGAGTAGTGATGGAGGGTGCTGGGCAGCCAGCAATGCCCTGCCCTGCCACCACCACTGAGCAGGACGTGGAGAGATTGCAATGGGAAGGAAACCTCCAAGCCTGCCAACAGGCAGCTCCAACCCCTCCCCAGACCTCGCACAAATAGTCCTGAGCAGAAAGGGAAACCAGAGCCTATGGTTGCAGGTTTGCTGCAGATGTTGGACAGCTGCATGTGAGAGCCCCATGACCAGGGCGGTTTCTTGGAGCACTTTCTGTTCCACGATGTTTCCTCAAAACCCAAGCAAGGCTCACCATGAATATTTAAGCCTTTCCTCTTTTAAATATTTTGGTTTTGCAAAGCACTGAGCTTCGTCCTGGGGAGCTTGCTCTGAAGGAGGAGCGGGATTAAAAACTTCAAAGGGGAGTTCTCCCCTGTGACAAGTTCTTTAGAGGAGGCCCTGTCCAAGAGCAATCACATCTCTTCAGTAAGGGAAAAGCTTTGCCACCAGAATCCTACTAGGCCCGCAGGCTGCTGCAGAGGAGGAAGCTTTTGCCTGCAGGGAACACAGCACCCCAAGATGCCACAGCCCTGCAGCAGGAGGGCTTCTCTTGCATCTTGAGAAATGCCAGCACAAGCATGTGCTATTTCAGGAAGGCAGAAAAAGAACAGAAAGGCTTCCAGAGAACCAAAAAGTCAGCGTGGGATGGGTGGAGGGAGGACAAATGGTCTTTCTCAATTGAATCTTCAGGTGAGAAAGGTCTTTTTCTGTGGGAAAGGCCCCATAGTGACGCTGCTATGGGGCATGCTGGAGACAGGGCAGCACAGCACTCTGAGCTGCCCCTGCTCCTGCAGCAGACCACAGGATTCCCTGTCAGCCCCACATCAAGGAGCCTACAGCTGAGCAGCCAGGAATGAGGATGCTGACAGTCCCCTCTTCTTGGTTGTCTGGAGTAGGTTATCAAGTGAGCGCATCCCTGCTCAGACTGGGTCAGAAGAGCCACCCAAATGCCACCAGGGAAAATAGTTCTCATTCTCTCTGACTTGGCAATAGCTCTAAGCCTCACAAGAGTGCAGAAGTAAGAGAGCTTTTCATTGTGTTATCATAGTGTTGCATCTTCACAGAGCTATAGGGCTCAGAAGGGGCCTATAGAGATCACTGAGTCCAACCCACGTGCTAAAGCAGGATCCCTACAGTCAGTCACACAGCGACATGAGCAGATGAGACTTCTGCATTCACCCCAAGATCACACAGCCTGATAGGGCATGTTCCAAAGCACTGCTGGACACAATGGGCTCCTCTAAAACATTTTGCTACAAACGATGTTATTGGCTGTTAAGTTCACTGATTAATCAAAGAAAACGATGCCAGTTTCCAATGGCTGACTGCAGGAACGGTGGGGAAACGTTTATTGCCTTCTGGTGACTATCACACATCCGAGCTTCTGCACATTTAGCACTGCTGTAATAAGTAAACTGCAGAGGAGGAACTGTGGGGATGCAAACACCCCACACCGGGCTCCAAAGGGCTGCCTGTGGGTAATGGCTCTCCAGCTCAGCCACCCGCATCCAGGGTGGGACAGATAATGAATGCACTTCAGTGATGAACTCTCTTTGACACCTCTGCTTTTGCACTTCCAGAGGAAAATGAAAGTAAATCCATTCTGATTTCTGCTGAATTCACTCCTCACCTCTGGGTGGTGTTTTAGAAATCAAAAGTAAATCCGTTATTTTGCTTCTTGTCTAAGGACTTGGAACCTTTCACAGATGTTAAGGCCACTTATAAGTTAACGGATTTGTATTTAAACCTCCCGGCTGTATGTTTTTCATGCATTTTAAGTACTGGCAATAGGATAAGTAAATGCACAGATTAAGCAAGCAAGTACAGCCACACACCCAGATAATAAAAGGAGAAGAAAAGCAAGCGTGTCCATCCCTGTGTTCTGATCGTTCCAGCTGGGGCAGGTTTTCTCAAAACACACCTGTAAAAACCTCCCAGTGCTCTCAGCCCCCTCTCTTCCCTGGAAGAACCTTCATAAATTTCACCTGCATCTCATTTGTCAGGGCCGAGTACAAGGAAAGAAGAGATGTTCTTCTTCCACCTGGTGTGACATTCAACCACACTCTGGGCTTAGTCTTCATTCATGGTGTAATTCCATTTCCCCTCTGAATTATGTACTCTCAGTAGCCTGCCTTGTGCATAAAAGATCCATGATGGGGAGCCACATCATTCATTTTTTTTCCATGAGCAGGTGCAAAATATAATGTCCCTGATTTTCAAGATCTGATTAAACTGTCATAGATATGGAGCAACCTCAATAACTCCTAGCATCCGAGAAGGGCTGCTTATTACAACACAGCACCCTCAGATGCTATCGATAAGAATCTCTCAGCATTTCAATTACAAACCCCTATTTTCAGGATTTGTTTATTTAAATTGGATGAATTTGGTGCGCTGGAAAGTCAGTGCCTATCAGCAGCGGGCAGGAGCCAGCAGGCATGATACAGCCCCACATCTCCATTGCAGCACTCTGCTACTTTACTGGGGCTGCTCAGGGCTCCACCCACTTCAAACATTTTTCTTTCTTTTCATTTCTTCCTCTTCTGTGGGTTCTTGGGGCACCAGGGTTTGAAGGGAAACCACCACAGAGCTCAGGGAAAGAATAGAGAGGTGATGGTGTCCCACCTCCAGGGACACCCAAGGTCAGGGGATGGGACTCTGAGCACTGATGGAGCTGTGGGTGCCCCTGTGCACTGCAGGCAGCAGGATCAGACAGCCTGCGGGGGTCCCTTCCAACTCAAACCGTCCTCTATGGTTCTATGATGTGACAGAAAGGCACAAGGAGCAGCACACGGAATGGGGGGACAGAGCAGAGGGACTGCAGAGCACTGTGGAACAGTGCAGTCAGCTCTGGTTTTCCAATGCTTTTCTTTTATAAAGCTGTTTCCAATATTGTAATTGAATGCCTAACTGTTACACTGATGGAATAAATTAGACGGAACCTTTTATCCCAAAGTCTTCCCTGTAAGAAAGAGACATCTGAGGGTCTGGCACACTGACAGGTATTCCTATCCTTTGGGGCTGGTGGTGGGGGCACAGATGTCCCCAGGCTGACACCAGCCAGCACAGGGTGATGCTGCTCTAGCACAAGTGCATCCTTCACCCATCAGTCTGGCAGGGCACAACACGAGCCAGTATGGCATGGCATGACAAGGCACAGCACAGTACAGAATGGCATGGTATGCAATGGCACAGCACAGCAGAACTACCCCAAACCACAGGGCAGCACCACATCAAAACACACAGACAAGCCAGCATGCCATGCCCTTGCTTGATATTCAAAGGTAGACCTGCCGGTGTTGGAGCTAAAATAAAAGTTTATTCAAATTAGCAATCAGCACAAATGACTGCTCTTCCATTCCCTTCCCCTCACTGAAATAGGAGCTCCAGCCTCCCTGTGCATAAACAGCAAACACACACTCTGCATCAGATACCAAAGAAGGCTCCCAACACCATGAAAAGAACAGGGAGAAGGTACTGCAGAGTGGGAGCTGCCATCTGGGCTTGCATCTGCGAGTGTTTGGCAAGGCACATATGGAGGATCCTTTTCTCCGCCTCAGTTTTGGCCCTTGAAATGCAGAAATGGGGGAAAGCAGCAGCTCTGCCTGGGGCTGCTCAGGTCACCCCAGCGAGTGCAAATTACTGGTTTCTTCCCCCCCCCCAACCACAGGTGCTGGGGAGCCAAATGTGTCTGAAAAATAAGAGGAAATAACAGTGGTACAGGAACACCTGAGAGTTCTGCCCTCCTTTCCCAAGGAAGATGATTTTTGGCTCTACGTAGAACAAATTCTGAGCATTTGCTTTTTCGCTTTTCCTATTCAGCCCTGACACGGTTAGGATTTGGGGGGCTTTATTACACTTATTTCCTGACACCAAATAGAAGCACTTTTTCAGGCAGCAAAGAAAGAACAGCAGAAGAGCCTGGGCAGCGTGCACAAGAGCTCGTGAACTCCCAGGGCTTCTGTCATCTCCTCAGTACAAGTGCAGCTCAACCCTACCCATTGCATCCAACCCTCACCATCAGAAAAACAATCCAAAATGCAAAGCCCCAGGGTTGCAAAAGCCTGAGGAGGTAGAAGAGCAGAAGACTCAGAGGTGGCGATAAACCTGAGAGGGAGCTGGAGCCTTTTGGATGCTATGGTCACATCCAAGCTCCAGGCAGAGAGGAATACATGGAGCAGTAGCGCTGATGTGAGAGGGGTAGCAACCAACCACCATGAGGGTGCAGAGGGCTGTCCTCATCCCCAGAATAAGTCCCCGGGCAGGGAGTGCTGAGCCCATGGCCCCCAGCCCCACACTGTGCTCCTATTTCAATCTGCAAAGCATAGACTCAGTCATCACAAGACACACTCACATAGGTGTGGGGACACCACCTGTGCCCAGCAGGCAGGGAAGAGGAGGTCTGCAACAGCAACATTATTACTTTCTTCTTCTTTTAAATCAGGTTAATTATTTATTCATGCACAAAACACAGGTTACTGTTTGCTAAACAAATCTGTGCACCAGCCTGTGTGCAACGCTCCGTATGTGCTGTGCACCCTGCTTCAAAACAAGCCCCATCTCCCTCCATTCCTCACTCCATCACTGCTTCCTTGGAGGGCCCTGTCCCATCCCCAGGAGCAGGAGAACAGAACTCACAGCTGGGAACAAGGGGAGTGCTGCCTTCCGCTCCCACAGCTCTGCTGCGTGAAATGAATTCAGAAACAAATTGAGGAACAGCAGCACGAGGAGCTCAGGCATAAAACTAAAGCCTCGCAGGGTTTTGTTATCGCAACACCACACTGTTAAGTGTCCTAAGCAATCTTTTTTTAAGGAAAACAAGTCTTTAGAAACAGAGGTGACCCCAGAAGTGATAAGTGAAGAGGTGCACCTGAAAGTCTGTTATCAGCTATTTGTGCCTGGCTCTGCCTCAGATTTCTCATTTCGATGTGACGGCAGCTGAAAATTGGATAGATACTGACTTCACCTCAAACAAGACTTTCTCTTTTTGTCTTCAAGGGCAACTTAAGTGCTTTACCCTCCGAGGTCGTGGCGAATCGCAGGATGCTGGGAGAGGAGCATTCAGGAGAGGGACTCATAGAGCAGTTGTGTGGCATATTTTGATAATTAAACTACAAAGTAAAGCGAGCATGAGGGAGCTGGAAAAGCACCAGTTGTTCTGAAATCAGCTGTTAACGGTGCTTCTCCTTGCTGACAAAGAGTAGGTTTGATCCTTGCACTGTGTCCTCACCTCAGAGCTGCCCCAGCCCTGAGCTTGCACCCACCCACAGGCATTGGTGCCAGGGAGATGGGGAGGGGGCTGGGGAGGCTGGGACTGCTTCAGGAGTTGAGAGGGTCCAAGAGAGGTGCTGGGGATGAGGCAACACAGAGAGCAGGGAATGTGATGAGAGGAGTGGGCACTGGAGCTGACCCTGTGTGTCAGCTGCCTCACAGAGAGGCATTTCAATTCCCCAGAAAAAGCCTTGAGGTGGCTGTGCTCAGGGATACGTGTTTTTATCAGCTCTATCTCATTCCAGATGGCAGTCCTCAAGAAACATGGACAAAGATACGAACAACCCTTTGGATGCTGCAGCAGAGCTTTGCAGCCCCCTTAAAACGTGGAAATAACACACAGGAATAGTTTGCTGCAACACTCGTGTGCCTGGTGCAAACCTGCCAGGTCAGGTGGGCTTGGCATGCAGCAGAGCACATTGTCTGTGAGCAAACCCAGCCACTCACACACAGTGCACCCGCAGCACCAACCACCAGGCAGCAGCAAGTCCAACTGAGCTCTCAGAATGAGCAGTTCAAGTCTTTAGAAAACAGCACAACAAACACTTCAAAGCATCCCTAAACATAAGCATCTTTTGCTACAACTCACATAAGCAATACAATAAATCAGAAGAAATCATACAGGCACCTACGCATGTCTATCCTGTTTATTTCAGCTGCTCCATCAACCAAGCCCAGGTGGCCTTGCCCTCCATTCCTCATGCTTCACTAAGGGCCAGGCAGTGCCACCTTGCCTCCTGCTGTGGCCTCATGGCGAGCAGATAGCAGCAGGGACTCAGTCCCTCCCTCCTCCTTTCTGAAATCATTCCCAACAGACTACTTCTAGAGGAACAGCCCTTCCAGGAAACCTGTTTACTTTCCAAACTCTGGTTGCCATAACAACACAATACAACTACTTAGATGAAATCTTCTTCCCCCCCCCCCCTTTCTCAGCTTATGTTCTGTGGTAGGAGCACAGCTTCTGAATCAACTCATGTTTTTTTCAGTGAATGGTTTTGTCTGTTTTTTTTTTTATATAAACACACATCAGACAGAACGCGTGAACCTCAGCCAAGCTGAGTCTGCAGACCCATCCTCTGGGAGCACAAATGGTACAAAACCCCATGGGAATGACAGCCACAACGGGCTGAACACAGAAGGCCCCAGAACGTAGTAGCACCGTGGAACTCTAACTCCATCCTGCCACATCCCATCCCACTGCATTCCACCCCATCTGTAATGGCAACAGGACCAACACAATGCAAACATGTTACAAAGAAAGAAGAAAACAGAACACTTACCCATCTCTGAGGATCTAGGCTTGCAGAAAAAAACCCACAAAGGAGGGATCCCCAAAAAGAGAACTTTCCTCAGCAGCAGTCAGCCCTTATAGGAGCTCTAAGAGGGGTGGAACATGGCTCTTTGGGTCACAGGGGTGAATTGCTTTCACCTGTGCTACCAGGGCTGGCCAGGTGTTTTCTCCATGTGCTCAATCAGTGGCTCAGGCTGTGACTCAGCAGTTGCCATCCACCGTCCTGCCACATCCCATCCCATCCCATCCCACTGCATTCCACTCCACCCCATCCAGCTGTATCCACCATGCACAGGGACAAGCACAGAGGCATCAAGAGGATACTTGAGAAATATTTCTCAACCACGCATACAGAGTTTGAAAGACTGTCAAACTCAGCTCTGCTCCTTCCTGCAGGCCTGGCCACAAACCGGAGCAAAGCCCTCTGATCTCACTTCGTTTCATGAGTTGTTTATTTTGTTCTGTTATTTCCAAGGTTTTTTTTTTTCTCCCCTTTACTACTAACAACTGCCACATTACTAATAAAAGGAAAAGTTTGCAGAATAAACTTCAGTGCATTAATTATTGAGGGATATAATCCAAATTTATTTAATGAATTAATAATAAGTCATGGGGGTATTTTAATAATAAAATACTTCTAGTTGTGTTTCAATAATTATGGCTGGCTTTCATAATTACACTGCTGCAGTGAAAATAAAATCAAAATCAATTAGGTGGCAGCAGTTCTGTCCCAGGAGTGCCCTGTGCAACTGTATCTAGATCAGGTTTAAAGAGATGCCATGAAAATCAATGTTGGTTTAAGCTTCTGCACACCATTGATTCTCTGCTTCCCCCCAGAAGGAAATCAGGGTCCCCATGCAGAGCTGCTGGGGAATTAAGATGAGTGATTCTCCTTGGAAGGAACAGACTCACTGTCCTATGCTGCTTGATCTGGTGGGGGGCAACCAGCCCATGGAGGGGGTTGGAACTGGGTGGGCTTTAAGGCCCCCTCCAATCTAAGCCGTTCTATGATTCTCACACAGCCTTTCCAGGCAGCACCCCACTGACCTGAGGATAACGATCCTGCAGCACTGACCCGAAGGGCAGACAAAGTGTTTGCATCTCCCTCCCATCCCAGGGAGCCTCCATCCCACCCCTCGGCTCAGCCACTGAGCTCTGACAGCAGCTGCGTTTCTTTAACCTTTTTCATCTCGAGGAGGAGTGTTTGGAACTGGAAGGAGCTCCCAGCTCACCCTGCTGAGGAAAGTTGTCATTCCCAGCAGCTGGGATTCCTCCCAAAGGCCACGGAGCACTGCAGCTCAGCTGGAGGGAGAGTGCAGTCTTTCAGCTGCTCCAAAGGAACATCCCCATCCCTCCCTGCGGGGCTCCACGGGTCCCCACGGCAGCCAGGTGGCATCAGCACCCTGCCACTGCCCCACAGCAGCCACAGAGCAGAGAGCTCAGGTTTGAGTACGGGCTGCATTTCTTTTTCTCTCTATTTATTTTGGCTTTGCTGCAGAATGAGTTGGGCTCCCCCCCTGAAGCACAGCCTGTTCACACCTGAGATCTTCCCCCCACATCAGGCTGAGGATGCAGCCACCTCATTCCCCCTCTCTGTGTGAAACGAGGCACAGAAATAGCCCAGAAGCAGCACAGTGTCAGGAGGCTGCCCAGAAGAGGAAAGGACAGAAATCCTCAGCGCCAAAGATCCAGAGCCTTAAAACAGAAAAGGGAAAAAGCAAAACATTAGGGCAAAGTACTCATAAAGCAGGAGGTCAATTGGGCAATAGAATAATTTATCTAGAGAGATGTCATCACCGAAGGCCGGGCCACAAATGAGAGCTGACACTCAGGGAAGGGGGGAAGAGGGGCTCTGGTGCTGGTGTGAGTGATGCACTGTGCCCTGCAGCCATCGCAGAGCTGCTGCTGCCCTCCTTCTGTCTGCAGCATCTCCACACCACTCCAGCACTGCTGCACATAGGCTTTGGTGAGCTGCAGTAACAGGTACTCGTGCTCTGGGGTAATCCTATGGGAAACTGCTTCAGGAATCAACCTAAAGCACTACAAATGCGGCCCTTGCTTTACCATAGTTTTTGCAGTTATGCTCAGCACATCCCAAATATTCACACTGAATAACTCACATACTTTTGCAAGCAAAAATAGTGGCTAGTTAAGCACAAATGGGCTTCAGTTTCTGCGTCTATATTTGTTATTTTAAAACAGTCCCCACGATTATATTCTAGCGTGTCAGTTATTACTTCACCATGTGCTGCTTCAAGCATCTGCTGTTCAAACCATCATGCCTATCCTCTAAATTACCCAGCACTCCTTCTGGCTCCTAGCTTACATCCTACGAGAAGATCCGATGTGAGGATACGAATACTCCGTATGTAAATACTGTGCAGCAAGCAGTGCTCAGGTGTGAAGGCTCCTGCTCTGCAGAAACCCACACTGCTCCTTGGTGCTGCTACCATGGCTCGGTGCACAAACCAGGGGTAGAACGTGCTATTTTCTTATGCCCAACTAGCTCAGCTTTTCCATTCGGTTTTGCCGCAATCGGTTGTCCTTAAATAGACTGAAGTGCTGTTCAGTAGGTCAATCCATTTCATCAAGTCGTTCAGCTTGACCTTTTGCAATGCACAGCAGTGCAATTTACACTGCAAGTTAGAGTGCCACTACGCATCACACTCATCCAATTTCTAGCCAGGAGAAAATGAGGGAGGGTAGGAGTGGCAGCAGATTGCTCTAACCGCTGATTAGCGCCCGGGCCCTCCTTACAGAGCCAGCAGTGAAGTGCCCTCGGAACAGAGGAGCGCTGTGGGAATGAAGAAGTGACAGCTCAGCCCTCACCTGCAGTGCTGAGAGCCCTCGAGCTCTGCACGGTGCCATGCAGTGCCCACGGGCACTGTGTCCCCTGAAGCCACCTGCTCTGCTCCTCCTTCAGCGCCGTGCTGGAAGGGGTCCATGTACCGATAATTGATGCACTTTTAACTTGCAAATGCGACACAAACTTCCCTCAGGAACGTCTAATTCACATTTTAAGTAACAAAAGGGCTCAAATCCCTTTCTTGCCTACTTAGTCATGCTGCATTTAGTATAAGCGAGATGAAATGCTAAGCTTGGGGAAGATCAGAGAGAAATTGTATGATTTCCACATTATAGGATAATTCCATGGCTGACTTACCCAAACTTGTGAGATGAGACACCACGCTCAGACGACACTCACACTGCAGAGCTGTGAAGCCAAAGCAGGACAGGGCAGCAGGACTGAGCATCTCGACTCCCCAGCACTGCCACCACCAGCTGATGTTCCCTGGAAGCCACCACTCAGCCCAGCACCATAGGAAGCCCTCTGCACCCCAGGGACACCGGGGGGGGGCCCGGCTGCATCGGGTAGGACCCCACAGTGACAAGCAGTGGACCCTGGGGGCTGTTGGCCACGTGGCCATCGGCCTCTGGAGCCTCTGCACGAGAGACACTCGTAGCCACTTATCTCACAGCCCAGCGCAATTTAATTATCAACTTGGAAGCCATCCAGCAAAGCATAAAAAGTCGCCCCATTCCAGTTGTTTAGGTATATCATTGCCCCGCTAATTGAGTTTGATGGGAATTTCAAGAGGATTTTACAATATTTTCCTTAAGTGCTGTTATGTTTAACTCTTTCCTGATTTCGTGTCACTGGCAACGGGAGGGGCAGAAGGGGGTATCCCTGCAATCTCAGCCAACCACGGCAGGTGGCATTTGGGGAGGTGGCTGGAGGGGCTGCAGCTGCCCACTCGGGACCAAGCAGTGTGCAATGGCTCGCAGCCAGTCCCACCTGTGTGCTCTGAGCAAGGATTTTCCGTGACATCAGACACCGCCACCAGCCCGGGTAACGCAACACAGCACGGGGAGGGGGGGGACGTGAGGCATTCATAACCAAACAACTCGCAGACAATGCTCTCCCAGCTCACCCCAAACCACTCCACCTCCAGGAGACATTCGCCCTGTTCCAGCGCTCAGATAACTCGCAGAGCCCCAGTTGTAACCAGAGAGCCCCGATCCTTATCTCCGCAGAGCAGAAGCTGTGGGAAGCAGCGGAATAAAGGGAGCTTTGTGAGGGTGGCACCGTTCCCATGCGGCCCCACAACAACGAAACAACATGGGGGGGGGGAGGGGGGGTTCACTGCTTTGCTCATAGTGAGGGCAGTGCCAGTGACACTGCTCCTCCTGCACTGAGAGCGGCTGCAGAGACACACGCAATCCTCGCTGGCACCAGCCTCTCCATTTCGTGTTTGAATGATGCTGCCACAAACATTTATTGTCACAAAAGGGGTTATTCAAACACAAGCAATTAGGCAACTATATTAGCATATTTTTCATTGTAATAATACAACAAAGGGTATATTCCTCCCAGTGAACGTATTTATAGGCTTTCGGAGCTAATATTTGTTTAAATGATTAATATGTTTTTCAAATACATGTGACAAGTGTGGCAGAAATATTTTTATCTCTGCAAACAATGTTCTGAAAGGCGAGAGCTCTGAGCCTCCAGGAGGGCTGCTTTCCAGGTTCAACAGAGTTTTTCAAGACACGCAAATTAAATTTTTATCATAACGAATTCCGAGAGAAGGGCTTTTCTGCAAAGAATGTCGAGAGCAGATTGAGGCTGCGGGACCTCCACGCCGCCCTGACACCTTCCTGCACTGCACATCTGCAACGAGCCTCCACCTTATCTCTGCTTCGATGGCTGTCTTCATTCCAAGCGCACACAGTGCTCTCACGCTGATAAGAAAGCCCTGATCTATTGATAGCTAAAAGCAAGGCTCACGACGGACCGTGTGCCACATGTTTTTAAGCAGCGCTGTGCTTTCACGGAGCAGACTTCGACCAAAGCCCTGGCTGTGCTTGGCAGTGGCTGTCCCCACATTACACGTCCTAGACAGGCAAACCCCTCAAACCAGTGATCTGCAAACTTCCTCTCTGTCCTTGCTTTTAAAACAATGTCAAGAAGCTCAATCTGGAAGTGTCTGAAATGGAGTTGTGCTGCTGAGGAAAGCAGAGCTGTGGGGCAGCGGTGCTAAAACTGGTCAGAGTGGGGCAGGAGCGAGGGGGTGGGACCTGAGCAGGGCACTGTGCAACACTGCTGGTTGGTTCATCCTCTCCACAGAAGTTTGGGAATGTTATGAATAAGGCTCTGAGCTCCAGCTCTGGCTGTGCTGGTTGTTGACTTGCTGTCTGCCCATTACCTTGTGTCCTGCTGCTGTGCTGGGCAGCCGCCTCCTGCCCTGCAGTGTCTCTCCAAACATTCAAACCTCGCTGTTTTTTCTTTTTTTTTCCACTGACAAGCCCCGTGTCCTCAGCAGCTTTCTAGAGCTGGAGGAACAAGGCTGACATTAACAGGAGAGTGTAATACACCTATGATCAATACCACAAGTGAAATCTCAGCCTGTGATTTTGCTGCCAGTTCCACTCATCCCACTCCTTTCCTTCTGAATGACAACTGAGATGGTATTTACATTGTACTCAGCTGCGCGAGGAAGTGGAGCCTAAGGAGGAATATACTACCACCACCTGTGGAACTAAAATAGCACTCATGCAGAGGAAGCTGGGCTGTTGGGCTGCAGGCTCTGCTTAGGAACAATGAACTCTGCCAAGGTTTTGGGACTGGGTCCCACATTAATGGGGGCAGTGCAGGGAGAAGGGCCGGGGAAGCTCTGCAGCAGGGAGGGGAAGCAGGCTGCAACCTGCACAGATGGACCCAGAGGTGACACTGTCAGTGACAGCACCAAACTGCAGCCTAGACTAGTCCTGCTTTTGAGCTTCAGTTGCAACACACAGGACTTAAACTCAGGGCCCTGAACTAGTTGCTCTGTGTGGCTGATGCTCTCTGGAGTTGAAGGCAGCAGAGGGGTTCATTTGTGCCACGTCCAGAGATTCCTCAGAGTTTTTCAGTCGCTTGGAAGAAAAAGGTCTCAGTCAGTGTTGGGGCTCTGTCTGTGCAAGAAGCATTGGATATAGGACTCAGAAAAGCCCAGGGACAGGCCCGTGCTCTGGGCTTTGGGAAGCCTCCCACTACCAGCCCAGTGAGAGCCCTTCAGGGCACCACCATGTCCAAGGGGCTGCCAAGGGATACTCCAACATGTAGGTGTGCCAAGTAATTCAAAGAATCATAAAATGGCTTAGATTGGGAAGGAACTTAAAGATCATCTAGTTCTAACCCCTTTGCCATAGGCTGGCTGCCCCCAGCTCAGGCTGCCCATGGCCCATCCATGGCCTCGAGCACCTCCAGGGATGGGGCACCCACAGTTCTGAGCAGCTGTGCCAGGGCCTCAGGACCCTCTGAGTGAAGAATTTCCTCCTGACATCCAACCTCAATCTCCCCTCTTTTAGTTTAAAGCCACTCCCCCTTGTCCTATCAAACTGTTCTTGTGGAACACAGTGCCAGTATAGCTTTCACTTGGCCTCTACATAAGGCTCAGCAGCAGTTTGCCAACTGTAAGTTCAGATAGAACCCTTCCAACAACCACCACCTTGCAACCATGCTGAAAATGTGGCTTTCCACCATTTCTGCTGCCTGTAGCAAGAGCAGACTCACAGATACATTTGTGACCCTGGATTCTTTTGAAAATTCTCTAAATAAAGGCTTAAAAATGCATGGTTTTGCTCAAGATCACCCTGTTTGTGTTGGTATGAGGCCAAAATCCATGAAAAATAGCGTGTATGCCAAAAAAAATCAATTTTATATAATAAATACAGATCATTTGGATATTTCTTGCCAAAAACAATGCAAACATATACATCCTTCATGATTCTTATCAGAGCACAGCTGAGTCTTTAATACACTCTTCTGACAAGCTCCTAACAGGCAAGAACATGCTGTTTAACTACCACTGATCAATGGTTAAAGTTCCTCCATTTCCAACCACTCCAATGGCTTTAACAGCCAAAATTGTGAAATTCAGGTTATTGCAAGCAATAACAAACCAAATATCAAAGACTCATTCAAAGCGAAAGCCTATTCTTGATGAAGAAATAGAAGATCTGTTATAGTTAAAAACTGTATATCTTTGGCAGCACACTGCTGGATGTCACTGAGAAAATGCTTCCCTGGAGCAGCTGCTCCGAGCCCCACACTCCCAAGGACCCTGTTCATTCGAGGCACACACACAAAGCAGGGCCCTAGCATCCTGGGCCGTTCTGTCGGAACACCAGTGTGTTGCTGCAAACAGTTTTAATTCCCTATTACAGCCTGGATGGAATAAATAAAATATTCCATCTGCCTAATGTGACATGCAGATCAGACCCCTGTGGGTAATACCGGAGTTTGCAAAGGTGCATATGGGATGCTACAGCAAATCTAATACGTGTAGGGAAGGTTGTTTTATTTTTTAAAATAACCTTTATGTTATCCATGCTATAAATTATGTAAGAAGGCACAACTGAGAACGTGGCACACATGCTCACACGTGTACACAAGGGGAAGGCAGCGTGACACCAGGCTCCATTATACAGGGGAGCTGGCGGTATAGGACATCCCTTCAGATCATCCACAGAAGCTCAGAGAGAATGCAAACGTAACTACTTAAGCAGCAGCTTTGCGTGTGCTCACAGAAAGCACAGCCCGTGCTGCACTCTCTTTTCTCCTCCTCTTCTAGAGCATCGCAAATAGTGGGAGAGGCTGCGTTTTGCGAGCAAAGTTTGCAAGAACTATAAGAGAGCATGTTAACTGCTGGTGGCGGTGCCTAATGAAGTGTGTTTGAAATATTGAAGTATATGATAAAACATTATGTAAATTAAATTCATTGATAGCTCTGCTATGAAATCGTTCTGGTAGCGGAATAGTAGATAAACACGGAGCTCAGGCGGTATCATTTATTCATCCTTAAAATGGTTCCAAGCTCCTAGTGCTTCATTATCATTCAGCAGAAAACAACTAAACTGGAAGGAACAGCTCTCAGGCTCTACAAACACTGAGGTTTGAAGACGCTTTCCCTCTTGCCAACTCAGGCCCTTCTCTGTCCTTTGTGGAGCTGTGGTTGCCTTCACTGTGCATCAGCATGGAGCCCCGTGAAGACCTCACCCGTGCACCCCGAGCCCTGCAGTACAGCCTGCATCGTCCCCAGGGCACTGGGTGGCAGCCACAGGAAAGAACAGCAGAGCCGGGCAGAGATAGCAGCCCTGGGGGTGCGAGGGGTTAATGCCAGCACCGCCATCAGCCAAGCGTGCTGGGAAGGAGACAACCCGCTGCTCTGCAACTAATTTTACAGCTTACCTCCTATCAAATGTCCCGGGCCCCCCTCAAAAACCCTCTTTGAGAGGTGCTCTCCCAGCCCGCTGGAAAACCCGTGGCGTGTTGTGATTGGCACGGCTGCTGCCAGACGGTGGGAGTTATAAATAAACATCTCTGCAGGGCCTGGAAAAGTCCGGCTCACTGCCGGCCCCGCCACAGCTTTCAGAGCACCTCTCCGCGGGCCGGGCCCTCGCTGGAGCCCCTCCATCGCATGACATAAGCCCCGAACAGGACATGACTGCATGTGTGTGAACAACTCGTGTTACAGAAACAGCAGCTCCTATTCAGCGGGCAAATTGCTGCGAGCTCTCAAAAGGGCCCTTTCTCTCCTGGCCTCTCTGCCTGAAAAGCCGAGGGCCAAGGAGCTGCGATTTGCATCATCGGGGACAAAGGCGACTTAAACCCTCGCACCCGTTGCTCCTTGGTGCAAGCTATGTGCAGGAGCTCGTGGTGCAGGGGGGGATTGGGAACAAACGCACACCTCGAGGTCCCCTCCATCCTTCTGCAGGAACACGGTGCCCCACAGAGCAGCTCTAGGACAAGGATGCTCCCATGGCACTGCCCTGGGCCTGTCCTGCACCCCCAGTGCCCACTGCTGCACAGAGCTCTGCTGATGTATGGTGTGTGCTGCACCACACCAGTGATCGATGGCAGCCATACTTCACCAAATGCCGCTGCTCCCGTGATGTGTTATTGCAATACATCATGGGCATGGCGGGCGCCAGGCCCACGAATTGGGTGGGTGCCCTTCATCAGGGCATTTAAATCTCCAGCACTCAGCTTGCCTCCTTTCCCCAGAAAACAAAGGCTGTGTGTGCAGTGTGGGCTGGGAGGTTCCCCTGGCACTCCATAGCTTCTGCAGGAGCAGTGCATCATGAAAGGACCAGCCCACCTCTCCAGCTCTGACCTCTCCCCACATTTTACAGGTCACCACTGGTTTACTGATTTTACTTTTATCTGCCTTGCACGGAAAGGGAAGGTGCCCCATAAAGAGGCAGAGTCTTTTACAGGACAAGTTCTCCCATAGCCCCACATGGACAGCCATTTCCATACCACATCCCATGCACACACGGGCGATGCTCCATGGCTTTGCCCAGCACATTGGCAGTTCTCCCTTCTGCCCCTTCAGCATCCACAGAGCACCAAGCAAAGCCAACCCCACCCCTTCCAGAACAGCTGATGAATTCTGGGCACCCCACAAGGCTGAGTAACTTTGGCTGATATTAGATTTTATACCTTCCTACTATGGGTGCCTGACTTTATGTGCAGATGACAAGCACAAGGGAAGGGACTAGTGCCACACAGTAACAATTCAATTACTTGCTACGGATGCTTGTGAGAGCTGTTCTCATGTTAATGCCACAGAGTAACTCATTTCATGCTGGAATTGCAAAGCACTCAGTAGTCCCATGCACACACGTCCCCTGGAGACCCTCTTCCAATTAATAATCAGTAACATTCACTGCTCCAACAAGTGAAATGATTTCTGCATCATCAAAGAGGACGGGTTGTGCCAGCCAGGCAGCACATCCCCAGCACTGGCACTCTGTCAGCCATCAGCTCCACAAGGCACTCCATTCAGCCTGCCCCAGTGAGCTGCAGGAGCGTGCAGCCCACAGACCCTCACCAACCTGAGCTCAGCATGGCCCCGTATTCATGTGGTGCCTGCTAGGTGCCCCTCCCACAGCAAAGAGCTGTTGGCCAAGTAGGTTACGGTGCTCTGGATAGATGGCTTGGAAATGAACGGTGTGAGTAGAGTGGCAGATTTGGAAGCTGCTGCTTCTCTGTTAAGAGGATTTGCTACTTGCTACTTATAACTGCAATTAGGTTGCATTTGTAGCATGCAGCAGAAACCAAAAACTGGCACACAAATGAATGTTTACGTCATGGGAAAATTTCATTGTGCATCTGTTGGCATCCACTTCTTTTAACAAAAAAAAGTTCATCCAATGTTTGTCACGTGCCCATTTATTTTCGTGCATGACCTGCTGTCCGTCCATTGCTGGCACTTAGACCTAAAATTGCACTTCTAATTTCAAGCAGCGGGGTTTGCCAGCTGTATGTTCGCAGTCCTGTTCTTTGGAGGGTGGAAGCCCATGCTGCAGCAATCCCAGTGCACAGCTGGCATCAGCGATGTACCTGCCCGTGCCTCCAGCACATCCAGGCTGGGTGTTCCTGAGCAGCTGTGTCGAACAGGGCCCTTGAGCAGATTCACTGAGACCTGAGATCCTCCCTGCTGGCCCAAGCTCGCTGCCAGAGGCTCTCCCTGGTCCCACAGCCAGCAAACCAGCGCCAGCCTGGAGCAGGAATCTCGCGCTCAGTGCTCATAGCATCAGGAGCACAGGGACAAGGGACGCAGCAACAAATCGCCTGTGAGGTCAGGCTGGATGCCAGCCGGGCAGGCTGCAGACATGGAGCAGCAGGGGATGCCTCCCAGCATGCATTGTCCGCGGGCAGTGCTCATGCCAAGTGCCACGGAGAGCTGGGAATAGGTCGTTCATGCTTGAGCTGAAATCCCAGTCACATTATATCACTTACAGCTAATTAGCGGGCTCCGGGCACAATGCGGCAAGACACTGTTTCTTGCAGAAATGGATAACTCAGGGCAGCCCTCAGCACAACGTTTGTTAAATCCTGCAGGGGCAGAGACAGCATTCATCTCCCTTCTCAGTGCTAAGCCGCACGCACAGCTCAGATATGAACCACCGAATGCAGGCTGAACCCAACAAGTGATAGGTTACGCTGAAAGACTGCAAGAAACCATTCCACGAAGAAAGGCAGCATTGATCCACAGGGACAGGGTACCTTTTTTCACCCACATTCACAACACTGGGTTCCTGAGGACTTCTGGATGTCCAGGCAGCAACAGAAGCATTTGTGTGCAACTTCCCTTGAAGCCAACCCATTTAACCGAGTGACACTGCCTCCAGCAGTGGGAGCTCACACCGTTACTGCAGAGCAGCTGCACTCATGCCATGCTCAGGAAGCTGCTCCAGACACCTTGGGGGATGGGGTAAACCTCACTTGGCATGCCAGTCTGCCAGAGCTGTGGAGGACGGTGCCTGTGGTGATGGCAGTGGTGATGCTGGTGTTGGGTGGTAGTGGTGTTGATGGTTGTGGTGGTCATGGTGTTGATGGTAGTGATGTATGTGGTGGTGTTGATGGTTGTGATGATGGTTGTACTGGTGGTGATGGTGGTGTTGATGGCTGCAGTGGTGGTGACAGTAGGTGGTGTTGATGGTTGCGGTGGTGGCAGGGCAGTGGTGTCCCCTTCTGCTCAGTGGCCCTGCCTCCTGCTAGGCAGCCTGTGCCAGCAGCAGAACAGAGCTGTTTGTACACGGAGAGCGGATAGAAAGGTCAGTTTCTCTGCAACTTGTAAACACTTTAACATTTCCACAAGTTTCCTGGCTGTGTTTTCCTGCAGAAGAACCACAGAACAAACATGCTCTGTTAGGCTTCATTTAATGTAGGTAGTATCGATCAAAACCTTTTTCTTTTTTTTTATTTTATATCATCTATTATTATTATTATTATTAATGTCAATTTGGATTATTTGCCAGAAAGAATGGATTCTTTATTTTTAGCCAAATGCAGAACTTCTGAAGACAGTTCTAGCAAAGCTTCACGGAGGATATTTTGGAAAAGATTCTGCCTGCTTTAATGCGCGTTAGTGCGAGCTGAGTGGCTGCTTCTCAGCACACTCTAAATTTTCTCCGTGCATTTAAGAGGGTGTTTCCTTGGAGAGGTGCCGCGCTGAGCAATTTACCTCATTACTTGCAAAATCACCCTTTTACTCGACAATAAGAACTACCACCTGTTCCTAGGGCTGGCCTGCGCTTCGGTCATAAGAGTTCACTCATTTGTTCACTTCACTGCCTGTGCAAGTGAGAAACGCTCTATTTTTACATAAGTTATTTCTGCGCAGCCTTTAATACATGACTGAAAGACAGCACTCTCGCAGAACCCAGGAGAGCTGGGAGCTTAGAGAAGCACAGGGTTGTGTCAGACTTGGGCAGAAGAAGAAAGTTCAAGGCTGAAACACTGGGCCCAAGGAGTCCCCAGGTCGCTGGTGCTGCTGGGGGTAGGAGCCCACCCGTGCTCTCCTGGCAAAAAGTTCTGCCGGTACAAACCTCCTAGCACGGTGCTCTGGGAAAACCCAAAGAAATGAGCAAAAAAAAAAAAGCCATTTTTGAGGCTGAGGCTATTTTGAGAGCTGGTGGATTATATTGTAATGCGGACCGAGTGCCAAAATACACTATGCTTGGGGGTATGTAAACTAATTCCCCCCAAAATCTTGGGACTTTATTCCACTGTCCTGTCCCTCCGTCTGACACAGAGCCAAGCCCTGCACAGCCCAAGCACCGCAGCCTATTAGAGATTTTGCTCTAAGCAGCTTGAGAGTGTTTATTTGGTGTGCAAAGAAGATTGGAGCTGGGAAAAGCACAAAAAGGATTATTCTGTTTATCACTCAGCTTTCCCTGGCCAATCTCTATTCATGGAAAAAGTCATTTACTCGGGTTATCCACAGGCTTTGCTCGCCAGAAAGTGCTGAAAGCCCTGAAAATTAGAGAGATGCAGAATGGATTGGCACCATGTAAGGCACTTAGGAGCATCTGACACCCCGGAGTACACACGCTGAATCGAGGCTTTTTCAATCCCAACTTTCCCTCGCTAATAAGAAACTGTCCAAGTCCCAGCACGCGCCAGCTAAACCCCTCCATAGGCCAAGCAACAATGAGATGGACTGTCACATCTGGGAGGTTGCTTTTTGAAAGGAAAATTAGAAACCAAAACATCAGATTGAGATAATGAGCCTTTCATTAATTCTTTTCTTTGGCTTTTTGCTGTGTATATAGTTCGCAAACATCATTTGGTTTTATTTCTCTCGTCACAAGGGCGAACCAGGAGTCCACTGGGCTCACTGCAATAACTGCAGCTACACAAACCGAGTGGCTTCAGCCCTCAGCCTCAGCCTCCATCACTCACGGCCACCTCCAAGCACACAGCCTGCCCCAGCACAGCGGCAAAGGAAGAGATGTGCGGATACAGCTCGGTAGGAAAATGCCTCCGCAGACTGCTTGGCATTGGTTTTGCTAAGAAAACTGATTTGGGGAACCTTGTACTGAGCCAGACTGCATAGGGCCTGAGGCTTGGCTTTGCTCCAGTGGTCCATGCGAAGGACCATGTCCCACCACTCTGCTGGATAAGAACTCGGGCGCTGAGCCCGTTGGAGCTGGAGCTGGCCCCCGGGCTGCTGGTCCGCGCCGTCGGGCCGCCCTGAAAAGAGAGATTGTTTCTCGAAAAATAAATATTAAATAACTCTACAATTTCAAATAATTCAGAGCTCCGCTATTTTCCATGCATTATGAAAATAACGTTGAGGGGAAAAGGTATGTAATACGTTTCCTATTTCCTGTTTCTGCAGCCCTGCATATGCCCCGGGGGATCGGCACAAGTGGAATTATCTATCTGCTGGCTAGGAGTGTTCATTTCAAGCCAAAAACACCAAAAAAGTATGAACTAATCCCTACATTGAGCTAGGGAAGTGTGGGATCGCAGGCCAAGGGCTGAAAAATGAGGCAATTTTCCCCATTTCAGAAAGTGACTAAAATCCCTCTGCTGTTCTCAGCACAAACGCATTCTGTTCCACCTCAAACCACTTCAAGAGGGGATCACCAGCTCTGAGAACAGGCACACTGTCCCACTCAGAGCTTCTGCGTGGGGAAGGGGGATGCTCAGATGTCGTGCCATTATCTGTGATGTTCAGAACAGCTGGGAGAGCTGTGCTAAGTGCATTGAAAAGCATGGAACGCCAAAGCCAGTGCAGCAGATCCTCCATTCTCAAATACATTGGTTGCACTGCCAGAAAACTAAAAAGCAGCGTATAAAAACACGCATATTGAAAGACAGTTTTCTGCCCAGTCCAGTTTACCTGCAAACCAACAAAATGTACCTGTTAAAGAAAAGGATTAATGAAAGACTCATAATCTCAACTTGATGTTTGGGCTTCTAATTTTCCTCTCAAAATTAACCAACAAATTGTATCCGTTCTTTTTATGAGCACCTCATAAAGTCACAATAAAATATACCTCTTTCATACTCCTTTCAATACCAATTTCAGTACCTCACCAACAAAGGTCCTGCTTGCAACTTGCTTACGAGCAGTAAGTCGCCTCTATCTCTTAGCATGAAGATTTGCAGAATGCTCGTTCGAATCCGAGCTGTTCCCCAATTAACTGCATGTCTTAAGAGAGCACAGCACAGTAAGCTGCTGGCAGAAGCAGGCTCAGCCTGCTGGGAGCAGAGCAGAGCACACAGAGCTGCATCCCCTCACACCTCCACATCCCAATGCTCCCAGTGCTGCTGCAGCTTCAGAGCTCACAGGGCTGCAGCAGCTCCGAGGGAGAGAGAAATCAGAGAAACACAGTACGTGCTCCAACAGATCAACTCCCTCCCCCAGCCCCTTTTGCCCAGTTTCCCATTTTCTTATCCCCTCCCCACACCCTTTTTTTTTCCCTTCACTTTAATCTTCCAACGGAGGTACTTGGCTTGGATAAGGGCTCAGCCCAGGCCAAGTTCTGAGCCTTTTCAGACTCCAGACTTTTCTCTGTAGTCCTGTCTGAAGAAGAAGGGGAAAAAAAAAGAGAGAGGGAAAAAAAAAAAAAAAAGCAACAACCAGCTAAAGTTTTTCCAGTGGGAAGAGAGTATTTTCTCTTCTCCCATAACTTAGACACAGCCAAAGGAATTTTTCTCAAGCTTGAAAACAATTCACCTTCAGGCAAACAACAAGCATGGAAAATTTAAGCCCAGCAGGTGAATGTTTGGGAAAATTTTTAGCCTATAGAAATTCTCATGTAACCTTAACTATAGGGGTCGCTGTATGGCATTGAACCATTATGCAGCACCCTCCTCCACGCTGCCGGCTGTCATCAGCTTTCCCAAGGAGAGCTGCAAGTATTGGCATGAGAAAATATGATCCTGGGGGAAAAAAAAATGCACACCCATCCCTTGGATAGCACTGTGCACTGCTCAGAACCCCCTCAGTGCCTCTGGGGCAGCTCCAGCAGCTCGTGGCTGTGCCATGCCGGCCCCATGCGGGGATGGGGATGTCACCTGGCAGCCTGCGTGCCCAGGACCACACAGGAATTCATACAGGCCACAAATTCGGTTATGTTGAGCAGCTTGGACTCGGTGTATATATTTAAGTTAATCAGAAACAACTGAGGCACCAAGAGACTAATTCCACCTCCACTAACTAGCCACTCCGGGACCATTCCTGGGGAGGCTGAAGCGCTTCCTTTCAGCCCGGTGGACGTGAGCTACCGTCTGTGCAAACATCCCTTGAAAAAGCAAGCAAGCACCAAATACCTCCTCGACACGGCCGTAACTCTGTGCTCACACAGCAGTCCCACCGTGTCCCCTCTGTGCTGTACAGCACCGTCACCCCACTGGTTGTGCACACATAACCTAAGAAAGATGGAACAGCGTTGTTCCCCTCACCTCTCCCTCTCACACCCCTCTGGAAGGACTTGTTGTATTTAGCAGGGAGCATCCAGCTTCTCCTCAGTGGGCAGTTCAGCAGAGCGGCACGGCCAGCTCCATCTGGAGAGGTTCTGCTGCAGCAGCCAAGGGGAAAAAGTACAGATCAACCATCTCTTGCTTCTGTGCAGAAGTCACAGCGAACAACAGCTTCTGGCCAAATGGGGAGAGTTTCACCACTCTTCAGAACTAACAACAACTAGCCCTTCCCATAGCACCGCTCAGACTGTAGTCTGTAAGTGAGCACATGCACTGGGGTCCCGAGCCAACCTGCACCCACCAACCAGCCCCGCTCATCTGCCAGAAAACCAACAAGCACCACAGGTGATCGATGGCTCCCTTTGGAAAACACTAATCACTTCTCTGTAGCACATTTAGCAGAGTGTGCATCAATCCCAGCAGCTGCCTTCAATCACAGCGGAGTCTAACTCCACCAGTTTAAGGCACTGCTATTAACCAGCATCTGGTGGACGACGTGCCCTTATTGTAGTCAACATCCATTTAGAGTGGAGGGACAGCAGCACTCCTCATTGTCTCTACATACTTGTGGTGCACCGGGCCCAGGGACGGCGGCTGGATGTCGTTAGTGCCGGGAGGGCGATGTTTTGAAAATACCACGGTCGATATTTTTATACAACAGTGACATCATGAACGTAGGAGGCCCTTTCTACATTTTCAAACATAAACCGAACCAACCAAAGATAGAAGATGAGCAAACCTACGAGCATCTGAGCACTTGGGATCTCACAGATTCCTCTCCTCATGTTCTGGGCAGCGTTCCCAGGCATCGTCTCACTGCAACGCACGGGGAATGGCACTACAGGGAAGGAACCGCTCCCTGCTGCCCTCCTCTTTCCCTTGGGGTTTACCACAGCAGCCAACACAATGAGGGGAGAGAAAGCTTGTCCAAACGGAGCCAGCACATCGAGCATTACTGTCTGGAGATGGCAGAGCTAGCAGGGAGGTCAGCCTGTTTGCTCCTGGATGGAGGGCAGCCTGGGAGCCCTGCGGGAGCTGCCCACTGTGCCCACATCCAGCAGCAGCCACCAGAGCTGCCAAGCACAGAGGGGCTGTGGTTGGAGAGGAAAATAAATGGGAACCAAATGGAGGGATGACAACTTGGAGCAGGCCGGACTGGTGTGCCGAGAGTTTGAAATGCGCTACACTTTAATTACAGCTCTTACCAATCAGGCAGTAATTACTGGTATCCTTCCTGTAGCCTGCAATTGCCTAATCTTGCTATTTGAGAACCATCAAGTTTTAAACAGCTGGAGAGCTGTGCCTCCTTCTCCAAAAGGCTTCACTTGGCCATGACACTGATTGTTTAATCTGGAAACACTGTGTGACAATGTGCATTAGCTTTGCATCTCCAGCTCCTCTGGGCAGAGTGGGGATTAGAGATGCCCCAGGAGCTCAGCAGCTCCCAAGCAGCACTGCCAGCACCTCCCCGGCACCCAGCCCAGAGGAGGTGGCTGCTCCCTGTGGTTTGCCAGAAGTGAGGAGGCTGTTCACCCACTGGGGGCCCAGGCAGCAGACCTTCCTACAGAGGTGACAATGCATCATCCCTGAGGATACCCAAGGTCAGGGGATGGGGCTCTGAGCACTGACGGAGCCGTGGGTGTCCCTGTTTCCCTGAGCAAGTGGCCTTTGGGGATCCCTTCCAACTCAAACAGTTCTGAGATTCTATGATTCTATCAGAAATCCGCCTCTAAGCCTTGTAAGAACAGATCAAGCCTTCCCATCCAACCATTTATTTTGGTTTCTCAGTATTGGAGACTCCTGTTATTAAAATAATGCCTGCTAAGCTCCGTTATCCTCAGGATAGCATCGAGCAGAGCTGCTTAGTGCGAGTGCTCACCTCTTTTCACACCTACAGAGTTTCAGTCGAACAACATAAAGTATAAATTATGCCAATAAATATCACGTATAGCATTCCCTTTACAGTGGTACAATCCCCTAGGGACAGCACCTCACCCACCAACAAGCACAGTGCCCCCTGGGCACCCTTCATGGACCGAGCCCTTCCCAGGAGGACTCAGGGCACCCTGCTGTGCCCAGGGCTGTAGGGCCACGGCTGGTTGTGAGCCCTTTGAGCGAGCCCAAGCACAGTCTGCCGACCTAGTTACTAGTGAGATCTGGAAAACGGACGTTTCACTTTGGTGGCATCTGAGAATTAATGCATTGTGGAAATGCTGATTGTATCTCCATAGCATCCTTCCCTGCATACTTGTGTGACATATCAGCCTGGGAAGCAACTGCGGAGATGTTGTCAGCAGCGTTCGTCTCCAAGGAAAGTCGGAAATTATTGTGATAATACTGCAGATACTTAAGGCCTTTATTTCCTGAGCATTACTAATTACATGGGGATGCAGAAGGGACTGAAGCCTCCATGTGCAAGGAGGTTATGATTTAGATGGTCCTAGGGGAGGACAATAGGTGCTGGTGGCCATGAGTGTTGAGTCCACCCTAGTGTGGTCTGTACACAAAGGCCCTCCTGGCAGAGCAATATCTCAAAGATGGAGACCCCAAAACTTCCATCTGTGCCCAGCCAGCAGTGCTGGCAGCAGAGCTCGGGGCTGATCCAAAGGCACACACTGGACTCAGGGTGAGCCCAGCCCGAAGGGAAGGGGTTGAGCTCACCACCGAGCACCAGTTCCATTCTGGTCCAGCAGGGCTGGGGTTTGTGCCCGGCTGTGGGGAGCGGGGCCAGGGCACGGCACATATCTTGTTGCACCATCCCCACGAAGGGGACAGCAACCTCTGACAGCTGAGCACAGTAACCCTTTAATCCATTGCAGAGCTCGTCTGTCAGAGCTCCAATGCCCGTGGGGAGGTATCAGTAACAAAACGCAGGAAAGAGAAATGCGAGTGGAAAATGCTTGGCTTTTTGTCTCCTCTCTCGCTAGGAACACAACAGTTCTTGTTTTGTGCCCGTTTCACTGGCGGGGGGACCTCCCCGTGGCCGTGCAGGGCTGTGCCCCTCCTGGCCCCCCAGGACCCCGCACCGCAGGGAGCACCATGAGAGCGAGCGGGTAGGATGGAGCCCAGTTTCTGGATGACTGAACAGAGCGGTCAGCAGCTGCAGGAGGCCAGCAGGCTCCCCTGGCCCCTTTCCCTCCTAGAGCAGAGCAATCCGCGCGGCTGCAAGCGGGAGATGGAGGCTGCTCTTCCCCCGCGTGTAATCTGCGGATTACGTCTTGTATAACGGGATTACCGGGGGCTGCGGAACGGCAGCGAGTAGGATCCAAATCACACGGCGAAACAGGAGGGAAACCTTGCAGGAATGTCCCGCACACTGAGAGCGCGAAGACGTCCTCGTAAGATCACGTTTAGATTTTCAGATCGGATTTTCTGTAATGCAGAACATACTTATGGCCCGAGTCCCTTGCTGGGCAGCTGCTGGTTTTCAGCGTGGAGGAATTGGCAAGATCTTTTCACCAGGTGAAATAAATAGAGTGCTGGGCCCCAGATAGGATTACGGTTTGTTTTCTTTAGGTGTATAGAATCCGCGGGAAAGCTGAGCCCAAACGGAAACTCAACTCCTAAAGAATTTGGCCTATACCGGCCAGCTTCTGTCTGCCTGCCAGGCGTGCTCTCCTTGCCTGCATTTTGCTCTTTATCTTTTAAGAGGCTTTGTTCGCAGCATATCAAGCTGCTCTTTGTGTGCCATGGGGACGGGGTCCTCTTTTCAAATTACGGCAGATGATAAAGTTACAGGGTTCTACCTGCAGAAAGGCATTGCCAGGGACCCCTTCCCCAGCAAAACACAGACCAAAGTCAATACCTAAGCATTTCCAGGGCCTGGGGGAGGCACGACCTGGTAGCCCCTCGCGCCCGCCTCTGAAACCCATTTCTGTTGTGAACATGTTTTCCTCCTTGCTGACTTTATCTTTAGTCCCACAAGGGCTGTAAAAATCCTGCAGTATCTCACACAGGGAGAAAATGTACGAGGTGCGTACCGCGCAGCAAAGCACTGTTTTCTGCCTCTGCCCCAAAAATACTGCGATGCTGACTCAAATTAACACTAGAGACAGAGACAAGTGCAGCCCCACCAAGCAGAGTGCTGCATTTAGGTGTTTCATGCACATCTATGCTCTTTTAGTCCTCTTTGTTTCTCTGGCAAGCAACATCTGCAGCAAAGCTCTGGCTGGAGCCTCACCACAGCCCCCCACAGCCAATCATAGAATCACTGAGGTTGGAGAGTACCTTAGAGAACCCCCAGACCCATCCCTGCCGTGGGCTGGCTGCCCCCAGCTCAGGCTGCCACGGCCCATCCATGGCCTCGGGCGCATCCAGGGATGGGGAACCCACAGCTCTGGGCAGCAGTGCCAGGACCTCAGTGCCCTCTGAGTGAGGAATTTCTTTCTGACATCCAACTTCAATAACCCCTCTTAGTTTATAGCCATTCTCCCATGTCCTACCACTATCAGATCATGCAAAAGGTCAGTCCTGCTTGTAAGTGCCCTTCCAGTACTGGAAGGCTGCAACGCTCTTGAAGCTACACTACATCAGGAGTGGAATCAGAACTGTTCCTGTCCCCATCCCCATACACATCCCATCAGGGGAGCAGACTTTGCTCTTGATTTAATACGTTCTTTAAAATTCCTTGGGGAATATTGAAGGGAACCTCACACTGAAAATGCATTCATTTCTCTGTAGAAATGCTTACACTTCATAGTTAACCATTTCTTTTTTTTTCACCTTGCCCAGATCCCTTTTATGTTAATGAGGAAAGCAGTACCATGCACACATCGAGAAAATGAGGGAGGCTGTGACCTAACAAACACTTGGTCAGAAACGTGTTCCAGCAGTCAAGCAGACCACGATGTTCTGAGGTCCCTTTGAATGCTGGGAACAGGAACAGTACCATGTCAGCCCCCACTCGAAGTGCCCGGGGGGGTTGCCTTGCTCTGCAGACACAACACAGCAGTGGCAGCAAATGGATCTGCAGCTCCAGCCACCCAGTTCCAGTCACGGTCCCTTAGAGTGGATGTGCAAGGAGGATCAGAGGAGTGACTGGGTTTATTTCAGCTCCTTCTGTTTCCTCTTCCCTCCCAGGGCAGCACTCAGAAAGTGCAGTTCCAGGCTGGGCAGCAAATGAGTAGCCTCAGCACTGGGTTCTCCCAATGGCTGCCCCCACCCTGAGCCCCACGGACAGCATTTTAACAGGAAACAAGTGTGTTTGTTGCCATTTCCCCGTGAACCACTGCTTTGCTTCTGCTGAAAAATTCACAGAAATCTGACTGTGCCTTAGCAGAAAAACAATCAGCCCTAGAGCTGCTGGTTCACAGCTTTCTGAGCACCAGGAAGCAGCAGACGATGGGATGGGAAGCACCCATCTGATGGGGGTGGGTGATGGCAGACCACTGCTCCCAGCCTGCAGCAGCTGGTGGAGGAGCTGGTGCCCCCACAGCCATCACCTCACACCCAGCAGAGCTGTGAACCTCAATGCTCGAGCACACAAAGTCTGCACAGAAATGATCGGATCATTGTATCCCAGGGAACTCTCACCAAAGCAGGTGAAATCATTCAAACCCTCAGAGCGTGCTCATGGGGGGGAAGCCCTCAGTTCTAAATATATGCCTTTGAAGGTAGCTCATTATTTAAACAGCTATTGCAAAACAGGGTTTGCATGGAGCTGCTCTAAACTGAAGAGGGAGGGAAAGCTGGCTGTGGGGACGCAGTCACCACCCAGGTATTTTAATTGCAAATCCCAGCATGTTTTATAGATGTCAGGAGAGTATCTTTTTACGTAGGCTCCAAGGATTACAGTGAGATCCATCACCTTTAATACAAGCCCAGTGGCACTACTCAAGTCCCACCCTGCCAGTGCTGAGGATGGGAGGACACCACACAACATCTCCCATCTCCACTCCCCAGAGCCAGCAGTGCAGCGTGGGGGTTTTCATGGCTCTGCATCACAGCAGCTGGTCCATGCTGAGCAGCTAGGACTCTGGCGTAGGCTGACATAAACCCATGGGAAGGCTGCAGGAGGGCAGGACTGAGGCACGGTTAGCAGCAGGAGGGCTGTCCTCCTGTGCCAGCACACATAGCCAGCAGGCACAGCACTGCTGTGAGCCTCCGGCCATCCCCTACCAGCCCTGCGGGGCTGCTGCTCGTGCACATCGCTAGGCTTTAGCTCAGCTTTCATTCTGTTGTCAGTACAAATAGGGGAGTCCCATGTGTGCCTCAACCCGAACGCGAGATTCCCAATGGCAAGGAGCCCGGCAGTCAGCAGGGGCAGCATGTCCCACTTGGCCTGATGTGACCGCTGCATAAACGCTGCAACCTGCTCCAGTGCTTATTCCAGCACTCCCAGGGGCACAATCTTTCCTGAAAAGTGTGTCAGTCAGTGCTCAGACACAGGTCCCGCTTCCTGCCTTGGAAAGCTCATGCAGAGAAGCAGGCAGCGCTGCCGTGCCTGTGCCAGCCCAGGCACTGTGTATGGCAGAATTCTTCAGAGGAACACCCCCCACCCTTTGTGGACTGGTGCATCCAGAAATTCTCACGTCTGGGGACAGCGCTGTGCTTTCCAGGCACCAGCATCAAATCCCCACTGAGAGCAGGACAGGTGCCCCGGCTCCAGCGGTCACCATGACACAGCAGCACAGGGACACAAAGGAGCTTGGCTGCCAGAAGCAGCAGCACGATGGCTGCAGACGTGATGAGAGTGCAAAGGGAAGGGGTCTGCTGCTCCTGTGGAAGCAGTGGCCTGGACACCCTCCATTCCTGATAGTCTCTGTCCTGACACAGAGGAGCACTGGGGCAAATCCAACACTACGCTTCCATTCGCCGAGTTCCTTCCTGTGCTTCAGTCCCTGTGAGGGCTCCCACCTCTGCAATAGAGTGCCTAAAGCCAGGGGCACTGGAAAAGCCCCAAAGCTCCCTGGCACCTGCATATATAAAGCACTAATAAACAAGGACGCAGCCTGCAGGGCAGCCACAAACACAGCACAACAAGAAAGCGGTCGTGTACGAGTACAAAAGCATCATAAATACTCTCCCACTGCCAAAGGACCTCTTCAGTCTTTTACTAAATCTCATCACAGGAACAATTTACAAGCCAATAATGCTGAACAACTCCATTCCAAACTCTGTGTTAAGCTTTATTTCAGGCTTTCACACTTTATCATGTTAGCACCTCCCGGCTGGCACTGGACTAATGCATGCCAAGTTCAGTAAGGGGTATAATGGAGCGGGGTTTCTCTCTACATTTGAAGGTCTTCCAGTCAGGAAAAAAAGCATGCTCACAGACACCCAACTTGCAGAGCAGCCTTTGTGTGCCCTTCCCAGGCAAGTGCCTTGTGATGGAGAATTTGGGCTATATAAAACACACTCTTTCAATGTTTAGTAAAGTAAGTTTTTTTTCCCTTATGGATAAAGCAGAATCAGGCATGTGCTGCTGAGAGGAGAGGCCAGCAGTGTGCGCCCGGGGTGCTCCCTCTGCAGGGGTGTAACCTCTGTGAGCGCCAGCAATGGTCAATGTCCAAGAACCTACAAACACGACATGGGAATTGACGTGCTGTAGACTGTGGAAAAAGACTCCCATAGACTGAGTTGGAGAAGGGAACTTAATGTAATTATCTTAAATTAATAAGAGAAGAGCATTCCCCTTTGGAGGTCATCTCCATTAACTAATGCAATCCTATTCCGTCCTAATGTAATTGTGTAAGCATTGTGTCTTCCATCCAAGAGCTGGGGCTCATTACAAGAACAATGCCACTCTGTTACGCTCAGTGTCAAGTCGTCAGGGTTCTTCTTAGCTTGCACACCGATACCTAGGGGCTGGGAGACCCAGGCTGCAAACGTTCCGTAAATAATGGAGAGATGTAAAAGGAGATGGCTCCCGGAGGACGGCTCAAAGGTACCAGAAGGGTCTTTCTGTGCACATAGCAGCATGGTGTACGCATTCCCCAAGCCCAACCGCACACTGCTTTTCCTTAACTTCAAAATGCAGCAGTATTCCACCACCCCTCCCTCCTGCCAAGTCTGCTATTAGCTTTCACAACTGCAAGCACACAGCAAATATATACAGCAATCTTCAGCGGCTCGCCCTGAGAGAACATGTTACCAATGGCTGCTTAATTCAAATTGCAGCTTCTTTAGAAAATACTTCTACAAACATTGACACTCCAAAAAAAAAAAAAAATTAAAAAAAAAAAGCTCTCTTTAGCCTTTTATAAGCCAGGAGTTTATTTTGCTAATATTTTTCTGCATGGTGTGTTTTAAATGAGAACATTCTGAAAGTAAATTGGCAGAGTATTTATTGCTGTTTATTTCCGAGCAGCTATAAGCCAATAATAATAGAGAATCCTCTTCGAGTGAAAACGAAATTCCTTTCAGTTAAAATGCTCAACGCAAAGACCAAAGCTGCGTTTTGTCAAGCAGATGCAGAGTGTCACCTTATAACGCCCATGTTAATGGAGTAATAGGATTGGAGCTGCGGCGAGCTACCCAGATCATTACAATAATCCCGGCCTAGAGAAAACAATTCCACACTGAGCATTACTGCTCTGGAGTGCATCCATCCCGGGCTGGCCGGACCACGCCTGCTGCAGGCACACACACACACACAGAGCACGCCGGGGCTAGTGCTTAATCCTCTAGCTGCCCACGAATGCCACAAGCACTCAGCAAAGCAGAGGTCTGGATGCTCCCCACGGAGCCCTCACTGGATCTGAATCCTCAGTGCAACGCTGCCCTGGGGCTGCTCCTATTTGCAGGGGTGCCTTCCTGCCCCTGGGCAGCGGGGCTGTGGTCCGAGCAGCCCTGAGGGGCTCAGAGAGCTCTGCCTGAGCCTCAGAGCAGTGATGATCCCTTCTCAGCCCACAGAGTTAAACGAGCAGGAGGCCAAACCGCAGCTGCAGCTCGGTCTGACCCAAGATGATTAAGAACAGGGCTCACGAAGGCGGTGCGAAGGAAGGGGAAGGAGCAAAACAATCGGTGACCGTCTTGGAGAGTCTGGCAGTTGCTTGCATGGCTGGTCAGATGCAAAGCACTGCTCTGCGCTCCCCCCGTCACGTACCCAGAAAGGCTGCTTCTGCAAAACATGAAGGTTGAGGAAGGAAGGATGCCAAACCGCTAAAAAAAACAAACCCTGCTGGTGCGAGGAATCCCAGAAGCGTCTGGAATCTGCTTGTGAGGCTGGGCAGCTCGCTGCCCATCTGCTCTTCTGGGCCTCTCCATTCACACACTCCTTTTTCCATTATTCCACAAATTAGAAATTGCAACAGTCTCCCTCCAGGTCTGAAGTGAACCCACTCAGCTGGGGGCTCATTGAGCAATGGGACTGCCTTCTCACTACCCAAGCAGAGCCCAGCCATGCTGCCCACACCTCGCCCCGGCCCCATGCGCTGTCCATAGAAGACCATCCCTCTCCAAGGTGGGAACAACTGAAACCTCACTGGCACAGGGCTCGAGTCTGGCCCAGTCTGTCGCCCTGAGACACTGTGGGTATCCCATCCCTGGACATCCCCAAGGCCATGGATGGACCCTGGGCATCCTGAGCTGGTGAGGGGCAGGGATTGGGGCTGGGTGATCTTTAAGGATCGCTCCAACCTAATTCATTCTGTGATTCTCCTTCAGAGCGACTCCTGCTAGGCTCCCAGGGCTGAACCCAGTCATGTTTCTCCGCAAGGAAAGGAAGCACCAGTTGCCTCCATCTGCACATACACCATGACCATGGCAGTCTCTACCTGCACCCCACAGGGCTGTGGTCAGGGGCAGCACCAGCTCCCAGCCTGGAGTTCTGATCCCATTTCCTAAATTGCAGGCTTTTTACTTCGTGCATGCCACAGGGCAATTACTAAAGGAAAAATCCTTTTATCCAGAATACAGTACTTTGTTAATCTGATTACTTGTTAATTGCTCCAATTTAACTGAAACATGTGGTTGAGCTTTACATTTTAACCACTGATGCTCTGTTCCAGAGTCAGTGATTTGCTTTGGTTTGAGGTTCCCTGAGAACTGCCCCATGGCTGCACAGCTGAGTTCTCCTCCCTGCAGCCCTGCGTGCTGGGGCTGCCCAAGCTCAGGGGCCTCCAAGCCCAGGCTCTCAATGTGCTTTTGCCACATGGGGACATGGACCTCATGGGCAGATTTATGCTGGGCTGCTCCTGCACAGCCATTTTTGAATAGAAATCATAAGTTTCTATGAAGAATGCATTCCAGCTGTTGACACAAGATGCTATTACCGAGACTGGAAAATGCAGTGCTTGCATGACCACTCCTTATCTTTATTGCTTCCTCAAAGCGTGAAGAAACTTGGTTAAACTCATTTTTAACAATGCCACTGGAGGCAGCGGGAGGCTTTCCTACTCCTGATGGACCTGGCTAATTGCTCATTGCAAAGAGCTGAATTTTTCCTCGTGTCCGGAGGGACGAAGGCTTCAGGACCACACTTCCTTGGTGGTGTCCTCTGGAGCCTTTCCAGCTCTGCCTGGCCCTGACCTCCAGCCGCTGAGCTGAAGAGAGCCAGCTCTGCCAGTTTGCAGTGGTACCTCTGAGAGCCTGTCCTCCAAGCAGGGGCCCAGCTCTAACTCTGCACACACATCTCCTGGAGGCAATGCCAGCAGATGCTCACTTCAACTCGCTGCAGAGATGCAATGCACTCAGCAAGGGCAGGCGTGCCGCACCCTGCTCCAAAGCAGACACATGCACCAAGGACTCACGGTCCTTGCAGAGATGTGGCAGATGCCCCATCCCTGAAGATAGCCAAGCTGAGTCTGGACAGGGCTCAGAGCACCTGATCGGGCTGTGCATATTCCTGATCACTACAGAGAAGTTGGACAAGGTGACCTTTAAGGGTCTCTTCCAACTCCCTGGCACAGCACGATGGGCACCCCTGGGCACAATGGGAACACAGCAGGACAGACAGCTCCCAGCACGGCACTACAAGCTCCTCATGCAGAGACTCCAAGCAAGATGCCCAGGCCCTGGGCGGGGGACCCTGTGCCTGCAGAACATCAAACCCAGCAAAACACTTCCATGTGCGCCTTCCCGCTCCGAGCACGTCAGTCATGCTGGATTAATCCATTGGCCGGCATGAATGCTGCTGTCCCCACAAGTGTTCTTTCATGTTTGCCTACAATCTCAATGTCATCGCACAAAATCAAGAGTAATTATGAACAGACACCAGCCCTCACCCCCCCACACACCCCTCCTTGCTTCTGCTCCTCAACATCTGGTTTCCACAACATCTCGGGGGTGCTGGGAGCCGCAGCCATGCGCACAGACCTTCGGCACAGCTCCGCCGAGAGTTAACCCCACTCCCTCCTCCACTTCCCCCACTAATTTTTCATTTTGATCAGTGATCAGCACTGAACAGGTTTTAATTCCCCAGCCCGTGATTCCTCCCAGGTTTATTACTTGCTATTCTGGCAACAAAGAGAAAGTGCATTGTGGGGAAGCAGCTCTGCTCTCATCCATCCTGGTGTTGCCCAGGGCACTTCCTCACATACCCCAGCCGAGCATGGGCTGCTCCACATCCATGCCAACCTGTTTGTAATGAGTGGCTGCTCAGGAGCAGGCTGCAGCTCCAACCTGTCACAGAACTGGTGCCTTGCTGAGTAATGACAATGCCTAAAATGGCCATCACTCCTGGACAGTGTGTCATGCAAAATTCATATCTGAACTGACTGATACTCTGCTCTGATATTTCACCTGAAATCACAGCTCATGGGATGGGATCTGGCAGACTAAGACAGGGATGGGCCACGACAGGAGACCGGGAGGGCTCAGGGTTCTGACTGAGCACAAAACAAGATGGGCGAGAGTTAGGGAGTGAAGCAGGGGGGCTGCACCCTGCAGAGCTCATGCCAAGGGCCAGAGCTGCCCATGCTCAGCCCCTTCTGACACCCAAACTCAGCCCTGGCTGAATCAGCTCCTGCCCTGCCCTTAGGAACAAAGCTTGGGTGGTGCCAGGCAGTGCCCGCGTCATGACACCTCCAGTGGGGACGCACCATGCCAGCAGTGCCAAAAGCAACAGTGCTGAGAGCAGAGATGCCAGCGCATACCTAGCCGAGCCACACCACTGCCCTTCTGACCAGCACAGCACGAGCACTTCCAGCCACTGACGTTTGACTCTCATGCAGTAGAAGTGTTCTACAAGGAAGTGCAAGCCAATTTTGAATATTTGTGGGGTCCTGGGGGAAGAAAGCACTGCTGGAAACTGCATTGTGTCACTCCCTGTTCCTCTTGTCCCTTCCACTGCTCCTCTGAAGAAAGACCCAGCTCGCCCAGCACAGCACTGCCCTCTGAGTACCAGAGGTTATCAACCCCGAGCTGGAAAATACCGGATGCATCAAACACTTCTTGAAACTGTTTGAAACTCTTCATGTTTATGTTTGCAATAAGAAAAGAACAGGTGCTGGCAATTTAACTAATCAGGTACCATCTAAATCTCCTCTGAACGGATTCCTTTGCGGTACGCTCCAATGGCTGCTTGGCCATCCAACAGCCAGCAATTATGCAGACATCCTGATTCACATGGTACTTATTACTGGCACAAGATGTGCTGTAATCCTGTAATTTTTACCGAGGCCTGGAACTTGCTGTATCAGCTTTTTGGGCCCCTTGTGCAGATGATTTTCCTTTACTGCCCTCTCAGCCATGAGGTGGGAAAGGAACTCTGGAGGGGTCCCCTACTGCAGTGCCCCACTATGGGCACCACCGGTTTCCACTGGGCATGGGTAGTACTGGTTGTGCTTAAAACAAAGGGAAAAAAGCAGAAAAATCTATGAGACATCACATATTTAACCAATTCTGACTTGACCGGAATCCAATAAAATGCAGTTCATACAACATTTTTATTGCTAATTGGTTTGACTGTTAAAATTTAAATGCATGAAGTTCCTTTAATGACAGACAGAGTGGACCTTGTTAACCTTTAAAAGGGCCTTAATTCATTTATATACTCCTAAAACGCTTTGCACTTCTCTTGGTGCATGGCCCCTACTGCCTTGGCCGGGCTCCCGCAGCGCTGCCGGGTGAGCGTGTCAGCAGTGCATCCCTCAGCACGGGGTGTTCGCACACAGCGCGGGCACAGCTCCCAGCAGCTCCAGCCAGACCCAAGCGGGCAGCAGCTGGGTGCCCTGTCCAGGCTGCACAGGAGGAGATGGGGGTCCAGCAGAGCCCCAGCTCCCACATCCAGCCTGCCCTGGATGCACAGTTCCACAACTGGGCTTCCATCCAAGTCCCTCTTCCAACCATAAAAACCACGTGAAGCAGAAACTCTGCCAGCTCCAGCAGCTTTACTCCACTCTGAAACCCCAGACAGTGCCTTAGCCTGCCTTGTGGGCATCAATAAAATCCTCCGAGTCACCACAGTCCAACCGCAGAGCTGGAGGACAGCTCTCCAGGAGCACAGGTCGTGCTCTAGAGCAGCATCGGGACATCTCACTGCGAATTGACCATACACATGTGCCCCTACCCAGAAAGGCGGTCGGGGGCAGTCAGCACTGACTGCTGCCCTTGGCCAGGTCGAGCAGGGGTGCAGCCAAGTGTGCAGCCCATCTCACCAGCAGCCCTCAGCTCTGCTGCCTGGCACGGTCGTGCCACCACCCACGGTGTTCCCACCGCATCCCAGGGACCCCAGCAGCACAGGTCCCCCCGTGTCACACGGTTGCCGAACGTTTTCTATTTAAATGCAAATTTTGACTTTTTGCTCAGCAGCCAGTGAAAGTTTTTCACGCCGGAATGAGGGTCACGATAATAATTTATCCACAGGCCTCTTTCTACAATTATTATTTGTACAAGAGAAGTGTTTATACTTCCGTGGCCGGGAGAGGCTTCCGTCGGCGGTGTCAGAGCAAAGCAGTGCAGTGCTGCTGACATCACAGCCTCGCTCTGCTCCTCTCCTTCTCCCATCTGTACCAAAAGTGTCCAACTGGAGCTCAGACACCGGCCCTGGGGCTGAGTGCACCCAGGATGGGGCTCAGGACAGGCACAGCCCACAAGCACAGCAAAAGGCACCCGGAGCCAGGGTCACATCCCTTCTCTAATGTGAATTAGTCTGAGCACTAAATGAGTTCAGACTTAATTGTAAGCATTTTCTGTTAACTAAGCAAGAAATCTTATAATAACACAATAAGGTGCCATTTCACAGCATCCAAATGGAGCAATAAGCTAGTGCCTCATTTGTATGTATTTTTTTTTCACAGTGATTGCTGACGCTGCTGCTTTTAATATATTCACATTGGCACAGCCATTTGCATTCAGATGCAATTATGAGTTAGAAACTCCCTCCTTTCTGCAAGCTCCAGAAAGGGAGAATTTCAGCCCAGAGACACGTTACTGTTCGTTTTGTGGGGTCTAATTAAGGAGTCTGCTCTGGCAGGAATCGAATTCCTATTGTTACCAAAGGGAGCGTCCTGCAAAGAAAAAGATTAAATGAAACCAAGCCTTTAAAATTCTTTCTTCCCCCCTCCGCTCCCCTATTTCTTATTGATCTCGAGCAGAAATAGTTATTTCCTACGGAAATAATGACCCTTTGGGGACACGGTCCCAAAGACACACGAAGCTGGGGAAGAGCTGCCATCTGCAGACCCCGATCTCTGTGGTCAGACTGCTCCGGCACTGATGTTCCCCCATTCCCTTTGTGGAGATGCTGCAGGCAGGCCAGCTGTATGAAAAACTGCAAACACAAATCCTGGCACTCCGCCTGGAGCGCAACCCTCCCTTATCCCACAAGTTGCAGCTGTCCCCTGACCCCTCTCGCTCAGCTCTTCTCCTTCCCCCCAAGCTCACAAACCCAGAGGGATTCCCACAGCCCCGAAGGCAGCCTGCATCCTCCTGGAGGGTCCTCCCTTGAGGGGGGGCCCTGATGGCCACCCCTCACCCTTTGCTGTGCATCACCCCAGCCACGTGCCGTGGTGCAGCACGTCCACGTCCCCATCACACGTTTCTCTGCCATGGGCTCTATTGACAACATGCCACAAAGAGAGATGGGCAGGCAGCGCATCCCTACTTAGCTCCCTGCCTGCTGGCTGAGGGAGGAAAGCACCGCATGGAACAGAGAAGACAAAATACAGAAACAAAGAGATGTTGGAGCTGCAGCAAGGGACTTGGTTGCCAGCCCAGGGCACCGAGGTGGCCTAGAGCAGAGAGCACAATCTTGGCCATACCAAAACCTGCGTGAATAAGGAGTCCCCAGCAACAGTGCAGGACCACGAGTGGTGCCCAGAGCAAGGCTCCAAGCAGCACGCAGCCACACAGGCAGCGGAAGGGGCATGGGCAGGAGGAGGAGATGGTGTAATTACTGCAGCACCTGAAATCTCATAAAGAGTGCCATGTAGATTACCTCCTCCCAACAGGCTGGAGCTTTGGTTTATAGTTTACACCAGCATATATCGAATTAACCTCCGAGAAAAAGGTTAAACTATCAATCATGAGCTGCAGTTTAAAGAACTGCGTTCCCTGTGATATATGGCACTGGCAGGCACATCAGAACTAAGCAAAAGACTGCTTAAAAGTAACTGGGGATAATGGGCCTGGCTCCTTATGGAGATAGATGTGCAGTGTGTTGACTTTAATATGCTGCATAAATGAGACCCCGGTGTGGAAATATTGCATCACAATGTAAAACAATTTCCTCTATTCAAACAACCTCTAAGTAGACTTCTCCTGTTTAACATTCGTCAGGTGGCTCGGCCAGCACTGCCTGGCCTTGGCCATGGGGCAGTGGGCACAGGGACCCCATGGCAGCAGGCAGGAGCAAGCACCCGCCTGGACCCAGCCCCGCGTTACAGAGGGCTTCTATTAGCTGCACATGTGTAGAGCAGCAGGGCTGTAATTTGAAGACATGTAACACAGATTGTTTACATTTTTGCAATCCTGGATAGTTATGCGCTGAATTTCCCTACTGGAAAGAAAAACTGCATGAGCGGGGAATGCGGGGAAGGAGGAGGCTTCTCCTCCCCCTGGAGCAGGGGGATGCGGTGCAGCTGGGACACAGCAGCAGCCATGCACCACAGCCCAGCAGTGAGACTGCGGCCAGGGCACAGTTATGCCCCGGGGTGAGGGAGTGGGGAGGGAGGGGAACACAGAGGAGCTCAGGGCTCAGCCATGTCATACAGCCCCATATCACACAGCCCCACTATTCTGTATCAGCTCCCAGGACCTTGTGGGCTCATCACCTTGAGGGTTACCATGGCACGCAAGCTCTTGATACAGCAGTGGTGGCCATGGAGCCAACCCCATGCCAGCGGGGCATCTCTGCCATCAGACATAGAAGCCCTGGAGGTGCCCAAGGCCGTGGATGGGCCCTGGGCAGCCTCAGCAGGCTCTCAGGGATCGGTGACCTTTAAGGCCCCCTCCAACTCAAGCTATTCTGCAATTCCACGATGCTATGACACAAAGTTGACTCCTAATTGCAATCAGGATGGCTGCTAGGTGTGGGCAAAGCCGCCCATCGCCACACCCGCAACACTGGAAAAATTACTCAGATACTCTCCAGCAAAGGCAGCAGATTCCATTTTTACACCTTCTGACCACAGTAACGGCACCAAAACCCCAGCTTTGGCCCAGCTCGTTGAGGACAACACTTGTGTGACCAAGCAAGAGCAGCTACCTCTACCCAGCCCTGTGCAGGTGGGCACCCACCGCTGGTGGGCTCGCTCACTGTGCTCCCAACCCACAAAAAGCCCCAGCTGGGGGCTTCACCTAACGCGCTGTCTTGGGGAGAAGAAAAGGTCAGCGAGACTTTGGAAATAAAAATGTTTCCATCGCAGTTGAGAAAAAGCCCAGATGGGTGAGCAAAGTTTAGAAAAGGGAAAGAATTGAGCGAGCAAGCAATACTGTGAGAAGCTGATAAGAGGAGCTCTAGCGGGAGAATAGGGGAGCCTTGTCTATCAGCCTATTAAAGGCTATTCTTACAAGTTTTTTTTTTTTTTTTTCTTTTCATTAATACGCAGGGTGAATAGAACATTGAATAAAAATCAGTACTTACTGCACAATTGTAGGATTGAAAGGTAACTGTCAACAGAAGGATTGGGGTGACAAAAGGGGCCATTTCAGTGCTTAGCAAATGATTTTCGGCTTGTCATTTCAATAGGCCGTGTTTTTCAGAGATTGTGTTTTTTTGAATAGCGTTTATTACCATGCTTTTTAAAAATTTCGTGTTGTCTCTTCGCAGGCACCATTCATTTGCAGATGCAGTATTCCTTTTGGGTTGTCAGAGGGATACTGCTTTAGAGAAATAAAAGTACAGTGGTCCAGTGAGAAAAAGGATTCTCTTGTGAAGCTAATGGCTGCGAGAACAACAGTGGGGCAGCTCCTACCTTCTTGCCAGGCTGACCCACTTTCTCCCACTGTTCTTTATTCATGACCGCGTGGGCCACTGGGCTCTCTCCGTTTCAAATCCCAAGGAGATGCTGAGTAAGATAAAACTTTTCTAAACAGAAAGTCCCTCTTCCTTCGAGCAGGAGATCCTCAGATACCAATAGGGCTCCTATCTCTTTCCGACAGACAAGAGGTCCAATTTTGCAGCCTTTATTCAGACAAAATCTCATTTACCTCAAAGGGGGCTTTGCTTGAATGAGCAGCGGGCAATTAATGCTCAGACCTTACAAAAGAGATACGTGGGGTGTTTAACGCATTGTGCGTATGCCCAAGAGGAGAAGCTAAATGACAAAGTTTTACGGTTATCTAGTTTAAATGAAATCTTTGAAAGCTTGTGTTGGTTTAATCAAAATGATCATGTTCATTGCGACATAATTGCTCGCATAGGTCCAGAATTTGCATGACACTGTATACTGTGCAACAGTGGTTAAAAGGACTTGCATTAGGATTTCATATCATTTTAACAAAAACCACCATTTTTTGGCACCCTGGGCTCCTAAGTAGAGAGTAATCTAGAATTAGTGAGAAATAGATTTCATGGCTTTAAGTCACTTTATAGTGTGCAGGTCTTGAACCCTGATCTTTTGTAAATTGAACCACTTGTGAAAAAACAAAGGCCTCTAATCCTTTTAAACTGCCACTGCACATCCCTGGCCCAGTGCCCTTGAGAAGTGATTTAAATGGCATTGAGTATGGCAGTTCAAAACATACTCAAATCTGTTAAGAGCCTGATATCTATGAAGGGAATGGAAGCAGGGAAAAAAAAAAAAAAAAAAAGCTAATTAAAAGTATTGATGAGTCTACCGGAGAGAATAAAATCCTTCAGCCCTCTGAAAATCACCCAGAGCACAGTCGGGCCTGCAGTGGGGAGCAGGGGGGAACTGTTTGCTTTTTGCCATCGAACCAAGTCAGGCAGACAGGCGCAGCAAGCTTAGGGCATGGCTCTATGCCTGTAAGGATGCCAGCCCCATGCCCTTTAGGATGCCACCTCCATACCCACTGGGATGCCAGATCCCCAGGATGATCACAGCCTCGTGCCACCCTATCCCCATACAGAGCACCAGCCGGGCTGCCGGTGGTGAGCCCAATAGGTTCATCCAAATCTCGCTGGCACACGCAACCCCTGTTTGCAGTGCTCTGTTACCAGCTGCTAATGCTTTGCTCCATAAACGTAGAGCTGCAGTTGATTAGGCGCAAAGACTTCCAATCCTGCTGCGGGGAGAAAAGAAACGCAGCACCCACAGCTGAGCCAACAAACACTGCCTGACTGCCTGTGTCTGGTCAGTGTCTCCTCACAGCACGCGGGAATTAGCGAGATCAGGTGTAAACATGCACATGTCAGTAGGATGTGTCCTGCTTTTGTCTCTGCCGAGGAAAACACTCTCTGATCTGGAGACTCCAGATGAAGTGCAGATTTCAGAGCAAGCGGTGATCTCTTAATTACAGGTTTAACCAAGTACTCTGAGACCGTTTTCCCCTGGATTTGCAGCTGTCTGGGCTGGGAGTTGGGTTCATCCTTCACCTTTCTCCCTGTTCCCCCAGGCCTCGTCTGCTGAACCCTCTGCTGGAACCCAAAGATCAGTGGGGCCGCAGCAGAACCCCTTCCTTTGCATGGCCCTGCTCCTGTGGCACAGGAAAACCATTTTTTCCCTCTTTCCTCCAAACACAAGACATCGCTTCTGAACTCTCTCAGGTGACCTGGAGTTTTCCGTGTTAGATAAACATTACTAATTCAAAAGCACTTTACTTTTCAACAGCCAGAATTAAATCAGAACTCTTTCCTGAGGAGCCGCAGCAATAATGGGTGCGTTAATGAGGATTATCCTTCCTCCCAGCCTCGAGGAACTGCTGATAAATCAATAGACCCGTTACAGGGTGCTCCCCCCATGCCCCAATGCACCAGGGAGAGGTGCAGCTGCTGCCATCCCCAGGACCCCCTCCCATTGCCTGTACCCAACTGTGGAGCACCGCACAGAACCATTCCCACCACAGCACTCACTGAGCTGGGGACCAGCAGGGATGAAACATTCAGTTTCCTCAGCAATAGCAGAAAAACAACAATGTCAAAAGCTTTAACAAAAATAAAAGTAGAATAAAAAGAACCAACAAACCCCAGTGTTCTCGAGCAAACCTGCTGTCTGCTCCTCTCCCAGGGGAAGGCCTGAGACAAGGATCTCTACAGCAGGAATGCCTGACTCGGTGCTTCAAGTGCCCTTGTTAGCCCTGCCTTGATGGCTGTCTTGAGAATCACAGATCCCACCGATATTTAAGGCCATATAATTTGCTTATCTCCTTGTACAGTCTCCAGCAGCCCCCGAAGAAGGAGACAGGCTGTTCCTTGCACACACTTTAGTTTCAGGCTCACGTTTGGGTTATGGCACAGGGACATAGGGACGGCACAGGTGACCCTACCCACAGCACCTCATGACCTCCCATATCCCTGTGGCAGCATGCAGCCTCTGCTCAGCCAGCTGGGGACCTCAGCTTTCCAGCACGGATGGCATCTCCTGGGCTAGGGGAAGGCCTGGCATCTGCAGCTCTTTGGAGTTAGAAGTGGTTCCTGCTCCACTGCTGCAAACCCCTATTTGGCCAAGGGCTTTCCCAGCTGTCGGGTTGCCTTGCTGCACCCTGACCCTTCATGCCCTTCCTTCCCAGCTTTTCACACACAGTACTGCCCCACAGTGCTGGAGACATTGTCACCCAGGCCCATGTTGAGCCCCAGCAGCAGTGCCTGCAATGAGCAGGCGGTGTTATAAAGGTGCTGCACGGGCACTGATGGGAAGGTGGACTGCATTGCTGCTGCCCAGGAGCCGGGCAGGGACAAGTGATGGTACTTTAATTGCAGGCTCAGCACGAAGCAAGGTGTGGGCCAAAGTGCAGCTCCAATAGGTGCGGTGCCAAGAGGGACTCGGTGCCAGCTGCAGATACTCTGGCAAACGAGCCCCCTACAGCTCCAATTATGAGACTTCTCTTATACCACTGTCTCTAAACATTGGCTTCTGACTGCAGTACCTTATGCCAAATTGTAATCACCCTCATTCTGCTAATGGTCACAACGCTCAGAGTCCAAACGTGATACAATAATCACCGAGGAGGAGAAGCGCACTTCAGTGCTGCGCTGCGTAGGGAACCGCAGCATATGTCACCGTGCTGTGATTACCTCACTGGATCTGTTGAAAATAAATAAATAAATAAAATACTTCTCCTCTTGGAGGCTCCAAAATGATCATAAATTGCAATGCATTTTTGCAGCTTTCTGCGAGGAGGATGCTCCAGCGCACAGCAGCAGGCAGCGACCCGCGGCCCCGACTGCTGATTTAAAGCTTATTAAAATAGAGTGCGTCGAGATAAAATGCCAGGAATAAAAAAAAATATGACCAGATCGAGTGTGACTTGGCTTATTGAGTTTGTTTCCTATCTTTTTTTATAAGGGCTATAAAAACAAACAGCTCTCACTTGACTAAAGAAATCGTTGAGTTCCCTCTGCTCGCTCCAGAGCATCTAGATGTGATGAGCACATCAGCTCAGAAGTGTCCTCTGCCTGGGCTCATCCCAGAGCAGCCACTGCCACGCAGGTGCCCTGGTGGGATGTGGCACCACGCAGCACCCACGTGGCACTCGTGTCCCACTGAGAAGTGGCTGTGGTGTAATTGAATCAAGGAGCGGGCAGGAGAGCCTGAGCAGCTGTGGGAGAGAAGGAGGAGCCTGAGGCAAAATTTATTTCTGTCAACTGGTGGTCTATTTCCCTGATACCATTTCCTTGTATACAGATAAGGAGTTATCTTAAATGACCATGTCTTTTTCAATTTGTACTTAACAGTCAGTCCCATTTTCCTTATATGATACTATCACAGCAGGATGAAAAATGCATTACAATAATCCCTGAGGATCTTCATATATCAATATCAAATGGTCTGAAATTGACCTGTTATAAAAACCAGCCTTTCAAGTCAGAAAAAACTTAAATAAAAAAAGCAAATTTCAGAGCTTGCAGCATGCTCCATAACCCAAATACTCAGGCACAAAGAGCAACGTTTCCAGAATACTTAATGAAAACAAACCTTCAACATCTATGTAAAAAAAAAAAAAAAAAAAAAAGAAAAGAAGAAAAAAATCTGACTATCGATACATCTGCTTAATGTTTGCTGCACCTCGGAGGAATGCTAATCCACTGGGCTGGATCCATGTGTAAGCAGCCAAATGAGGCAGATCCAGCAGCCCCAGCTTACCCTCAACTGTGGTTTTTTGATCCCCTGGAAGAGGACATGGGGGGCAGCTCCCAGCCCTGCACCCCTGCTGTTGGCCCGGCCCCACGTGCTCAGGCCAAGTCCAAGCAAAGCCAAGGGGGAGAGGCGTGCTGCTGAAGGGATGCAGACAGCATCTGTCCCCATGGGGGAGGACCCAGAACCCCAGGCCCCAGCAGCAGGGTTTTGGGACAGCTGGGCTGTGTGCACCTAAAGAGAGGTCAGAGCTGCAGGCAGGTTCCACTTAGAGCAGTTGGGCTGCGTACGGTTCCCAATGATAGCAGCCTCTAAAGCAAGAGGCATGGGAGGACATAAGTAATGCTAGATCAGGGCCCCTTATTAATTAATAAACAGGAGCGCAAGCTAAAAGCATCACATCTACCACCACTAAATGCACAGTTAAAAGCCCAATAATAACCTGCGTTCGTAATATATTCCAAGCGCTCTCCTCGCTCTGAAGTGCATGTGATATGACACCATCTACCTGCTGCAGCATGCAATTAAAATTAAGTAGCGGTTCAGCCCGTGATGAATCCAACGTGAAAGGCTGAGCAGCAACATCACCTGGCAGATCAACCCCATTGTCACGGCACGCAGTGGGATGTGCGTGCTCACCACCAGCCCTGGCTTTGCTGGGACTGCTGGCATGGCATTGTGCTCTCCTGCCCCGGGAGCTGAGCTCAGTGCCACACTGCATGGCTCTGTGCTCCTGTTTTTCTTTATAACGGCACCAAGAGCTTCCCAAACCTTATGGAAATTGAGGCACAATCCTGTTGGGCTTCCACAGCCATCAGAAAGAGCACGACGTGTTTGTGTGTGATGAACTCGCATGATGCTGCTCAACAAGCTCAATTACTGGGAGTGAACATGCAAAGCAGATAGTGGCAGGCACACGGCCACTTAGATGCCTATTCATTTGCATACGCAAACACTCATTTCCAATGCAAAACGCGATTTACAGAAAATGGACATCTAAATCGAAGTCCCCACAAATCTACTTGCACCGGCCGTGGTAATGGCTTTGCCTCTGCTGCACACAATATTGACGTATATGCTAAATTGCTATCAGCACTGCTGATGAAAAGTGCTGTAAAATGGCTGGGCATAATTATTTCTACAGCTAAGGGGATTCATTAGCATTCATTAATTTTTAAAGGAGCCCTTTGGAGTGGGTCAGTGCTAGGAGCTCCCCTGCCCCAGCCTCCCCCACCCCACAGAGCAGGAATGCCCCAGCTCACAGAGGAGCAACTCCCTACAACTGTAAGATGCTCATGGCAGCTCCAAGGATTCCATTTCAGAGGATTACAAGGACAGTGCCCCTAACACTGACAGACCCCGGTGCTTCCTGTTCGCCAAAGCTCCAGTAAACGGGGAAGAGACATTTCTTTGGGCTTTCAGTGCCATATTAGGACTCTCAAGCTTCCCCACATTCAATCAAATTTCAAACAACAGCAGGATATGAAACTTAATTACTTGTGTAAGATTTCTGTAGCCAGATAGGCCTCTGAGGCCACACTGTTTTTCAGCACTGACAACACCATTAGCTCTGTTTTCACCAGCATCAAACACGGGTTGCACATGCCTGGTCTATATCCCAATCAGAGCACGGTTTGGCATTAATTCTCCACGTTGGGTGGAAAATCCCTACGCAAAGCCTCGCAGACACCCGCTGGTTGGATGCACAGCGCAGGCAGGCGGCACACAGAAAGGGTTAAAAGAAAATGTTACACTAAAAGAAATCTTTCTACAAGTATAAGAAAGCAAAATGATTGTAAATTCCACCAGGGGAATTCTGCCATGAATATGCTTCACCTTTCACAGAATCTCCCGCCCTGCCTCAGAGGATAACTGACCTTTGGAGAAAAATAATGAAAAGAAGAAATTCCTTGGAGAAAATAATGTGGCCAGGCCTCAGTAATGAGATCTGCTCCTTTTATGTTGCTATGACAACCACAGTCATTTTATAATACAAAATACATGAATGGGAAAGAGGGCCATCTCCTCTCACCGAGCTGCTCGGCACCCCTGGCCCTCGCACTTCAGGCAGGACAGCACTGCATTCCAGTCGGTTTGTGCTCAGCTTCACCTCTTTTTAGTGCACACACGATCAAGAAATCCTTCTCCCTCCTTCAGATGCTTTAATTGCCACTCATTAACTTATCTCCAGGGCTGCAGCCAGGCACACGCCCCAGCTCAGTCCTGCAGCCCAGGTGCTCAGTAAGGACTGGTGCAGGGCAGGGTTTCACATACGGACGCTTCTCCCCATCACAAAACACATGGACATCGATGAAACCCAACAGTGGAGTGCCACGCTCGTGGTCTTGCTTGCTGTTTTACAATGAGGGAGGTGAGGCACTGGCACATGGTGCACAGAGAGGTGGTGGTGCCCCATCCCTGCACACACCCACGGTCAGGGGATGGGGCTGTGGGCACTGATGGAGCCGCGGGTGTCCCTGAGCTCTGCAGGCAGTGGGAGCAGATGGCCTTCAGGGGTTCGTTCCAATTCAAACGATTCTATGACTTGGGCAGCAGCCAGCCCCATCACAGCAATCTGCAGAGACACACCAGCAATGGACATCTAGAGGACAAACACTACAACACACCTCACCCTCCGTTTCCCCTCCTGTGGCTGGGCTGTTTTCCCCAGCTCAGCCAGAGACCTATGTCTAAGCACCTGAGCCTTTACCCACCTGGCCAGGCAGCCTGGGAACAGGAGGGCTGGGTGCAGGCAAGAGGCACAGCACCAAACCCCAAAAGGAGAGGACCACTTACAGCAGAGGAGTGTTTGTCCCCTGGGAGCTGTTCCTAGATGCTCTGACTGCCCCACATCCCATAGCTCCTATGTCAAAGGCCCAGGAGCTGGGGGTCCCTGCCCCATTGCCACCACCACAGCACTCCCTGGTGCTTTACAGCCAAGTGGCACTACTGCAGAGATGCACGTCCAGTGGCTCGTACATCTCACCCTGTCTCTCGCTCCATTTGGATCAGGCCATGCTCTGCACACCTGCTGCAGGCTGGAGATGTGCTCCTGCAGCAGCTGCTCAGGGAGGGCAGGATTCCAAAGCAGCATGAGCAGCCCCATAGTGCAGACACAAAGGCGATCCCCAGCACCCCCCTGGCACACAGAGAAAGGGGTTCACTCCTGCATCTCCAGTACAGCACGCGCACTGGGATGGAATAAGCACTCAAGCATTCTAGAGGATGCTGCACTTGCTCTTTGTGCTCACCTCCAGTCCCTTTCAAGTGACAGCAGCATAATGGCTGCCAGAGCTGAAGGCTCAAAAGCAGAGCAAGAGATGGAAATGGAGAAGTCAAGGGGGAGCTAAGTATGGGCTTTCAGTTAATCCAGAGCCTGAGAGCGTTTCCTGTTTCCCAGGTGGTCTGGCAGGGGACCTACCCTGCATGGTCAGCAGAACTGCTGGGCGAGTTGGGAGTGTGGGGAAAAACTACAAAACAGAGGCTCACAAATGAGGAAAACAGCCAGAAAAATGAGAGCATCCCAGAGGGTGGGGAAAAGAGGAGGCCAAGACACCAGGAGAACATGCAGCTCTGATCCATGCCGCTACACAGCTCGGCCAAGCAGCAGCACAGACAGTGTGCCAGGACTGCCTGGGGGGGGGGACCACCACCAGGAGAAGGGACAGGTGATGTCTGTGACCCCTCCTGCTGTCCTTTCAGAGACATTTCCCAAAGAACAGAGACCAGCAGAATGGGACAAAAAGTCACAGGAGTCATGGGCAATATACGGGCTACACTAATAGCAGTTACAGTTTTCAGCTGAGATAGGACAAGGTTTCTGGGTTAACACCTCGCAAGATGGAAGTCCAGATGAGGTCTGCCTCTCCTGCTGCAGCCAAGGCAGGCAGCATCATTTAACCAGGGCTCTGAATCTCCTTATGAAGGCACAAAACCCCTTTTCCACACTAAAACACTGTCATTTGCCCATGGTGAGGATTTCTGTAGCCTTCTAACCACCCATGCAAACCAGAAAGGTACCACTACATCAGGGCAACTCCAAACTCCCTGGGTGCAGGGAAGCCAGAGTAAAATTCAAGTTGCCCTCTGACTGGTGCCTTCCCTGTACACAGAAATTGCACGTGGCAGCAAGATCTGCCTTATATCAAATACCAATGCAAAGGGGAATTTAAATTCTTTTTATGCAAATGTTCAGAAGTATGGAACAGTAATAAATCTGGGAAACCACTGGAAAGATGTTTAAGAGGACATACAAATTCTGGTCACACATCAGCAATTAGGAATCCCAAGAAGGAGAAAGCACCTGTCTTGGCCTTTATTGAATATTATTCTCAATTAGAATATTCATCATATACACAAGACAATTCCTTCATTCAAACTTCCATCGACATGTTCAAATCACATCATATCTGCAAAACAGAGAGATGGAAGTTATCATAACCTGTCTTTGAACAAAGCATTATTGAAACTATAAATGGTCCTGTCTGAAGCTTGCTGGAGTGCAGAAGCCTGACAGATGCTGCACAGAAACACGACTGGCTGGGTGATGTCTTCTGAAACAGCTTGCAGGAAAACGATCCTATTATGACTGAGGCTTTCCAGCAGCCACCATGAATACCTAGCAGGAAAGGCAGCTCGATGTGAGGAGGCACACAGCATAGCAAGTGGGGGGGACTCTGGGGGTGCTGCTGGTGACCCCACTGGTCCCATGGGGAAGGGGTCTCCAGGCACATCGCCATGGGATCTCCCCATCCAGGAGCCATCAGGTGGGCAGCCACAAGTTCACGCTGGCTGGGACTGGAAACGTGAGCTTATCCTGCTCTGTTTGGTGCTCACAAAGCCGCACTCAGGGCAGAGCATGCATCTCTGTGTGCAGGGTTAGCACACAGAGGTTACTCTTTGCCTGGGGCTACCCCTGTGCACAGCACTGGGAGCATCTCAGAACCACTGCTGCTGCCCCCATCCCTTCCCAGTGATGCCACTGGGGCTGCCAGGTGTTTTCTGATAACAGATCATACACTTTAGGCCACAGGGATTCTCATGCTCACCTGGTCTGTGTTCAGCAGGAGATCAGACCTGAGGGCTTTTCTGTGTCAGTTGCTCATACAAATCCCATGTCTGTGCAGAGGAGTTCTGTCTAAACTCCAAGCAACATCTCTCCTTAACATCCACATCTCTGTATCAGCCCAGTGCCTCTCCTCAGCTCCCCCTGCACTGCCCACAGCATATGGGCAGCAGACCCCTGCCCACCCAGCATCACGATCCTGCCCCATCACCACTATAGCTTTGTCATGTACCAACCAGACACAAACAGTCAGAGAAAAAGGAGCTTTGGGCTACATTCACAATAGCTTTGTTTTAATGCTGTTTCTGTCAGCTGATGAACCTCCTGCAGTGCAGCTCAGCCTCACCATGCTTTGCAAATACTGGCACAGACTCCTCTCCATTGGAATGTTCTCACTGCACCTAGGAGTACATGCAGTTATTGTTCACAGTCCAGGAAGGATTTCATCCTGCTCTTTAGAAATGCTTGACTTCACACACTATCTCCAGAAAGGTCCCATCCCAAAAAGGATGGAAGCTGTTCAAACACTGCACGAACAGCACAAGTCCCCTGGTACTTCCCAGAGTCACTTGCATTCCTCTCTATCCCACCTACATGAGCACAGCCCACTGCATAGCAGGGCTTCTGTGATACCCTCACCACACTGACCCTTTTATTGGGTGCAGTTCCCCCCCTCTATGTGAAAAACCTAAGTTCCACGTGAGAAGCTCAGCGCTCCCAAGCATAAAGAAGATGCACTATCCTAGTGTAAGATCCAACCACTTCAATCCTAAAATGTCTTCTCTTACTACCAGAGAAGACATGAGAAGCTAAATAATAACATTTAGGAGTTGGTCCCCCACCCCAGGTTAATTGAGTTTGAGGATGGTGTTCCTACAGTGTCCTAGAAGGGCATGGTGGCAATGGGTTGGGGTTGGACTTAGTGATGACAGATCTTTTCCAACCTCAATGATTCTCTGATCCCCGTGTGCCCACACCCTGGCAGCACCACCTGCCAATGATGCCACCAGTGCCTCCACCCAGCAGGGAGCCCTGGGCACGATGCTGCAATCCCAGCCCACCCCACAGATCTTCCTAGTCTCTTTCAACCATCACCTCTCACCACAGTTCAGCTGGCTTCTGCAGAAATAAAAGGTATTGAGAAAAATCAATGGTAATTCATTGTACCCTATGATTTTTAAAGGCAATTAAGGCTAAGACAAGGTAAGAGGTTAGCAAAATCTCTCATTCTTTAATATATTGTATTTTCTCATTAATTCTCTAATCTTGTGACAAATTCTCCTAGGCAGAGGGCCAGCTTCCTGCCCACTTGAACTCTCCCTGAGTTATGAATGAAGCAGGTAATGCTTCAGCCCACTAACGAGCAGCTCCAGCAGCACAGAGAGGGCAAGATGTTCTGCAAACTGCTGCAGCACAGGACCTACAAACTAGACCCACCTTAGCCCCAAAGCATGGCAACCCAGGGCTCCCCACCACCAGGAGCTGCAGCACCCACGAAGGACAGATCATCTAAAACTACTGCTAATTAGGGGTAATGTGAAATGAGAACACATCACACTTCTGCCAACCACCAACATTTCTGTGTAACGCCCAGAAAAATCAAAATGATCAATGAAGAAGTGATTTCAGAATTCAGAGTTTCATTCTGCAAACCCCGGATAACAGCAGTTGGGCTTGCCAGCTAATTTTCACATGGCAACATCAGAACCCTTTAATGAATAGGGAACTAATTAGAAAACTCCAACCTAAAGGCAACCTGAGCTCCTCCAGCAGTGACTGCAGCAAAGCACGGCCACAGTCAGCACAGGGTTGACAGCTGTGGGATGTGGGCTCAGGAGGGCAAATTCCCAACCTGTTTTCAGGCTAGTTTCAAGTTAGTTGCTGTTGGGATGCCTCAGCACGAGGCCTCCCTTGGAAATGCTGTGCAATGCCTCCTCCAAAATGGGGCACAAAGCGTTAACAACCCAAATATTTACCTGCTTCATTCTGGGTCCTATCTTTTAGGAATATTTTCCATCTCTCCACTGAACTAGGCAGAGTTTTCCCTAAAAATGGCAAATATTATGGCCTTCCATTCCACAGAAATTTATTACTATAGAGTAAAAATGCTACTGTATTCCAAACATTGGCAAGAAAGCCAGGAGCCTCCGGTCCTGCCAGCTCTTAATAAGATACACATTGAAGCTGCATGTTGCTTGCAAGTTGTATGTTTATTTAAACAAGAATTTCCAAGTGTTTGGGGACAGAGGTTGCTACAACAACTTCTTATCATTAAAAACAATGGTGCTGAAACTTTCAGGAAGGAGAATTACAAATGGAGCCACTCTGCAGAATAAATCACTGATAAACTTTCAGCACAACTGAATTTAACCCAGAAAGAAAGTCGGGCTGGATCTTTGCTCACTCCTAATGGATGTGCGCAATCCCGGGATGGTTTGGGACCTATTAGGAGATGAAGTGATTTACTTGGAGATTTCAGATTCTTTAAATACAACTTTCCCTTCGTTTCTGAATTATGCATTTTTCTAGCAGAGCTGGAGATACGACACTTTGTCTTAGTAATCCTACAAGCCCAGGAACATGACCCAAACTTTTCCATTCATCCTTCTTTATGAACCTCTTCTGTGCCTGCCCAAAAACAGCACAGAGAAGGGCACTCAGGGGTTTGACATCCACCTTCGAAGTGATGAGCAGTGGAGCTTCCCAGCTTAATTATGCCAAGGGGTATTGTTGCACACAATTAAAATACTACATGCACAAAGTCAGCTGAAGAAACTCGAGGAACACAAGGTCAAGATCTTTCAAGTCAGGAAACACCTGCTTGCCTCTGTCCATTCCGGCCTCGTTCTAACTCCTGAGCAGCACCCAGGCACTGAACAAGAGAGGTAGATGGGGGACCAGGGTCTCCAGGTCCTGCCTGGAGACAGTCCTACAGTGGGGTCCTGGGAAGGAGCCCTGAAAGCTGAAGAGCAGGCTGGTTTATGGGAAACTAGCAAAGACGTAAGGGACAGTAGCATCTCAGCCCACTAGCACATTGGAAAAGAGCTCACAGACAAGAATCCTTTGAGCTCACAGCCTCAGGAGGGCTGCAGAGCTGGTGACTGCTGGCCTCAGCTTCCCCACACAGCACTGAATGCCAAAGCCCCACACTATGGCACACTGCTAGGATCCTCTGCCAAAATGCCAGCAAGGCAGGGAACACAATGGATGGGCATCCCCAGCACAGAGCCAGCCTCTGCCACAGCCCACATCCAGCCTTGCCTTAGAGATGGGGATGAGCAACCCTTTGCCACCGTGCCTAGAAAGCTGCTGGGGCTCAGTAAATATAAGGAGACACTAAATATTATTTTTGGTAAGGATTCTCATATGAAAAAAAGTAAAACGCCATAAATCAAGCACAATGCTACAATCAGCACATGCTTGTGAATAAATGCATCCTGTAGTACATTTCAGCATAAATTATAGCCATTTGATTTAGGCTTTTGCTGCACAAAGCCATATTATTTAAATTCAGCCAGAATTGAGTCCACTCAGACTGCCGCACATTTATAAAACACATTCATGATTATTGTCATAAACTCCTGAGAACTGGCTGTTGAGTTATTTTGCCACATCATCGTCTCTAGTAAACAAGGCTCATTTTACATTTCTCTTTTCTTTCCCGACAATCAGCTACGAAACGCTCCGCAGAATCAATGCCGACGTGAGGGCTGGATTTTCTCCAGCAAGTGTGAAATAACTGCACGCAGAGTGGTACACGGAAGCCTTAAGCTCTTTGCAGGGCACTGAGTGGTGACATCCCCCATGCACATCCCACAGCGATGCAGCAATGTGGTGCCACGTGTCCCCAAGCTGCAACTGCAACACGCCTGCAACAGCTGCTGGCTGGCCTGCCACGCTGCATTCAAGCTTTGCATTTCTCCTCCAGTTTGCAAACTTTAATAAAAAAAAAAAACAAAACTCATCCCATCACTTCAACAAGTGTAACAACTAAATGATCATCTTTACTCTGCTGCATCTTCTCCTGGCAAACATGGCACACACACGATTTTACTAAACACAGTAAACCAACCATAGAACTATTAATTTTAGCACGGTATTCATAACAATTAGAAACATGTCAACCTTAAAATGATAAATAAAAAGAATGAAGTGAACATCAAAAATAGCACAGAACACAAGAACCCAGCTCCTCAAGCCAGGGAAAGGGGCATCACCGCCTTAGGGCACCATAGACATCTCAAGAAAGAATACAACCCCTGAGGATATCCCTGGGGTGGATTCAGACTCTCCCCAGGAAGGTGATGTGGTACTGCATGGGAACACAATCCCACACTCACCAGGGCCATGAGATCCCCACTCAGAGAGGCTCCCCTTGCTCCTCAAGCTGCCCAGCAGGAGGCTCACAAAGACCCTGACATCACCCCCTCATTACTCCAAAAAAAAAAAAAAAAATGGTGGGATTGAGAAGTTCTATCATTACATTTTCTTTCATTTTGCTCATTTCAGCAACCGGTCTCCTTTTTCAGGAGAGAGAAAAAAAAAAAGCAGTACAAAAAAAAAAAAACTAGACATTAAGAATTTGATCGAAAGCCAAAAACAACCTTTGGTATCAAGGCATTCTTGAGCTGCTTTGTTTATAGATACCAAAATACACACACCATCCCACACTGCTGTAACCACTTAGAGCATAAAACACTTCCATAAAGAGCAGCCTGTTGTTACAAATCACACACACTGCTGCATTTCCTAGGTAATAAACACCAGGGAGCAAGAGGCAAGGCTCTCCACCAGACGATAAGGGAAAAGCCATTGTTCCTGGGGCTGGGAGGGCCCGGAGCCCACCACGCGCCAGCTTGCTTTTCTTGGAGCGTCCTCGTTCGGAGAATTCCACGCGGACTGGACTTTTCTGCATTTCCTTTCCCATTATCACCGATTGCCAAAATATTTGCGCAGTGATGGAATCTGCCTGCCAGAACGAGAGCAGGAGGAGGGAGCTTAGCTTCAGCCTGACCCCGAGTCAGGAGAGGTTCTGGGTCTCCGTCACGAACTACTGCCGCGGAGCTGGCAGCGGACCAAGGCTGCCTAATGAGAGCAGCCCAGCGGGTGCCTCCCTCCCTCCCAGCAGCCCCCAGCACGGACCAGAGGGATGCGGTGGAAGCTGAGGGAACGCTTGCACTTCAGAGTGCACTAGGGAAACTTTTTTGGAGAGAGAATACATATATATAATTCCTTTTTGCTGAGTGCCCTCCAGATCGATGCCCACGAGTAGGAAAAAAAAAACCAGGCAAACAGATCCGCAGAACGGGCACGGAGGATGCCGGTGAGACAAATAGGAAAGAGTTGGAAATTTCCAGGGCATTGTTTGAACCACGAGACAGAACATTCTGATCTACTTTCACTGTTTTGATGTTACGTTTTAAAACATGAAACACTCTGTGCCTTTTTTTTTTTTTTTTAAACAGAGAGGCTGCAAAGATGTCAAAAGAATCCGAATGCACCGACCACTATTTATTTGGCCATCCTCTGCTATCTCTGATTGGCAGTGTTGCCATCAGGGTAGAAGCGAGATGTTCAAACCAGGGTGCCCACCCCAAGGCTCTGAGCTGCCTGAGGACACGGTGGGGCAGGGCTTGCTGCAAACGTGTCCTGGACGCTTGTGATGCTTCTGGCAACAGCCACGGCCTAAATATTTGTTGAGGAGGAGCGAGTGTCTTTGTCTCTCAGGACAGAGAGACTTTTCTTCTGCATCTGCTCAGACAGTTATATGTCTTTGTTGCTGCCAGTTGGAAGCAGCAGCGTGCAGACCAGGCCCTCCCAGAGCAGACTGAATTTGAATTCGGGCAGAGGAGCACATTGCTGAGCCCAGGCCCTCACTGCCAGCTGACACCCCACACTCACCATGGCCCTCTCCAGCACCTCACAGCCATCCCTACACACACCGCTGCATCCTCCTGTGAGTGCAGCACCCACTGCCCCAACCAGGGAACAAAGCTGCTCTCTGTGCTGAGGGCTGCTGCAGGACCCTCCTGGCAACTGACGCATAGAAAAAGGGGAAATGCTTTTAAATTGCGTGAAGATTTTGTTTGGATATAAGGAATAAGTTTTCACAGTGAGGCACTGACACAGGTTGCCCAGAGGGGCAGTGGTGGCCCATCCATGGGGACACCCAAGGTTAGGAGAGGGGGCTGTAAGCACTGATGGAGCTGTGGTGTCATTGTGATGCACAGGGAGTGGGACCAAATGGCCTTCAGAGGTCTCTCAGGACTCAAACCATTCCACAGTTCCCCCCTGAGAACTTTCCATACTGCCAGCACCCTGAAAGCATAATACAAGCTTCAGACCTAGCCCGCACCTTCAGTCAAGGGTTGCAATTTCACTGCAATCCTTAAAGAAGGCAGATGACTAAATAGGTGAAAAAAATCTCATCCTTGGAAACACCATCATGCCCCTGGGACCATGCATTAATGGATTACCACCACTCTCAGGAGAAAGGTGAGAGGGTGCTCAACATCCTCTAATACAGTCTCTGCAAAGAACATTCCATGCCCTCAGGCAGGGGAATAAGATGCTACAAAGCTGGCTTTACCCAGTTCCCACATTCTGGGGGGAAAAAAAAAAAAAAAAAAAACCCACAACACACAGTCTTCTCAAAGACAGACAGCCCCAAGAAGACATCCCACCACCAACCAGCCAACCCCCACCTCATATGATGTGCTGTCAGCGTGTGAGCTCCTCATGCAGCAGGGCAGGATGTGACAAGCATTTGTGCATTCTGCGCTCTGGCCGGTTTTGCTTTTTATTGTCTAGCCCTTCAAGCAGATATCAGAGCTGTCAAAACATAAGGTCTCCTGATGATAAAAATACTCCACAAAAGAGCTCCGGTGTGAGACGCCCAGGGAGGCTTCAGCACACTGAGGGTCAGCACTGTCCCCGGTCCCTCCCCAGAGCTGCACTGAGCAATTAGTCTCAAGTGAAAAAAAAAATCAACCACAGAAGTTCAATTTTTTTTTTTCCCCTTCCACTTCCACAGATCACCTTCTGCTCCGAACATGGAAACCATATGGCAGACAGGTCCTATCCCCTGCCAAGAAATTCCTGCTTGATGAGATCCCTGTAGCTATCACTGAGGCTACATGGGCTTCCAACAAGGGAGTTCAGCTCCGCCGCAGACAAACTCTCCAAGCAACCTGGGGAGGAAGAGCAGGGCCCAAGGTGCCAGAAGCTGTGCTATAGCTGTTGCCTGTTGAGAGTAATTGCCCTCAGAGGGAACGTTGTCACGCTTATATCTTCATCCCTGACCCTCCAGCAGATGGGGGCTGCGGATTCACCATGCTTCGCTGCTGCAGCAGTGAGACACCTCAGGGTGAAGTGGGACCCAGCTGCAGGCATCCCATCCTTCATCTGAGGAGCACAGATAGAAGGCATGGAGATCACTACCATGTGCTCAAAGAGGCAAATGTTCTACTGATGTATACAGCACAGGCTCTGGAAGCACAGAGAACTTCACCTTCCCAACAGCTTGAGAATGAATCATGCTCGTAGAAAGGTTTATAGAGAAATGGCTTCCCAAATTCAATCACATGCTGGGGAGCTCCATTGAACACTGGGCAAAGACACGTAGCCATCCAAGCCAGGAAGGAACAATCGCAAGAAGTAGAGAAGTGAATCCCAAAATCACCCAAAGTTGAGGGCAACTGGGGCAGAGCCCCACATAGCCAGGCTTTATGGGGACTTAAGTCCTCCTTGGGCACAGGCACCACTTCTCACAGTATTTTCTCCCAAAACCAGTGTGGATGTGGGAAAAAGTGAGGTGGATGGAGTAATCTGTGTCTTTATTGCCTGTCTGGTGAAAGGAACAGAGGCTACGAAGGGATGAATGCTGCCACACAAGGTGCTGCCTCTTACCTACACCCACATCTTGTTCGTGGGGTGTTTTTGATGTACATCTATTAGTATTTGCAAATCATTTTCTTGCTGACAAGCGCTGTCAAGAAGGAAGTACCAACTAAAGCAACAACAAAGGAAGAAACAGCTTCACCACAGACACATCCCAGTGCTAACCATGCCTTGCCATCACCAGTTCAGGCTGATGGGAACAGTGTAACCTCCCTCGCATTTCCCCTACCAGCATCACCAGGCTGGGCTCTGTTGCCACTATCCAGGGCAGCATCACCTGTCTATGGGGTCACCAGCAGCCCCAGGCACAGAGCCCTCCCCAGCTCTCCCCAAAGGGGCCATCAGGGCCAGGTTTGCCAGAGAGCTGGAAAGAAAAAAATTAAAAAAAAAAAAAAAAATCAATGAAAGCAGTGCAGTCAAAACAGTTTCTGGCAGAGCCTGCACCATCCTGAAGTGAATATTACTCGGGACTAAATTGTTTTCCTTATCTAGCAGTTTGTCCTGAGGAGCTGGACTTAGCCTCCCAGCGAACCCAATAAGTCTTTCGGTTTGACTGGAAACTCCACATTTTTCCTTTTTAGAAAAATGTCACAGACATTCCTCTGTTTCATTACTCTTCACTGCTTCTCCTTTCCCTCCTATTAAAGCACTAGCAAGGGGAGGCTTCGGCAAGAGCCAGCCCAGAGCTGGACACCAGCCCAGACTGTCTGGACATGGCTCAACACTGGAAAGACCTATTGTTTTGCTTGGCAGGCTACTGGTATTTTTCCTTATGCCCAGAAAGGCTGCGCCAATTTACAGCCGATGACCTAGGGAGGGGGAGGAAGAGCCAGACCCAGAGTCCACCCTTTTCCCCTCCAGTAATCTCCATCAGCCGGAGGCACTCATGCTCCCTCCCCCAGAGGACAGTGTGCGTAGTCTGGAAAATAAACTCCTGCATGCAGAGGAGCTGCCCACTCCCTCCTTCCCCCCACCCCCACCAGGTACCCTGTGCCCCTCTGGCCCACATTTATCACCCAGCCCAGATCTGACCCTCACTGGGACCTGAGCTGCAGGTCAGCTCCAACCTCCCCAGCTCCTCCCATCCTCACAGGGATCCCAGCCCCACGGGAGCTCCGGGGGATGCTGAGCACGTCCTGCTCCCATCCCAGACCAAATCCCATCGGCACGGCCAAGCTGATGCTATCTCAGTACTTCCAGAGCCGGGGCAGGCAGGAAGCACAGGGCTGTGGGAAAACTAAACAAGGAAGCCGGTCAAGGTTTCCCACACCAGCAAGCAGGTTTGCTCCCTTCTCATTTAAAGCACTGGGCACTAGAGCAGGTCAGGACTTGCCTTACCACAAGCTCTTTCTTCCAGGCCCTGATACCATCAGTAGCATCCACCATCTCACTGCTCCCATGGCCACAGCCCCCAGCTTGTCAGGCAGTCAAGGCTCATCCCTACCCCTCACACCATGTGGTTCTCACCAGGGTGGCTTTGAAAATTCAAGTTAGAGGAATTTCCAGGCAGTTTCAATGACAGGAGTACAAGAGCTCTTCCCCCCTCAACCACCTGAAACAATGCCACGGATCTGCTTGGCTGCCCATCAGCAGTGCAAGTGACCTGCACACCATCTCCAGCATCAGTTGGAGCCATAATGTCCTGCAGTGAGACATCACCCCTGTGCAGACAGCAGCTCCAACCAAGCTCCCCTTCTGCAAGTGGGGCCACGTGGTGGAACACACTGGGAAGGAGCTGGCACCCCATGTACATCTGCCACTAGCCCAACCCACCCCAGTCTCCACCAGGAGCAACAGAGCAAGGGAAGACTCACACTTCATCAGGAGTCTGAGGCTCTCCTCAGCTCCTAAATCATCACAACGATGACCACTCCTTCCTTAAAACCAGAGTGCCTTTAATCCCTGAGCCTGTAGGGATTATTCCTGGAAAGCACTTCCCACTGCACCAAGGGAAACGTGGCAGCACTTTGAAATCTTCTAAATACATAGCAGGATGGTGACAAATACTGATTATTGCACAACTTCTGTTCTCCATCCACATTTCTCCAAGCTGCATACAAAAAAAAGTCTCAGAGGGAGTCTCCCATGACCAGAGATATGGATGGAAATGAAAGGAAGGTGAGCGAAAACAGGGCTAATCAGAGAGGAAATGGCCCTTGTAACCCAGCCAAGTCAAACTCCGATTATCTCATGGATTTAAAGTGCTGCTGAAGCAGGAAAGCTTTAAGAGCACATGCGGTAATTGCCTTGCAAATAGGAAGGTGCCGGGCTTTCCTCCTTTGCTTTGGAAGGGGCATAGCAGGATGCAATACGTGGCTGTCAGCAGGGGTCACGGCACCCTGCACAAAGCTCACAGCCACCTCTACTAACCGAGAGTGCCATGAAGGATGTGCCACCACACCAACCCCAGCAGCTGCTCCTGGACACCCTGGGGAGGCGGTGTCACTCTCTGTGACCATAGGGACTATCCGCTCTCCTTCAGAGGGCATCCATGCTTCAGTGGGAGACCGCTGGGTGCCAGAGAAGCAAGCTCAGGCTGCTCCTCTAATCACTGAGCTCCTTGGACTCCTTTTCAAAGCATTTTCCAAGGGAGCTGGATGCACTGGCAGCAACCCGCAGCAAGGAACATCCCTGCTGCTGGAGGCAGAGAGCACCACAAGATGGAAAGCATCAAACACTTCTTATCCTGCTGTGAACTCCCTTACAATGACTCAGTTCTGCCTACAGGGTACAGACAGCTCAGGAGTTGCTGCAGAAATGGGATAAACAAGAAAGCAGTGTAGAAGGCCACACCACCAGCAATGAGAAGAGCCCAGGCTCAGAGAACAAGCTGGGTTCAGTTAACTTCATGACCCATAACTATCTGTCCTGCAGCTGGCTGCACTAACACCAAGAGGTCCAGAGAGACAGTTCTCTCCAGACAGAATATTTCTCATCAAGAACACAACAGCAGGAGCACAGGAGAGCTATCTTCCCATTTGCACCTGGGAAAGCCCAGGTTTGTCAGAGTGTTCCAGGTCAGCTGCAGCTTGCAGAGAAGTGACTCACATGAAAGAGCCCTGTAAGTATATTCTTAAGTACACATACAAAAAGAAATGGTGATTTTCTACAAAGAAAAAACAATATTTTGATTACAGCTAATTACACACCTCACAAGTACATCAAAGGGAGCAGTGGAGCAGTGTTCCACAACCCTTTTTCTTTGACTTAAGGCTTGCATCAGGATTTCACACCTGATTCTATCATACATTGCATTACCTTCTCACCATTATTTCAAGATATTCTGTGCTGGGTGTGACTTCAACAGCCAGGGAAGAAACAGTGCTGAGCTCCACCACCACCACAGTACCAATCAGGGGCTAACCAGGTGGTTTGGAGCACAGATGTGAGAAAGTGAATTTCAAGGTTCCTAGAAACACATGCCAGAAGGCACCCCTACATCACAAGCCCTCCTCCCCACCATGCTACAGTCTTCTGGCCTTGGCCAGAGAAGCTCAATACAGGGCAAGCTGTCAAGACACCCTGCAGAGAAGCATTCATCTCAGTTTGAAGGGGTCACTTCCCTTAGAGGTCTGTTCCAACATGTAATCCCCGCCACTGCTCCCCCCCCCTCCACCCCCACATCACCACCACTCACCCCAGGACATGGCTGGCACCCACTTGGCAACGCACCCCCAGGAAGCACAGGCTGACAAATTGGAAAGCATTACAAGGACTCTGTGCAAATGATTTGTTACCAATTAAGGCGGAAGTCAATTAAGGCAATTGGTACAGTTTAAAAAAAAAAAAGATAGGCTAAGAAATTCCTAATTGATAGGAAAAAAATACAAAGAGCAGCCTTCCAGAAGCACCGCATTAACCAGAAGCTGAAGATACCATGAGGTTTTGTGCATTCATCCCCGCTTATGATCAAGAGGAACACTGAACTCCTGCAGCTTGCAGCCCAGATGTCTGCCTAAAAGACAAATACTGCCATCACTAGATGCTCCGCTTCAGCTTCCTTACATTTTCATTTCCTCCCATTCATTGATCCAACTCTGTTGGGATTCTGACATCTGTAGGTGAGTCTGCATAACAGAGCACAACCTTCTACATGCATCCCTCCATGCAAAGAGGGCAACAGACCCAGGCATAGGAAAGCCATGAGTCAGAAATACCCCAGAGAGGTGATGGTACTCCAACCCTGCAGACACCCAAAGTCAGGGGACAGGGCTGTGAGCACCGATGGAGCTGCAGGTGTCCCTATGCACTGCAGGCAGTGATGCCAGACAGCCTTTGGAGGGTTCCCTTCAACTCAAACCAGTCTGAGACTCTATTTGCTGTCTGGAAATGCCCTCAGGCTGCAGTACTCCCACACAGGGTTTCCTGGTAGGGCCACAGCCCATGATGCTCCCAGCAGCAGTGAGATTGGGCTGCATGCTTCAGGTAAGTCTAATTGCTTGCCCACTATGAAGGATGCCTTCCTTGGTGACACTTTTAACACTGATTTCAAGGAGCATATTGCCCAGCTGGAAATGAGAACCCATCAGGCAATAGCATACATGGCAGGTCCTGGTCAGTAAGTAGAAAGAATTGGGGTTTATGGCTCAATAAATCACTGAACTTTCAATTAGATGAGTAGCTTAATTACTCTGCTGGATTTCGCATCCTACCTCTTTTGTAAGATCATATTCTTTTAATGGCAACACAGCAGTTATGCAAGAGCCTGACAAATTATGCTTCCTTCCCTTTAATTCAGGATCTCAGCTCAAGCAGATGGGACAGTGCATCTAAGATTCATGAAGTTGCTCTTAAAATACAGCATGCTTTGGCTTTCCACAGATTACTCCAAATAAACAGCATCACATCAAACCCCTCTTCCATCGGGCAGAGGATCTGCTTTACAACTGTGACTCTCACAGATCAATGAGACACTAGAGACCTCAGAGATGGAGCCCTCGTGTAACTTCCAAAGCCTTCAAAGCAACCCCTGCAAAGCAAAGCTTCAGCAAAACCCACACCCAGCACAGCAGAGATCAGTGACATTCCCAGTGCTCAGAAAGAGGAGAGAGCCGCACTTCTGTCAAGGAACTTACACACTTACAAATCACTGCAATTAACAGCCCACAGCAGGAGAGGTGCACGCTGAAGTGCACGGCTGCTCACAGTCCTTGAAAGCCAGGCAGGAGTGTTTGGCTAAGGAGGTGTTTGCTAGTTTACAAACTAATCATGCATTCACATAAATATTGCCAAAGAGCTGAGATAAACACAGCTTTTGACATGAAATAGACCAGACATTTCCCAGCCCGGTCCAAGTGCAGATTTCTGACAGGCAGCACACAGCAGTGGGACCCAGCAGCAACAGCAGCCCCATGGTGTGTGCATCCCACCACCCCCCAGTGTGCATGGGGGGGGCTGTGGGGGGAACCAGGCACAGAGTACAGGGAAAGGAAGGCTATGGGAAGCATTCTGAAGGGATCAGCTGGCAGCCATCCTGCTCAGCTCTCTGAAGCCACAGAGCACGGGTATCTGACCTCTTGCTGTGCCTGGGTCACACTGGGTGAAGAATCATCATCATGGGCTGCATCTACATAGGCTTCCCTGAGAGCCATGCCTCCTATTCATTTCCATACAATCTACAACAGGCAGAATGATCAGAGTAACTGCTTGATAGAGCAAATTCTCAGCTACAAAACACTGGTTTTCAACATAGGCACCACCATTAGCAGCATATTTTCACCAGCGATGGAGAAGAGCCTGCATGCCACGCTCATAAATCCTGCACCAGTGGAGGTAACCACTGGCATCACAGCTGAAATGCATCACTACGCTCACATCCACTGCTGGGTCTCCATGAACATTCACCAAGCATCTCCAAATGGCAACAGGAGCCATTATTTCCATGTGTGAAGGAATTCCACTCCACACCTCTGCTCTATACACACCTCCGTGTCACACAGCACTCTGCCACCATCTGTCACACAGACACAGGACATCAGTGGGAAGGTGCAACCTCCACTGCCATACCACCAACATCCGACGCTACGGAGCAACGGCTTAAAACAAGAGGCATTACTTTTGGAGCAGACCACGTAAGATACGTAGCACGCTTCACATTAAACCTTTATCATTTTCACTTAAAAAAGCAACAAAGCCACAAGACCAGTGGGATGCGACCTTGTTTTTGTGACACTAACTCACAGGGGCTGAAAAGCCCACTCTGTAACTAACAGCAAGCCCCTCCTGTACCCCATAAAGAGTGACTCCCTTTCTCTCCTCGCTTTCTTCCCACCGCACCTCGACAGTTAAAGATCTTCCGCGCTCGTAAAAGATAATCACCCTTCATGGGTGAAGTAGCCTCCATTTAGGATTGATAGGCTGTGCAATTAAGGCACGGGAGCTGCGGCAGAAGGGCTGGGCACAACCCAAAAGGAAGAAAGGGAGAAGCCGGGATGCGGGCAGTGCTGCACCATGTGCAGAGCCTCGAGGCTCACATCCCCAGCGGGGCTTTGTCCCAGGTCTGGATGGGTCTTTATCCCCCTCCCTCCCCACCCCAGCCCCAGCTCTGGGCGGGACCCCCACCGCGCACGGCTCCGCAGGGGCGTTATTTACCTTGTTAATTTCGGAGGGAGGCGTTTTAATTGCTTTAAATTACCCCTGGAAAAACCGGAGTGGTCAACAATCAATCAGGCTGATTTAGCACCCCGAGCCCACCCGCTGCGAGCCGGCAATCAGCTGCCGCCACCAGATCCATTATTGATGAACTTTGAGGGTCTGCTCATTAGCTCCCAGCGCACAGCCCGACCCCGGCGAGCAGCACACGGTACCGCTGCTGGAGTTATCCTATGAAATCTTCCGAGCGGGGCCAAGAAGCCCCTTTATGCTAAGGGCAGCGAGCCACTGGCATAGGGCGCACAGAGAGGCGGTGCCGCCCCATCCCTGCAGACATCCACGGTCAGGGAATGGGGCTGTGAGCACTGTGGGTGCCCTTCGGGGGTCCCTTCAACTCAAACGCGTGATGTAGGGCCCCCAGACAGAGCCGTGTGCTGAGAACAAAGGCAGTGAGGGAAAGGGGAGCAGCACAGCTCTGAGCAGGGAGTTCCTCCCCGTCCCCTGCCCAGGAGCTCCTTGGTGGCAACGGGCGCTCGTGTGCCACTCAGCCGTCAGCCCACCGATCCCATCCTTGATTTTCATGAACATCTTTGATTTTTCATCATAAATTCTCCTTGTTCCTCACCGGAGACTGACAGGGATCGTAAGCACCGAACGAAACGGAGAATATTAAAGCGGCTGCTGTTCTGTTGTGCCTGTCAGTTACTTCACTTTAACTGCTGTCTTTATTAATGATAACACCAGAACACTTTAGGACCCTCAGCTAAGGCCTTCAAGGACTTCGACTCACCGCAGCTCCCCCTGGAATGCCTTTCCTTCCCCCGAAATTCCCCATTGTAAGGGCCAAGTAGCACAAGGGAGCTCCTCCAAGGTCTGAGCCCACTCGTCCTGCCCCCAGCAAGGGCTGGGCATCGAAAACCATCCCTGCCTACACCTCAGCAATCAGGAGCAGCTCAGATGCTCAGAGCTTGGACAAGGTCCCCAGCACACCGCTTATCTCCGCTGTACATCTCAGCTCCCGAGGCCGGGAGCAGGAAGCAGCAGAGCCCCGGGAGGCAAGTGAGGAGGTTTTGCTCAACAACCGTTGTATATTCTAAGCTCTAGAAACTTCGTAGGCTCGGAAACAGGGCTGAAAGCCTTATGCAACCGCCCAGGTGAGCCAGAGCAGCCCAGCAGCAGCTGATAGCGCTCTCGCAGTGCTCAGCTCAGAGTAGGCAGGTGGGACGAAGCCCAGGACAGAGCCAGCTGCAGGTCCACGTGCTGAGCATCCCCGCTCCCTCACTGCTACCACTCGAAGGTCCCCATGCTCACAGAACCGCCACCTAAACAACTCCTACTTACTAGAGAAAAAAAAACAAACCGAAAGAAGTCTCTCAAGGGCTCCTTCACCCTCTGCCCACCAAGGCCTCAGCATCCCAGCAGCGACTCCAAGCACCAACACACGGTGTGAGCTCACACCAGAGCACCTCCATGCCGGGGCAGGGCAGCCAAGCACATCACACTGAGCCCAGCCGCCCACCGCCAGCAGCAGAGAGGCACCAACAGCACAACCGCCTCAATCAACGCGTTATGTTCGCTTCCACAAGCGTTACGCTTTGATTTGTCTATTGATTTTCAAATCAGCACAGATTCACGTCCTACCTGCTGCTGTCGCCTCCTGCCCGCAGTCCCTCCGGCTCCTTTGGGGTTGCTGCCCCTTCCCCAGCTCCGGCCTTATAAACCCTCCCTCCCGAAAGCGCTCCTGCCCCATTGAGCACATTAGGGCTTCCTCCTCCAGTAAGAAACCATTGGTTCCAGGGCACAGCTGCTGCCAATTACCACTACTTAACTGGCACATTAAACACATAGTAAGGAATTAGGAGTTTCAGTCTGCACTCTACTTAACAATAACAAAGTCACTTGACCTTTTTTCAGCCACCACAATGGCTGTGTAAGTGACTGCTTGACAAATGCGCTTTGTAATGGTCTCTGTTCTTTCTCATGCGACTGGTGGAACAGTTAATATCTTGAGTCACAGCATTAAGACGAGTGCTCGTGATTAATTTAAGATGTCAATTAATCACCCCAAATGGACTGGTTTGTCATCACTTCCTAATGGGAAGATGTTGATATGTCCCACGGAATCTGTAGCGGGAGCTGAGGCAGCAGCGCAGCACCCGCGAGAAATAAAGCAGTGAAGGAAAGCAGCGTTTCCGTCAGCTAAATGCTCCTTTTTTGTTCTCGTTTTAAAAATAACGCCAACCTGGGAAGAGCTCTCCATGTGTTCCTCCCGATAGTCGGTATTGATTTTGACTTTCAGCACTGTCCCTGTGCCATCTAATAGGCTTCCAGCCCGGGCTCGTAGTACAGCCCAGGTCCTCTTAGTGGGAATCAAAGAATCGTTAAGGTTGAAAAAGACCTCTAAGGTCACCCAGTCCAACCATCCACCCGCCTCCAATATTGCCCACTAACAGTGTCCATAAATACTACAGCCATCCTTTCCTTAAGCACCTCCAGGGACGGTGACCCCATCACCCCTTGGGCAGTCTGTGCTGGTGCCTGACTGCTCTTCTGGAGAAGAAATTCATCCCAGTACCCAACCTGAACCTCCCCTGGCACAGAGTGAGGCCATTACCTTTTGTCCTATCGCTGTTACCAGGGGGCAGAGGCCAACCCCTCTGCCACAGCCTCCTCTCAGGGTGTTGCAGGGAGCGATATGGTTTCCCCAGAGCCTCTTCTCCAAACCAAACCACCCCATTCCCTCAACCTGTGACCTCCAGACCCCTCACAGCTCTGCTGCCCATCTCTGGATACTCTCCAGGGCCTCGGTGTCAAGCCTCAGCTGAAGCAAGTGGTCCTCAGAATGTCTTATTCCCATACACAGATGAATGGGTTCAGGTGGGAATTTCAGAAGCGCCCAAGTCTCATGATTATCACTGAAATCCTGCCTCAATTCCTGCTCTTACACATGTTTTCATTAGGAGGGTTCTGCACAGCAGCTTATGCCGCAGCAGCCCAAGTTCACGTGAGAAGAGCAGGTGGGAAAGCAGAGGGCAGGTGCACGGTGCGTCGGTGTCAGTGCAAAGAAGAGCAGAGATGTGCAGCACTCCTGCAGTTCTTGCAGCTGTGCTTTCTCCTGCGCAGTTTACACAGAGCCCTAATTTTACACTGCATTGTTCAGACATAAAGCCTCCAGGTCCAGTCTTTCTAAAGCAGACAGCAGAGATTGGAAACATCTCTGGTTTTATCCAGGCAAAGAAGACATTGACAATTTCAAATCTGTCCTCGGTTGCTTTTTATAGAAACAAGACATGTGCGGCGATGATTCACAACCATATCTCAAAGCAGTGCAAGTGCTGCTTTTCAGCAGCTCCTCGGAGCTGCGTGGCAATCGCTTGCGGAGCCGTCCTCACCCTGAGCTGCCGGCCGAGGGCAGTGGGCTCAGGGCAGCTGCAGCCCCCAGCCTGGATGCAGCACACTGCTGGCTCTCGTCTGCGATGCGCTGCGCTCGGCGAGGCGCGCATCCTGACTTACTGCGAGCGGCGATTCCCTTCGCTGCACTTTTCCAGGATGTTTCTGGGTCACTTGCTGCCGCATGAGGCATTACCTGGCTTCATGTGAGCCGTGTCACCCCTAATCAGTCTCACACTGTGGCAACAAATAGAGTCCAAGCGGAGACAGAATTTTTTCCAGCCCGAAGCTTGCAAGAGAAAGGGCTCCTGCGGCAGGAGATGGCACAGTACCTGCCGCTGGCTCCTGTGCAGCCCCCAGCAATGTGCTGCTCCAGGCTGCAGGTCACAGCTCGTATTAATCACAAGGATGCCACGTGGGTTGCTGGAAAAATGAAAGCCAAGTTGGAAGAAATAAACTGGAAGTGGGTATAAAAGGAAAACAAACCTACAGATGGTGTAACAGGCAGGAACGTGATCAGGTAGTGTCACACTGCCTTCACATCCAGCACTTCTGGACACTGAAACAGCTTCACCTGTCCTTTTTCAATTGTTTGATTTCAGGCTCTCACACTGCTCCATCAGGTCATCCCCTCCAACACGAGCAGCACCTTTGCCACAAGACACACGTCCTCAGTGCAGCCAGGTGCCCCTCCAGTCACAATACCTGGCTCATGAAACAGCTCTCCCATCAAACCCTGTGAGCCCTGCTCCTCTCACCAGGCCGTGTGCAGGGCGTCCCGCCTTCCTACAAGTTCCCATGAAATCACAAAAATGTTGGGAGCTTTCTGGGAAGGAGGACTGCCTTTCCCATCCACAAGTGCATCCCTGGGGAGTCCCGTGAGTGCCACACGGCTCTGCAGCACTGCTCCTGCAGGGCACCAGGAGACCCTGCGGGGTACAGGCTTGCTCCTGGCACGGCAGCCATGGGGTATGTGGGCCGACCCCCATGAGATGAGTGCAGCCCTGGCAGGAGCGGGCACAGCCCGGCACTCACTGGCACCCGCTGGGATCTCTCCACGGCTTTTTGCCGGCCAAAGCTCCGTGACCAAAGCGTCAAATCTGGAATTTTAACCCATAGCCAACCCATGAAATTTCAGCTGTTTTTCCATGAAAACATCCAGCTCCTTTCCTCGCCGCGCTGCGGGGCGCCGGGACCAGCAGGACGGCACCTCCCGCAGAGCCACGGAGTGGAGGCAGCCAGTGCCAATGGGGAAACTGGTCTCACTGGGCAGGCAGCCCAGTGCCAGCCAGCGTCACGGCTGGGACACTGCCAGCAGAGCAGGGCAGGGGGCCCACACGGGGCAGTGCCATGCTCACATGGTCCTGTGCCCACAGAGGACAGAGCGTGAGGCTGCACTGCAACTTCAGTGCAGGTGGAGGTGTGAGTTAGGGGACAAAGCATCGGCAATTCATTTTCTCCTCTTAGCATCACCCTCCCAGTTGATTCAGGAAGAGTAAAGGCATCATCGCAAAATAAAATATTAACTTATTTATTATATCTCGAGCCCCTAAAAATAAAAGTAATTGCACATAACAAGCAGCGGGGAGGACGCGCACGGTGGCAGCACCCAGTGGGATAGCAGAGGAGATCAAGGTGAGCTAAGCAACATCCTTTCAAAAGTTAGTGCTTTATTCAGGCTTTGAAGTGGCACAAGCAGCTTCTGCTCATTGTTGTCAGCCCTGGCAGTGGCAGAAAGTTACAGAAGGACCTCTGCAAACGTGGGAAGCCAGCAACCTTCGGGAAAGGGGTTTTTGTAGCCAAAGTGCCCCATGACACAAAGTAGGAGAGCGGTAACCCTACAGATAATTTCCTCATTCTGATCGGGGATCAATTGACCACTTGCTCCCATTTATTCCCTCCTGGGCCTGGCTGCCTTCCAGCCCTGAATGCAAAGCAGTTTCCAAATGCAAATGAGGCGGTGAAAGGCCCAGCTTTGAAATCAGCATTACTCCCCTGGGTCCCGACCCTCCCCACCACTGCCCTCACCCCCTCCTCTATCTCTGACTCTGAGCTCTGCCTTTCCAGAGCAACAAAGGTTACGGGGAAATAAAAGCAGAGTGACTACCATCTGGGAATCATCAAGCCAGAGTATGGGGGAAGGGAGCGAGCGCAAGGACCCCGCTTACCCAACTGCCCACTGCTATCCATGCATTCCTCAGCAGGGTGGTGATGGCCTCAGCATCACCCACCGGAGCACGGCGCGGGCACAGCCGCAAGGTGAGCTCTGCAGCCTGTGCTGCGTGGCTGCAGTGCCCAGGATCTCCCTGAGCTGGGGCTGAAATTGTGCTCCGTCCTTAGCTGTGCTATCTGGTGTCTGCGGTGCAGAGCCCGGCTCAGCACTGTGCTGGAGCACCACATCACAGCACTGTGTTGCAGTGCTGTGCCAGCGTGCAGCTCCTTCCAGCAGTGCCCACGCACCCACCCAGCTGGACGGACCTCATTCAGAGCCCCGGGTAAAGCAGAGCTGACACAAAGGCTGACTTTGGGTTGCAGACTTTATCCCACCCTCCCTTCTCCCCATCCAGTGGAGCACAGGTTCATGCCAGCACCACAGGGTTGCAGGGTGATGGGAGAGGGCACTCCTGCCCCAGCAGCCACCAAGCACCCAAGTCCCCTTCCTCTGCACTGAGTCCCTGAGATGTCCCACTACACACAGAGCCAGGGCTGGGGATGGGGACCTCTCCGTGCCCCCTCTCCTCGGGGCGGTGCTGCTGCAGCTCATCCATCAATGAGCTCTCTGTCCACAGCGGAGCCTGGAAATAAACCCCCCCGTAAATCTCCATCACGGCCGCTCCGTGCTGGTGGCGAAGGGCCTCACATTCCTGAGTTTCAGGCCGCAGCCACGTCCTCAAGAGCGGAGCCACAAGAGCTTTCCGATGGTTAATTGCTGGCACACTCTCACTGAAAACATGAAACACCCCCTGACAAGCCGCGTGATTTATTACTGCCCACTGCAAAACGGAACAAAATCAATTGGCTATTACCTCACTTAGCGAAGGCTTGTCACCGCCTGGGAGCAGGGTGTTAAAAATAAAAGCCAGGCACGGCCCGGCAGCGAGCCCCACACCGCGGCCACTCCACCTGCTCGGCAGCAGATAACACCAGGCTGAGTGCTCCCAGTCACCGCGGCACTGGTGCACCACCGGCTCGTTCCTGCTTTGCCCTTATTAATTACGCACACGTCATCGCAATTTGATGAATTTCGGAAGAGATGCACAGCAGTGATGGAATATTTGTTTATGTATCCCGGAATTAATCAAATCCATTTGACCCGTTCCAGACCAGACACTCCCTGTGCACTGGAAGCCTCAGAGCTGCCATCCCTGGGCTCCTCTGGGTGCTTTCGTGGTCGCTCGGCCGTACTGGGGCCATGCCCTGGTGCTTGTGGGCAGTGCACAGAGCTGAGGAGCTGGCCAGCAGGGCTGATGCACATTTACAAGGTGTTTCAGAAACGGAACGGTTCCTCTCCTTGCATTTCATCGCCTTTGTTTCATTCCCAAATCACTGGCAGGCTCTTCCAGTCAGAGCAGGGAGATGCTCCTCCCATGAAGCTCCAAACCGTGCAAAGCATAAAGAGGCTGCATTATTTATAGACTCCGGATAGATATTTCACTCGCAGTCCGTCCCATTCCCAGCATTCCCTCCATTCACAGATCATTAAGTAGCACTTGCTGACATATAAGGCAATGCAAGTGGAGTGGTTAACTTTGAATATTGCCATCCATCCCAGTGTTAAATGAGATTCAGAAAGTAATTGTCCAAAGAGATAGGAAAGCATTTGCCCTGCCAAATAACGCACAGCATCCCAGAGGCACCCAGCAATAATGTTATGGCAGGGGCACGGGGCTGCACGACCCCACACGCTGCCCCACACCACCCACATCCTGCAGCCCATGGGACTGTGCTGTGCTGAGCCCAGGAGGGTTTTCTCCCTCTGTGCTCTCTTGCTCAGAGGTTCTCCTTAGGGGATGAGAATCTTACAAGACCTTGGGGTGGCACTGTGCAGACAGGGCTTCCCAAAAATGCCCTGATGGCAAAACTCCATAGTCAGCACCCCACAGCCAGCACCCTGCAGCTCCACAGCCAGCACTCCTCCGCATGTTTGCCAGTGCACGGGAGGATCCTGGGGGCAGCAGCACTCATGCTGCCCACACAGTTGCAGCTAAAAGCCACCTCGTGCTGCAGCACTTCCATTTCAGTCCATGGATCCATGTGCTGCAGCCACGGGAGCGCCGAGGCCAGTGGAAAATGGGGCTCTGAGCTCATGTGTCTTATTTTAGCTCCCCATCCTCTCTGGAAGCTATCTCAGGCATGTTTTGGGAATACAGCAGGTATTTTTATGAGTGGGATTTGCAAGGGTATTTTCATCTTAGGCTTGGAGACAGCTGGGCCTGCTGCCAGGCAAAGGGAGCACAGAGGCAGAGGCAAGAAACATAAAACCAGCGAGAGGTAGGCTTCCTACTGGGGCTTATATTTAGCAGAGAGGAGCAGGAACACTTTAAAATGTCCTCGTGCTCTCCGTGCCAGAGTGTCCCCTCAGCCAGGTCACAGGGACCAACCTTGACCTGGGCCAGGAAAGGCAACAGGAACATGTCCCCATCGCCAGCACTTGTGCGGTTTGGCACACCTGGCACCAGGATCTGGGCTACCCCAAGCTGGGCATGGTGCACACACAGCAAACCACCCACAGGCCTCATGCAGGATGGGAGCTGCCACCACAACCCCTTGAGGTGTCACTGTCACCAGGGGAAGCAGGGACAGGGCTGCCCGCCCCGTGGTGGACGACAGCTGATGGCCAAGTGGAGGGCCCGGGGTGATGCACGACCTTGGGGTGACACAGGGAACACGAGCCCAGCAGCTGCACTGCACTTGGCCGGGAGCTGGGGGCCCATGCACAGCCATGGGTTGGTGAGCACGGCCAGCTCGCTCCGCAAACAAAATACCGCCTTCTCTAGGAGGAGGAGGAAAGAAAAAAAGACAGCTTCAAACCAAGAAACAGCCAGAGGCCATTTTTTGTTTATAAAGCATCATCTTTATTTTGTTCCTTCTGAATTCTTCTGTTTTGCTGGAAACGGACATACAAATACCATGTTCTCTCCCATGTGCCCGGAGCAGGAGTGCCAGCCCACAGGGTGCCCCACGTTCCAGGCTTCCCTTGGCAGCTTGGCTCCTCTTCCAAACCAACGACTGGTCTCAGACAGGGAGAAGCCTCAAGCAAAACACACACCTCTCCTCCAGCTAGCATTAATTTTACTACACCTGGCAAAGAAGAAGGATTGGGGGGGCTGGCAGAGGAAGGAAAACAAGATTTCCTTTCACACCTCTCTGTTTATAAAGTTTACATGAATTCAAAGCAGAATGCCATGCCCACACCCAACACAGCAGAGCCAGCCCCACACGCCGGGCTCCTGCAGCACAGCAGCTACCAGACGAGCTACACGCAGCCCCTGCCGTCCCCTCTTCCCACCCAGGTTGGTCATCCTCTCCTCACATTTCTCCTCACCCTTTCCACGCTGCTCCGTTGAACGGCACAAAGCATCTTCAGGAAGGTTGTGGAGGACTTCTCTAAGAAGGGATCCTGTCTTACGTGGTCACCATCTTCCAGAGCACTCAGCCAGGCTTAAATCCCGCTCTGCAGGAAGACCTGCTGGTCTCAGAGTCGAGCACACACCCTTTGCCCGATGCAGTTGGAGGGGCACGAGCACGCGGTGCTCCACCATTTTGGGTCCAGCCCTGGCATACGAAATGGTGGCGGGCACAGCTGTACCCGTCGGTGGCTGCATCGTGTGCAGGGCTCCTGATTACATCTCAGTTGTCATGCCACTCAGCGAGCAGCGAAGCTAAATTAGAGCAACTAATTGCACCTCTCTTTGAAACAATCAGGATGACAAATCAGTGGTAATCTCTTCAGTTCTGGAGAGAAGCTATCGCTGCTCGCTTACAAGGATTAATCAGCTTTTCATCAGTGTTTTTATACCGGTGCTGCCTCAGGAGGAGCCCCGAGGCCACACTGGCCGCGGTCACACTGAGATGTGTGGATGCTGCTGCTGCACAGCTTCCAGTTTTTTGGTTAGGGCAGGTGGTTGTTTTGCTTCCCGTGGTCATTTAAACTCTCCATCAGCCTTACGTGACTCAATGGCAAGCCTAGCCTTGAAGTGAGCGCACTCACACATTCAGAGCAAAAAAAACAGGAGAAAAAAAGTCATAATGATTGCTGTGGCATCTTACAGATCAGACAGGGAGAAATAACTACACAGTGTCTCTCTCCTCTGGGTAATGAGTTGCAGGAGATACTTTGGCAAGCTCTCGCCATAGCACGGCAGAGGTTCATTCCATGAGCCAGGGGTGCATCCCAGGCTTCACACCACCAGCACTGCTCTGGATCCATCATTTGGGGCTGCTGCAGGGAAATCCCCCACTCCCTGTTGAGCTGGAGCTGTCAGCAGGCACTGCTGGGGCCCTTCAACTCTTCACCACAGCATGGCTTGCTGCCTAACAAAGGTAAATGAGCAGCTCTACAGTATCCCTCCTGGAAAACAGATTCATCAGCTCCCACACTTTCACTGCGCTCCGTGGCAATCCCAGAGCCCTTTGCATCTCCCTGCTGCTAATGTTGATGGTAGCAGAGAGGTTTTACAGAAAATGCCTGAGATCCTGGGCTGCACCAAGCAGGGGGGACCCCTGGCAGGCCCCAGGAGGAAGGACAACACATCTCCATGGACAAAATAAACCCACTAGCATCCGATGGACCCATTTTCTAACTATCACAGTCCTTCCCCCAGAAGGGTCTCCACACCAGACCAAGCAGGAACTACACACACAAGCAGAAGCATGGACTGCGCACAGAGAAAAGGGGAAGGCCACAGTGCTGGCATGAAGACCCTTGAAGACAAATTTGTGCCCTTAGAAGAACTTCTTATCCATGCAGCGCTCAGAGCTCCTGACAAGAGAGCTGAAGCCCTGCACGTGGCACTGCTGTGCCCTGGAAAAAATCTGCAGAGGGCACACAGCATTTCAGTCCCCTGCCTCAGGTTCCCCAGCTGCAGGTCCCTCCATTCCTTCCTCACTGCAGCCCTGCCAGCCCCACTCCCCATGCTGAGCTGGGGATAAGACCCTGCATGGCCCTTCTTAGGGAACCACACAGGGATGCATCTGTCACACCTGGATGTGCCCATCCAGGTCCCTGCCTCTCAGACCCAGCCCACTTCGACCTTATAGGCTGAACAGGAGCAGAGCCCAGGGAGACCCTTGCTGCTGCTGCCGCCCCATTTGCACCACTGCTAGATAAGGAGAGGTCCTGACCTCAGGAAGGGATGGTCAGAATCTCCATCACCCTACGCTGTGCAACCTCTCTCCAGAGAGCACCTCTGGGAGGCAATCTCTGTGAAAGCAGCTGGCTGGTGGCATTTATGCAACTGAATCAGCCCTCCCAGTGCAGAACACACCCCCAGTATACCCCCTACAAACCTATATACACCTTTCCTCACTCTCTCCATCACCGTGCACCTGCCTGTGGACAAAGGCTGGCTGACACCCTGTCCATCCTGACACCCTGATTCCCAACCAGGTCTAGCAGGCATCCGGGCCTTGTAGTATCACTTAGGTGCAGGTGAGTGCTGCTGAGAGTGAGCCTGTCCAGTGCAGCAGCTCTGAGTGGGAGCCTGCCCAGCTGTGCACCAGAAGATGGTCTTTGCAGTCCAGGAGACAGTCGGCACCAAGGGCAGCATCATGCTGCCTGGGGATGGCAGCTGGGAGGGAGTCCACGCAGCTCTGGGTTGAATGGCAACCTGCAAGGGATGGAGAGCAGAGCAGGTTAGCAAAACCTGGCAAGAGTTATGGAAGCTTGGCTAACAGCAGCTTGGTGGGGCTCCAGTGCCTGTGGCTGCAGAGATGCCAGCATCCAGGGGCCCTGGACCATCTTCCTAGAGCAGCATCTTTCATGTAAAGAAATATCAGAGTGCAGCTACTATGGCCTGCGAAGGACATCAAGGCTGTGCTTGGATCCTGATGAATGCGTGCCAATGTACCAGCACCCAGCACAGCTCTCCTGTCGTGCGCAACAGTCAGCTCTGCTAAGTTACAGCATTTAGATTGCACCATAAAAATGCAATGGTGCACTTGAGTTACATAAAGATATAACTCTTGGAGGAGAAAGGGCTCTTGATATTTCCCCATGGCAGGATTCTTAGGGTACGTTATGAATGCTAAAACCATGGATGGGAAGAGAACAGGAAGATAAACAAGCCTGGTGGCAGCACCCTCAAAAACAGTTAAGCTAAAAACCACTGAAAAATGTTAAAGAAAATGGAAATCTCCATTACATTCCTGCTACCAAAAGAAACCACCTTCTAAACCACATTTGTAGGTTGTAAACGTGCACTATATACATACATAATTGTTATTTCACTTTCCCAGTGCCACTCACGTGCATATATACAACGTATACGTAAAATATTACAGATGTACTTAAGTCATCTTCATGTGCACATACAGAAAGCACCCAGGCTTTCTCCCAGAGGGTTCATAGCACAGAACCAGGATCTATCCTTACAAACGGAACTCTACAAGTCACTCTGTCTCACATCAGAACATTTACATCCACATTTGTCCCCACTCTGAAGACCAAACTCACTCCCCCCTGAGCTACTAGAATTTGCTCTTTGTGGACGGGGTGGCAATGCTCAATTTATTCCGTGGTATGGTAAACTATCCACGCGAGACAGCCCAACAAAAAAAGTGGGGTTGCAAAGCACTGTATCTGCCCTATTCCGGATGGATTCGCTGCAGATCCTCTATTTGCAGCTTTTCCCGGGTCAAGTTAATTAGAAATGTCTGAAAGTCAAAGCACGGCTCTCGCACGAGGTCGTGGAGTGTTTCCCAGTGCTTTTTTGTAAGCAGGGCTCATAAACACAGCCCCTCCCGCGTGTGGTGCCGTTGTTGCCCGTAACAAAGACATTTCAGATCAAAGGAAGGGGTTAACCCCCATGCAGTCACTGCATTGAGTCTTGGAGGTCTGAATGCTGCCAACTCCTGAAAAATGGCCACCAGGCAAGCTGCTGAGAATAATCAGAATAAGATTGGAAGGTGTCCACATCAATCAATCACTCGCTGACAGATGACTGGAAGCCCCCACTGTGACCGTGGACAGCTGACCAACTCTCAGCTTAAGCTGAAGTCTAACATTAGACTGTTTGCTGCGTGTGGGTGGCTGCTGCGTTATGACCTTAATAGTCAATCAATCTTGAGATGAGTGGTCTGTCTGGCAGAAACATTAATTATCCATACTATTCATGCATTGAAAAGCTTTATCTTCAAAAACTCAGCGTCACTTAGGGAGGAATAACAGAACCCGGAGCAAGAAAATAAGCCCGGCCTCAGCTCCCAGCTGGGAACAGGATGGTGCAGAGCAGCTCCAGGGAGCAGAGCAGCCTCAGCCCGACCACAGGAGCAGGGCACCGGGCAGCTCAGCCCTGGCTTTCATTCCGGTACCTCTTCAGAGAGCTCAGAGGCTGCTGCTGGAGCCGGTGCCAAGAGGAAGAGGAGGGGGAGAGATACAAAAGGACAACAAACACACATCAATTAAACCTTGCAAGCTGTTAGTCACACTAGTTAATAAGTTCTTTCTATCTGTAAAGTGCTCTTAGTGACAAATCCTTTAACTGGCACTCAGAGCGTTATTATGGCTTTCAAGATGCCTCTGCCTTTCATGTGCAGCTTCTTGTACACATGTGAGTGCTCCCTGTTGCGCAGTCTGTTTACACTAGTTGTGAGAAGACATCATCAAAGCAAACTGAAAGCAACACTAAATGCTTGAGAAAAACAGAATTCATTCACTGCTGCCTGCTCTGAAATCGCCTCTCCCTTGGCTGGGAGGCAGAGCACAGCAGGAGGAGGCAGGGGAAAACCCACAGCCTGGGCTCAGCTCACCCCACTCCTAACACTGTGGGTCTGGGAGCGATGAGAACGTGCAGCCACCAGCACCCTGTGTGGCACAGATCCAGAGCAAGGCCTGGGTGAGCACCCATGGGTGCACATCCTGGCACAGGAAAGGCCAAGCCCAGGGCACAGCTCCATGAGGGAACCATCTCCAGTCAAAGTCAAAGCAATTAGGCCTCTGCGACGTTAGATTAAAAAGAGAGACAGCTAATCAGAGTCCGTCCATAATCTATCACATTCTGCAGGCCACAATTCAGCAGGCCTTGTCTGGACTGATTATATTCCCTGAAAAATGAACGGTCACTCTCGTGGAGATGCAAGTTACGTTTCTGTAAACTCTCTTCCACGCAAATTAAAGTATTCATCACCTCAGTAAACATTAACGCGGAACGGTCGTTTGTTAAACTCAAAAAAGATACATCCTCTTCAGGCAATCATTGCACATTTTTGGTATCCGACACACCCACAGCACAAACGTCCATGGCTCTGTGCATAGATAACGGGCAGGCTGCCTGCCAGCTGCCCCTGTGCTGCCCTCCTGCCGCAAGCTCCTGCTCCAGGACACTGCATGCAAAGAGGACCTAGGAAGTCTACACCCACAGCAAGCCATCCAACATCACAGTTTGTTGTATACAGCAAGCAGCACCCCAAAGCCATGGCTGCCAACGGCTCTGCACCCAAAGCCTCCCATTATTGTGTCACTGCTTTTCCGTATCGCCAAGCATCCAATGCACCTGGGGCAGTGCTCCCCTGTGTGCCCCATGATGTGCCCTCAGGAAAGCTCACGCAGGGAAAGCCCTGCAGGGCTGGTGGCTGGCAGAACCTGCTGCTCCCATATCGAGCCTCTGCTCCCCACAGGAGTCACAGGGACAAAGGCAGAGGCCATGCAGCTCAGGAGCAGGATGGCAGCAAGAGTATTTGGGAGGGCTCCAGCCTATCAGTTGCATGTGATAATGTTAGCTCTCATGCCCCAGAAGATCCTCTGTGCAACCTCGTCTCCTCGAACTGTCTCAGGGCTTCACTGCTCCGGTGTCAAGTGGCAACTTTCTGGATTTTGACCTTGCTGGAATTCGCTCCTTGTGGGGGGAAACCAGTCCATAAAGTTCCCATTAGTGTAAAAGCAGATGTAAGCACTTTGTTGGCAGAGTTCAGCAGCAGGGAAGCCTGCAGTTGATCAGTTCTGCCTCACTGGTCACTGCAGTCAACAGGAATTACTACAGAGGATTTCTGTGCCCCCTCTCCCGAAGCTCACCCTTCTCCAAAAAAGATTTAAGGAAACCAGCCGAGCTCAGGCACAACTCCAATATAAGGCAATAAATCCGTGTGATTCATACAGAGGGGAGTAGCACCCCATCCAGGAACAGCCAGCAGGAAAGCAGTGCGACTTTGTTTATTGTATGAAACAAATCTAACTGTAGGGACTGGATGCTGAAAGGCATGAGGAGCAAGCAAGGTAAGACAACAGAGCATGGGAACAACAGCACGCTTCTGCTGGCAGCTGGGGCTGGCAGTGCTTCCCATTAGAGGGGACACCACTCACCAGTGTCACCAGTATCAGGAGAGAGGGCTCAGCTCCCTGCCTGCCAGCAGGAGCAGGGCCATGTTCCACAGCCGCAGCTCCAGCTCCATCAATGACTTCTCCATCCACATTACACTGCACATCAGCACCAACTGACCTGGTTTCAACTAGTTTTGCTTTATGATTAACAGTCTCAGGGCCCCTATTCAGTCTGTTATTCTCACCAAATTAAAGAGCAGTCCCGGATCCTCGTTAGATTTGCTCACATTTGAGCAGTGTCATGTGGTCAGTAGCCCATGGCAATACACTAAATTAAAGGCCTAATGCAGAATCCACCTACAAGCCTGACAACTAATGAATCGAAAGCTCCAGGCCCCAGAGGACCTGCACTGGGATGAAGCCACTCCACACCGAGCTACAGCACGAGTACAGTCCCTGGGCTGTCATTCAGACATAAAGAGTTGATTAATTTTATTCACCACAGGACACACAAACAGCAGCATCTCCTCCTGCCGCTGCCCGTTCGCCAGGCGGCCATGCACTGCAGCTCCCCATGCTGCCAGCGATGTGCTGTAGGGACAGCAAACACACTCCTCACTCGGCTTCAATTAACGGTGTTCAGTCCCCAGCACAGAAAAGCAGACCCTCTCATTCACGACCAAGATGAGCCCCACTCCTTCCCTCGCATCAGCGGCCAAGCGAGCACTGGATGTAAACACCAGGGCCAAAGCGGCGGCCATCAATTCTGCTCTGAAGCATTTCAGGTTGGAGCTCTTGTCTGGAAAGGTTCAGCCTGTTGTATCAGACAGCTCCAGCACCGCAAAGGTCAGGGCTGTTTTGGTAAGGAAATGTTTGCTGAAACCTTTCCCCTCCCCCAGATTCCTGCTCCCAGCTTCACTCGCTCCGCTCCAGCCCAAAGAAATGGAGAAACTACAGCGACGCGGTGTTGCTCTGCACAGCCTCATTCCCAAAGATGCAAACGCAGTCTTACAGTGGGCGGCTCTACTGACAAATGTAGCTGGTTGTATGACACACATAAATGTGTGCACACAATGGGCCGGGGAAAGCTTTCTGCCTAAATACTGTCAACGCTCTTGACAACGTTTTTATTACGCCAGTAAATAATTTGTTTGGTTGCTGCTTAATTGGGAATCAATATAGTCCCTATGTTTAATTACATCCCCCATTTTGGAATGGTTGGGATCAGTCAGGTTTTTTATCCCTGCAGAGATCAGGGACGTAGTATTTAGGATTCAGTGAGCACAGAGGCTGCCCGTAGGAGAGAACAGCCCCATTAACAGAACGGGCGTAGTTAGCAGCATCATTATTAACTATAAACAACCCTCATGCAGAAAGGTCAGAAGCACACTTACCCTTTCCAATCTGTAAACAACCAATTATTCAGCTCATCAAACAAAATAACGCGGAGTATTTAGATACGTGCGGCAAGTGGGCGCAATGGGGTGTGCCCGTCTTCGCCATCAGATTCCCCATGCTGGGACATCCCTGGGTGCCAAATCTGATGGAACTCCAGCAGAAGAGCCACACTCTTCTTGCTGCAAACCCCTCATGCCGAGGGGAGACAGCTGGCAGGGTGACAGGGTTGAACCAGGCACTGCGATGAAGCTGGTGCTTGCTGGCAGGCAGCAGTGCCATGGCTCTGTCCAGGGGCGTGGGCTCAGGTTTTAGCAGCGTGCAAATGGACTGGATACAAATAACAATATCCTGCGCTGCGTCACAGCTGGCTGCGTGCTAACTCTTGCCATTACTTGCTTGTAAATGGCAAGCTTTACATGTGCTTGACTTGTGCAACTTTAAGCACTTCATCTCCTGAGAACCCTCAGAGCATGGTTTGGAAAAGCCACCTCCCACCATGGCCCCAGCATCGCTCTCATGCAGCCAGGGCTGCACCGGGCAGGACACGGCTGTGCTGAGGCTCCTGCCTTCCTGGCTGCAGGTTAGCTTTAGAGTTAGGGTTGCACTGCATTATGTTGCATTGCATTGCTTGCCCCAGCTCCACCAGAGCCCAGGAGACAGCGATGCACAGCCAGGTGTGCGCTGCCACCACCACTGCAAAGGGAGCGCATGTGGACATCCTCATCACCAAAGCACACCCACATATTTGTGGCACAAGCAGAAAAGCAGCACACTCCTCGTTTTGACTGCCTCAGCTCGTCATGATGAAGAAGTAGAAGCCCAGAAAGCACAGCTCTGAGGACACGAGGCAATCAAAACCACTGCATCTCAGACACCAGAACCTGGAGAGGCAGAAGGCTGGGAAACCCCACACTGTGCTTTGTCACGAGCACCGCTCCCAGCCATGAATTGGGAGTCAGGCTGCAAGCCTCCCTCTCTCCTCTTTATTACCATCAATAAACTCATTCCTGTTGCGTGGGGATGATAGGGCAAGCAGAAGAACTGAAGGCTGAAACACATTTATTTTATGCTGGTGCACAGCCTACAAGCCCAACCTTTCTCTGTCTGGGCAAAGCATGACCACTTCTTTAAAGCAGTCTTTTTAGTCCCTAATGCTAGAGCTGCATTTTAGCATTAATTTTTTTCTCCTAGACAGACTTCAATCTCATTAATTTTAAGATACTCTAAGCTCTCTTTAGCCATCTCTAACATAATTCTCCTAACTTAAGATACACTAGATAGAAGTAGCCAATCCCATTCATAATTGTATATATGGCCAGCAATTCAAATTCACTTCCCCTGATTTAGTGTCCTATTTGTATTCCATCAATAAATGAAGTTCTCAGGACCATACTTAAATGGAAGCAGCACTATGCTCTGATAGCCAAAGCCAGCAAAAAAAATTGCATCACCAAACCCAAATGTCTTGTAGTATATGATTCTTTGACTTATTGTTCTCTCTTCTTCACTGCACTTGAATATTAAATGTTGTATTAATAGCTCACTCTTAATTATCCATGAGTAATGTAGTACAACTAGGAAATTAATGGAGGGAAGCACCACAGAAATGGAAGAAAAAAATAATATCTCACTATCCTCAGTACATTTTTGAATAGCCTGCGAGAGAAGGGAAGACACACTCACAGCCCTGAACGTGTAATTCAGCTCTGGACATCACTCCTGCAGAGAGGTGTTGAGATCCAACCAGTTCCCACCGAGACACAGCACACAACATGGACAATCTGAAGATGCCCCATCTGCTGATGGACCAGCACACGGCCAACAATGGCTCACCACACTAACATCACAGTGCAAAGGGAATGCTCCTGACCACCAGGAGCATGGCTCCAACAAGCAAAAGGCACAAGTTGCTCATCCCCTTGGTAGCAAAGATGCAGCAGAACCTGGTGCACACGGAGCGGTGCTCACTGTCCAGAGGTGACAGTGGGAGTTCTCCCACGCGAATCCCACGGCAGCTGCCAGCTGCTGATGTGAGCCTCCAATCAACCTGCTTGGAAATTGAGCCCTGCAAGAGATGTCACTGCTGAAATACACACGCAGCACAGGCTGAATATATCATCACTCTCAATGTATTGCCCTACTTGGAGAGTACTTGGCTCTGGAGGTCAAAATATGCCCGTCCCATCAGCTGTACATCATGCAGAAGGTAATGGCTCTATTTCCTCTTCTGCCATCACCAGACCTCAATTCACAGGAGCCTTTCAGGATCTGTGGAAGCAGAACCAAAGCTTTTTGGAGTTTCACTCCTGCTGACAACGCTGCAAGAGCGTTGGGTACCACAAGGACAGCCAGGTGCTGGCAGGCAGACAGACAAACAAGTTGTAAGCATGACAGCCCAGAGAGGTGGGGGATGTCCCATGCCTGGAGGTGCCCAAGGCCATGGATAGGGCCCTGGGCAGCCTGCCCATGGCAGGGGTTTGGGGCTGGGTGATATTTAAGGTCCCTTCCAACCTAAAACATTCTATGATATGTTTCTATGAGACAGTTCAACCTGCTTTTCAAACATAACAAATGCTTTCTGGAGCACTGAGATGCAGCCTCACGAGGGCAGACAGCAATTGGCAGTGAGGAAGACAGAGGAAGTAATATTCCTTTATTGCCCAGGGGAGGAAAGTGCTGCAAAAGTTGTTCTCTAACACAAGATGTTCTCTAATACAAAGCACAGGAATCAGAGCTCTGCTATCCCAGTCTGCTCCAAACTTTGTAGAGCTCATTCGAATGAAGTGTTCAGCACAGGGAAGGGAATTACTTACTTTGTCTCCTCCTCAATAAAGGCATTAAAAAATTAACAGGCCATTACTGAGTTTTCTTTGCATTTCCTGCCTAGTACAGTGTTATTTAATGACTCAGGGCTCTGCTCTGGTCTCAGCACTGTTGCAGCAAGGAACCTGTTGCAGGGAGGAGCCAGGTGCCATGGAGCCCCAGCACAGCAGAGTGCCCAGGTGCTGCAGCACCCACCTCCACGGGCACAATCCCAGAGCTGCTCCAAACGAGTGAAATGGTGAAGTGCCTAATTAAATATGTGCCTCCCATTGCCGGAGCTCTGCAGCAGCCATGAATTATGCAGCGGCTCACTTACATGTCAGCAGGATCACAATATTGATGAGTTATCCCGCGTGTAATCTGATAAAAACCAAGATAAACTCAGCAAAAATTGAGTGTAATATGATCCTTTCCTTTCAATAAACAATTTCCAGCACAGCGTTCAGATCGTCTCCGCCGCACTCCTCTCTCCCTGGGCTCTCTTGTCACCTTAGGCAGCCTAACACAACGGCTCCTCAATATGGCCTAATACCGGCATGAATAAACAGCCAAGCTGGCTGCATTAACCTACAAGCTGTGAGACAGTGCTGGGTGTCTGTTAAACACTACCTGGGGGATATTTTCATGCCATATGGAATTAGAGGCTAGTGCTTTCAATAATGCTGGTGCATTCCACAAGGTCTGCTTTTTGGCATTTAGATTAATGCTGGAGACAGGGAGGAAGAAGTTGCCATGTCTCACACTGACTCCCTCTTCTCCGTCTGAACAAATGACGGATGGCAGAGTGCAACTCCCACTTGGAAATGCTTTCCAACGCTCGTTCAGACCCCAGGTCCTGACTCTGGCTTCCATAACAAGCTGACTGCTTTATAATCCCAGCCCAGATGCTTTTGCTACCCTGGGAAAAGTAACTCAGCTCCCTTCTTTAGTCAAAATGCATCTTTACAAGAAATACCTTAAGGAGAGGGGAAGATATCTGACTCTGGTTACCAGGCATGCAGCTCTAGCAGAAGACTGAGGGCTAAGGGAGGGCTTCTCTTGCTTCAGCATCAATGTGTCCCCTCCAGGACCCCTAGAGGAAGGCATTACCCCTACACCACTGCTCCCTGATTCTGCAGGAGCCAAGGCTGCCCTTCCTCAGACCAGAAGCAAAGCCAACAAAGCTAGCAATACACCTGAGAGCTTTTCCTCCATCTGGGGACGCCCATCTGACTGTCCTCAGTGTATCACACAGTGTCCTCATACTGTCAGCTGCAGGAACGTAACGAAACAACCATTTCATTAACAAGAAGCAGGAAAAAAGGGGCAAAACATGGACAAGAGGCAGAAACGCTGCTCAGGAAACAGTGGGAATGCCAAGTGGGAAGGCAAGAGCTAGCAGCAAGCCAGGGAGCTCCGTGCTTCGTGTGGCCCACGCGAGAGCAGGGGACAGGTAGAGCAGGACAGTGGGCACCTCCCAGTGACAACGGCCACCCAACACAAGCAGGGCACGGGGGCAGCCACAGGCTGCCAACCACCCAAGGGTGTCTGTGAGCCTCACCATCAATGCTGAGCTCCGTCAGCCCCGCAGATAAAGCTGTGGGGAGAGACAGGCACGGCGCTGCCTGCAGATGCCTCATTTCACAGTTGTGCGTCTCTCCGTGAGCGAGGGAAAGAAACTTTCACAGTTTTACTGCTTCTCAAATATTTTAATGCAAGCCATTTGGCGTAATACTTTTCAAAAATGGATACCAGCATGAGCTACATGCACATTAGCAAATGTCTCTACATTAGTATAAATATAAGAAGCAGAAAAGCACAGTCTGACTCCTAATCCATATGGTTATTCCAAATAGATTGCATGGTCTTAAACCTTGGCTTATTAGACTGGATCTTACATATGGAAAGAATTAAAACGTTGGATTTACAGTGCAGGCTAATCAGGACGTTTAACTTACGATGCCCCAAAAGACCCAGAAGGTCAAAGCTCCCCGACACCTGAGTGCAGAGTCTGCCCCCACTTGCGACGGTGTAAAGCAGGCAGAACCCACAGCACAACGCTGCGGCGTAAGGCAGGGCAGGATCTGACCTCCTGCACTCCATGCAAGCAAGCTGCAAAAAAGGAAATGCCTCATTTCCCACCGACTAGTCCATACAAGACTGGAGACAATAGGGCCAAGTGTGCGCTGCCGGCAGCGTTCCCATAGAGGAGCGCTGTCTGGCACTGGGGTTGCCTTGCCGAGTCTCCATATCTGAAAAAGCCATCAGCATGCCTGTTCCTTCACTTAGAATAAAAGGTCACTTCAGGGCTCTTAGGGTTTTTTTTTTTTTTTAATTGGTTTTGTTTTTCTTTTATTATTTTCTTTGCTGTTTTTTTTCCCTTCTGTCCAAACAAAAGAATTATCTCGATTTTGTGTTTTTTTGGTTTGTTTTCTTTTAAATAGCTCTGAGATCACAAAAGCTGTTAAAAGCGAGGTATGATATCACCATTAGCAAAGCCAGAACTCATGGGAAGCTGGATCTAGATTACTTACTTCTGCTAATTTATTTCTGGACAAGGCCAGACTCATCTCTGGTGCTTTTCTGCTCGCCTTTCCATCAGCACAGATGGAAACACCCTGAACTCCCATACCAAAGAGTCTCTCCTGCAGCAGCATGAGCCTCACTTTGTTTTTTTTGCATAGATTTATTCCACTGATGTTGTCCCCACGTGAGACAGTTGCCTTTTTATTACTTCTCTAACTACAACTTTCTCCAAACTTGTTGGATTTCTGAACTTGGAGCAATGACAGAAGAATACACTGATCACCCCCCTCCACTTTCAAACTGCTCTGCCTGCTCTCGCTGGCTGACATCTCCCTGCAAGGATCATTTCAGATGCTGTCTCCTGTGTACTTGTTTTTCCAGTGCTGTTTTCTTTTTTTCTTCCCCCTCCCCTGTGAAAAGCTGAAAAGCTTTACTATGAGCACATCGTAAAGGAGCAGGCTTCAGGAGCAGCATCCTGAGGCAGTGCTCCCACAAGGATACAGGAGCACATAACAGTCGGGCTCAGGAGATTCTGCTCCTCCCCCACACAATATAAAGTTCTGAAGGGAAAACAGGAGCTGAAAAACTTAAGCACCCTCATTGCAGAGCTTGGGAAACCTGCACTGAGCTATGACAGGAGCACCAGGCTCTGCCACACGAGGTTATTCTCATCACTTTGCTGAAGAAGCACGACGTGGCTGTGAGGCTCTGGCAGCACTTTGCTAAAGGAAAAAAAAACAACACACAGACTGTGCACAGAAGTACCACGGTGGAAATCTTTTCCAAACTGTGCATTTCCTTTCCTCAGTCTGACCAAACTGAAGTGAGCCTGACCTGCCTGACCACCTCAAAAGAATGGGAGAATTTAAAGGAAAAAAACCCAAACGACATCCAGCGATACCCACATCTACCACACACCTGTGCCTCGACGGTGCACTGACATCATTGCTGCTCTCTTATTGCTGTCACAACTGCTCAGTGCAGAACCCAGCATGGGAACCTTGGGCACCAACACTCCCGCACCAACGTGGCCCCAGTTCCCGTGGCCCTATCCCACCAGAGACCCAGCAGACAGCATCGTTAATCAGCAACGCTCCCTCTCCCGGAGGGTCACTCGAGGCCCCTGTGGAGGCGGGAGAGGAGAGGATTTTTAATGGCAGCAGAGACCCTTTAATGATTACGTCAAGTGGCGAGTCATTTATTAGTCTCCTTAACTGCCAGAAAACATCGGCAATGAAAGACTGGAGTGCAGCGTTTAATGGCTCCTTGCTGCCTGGTGCAGGACGTGCACTGCATGCCGAGGCTCCCACCCACAACCTGGGGCACAGGGCCCCTTCCTCAGCTGGGCTGGGAGCACAGGAGCCAGGATGGGCCTCCCCAGCTGTGCCGTGCTGCGGCTGCGACAGGAGCACCTTCCTATTGCTGAAGGCACCGTCGGATTTGGCTGACAGGAGATGTGATGGAATTTGAAAAGGCTACAGACAGATCACCATGCTCAGGACAGTTACATCCGTACTGAAAACAGGTCTGCAAGAATACGGATCAGGGAACCATCTTGCACTAACTACGGCTTAATTGCCAGCTCGTCCCTCCAGCCTCTCATTACAGAGGGCTGGAAAAAGACGGGGAGCGCGTTCACCTTTTGCTTTTCAAGGAAATGATTAAACTGGGATCAGCTTTTCATCTTTCCCACAAAAAAGTGCTCTGTCATCTTGTGCCCGCTCACCTCCGCGAAGACGAGATGACATCTCTGGCTAAAGGCCAACAGTTCTGCACCTCCTTGTCACTTTTAACAAGAAAATAATCCTGCAGAAACACTTGAAAAACAAATCGGTGTTGACACTCCTCATCTGCTAGGTACATTTTATGAAAGGAAAGAAATACTGCATTAGCGTTTGACCCCCTCACCTTCTTGACATTGGAAGAAAATAGAGAGGCACTCAGAAAAGCTGATGCTGGAATAACAAAGTAATGGGAGCAGGCAGGCGCTGCGAGCACCGCGAGGCCCACGGGCTGCACAGCGAGCTGCCTGGCTGAGATCTGGAGGTTCACTCCTAGAGGAGGGGCATGCAGGATGTTCCAAAAGGCTTTCCAGCCCTGCAGCCCTGCATGAGCCAGCTGCTGTCCTCGTGCCGAGCAGCACCTCGTGCCCGCTCCACCCTCACACTGCTACGCGGTGCCTCGGGGATGCTCACGCTCCCGAGGAAAGCTGTGAAATAAAACCAAGCTTCGTTCCCTGAACAACCAGACGTGTACTTCATGAGTACGCAACCGGCACAAGGCACGCCTGCCTCTTGGACACAGCGCTCGGTCGACTCTGTGCACGCAGCACCAGATGGTCTCTCTGCTTCCCAGCATGGCCAGGCGGTTCTGCTGCCACCACGACAGCACAAGTCGCTGCCTGTAGGAGGTGGGGGCACTCCGAGGAACTCGCAGAAATATTTTCCCACTGGTAGCTGTCGGCCTGAGCTAATGCAACATGACACATATCTCACTATGAACAATGCACTGACATTCAAAGCCTGTTTGCCATGTTCCAAATCGTGCCATTGTCACTGGAGTGTGATTAGAGGCAGTTGGATACATTTCCCCTCTGAGCTCATTTCAAGCACCCCTTTGAGATGCCTGTGCTGTGGAAGACCTGGCATTCCCTCCGTGAGACAGCTTTGTAAAGGTAGCGTGGTGCCCATGGTGATGCTGGCTGCAAGCAGGAGGGCAGGCAGCGAGGAAACTTCTGCGAAGTCGCTCCCCATTAGCATGCAGGCTTGCTGTCTGCAGCACATCTCGCCAAGGACCCTCCCGGAAAGGCGCAGCTAAATGCAGGAGCAGGAATTGGTTGCTTGTGCCAACCACCCCCAGCCCAAGGACAGCCCCTCCACCCGCTGACGTGCACCAAGGAACGGCTCTCACCACAACCCCCCGGCACCCACCATCTTCCCCCTGCGCTGATGAGTCACCATTACTCATTTCCTACCCTCCCGCACGGCCCCTCTGCCTCACTCAGAGCACGCGTAGCTCCAGCTGCCAGGTCTGAGAGTGCAAGGAACGGAGGTGTGATCTCAGGTCATTGGGTTGTTTACTGCCGTGCGCTGGACAGAACGTGTTTAGATATTACAACAGGTCTCTGTGAAGAGAGTGCATAAATAAAGCATGAGGCCTCTGTAAGCAGAAATGTGTTCAGTGCACCCGGACACCCTGATCATCTGCAGCCCTGCACCGTCACGTCAGTGGCAGGTCACAGAGCCCAAAGGGGGTGAGGGACACATGACCCAAGGCATAAAGCACAAGTACAGGAGCTGCTAGCAGGCATGCTCACTGCCATCAAGCCCTGGGCAATTGTCCCTGCTCCTTGCCTGGTTTTTCAAAGCAGCCCCCAGACAACACCTCCTTGCTGCAAGCCATCCTCAGAGCAGGGCCAGACCTGCACCCCAAGCCTCTGGCTTGGCACTGTCAGGCAGCAGAGGCACCTCAAACGCCAACCTGCATGTGGGGTGGAAGAGTTGGGTCAGTGCTGCACACAAAGTCATCATCTGTCCATAACAGCACCTGTCATCCTGACACAAAGCCTCCAGACAGTAACTGGTATCACTGACAGTCCTTCCTAACTGAACAAGCAATGCACAGAGCCAGCACCACGTCCCAGTGCCCAGCTGAAAGCCGGTGCGTGCTGCAGATGGGAAGTCCCTGGGACTGATTCCCTCTGGGCAGCAGGGGAGGGAGCGCTCAGCAGAAAGCACCGCCTGGATGCCAAAATCCTGTAGCCTGCCTGCACCCTGCTTATACAACAGCATTACACAACGTGGCATTTTAGCAGATTACATAAGAAGGGTCAGGCACACCTCGAAACCCCGGAGCTGCTGTGCATGCTGGAACAGCCAACCCACTGCCTCCAACCGTTCCCTGCCTGGCCTGGATGCAGGACGTGCACTGAGCACCACAGCCCTGCATAGGATGGGCCCATGGCCACGTGCCACCCACCCCACGGGCTGTGCTCAAACCAGCCTCCATGCACCAGCAGCTCAGCCAGGAGAGAACGGCCTGGCTTGATGAGAGTCCATGCAGCCCAGGATGCTCATCTACAGAAATGCAAATAGAAAGTAGCCAAGCAGTTCCACCAGCAGCAGAAAGAAGGAGACAGTGTGGGCAGCAGCAGTTCCGAGCCCAAAGAATGCCTGCACAGGACTTAAGAGCTGTCAGGTGTGTGCACACTGGAGAGGCAGAAACAGCTGCCATCACCTCGTTCTGCAAACAAGCTGCACCGATGATGATTTCAATATCTAGAAGGGGCCGTAAGAAGGAAGGGAGACCCTAGAGCAGGGTCTGCTGCAATAGGACAAGGGGAAAGAGTTTTAAACTAAACAAGGGGAGATTTAGGTTGGATATAAGGAAGAAGCTGTTTTGAATGAGGGCAGTGAGGCACTGGCACATGGTGCATAGAGAGGTGGTGCCCCATCCCTGCACACACCCAGGGTCAGGGGACAGGGCTGGGAGAATCTTTGATTCTCACACTGTCCCCTTATCCCAGGCCCAGGCTCCACCCTATCAGGAATGAAAACAAGTGTTTCCCAACTTGCCAAGTACTCTCATTAACTGATCCCATTTCTTGATCTTGACTGCTACTTCAGTGAGATTCTGCCAATCAGTACTCAGCAAACATATCACCTTGGATACCCAAACACATGCCATCTCCTGGGCACAGGACTTTGGGGCTCCTTCATGATAGGCAAAGAAAAACCCTTTAGATTCTAGAGAACTTAAAGTCACTTTTACAGTGGAAGGGTGAGCAGTAGCTTGATGTCATCCGTAGTCTGTTACAGAAGGCAGTATCACATTCACCAGAGGCTTATAATTTCTGCTTCGAGCTGCTACAGAAAGCACAAAAAGGTGCTGCTGTACCATAAGTTTGAAATTCTAGACTCCATTTCAACAAAATCCATCCAGTGCATCCCAATGTGTCACAAACCAGGTGTGTACCACAGCACACAGCACTGCTGCTGTGAGGAGGAGATGGAGCTCTCCATAGCCATCAAATCTGTGCTTTCTGCACCCAAGCGAGATGCCCGCAGTCTGAGTGAGGATTTACAACATGGGTAGGCTCTGGAGTCCCCTCACTGCTCAAGGATGCATGAGGAAATAAAGGGCAAATACAACTAAAGCTCAGGGTGTTTGTGCCTGTGCTGATGGCAGCAGGTACTGAGATGGCTCAGCTCCCTGGCTGCAGCCAGCAGCATCTGCACGAGGCAGGAAGGAGTCCCCTTCACAACATGCTACACGCTCCTCACGCAGTTTAATAACCAAGCAGCCACACAGAAACATGACACAAATATGCTGTTTTCTGGTAACCACCCGGAGAAGCTCCAGGTAATTACGATAAGGCTCCTACCCCGAGCACTCCCCCCCCCTGCAGCCGGGCAGGCAGCAGCACATAGCAGTGACTCACCTGGCTCTGCTCCGCTCCAGGAACCGTACTGTCTTCACACTGGCAGGCACTGAGAACCAACCACCTGGAGCTGGGAGCCCGCCCGTGGGCTTCCTCCTCTCCCAGGCTGGCATTAGCACAGCTGCATCCTTCCTGAGAACTCCCTGCCCAAGAGCACGTTGCCCTTTTTCCCAGCTGTATCCCATTGCCAGCCCACTCCCTTTTTCTTGCAACACCATTAACCAAATCCCGCGGCTCTGACTGATAATAATAATAACTGAAAGCAAGTTCTAATGTCTTTCCTTGTGCTTATGTCCATGCTGCTCCTGGTGACTGTAGGCCTTCAGCCGCACTGCTGTTCCTCGTTTATTTCTTCTCTTGTGTAACTTCTTCAAAAGGGTGACTGCAAACTCTTTCAGAAAGACAGACAGTAGCCAAACTCAGCTCCTATTAGCCTCGTTACCTCTCCTCCCCCCAAATACAAATTGTGTACTTGAAACTACTAAAGTTGGCTGAAAATAATGATAACTGACAGATGCTGGGTTAAATAGGCCACAGTCTTCCCCTCAGGCCTAATTTAGACCGGATATCAAAATGATATAAAATATCATTGCTTGCCTTCACTCCATCAGGACATCTGCAGACAGACTGCTATTAACTCTTTCCTAGCAGCATTCAGTTTGCGCCAGTGCTGTGACAAAAAAGTGTTTTATCTGATCTCATCCTGCTCCGAAACCCAAATGCTGCTGGAGCTCAGAGGCTCCCCAGTGAAGACTCAGAGGATCAGTGCTCAGCTCAGCACCATGTAGACTGCTCTGGGGCTCAAGAGATGCACAGTGTATGCTGGGTCAGATAGCAACAAGCAGCCAGCAGCAGGAGCAACGCAGACCTTGAGAAGGTTTTCAAAACAATTAAATAAAGAAGGAGAAAATGGGATATTTTACACCCTTTTTCAGACAGACATTTTGTTACGCTTCCTAAAAGTCAGCCCCTCAATCAGTGATCCTGGAGCTAACATAGCTCGCATCGCTGCACTTCTTTCAGCCCATACGCCAGCATCCAAGTTCTCATTTCAGTCCTTCACCACGCATTGGTTTCAAAAGCACACTGGATACGAGCTGATGCCGGACACGTGGCAGCCTGGCAGCCTGAAGACAGAACCCAGAATCTGCTCAGTTCTTATCAGCAAAGAGCCAGCACTCATGTGTCTGATGGGGTTCTTCTCAACTAATTAGAACTAGACATCTAAAAGCTGTCTTCAGAAATGGTTGAATCACCCACCCTTCTCCTTAACCAGAGCTCATGCAATTGGCCTTAGCTACCACCAGGTCTAAGTCAACTGGGAAGAGGTTCCACCAAAAAAAACCCACCAAGATGCCAGCACCATTAACCCTTTTATTGCTGGTCCAAGAAAGACTAGAGGAGCAAACACAATAATCTGCAGTCTGCTCTGAGCAATGCCTTATTCAGGCACTCCTGCAAGGAAGGCCATCATGCCTGGTCTCATGTCAGCACCAGTGCTCCTGTCCTTACTTTCAGTGCAGCTCCCATGCAGTGGAAGCCATCATAACTTACTTCTAACTTTCCCAAAGAGAAGCCCCTTTGTCACACCAGAAAGCTCCTCAGCTGCACACAGAACTGTTGGAGCTGTAATTTATTAGCCTTCTACAGGGACAGCTGAAGGAGACACATGAGGATAAAACCCAACCAATGCACACTAACAAAGCTCTACAACTATGAGCAATTAGCAGTGATTGTTCACTCAGTCATTAGCTATGTTTTGTATGGATTAAAAAATTCTCTTGTAGGCAGGCCAGCAGTGAAGGGGTACAGCCCTCCACGGTCCCTAGGTACAGTCTGCGGGATTTCCTTTGAAATTCCATAGCAATTTGCTCTCAACACAGGCTTATAGCAAATCAAAATGACAAAAATGAGTTCCCACGGATGTTAGATGGGTGCAAGCAGCATCTCTATCAATACGTACCAGCACGTTGGTGGTGCAGAAGTCAGATCTAATCAGTGGGCAAACCAAAAGGGCAGTGTGTGGGTACATGGTCAGGCACATCATGTGTCAGGCTCAGCACTGCTGCAGCAGCAGTGTTCGGCCTGCCAGCCTCGGCCTCGTGCTGACAACCACCAGTACTACATGTACAACAGAGCAGAATCCTCACTTCTGCACTTAAGGACCCACGCAGCTCAGACAGCTTACGACATGTAATTAGAGACTGTATTTTAATGAATATGCACAAGGGGGCAGAGTCAGAGTTGCGCACCTGAGGTTAAGTTTTGCATATTTTAACTTTTCAGTGCTCGGCAGTGCAGTCTTGCTTCATTAACCTGACCTTCTGCATCTCGTTTCCTAGGAGGCTTTTTGGTTTGTTTCTTTTCAAAGGAAAAAGAAAGCTCTCAGGAGCGTTCTCTTGTCTCCAGCCCACACCACCTGAGCCCATCCCAGCCACAGCAGCACGTGGCATCCCATTCATTAATAGGGCTGCCTGAGACATCTAACTAAACGCCTCAGGTTTAGCCACTTATAAATTTGCCAAGGGTTAACTGATCAGACCCCAATTTTTCATGGCAAATACATCAGGCTGACAACGTATCGATTTGAAAAATTAATTCAGATCTACTTGGTTATTTCTGAGAAATATTTCCAAGGTAAACTCTCCATCTCTTCCATTCTCTTCGCTTTATAAATAACGTTCTGGGGCAAGAGCATATCGTCATATTCTGAAAAAAGATTCAAGATGTGAAGGGACAGCCCCTGCAGCCCTAGCCAGCTCCAGCAGCACGGTCAGCCCACAGAGCCATCCTCTCACAGCCAAGTGGTCTCTCCCCTGTGAGCAGACAGAGCAAGGCAACAAACTATTTCATTTTTACTATTTGTATTTGACCTTTTTATATTGTTTGCTTTTTCCAGCATAATCTCTTAAGAACATGACTCTGATGATTTATAACAAAAGAATATCTCTATAGTGGGTGCCTTGCAAGACCTCTCTCCTGCTGCTTTAGAGTGATTTACTTTTGGATTAGCCTCTGATAGAGAAGGGCTCGGCTGACGATTTGCCCTCGTATATCAAAAGGGAAATCCTTAAGACATCACTATAAAACAGCAGGAAAGAGCACCTGCCTGACTCATAAACTTATATGATGTGGTTTAGTCAGATAGGCCATCTGCTTCCCTTACATACCCATATGTCCTTGCTGTTCCCTGCTACCTCACAGTTAACTTCGCTGATTTTCCTCTTCACTTCTGCAAAGCTGAAATAAAAAGAAATGAATCGAATGATAGATTCATGGAGACGGAACAAGTGGCCACTGTCTCTGCCTTCTAGTTGATGCAATAAAAAATGACAGAGAAGACAAGGAAACACACATCTTCTCGTAATTACATCCACGTTACAAACATAATGTGCCCCAGTTCACACCCATGTGGCTCAGCCACACCAGGTAAGGCAGCCCTGCTCCTCACTCCTGGCCCAGCCTCTGCTCTGGGGCAGGTAGAATCTTGTCCAGCCACCACCACCACCACCAAGCTTACAGGAAAAGGTGAGAAATTGGACCAAGGAGTGCGCTCTCTTCCCAGGACAGGAAGATCCTGCCTGGTGATTACCTATTAAGGGATTTACTGAGCCAAACCTTGTATCAAACCATCACCATCAGTAACCACGAATTAACTTCTCTTCCAAGAACTTGCCCATTTCCCCTTCGAATCCACTCCAGCTTTGGCTGCTGCACCAATCTGTAACAATCAGACACAATAACGCAGTGAAACACCACAGAAGTTACAAACCCACTGCCTTCATTACACCCCAACTTGTGACCGAGCGAGAACAGCGATGCAGCGGTTCAGAGAAGGAATGGAAGTGAGCCGGCCTCACGTGCTGCTGCCTGCTTGATTCACGCTGCACCTTGTGCAGTAATTCCAAACGAAAAATGCATTTGAAGCAAACATCATCGGCCGACAGGTGATGCTCAGCCAGCAAAACAGCCCCGGTACCGGCCAGGCAGGATGCAGTGAGCTGTCAGCATGTGCTGCAGGGCCCGCTCGCAGACGATGCACGAATTTCAAGGCTCTGGGTGTTCATCTTTGTCCTTCTGCAACAGGGCAAAGCAGGCAGAGGTTTTTCCAGCTCTCTGGAGAGCTGCCTATAGCCTACCACAGAGTGGATAAAAACCTGCATAAAAAGACCACCCAAGGGACTGGGAAAAGTGGTCCCCACAGGAAAGAAAGAGGCATTTTGTTTAGAAAGGCTGAAGCACGGACAATTACCCGAGGCAGAAAAACAACAGCACGAAATCTCCTGGAGCACCGTTCCCAGCAGCGCCCGCAGCCGAGCAGCCACCATGGGAGGAGGCACGGAGAGTGTGTGTGCAGATGTGTACACGTGTGTGCACGCTTATGTATGTCCTTATGGAAAGACAGGGAGCATACCAGGCATGGGAAACGGTCCCCTGCCCAAATACTTCACACTGATTCCCCCTTCAGAAATTACTGCTCATTAACACTGTTGAGCAAATGACCTCGATCAAGCAGCTGATCTCATAAGACATCCACGACCAGTGATTGCAACACTCCGGAGCAAACTCACCAGGAACCGTCCCTCACCCCAGCCTGTCCCTAACAAACGCTGACAGGGACGGTCTTGCACAACAAGGAGTGAGATACCTCCCTGGGCACTGCCTCCTGGGCCCACACCCAGCAGCGCTGTGTCTGTGTGTCCACTCACATGTCCACACGTCTGTGTGTTCATCCCCGTGTCCGTGTGCCTGTCCCACCAGTGAGGGGGACATGGGACAGCCCGCAGACAGCAAGGCAGGGCAGGACTGGCGATGTGCACTCGCCGTCCAAGGACATCCTGGAATTCAAAGAAATTAAATGTGGAAAAGGCATCACATTAACCTCCTTAATTTTTCATTTCTGACACAGATTGTTTTCTCCTCGTTTCAAAGAATTTCAAGCTAATGTCTGGAGGGCAGAAAAAATCCATTTCCCAATACGCCTGCTGCAGCTTTTTCACCAATCGACTGCCCTTCCTGGTACAATCACTGGGACATTGATTTTTTTCTTTTTTGCTAGAGCATCATTCAAAAATCTATCAATGCATCTTTGAAAAAAATAAAATAAAATAAAATAAAATACCGGCGCTCTAAGACAAGCTGCCTCCTCCATCCTTCAGTGCCAGCGTCACAGAAAAACCTTTGCCCAGTGCTTGCCCCAGCAGTGCTGCCCACCCAGGACTGGGTCACCACTGCTGTGCCCTGGGGCCACACGTGGGTTCTGCCCACTGCTTCACTCCCTGATGTGGTTTAGGACACAGCACTGTGGTGGCACGGAGATCCTCTGCTCCGGGTTACCTATACACAGAGCTGTGGTTCTGGTAGGCCTGGCAATAACTGCCTCCTATCACTACGCTAAATAAACACTTCACTCAACAGTCTTGGCACTTATTAAGCACCTGGGAGAGAGGCTGCCTTGTGTTGTCCAAAACACTCTTAATTACTGTTTAATCAAGATCTCTTCCCCTCTAGAAAAAAAAAAAAAAAAAGCGGAGGCAAAACATTTGCATGTATTTTCCACTGCAATCACATTACACATCTCTGTGACAAGCAAATTCTTGGCAGTGCTTCGCAGGAACGCGCTGCCTGTGCAGGAGCATCGCAGCACAGCGTGCTAATCCAAATAGCCCGAGGTCTCCCCTTCCCTAGGTAAGGGAAGGAACCAGGAGGATTTCCTGGCACATGGACGAATGCTATCAAATGCTTCTTTTATTTGTCGTTGACACATGTATAACAGTTGAAGAATCGCTAAATAACCTTGTAATATCTTGATTTATGGATTATTCTTCCATACGAGTAGCACATGGTAAGGACAGCACGTATCCATCCCCACATTATCTCCCCTCTGGTGCAGGAGCACTGACTGCTGCACGCACCCACAGGTCCCAGGTGATGTGGAGCAGAGCGTTGCTGCATGGGGTGCACAATTCTCACTGCCAGAGTGGGCAAACACACCACGTGGGCATTCATGCACAAATCTCACCACTCCTGGAGCTGGATTTTCTCTGTGCAACTCCTGCAGGCAGATGGGGGAGTGTGCCCAGCGCTCTGCAGCTGAGCTACCAGGGGACAAAGACACGGAGTGCACGGAGCCCAGCGGTCAGCACGGCCCCTCCATCCCGAGCCCACAGACCACCACTGGTGATGGATCAGCAATGGCACATGACTTTGCATTTTGATAAATGCTACTCTTCACGCTAAATCCAGAACATCAGGTTAAATCACATCAGGTGTTTTGAGGAAGGTAAAACAGAGTTCTACATCAGAAGACATCCAGACTGTGAGGTAAGCAAACCAGAGCTTCCATTCTGTTCAGGAGACTCAAAGATCTTTGTAATGATGAGCTCTGGGAGAAAGGCAAGAGCTTGCAGAAGAGCTGGGCACAGAAGTTTGTTCCTCTAGGACACGTAAGCAAGCTCTGTGTATAAGGATCCAAGCACACATTAGCTGCTGATTCATTTTCCTATCTTTATGAACGACTGAATTTCTTCAGTTTCTCCTCCCCATCCACTGTACAAAGGTCACCCACGCATGGACAGCAGCAACTGGACACACGTACGTGTGCATTCACGTCACAACTGCCTGAACTGGAGTCATACAACTGAGCCCAGCAGCAGTGTCCAGCTCCAAAATATTATACGAATACTAAAACCGAGCCCGTTCAGATGCAAGCTAAACTAGTTCAAGATCATCTCCGTTCTCAGCCCACTTACCAAATAGACCTCATGGCAAGTATGTGCTAACTCTTGATCAAGGGAACACGTCCAAGGAAAACAGCTGCTAGAGGCTTCGCTGAGAACAAACACCGTGTGCTAAAGGAGTCCCCAGGCTGACACCGAGCCTGAAAGCCGGCCCGGAGGTTTAAGTGGGGACAGATGAAAACCCGAAGCACGCTCCCTCCCGTGAGCCTCTGAAGGAAGCCCTGCATGGACACAAAGAAGGGGCCTGTGGCAGCTCGCAGCAAACCCAGCCCAGAACAGTCCTTTGCAGTTTGCACGTCCCGAGACCAGCCGCACAAACCCCATGCACTGAAGCCATACAGATGGGATTGCCCACCCCGCAGCCCCGCGCAGAGCAGCGGCACTGCCCCGGGCGCGCTCCCAGCTGGGCACAGAGGGGAGCCTGAGCCAGCACGAAGGACAAACCCCCCCCATCAAAACCTTGGAAAGGCTTGAAATGAACTTTCCCGGAGAATGGGAACAATTTGAAAAACAAAATAAACGTAAATCTTCCTTTCATAAGCTGGGAATGGAGCCAGGAAAACCAGCTAGGCAAGGGGTTAATGCCCTGCCCAGGCCTCTGCCTGACGCACCGCGAGCAATGGCCCCTGCTGCTCTGCCAATGAATGGGCCTTCTTTCACGTCTTTCCAGTTGTAAAATAAGCACCTGACTTCTCTGATTTCTCCCTTCCTACCTCTCCGAAGATCCGTTTTCTCCAACATTTTGAGAGCCTACAGAAAAGGCAACAGTTTGGGTCTACGGCACGAAGACCCGCAAGTATTTTTTGACAGCTCGGATCTGGATTATTTTAGAGGTCACTCGTTTTCATGCCCTCCTTTCCTCCTTCTGGCTGGGAGCACCGGACACCAAGCGAACAGTCTTCCTTGGAATATTTTTCTTGGCCCACCAGGGTGCCAAGGGTCTTCTGAGGAAGCTCACATCCAGGCAGCAATACCCCAACATCTCATCAGCGTGCACGTCCCCACCTAAAGCCAAAGTCTGGTGTAGGAGACGTGTACAGTTCCTGCTGAACCCACAGGAGGATTACTCTAGGCCTGCTTAGCAGAGTCCTAGCACAATAGTGCTGCAAGGCCCTTAATTACACTGTGCTTGAGCAGCATTCCTTGGCCTTGTAAAGCACACCAGCAGTATGAAACATGAATGCTGGCCAAGCTTTGTTTCCCTGTTTCTGTCTCCTGAGCCCACAAGGAACATCTGGTTGCCTTTCTTCCATTGCAGAGGGTGGGCATGGGTGGGTCCCAATGACAGCAGCACAGCTACAGCTAACAGCACACCCAGCAGCCTATTGATCAACACAAGACAAGGACGTGCTTGGAGAGGTGCCTGCAAGACTTTTGCCATGCTGGCAGCAGAAGCAAGGGACACAGAAATTAGGATCTGCATGAATGTAAGCATTGCAAAGAAAACCAGGATAATGGCAGATAAAAGACATTTGACCATAGCTTGCAGGGAAAGTAGTCAATATTTCCTCGCCTCCACAGACAAGTGAGGAGCCATGGCGTTTGGCTGTAAGACACCTCCTGGTCTCTGCCAGGACATGAACGCCCATTCAATGGGGCTTTAAGCACAGCACAGAGGGTCAGCTGCAGGCAGGCATGAAACTGACTTGAATGGGAAGGCAGGGCCGTAAGGCAGCAGTCAGCAGCCCAGCATCCCAGTCTGTGCTTGGTCTCAGAAGGGCTCAAACACTCTCTTTCACAAAAGTTTCACAAATAAACACCCCCTGCTTGTCTACAGCAGGGAGACCTGGCCCAGTTTGCAAGGGACACTAACCAGGTGACATTAACCCACATCACCAAGGCAGGTGAGGATTCCCTCTTGTACCCAAGAGCACCAAAGCAGCTCCTATTCCTGGGGGATGGTGCTCCAGGCTCATTTCTTCTCTTTGCGAGTTGGGTATGTGCTCCCTGACATAGACAAAGACAGCATCAGGACACATACTTTTGTGTGCTGGGGTAGAAAATGACTTCTAGGAAACAAAGGAGCTTTATCTCAGATGGTTCTGCCCCAACAATCCATATAACTCCATACAGGCAGCTTGTCTGATTTGAAAGCCAGAGCAGAATTCAGAGCAAAGTTTCAGCACTATAGATTCTTGGTTGGAGACAACAAGTCCCAGAGGGGCTGGGACTTCAGATGTGTGCCTGCCCTTTGTACTTTTTGCTGAGGAACATGAGTGGATCCGCTCTCACACTGCTTCTTGAATGCCACATCTGCAGCTCTCCCATGGCCACAGAGCCTCTATGACTCGGGGTCAGTAGGTAAACACCCATGCTTGCTGCCTGCTGTGCCATGCTGGAGCAGAGATCTCCAGGGCAATGGGAAGGCACTGCTGTGGCACCAGGAAAGGTCCACCAGTGGCACCAGGCCTGGTCGGCAGAGCAAGGGAGCGGCCAGCAAGCGGCATGCTGGTTGCAGCCACCGCAGCTCCTCTCAGCTGAGAGTCCAGCACAGAGGGAAGCCTGGATTAGCTCCTGGCACTGTAGGAAGTGTGATAATAGCAGAAGCAGAGCAGCAGGCAGCAATTGTGGAGCCTGAACAAAATCCCTTGTTTTCACTGGCTAGTTCTGGTTTCATGTTTCTGATCTTTTAAACATCAGGCACTCCCCGGCCCTGGCCAACAGCTCCCTGATGCAGCACTGCTCTCTGCCAGCAGCCTGACCTGTGCCAATAGGTTTCTTGCAAACTGCCAGCTCCAGGCTGGAGCGCAGGCTCTAACCCCACTGCACACTGACTGGCAGCATCCCTCAGTAGCAGAACAGCTGGGCTCAGCTCCCTGGAGGAAAGCAGCAAGAGCTCCTTCCCCCAGCCAAGGCTCACAGCAGATAAAGCTACTCTTCCAAGTGCATCTTTGTAAGCAAACCCTCAAGTGTCAGAGCAGGTCAGACAGGACATGGGGAGCACTCTGCAAAGGAGGACATAAGGGCAGGGGAAACTAGTGCCAACCATGGGTACTAACATGTGCCTTGCTTCCATCCCAGCCTCATAACCACACACTCTTTTCCTGGCTGTTGAGGCAGTCAGGAACACAGACCTGCCTGTCTCCACTTCCAAAGGAGGTTAAAAAAGGAGCTTATGGAAAATAAATCACCCTCTGCAGCCTGGAAAAAGCTGGGCATCATGAGGCTGCAGAAATGACAAGAGGTCAGGTGGGCAGGTGAAGGGTTAACAGGTGGAAGTCAATGCCCCTCTACCAGGCAGCCAATATTGCTATCAATAAATTATGCATCAGCATCTACTAATAATGACCTAGCAGCCAGCACTATTTAAAACAAACCAATCAATGGTATTAACGTAATCCCCGGGAGAAAACAAGACACCACATGCCGTGCTGGGACAGGAGCAGACCAGGCCAAGGAGAGAGGGACCTCTGGCCAGGGCAGCACTCAGCCATCCTGGAAGGAAAGGTCCCTATGCTGAAGGGACAGACGGAGCTGTATCGCAGCCAAGAGCACAGAATAGAAACAGCCATGCACAGTGTGGTCCCGTGAGCCTCCGTGGGGCTGGCAGCTGCTGCCCTCTGTCCCAGGCGTCCCTGACACCAGGCTCTGCCTTATCTGTCTTCTGCACAGGGGTTCGCATACGTGCACCCTCTGACCCGCAGGGTTTATCTGGCACTGGTGCTACCAAACCGTAAGAGAACTTAGCAAGCGTTCAGGGATGATGGGTTCCAAAATGAGCGGTGTGATCTGAAATTAAACAGAACACTGCTGGGAGGGCAGCACACAGACATCAGCACCAGGCAGAGCCAGGATGCAGTGCCAATGAGCACGTGGCAGGAGCACTGTGGGGGGGAACTCCTGGTTTCTTCTGATGCTCACAACTGATGGTGAAGTCCCTGAAGCTGCTTTACCAGAATTTCACTTTGAACGATCGATTCCGTTTCCTCCAGCATAATTAAATGGAATAAGCTGCCAAGTAACTCTACACTCTCAAAACGAGGAGCACAGACATACAATCCCACAACGAGAAGTCACGCACAGCTCAGCATTCAGAAGAGCCACACACAACAACGAGCTCTCTGCTCCTGCACCCCATGCACGATGCAGTGCCTGGTGCTGCCCCGTGTCCCCAGGCAGCACGTGCTGCTGTTGGGACACACACCTTCCCCTGCCCCCAGGGCAGACAGGGACACAGGAGCAGGAGGGACCCCTGCCTTGTCCTCGTGGCTGGGCCCCAGGAGCACGGCTCCCGCCCGCAGACACAATGGCCCATCTATATAACACGCTTCATGTGCATTCTCCATATTAATAAATGGGGAAAGAAGGAACCATAAATCTATGAACTGCCAATTTGCACAGGACTAGGTCTTTTACTGGCTACGCACTAGCACCTTTTACAGCCCATTAATTACTTTCTCTAATAAAGTTTGACAAAATGATAACTTGCCCATGAAAAGTGTTGTAATAAATACATTTTCTCTAACTTTCAACTATTCTTGCATGTCTGGCTCATAAACCCCTCCCACGGTTCAGCAGCTTATGGCCTACCTGTGTTTTTCAGCCCAGAAGTAAGCCTGGTGTGATGCTCTTGTGAACAGGACAATGGCACCGATGCCATCTACACCTGGTGCATGCAGCTTCCCCAGCTGGGCATGAGAGTACCTCCCACTCCCCAGCTGCTTTTTTCCTGCAGATTTGAGGCACTGCTCGCCTGGCAGGGATGAGGTACCCCACAAAGCCCACACCTAGCACACCTCTCTTTGTTCCCCATCTCAGGTCACATCAAAACCGGCTCAAAATAGCAGCACTGGGCCACTCCTAGAGGTGAAGTGTTGAGCACTCCGTCAGCAGCCCTGGGCTGAGATCAGGACCAAGGCATCACACTTCCCCACCTGACCCTCAGTCCGCAGTGCTTCCTCATGTACACAAAGCCACACATGAGCTCAGCAGGGAACACAATGGACAAAGCTGTTCTTTCCTAGCACAGGAAGCAATAGGCATGCGTTCGCCTTTCAATAATTCCAAACTATAAACTGTTTAAAGACTTGGTTGTTACTCAGAGCAGCGCTAGAGGACTGACTCACCGCAGGACACAGGAATTCAGATCTCTTACCTTACTGCATCCATCCTCTCTATCCAGGCACCACAGACATGCACCAGGACCAGGGGTTACCTCCACTGCCAGGTGCGTGGGTGCTGTGCTGCACCTGACGGCAGCTTTCTTTCCCTGATTAATTAGCTGAGCGACTCCGCTCTGCCCAATAAAATCATCACTCCCCCACCCCCGAGCAGTGGCATGCCGTGAAAATTTATGATCATAATTTAAAGGCTGAATTCCCACTGTCAGTACCTGTGCCATAGAAATTACTCAGTCATCTGATATTCAACTGTTGATTTTGCTGGGCTCTATGAAGCCAGAACACTTAGTGTCAATGAAATAACGGCAGAGAGAGAATGACCATGGGGAAAGTATGTGAGCTGCTCAATGAGTCCTGCGTGGGGTGACCCTGCCAAGACCCTGGGGGGGCAGAGCATCTTCCAGCTCTGTGTTGCAGCACAGAGCCCATGGCCCCAAGTCACAGCCGTGCACCCAAAGTGCAGCCTGCATTGAGCATATAGAACACGGGACCTGGAGCCTTGTGGCACCACAGACTGGAATTTAACATCAGACGTGTACACTGAAACCCTTTGACTTGGAGGCCCAAATATCAGGCAGGCTGATTCTGGAGTGATAGCGTTAACAGTACGTCCCAGTCCCCACGCAGGAGCCCGTCATGATTTCTGATGTGCGGGTGAAAAGGAGCGGCGTGCATTTGTATGCAGAGCGCGCGTGAAGCAACAACAGTAGGAAAAAAAAAACGTTTATCAGCGGGGGAAAAAAAAAAAAAGGGAGCACAAATGTTCTCACTCATTTTCACTCTGCTGAAGCCCCAGTTCAGAATGGTGGAGGCTGAGGATCTGTTTTTTTCTCAATGACAGACACGCTGCAGCGGGCAGCCCAGTAGGGTCACATCCTCCAGCCAGGCACCCCAGTAGGGTGATATTGCCCCAGGACTCATGATCCCTGCAAGGCCAGCACGAGCCTGGCAGCCCAGTACTGCTCTGTACCCCTCGGTATCCCCTGCAATCCTTGTGCTGCTGGGGCAGAGCTCCCACACTCCCTTCCCAGCCACGGGCCCTGGGCTGGGACCATTCAGAACCTGAGGGCATGGTCCTGGCAAAATAATTTCCTTAAGGATCAGACACAAGGAGTCTGGTAACGTGAACGGAGGGTTCGACCATGCAGGGACCTTCCCCCTGAGAGCATAAGTGGGATTCATTGCAAAGTCTCCTTCAATACAGGTCTCCTATGTCCACCCAGGACCTGTCTAATGATGGAAGAAGAGAGCACATAAAAATTCACATGCACGATTTCGATCATGTGCATTTATCTGTGGAGATGGCCCTTTTTTTGCCAAGATAATGTCAGAAACTCTACACAAATCATCGCAATTTACACTCTCCTCCTCTTTAGTATAAGGCAGACTCTGCCAAATCAAGGGCTAATATATCACATTATTTCTAGTAATCCAAGGGCTGCCTCCTGCCAAATGCTTTATGAAATACCTATGTCTTTGATTCATTGTTTTCCTAGCTCACCTTGTGGGTAGCAAAGCTCTTCTCCCTCCTCGTGCAACTCCTGGTTGTATCAGCGTGCACAGTGTTGCTCGGCAGTGCCAGCCCTCCATGCTTCCAACCAGGGTTAACCCCTCCTGACACACTGCAGGGCCAAATGTGTCGCAGAAAGACCTTGCCACTGAGGACCAGGCAGAGCTCAGCACATCAGGATGTGTCCCATCATTGCGGTGGTGCCTTCGTGTGTCCCTCTTCATCTAGAATAAGCCCATGGCCCTCGGGACAGAACACCTCCCATTCTGGTTGCACAGCACTACATATCTGCCAGCTGATGGTTTATCAACCTTCTGGTCTTGGTGCAAGAGTCCACAGAGCAGTTGTAAGGAGGGAAAGCAAACGCGTAGAGCAAACAATGTGATGCTCCCTGCAAAACACAACAGCAAAACCAAGCTTCTCCTGCCAGCACTGGGATGACTAATTCCACGGGAGGACACCAGCCACCGTAGGAAGACCTGAGCAGCTCTTTTGTCATAGGTTTGAGCACTGAAACAAAAATAAGCCTGTCTATCCATCCAGCACATGCCCCAAATTCCTGACGGATCTACAGCGTGCCATTTTACGTATCAAGAAAAAAAGCAAACTGCAGGAAAATGGAAAGAGAGGATGTGAAGGCCCACGTCCCTCAGCAGACAGGGGAGGCTGCAGCTGGAGCTCGAGGAGAGGGGGAAGTGGAGCCATCCCCTGCAGAGCTCCCGCAGGCACCCAGCAGCCTGGCAGACCCCGTGGCAGCATCTCCTGGGGCACTGTGCCCCACTGCAAAACCTTTAAATGCAACTTCCTCCCTTCACGTGTTGTTTTTCTTTTTTCCTCTTTTTTCTTAAGCACAAAATTTAATCTAAACGCGCTCTTTCCATCGCAGCCCATCGTGGTGGGACCACTCCCAGGCTGACAAAGAGCACTCCTGGGCAGGAGGGAAGCACTCTGCCCACTTAGAGCCTTCTGCAGGGGAACAACCTCAGACTTCTTTGCAGATCAGAAAAAAAAAATAGGATATTTGCTTTACAGGAAGCAAGTCCAGGGCCAGAACCTTCCCTCATGTTTCGCATCCTGTAGCAAAGTCTCCTCTGTTCATTATAATCTTCAGTGTAACTTCTGCTCCGCAGCTCCTTTAATCACATCAGATATGGGAACAGAAAAATTTCATTGTTCCTTGGCCACGAACAATGCCGTTTGTGGAGCCATGAGAAAGTGCAAGATGGAAATAAAAAAGGCGGGCTCTTGTTTCCCCATAATCTCTTCTCCAAAATGACAAAAGAGGGTTTTGTATAGAGAAAATTGTCACATACAGAAACAAAACAAAAATAGAGCATGCAAGCTGGGGCCACTTTTATCTGGAGAGGCACCACGGGGAGATATGCCAAATGTGATTCATTTTAACAAGGTTGGCCCGCAGAGCCCGCGGTCGGCCAGGAGGGTCGGGGCTGGGATCGCATCCTGCCTCGTTCCAGGGGCACGGTGCTGCAGCAAGAGAGGAGAGGAGCTGGTGGAAAGGGCCAGGCTGGGGGTGTGGGTGTTTTTTATTATTTATTGCTAGTTCAGCCTGTGCATTGGCTTGTTTACAATGGAGTAATTAAAGTATATAAACAGATACAGAGGTTCTTGCTCTCCCATCCATAACGGGCAGCTAGCAAGGATTAACTGCACAGCCCCTTGGGGATACTCTTCCCCTACACCAGCACCTGAGCAAATACCCTTGAGCTGCTGAGCAGCTGTTTGTAAAGCAGCATGATGCTGTGCTGTAGCGTCATACAGACGCTCACACTTTGGGGTCTGGCCCTCCTGCTCCCGCAGCTCTGCAGGTAGAAGAAAGCCCCAGATCAATAGAACTGTGAGACCCTTTGAATGCAATCAATGCAGCTGAACAAGCGTATAAGTCCCGGTGTCATCACATTATTTATTCCCCAGCGTCCCTATCCTGCTTCAGCCAGAAAGCACACAAATACATTCCTTCCCTTTGGTCTGCAGCGTGCAAATAAATCAAAACCCCAGGTTCTGCTTCCCAGTCTACTACAGGATTATGAACTGCTGGCACCAAGAACTCTGCTAAACATGATCAGTTTGCAATGAGCAGATAACAAGGAGGTGGCACCCACCCAGAGACCCTGAAGCCAGCTCTCTTTCTTGCAGACAGCCCCTGTGCCTGCTCATCTTGCAGGTTCTCCTCCAGCTCTCTGCCACCTCCCCGGGATGCCACTGTGTTCACTGACTTCTTTCAAGCCATTGTTACACAGCTTATTAAGCGCTTTAAGGGTTGGAATTTGTGCCCCAGGAGAACGAGCTGCAGAGAAAGAGCTCGGCAGTCCTGGTGGCCTCGCAGCACCAGCCAAATGTCACATCCAGGCCCAGCAGGCGGCTGCATGGAAGCAACGAGGGCTGCCCCCCACCACGCTTCAAAAGAATGGGTGAGAGATGGGCAAAGCCCCTCCACCACACTGCCCTCTCTCCATGGGGAACCAGAGCTGAGCTGTGGCATCAATAAACTGGGGCATGGCAGGAGACAGCTGCAAGCCCAGCAGCTGAGCCACCTCTGAGTGGGACACAGAGGCACCATGCGGGCAGAAGCTCAGGGTTTCTGTGCTCACACCACTGCTGCTCACCTCGCAGCCCAGGCAGGCAGGTGCTTCCCTGCAGAGCAAGGCAGGAGGCACCACTGCAACGCAGCATGAGGAGCAGAGCACTCTGGCTTTCCTTCCTGCATCCACAACAGCACAGTGCACACGTGGAAAGAACCTCTGGGGTCCATGGGGTGCTCAAAGGGCAGGCACAAACCCTGCTCCCCAGCGGTACCAGTTTGATAGCCTTCACAGCCCCGAGCCAGGCACTGAAGAGAGTGAGAAGTAGAGGACACCGGCTCTGATGGGCAGCAATGCGAACTGAGAAACAGTCCCGGTGTGGAGACACCTCAGGAGTCCACAAGCATCCACGAGGTCTTCCCTTGCTCTGCCTTTATGTATATTAAAGTTCAGCTCAAGTGACTTACTGCATAATCATTGAAGGAAACCACAAATATTTCCTAAATCCAGCAATGCTAGGAAGCTAATTTCCAACAATTGTGGGCTGCACGCATGATCCAAAGGCAGCCTGCCACACAAAGTCCTTCCACCCACTGGCCAGGCTTGCTGCTCACTTGCAGAAGCAGTGCATGCAGCCTGGACCCTTCTTTGTCCTGCACAAGCACCCCAAGGCCTCCTGCAAACATCGCTTGCTACAGGGCCAGCACCAACCAAAAGCACCGCTCACAGCACGCACAACGTAAATGGAAGGTTTCTGTTCATCGCTTGAAGGCTCTGAATCAGAGAATGGTTGGAGTTGGAAGGGACCAAAGGCCACCTGGTCCCACTGCCTGCAGCACACAGGGGCACCCACAGCTCCAGCAGTGCTCACAGCCCCATCCCCTGACCATGGGTGCGTGCAGGGACGGGGCACCACCACCTCCATGGGCACCCTGTGCCAGTGCCTCCCCCCAAATTAGGTTACTTAGGATTCTTAACCAACGCTATTAACTAAATCCCTGACACTGTTCATCACGCGTCCCATCACCGATTCACAAAAAAGGCCCTATCGATCTTGCCCCTACAAATGCTGACCAGAATCCAAACCCACACGCACGGAGGGCTGTGCCCCCACACCCCAGGGAGCTGCAGCAGAGTCGGGGAGGGTACAGCATGAAAGCAGCCAAGGAAACAACTTCAAATAAAGCGACTGATTGGGGAACAGGCGGGAAGGGTTCCGTTAGACCACAGGCTGCGTTCCCACAGCTCTGCTGCCGCTGGAGCCCGGCTGAGCGAGCAGGCTTGCACTGCACCTCAGCACAGTCACCCTGCCGCATGCCTCTGCGTTGCCATTTGTTATTTGGGCAATGAAGCGGAGGTCTAAGGAGCGATATATTTTTCAGCTGCGGTTATAGCTTGGAATTAATGATCTTCCCACGAGCGCTGAGCTGACCTGAGGTAGAAGTAGCATTTTCCACTATCTGGTTGAGAAAAATATAACAGAAAACCTCACTTCTAAGCACACAGCGCGGGTGTCCTGAGAATACCAGGAAAACGCTCCAATCGGCTCTGAAAAGAAAATCATAGAATGGCTGAGGTTGGAGAGGACATTAAAGCCCCACCAGCCCAACCTCTGCCATGGGCTGGCTGCCCCCAGCTCAGGCTGCCCAGGGCCCATCCGTGGCCTCGGGCACCTCCAGGGATGGGGCACCCACAGCTCTGGGCAACCTGTTCCAGTAGATTTGAATTTGAAACCAAGGGCAAAATTATCCACATCTCCCACCATGCACCCCCCTGGGGCTCAGCAGCACCCACAGGGGCAGAGGCTGTGGGCTACAAGCTGCAGTGGCCCCAAACCCAGTGTTCATTTTCACACCATTTGCTCTGGTGGGAGAAGGCTCTTTGTGATTAGCTCTATCAGAGCCTTGAGCACATCGATCTCATTACAGCCAGAAAGCTCATTTAGGCCTTCGACAACAGAGGGAAATGAACTGTGATTCCGAGCACAGCCCACCAGCAGATCACGAATCCTCTCACTCCGAGGATACAGTTCATATTACATCCAAGCAAGAAATCTATCAAGTCACTTTAATTAATTCCCCTCCTCCAGCACACATGCCTGCAAATTGGAAAGGTCACACCCTCCTGCAAGGAACTGCTATCTGCTCATCCACTAAGGACAGTGGAAACCACTGGGTTATGGATGCACTGCAATGGGGAGAGGATGTCCCCATGGCACAGCACTGGGGAAAACATCCCAGCCCTGCTGAGCCCAGTGGTGCTCACATGGTGAGGCCAGCAGTGCCGAGCTTGAGCAGCTCACCAGCCCACAAGCACCCCAAACACTGCTGGGATGAGGGGCTGATGGAGGACCAGGTGAGGGCTTAGCCAGACTCAGGAAGGTGAATCCAGACAGAATGGGGCAACGCAGCTGGAATCAGCAGAGCCCCAGCAGAGACAGCAGCACTGCCCAGCCCCAGCACTCTGTGCCTGGATGCTCCACTGACAGCAGAGACAAAGAAAGCCACTGGGAAAGAGAAGCCTTGTGGAAACTACAGGCCAGATGTGCTGTGGGAATACAGAGGGAGGAGCAGCCAGGAATATGGCAGCGGGTTGGATCTAAGTGACCTTAAAGGTCCCCTCCAACTTAAGCCATTATATGATTTTACCATGCATACGAAAGAGACAGAGTACTCTCGTGACATTACAACCTACCTTTGCATTATGCTCTCGCAGAACCATGACTTCAGGGGCTCACATTGGCTGTGTTAACCAAAAGATGCCCAATTCTTAATGTTGGTACCTTGCCTCACTGAGCATCTTCTCATAAAACACTGAAAGAAGTAATTAAGTGTTAAAGCATAGGGTTTGAAGCCAGGGCACCCAGCTCCCGTGGTTCTGCAGAGGCGTATCAGTAACGTCTAAGATTTCAGTGGCTGCTGAGGAGGAGGTGAGCCAGAGTCACGCATTGCTGCTTCATTTGTGGAGACAGCAGTGGAGGTGGAAGGGCAGAGGACGCCTTGTGCTGCTCACTGTGCTTCTGCGATGCCTGCTAGACAGGCTGGCTCTGACACAAGATACTGGGTTTAGTTCAGAGCAACGCAGACTCAGTCCACCTCTTCATAGCCGCCCTGTCCTGCTTTCCAAATGGGAAGCTCCTGGTTCGTTTTGGAAGGCTGAACCAGAGCAGTTATTTTCTGTGCAGAGCAGAGATGCCTTCACAGGAATGAGTCATGGGCAATCACCTAGAAGGCTGCTACGTCTCTGCAGTTTGAAAGTCTGGAACAAGCCATCACTGTACCACATATGAGAGCAAAATACTGTCACTTGAGCTAAAACCCCGCTCTCTCTACTCCTTCCTCAAGCACTGCAAGGTGGCACAGATGGCAGGCACAAAATGCGAGGGAAAAGGAAGTCAGAGCATCATAGAATTGTTAAGGTTGGAAAAAACCTCCAGAATCACTAAGTCCAACCCCACCACATCCACTCACTGCATCCCTCAATGCCTCGAACACCTCCAGGGACAGTGACCCTAACACCTCCATGGGCAGCCTACTCCAGTGCCTGACTGCTCTCTGGGGCTAGAAATTGTTCCTAACGTCCAAACAAGTCAAGGTTCAAAGCTCAGTTTTGGTATCTTTTTGCCCCAGATCCATCCCATAAGCTTAGATCAGCAGAGAGAGCACTGTGACATTACAATTTGTTCTCTTGTTCCTTCTAAGAGGTGGGTCTAAAACACTAAGTTAAGTTTTAGTCCCAAAAGTTGGCTTCGTAAGGGAACCAGAACAAGAGCTCTCCTGCCCTTGCTCCCCAGGAAGGCATGATAAAATGAAAACGTGATCCCCCGCTTTTCCTTCTCTGAAATTAACTTAATTCTAAGTACTAATCCTCATGATGCAAAAGCCAGGCAGTGAGATGGCAAGTGACGGCCAGGCAGCCTGTGCCTGCAGAGTGCAGTGGCACACAGCAGCGCGGTGCAGGCAAGGCATGTCGGTGAGTCACTACAGACTGACTCGCACACGCGATTATTTCCTTACATCAACGAGCAGCTTTCAGCTGCGCACCTCCCACATTCTCCCCAGATAAGCTCCCTCTGCACACTTTGGCCTTCCTTATCAGCCCCAGCGGGTCCTAGCGCAGGATGCGGGGCAGACTGCCCGCCGACCCCCGGCCCTATGTGGGTGGGGACACTAAATCTGCTCCGAGGGTGGCGGTTCTGAGGGGCATCTCCATCGCTCGCATTTCCATAGCGTCATGCTGGCAAAGAAAGGCGAGCGCCGGTGAAAGACTGGCTCAGAAAGGTTGAGAAGAAGCTCTGCTCCACCGGCCTTTCAGATACAGAGGTCGCGGGCTTGCAAGGGTCAGCAACCCCTCTTAATATTCACCAAAGCAGCAACAACAAAGGCAAGCTGGGGAAAGGGAAGCGTTCCTGCCGAGTCCCATCTTCACTCTGGATACCGCCCCACAATGCGGTGATTTCAAACCGCCCATAGGTTAAGCTGCAGCTTTCATCCCAATAGCCACGTTCCCGCTGAGCGCTGCCTGCACACGCACATCAAGCGGGGATGCTCGGGTGACATCTAACCTCGGCAGCACCTTTCTCAGCCAGGCTGGTAATTTAGATCGCAGAAGAGAGCGTGCCAAACACATAACATTTAATGAGACCAGAAGAAGGTCAGCAGCCCTGTCTGAGCAGCACTTTAAAAGCTTCCATCTGATATAAATGTTATCTCGGACATCAGCAGCACTTGGTAAATAAAAAGACAAGTTCCACTTTCCAAAGCAAATTACTTGAATGATGCTTGGCTTTGATGATGATTCCTAGGAGGCAACTCTCTATTATTTCCCCTTCATACACCTGGGCATTAACCAGAAAGCCAAGGTCACTTGCTGCTTTCTCATTCAAACAATCTGGATTATGTCTCCCTGAAATCATTACCACGTTGTGACAGCAGCTGCAAAGCCCAGGGAAAGCACTTCCCTCTACAGCTGTAGGGCTGCCAGGAGCACTCCAGTGATCCCTACAGCAGGGAGGAATCCACTGCTAAGACCACGCATGGAGCACAAGTGGGTGCTGGGACCGTGGAGAGGACGGGTGGTCCGGTCTTGTGAAGCAACCATGCACCCCACATCTCCTTTGGGCCCCGCAGTGAGGCAGCACGCTTTGCTCCTTCCATGATGCCCAGAACTGTTGAAGACAAATCCTGCACTGTGAAGCCTGGATGGTAACAAACCTATTGAGAACTGCCACCCAAGAATACACCTTTCCCAAAACAAGTTGCTCTAGAACAAAAGAGGCGATGTGTCACCTACCTGTTTTATTCCCTTGGGTTTTCATCATGCAGTGAGGGATGTGCCAGATCAGTGCACTGCTGCTACAGGCTGTAGGATGCTCTGGCCACCAGTGGGGCTGGGGCCCCCACATTTTCCACCACCTACAGGGAAGGGTTGAGCAGGAGGGCTGCCTGCGCTTTGTGCTGAGGCACGCAGAGATGTGAGAGCACATGAGGAGTTAAGTTTTTTCTTACAAAATGTATAAAGATGTGGTCTGCACACTTGGTGAGCTGCAGCATTTGTAGGCCAAAACATTTTGCTGCATATTTCTGAAATTATTTGTCAGAAAAGAACGTCAATGACATAGAAAATGAGTTGCAGATGTAACCTTTTCAAGCATCAATAATAACTTCAGACATTTGAAACTAGATCTTAACTCACAAGTGACTACATCACGCAGTTTCTGAAGCAAAGGCTTGAGGATCAGACGCAGAATTGTTACAGATCCCAGCAACGCTGCCCTGCTCCAGCTCTCCCACTTAGCAAAGAACAATTAAATCCCTCCATTTGCCAAAGCTGCATCCCTTCCTGGGACCTTCCTTCCCCACACTGCTGCTGGACCAGCGGGCACTCTCAGGTTCAGCAGCCGAGCCCTGCAGCATGCTGCAAGCAGGACATCAGAGTCCTCTCAGCCACACGAGTGGTGCTTTGCTGCACACACAGGGCATGAGGACCCCTCACTGGAACACACAGCTGCAGCTGGGAGCAGCAAAGACGGCCATCAGAGCACTCTGGGACCTGCAGCACTTCCTTGGCCCCGTGCTGCTCATGGCATGGTCCATCTGCACAGCCTGAAGGCGCTTTGTTGCCATCTCAAAGTCTTGTGGGACTGCACAGCCACAGCCACGGCCAGATACCCACAGCGCTGCTACCACACTGATATTTCTGCAATAAAAAAATCGCCACTGCGTTCTCAGGGGCGCATGCTTAAGGAATTTAACCGCTGTAATACAATGGGCTCAAGTTGCCAAAGAATGTTTGTGCATCAGTGTGAAATCAGAAATTCGGGGAGGGGGGGACTGTATCCGTCAAAGGGCAGCACCACGGGGCTGGCAGAGCCGGCGGTGGGAGCTGGCTTACATTCGATACGCATCAGCCCGCCAAATGCAAACATCTCTCAAAGCACCGCAGGCGCAAGCCAGCCCCTCGTGGCCCCCAGCCCGGTCCTCACCCTGTAAATCATGGAGAAAGGGACACTGCTGAGCAGCTCGCATTGAGATGAGACACCTGAGCTGTCAGGCCGTAGGCTACCTGTGCTGCCCCTGGGTCACCGTGGGGTCTGAGCTCATTGCTCCCACCCACCCCAAAGACAGGAGCAGGATTTCAGACTTTTTCCTCTTCCAGAGTGATAGAGAGATGGTAAAACATTACACTGCACCGGAGCAGCAGTCACCGCTCAGCGCAGCGGGCTGCCCTTCCTTGATAGCACAGCACAGCATTGGTAAGGTACATCAGGCATACGAGGTAAACACATTTCAGGGGCTGTTCACACACTGTGGAGTCACTTCAGGCTGAGTACCAGGCCCACACCAGGGGCACAGTGCTGCTCGCCAGAGCCAATCCCACCGCAGTGCGAGAGGGACCTGGGACTGAATTCATCTGGTTTAATTACAATTACGATTCGTGCCTCTCTATTAACTGTGGACGTTCAAACAGTTTAAAGGAAGGCAGCCCCTGCTGCATTTGCTCACAGTGCTGCTGGGGGAGAAGCTGTTGCCTTCTGAGCCGCGCGGCACACCGAGACTTGGGAGCACCGCCAAATTCAGACCTTTTCAACGTGCAAATATTCCAATGAATCATCTGGAGGACCTTCCCCGTGGAGGATGGAGGCCTGTGGGAGACACCTCTCCTCAAAGCAAAGCATTTCTGAGCAGACCTTCCCCTCAAACACCAGAAGGATGAGCCAGAGTTCAAAGCCCGATGCACACGGCCGCTCCCAGGTCCCCCCAGGTCCCCCACACCCGCAGCGTGCCCAGCCATACTGTAGGGGCTCCTATTTACTGAGAATCATATGTTTTCTGCCCTGGTCCTCACTGTATTCAGAACAGTTACTTAGCTTCAATAAGCCCCTTGTTAAAGCCTTTTCCCTTCTGTAATCTCATCAAACTAACCAAAAGGAGTTTGTTCTGAAATAGAGTCCCATTTTGTAACCTGGCTTCCTATAGGAGATCTCCCCACGCACGCTCGGCCCCTCCGCCACAAAAGGGCTCTGCTTGTCCTGGTGGCTAACAAAACCCGCGGTCTGTTTGGGTTAGCCAGCAGGGGGTTAATGAAAAGCCCGGCCCTGGGGACTCCCACCTTATCTGCAATCATGAATTTATTGAAGAATGTGTTAATGTGCTGGATTTTATTCATCAGGGGTCAGGGCTTTTCAAATTCTTCCTCCCGGCTCCCCCTCTTTCCATCCCTCCCCAGCAAGCTCACAATGCTGTTTAAACAAAGGGCTCCCAACACAAAGAGCAAATTTACACAGTAAAGTTTTCTTGCGAGCCCAGAGCAGAGTCTGGAAGAATTCCAGCTTTATAAAGAGAAAAGGGGTGAGGGGAAGAAAGGGGGAAGGGAGAGAGGGGCATTTCACAGAGAATAAAAAGAAATCGAGAGAAGTTCCCACCTCTGAAGCTCAGCACTGAAGGTTCTTTGCCAGTTAACTCCAATGCACTACAAACCCTTCGGGGCTCCAGCGGGACACGGGCCCTCCTAACACTGTTTTCAGCATCCTTCAGGGAGGCTGAAATCAATGCAGTAACACTGCCATCCAAAATCCAGCTTATATCAACACTGTATACAGACTACCAGTTCAACAGCTTCATAGAATCACCACATGGCTGAGGTTGGAGGGGACTTTAAAGCCCACCCAGCTCCAACCCCTGCCATGGGCTGGCTGCTCCTAGCACCAGGGCCCATCGATGGCCTTGGGCACCTCCAGGGATGCACGTCTGTGAACAGGTAACATTTGCTACTAACAGGGCACCGTTGGCTATGTGTGTTTCCCTGAGCTGGTTTCACAGGTGGTGACACCCACGAGCCACAGCTGCACACAACACAGCCCAGCGTGCCCGCAGTCCCACACCCAGCAGAGATAGAGGCTGGGGTTGCTGGCTGGCGATACGGGTTTTGGTGCTAAACTGACACGCTGAGGCACCCCCGGCACTTTCTCAGTTTTCACAGTGCTGGACAGAGCTTTGGGAATTAGGGAACGGGGAGCAACCCTGCCCCGGCTCACCAACGATGACTGAAGTGCACAACCCCATACTGCATCCGCTCCAGATCAGATGTGTGTGTCCAAATCACCAACGTTTACACACGAGTGCCCCTTCAGCTGATGTCTTTCAGTTCCTCATGGGCACAGCAGCCCCCTCCCACCCCCAGCCCCGCAGCGTGCAGGTGACGGAGGGGCGGGCAGATCGCGGCACACTGGATCCAGCTGCGCTCTGGATGGATCCCTGACCGCAGAACATACAATGCATATTTATGGGGTCTCCTCCGTGACAAGAATCCCAAAGCCTCATGCAGAAAATAACTCAAAGGACGTAATTAAATCAGTTAAATGGCTTGGGAACGGAGACATGCTGCAACCAGACTTCAGCTCTCAGCACAAGGAACAACAACTTGGGGAGCACGGATAATGAACATCCTCCAACCGAACACTTGCCTTTCTGCGCTGAACGGGCTGCAGTCCCTGCTTAATGCTGACACAGAGGAGAACCTCACCTCAACACCAAGGCAAGCACTTTGACAGCATCTGTAGAGGACACTGCCAAGCTGCCAACATGCACGGCCAGCACAGAGCGCAGGAAGCAGGGACTGGCCACTTTGTGCCTATCCATTAATGCACAGTGAGCAATGAGCTCCTCCAGTCCCCAGCACCAGGAACAGCCACCGTGTGGGCAACGTGAGCCCAGCGGTCACAGAACTCAAGAGAGGAGCACAAGCTGAGCAGAGTGGAGTAACCCTACAGAAATGTCCCTTCCAGAAGAGGAGGACTGGGAAGGAGCTAGGGTTGAGGAGCAGATGCTCCCTGTGACCAAAGCCATGTACCTCGTCCCATGGGCACTCCAGACACAGCAAAGAATGACAGGAAGGCTGGCTCCTCTCTCTGGTTCCTCTCTTGGGATTAAGGGAAGCCCAAACTTACAAACTACTAATAACCTCCCCCCCTCAAAAAAAAAGAAAAACTCAATAGAAACTTACAGATGTTGGTTTCGTGCTGAAAAGCTGTGCACACTACTTGCACAGCACAGAGCAAAAAGCTGTGAAACAGCTTACACCTCTCTTTCACACGTTGCTCTGCCCCTTCAAAGATTCGAACACGAAGCTTCCTCCCCTAACTGACTTAAAACGGGTCTCAAAAGTTTCTTTCGCTTCTCCATTTGCGCCTTCAGCGTTGCAAAAGAACGCAGAGGGATCGTATGGGATACAGCTGGTAGGCTGTTTGCATTTTGATGCACGACGTGCGAGTTAGCAGACACCTAATTCAGCATAAAGCACTGCAGCGAAGGCACGGGATCCGCACACGGGCTGCGGGACGGTTACATCGCACACCAACACGCACAGCTCCGTGCTGCAGCACTGCACGGCTTCCTGCACCTCAGCTCGCGCTGAACGTGACGTTAGGACAGAAAAAAAACGACCCCATGAAGTTGAACATCTCTTCTGTTTCCTCTGAGTGTGAAAGATAAGCAAGGCTGTTCCCTGGGTTCAGGAACGTGTTCCCACACCGCCCGTGTTACTGCTCTCTCGTGTGTTTTTCCTGACGGGATCCTGAAGGATTCTTTGGAAAACTCGGAGGAATATAAAAGGATTATGAGTCTGAAATTTGAATAACTGAGAGATGAAGGGATTTTTAGACTCTCAGTAAGAGCTCTAGCTTGTTTAATTTTTACTCAGAGAATTTAGCTTCAAACCTTGCCTGGAGAAGTTCTGCTGAGGATTCAGTGCCTGGCTAACACAGGGAAGGAAGAAGCTTCAATACATGTGAATTAGCAAAGCCTAGGAAACACTAAGACAATGGATGCCCCCTCCCTGGACGTTCAAGGCTAGGATGGATGGGGCTGTGAGCAGCCCGGTCTGGAGGGAGGCATCCCTGCCTACAGCAGGGCGTTGGAACTAGATGGTCTTAAGGGTCCCTTCCAACCCAAACCATTTTATGATTCTAAGAAAACCAGACCTTGTTGCAGTGACCTGGCTCTGGGTGAAGCCATACCTGTGAGGGAAGCCAACTGTTAGGATCTCCCATCTTCTACTGGGATTTGTCCTGACCAGGGTTCACGTACATGTGAACAGCACCGCTTCCGTTCCTCACACCCTACGGGACAAAGGACTTGCTGCAGAAATTAAAGAACATGGTATGACGTATACAATAGCCACCATTAACATCATATTTATTGTTATTTAGTTGCTCAGTAAAACATATACAGATATGTACAATATGCATGAATACAGAAGACTGCACTTTACATATTTAAAAAAAAAAAAGAAAGAAAAATAACACTCAATTTCATGAGCTATTGTCACAGTCTTCCAACCAAGCATTTAAGAAATGAATTTAACAAGAATCCCAAAAGAATAAAAGGAAAAAAAAAAAGAAAAAAAGAAAAAAAAAAGAGTACAGGATTGCCTAACACACAGCAGAGTCAAGTTTTCATATTTTACATGTGCAATAACATCTTTCAGAAGAGTTTGCTATGCAGTACGGATTACCAGTGTTTTGATTTTTGCTTTCTTTTTTTTTATTTTTCTTTTCCACGAACCAAATTCTGTATAAAGAAATCACATCCTTTTGCTTAAGGCTGTTTTAAAGCTGTAACACTCTCGGGTAGTGAACAGTGATAAAGTTATAACTGCCGGAAATCACAGCCTGCAGTTTCATCAGTCGGAATCTATGAGCGGGTGGACTCAAACCAACAATTTTAATAGAGAATTTCTAAGACAAAATTAGACTATTTCCTCCATTAGCCTTAAGCAATAAGGGAGAAACAATTCCATAAAAATGGGTTATGCTCTTACACACCATCCATCGAACAGCTGTGAATCTAGTATCTGAGAAAACCTCACACTGCAGCTTCAACAAAACCATCAAAATGGACCAGATCTGGGTTTTTCTGTCTGCTTTCCCCACCCACCACCCAGCTCCTCCCTCCCCCCCCAACAGCGGAGCCAACACCATGACCTATGGTCATGTCACGTCTCCCTTCTTTAAGAAAGGTGCCAACGTTTGGCCTTGGTGGTGGTGCCTGGAAGCTGTCGGACTGATTTCCTGCATTGGAAGGGCCAACGAGCCTCACAGTGACCACATCTGAAAGCAGAAGCCAAGAAAGGGCCCTCAAAATGACCCGGATGACATGGCTTTGACGTTCATTCCTTTCCACCCAAACACACAATGAGAACCTTACCTTTTGATGAAATTCCCCGTAACTAAATAAAAATGAGCCTAAAACCTTCTCTTGCTGAGGCTAACAACTGAACTAGAATAGCAGAGAACTACTAACCCCATGAGAAAGCAGTCTGGAGAAAATTCTTGGGAGTATTTCATAATTAAGGCCTATTCTGCCCTTCTTTTTTTTTTTTGGCAAAAAGATATCACCCCTTGCAATTTAAATGCAAAAGATCTATTTCTCAATTTGCTACCACGCTTTAACTTAAAGTACAGATTTTCTTTTGACATACACCAAAAAGGATCAGCAAACGGGGCCAGGAGGAAGTGGAGCCTCCAAGGCCAAGAACCAGGTGACGGGCAGCTGCCAAGCTCCCACCTCAAGCAGCCCCGACAGCACGGGTAGGAAAAAGATGCTGGGCAAGGCAGAGAAGACTTTCCAAAATGTGAAGGCTGCTCCGAAAGTAATGCCTCCTATTTATTGCCATGGAAACTACAACAGATCTGTAGAGTACAATACCGCTATCTGACGGAGTGAATTCTCAACCTCAGAATACTGTTTTTTCAACGTGGGCACCAACATTTGCAAGCGATGAACAAGAACCTGCATGCCACGCTCATCAACATCTCATCGCCAACGGAGGTGACCACTGTTGCTGTGCTGAAATGCACCACCCACCCCTCACTGTGCTCACATCCACTGCTGGGTCTCCATGAATGCTCAGCAAGCATCAATGAAAGTCAATGGAGGAATTCCACATGGAGGAATTCCATTCCACAGCTTTGCTTCGTATGTACTTCCATGTCAGACATCATTTGTCAGGCTGCCCCTCTGCTGCCATCTGTCACACAGCAGCAGAATTAACAGGATATTGGTGGGAAGGTTCAACCTCTCCTGCCATACCACCTCTGACGGTGTGGGCCAACATTATGAAACTGGAGGCACTACTTTCAGAGCAGCCCTCTTAAACATGAGGCCATTATTCTATCTATGCTGGCATTTTATGTATGTTACAACAAAAAAAAAGTGTGCATCCGGTGTCAAATTAATGGTGAAAATTAAGTAAAATTACCACAGGCAAAACAAGCTTTGTGACAGAGCTCTAGCATGTGCTGTCTGTACCAAACACACCAGGCTACGGGCACGAAATTATCCTTGTCCTGGTCAGCTTATGTACCGTTTCTGTTCTGATCTCTGACAAGAAGAAAACCACAGAAGCACCAACCAACACTGGCACTGCTGACAGCTGCCCCAGTAGAGCCACCACCTTCTCCTTTTGCTCAGTGACATCACTTAAATTTAGCGAGATTGAATGCACAGAAGCTTAGCAAAAGTACTGCACATAACCATATCGTTTAGCAAAACAGTACAGACAGTACAGCCCAGAAGGGCGACCACTCTTTCTAACTCCTCACAACCTGCAAATCCTATCTGCCTGCTGCTCCCACTGCACAGCCCCAGTGATGTGGGGGCAGTCCCACTGCTGCTGAGAGCCACAGTCCCCACACGACTGGCAGAACAGCCCCAGTGCAGAGACCCCATCCTCTCCTCATCTCTTATGATTTAAAACACTTTGAATTTTATGGGCTTGTTTCCAATTTACATTCTTACAAGCAAGAGGAAAAGTAAGTCCCAAAGGAACAAGAACAAGTCCGGGATGGAAGCAGACCTGTAGAGAGCAAACCAGAAAGGAAGGATGCTGAACAGCAGCGGAACCAATGCACTTCTACTTACAGGATTTCTCTTTAAAAGAGATTTGAAGCGTTTGATCCAGCATTCATTGAAAGGTCTCTTCCTGGTAGCACAGGGTGTGCATCCCTGACCTGAGGAAGCCTGAAAAACCTGTTCTCCTGAATGCAGCAGGAAAAACTCAAAACAAAGAAGCAAGCCATCAGGCCTGAGCGATGGTACAGGAATGCCATCAGACCATGAACTCTTCCTAAATTTTCAGCTGTAAGTGCTGAAAGACAGTATCATATGTCCAGGCATGTGCTTTGCTGGGTTTACTCCAAGACTCACCTAGCTTGAACAAGTACAAGCTGAAATGAAAAGATGAGAACTGAGGCCCTAATCCACTGAGACACACTCACCCCACGCTTCACTGGATACAGAAGTCCCACACAGTTCAGCATATCCTTAGGTGCTTAGCCAGACTGCATTTAAAGTTAAACACATACTCTGGTGAACTGGGACTTAACAAATGGCAGGCAAAGAAACATCGTCCAGAATGGCCAACGGTTGTTGTTATTCTAAGAGGAGATATTTTAGTGGGGACAGCGACATTTTATTGCAGGTCCAGGGAGAAGCTCCGAACTTCCAGTGGCATACACCTGTAACAGGTACAGAACGTCACATCTTTTGGTTCCAAACCAAGTGGGTGTGAGGTGGCTCCAGTCAATTCCTTCGGGATAGGCAAAGATCCTCACCCTAGTGACAGCTCCAGCATCAATGAAAAGTAAAATAATATTAAAAATCAAGGTCCAAAACCCTCCATTTTTTCCAAAGTCAAGTCACTGACCACAACTGTAATGGGAAATCAATCCATGCATGGTTAATAAGAGCACGTTCAAATAACAAGAGAGAAATCCTGCCTTCTGAAACACTGTGAATCATTCTGAAGCCATATACGATCAAGAGTGAGAATTCCAGACAGTGCTGTGGCCATTAGCATTGAAGGCAGAATTCCCTCCCCATTGATGTCTACTGAGAACCAGACTTCAAAATAATTAAAGGCCCAGCACAATCATCTAAAAATACAAAGCAGTCTTCAAATTCCATCCCTTGAGAAGGGACACACTTTGTGAATTCATGAGAGAAGTAATAAATAACTCTAGAGAGGCTGACTCTTATTTCATAGCAAGAATGTAACTCCCTGGTGATGTTAGCAAGCTACAGGGAGCAGAGGAAGCCAGGCTGGCCTGAGCAAGGGTGGGACTGCTCACACTCTCTGTAAACAGAGGATACGCAAATAATAGACAGCGTTACGTAAAACCACAGGAGTGTCAGATCACCGTGTCGTTTGTGTTTTTATCTGGTTTGCTTCCAGCTTTCTTCTCCAATGAGTATTATCCAGCAAGACCAGGAAAGCGTGGTTTTCCTTTTATTGTGTTCATCTAATAAAGCGCTCTTCACATGAATGGCAATAATGAAGCCCAGACTAAGTTTGGAAGGGTCTAACCTGGGGTCTCCCTCTCCTGGCACATCAGGAAACACTGACCTTGGGCACGCAGCCCCTTGGTGTGGGCTGTCTCCCACCACCCACCTGCTGTGACCACACCGGGACAACGGACACATGAGCTTGTTGGTCCCCACAGACAAGAGCATCACACCTCTTATCAACAGTGCTTTCCTTCAGCTAAAATGGGGGGAAATGGGAGCTGTGCTGCAGTGCAGCCTCGCAGTGGCTCTGGGAACACCAGCAGGATGCTGGGCCCAGCCCCAACCTCACAGAGGGCACTGCTGCAGCCCAGCCCTGCAGCATAGCACATCGTGGGGCTGGGACACTGCCCTGCAGGCTATGAGCAATGCAGAAAGGGCTCAGTGCCTTTGGGGGATTGTTTTTTACTCCAGCAGTTATAAAATAAAATGACAGCTCCAGAAACACCACCAGGAGCACGTAGTGCTGCACACCACGCTCAGGAGCACGTGCACCCCTTGCTCCTCAAAGCAAGAGGCAGAGGAAGAAAATGCTGCTGCAACCTGGGTGTTTGGTGGAGGAGATAATGACTACTTGTTATTAGGTAAACTTCCTGTTACAGCTATTTTGGGAATCATCTGTGTACCTTCCCAGGCCATGCCTGAACCAGCCCAGTCATGACAGAGCTCCGTATCTGTGCTTCACAAAGGCAAACAAACAAGCCCCTGTCCTTGCCTCGCAGAGAGATGGGGAGCAAAGGAGGGAGGGAGGTGCAGGCTGAGCATTATTCATAACAAACCTTGATTTTCTGAGGAAAGGATCGCTGCCTGAATGTTCAAGAGAGCATGAATCGTTTGGTTTGTATGTGACTGGCAAAAGCTGGGCGTCAATACATAACATAATGATGACAATTTCATTTAACCGGTGTTTATTCCTGAACTGCTGTTCTTCAGGATTAACCATTGTAATAAGCACTGAGCAAAGCAAAAACAAAAAAAGGAAAAAAAAACAAAAGGAAAAAAAAAAAAGCAATGAAGAAGAAAAGGAGGAGGAGGAGAAGTAGCATCTTTGTCTTATTATGACATACGTGACTTGGACATACGCTGAGATGAAAAAGGAAAAGGCTTCATCTATAAATGTATGCCAAGATTACAGAGTAATGGGAAAAAGTGGTCTAGCAGGAAAATCTTAAGCAAAAGTGTGCTAACTGCAGAAGGGTTAACACTGGTAACATACTGTGGCAGAAGATTAAAAAAAAGTTGAGGTTTACTTTAAATTAACCCTTTCCAGTCCATATGCCACTAAGCAGGTACCAACCTAGAAAAATAGTCCACCTAGCAGTAGCGGCCCTTTGAAATTAAAAAGAGAAAAAAAATAATTTCTTTTGTTCAAGTCAGGGCGGCCACAAAAGTCCCAAATCTGTTGGAGATGTCCGAGTGCAGGGACCTCCATGTCGGCACCGCAGTCCGGCCCTTCGCCTCGCCCACGTCGTCCGTGCAGTGCACCGAGAGGCACTGCAAGTGGCTGCCAGTCTGCGCCGCGGCCGACGTCTTGCTCGGGGGAAGGTCGTGGGCTAGAAAGGGTTCACAGAGAGAACGTTATGAGAACAGCGCGGTGCAGAGTGCCGGCGCTCATGGCACGCACAGTGACAACTTCCCAAGGCAAGAGGGATGGCCCCGCTCCCCGCCCCTCAACGCTCCCCATGCTGCATCCGCCTGGAATTCCTTGCCCCACACGTCTCCTTTGCATGCACCAGTTAAAGCAGGCATCCAGCGCGCCCAAATGCTGTGCATTTGCACTGAGCACAGCACAGAGTGCCACCCACCAGCCCCCCGAGCTGTTCATCATCACCTCCTATAGACCAGGATTTCCCATTCACCCCTTTTAACACCACGCCAGCACCCCCTTTTCACTGACAGCAATCTACTCTTTATTTCTCCTCACTGCTCTTATTCAAATCATAACACAAAACAAAAAGAAAACCCCCAGATTTCAGCCCTCGCCTTGTAAAATCCACACACTGCCCTACGCACACATCCACGGGGTCCTGCCCACGGCCCTCTGAGGGGGACATACCACGACTGCAGCTGGTGGCTGAGTGGCAGTGCCCTCCTTCCAGGACAAGCCAGCACGATGGTAAAAGAAAATGCTCTTGAAGATAACATTCCCAGGAGCAGCTCAGCTGCTGTGGGGGTGTCTGAGCCCCGCCAGCAGCCCCTGCAAGGAGGGCTTCTGTGGGACCAAATGCTGCCAGTAAACATCAACAGCCTGAGTCGGGGCCAGAGACAGCATCCTGACAGGCAGTCTGCGTTTTCTCTATTTCACCATTGCATTCATGTTCACCCAGGGGATGAAGAGTTACGAACAGCATGAACAGCTCTGCTCTGAAAGGCCCAGGGAATCCAGCCGGGGTGAAGATGATGCAGGAACACAGCACATGTGCCATCAAATGTCTGTGAACGTTTAACCTCATTATCTTGTCAAGGCTTTTCTTCACACTGCCCTTCCAGAGCTCCCAGACCCATGCAGTGTGGCTTCAGTGCACGCACGGGGTGAGCTACAGAACCCCATAGCTCTGGTGCTCCATCGTACCGATATCATCTCCAAGAGATAATCTTAAACTAGTCTGGAAGTCCCTGATTTCAACTGGAAACCGCTTTAAGTACTCAATTATAGGATGTCAGAGATGTTCTTATTCAAAACGGTATCATAGCACCATACGGAGAAAGGAACTGCAAAGCTGTGTTCCACACCTCAGCTCAGCACAGAGGGGTTCGCTTTTCTGTACAACGTTCTCAATTACTGCTGTAACAAAAACCAGCAGCTCAAAGCTCCAAATACACACTACCAACCAGCAGAGCTGGACCACGAGCATCTCCCCATGCGACAGCCAAGCACAAGACTCCAAAAGCTGCCTCAGCGCATCCTTCGCTCACACACCAACTTCTGCTCTTCTTTCCTTCTCCACACGTCCTCCTCACACCCCAGGCCTCCTCCTCCTCCCTGCAGAACAACAACAACAACAACATCCCCAGGTCCCTGGGGCAGTGCTCCAGCCGTGGCCCTTCACACACCGCTGACACACGGCAGCGGAGCTGGTGCGCTCGCATCCTGCGGGCACGGCGGCCCCGCACAGGGCGAGGACTCCCCGGTACATTGTTAACAGCCACATGAGCGAATCCCAGGCTGTGACTGTGATGCCACTTCAGGGAAAACACAGAGCAAAACGAACAAACAAACACAAAACGACCCCTGAATAAATATCGCACGGAATTGAGAACGGGAAACGTTCTCGTTTGTGGTTATGCAGCAACGCACAGCACTCAGTATTTTTTTATTCTTAGGTCTCTCTGAACATACAGGACATGCTGGTCTCGGCACAGGAAAAGCCAGCGCCTTGAGATTAGTCTTTGTGACAGCAGCTTTCTTCCTCTGCCGCAGAAAAAGAGGAAAGAGTGCTACTTGCAAACTGCTGTCACAGGAGGCCCAAGGATATCTGCGGTGGTTTAGCAACGAGCATTTACTGTAGGATTCAAGAGACCAGCCCTTCAGCTGGGAGCACAGGCACACCGACTGCAGTCAGAGAAAGCACATCCCCAGAGCAGGCACTGTGCCTCACCCAGACACCAGCAGCGCCCAGAGAGCACCAGCTCCCCAGCCATCCACCAAGCGAGGCAGTCCTCATACCAAAAGCACCCAAAGAATAAAACAGATGCTCATTTACTTGTAAATCAGTCAATTATATTGCCACTGTCCCCACACGGCACCTAGCTCAGCATCACTCACTCTGTAAGGGCTCACATTGTCTTGGCCTATTGCTAAGAGTGCAGAAAACGATGCACTCAAATCCGAAATAAAAAGGAAGGCAGTGAGGGCTTGCAGGAAAGCTCAAAGCCAACCTGGTGTAAAACACTCCCTCCAGATTATATGTTTCTGATGTTTATGTCTTGCCAAAGCTATGACGTTCTTCTGAAGAAACCCTATGTATTAAAAAGTAAAAGTTGCTCTGATCTACCTGATGAGAATCACGTTCTCAAACACGAGAACTGCCTGATGCTTGTCCAAAACAGCACATCATCCCAGCAGATCTGTTTCACCAGCTTTCCTCACTGCTTCTCTGTCTCATTCAGACCAGCTATGTCACAGCATCGGCTATATGCAGTGTGCACTCTGCAGAGGGTTGTTGTTAGCTGAGACCGATGGGACCCAACAGGTTAAAATCAGTCAAAGCAAGATGGTGTCATCCCTTAGTGGAACTAAGTGAACTGGGTGATGTTTCAGGTCCCCTCCTTGAGCCATTCTGTGATTATGTGATCGCAGGACAGCGTGTGTCACTTGGAAATGATTAATTTTACTGGCAAATGCTGTAGTAGAGATAAAAGTTAAAACAGTATATATACCATTTTCACATGGAAGACCTAAATAAAGCCCAAAGCAGTGAAGTGCCCAGAGACTGCAAGAAGTCTGGAAACAGCTCAATGATCACTGTGTCCTCCCAGCAGAAAGCTCTGCTAAGTGCAAGTTTCGGTAGCAGCAGCCCCCATGGTTCCTTTATGCAATGGTGGCTGTCAAACCCACCATCATAAATTAACTATTTGTTCCATTCCTCATTTATTTCAACTCCTCTGTCCACAGTCATTCTCTTCGAGAGCATTTCGATACATATTCTTGTGGCTGGCAGCTCCCTCAGTCCAGAGGGGACAAAACCCACACATCTGCACCCATCTGGGGTGGCATTTATTGTCACCCAGAGCAATGGAAAAACGCTACGGCACTCCTACAGGCAAGCATCGAGCTTATATTTCTAGCACTGGAAACAATCGCTTCCTTTTATCTTGATTATAATATTCCATCCTCCCCATTATCCTGTGCATAGCAACAACCTGTGGTCTTTATTTCAGAGGAAGATAAAAACGAGAAAAAAAAACCAAAACCCATAGCTGCATATCCCAGCCCACTGTGCAAAACTGCTCACAGCAGAGAAAATTCCTGCGATAATCACTGAGTGTCCGGAAAGTTAACACGAGGTTTGATTAATATTATTAGCTCAGTGTGCACACAGGCATTTCCAAGAGCCAGCTACAATATCTGGAAGAGCCAGGTGACTAAGGCAAAAAAAATATTTGCAAACATTCACCCGAACATTGAAGTTAATTAACTCTGGTCATTTTCACACCCCTTACACAACTGCTTTCTGCCAGTATTAGAGCAGATCAGTTTACTGCAGTTCAAACTGTAGGTTCTAGGCAAATACTCCAAAGTATTCTCTGAATAGTTTTGTGGGGTTCGTCTGTTACAACACACAAAATTGAGTATAAGAATTGCATCAACCAGTTACGACAAAAATACCACGCTCCTCTGCTTTACAGAGACATATGCATGCACAGACAGTTTCACATTCCTAAGTGACTTAAAAAGTTTTGACTTTTAATATTTCAGCTTGCTTTCGGGCAGAAGCTCTACATTAAGCTTTCGAACAGGCTCTGCCCAAACAAACACATTTCAGTCTCCAAGTCCTAAAACAAACAAACAGAAACGCAGCACAGTAAAAGGACTCTCACACCCAGCCTTCCCCCATGCCCCTCTACCCTCTCACTATGACCTTACACATTTAGGAAGCTGCTCTTTCGTTCTCCTCTATTTTGCAAAGGCAAGCATGCATTCGGAAAAGAAAAGGTTGCTGTTTGTTTGTTTACCCAGTATTAATGAAGGAATGGCAACCGACACATGATGGAGCCCAACAAGGAGCCTTGCTGCTGTCACACGCACCGCTAGTCCTCAGTGAAGATACAGGGAGAAAGACAAGCAGTTCTTAACCAAAATATTCAGTGCAAACACTGCAGACAGGTTATTCATATCAGCACAAGAATAACACATTTCCTTCTACTGAGATTAGATCCTGACGCTCTCCTCAGTCTTGAAGACACCACGTACACGTCCTTCCATTCCCTCTCCCTGCCCTTCCTCAGCCCACATTACGCTGCTGCTAATACCTCTTCCATCAGGTAGCATCTTCATCTGCATTTTTTAAAACATAAACACATTCTCTTAACTGTGACAACCCCACCAAACACTACAAACTCAGATGCGTTCCGATTTTTAGGTAAGCTAATCCTATTACGAGCGAGTTCACCTACAATGCTAGAATGCATTACATGCATCATCTCGTGAGAGATGAGATTACTCGAGGAAGGTATGGCCAGTAGCCAAGGCAACTGCAAATGCTACACAGTCAACAGGAGTTTATGCTACTCTTCAGGTGCTGCTCCTGTCGTTTCTCTAATTTTTGCCAAAGCCAACAACAACAAAAGAAACAAGAGACACTGACAAGCAGGGAGCAAGAGTGTGCAATTACAGTCTGGTAAAGGTCTGGTTTGGAATGGGTTCCACTCTACATTTCAGCGTTACTGCGAGATTAAAGTGACAAACAGGAGGTGAAGATCCCTGGAACGGCCACGTGCCGTAGGGCTTGTCCCTTACACTTCCTCACCGGCTCTGACAAAGCCTCAGCCGCAGCTCGGCACTGCCCACAGTCCCATCCGCGCAGCGCAGCGTGGGCCCGGCCGCCGCCGCCCTCAATGACCAGCCAGGCGTAAAGCTCCTGGATTGCCACTGATCTTGTTAAGGCTAAATCAGATGGTTTGGCCAAAAAACACTATATTCCCTGACCAGAGATCAGCTTCCCCTCTACCACCCGATAACCGCTCTTAAAGGATGCATTAATGGGCTTCTGTTCACTCCGAGCCCGTTAAGCAGAGGCCAAGCTACCATAAGAGGGAACAGATTTGAGTAATGATCTCTTATGAGGCAGCAAACCTACATATAGTGTTTAAAATTATTCCCCTAGGACAAGATGTTTTTCACCAAATCTCCCACATGACAGTTTGACATATTGGTTCAGGCACATAGCTCTGCATCTGTACACACTACAGAATCATCTTTTTCAGTTTTCAAGAAAAATAAGGTCTGAAAACATTTCACGTCTCTGCACAGTGGACCAAGTCTCTGTAGATTAATTCACTCCTAAAATGGTATTTTTAAACACAATTTCCTTTCTGTTTATAAACAAATGAACCGTCTCCTCCCCCTTCAACACAAACCTTGGACAAAGGTATTTTCTTGAGCTCGCAGTGCATTTGTCCACCAACACAAACACATCTCCATAAAAGCTGCACAGCTCGGCTCCCTCCCCCTCTGGCACCCCACAGCCCTGTGCTGGATCAGATCTGTCTCTTCTAGCCCCGCATTTCTTGGGGCAATGACTGGCTTTGGCTCTGGGCTCTGTGCAGCACCAAGCATTCTGCCAGCACTCAATGGAAACCATTACTGAAACCTTGCTACTCTGATTTCAGCCCTTCACTTATTTTGTGTAATTTGTGTCATTTTTAAAACCCATAAAATGCTTAAAGATGCAACGCTCCTCGAGATGACCAGAATTAAAGCACAAACCAGCAGCGTGCATGGTTATTACGATGCACAGCTGGGGCTGATGACACTTAATGAGGACCACACTTGAAACAGGGAGCAGGTGATTCCCCTCTGCTGACCACGAATGCTGCACACAGCCACTCCAGCTCCAGAGTACCGGTCACATCTCATTCATTTACATTTCAAGAAGTCATTTGGCTTGGTCAACTCGTAGATTTATGGCAGGGATCTGCCAGCTGAGCTACAATATAAAAGCCTTTTTCTCACAAAGGAGGGAAGGCCGTTTAGTCAAAAACGTGTGCACAGCACTGAGCGCTGCCCCACACCACTAATGCATCCTGCAAGCCAGAACCAAGAGCTTTGCTCATTAAACCTTGTGATTTTGCAGCACGTAGACAAGACAACACTCACCTAGCAGGAGAGGTGAGGCAAGGAGTGGCTGCTGCTGCTCACTCGGCTGTGAGCACAGCCCACTTACCCTTTATATCAAGTCGCTGCCCACCTCTCCATCAGACCATCAAGTCTAGCAATGTCCTCTGATTCTTAAAGCCTCTTCCTGCATAGGCAGCATGATTAATTGGAGGTGCCTGTGACTCTAAAGGGAGCATGTATCAGACCATGCTGCAAAGATGTTTATTTTGCTTTAAGTGGTCTCGGAGCTGGCATGGAGCTGTATCAGCGCTCGCTGCTTGCACGGAATTTAGATAACAGGAGACATAGAGTACCTGCTGTGAATACATAGTGGTCTTTTTTCTGCCCTAGCCTCCTTACACACTCGCATTTTCACCAATGGAAGGATGAGCATATCTCAACAGGGCGGCAACCCAAATCCATGGCTGCATTAAGGAAGGGCTTACTGTTACTTCTCTCCCTGATGGCTGTAGGGTTGCAGTCAAACTGCAGATTCCTCCCCTGAAGCTCCAACACCCAGCTAGGAATGGGTACCACTTCAAGAACACATGCCAATGCCTGAAGAAAACTTGTAAAAACACCACTAAGTAGAAAAAACACAAACCCAATCAGCGGAAATGGAAGCAGTCATCTTATACACAGCACGACCTTGATGATGTAGAACAAATGACGTACAGAGGAAGAGAAAAGACATCACAGTTCAAAAAAGATGCTCTCTCTATCCAGCTGGGAGAGAAGGAAGAAGGGGAAAAAACAGAATTTCCCTGTAGGAGAGCAGCATGCTGTCCGTGGTTTTACAGGAAAGCATAAAACTGTCTACACCTGTTTATTTATCTGGAAGCTATTATTAAATTAGTTATTTCCAACTATATGGCTCTCTGAGAAGAAATACAAGCTCTGTATCAAGTGGGGGGAAGCCAGAAGTTCAGGAGAAAATTCATAGTTGTAGGGCAAATAACCCCCAGGAATAGCACTCAAAGAAAATAGTGCAGAATATGGTATATTTTTGGTAGACTTAAGTAGATGGTATACAGACAACTAGTAAGAAGAGAGTGGCTGACCTTTTATGATGGCTGAGGCTTACCAAGCACTCTACTAGGGAGGGATCTCCAACGAGAAATCCTTCCCTGGTGGTGGTCAGCCCTTAAATGGGGTCTGGGAGAGGTGCAGCCAGACTCCACCCCTTCCAATCACACAGGTACATTACCTTCACCTGTGCCCCTGTGGCTGACTCAGTGCTCACCTCAGGTGATCAATCAGTGGTTCAGGCCGTGATTCAACAGTTCCCATATAATAATACACCTTGGGATAAAACCAGCTTCTGTTCCCTGTTGGATGGTATGGATGGGAAGGAGGGAAAGGGGTACAGTTCACTGTTTTTAACTCATATCCTTCCTCTCTTTTGGCTGCCACCAGTTCCTCTTTTCAGTTCAACACGTTAATGCTCATGTTGGCTTTACTGCACAACAAGCAAACCACACAGGGAAGTGAAGTTCTGACTGCCCCCCATTTTGAAGAGGCTGCCGAAGAAGATTTTAGCTCATCTGTAAGAAAAGACCATTTCTGCAAGCCATCAGGAGCCGTGGTGCTGCAGTACTGCTTTCTGCAAGGCTCATCCTGCCTTCCCCAGAGCAGATGGATCACTGATACGTGGCAGCGAGTGAAAGCTGAGCTGTGACAGCCAAACTTTCACCTGTGGCCCATACTAATCCAACTGTACAGCTTCTGAACAACTGGTCGATCTCCCAGCACCGCCGCCAATGCCACGCTCTCCTCAGCCCTGCACGGTATGAGAAGCTGCGTCCCTACCGGCTAAAAAAAGCAAAGCAAACCAACTGCCACCAGCACTCAAACCGTTCTTGGGCAGTTCCAAGAGAAAACAAGTGGAAATCGTGAAACTGTAACGTGTCCCACTGCAGCTGATTCAGCTCTCCTTCTATGCTACCATTTGGAGGCCAGTGAACCCACTGGGAGTTGTGGATTATTTACTTCGGTCTGAGCTGATGACAAAGCAGAAAGTCACCCTGTCCTTCCCCCGCAGTTCACAATACCTGTAGAGGCTTTCTTCATGACTCATTTTGAGGAGGTACGCATAACATACTGCATTTGTAAGAAAGCAGATTCTGTTCTCTAAGCCAACAAAACACTTGCTGGTCAGGAAAGACTGCCATTCAGAGGAGACTTTTATGAGTCCCAGGGCTCATACCTGACAGACATCAGTGTATCCTCAACCCCTTCTGGCAAGCAAACTTTCAAGTAAAGTTGTGTCATCCCATGTGCCCAGGGATACGGCTCCATACCTGGTACTGAGACCAAATAGGTTCAGCAAAGAAAGAGAAATCTGTTCACACTCCACAGCAGTAGTCATGAGAAAAGGCAACCACAGCTTGCACTTCTGTTCAGCTCAGAAAGGATTCAGTGGCTCAAATTCTCCCTCCCACCCATTACATTCAGACCCGGTATTAGGAAAACAGACTATGAACAGCTTCTCTGAATGCCCACTCCAAAGGACTGCAGCTTTTTCAGCCATGTCTCTCTCCACCTCTGCATCCCATATGGAACACGAAGAGGAGAACTCCACAGTAGGAGTGAATATTGGCTGACTGATCCCATGTTTTCTCTACTGTTGGCGTACATCACTCACTTGCACTAACTAAATGCTTTGAGCATATTTTCACCAAAGATAACAACCCACACACCCATGATGAGCAAGGAAACGCTGGATCTCGCATCCAATATTTCAAATGTATTTCATATGCACGCAAATGATCACATAGCAGCTCTACGCACAGCTCCAGACCACGTGAAATCCATCTCCTGAGAGTCAGAATGCAGGAGCAGAAAAAATGTATTTTTTTTTAAATAAATTTCAAAGTGGAATTTTCTGCCCACACTTGAGTCAGATGGAACTGTTCAGCGTGCACTCATATAACTAAACCTATTTCCTGAACGTTGCATAGTATTTATTCCAGGACAGGACAAAACTGAAATGAACTCTATCTACATGTTCTGCCTTCAATTGACATCTTGGCACTTAAGGAAGTGAGTGTACGAATGGTGACTAATGCCTTCGGCCCTGCCCCCTCCAAGACGCACGGCACAACTGGGCACCAGCAGCCAAAGCTCCAGGGAGCTCATCACTGGTCACAGAAAAGCTCTGAACCGTCACTGGGTGGTGACCCAGACTATGGCCTCAAATCAGGTTCCACTGACTTGCAAGTTGCTTTCTCCCCATTACGATGGCACTTCTCAAAGCATGTTAATTGACAAAACACAGCTCTGAGCTTGGTCTGCTGGCTGCACCATCACCACTAACTTGAATCTTAGCCAGAGGATGGTAACTGAATGAGCAATATTTACTTTAACAGCCAACTAATTCTAAACCAGTCCTACTGCTATAGTAAGCTTTGCTGCAGCTCATTTCTTCTTGAGCACACGTGGGTCAAAAGTGGTAATACTGCCTTCAGACCACAGCGAGCTTCAATACACAGAACAGGCCCGCAAAAATAGCGTTAAAATGCCCACTCACACTAGCAAGGAAAGTGGGTGTATTAATGGAGTTTGTAAAGGCAATGAATAGATGGTGATTATGCACAGAGTGAAACAGAGGAAGAAACATGTAAATTCCAGCCTTCTCTCATCAGATTTGTGCAAGAGTCTACATAATTGCTGAGAAAAAAATAGAAATGACAACACTAAGTAGGATATTTAAGCCCTGCAAATTATACATGGAAATCTCTGTTTTCCTTAAATGAAAACAGAATGAAAGAAGAAGATTCCCTTCAAAGAACTTTGTTTGTGGTCGTTTAGTTTCAGGATGCAAATTAAATGAGTACTTGTTAGCCTAATGAAAAAAAAGAAAAAGAAAAAAAAAGAATTTGTCTCTGAAATATTATCAATCTCTCATGAGGAGAAGGTTTGGATACAGTTGGTTGAAACCTATTACATACATAATCATCTTGTTCCCAAAGAATCAATAGGAGCAGCATCCTCATATCCCACAGTCAGCTCTGCATCTAGCTCAGTGGCCAGGGCAGGGGCATCCAGAGCCCTTCGGCTGCTGAAAGTTCATCCATCAGTTCCTCCCATCTTCTCCCTAGTTCTGCCTGCACCTCCTGCAAGTGCCTCTGCCATACCTATAACTCACAATTATGAGAGCCCGGAATACAAAACTGCCACAGGCAAAGTCAATCACTCCCAGGGGTCTCACACATCTGAGGCTCTTGCACACCAAGAAATGGTGATAACGTACATTAACACTGTGGGTTAAGCCACATGAGCTCAAGAATATTTGTGAAAATACTGCTGTAGTTTACCAAAAGCTTACAGTAAGGTAGAATAAACAGCATCCAGGATCTTTATTTCATCCGATTTGTTTAGAGCGTTACCTTGAAATACATCTCATTCCTCTTTAGGATACCTCCAATTGCAGTTTGTCGGTCTTGGAAGCAGTGGCTTGTATGAGGAGACCTTGGGAAACAGCTTCACTAAAATCAAAAGGAGTTCAAGCAATTTCAAAAAAGAGATCAGAAACCTAAGAACAAAGCCTGGGATGATCCTGAGAATCTGCAGAGAGATATGCCAGAGATGGGCACTCCGTGGTCCACCCTGATGAATGCAGAAGGCACAGAAGTACCACTCTAAAACCAATGGCTTTCTAATTGTGATTTGCTAATTCCTAGTAATTTGTGAACAGTTTCTAAAAAGTCTAAGAAAAGTAACTTAAAAAAAAAAAAAAAAAAGCAGCAGCAGACATCAGAAAGCTTGAATTTGAATCTCAGCTGGAAAACATTCAGGTGTTTGTAAATCAGAATGATACCTGATGCTGTAGATGCAAAATACAATGGGAAATGCTTGCTAGGTCTTTTTTGCAATAGAAAAGTCCCAAATTCTGGTACCTCAAATTTGATTTTGGTTGCAAGAGATGGAAATGTTGTCAAACAATAGATTTGGTGCATTCAGAAATATCCCACAAAATAGCAGAGAGGTATGCTGATTCAGCTGGAGGTCACACATCTTGACTGAGGACCAGGGCCTGTTTGAACAGTACATTTTAAAGTTAAATTTATCTGGAGGAAAAACGATACACAGATATATTATCAGACAGAAAAAATGCACTACCATGTGAAGGAGGAATGGCAGTACAGGAAATTCACCTTAACAAAAAACACAACAGAAAGAAACCTGGCTTTCTCAGGTAAGTCTTTGAGTGCTACTATTAGGATGAGAAAAACATTGAGCTCATCTTTTTCTTCCAATTGTCACATCACCATGAAGAGTCTTCATGAAATTTTCAGAATAGCAACAAATCAGGAGCAAATAGCTGCTGGAGGAACAAAGTCATGTACAGACAGACTTTCACTGCTTTTCAACTGAAAATTAACTCTGAAGTTTCAAAGGCCTGTAACACATCGGAATGGACCAGTACAGCACAACACTGACACGGTCCCATCTTCAAACCTAAAGCTAAAAGTATGAGCCCAGATTTACTTTCTAGCCACACGCTCGTGTGATTTATGAACCACAACAATTTCAGTATCACTGGAAAATGAAACGATGACAGACAATTAACTTTCCACTCCATGCTAGCAGCTGTGTAGGCTCTGCTTTAGAGCAATCAGGGACAAGAACTCCAGAAGTGCCAACTTCCACTTAGTGACTGTGCAGGAAGAGCAGGGACAAGGGACAGGACGGAGCAGCACCAAACCACTCAAGTGCTGACACACTAAAGCAAGACGCATACTTCACAGTGATGGGGAGTCTGTATAGGATTAGCAGATGACAAATTACAGTTTGTTTCTTTCCCATATGCATTTCCAACTATTTGTTAAAACTGCTGTTAATCTGGGTTTGGATCAGTCTCCGTCCTACCTTGGCCACACTTACAAACATTCAGCACAAACATGGAAACGGGAGTTGGTTTCTAGCTGACACAATTGTACACACAGCCTATCAAGTAGGGCACTAAAATAAAAAATCATTCAATTTAAGTGAAGGTGTATATACACAACCCCTGAAACGTATTTTAACGTCTCTCATGGGGGCTAATCTGGGATCTGTTATCACAGAGATAACCAGATATCCTGAGGTTGGGAAGACTATACTGACTGTGCAGCTCTTTCTTTTACGTTCATTACGGAAGCATGGCCATCCCACCAGAGGGGAAGTCCCAGTGTTTCCCTTGCTCATACAGTGCCCAGGAGAAAACCTTCCAGACTCAGTCACACTCTCTCCCCAAGGTTCAGCCAAGCAGCACTTTTCATCAACTGAGTTAACAAAGGAGTGGTAGAGGGAGATAAGTTTAAAGCAGATAGAGTATGTAAATAGCATGAAGTGAATGCTCCTCTATAAGCACAGGTAGAGAAAGCAGCGACTGTTTCACCCATACTTGCTAGCTTTGGACCTGGAAAGGCATAGCACAAGAAAAGAAGGAGACAACAGACCTAACACTCTGCCTGGTGTGCCCTAGGCATGGCAGGAGCCAGCCAGAGATGAATGCTAGCACAAACAGCCTCATTCCTCCAGACAGAAATGATAGCATTACTTAAGTCATGGAATTTAAAACAGAGGAATTTGCTGTGGACAACTCGTCACTCCTATAAAAAGTAGTTAAGGAGCACAGAATAATCTTGTGGGTGCGTGCTAATTAGACAATTGCAAATAACCTTCCCATGCACATGGTCTGCAAGACATTTAAAGCTTAAGACACCCTCATAAAATCAGAAGCAAAGCAGTGAGGCCAAGATCACACCGGGAAAGGATTTTGTTCACAACTCCAACGCTCACCAGGGTGGGTGCTCCTACACTACAGCCCCCTGCACATCCTGCTCGCTGCAGGACAGCCCCTTGCTTCCACACATGCAAGCTCCAAAGAAAAACGATGCTACTACAGAAATAAAGCTGAAAAAGAAGACATCGCTGTACTCATCTTTACAGCTATCTCAAGAAGGGCACTGCTTGCACTTTGTCGCTCTGTCAAAGCAGGCAAGATTTTTAAGCACCCCAGTTCACCACCATGACACAAATGCAGGGAAGGCTACAAACAGGCTCCACCCCACAGCTGACTCACCCGTTCCATCCGCACGGGCAGGGTGAGATGCAGGTGGTGCCACGTGAGTCACACCACCACAACCCTCACCCAACGTTTCCATGAGCCAGGGCTGTTGCACGTTCAGCACACTGCACTACATGCATCCTAAAGCATGAGAGACGCTGGGGTAATTGGCCCGACGTCAGAACTGGTTATTCTGAAGGTAAGAGCATTCAGATTGTGTTTTAGACATCTTTTGAGTGGCAAGCTCCAAGCCATGCCGCTAACCAAAAATGTGTCTTCAAACAGAAGCATCACGCCCTCATGGATGAATGCTTTGTTTCCTGGAAAATGCACTGAGAAATAGGTACTCACAGCAGTATTGCAATGAATTATTCTACCCTCCATCCTTCTCAGAGGTTGTATCCATGCAGCCTCATCTTCCAGATGCACAGCTGCCAAGACAGATGAAATTTTAAGCCTGCTCGTCTTAGATAAGAGGGTGAATGAAATGAAAGCAGTAGTACCCATCACCAATTATTCTACGAGGACATATGCATGACAGAAACCGAACCCGATTTCTTAATGTGCCCATCTTGATCCATATTCTCCAGGCCAGCAGCAGCAAGGCAGCTATGCTGGAAAGAGTTAATCTTGCCTGGAACGTATCTCAGATTTCTCAGAAAGTCAAAGACTGCAGCTGAAGCCGGGCTGACTGCTCCCCTGCCTGCCTGCAGCCTGACCCCTGACATTTCCACTCTGCTTCTCACTGGCACAGAAAACTTAACCATACACAAACAAACAGGTTGGGAGGACAGATAAATGGAACACAGGAGGAGGAGAAAGGAAAGATTTCTCGGATTTCTTTTAATAGCTGTGATTAAATAATAACAGCCACCACCAGACCTGGGTGAGGGGCTGGCATTTATCAGTAAAACCCTGAAGTCTACGGCAAGACATCTCTGTTTAATTAAACCTGAAAGGGTCCCTTCCCCCTTCTCCTTCCTAGGGAGGTTTGAGGATCCACACGTTTAAAGATACAGTGAGTCCTTTTTAGGCCCTTTCTTAGAAAACACAAGGGAACAAAGCACCCGTTCAAAAACACAGCTAGGATTTACAAACTCTACTCCAAAGAATTCTATCAAATGAAATGAAATTGGCAAACCTTAACAGAGAGGTTAGCTTTTTGAATTAGTCGTATTTAACCCTCTGAAGAAACGCACACATTAAGCAATGCGTTTTCACAACACCCTGCTGTGAGCATGCACGTAAGGATAGCAGTCAGGCCCGCAGCCACACGGGCTTTGGATCGGCCGTCCCAGTTGGAGTCCAAGGGAGGAATCTGCCCAGTGCTTGATGCAGCTTTACCGCCCCATCCTCAGCCCGTTTTCACACCACCCTGGTGGCACCAACATCACTCCACGCTGGAGCAGCGTTCACATGCACACAGACCACAACAACAATTTTATCCACACACTGCTGAAACGCGGGACCCCAGCTCCAGTCTGCGTGCCTTCATTTCATTCTGGAGAGCCACCGCCTCAGAAAGCCCCTGCCCTTTGATTTTATCCACGGCGAGCAGGGCAGGCAGCGTCTAGCAGCAGCGCGCACAGCCCCGAGGCCAGACAGACACCTTGAAACCAAGCAAGCAAAGCAACCAACCCACTCTTAGCTCGCTGGAGCGGAGCAGTTGGAGCCGTGCCTCCAGCACTCCCGCGCAGCAGCCTCCCAGCCCGGCAGACAGCGGGGCAGCGATGCTGAACGCGGAGCGCAGCACCAGCCTCCTCCTTCTTCCAAACGGGTTGTCATTTCCACGCGTATTTTTTACAAGTTGGCCGTGAGCATTCATCCTTTCCTCTTTTTCCTTCTTCTCAATAACCGTCAAGACGAGCGTTGGTGCCTTTTTAACCTCTTATCCTCCCCCCGTTTAATTCTTCAACGCAGAGAAGAGCAGCACAGAAAATGGAAAACCGTTGTGTTCCACATTCATTTAGCAACACAGTATGCATGATCTGTTTTTCTAAACCCACTTTTTCTTTTTCTTCTTTTTCTTCCCTCAAAACTTTCCAGAAGCTGAATAAACTGGTGGTAGAATTACATATATTTCTTCTTTTTGTGTGTGTGTGTGTGTGTGTGGTGTAAATTGCCAAAGCAGCAAAGGGAAAGAAGGAGAAAATGTTGAAATAATGATTTCTTGTAGAATCAAAAGTGAGAAGTGGGAGAAAGGGTTATTTCTAAAGCACACATTCTAGTTGTGGAAGGAAGTTCTACATTACGTAGGATTTAAAGAAAAAAAAAATCCCAGGAAAATATAAAATCAAAACCTGTTATTTTTTTTTAACTACCCATATTCTTAAATACGTAGTTTCTTTCTTAAAGAAGTACTGTGATGAACTGAAACATGTCTCCATATATCCATAAAAAAAAATCATTATGCAATGACAAGAGACAATTCAGTATATAATCAAAGACAGAATCCTGACGTTCAAAGAGAAAATGACTGTAACAGCAGTGACTTTGAAGATGAGAAGGGTATTTTCATTTTTTTTTAATAGAAACAATGGCCATCAAGATTTTTACTGCAACAACTAATGCTTAAATGCATAACTTAGTATGCAGCATGCCTGGCAGGTATAATTAGAAGCAAAAATAATAATAATAATAATAATAATAAAAAAAAAGAAAATAGTGATGCGTAAGAAATTAATACTTACAGTGGAATCAAGCAGCATTCTATAAATGGTTAACCATTCACCAAAGGGTAGCAAACCCTCCTGATGACAGACATGTTACTCCTAGGGCACCAGAACCAGCCAACAGAGAAGCCTCAGCGCAGCACACAGCTTGGCCAGTTCCATTTCATTTTTCTTCTAAGACACCAAGTTCCTAACAATAAAATGGCTGCACAAGACCTAGACACTCAGGTTTAATACTAGTGTTTTGGTTTTTTTTTTCACCTCTGGAGCAGGAGGGAAGGTAATGCTGTGGTGATATTTGGTGCGTGTCAGATAATCCAGTTCTCTGAATTTGCATGTGGTTCTGCCCTGCAGCAAAACAGGGCCTCGGAATCCATCAGGATTCCAAAGCACTTCTGTGCAATAACAAAAAATAGCACTCGGTGTAACACTATCCACCCCACATGTTCGAGTACCACAAATGAGAAAGCAGACCGACTATTCAAAAATTATTTGCCATCAAGAGCCACTTTGTGCCATCGCTTCCATGGGCTTTTCAACATTTCCTTTCATACGAAAGCTCAAGAACCAATGTTCCACCGGTACAGAACTTCCACGTTACAAACAACTACACTAAAACATCGACGTGGTCGGAATTTGTTCTTCCAGAGAATGGCATATTTGGCTGTAAAAGCCACAGTTTGAAATACGGGCTGAACTGCGGTGATTCACAAAAAGTGAATCACAAAAAGGGAAATTTTGTGAGTGAACAGAGAGCTGTTATGTAACCCCTGAAGTAAGGAGCGTAGTATTTTTCTGTTCTTTGATCGGAAGATTATCAGAAGACTGCGGTAAGTAGTCAGCGACTGGGTGACTAAAAATACGCCTTTCAAAACCAAATTCATACTGAGCACAGTGCGAGCTACAGAAAGTCAGAAAGGAAACAAAACGGTGCTAAATCACATCGGTAACACACAGACACGCACTGAAAATCGCAGAGGCCTCCAAGTCGGAGCGTGCAAAGCGCTAACCACTTGCTGGGGAAAAGCTTGAGAGTGTGTTCTGAATAACGAACTGCAGAATTTTGTGACCCATCTCCCAGAAATTTGCACATCATTGGGAAATTGCACATCTGTTGAAGCAGTTTGTTTCTGTGCAAACACAACGCATGAAACAGCAACTAGTGAAAGAGCAACCCACAGCTCAGCAACCCTCCCTGGGTGGCAAAGGATGAGTTTCAACGAAGTCAAGGCTGTCAGGATACAGTGTGAGCACTTCCCTTGCCCCTGCAGCACACACAAACTTCCTTCCTATAAAGCACACGAAGGAGAAAAAAAAAATCCACTTCGTCAAAGCATTTGCTGCCTCTGCACCAAAACTGAACCTTAGTGCTGTGTTCTCTGTGAAATGCACGTACACGGGGATGGGACATCCACACTCTGACTGCATGGACAGCAGCTTCACCTAAGTGACACGCTTAAGATCATTTCTAAGAGCATTCACGTTGTGATTTCTGCCCAGCTTTCTAAATAAACAGATACAGATTCACGCAGTTCCTTCTCCAATTGTGTTCCTGTACCATGTAGGTCAGTGGCAGCGTTTTCACTGACTGCAGTCACACAGGAGCAAGGAAGCAAAATTTGTGGGAAAAAAGCCACCAGAACCTCAGTACGGGAAGCCTGCAATGGACCGGCGAGACATTGCTTTCAACTAAGGTGTCCAAAAATACATTTTCAAGCAGAATTAAGAAAAAGAGCTCCGGAGAGATTTTATAAGTAATCAGAACTGATTTGTCAAAGTAAGGGCTTATGTTCCTTCTGTATTTCACATTTCCGAGGCTGTCCCAAGCAAAAAGTCTTCAAAGAGCAGTTTGTCAAAAAAACATGGAAATGGCTGCTCGGTGCTATTGCCAAAGGTTATTTCCACTTTGACCATGAAGGCTTTCAGGTGTATTCATTCCTATCCACGCCATCATCATTCGAAGAATTGTTTATACCTGGGATCTATTTTAGTAGTACTGTGAGAACACCTAACAGTTTCTTTAACAAAAGCATTTTCCACGTGGCAGCTCGGCAGCAAGAAGCTGCTCCAAGCAGGCATCTTTCTATTAGTCCTATGTCTACCACAGAGTTTTATGCTCACCATTAGAACCCCTTTATTAAAAAGGAAACAGTCAAAAAAAACCAAATATATGCTTTGATTTGCTATTGCTTGCAACTTGCTGTCTGCAACGTTACTGTAAGTTTGCTGGAAAGACTGCTGTAACCCAAACACGCGTGTGTGTTGCACACACACCTGTATCAATGGGAGAATCGCCATTACTCACTGACACCACAGAGCTATTCCTTACAATCCAAGGAAATGCTGCCAGAAGGAAGAAAAATACCTCGGCTTTCACACGTACAAGCTAATGACCAATGCCTGCATGAAGCCACACATTGGGGCCTGCTGTGATAGAACTGCTCTAAAAAATAAAACAGCACAGAAATACGAACGCCGCAGATGGAAAGAAACTCCTGACTCCCAAAATTAGCTCCGTGCTTACTCCCCCATGCTGTAGGATCTCCAGCTTGAATCGCTGAGGCACAGCACAGTGGGGCAGCTCCAGTCCTTGCAGACGTGGCTTGGTGAGCAACACCTTGGTGTTGTTGACCAACGGAGCCAACAGGAGCACAACCAGCACACACCTCGCTCAATGGGAAAGCAGAACGGTGATGTGGGCAAGAGATGCCCCAAAGTATACATCCAGAAGAAGGAACTGTGACACTGTCTGAAGCACGCACCTCAGGTCCATCATGTATTTTCCAGAAAGTTCCAAGGTGGCCTACAAAGGCCTTTTCAGCTGGAGGTGGGTGGGGAGGGAAGCAATGAGGATTAAAGACAGATCAATTTTGCTCTAAAATTTTAAATGAAACACTCCTGTTTTGGAAAGAATTTCATTAAGGTGAAAATATAATACAGAAGTACCCATTTAGAAAGAATGTGCTATTAATTCTTAGCAGTGTGTGTGAAAGGGAAAATTGCATTTTTATCTAAATGGTTTTCTCTGCATAATCCATTTACAGTATTCTTTTACAGCTCAGTAATGGGAACTTTTCACATTTCTATTTGGGCCAGACCACTGTGGAAAGCAGGAGCCATCTTTAAAAATGATTAAAACACAGCCTCCCTAAAGCAGGTTCTGAGAGAAGCTCCGCAGAAAGGGGGCAAAAGGCAAGTAAAGTATGTCTTAAAGGATGGGAGCAGGAGCAGAGGGGAAAAGCCCTCTGTCTTGATGACGTAAGCCACATTTTTGCCAAGGACGGGAAAAAGGATGTAGGTTAGGGAAAAAGGATTTAGGTTAGTTTTTTTCTAATGGAGAAGAAAAGGTTTGGTCTTTTACCTGTCCTATGTGTGAAGCAAAACCAGCTCCTCTTCAGTGCAGTCAAGTCCCACACATATATATGGAGTAAAATGGTTTTGTGGTATTACTGAATGACTGCACAGGAACATTCGGAGCTATAATAGTAGTTTCTAGTACATACAACTAAAAAAACTTTTCATCATTGTGAACAAATGCTCGCTTCTCTCTACTTCCAGTTCCACACAACTTGAAACTAGATACAATCTAAACAACAGTTTCAAACCATCGACACAAGGATCCAGGTTTTCCTGATGCACTGCCATCAGCTAAAAGCAATGAACTCAAGGAAAAGTGAAAGCAGACTCAGAACTGCCTGGACCACATGTGGTGAGGTTTGCTCCATCTGACACAATTAAGAGAAAACAGAAAATCCAAAGCTGTTAAAATTCTAGATTTCAGACTCAAATATCTGAGACTCAACTACAAAACAAAGCAGCATACTGGCCCTGTGTTTAACACACAAATAACCATTCTCCAAATCACGTATCAGGGCTCATAAAAGAAGTTAAAGCTTTGTATTTTCTAACCATTGCTCATTTGATATTCTTTGACTTTTTTAGCTTATTTCTGAAAATCAATTATAACAAATCATTCTATTCTTCTGACTAGATGTATGTTAAGTGCAGCAGCAATGTAAATACAATTGGACAGTGAATAGTTTTTATTCCCTTTACCTAGCCATACTTCTCACTACAATGCAGTAATTACAGGAATCTACTCCTGCTTTAAGCTTTACAGTAAGCTCTTTCCAAATTTAAGGCCAGCAACCAACCCTTCATTATGCTTAATAGGTAGACATAAAAACTTAATTATATCACAGTCTCTCCAACTGTATGTTTTTCCAGCTCCTGGAGTTCACACTTATCTGACTGAAGGGAGAGATTTTTAATCTGTTCTATTCCATAATGTGTATTTGAGGATCATTTGTACAAACTGCTCTGGAAAAAAAAAAATTACTCGAAAATACAAGAGGATTTGGATGATTATTTGAGTACAACTTCATTGCTTTGTTTAAATAAATAAATAATAAAGCAGCATTGGTCAGCCCCCATAAAAACGACAATCACAGTGCTACAGCAGCAGCAAGAAATCGAGGCTGCACTTTGTGAGCCCCAAACACACCACACCTGCCCTGCAGCCCCGAGCAGTCCTGTACCCAGAAGCAGCAAATTGATTTCTTCAGTTCTCATACGTACCTCAGTTCAAGTAAATTCAGGAATGCGGTTTATCCACAGAACAAACGGCTTTATCATGTAATATACAGTCTTATTTTGCATGCACAGAGTTTAAAGTTTAAAGCAAAACGCTGAGGTTCCTGCTGTAGCTTTCCCTCTGACAGTTGCCTCCCTGCATCACTTCAGAGCCAGCTGAATTCATACCCATTCTGCAGACAGCTACCATAAATAATAATAAAAAGATGGTACGAAACGTCCTGTTGACTAAAAGCAACGAAAACGAACGAGAAGGAAGATGTCACTCAGCAGTCCCTCTTTTCTTTCGTAGTGCTCCTATCTCAAACTCGGTAATGTGACATTTTAATTGTACTTGAACCAGCCCTAATTTCTGCTCTGCCTCTAAAATTAAGGACTTGTACAGAGAGCAGCTGGAATTGGGATGCGAGCTGTTTCTCCCAGCGTACAAAGAAAAGTATGTGCCTTATTTAGAGGCAGAGGAGGAACCACAACGTCCAACGACAATAAAAATCAGAAAAGAAAAATCATACTGATTTTATCATCAAAAACACACTTGTGCTTCTGATTTGTTTAAATCAAGAATGTGTTACAAGTGTTTGACCCCACATCCAGCAACAATAAAACCTGTTCCATCATAAAATAACAGCTGTTACGCACTTTATATGATAATACTATTTTTGAAGTGTATCAGAATTATTGTCTCATAGATTGTGGTAATTTTCATTGTGATTACCGTGGAATTCCCTGTGGGGGGTGGGGGTGGAACACAAACAATAGGCACATTTCTATCCTTTTCATGCTTTTAAAAGAGTGTTTGGCCTGAAATCAGGGCTACCCTTCAGACTGGGCAAAAAAAAAACAACTAAGTAAAATAAGTTTTTCAGTGTAACACTGCAGAATGAATAAAAATTTGTAACGCAAATGAGTCGCACCAAAAGCACCTATAGCAATAAACCCAAGAAGTTACCCAGGTGTCCTACAGATGTGAGGGATGCCCTGCTCGTGGCAGCATCGCATTGGGGCCGTGAGCTCACATCACGAGAACAGAGAGGTGCCACACCACTGTTATTTCCAGCAGCTGAAGCCACCGTGTGCATGCACTGGCTGGGGAGGATCGGCCCCTTCCCCGGTCCGAGAAGAGAGAAGCAAAGGAACGCCCACGATTCTTCTACCCCTACATTTCAGGAGGTGAAAAATATTTTCCCGTCCCTTCGCTTTCTTTTCCTGCAGCTCGGATAGAGGAATGCACTCAGGTTACTGCACTCACACGCTACGTCAAAGCGCCGCGACTGCTGTCTGTTTTCCAGGAGAGGAGAGATACTCCACGGAGGAGGGCAGTGCCAGCAGAGCGTTGTCCATGCTGACTCGCGGTGGGACGGGCGCTCCCGCTGCCAGGCTGCCATCCTCAGGGCCACCCCAGCACCCCACGGCTGCACATCGCCTTTGGGCCGCACGGCTGCAGCAGCAGGAACGTCTCTCAGGTTTCCGAAGCGCGGCACAAAGCACGGCGTCGATGCGCGGCGCAACGCAACCATAAAAATCACAACGGTGCGGGGCCTTATTAATACGGACTCCACCGCGATCGAAATCGAACGCAAAGCCCAGCATCCATAAGCGCCGTGGTAATGACTTGACCAACTGTGCCATCTAGCCAAGAGCCGGGAGCACTCCCAGCGCTCGCTCCCCGCCCGCTGTAACCCCGCAGACAATCGGAGCGTCACCTCCAGCAGTGGGTGGCAGAGACGCGTTCCCCGGGGACGGACCCTCGCTGGGATGCATTTGCATTCCTGGTTTTGTGCTGTCTTCCACCTCCCGTCACCCCGTGCCTTCGCTCAGCCAAGACCAAAAGGCTTTAAAATGTCACAGTGGAAGAAGATGATGAGAAAGGAGGGAAGAAAGAAAAACTGAAAAGATTTTTCCAGGAAAGAGATGCTAAAATTCTGAGCAGGCGATAACCCCGGCCGGCCTCCATTTCCTATGTGAATAGATCCATTTACATCTTCATAGCAAAATGGTTTCAGGGTACTTCAAAGAAAAAGAGAGGGGAAAAAAAAAAAAAAAGAGGTCGTGCCATTCTTTTTAAACTGCATTTCGGGAGAGTGTTAAGGGGAGGAAGGATGCGGCCATCTCCAGCTTTTTTACACATCTGCTTCATACCACGAATTAAAACCCTCGATTTTAAATCAAGGGTATACCCTTAATGAGGGGATGAAATGTTTCAGGTTTTTCCTCACTTTACAAATGGCTGCTTTTTCAATTAACCGCGCTTCCTCAGCCTCAGGATGATCTTTCTATTAGCTCTCTATATGCTCTCTAATATTTGGTGAATATAAATTCACCAAATTAATGAGATGCAGACTTAATTCTGAGAATGTATATTTCATCACAAAAAAATACCAACCGAACAAACAAAAAAACGCTGACTGCTGAAAAGCTTCTCTGTGATCAAGGATACCAAGTGCTGAAGGCCCAGCAGCCAGAACTCGAGCTAAGAGAGTTAAAAGAAGAAAAGGGAGCACCTCAGTGTTTGTATCTTGCTTTTTGAAGGCTCCCAAAGAGAAAAAAAAAAAAGAGAGAGATCCAAGATGCCGGGCAGTGTGGCCAACAGAGAAAGGCTGCACGCGGCCTCTCGTGCAGTATTCGGCAAAGAACCAGCAGAGCTCCTCACAGCTCACACACGTGCTGTTGCTGTGCTTGCTCTCAAATAAACTGTATTCATCTTAGTGCAAAAATCTATCAAGGCAGCGCTTAAACATAACCAGATTTTCCCAATCAGAAAAGACTCCTTCGGACAAACCTCAAAAGTGAATGAAAATCGGGACGGTGCAGCGTCGTGCACTGCGTTTTTAGGCTAAAATGCTAAGCAGACACAAATAGATTTGCTCAAATGAAAACCAAACACACATGACTGACGCCGTGACAGACACCCAGCACGAGCTGAGCACGCGGACACGGAGCGGTCCACTCTCGGGAGCAGCAAGTGACCAACACACACGTGCATCCTGGGGAGCGAGATCCCTGGCATGTGGCTCTGAAGCATCGTCACATCACCCACTAAATGTATTAAATTTGTACCAAAAAGTCTTTGTGTTTGGTCATTAGTAATTAGTAATGCCTTAATAATCAGTCGTGTCTTAACGGCATCATCAACAAGAACAACCAAAACTTTTGCAAAGGAAAAGCGAAGAATGGGGCTATTTTCACACACTCTGGTTGCCTCATCAGTATGTGCCAGATAGAGAAAACCTGGTTTGCATTTTAAGAGCTGAAAAATCCAACCGAGACTTATTTAATTTCCGTAGAGTACCCCGCTCTGTGTCCCCACCCAAAAACTCATGGGGAGAAGCACAGAAGGGAACAACACATCTCATCTACAGGAGCTCCCTCTTAGAAACACCGCTCAAATAAGCAAACGAGGAACACTGTGCTTCAGAATGCCCACCCCAGCCTTAAATATGTCCCCCAAAACATAGGCATGCATTCATACAGATGAAATTTGCTGCTTTCGGGGGCTCAGATTTTCAGCGTGGAAGAAAAAAGCACAAGGACAGAGGCAGTGCCATGCGGGGCCGCTGTGGGCTGGTAACCAAAATGGGAAGGATCCCATAAGCACAATGTGACCGGTCACTTTTTCTAAGTGTGCTCTAGGAATGAGGCATTAAACTGTTCGTTTCTGGTAAATTCTGTACAAAAAGCAGCACACGTGGTGGGCCACCTGAAGATTCATCGCAGAGCTGGCTTCATGTTTTCTATAGGTACTGTGCCACTTTTAATATAAATATATGTGAAATTAGAGGCTTAAAACACGGTGCTTTGCCTAGCACTGTTATTTCATATGGCCACATGCGGATATTTTGCCATACAAAACATCCCCGTTATCCCACAGCCAGACGTGCCATCGTAAGACAGCAGACTTTGTGAAAAGAAAGTACAAAGATGCAGAACACACTGGTGTTGTGCATTCATTCAGACACGGCCGCAGGTCTGCAGATGGAAAGGCAAATGGAGCGGGCACGGGAGGAACTGAAATGCCACCAAATTCACACAGTTGTGCGTTAAATACTTCGCTGTGTTACAGCAGCAATAGCAATATTACAAACTCTACCTCTCCCCTTCTCTTGCAGGCAAACAAAGCAGCATCAGGAAGCACACATTCATCACCGCCAAGTGCACCGAGCTCAGGCAGTGAACTCACTTCCAGCAATCCTCACAATGCTTCCAAACCATACGCTGCTCGAAACACTATTCCAGCGCGTAAAATACCCCGCGACGTATCTGACACGTTCAGCCTCGGCAAACAAATCTCGTCCCACGAAAGAAAAAACCTCTTGCAGATGTTAGCAGTATTGACAACAAAAGCACACGCCAGGAAAAGGAAGAAAACAAAGGCTCCCATCGCCTCAGCGGGACCAAATTTGTCCTTTGTGTATATGTCTGGTAGTAACTTACACACGTCCCACACTGCTTCACCAGGAGTTGTGCCCTCCTGGCTCACGGGGACGATAGGTTCAGCGTTAATGAAATATTAGCACCAACTCAAGGATGAAGCACAAAGCACGCAGCGCTGCACCGGCACCTCAGCACAGCACGACGGCGGTGGAGTTATCGGACTGAGTCCTGATTTCTGCCACCAGCACCTGCACGGCTCTAGGTTACATCTGGATGTCCTCGCCTGACACATGCAGTGTGGGACCTTCCAAATGTCAATTAAAAATGAACCCTGAGAGCCCAGTAGAACTCAGTGAGTGGGCTCCTCGACAATAACAATCAGCACTGCACTGACGGGAAATGGCTGTGCTTCACCGAAACTGAGCAAAGCAAAAACTAGTGCTGGTTTCCACATGAATTCGATCGAGTTGCTCTTTGTCAGCTAGAGCCATGCTGCTGGGAGTCAACGGGGGCTCTCCAGGCTGAGCACTGTGATGTTTCTCTCCCGGCTGCAGCCGCACAGCAGAGCAGAGCGTGATATTACAGCTAGGGGAAGAAGTGATTGGCCTTCACAAAAGAGGTGGTAGTACAAGAAACTACGAGTCAGAGAAAACTCCTCACTAAGGGTTGTTAAATAATACAAGTGCATGTGTGCCGCGGTCTGAAATGCCACTATCTGTTGTCATCTACCTTTAAATCACACAACTTGCACAGATTCTCAGTAATTAGCTGATTATTTCAATACCAGCACGAGTATGAAAAAGAGAGCTGAATTGTAAGGAGCGCGAACAGCCACAAAACAACTCAAGCAAGTTTATCACCCCCAGCGATCCGGGCTTTACCCGAGCGTGCTCCTGGTGCTGCTGAGTTTTAGGGAGCTTGTCTGTCACAGAGAGCCCTCTGAGAGCCACGGAGGAGCCGAAGCCCTTGTTCCCCTCATGCACACACACACACACGCACACACACACACACACACACGGAGCAGAGAGCAGCACGAAGGCAATACGGTGGGCTCCGTGTTCACCTCCACCCCTCCCTACACCCAAGGAGAACCAACGCAGACCACAGGTTTCACGATCGGATTCAAGCAAAGAACGTTTTCTCTCCCACCACACTGTGTGTCGGCACAAGGAACTGTATACCAGAGAACAGAAAATTCTCTGCTGGTGTCCCTGAGTTTACCATTTGAACCCTGCCAGTGACCAACGGGTGAAACCAAACAGTGCCTCTGTCCACTGCCGTAAAACCGGCTGGCTGCTTTCTGCCTGGCCTCCGAAACACCCAAATCCATCCTTACAGAGAAGCCCTGATGGAACGGTTTCCTTCCAAGTGATGAACTGTTCTAACAGCAGCGCTGCGGTTATCGCAACCAGGGACTTATTGCTCAAGATGTTACTAAGAATAGTGGTGATCCGAGCGCACGTAGGAGTGCTGTGAAAAAAGGCAGCGCTCTGCACGACACACGCACGCAAAACATACTGAATTTTAAGCCAAGCTGCACTTTTAATAAACGTGCAGACTATTTGCTGTTGTTTTTTTTTTCCTCTGATCTATGAAACTGGGGTCGAAGGAATAAATGATCCTTTCGAAATCTGTTTTTAAGCACAACGCGGCGCGTTCACGGCTGTGCATATGTGTGTGTGAGGGGGAGCGCATGTATGACGGAGGGAGGGTGAGCGCGTCTGTGTGCCGAGGCTGCCAAGGTGGAACTGACAGGAGCTGTGATTTGTGCTAACTAGCTATTGATCCAGTCAGATCGAGATGTTGTGTACAAGAAACAATAAAAGAGAAGGGGCCAGGAAGGATGCTGTGTGCAACTCCATTTAAAAATGGAAAAGAAAGGCCCCAAACAAACCAATTTATGTCCTTGCCTGGGTGAAGCACGGAGAATGCTGATGGGCTTCCTACAGTCTGCTGTGCATGCTAAACACTCCCGCTTCAAATGAGAGTCTCCTGAGCTGGGCATTAACCATGAACAAAGAGACAAACAGTGGGGGCTAGGATTCACGCTTCAGAAAGCCGAAGCTGGAGCGCCGACCAGAACTGGGAGTGGGAAACCAAGCACCTGAGCTCCATCTCATTTCCCAACACCTTTCTTAGTGAGGTTACCGAGTGCGGTACGCGGCAAAAAGTCAGACTGCAAGACCAAGCGTAACGCAAACAATTCCCAACTACACTGTCGTACCGAAACAGCAACTTTCCTGGGCTGAAATGATGCATTTCTAGCGTGTAAATCCTGCACGTGCACTTGTGGCGCGCCGCACAGCCGCCCGTGTGCCCTCACACACACGTGTGTCTATTGTAACAACCCCACGGCGGGCAGGCGGCTCACAAACACGGCCGTGAGACGGCAGAGCAGAAACCAATTGAATCCATAATCGCCTCTATCTTAAACCGCCTTTATCGTGGGGAGTTCTCTATGAAAATCTATTTTTTTTTTTCAGAGCTTGGAGAATTATGGTGCCCCGTGGGCACGGGGAAGGATCAAAAATGACAATGAATGCCAAAACGGAACATCTGCCAACTAAGCAAGTTTTACACCAGCGGACCGAGAGCCTGAATTTTAAATTCCCCTTCTACTAAAGAAATGAACACCAAGAGCGTTGCCCTGCTACCGAGCATGCAGGAAAACACCTGAAACTGGAGGGGGATCACTAACAAATGCATGTCCCCACAGCTTGGGCAGCTCAGAGGAAGCGGCTGCAAAGCACAGCAGATGAGCAGCACCGAGTACCCCACCCCACTCAGCGCCTGGCTGAGCTCCCACAGTGCTCTGCAGGTGGCCATCAAGCTCACAACCATGACCTGGGGCCCAGAAGGGCTGCGGCCGCTTTGTCCCCAGAGCTGCTGCCCCACTGCAACATGGGGCAGGGTGAGGCTGGTGCGTGCCTGGCAACCCCAACAGCAGTCCATAGTCCCCACCCTCCCCCAGTGGGCCAAGACACGCGCAGGACAGCAGATACCTTCTTTGCTGGGGTTCGGGGGCTTGGGCTTCTCCCACGGAGCCATGGGCTTGTCCTCCTCCTGCCCCTCCATCAGGGCCTTCTCTCCGGGCAGGTACCAGGTGGAGTTGTGCTCCGCCATCAGGGAGTCCAGGTCGATGGTGCTCATGGCACTCTTGACGCCCTCCGAGCAACACCCGCCCAGGTCACTGTCCCCATTCTGCCCCGCGCACTCCCCCTTTTTGCTCTTCAGCCCCAAGGGTTGGTCTTCCGAGATGCTGAACTGCTGCCGCTGGAGCTGGATCTGCGCCTGCAGGATCTCCAGGGGGTGGATCTCGTCCTGGGCCGAGGTGCTGGTGGGGGTCCGCACCTGCTCCATGCCCGGCGTGCCGGGGTGCGCGCCCGCCGTGCTGCTGAGCCCGTAGCTGTCGGGGGTCGAGGTAGATGTATTGAGGAGGCCAAGGGCCAGGGGCTTCTGTCCGTTGAGCAGTGCGTGCTCCCCGCGGGGCAGCTTGGGCGAGCCGCCCAGCAGCGGGCTGCGCGTGGGCTTGGGGCCGGCATTGTCGGAGCTGGAGGACACCTCGTCTTCGTTGCCGTAGCTGGTGCTGACCTCGTCGGCGAAGTCCACGTGCGGGGAGCCGCCGTCCGACTTGGTCACGCTCTGGATGCCGCTGTCCAGCGAGGACATGAGGTCGGGCTGCTCGCCCAGCAGCAGCTCTCCGCCCTTGGCCCAGGAGGGTGAGGTCAGGGGCTTGTCGTGGGGCGTCCCCCCGCCGCGCTCCGTGCCCGCGGCCCCCGGCGGACCCCCCGCGGCCGGAGGCGCGGGTTGCCCCGGGCTGACGCCCGCCCCGCCGCCCTCCGCGGCCGAGAACTTCTCAAAGAAGGTGCCGGGGCTGACGTGCCCGCTGTCCCGTTTCCTGCGGCCCCGCCCCCGCCCGCCGCCCGCCTTCCCCTCGCCACCGGCCGCCGGCTCCAGCGCGAAGCCGGGCGACAGGCTGCTCTCTGCGGGCAGCAGCGGGGCGGCCTTGCCCGTGCCCCCGCCCGCCGGCGGCCCCGCTGGGAAGTAGTCCGTGGCAGCGGGCGGCGGCGGCGGCGGCGGGTCGGGCTCGGCCTGGCTCAGCTTGCGCTTGGCCTCGGCCGGGCTCTTCTTGTTGAAGGTGACGTTGAGGTTGGGGGCGCCCAGGCTGGCGATCATGTTCTGGCAGGCGGTGGAGAGGGCGGCCAGGCAGCTCTGTCCGAAGACGTTGTCCTTGCCGGCCGGCTTGCTGAAGGAGCCCAGCGACAGCGCGCCCAGCTTGCTGGCAGCGGGCCGCGGCGGCGGCGGCGGCGGAGGGAACTCGGGCGGCGGCGGCGGGTAGGCCCCGGGCGAGGCGCTGAGGGCGGGCGCGCTGCCGTGGGCCGGGGGCTGCCGCGCCGCCGCCCCGAAGGGGAAGCCGGGCTGGGCCGCGAAGTCGGCGGGGCCGCGGCGCTCGGCCGCCGCCCCGGGAAGGGCCACGCCGCCGCCCGGGGACTGCAGCTGCGAGAGGCCGCCCATGGCGGGCGCGAAGGGCGGGTGGACGCCGGGCGAGGGCAGCGCCTGCGCGGGGCCTTCGGCCGCCATCCGCAGCGGCTCCTGCAGCCCCAGCGCGCCGGCGCCCGGCCGGAAGAGCACGGCCGCGCCGCCCGGCTGCAGGCCCAGCTCGTGGGGGGCCGCCTCGGCCGGCAGCCCCGGCCCCGCCATGCGTCGCGGCAGCAGCTCCCCGGGAGGCGGCGGCGGCGGCGGCCCCGCGAACCACGTGCCGTCAGGAGCCAGGTGAGGCCCGGGAGCGTCGAAGCCGCGGGCGGCGGTGACGGCGGCCTCGCGCTCGAAGCCGGGCGGCGGCAGGGAGCCGGCGGGGCCCACGTCGCCGTGGTGCCCCAGCTGCTGCAGGCTGGGCGGCCGCAGGCGCTGCTGGCTGCGCGAGGCCATCTGCTTCATCACCAGGGCCGCGTTCTGGCGCTGGGCCAGCGCCGGGTGCTCGGGGCCGCCGTGAGGCAGCGGAGCCCCGAAAGCGTCGGGCGCCGGCGGGGTGAAGTCGCCCGGCAGCCCCGGGTACGCCGTCGGGGAGAGGTGGCTCTCCATGGCGGGGCCGTGCATGCCGCCGGCCCACGAGGCGCAGCGCTCGACGCCGGGGTTGGCGGGGAAGTCGAAGCGCGGCCGCTTGGCGACGCTCACGTAGGGGGCATCGAAGTGCTGCAGTCTTTGATTCGGTGGCTGTTGCGGAGGAGGAGGGTGCTGCATATTAAACACGGGGTCGGCGTAGGGATGCATATTCCTGTTCTCCAGTCTGTGAATAGGGTATTCAAACTGTGCGTGCTGGTTCTGCATTATCGGCCCATTGTCCTGCAAGTTGGGGTTGGGAGCGTTGGCTTCCGTCTGCTGTTGCCTAGGGATGGCCGGCGGGCAGGAGTTCTGTCTGGCCAGCAAACCCGGCGGCTGCTGCGGCTGCTGCTGCTGCATCAGCGGGTGCCTGGCGCTGGCCCCCGGCTCCAGGCTGCCGGGCATCTTCCGCGCCGCCCCGAAGCGCTCGAAGAAAACGCCGTGCTGCTGCTGCTGCTGCTGCTGCTGAGGCGGCTGCTGCTGCTGCGGCGGCGGGGGCTGCGCCTTGGCCACGGCCATGCCCGGCGCCCGGGGCAGCGCCGCGCCCCCGAAGCCGCCGCCGCCCGCCGGCACCTGCCGCCCGCCGCCGTAGTGCGGCAGCTGCCCCTCGGGCTCCGACGGCGAGAAGACGGGCAGCTCGAAGTGCGCGGCGGGGCCGTCGCCGGGGTAATTGTATTCCAGCGAGTCCTGCGCGGGGAGCCGCCGCTGCTCCAGGCCGTGGGGCTCGGACGAGCCGGCAGCCGGCAGCCCGTGGAAGGAGGCGGCGCGGTTGGGGGACTGGTCGAGGGGCAGGCAGGGCGCCGGCACGGCGTGTCCGGAGGCGCCGGCGCTGTGCTGCTGGAAGTCGGGCAGGTTCCCGGCGCGCTGCTGTCCGAAGCCCTCGGCGCCCTGGCTCTCGGCCATGTGCTCGTAGCCGTCGGCGAACGCCGTCTGCCCGCCCAGCGCGCCGCTGTAGCCCAGGAGGCGGCCGCCGTGCACGCAGGAGGCGCCGGGGTCGGGCCCGAAGTTGCCGCCGAAGTGCGGCTGGTGCTGGTGCTGGTGCTGGTGTTGGTGCGGGTGGTGCGCGCCGCCGTGGCCGCCGTGCGGCTGCTGCCCGCCGAAGAAGCCGTGCACGGGCGGCTGCATGCCGGCGCCGTGCAGCTCGGCGGGGCCGCGGCCCGGGAAGCCGTAGCCGTCGCCGGGCAGGCTCATGTTCATGCCGAGGAGGGGCGGCTCTCCCAGCGCGCCCAGGGCCGGGTCCACCGCGGCCGCCGGGCCGCCGCCGGGGAAGGCCGGCGCCTTGAAGTGCGCGCTCATGCTCAGTCCGGGCTGCCCGAAGCCGCGCTCCCCCTGCCCGCCGCTCCGGCTGCTCATCTGCGGCTCGAACTGCTCCAGCCCGAACATCCTGCGCGGCTCACAAGCGCATGGCCGCCCGCCGCCCGCCGCCCCGCTCACATCGCGCCGCGCCCGCCCGCGCTCACCCCGCGCCTCTCCGCTCGCTGCCGCCCGGCGCTGCGCTGCCCGGGAGCCGACGGGGCGCCGCGCCGCCGCTCATAGGCTCCTCCGGCGCCCGGGAGCCGCGCTCCGCATCGCCGTCCGCCGGACGCGTGGGGCTCCGGGGGCGGCGGCGGGGCCGGGGCCGGGGCCGGGGCGGGCGCTGCGTGCGGGCGCTCGGAGGGCTCCGCGGCGCTCCCCTCGCGCGCGCTCCCCCGCTCTCAGCCGGCGCTGGCGGAGCAGCAACAAGTTTTGCATTTCAGCGATGAATTTCAGCCATCGGGGCTGCGCCAATGAGCGCCGCGCGGTCCGGGGCGGGGCTCGCCGTTAAGGTGGCTCCGCGCAGCCGGCCCCGCCGCCCCTCCCGCTCCGCTCCCTCCGGACGATGCCCCGCGGCGATGCGGGAGGAGGAGGAGGAGGAGGAGGAGGAAGGGGGGGGAGACGCGCGGAGCCGTGCTCGCCCGGTCCGGCCGTCGGGGCGCGGAACGGAGCGACGGGATTCGGGCGCTCCGAGCCCGGGGTGAGCCGCTGCCCGGTGGTGTGGGGTGGGAGCCCGCCCGGGAAGGGCTGAGAGCTACGGGGGAGCTCACCCCCCCCCCCACACACACACACACCGGGTCCGGGCACCGGGAGCGGAGCGGTCAGAGCGCGGCGCCGCGGGGAGGGGGAGCAGAACACCGCTCGGACCCGGGGGAAGGTGGGGAGGCAGACGGCAGCAGCCCTCACGTGTCAGCGTAAGGAAAAAATAGTAATTATTAAAAAAAAAAAAGAAATTACTCCCCCCCTCAAAAGAAAAAAAAAAAACCTGAAAGAAAAAGAGAGTGAGAGATCTATAAATAAGCGGCCCAGAAGTATTTGTGTGTGTGGCAGCGGAGTTTTAAAGCGATTTTTTTTTTTTTTTTTTTCCTGCAGGATCAGGATGCCGCGCTGTGATTAAATATTGATTTTGTGTAATTAGTTTTCATGTGAACTATCCTCCTCGCTGATGGCTTGGAGATTTCAGAACGGGAGAAGAAATGGAATCGGACGTGGAAATTATTACTTAGCGGAGGGACCGGGGGTGCTCGGGGCCGGCGGCGGCACAAAGGGGAGAAAACCAAGTTCCGTCCGCGGCGCGGAGAGAGCTGACAGAGCGGAGCCCCGCAAGCGGAGCTGCTCGGACCCCGCGGCTCCCGCACGACCCGACCCCCACCACCACCCCCCCCCCCCCTCCTCCCCGCCCCCTCCCCACCCTCGGCCCCGGGGCTCCCCGGCCGCTGCTCGGCGTTCTCTCCGCGCCGCTCTGCGCCTGCGTGCGCGCCGTCGGAGCGCGTCTTGCGAACGGGCGCAGCGCCCCCTGGCGGCCGCGCGGCGCAGCGCTCCGGGAGGGCCGAGCGGAGCCGTCGGGGCGCGGTGCGGGGACCGCGGGAGGATGAGGGGGAAGGAAAGCGAGAAGTGGGGGGGAAGGATTCGGTTCTGCTTTTAGGGCGGACGGGGCGCACGCGGCGTTCTTTGTTCTGAATCGTAATGCTAACTGTGCGTCGTGTCAGTGTTCGCCGATGTCCTCTGTGTCTGATCTTTCTCTGGCCGTAGGGGCGTTTGACTTAAATGAGGGTTTGGGTTTGGGTTTCTTTTTAAGTAAAGGGAAGAGGTCTGGATTAAGCTGGAGGGGGCACTGAGGGAGCACTGCAAGGAATGGGACCGGACGGCCTTCGAGGGGGTCCTTCCCACTCAGACCGTTCTGTGAGAACCTGAAACGCAGCACTGTAAGTGACAGCAGCACCAGCACACACAATGTCGGCGTGTCCGCACACAGCTATTTCCCACCGAGGTGGCCACGTGCCCGCTGCACTGTGTACCTGTCAGGAGTAGCACTGGACAGTAATTACAGCTGCAACCACGTTGGATTCCACTTGCGGCCTACCCGCTTTGTCATCACGTTTACACACAGCCGCCTCTCTGGGGAGGTGACCCGGGCTCAGCTGCGGAAGGAGCGACCTCACTGCTGCAGCTCCCAGCGCTGCCGTGCGACCTCAGGCCGATGTGACATCGCGGCTCCGCTCCAACTCAGCGTGCCCCGAAGGAGCATCATCAGCTTCTACATAAGAACCCAAATCCTTCGGAAAAGACATCTTCAGCCACGCAGGCGGCTCACCTCGCTGCTCCGCAGGTAGGAGCCGCAGCCACTGGGGCTGAAGAAGTGCCGTCTGTTGGGATCAGCTGCCAAGGAGAACATGCACCTGTGGGATGGAGACTCCCTCAGTCCATGGGCTGAACACCCTGAGTGCTGAGCAGAGCCCTGTGCCGGGCACAGCAGCGGAGCCCTGGGGCTGTGAGCACCGCCAGAGCTCAGGTACGGAGCGCCCGAGCAGGGAACCCTCTCCTACAGCGCAGCGAACGGGGAGAAGTCCATCTTACAAACAGCATTTTTACTTTCGGTCTTTGGGTTTTGGCCATCGTGGGGGAAGGAGGGAAAGGCGTTATTTAAATAGCGGTAGCTGCAGGGGGATTATTTTCTAAATTAACAATAGCCGCCGCTCCTGCCAAATCCAGAGTGGAGAGGATTCATTTATTTCGACTTCCAAGACAATGGCGTGATTTGGGGTTTCGTATTGCAAGCTCTGAAAACCAAATAGCGGGGTTGGCATAAAAAAAAAAGAACAATTGAAACGCCATCAATTCATCAGCCCTGAATTCAGCTCTTCCCGCGGAGCCAGGCCGACCCGCGCTGAGAAAAGTCGCTGCTCAGCAAAAAAAAATAAAAATAAAAAAAAAAAATAAAAAAAAAAATAATCCCTTTTTAACAAAATGAATGCATCATACATAAAACATCACGAAGCGTACAATTAGTAAGCAAATGTAAGAGTTCAGCTCAGTTCATAATTATTCAGCAAACCTATTCAGGACCTTGGTTGTTTTTTTTTTTCTCCTTTTTCTCCCCTGCAGCAATCAACTGTGTGGGCTCATTACCACTGAGAAGCGAAGGAAAAACCACACAGAACTGTGCAAAACAAGCCCATATGCTGGAGAGCTCCGGCCCAGCTCGCCATTAGCGAGAGCTCTTTTAAGCTGTTCCATGGGGCGGAGGCACGCCTTGCTTCCCGGCACCGCTCACACCTCAGCTCTCCGGTTAAGATCAGGCTGTGGGTGTATCAGTGTGACTGCTGGAACGCAGAGCTGTGGGACTGCACTTAAACGGGGGACACCTGTGCCAGAGCTGTGGGTGTCCCTGGGGAGCCATGGGGGTCCATTCCCCCTCCAACCACTCTGTGGTTCTGTGACTGCACACTGAAAAGAAAGAGGGAATTAGATGATATAAACACCCCAAAGGATTGGTTGGGCTGCAGGGTTTTCTGTTTCCTGAAGGAACTCGGTGAAACATAAATAAAAAGCAGCGCCTCTCCGTACGGATAGTCAGTATTTAACTCTGCTCGGTATGTTACACTGGAGCTCGTGTGATTGACTTTGTTCCGCTGCTTTCTTAGAGTCGGAGCAGGTGGGATTTGTGGCAGCGCAGTGGGAGCGGTCTCTGAGCATCTGGGAAGTCGGGCTCACCGTGGGCGATGCCAGGAAACCACCGCCGTTCGTTCATTTCTCACCGTCTCATAAACTGAACCATCGTGAGAGGAGAAAACCAGAGGCTGCTTCATGAACCCTCGAGGACTTCACTTTCCCCGAGCGCTGGGTTCACAGGGCGCTCACCTTTGGTGCTTTCCTTTAATGCTGAGAAGTCAGGTGATGTTCCACGCCGTGTCTGCAAGTTCTTCCCCTGTGCCACTTTGTAGAATCACAGAATGCTTTGAGTCGGAAGGGAACCCCGAAGGTTGTGTGGTCCCACAGGGATACCCACAGCTCCAGCAGCGCTCACAGCCCCGTCCCCTGACTGCGGGTGTGCGCAGGGATGGGGCACCCCTACCTCTCTGTGCACCCTGTGCCAGTGCCTCAGTGTAAAACTTTCCTCCTTACGTTCAATGCAAATCCCTCTTCCAGTTCGAAGCCGTTTCCCCTCGTCCCATCACACGGTCCCTGCTGCAGGCTCCTTCTGTCCCGCAGCCCTGTGGGTGCAGGTGGCATACCGGGCTGGCCGCCCGCCGCCAGCACAAGGGGTTAAACATCTCCTGCCATCCCACAGCAGCGCTGCTCCGGGATCACATGGACAAAAGGGCCGATTTAATCCCGGCTGCAGACGACTCACATTGTGCTCCCAGACTTCGAGCAATGTCAGGCTATCGGGTTTCCCACTCCTATCCAAGGCACAGCCCGAGCACAGACGGGGAACAAAGACCTCTTTGTTACCGGGAAAAAAAAAAAATCCCCCGAAGATATTAACAGCGCAGCAGAGTTCAAACTGTTAAATGATTCAAATATTATTTAATGAATACATTCGGAATGAGGTCTCACAACCCAGAACACTTTTTAGATCATCATTTACAGAGAGCCCGCCCGTTCGTTTGCTTCTTTATGAACTCGTTGCTGTCAGGTTTTAATTACAGCCATTTTGCTTCCGGGCTTTTTCAGGGACTCCACTTGTTGGCAGAGTTTGGTTCTCCTTCTGGAGGGGTGGTGGTCCCCAGGGGCAGGGACGGGGCTGTGTGTCCCCGTGCAGTGGGAGCAGGCAGCTGTGGGGACCCCTTCCGACCCAAGGGGCACCAGGGTTGCAGTGCTGAGCAGGAATGGAGGTGACGGATACCAGTTGGGTTTTGTCTCCATAAAGACGTGCAAAATAACAACAAAAGGTCTTTAAAGCGATTCCGGGTGAGTTCCTGACCACGCAGGCTCTTGGGAAATGATAAAAAGTTATTGCTACAAAATGGGGGCGAAGATTACCATGGGATGCCACCGGGGCCGGCATGGGAATGCTCCAACCACAACCAGGAACGGCTCGAACCTCCACTATCCATCATCGTCTGCTAAAGCTAATATTAACTTCGGGAGATGCCGTTCTCTGCTAATTAACGCCGAGCAAGAGGAGCTGCGTGCCGTGGCTAATTGCCCAACGCAAACACTGTGCACTGAGCACAGGGCGCTGCAGGTACGACTCGGGGCGAACCCCAGCACTGCACACAGGCACTGCTGCTTTTCCTCAGCCTGCAGAATTTCCGGGACGACGTATTTCATTCTGTCAGCTCTGACCGTTCGGAACCGCTGCAGTCTGTCCCCAGGAGGTATTTGTTTTTTAAGATCTACGGCTGAAAGGGTTTTAATATGTTTCGGAGCAATTAGCAGCGAGCTGGTATTTCCTGGTTGCATTGTGAATGCTTGAGAGAGATAGGAAGATGCTTTAATTGCCTGAATGCTATTTGTATCTCTGTTGTGTTTATGGCGTAGTCTTAACATCAGAGCAGTCCGAGTGCTCCACCTTCCAACACAAACACACGTGAAGGGGGAAAGTCACAGCACGACGCGTGGCATGCCGCCCTCAGAAATGCAACTCGCTTAAAACCGTGGGGGTAAATCAGAAGAAAAATGGCACTACCTTCACTTCCCAGTTCTTCTCAATGGTTCAGAAGCACGCACCGGGAGCACGTGGTCCCATTCAGACCGTGCTCTTACGTGCAGCCGAGTGATGGATTTAAAAGGTTACTGCCGGAATATGGTTCACAGCAGTCTACTGCAGTGAATAAATATCATGTTTACATACCCATTATAACAGAACCATGTTGCACTTCCACCGCTTCACGTTGGTTTGCCATCTGGAACTTAAACAAGCTGTGTAGTAAAAAAAAAAAAAAAAGGAAGAAAAAAAAAAAACAAAATTTGAGTTTGAATTTGAAAGGAACAGTACAAGTTTCGATTTACAGCAGCAGAACGCACTGCCCCAGCAGGAAGAAACCTGTCCAGACAGGGGCAGAGCTGCTTCCCCATCAGCACACAGCCTGCCTGGCCCCATCACACACTTCTGCTGTGATAGGACAGGGGGAAATGGCTTCAAACGAAAAGAGGGGAGACTGAGAGTGGTTTTAAGGAGGATGTTTTTACACTGAGGGCGGTGAGGCACTGGCACGGGGTGCACGGAGAGGCAGTGCCCCATCCTGCACTGTGAGCACTGATGGAGCTGTGGGTGTCCCTGTGGGAGCAGAGGGCTTTCATGGGTCCCCTCCAACTCCGACAGTTCTAATTCCTGGGCTCCTCAGCATTTATCAGTGATATGACTGAACAGACCGTTTTTCTCCTCACAGTCTTCACCACCTCTCCCTTGCTCCAGCAGCTTCATTTCCCACCGCACTGCTCTTGCTCCACGTACCACATCCCCATCAGTGAGCACGAGGACCACGTGCTGCCAAACAATAACATTTAAAACAAAACTCACCCACGGTTTCTGAAATCCAGCAGCTCCCACAGCCCCTGCACCATGCTGGGTTCAGGAGGTGCCCACAGCTCCACGACCCCTCCTCTGCTGCACACTCCAGCCTGGACCCCTGATCTGTACTTACATCATCCTACCTCAACTTTAAAGGTTTCTTAGACACCGTTGCCATGAGACCTGAATGTTTACTTACTGCTTTCCTCGAGTGTTCTGTAAGGAGGTTTGCTTTGTTCTGAAGGAGCCGCGCTGTCATCATTCAGCTCTGCACTGGGCAGACTTCCACACCTCCTTCCTAATGCCACATCAGCAGCGCTGCTGCTTCCTCCTCCAGACTAGAAAGCTTTGCAACCTATTCTGTCTGCATAGTGGGACCATCCATTCTCACAGGGACAGGGTACAGGATTAGCAGCACCTGGGACACAGGAAGGCACCCACGGCCAAACACAGCACGGCTCAGTTCCAAGCACAGCACAGCGTCTCCAAAATCCTTATCCAGGCACACTGAAAGAGACAAAGAAAGAAACCCACCTTCTCCACACCCCAAATGGCAGCCAGGAGTCACTCTGCTCAGAACATCTGAGCCAACCCCTCCCCACTGCTGCCACCATCAAAGTGCATAGCTGAGCTCACGACACCGCAGTGCATCCGTGGAGGACTCGCACCTTCCCACACAGCCCCACTGAGCTGAGCACCACATCGTGAGCAAACCACCGCTGTTGACACCTGAGACAGGAGACGGAGCATTTTATCATCAAATTTATTTCATTGGCTGCTTCGCTGTAGGTCACACCAAAGTCTGCCGAAGTCAACTAAGCATTTTACATTCTCCACAGGGTTCGCTCGGATTTTCACAACTGTTCCGTATTTCTGAACTCGTAGGGCCTCTTTCCCTCAGTTTGTGTTATGAGTCCCATAAGTGACAGTGAGATTTGTACTCTACCAGCAGAAAGAGATCGGAGCCCTCAGGATCCTGGGTTTGCAGCAGCCCTCCTTGCAGCAGAGCTGTTAATGGAAGTGTGCGCACATACGTCCACGTGTTATTTACAAAACCAACCTCTGTTACAAACATCCATTGAACCGTTCATCCGGAGAGGGGAAACAAACAGAACCCCCCCCCCCCAACTTGGCAGCACAGGGGAGGGGAGGAGGAAAGCACCCGGCAGCGCTCACCCGGATTCGAGTTCAGGCGGACGCTGTCATTGACACGGAGGAGAAATCAGTCTGCTCCTGCAGCGAGCAGTGTAAGTAAAAAAAAAAAGGTTGGAAACAGCGTGGAGGTGATGCGATGAAGATGGAAGCTTAAGCAAGGCTCGTCCTACCGAGGTTACAGGGGACAGCGGGAGGAAATCGGGCAGTAATAGAACGTTACCTAATTAGTGTTTCTAAAATAGCGGGTCCCTGACCAGCAAGCATTCTGGTATATGCCTATGATACACTCTACCTCGATATCATCTTAAAAAACACTGAAGATGTTTTCCTGCTCGAGAGTTACCTACAGGCGTCCTCACCACGCTGCTTCTGGCAAACAGCAGAGACACACGTCAGGTGCTACGATTTGAACTTTCATCAGACCTGAAAGGATACGGTTCTTTTTAAGTGTATTTTCAACGTGAAAAGAGCTAAAAATCACCGTTCTATCCCGTTGTGTGACGTGTGTGAAATCAAGACAATCTGCATCGCTTCCAAAGCGGAACTCTGGAGAGCAGCGCTTCGCTCCTCGGTGTCGCGTTGGAGGTGTCCACAAAGAGGTACTCCACACATCTCCTCTGTGCAGAGAGCTGCTCCTGGAGAAATCCCAAACTGCAAGCATTTATCAATCACACGGCCTTTTTCCTTAATCTTGCCAATTTTAATGAAGAAAAAAAAAAAAACAAAAAAAAAACATTTGCATTTCAGTGTACAAAAAGTCCAATAAAACACTTTTTTTTTTTTTTTCTCTCTGTGGTCATCCGACAGTAAAAGTCTTCCAATTTCCACTGCGAGCAACTGATTTGACTTGGGAGGATAACGACCAGCCAGAAATAAATAGCTATAAATACATTCATTGTTCCTATTTCCAAAAGAATCATGTAGGGAAGACACAAAATTGAAGTTCAATTATTTGAATCCGTTCTCATAATGAGACGGGGTCAGGGCGTGGTGGAGTGACTCAGGACAGGGAGGGGGGAGAAAAAAGAGCTGGGCATAAATTGGTCCAGGATTGACATTCGTGAAACATAACCAGTTAATAGAATTCTGCCGTTAATTCAACCTTTAAATGACTCTACTCAGTTGATTTTTATTTGCTTCAGGTATACATAATGAAAGCAGTTTCCTTTGCATCGTTGCTGAGGACAGGTATAGTAGTACCCTGGAGACACTGTAACAACCCCCTTCAGTATGCATGTGCGTATATATAATTATATACAGATAATCATGCATCCACACACACATTTGTAATGCGACACTGCACGTGACGGTTCAATCCATCATCACTCATCATTGGCAGCACTCGTTCCTCTGACTTGGCCTTGATTACGTAACTGCGGAGAAAGAAAACACGTGGGTCAGCCCTGAAAGCTCCTCGAAACGTGAAGTGCCAAACAGGTGACCGAGTTCACCTCCAGTTACAGCAGGGCAGGGCAGCCACAGCATCGCTGAGCAAAGCAGTGCAGGGTGACCCAGGGCCCTCACACACACCAGCAGATTTCACAGCTGCTGCCACTGGGATCCCACCTGTGGTACTTCAGCAGTCACAGAGGGGAACGCCAGCATTCACAGGCACAAACACTCAGAGGTTTGCCCACCTCGGGAAACGCTGCTCCCTGCGGTGACTCTTTTTACGCTGATAATGTTTATAAATATCGGTGTGGAACTGGATTTTAAGACATTAACGTGCTTTAAAGGTGACAGCCCACAGCTCCCTTCAGTTATGGGGATTAAGTCCACGTATCACAGGATAGTGACTCCTGCAGGTTGTGCCCAGGAAATTACTTGCAGGCTTCAGAGCTCAGAGCCAGCTCAGTGATGACAGTGGGTCATGCACTTTGGGTTTCTGCTCTAGCAGTGCAGGAGGAAGCAGGTTCTATGGCCAGGGTGTAAAGCATTCTGCAAACAGACTGAGCACCTGCAGTTGTTTTTACAGTGCTTGCGTGCAGGGAAGGTCTCTCGTGTCCCCTGAACACAAAATGTCTCCTCCAGCTGTTGATCACATCAAGGTTCTCAAACAGGAAGGAGCTCAAGGCCCAGAAGCATTATCTGGTATCATTCTGCCAGCAATTCCCATACATATATCAGTCACTTTTCTCCCTTTCCATCCAGCAGTTGACTTACACAGCTTGATTTGCCTCAGAACCTACAGAGAACTCCTCTAGACGTCAGCAGCCAATGTGCCTCGAACGGAACCCTTCTTACGCATCTAAACGTAAAATAAAACTGTGAGCTACCACGTACAGAACCTATCACGCTGTTGGTTAGTAAGAGAGAAGTCAAAACACGGCCAAGACTACTTTGTTCCCTGGCCAGGACCAAAACCAGAAGCAGTCTCAGCTGAAGGTTTTGGGAGGCTGGGTACACAGTGGGTTTGTTGGGGTGAAGGACGCCTGGGAACCACTGAGCAGCTGCCAATGATGCTCCCTAGGTTTTTATCGGCCTATGATGCCTCAGAGCCACCCTGCTTGAAATGCTCAAGGCGTACCACAGTGCTCTGGCAGGGTCAGATGCTCTCCTATGCAGTGATCAGCTGATGTGTATGTAATGAGCCACCGGTGCTCCTCACCTCCAGGAGTCAGATGTGTAAACCACTATGTGAAAGAAAAAAAATGAGGGAGATGGGCTGGTGCTGAGGAACTCCGGGAGGACACAGGTGAGGAGTCACAGAGCAACAGAAAGTCACAAAAGCAGAGACCCTGACAATAAACACTGACTTAAGATGGACCAACAGAAGAACTGAAATGTTCGCAGAACCTGAAGGGAAAGAGTAACTTAAACCAGAATGAAGAGAGGGTGTCGGAGAGAAGGGGAACAGCAAGAGAAAGGAATGTATCCTAAGAAATGCTGCCAGCGTCAGCACGCTCACTTCCTGCACTCATCTCTGCTCCAGCACTGTCACCCTGCATAACACAGCAGTGCCAAAGCTGTTTCTCTGTAGGGATGGAAGCACAAAGACACTCTGGTCATACATTAGGCACTCTGTCTCTAAGCCATTGCTTCCCAGTAGCTCAGGCCATAGAAAAAAATGCTTTGCAGAATATCCATGATTTAATGACACTGCTCCTCACAAAGGATGAATTAATTGGATACGAAACAAATCCAAATGTCTGGGGTGAAATTACCATCCAAGCTGTAACTGCAGTAATGTTTCTGCCTTTGGTGTGCTCTCCCAAAGGAGCACATCACCCCCAGCACCTCAGCACTGCATCACCATGTGTACAGACACCTCTATTTCAAGTGCTAGGAAAAAATAGTGCTTCAGGAGTAGTGCCCACTGCCCTCGCATTTCACAACACAGAAAAGCTGCGTGAGCGCTGCGAAAATGCGACTTCTGCAGAAAGAAATGCACCTGAGTTCCTGAAGATGAGAGCTACCTGAAACAAACGGGCTGCACTGCTTTGCAAAACAAGACAACAGCAAGGAGGTAAGCTTGACATTTACAAACAAGGTTAAGTGCTGCGCTCAGAAACATGTGAGCCAGGCTTGGCTTAACTGAAAGGAACCAAAGAGCAGCAAATGCTCTGCAAGAGTGTTTAAAAGAATGGTTACTTAACAGTGAAAAATGTGACAGAACTTTGTAAAGTGCTGAACAACCACAGGGACACCAAAGGGACACTGTCCCATGCACGTGGATGAAAACAGTGCAATCCATACCTCGTCTGCACTCCTCACAGCCACTGCTCCTCCTCAGAGAAATGGGATCAAACACAACTATGGGTGTGCAGCAGAAAACCCTTCTGACAAAAATCAGTTAGAGAGAGGGCAGTGGTTCCTCCGCCCCTCCACGGGGGCCTGGGAATAGGAGGCCCTAAGAACAGGTTCCACCATGGAGTAGGATTAAAGAAATCCATGTGATCTGAGAGAACACCTTTCCATAAGCAGAAATACCCCAGTGCCCACGAGAGAGCGCAATGTTTGCAACAGCAAGTGGACACATTCCTCCCAAAATCTACTCCAGGAGCTGCTGGGGCAGACTGTCCCTCCAGCTCTCTGCAGAGAAAAGGTGGTTTTACCACCTGACACCATCTACCTATTAGCACCAGCAGCAATAAAACGCCTCCTCCAAATCTCAACACTTTCACACTGTTGATAAAGATCAAGCACTAAGCGGGGATGGAAGAGTTCCAGCTAGTTTTGATACTAAAAGAAAAGATGTGCTGGGCTCAAACCACAAAAAGCACTTCCAAAACCACTGTCAACAGGGAGTCAGAGCCATGAGACAGCCTGCTCAAATATGGCAGCTGAAATGAGCAAAACCATGCAAAAAAAGCAAGTGACAGAGGAAGGCACGTCGTGTCCTGGCAGCACCAAGAGGATGGAAGGAAAGCAACAAGGTGAACAGGTTTTGGACATAAAGTAATGGGCAAAACGGGAACTAAAAAGAATGGACTCCACAAACTGGAGGATGTAGAAGTGAGAAAGGCTCGTGTCAAAGCCAAGCTCTGGAAACAGGCTGGAGAAGGCTTCTTGCTCAGCCTATGATGCTCCTCTACCTCTTAAAGGAAAGCATACGGAACGTACCCAGCGGATGGATTTCCTTCCAGACACCAGTCCAGAGATGGATTAAACTATACATACTTGATCCTCACAGCCACTAAAGCACGTAAACTGACAGGCCCATTAATTTGACTGGCTTCCTCTTTGCAAGTACAATTCTCAGTTTTGCTGTACTAACGAGGACGAGCGCTGCTGTTGTCATGTGACCTGCACAAGAATATTGCACAACGCGCTTGAAGAGAAGTAACCAGGTGTGATGATCAGAAATGAACCAAAGCAAAATGATACAAAGATCGACGATGGCTCTGAGAAGTGCTTATTAAAGAAAGAAATGCACCCAAGGTGATTTTGTGCAGTGAGCGTGAGAGCACTGACACAGAGATGGGCAATGCAGGCATCCCAGATTCAGTGACATCAGAAACACACAGCCACTTCCAGCCTGGCACAACATGCATGCAGCAGCCTGAAGCTGGGTCTGCATAGGAGAACCACTAGAGGGGCTACAGTGCTCTTCAGCAGTTGCCCGAATGCACACGGGGGAATGGATAAAACTTACTATGCTTCAGTTCCCAAACACTAAATGGCATTGCTACACACAGCACGCAAACATCAGCCTGACGGCGCTCTTACCGCTTCCAGCTCCTTCTGAGTCTCATCCTCCATTCTCCTGATGTCTTCCATAGTCAGATCGATCCACTTGTCAATCCAACAGAACAGCTGGCGATGGAAGTTGGTAAATATCCTTTTTTCTTGCTTTAAGAAGAAAACATTACATGGTGGGCCTGCATTCTGCCACACAACAGCGAAGTAACCGCAGCTATCTGTTCTGAATACAAAGCACTTACCTTCTGTATAAGGTTTTCCACTTTGTTCTGCAGTCCCCACCACTTAAATTTAATTGTCACCAACTTGTAAGCACACATCTTCGGGCACTCTTCATCAGTTGCTAGCTCTTTCTGTTTATGGATAATTGAAAAGGGTTTTTTTTAATTGATTTCAGTGAAATGCAGTGAATGTTATTCTACATCTTCATGACTGCACTGATCTCAACACAGAGTAACAGGGATTAACAAACAACTGAGTCACATCTACAAGTACCTTCTATTTCTGCAAGAATTCCATTAATGCTGCAAATACATATTTTAAATCCAAGTTTTGGCATTGATCTCATCTTCATGACTTCCATTACTTTCTGAGTTTTTGAGGAGACAACGAAGCTGAATTACATTAGTACTGCCAAATCATTTTGTACTTCTGGGGCTATTACCCAAAGGCCATTACAATCTGAGCTGTGTCAGTTTTTTCAGTGTGATGGTGGGAAACACTCACAGTGGTAAAGATGCAGGTCATAAGAATCACATCAGCACCCCTGAAGTTCGCTTCCCACAAAAACAGAAAACAAATGTAATTGGGTTCTGCTCTGTCCATATACTACAAAAAGGAATCAAACCTGGCACGCTCTCCCCTATTCCTCTATCCCTCAATTTCCCTCCCTGGAGATGATGGCAGAAGGGTATGTTGTTACCCAGGCACAGATGTGATTTCTAGCTGTACATATTCATTTTTGCCTAAGGAATTTCAGACATCATGGCTGTTACTGTGGAATGATAGGGAAGCACCTCCTGTCAGTGGGGAACAGTGGTGACAGAGATGGTGTGCACACAGCTCGGGCTGCAGGACTCTGGGAAGAAGGATCCCCAGTAGAACTCATGGCAGGGATAAGCAGGGGACATCCACCACCATTTCCCCCAATTCCTACTTTCCTATTATGGTTTCTGCTCCCAAACAGATCTGAAGTATCCATCACATCACACACACTGTTTTTCCTACAATTCATGCAGCCGAATTTACGTATCAGAAGTGCCCATGTCCTATTTTTGCTTAATAGCACATTAGGTTACTCCAAGCCTTGTAGAAGAGGAATAGTAAGGGGGAAATGAGGAAGCTGACAGCAGCTTAACCCAAACCTCTGCACGTGAATAACAAAGAGTACTATGGGAAGACCACAGATTCTCCCCGAGATGTTGGTTCCTTCCTCCTCAGGAAAGGAGCACAAGGTCGGTATGGGAAAGGCCCACGTGGGGCTGTGTGACCCAAGGACAGAGGGGAATTAACTAGTTTTCTTTTTTTGCACTCAGCTTTAAGAGGAGGAGGAGAACTCAAAGCCTGGAACCTGCATGCAGTTCTTATTACCTTCCAGTTTGGCCCCAAAGGTCCTCTTTTAGTCTTCACTGACTGGAATAACGCAGGGTCTTCATCAGCTTTGTAGTCCTACAACACAAACAACAACCAACCCTGAGTGTCACAAAGAAACAGCTACAACAAAGCCCTGCATCAAACCGCTGCTCACAGTGACCAAACTGATCGAGCTGACAGTCCGGAGCAGGGTGAGGGGAGCACGTTTTCAGTCTGTTTTACACTGGAGTTGAAACTCCATCACACCTGCCCATCACCACTGGTGCTCCTGATGTATTTACAGCAGGACAGCACCCTGGGACCCGTCGGGGACCCCACTTTCCTTGTGCTGAGCACTGTTTGCCACAGGCACTATCCTTGCAGGTTTGTAAACTTTTTTTTTGTGAGGGAAGGAAGGTATAATGACAAAGAAATCAGAATGCTAACATTTCCCAAACTGCAGCACTGCAACACACATCCACTTCTGAGCAATTGATCAGAACAGAGAGGGAAGAAGGCATGAGTGAGCTGACTTGAGAAGTCAGGACCTGGCTGACCCCGGCCTGGGCACACAGCAGGCACGAGGCAGCAGCTCCCCTGGCACTGTGTTACCAAACACAGGACAGCTATACGCAGTGGGAACAAAGCCCTTAGCAACAGAGCTGAGAAGTGCTCTCAAAGTACGGAATTGCTCACTTCACTGATGAGAGGTATGGAGATAATTACTTCAGAGAGAAATGTATTTGGGAATTAGGACAGGTTAGGAACCCCTGACCTCGGTACCCAGGACAAGAAAGGTTTACATGATGTATGGGGAACACGCGCCTAAGGAAACCACTACACCCTGGCAACCAAAGAGAACCGTAAAGGTTTAAATGACTTCAAATTAGGATGAGAACTCGGTGGGTGCTACGCTGAGCAGAGTTACTGTGCCAGTTTTACAAACAAATTCTGATGAGGACAACATTTGCAGAGCACAGAATGAAAGAAACAGCGCCAGGAAAGCGGGCACAGGCATTCCCCCACTCCTGCATCACAGAGCTGCCACAAAGAACCCCATCTGCAGATGGCTTTAAACACGAGTTAAAACCAAAGCTTCGTCCTTCCACCGCGTCCCCCAACATCCAGAATTCAATCCCATCTGCCTCAAGACAGGAATCATTGTGAGAGAGGATCTCTGAACTCCAGCACTGCAGGGAAGGGACAGTGTGACGGCATCCCACCGCAGTGCCTTGGAGAACTGCTTCCCATAAGCACTGGAGTTACACACCCGTGAGATAACCCTGCCCCTGGGGCACCACGGAGCAGGGCTGAGCAGGCTGTGTTACACAGGAGCCCTCTCTAATCCAATATCCTGTCTCAGTGGCCAGTAACAGATGCTGCGTGGAAGGATGCACGCAGCCCACGGGCAGACCTAGCGATGCAAGGAACAAGAAGCCGGCTCCTCACTTACGTGCTTCGGTTGTCAGGGGGGTTTATATCAACTCAGTGGCTTTGCCATCACTGAAGGCCCCATCCAACCCACGAGTTAATGGATTTCGAAAGCATTAATGGCCGTTCAGATCATTTAAATACATACAAATGGACTGGTTTTCCTAGAAACATGTAATTGATTCAGAAGACCTTCGACCAGATTGCCAGCGGATACGTTTTCACCATGACCACAAAACAGCATTTTCTATTTTTCCCTCTAAATTGAAACAATGTATTTATACACAGAGCCCAGATATGAGCCAGGCAGCTCCAGCAGAGTGCTCCTGCAGGTACTAGGAGAATCTGTTATCCACCACATAGGGATAATCTGAGGAATCAGCACAAGCACCACATGTTAACACTGACAATTCAGCAACACGTGTGTGCAGGCCCACCCCAGCTATCAGCACTGCAGAAGGAATGCCAGCAACATTTGTTATTTAGGAAAACCCCATTCACTTATGGCTCTACTGGAATGAAGTCCTTTTCACGGGCATCAGAATGAGCAGCATTCCCTCACATATGACATGCGTGGCACACAGAACAGAGCCCCAGTTCCCAGTTGTGGCTGCAAGCACACAGGAGCACAGGGCACGAGCCTGCTGGCCTCGTTAGTGCTCTGCTCCCTTCAGGAGCCAGCAAGGTGAGCACAGGGGCACAGCGAGGTGCTTGCCACCAGCTACAGCCCTCAGTGATTTCCAAAGGCTGTGGGGGAAGACAGCTGCAGTCTGCTCCAATCCTCAGCTCCATGGCACATTCTGAAGGCTTCACCTTATGTCTACACATAGATATCTTTTAAACATCCCTTGGTAAATCACTGGTAAGAAATGTGCTGTTGTAGGACTTAAATACATTTTTACATATATATTTATATTCTCTCTATATAATACTGGTTATGACTGGTCGTCAAACAACTGCAAACACCAGAGGAGAAGATGCTGAAAAAGGGATCAAAACTATTGCAACACAGAAACAATTTTCTAACCATCATTTTGTGTGTCTGCTAACTCCTTGTGTAAGCGCTGCAGTTGGTTTGGGGTAGTGATGCATTAAACAGAACCATAAAAATGCAAGAGCTGCTGGCTTTTAACTTCTCATGTGTAAGGGAAACGGGTACAGCAGGAGATGCAGCCCTGAGATTCCTGGTGCAAGCATCTGAGCCTTCCAAGGGAGAGCCCATGCTCCTCTGCAGCCTGCCACAGCGTGGGGGACCAACAGCATTCACCCCACTCAAAGTCATTAAGGTGAAAGACACAAAGTCAACGTGTCAACAGAGATGATTCATGCTAAGGTTGCTCGAGACCTTATGCAGAAGCTGTGAACCAAGACCTTACGAGAATCACATGCACCACATCCCGTCAGACTGAAGCCCAGAAGGACAAGAGAGCACTGTAGGAACTCTTCACAATACACAAACCCTAGCAGCATGCAAGCAAGTCGACTGGACTAGAGCCAGAGTACAAATAAACAACAGTTCTTCGCAGAGTTTAAGGCAAATATCTGTGCAGCGAGTGCTTAACTCCTGACAGCAACAAGTCCTTCTTAGGAAGAAAAACAGGCAACAGTTGGAAGAAATATTACAGCTAAAAAACCCCGAAGCTCTCCGGAAAACCAGTCAGACGAGCACTATGCAGCTGAGTAACGCTGAAAAAGATTTCTGCTTCTCTAGGAAATAAACAGATGTGTTTCATTTGTGCTTCCTGCTTAGAACCGCAGTTCAATACGCATGAATGCAACAGACTGCAACAGAGAATTATTTAGAGACCGTGAACCACAACCAATAAAGCAGTGACTGCAGCAAACCCTCACTTCAGGTGTTTCTTCACAGTTCATTGCCCACCAAGGCTAAAAGTTACTCCAAGATTCATCAGTGTAGTGGGAATAACACCATCGGTTAATGCCACCTGCTCTCCCTTTCATCTGCTGACCACCCAGCAGCTGAGCACCAGCAGCAGCCCGAACATTCACACAGCTGCCTCACCTGGGCACCACAATGAAACAGGCCTGAAGCCCCACACACACATCGTGTTTAAGTTGACAGAGCATCCACTTCTTCAAAATAACCATTCTTCTTTATTTTTTAGCTAAACTAAGAGGTATACGATGTAGACGAGACGTAACAAATTACCAATACAGCACATGATGCTACGCTTCTGGGCTACTAATAATGAACTTTTTAACATCACAGATTGAAGCCAAACTGGGACAGACCCACCTTGCTTTCAGAAAAGCTGTCCTTTCAATCAAGAATCTCATTAAATTCTTTTACAGACCACAAAAGAAGAACGTTTCCTATGTGATGTTCGACTTATTGAAACTGTAGAGCGAGGATCATAGCACCACAGAATGGCTCGAGATGGAAGGGACCCCAAGGATAATCAAGTTCCAACCCCTCTGCCAGTGTACACACATCCCATATCTCTCAGTCTCAGTGCATGGATTAAACAATTTGACAGCCCTGCAGGAACCTGCCTTTTTAGAACATAAAATGATCCAGTATGACATAGAACAAGACATCCAACTTCAGCACTGCACAGGAACAGCTATACATCTGACTTCAATTGCTTTGTTTCCACAGCACTCTAGTTGCTCACAAATTGTTTCCAAAAACACAGACTCTTGTGATGTTAATTGAGTGCTCAATTCTGCTTACTCTTTGAAAAGTCTCGTTCTCCTGGGAAGTGATTTTTATATACAAACCACATACAGCTACTCTGATTGCTCGCTGGAGATGATCAAGAGGCCACAGTTAAATCTATACCTGAAGAAAGACACAGATGTTGGCCACGTTATCTTTACACATACTTAAATGAGCACAAGTTAACACATGCATGCCATCAGTAGGGGGCAAAGAAGCAGCATAAGAAGGGTGCCAGCCCACAGCAACTCTGAGTAGGATCTACGTTTAGACAGAAGTTCATTAAACAAAACAGCGACGTTATATCTGAAGTCAGGACACTGCAAAACAGAATGTGTAAGGGGCAAAACAGAAATGCAAATCTGAAGTCAGTCCCAAGGACTCCTACACAACGACGGGCTCTGCTGTGAATCTGAACTTGGAAGTATTCACTCAGCACTTTGCAATGGCTGAAAACGTTGTCTGGAGTCACCACAAAAGGAAGAGGACATAGAAACATAAAAGTGAGCTGAGACTCTGGATGAAACCATCCCACACTCATAGCCCTGATACTCTATAGATTAAATACTCAAAAGAGGGGGAAAACAAAACAAAAAGAGGATAATGTACTGGAAATAGTTTCAAGGACTTTCGCACATGAAATGGTTTCCATGTGAAAATGGACAGAGATAGCACACCTGGGAGAGATGATGGAGGGGAGGTGGGGGAGCACAAAGGGAGCACGCCTGAAAGCTGTAAGAAAAATCCTGCAGAAAGGGTAAAAAGGGAATTCTGTTTTCCCCACACAAAACGAACTGAACTATCAGTCAGGCATGTGCTGCTGCCTCCAGACCCTCCACAAGACTCACAGTGCCACGAGGGTCAAAAGTGTGAGTGGTTTCAAAACGGATTAGATGTGCTCATGGGAACAGAATCTCCTACCAACGGACCAGATGTAGCCATGGGGGCTGGAAGTCCTTTAAACACAGACTGATCCTTCCCTCCACAGATACGCACCTCACAGCTTTTCATACTCCACGCTTCCCGAACATCTTATCCTTCCACACGTAACTGCTACTGGCCACTAACAGGATACTGGGTTAGATGGATCTTAGTCCTGAGCCAAAAGTACACCTTCTTATAGCATACCACCATCTGTCAGTCTTCAGTACAAAGGAAACTGCAACACAAAGGCAGGCCACGGCACCCAGCAGTGCAAGAGGGAGTACAAGCAGTGCTGTTCCTTAAGAGTACTCCAAACAGATTAAATGTGTAAGTCCAGCGAAAGTTAATAATAAGCACAACCCTTTATGTACACATACTGTGACTGAGAAAGCATTCTGACAGATGACAGCATTGTAGTTGTCTGCCACAATTCCAGGCATGGAATAGGGAATGCACAACACACATTTACCTGCCAGGTCAGCTCTAAGGTCATATGGAATGTCTGAAAGAACAAGGGGCAGCAAAACGATTCCTCGCTGCATTAAAATAGGCAAGACACATTTAATTTGGTTTACAGGGAGGTTCTCCAAACAATGTATTTTCACACAGGTAAACCCACAGATCATCCATCAAACATTAGATAAGCAACAGTGCAGGTTATGCATTTAAATTGCTATTTCTACTGCCAACACATGAAACACATCTTTCCCATTCACACACCACTGTGTCCTTTTCCCTCCTTCCTTTATGTTCCTGCACAGGAGTCCTCTCCCCACAGTGTGAGATACCCAAGTATTCATTTTTGGAAAACAGCAGCTTAATAGCTTCAAGAACAGCTGCATGCACACAACCAACACAAACAGGTAAGTGTTGGTGTAAGCCAGGAATTAGGACAAGCACTTCAGTACAGTGAAGGTACCCTCTAAAGCTGTGTAAAACAGCATCTGAATTCAATGTCTCCTGCCTTCTTACTCAGATCAATCACACATGGTTAACAAGACACTGGCAATGCAGAGGAACAGAACTGGAGCTATCACAAACTTGAAGGGCTGCCCTGTAAGCAAAATCTCAGCATGGGGCAGATAAAGCTGAATACATCTCTTTGGGAATTTATTTCAGTGAAATTGGACACCATCGGATTTAAGGCATCAATATCTTTTCAGTGCAAAGTGCAGCTGAAAAGAGAAGATGGAAGCACTAAACTGCCACCCTCCCTCCTCCATCTAGCAGCCAGCTTCCACCACTCCACACACCACTCTTTGTTTGGCATACAGCTTCATTAAATGACCACGTGCTATTACTGATAAAATCTCTCCTAATTTTTCCCATCTTCTATCCAGACGTTAAACTTCATACACTCAGGAAAAAGGTCACAGTTTCCTAAGGAGAGATTTCTAGGTGTATCCAGAATGCTTGTGTTCACCAAAGCACTCAATAAAGAGGGAACCAAAAGAAGAGATGAGCAGTTCATTTCTTGAGAACTGCTCTGATGAAAGAAGTTTAAAAATAAAAGTCTAGTTTTCCGTGGCAAAGCCTGATGGTTCCTCTCAAGACTGCCTGAACTACAGAACGAAGGATGGGTGGAGGGACAAAGAACTTCCAGCCAAAAAGCAGCAGCAGAAGCACAAGAGGAGCTCAGTGGAAATGCTGCTCTCTCTCATGCAGGACAGCTGGGGTAGGTTCTTGCTCTTGGCTTCACACACTGAGATGAGCACACAGATGCCCTCTCCACCAAATCAATTACTTTATCTACAGTTGGAAATAAAAACTACACCTGTGTCAAAAGTCTGTTGACTTTCATGCTTTTGTTGTGTAACTAAGAGTCAAACAGTCTAAGAGTGTAAACACGTTTACTGAGTGTGAAACACAGGAAAGAATTATTCAATTCCAGATAATTTTATCTGTTGGATAAAATCCATACTAATTCTAGCTCACTCACAACAAACAGAAAGCATCAGCAGAACTAGCAGCATGCTATAACCACACCCCAGCATCAGCACGTTTACTTACTCCTGGTTCTACTTGAGTTCTATCTGCAATGTCAATATGGACAACTTCGACACTCTTCCACGTGTTCGGATCTAAATTGTGCACCTGCAAAGAAAAAGGAGTGGTTCTGATGCCAGCACCTGACAAAGCACTGCACCTTATGCACTACCTGCATTTTTTTCTGGACTTCACAAGGGCAGACATAAAGACAGTGTTCTCAGAATCTATGCTTTCTTCCTCTGCTTTTAGAAAAGGGAATCATTTTTTAGTTAGATTAATTCACTAAGCAACTTTAAACCAGCACAGAGCCTTCAGCTCCTGTGCTTTCAGGAGACCAGGACTTGAAGTCGAACTGTATTCTTCACGTTCATCAGAGCTAACGACATCCAGCTCTAATTAGAAACATCACCCATTCAGTAAAATGCATAAGCTTTCCAATTTAGAAAGAAATCTTTACAAGCTCCAAGGTGCAAACGTGGCTGGTTTCAGTAACCTGAATAAATCCAGACAGTTCTCTGAAGAACAGGCCTGCCTTCAGTACGCTCCAGATGAATGCCTGCAGTACAAAGCTACACAACCACCTAAGCATGCAGCTAACTTCACTCCTGTTGGCTGTGTGGCACACCTAAACTTACAACCAAAGAAAGCAGGAATACTGCCAAGGAATACTCTCCTTCTCTGTAATGCACTCCTTCTTTAGGGATGAAGTGATCTGCTGAAGCACTGAGAATATATTGACCACCAATCCCTCCTGAGTGCTCTGTAAATACATCTGTCACTGTACAGAAAGAGGTCCCCTGAGGAGACCTGTGAACTGAATGAGCAGGAGGGAAGAATATCTCCAGTCCAGAAATAATCCTAAAGAAATGTGCAAAGATAAACCACCATGGTTTCAAAGTCAAAGTAGCACTGGTGTGTCTGAGAGAAAACAATATGAAATCAAAAGTTTCCACTTGCTGAAAACCTATTTTAATAGGGGTGAGAATCATGCACCTGCACTGAACTCGACATAAAAAACATGGAAATTCCTCACGGTTTTGTACTCTGACTGCTTAAGAAGGATTTGAATAACATTCTTCTTATGTATGTAAATAACCAGTTGGACTTTCAACATTAAACACTGATTATCTGCCATTACTGGACACAGAAGCCTTCATTTGGATGAAAGTACTTGGAACATACTACTGATGTTAGCTATCCAAATCCCAACTCACGTTCTCAGACGTCCCCAGATCGGGTTTATGCCATGTCTCGATTTTTATGAAGAAGTCATCTTTCATGTATTCATTCTGTAAGAATTAAAACAAATCCGTAAGTTTGATTACGCTCGCTCAGTTTAACTTCTAGTTAGACAGCACCGATAAACTGTATGTAAGTGTACACTTATCTGAATAAAGCAGTCCCCACTAAGTCTTGACTGCCACACATTCTACTTAAATTATAAAAAGAAAGAGCCCATTTTGCTGCACACAGGAGGTGCAATGAGATAACCTGCCCCTAAATGAGCAGCACTGGGGTAGCGGGGTGGCTGCACTAAGTGATCTTGGAGGTCTTTTCAAACCTTAGTGCCTGTAGGAGCTAAAAACCAGCAGCAGCCCCAAGCAGTACACTGACAGCAGTCCTGCTAATAAGCCCAGCTTTGTGCTCACAAAGCAATACGAGTACTGTCACGTAGTGTTTTCAATGAATACTGCAACAAAGATGGAAAAAACTCTCTGAAAATATACTTGAGTTAATGAGACCCTTCTGAGAGGTCGGGGTGAGAGCTAACGAAGAGCAGATGTTAATGTATAGCACAGTTATGACCGTCAAGGTCTAGCTACTGCCAAACCGTATGTCTCAAGCCTAACACAGAACACTTCTAATTTCAGCAGGAGGAAAGCAGCCATCAGCAGGCACACATATGATGGGGAAACAAGCCGAGCAGTTCAGCAACTTGTCTGCAGTGCCTTATGCTGTACCCACAGGGTGACAATCTAAATCAAGTCTGCATGCGAGCAGATAAAGGAATTTAATGTTAAACACACAAGCTTCCTCAAACAGATGACAAAAATAGATACACTGGATAATAAAATCTTGCTGATCTCTTTAGCACACATTTTAAATAGCAAACCCCACCAACACCACAGCTACGATGCTCCTCCTCACTTCCCAGTTAACCCATTTTAATTGGGGCAGGACTTCACTTTGCAGAAGAAAAGGATTTCAGGGACTGATTATTTCACTGCTCTTCCCACATTCAAGATAAATTTCTTCACATAAAGAAAAAGCTGACAAAGCCTTCTGTTTTTGGCATGTCTTAACAAGACAGACTGTAGGGGCTGTAACAGTAAGCAAAGATACTGAAGATAATGTAAAAAAAAATGAGAGCGTTTCTTTGACAAATTACAGTTCTTCCCATTTATAGCCACACAGGAATAAAGTAACAAGTTACTCTGTGCCAGGAAGCCCAACAAGGCACAGGTAGATGGCTGAGGCTGGCTTGCTAGGGTAAGAGTCAGTTGTTGCATCCACAAATGAAACCTATTTCAGAGCAATCCAAGTAGGACTGACAGCAATTCAAACACTCACCGTCACAACTGGTCATCGGAAATGAGTGGGATGAAAGAGAGAAAGAAACAAAAGCATTATTAGATACAGTTGTTTCTGAAAAGTCTTACATACATCACAGCGTTAAGAAACATTCAAAACTGGGCCAAGAGACTTTGGTGTATGCAGTCAGCACACTGCAGCAGAGCACAACTTACCAGTCTTAACTTTGGAAGCTTACTATAAGGTGCTTCCAGCTATTCAACGAGAGCAAGAAAACAGAGCCTACTCTTAAAGCTGCCACACTTAGAACTATTTCAATAAAGCAGTCACCTCATTCAAAAAGACTATAAAGATTTATAGCAATTATTTGGTTTTTAACGGGTTCTGTTCAACACTCAAAGAAAGAGAGAGGTGTTAAGTCTTGCACTAACAACGCTGCGCTCTGTGGCTGCTCTTCAACAGAAGACCTCTTCAAAACAGGAGATCCCAAAAACACAACGTTAAAAGTGAAACGTTTTTTCCACTTCATGGCACCCACTCCTCTCCTGAACCATTAGAGACCACCCCTGAACAGTGACAGCACGAGGCACAAGGTGAGACCTACTTGTTCTACAGTAAGGATACGCATTCCAAGCCTTCTCGTGGAACACCAGGGAGCCTTCTGGAGCAATCATTCTTACAAAACCAGGAACTTTACTGCAAAATAAATTGATATGATTATTTTTTTTGCCAACTGTAGACCCTCACTGATTTTTCCCACTCCATTAAAGGCACATTCTACCTAAGCACTGTAAAGATCAAGATAACTGAGTTACCCACAGTCAGCTATGCAGGAACTCTACTGATCACAGAACAAGTAAATTGTTGAAGGTAACCTCAAAACAATTAAGTGAGCAAGTCCTGACCAATATCTATGTTTTTCTCACCTCTTTAAATGATAGATTTTGTGAGTGTATTGTCCCTTCTCATCATCTTTTTCATAAGGCTCGTTTATTAAGACTTGAATTCCTTCTCCTCCTCCTGTTTCATTCTTGCTAGCTTCTGCCACCGAATAAAGTTGACCAACTTGATACTGGAAAGTTAAGAGAAGCAAGGTTTCAACATTTAAGCTAGACAAAACAGTCATCATTCTTCACTGGTCCCATATTAAAAGTAAAGCACGTATCTTCTTAATTAGATAAAAGTCATTTATTTGTTCATTTACAAGGCTTGGAAATGACTGAATTCCAGCACTAGCTCTCTCAGATTAATGCTTTTAACCAATCAGGTACCACCCTCACAGGACCCACAGAATGGAAACCATAAGAAGTGCAACGTCTTCCCCCAGAAGTGCACAAACATTTGTGAGTTTCAGCTGAATGCATTTCAGTGCCATTTAAAGAGCTGCCTTCAGATCTCAGAAGACTGTTCCTACTTTTGCCTTCAGGAAAAGCTTTGGGGTCACTGAATGCCTCGATCAGCAGGAAAATTCTGCTGCAGAGCACAGTTGCACAACGTTCTTCTCTTGCTCATAGGGCACAGAGTGGCTCAGAAACAACCAAACACTGTTGGCCCTGTAGGCATCTGCCTCGTTTGAAATTCACTGATCTGCAGCAGGTTAGCTCTGCCTGACTGGTGGCTTACACACCCAGTACCTTATGCACAGCCCAGCGGGGGCCGCACAGCGCAGGAAGCATTTGTATCCATGGCAGACAGGCTTAAAGAACAAGTCAGTATCTTCCCATCCCTCCCCCCAGAACCAGAACAGGTCAGATGAGGACGTACCTCTTGCACAGAACACGGCAAAACCACTCGGCTGGAAGAGGAAGAAAAAAAAAATAATTATACAACCAACAATTATGTTTCAGCAGCAGGTATGAGCTGCAATAAAGACAAGCAAGAAGGAAACGTCAGCATGAGTTAATTCAGGTTTTCTTTTCAAAAACGCTACGCAACTGGAGAGCTATGTGAGGACAACGTGAGAAATCTACGTAAATCAAAAAGGCAGATGTGTCAGGAAGGGGGAAAGGTGGAGGAAGAAGGACAGGAGATGGGTGAGAACGTCAAAAGCTGCACAGAAGGCCCAGGAAATCTAAGCTCTGCTTCCAGCTGTGCTGTAACTCAGAGGACCCAGCTTGTTTCACATGTCATGGTGAACACTCGCGCGGGCCCTCAGAGCCTACAAAAGACTGTTAGCGATTACAGCCGTTACGAGTCACTTAAAGAGCAGAGACAGCTCACAACCACTGAGGTGGCAGCGGGACCGAGCCGGGCGCTCTGAGGTCCTTCCAACCCGAACCAATCCTCCGCAGCTCCCACCCAACTCCATTACCGCTGACGGGGCAGAGATCCCCGCGTGCCGGACTGAACCACTTTGACTTCCAACTGCGAAACCTCCCGAGAGAAGCGGAAAACAAACAGCCGCCTGCGCGGCCTGACCCGCCCCGAACGCTTCAGCTCGTTAAGCGGAGCTCGCCTCTCGCGGCGGGCAGGGCGACGGCGGCCGTCAGAGCGGAGCGGCTGCGGGACCCCGCGGCGTGAGGCGGCGCCCCGTGCCGCTGGGATGGCCGCTCCCACCGCCGCCCGCGGCGCCGCCGAAAGGGAGCGGCCGAGGCGGCGCGGCCCCGGGCTGGGGCGGGCCGGGCGCTTCCGGCGCGGCGGAGCCGAGTGAGGCCCGGCGCCCGTCGGCCCCCGGCGCGGCCCCGCGCTCACGGCACGGCCCGGCCGCTCCGGGGAGACGCGCGTACGGCTGCCGGCGCTGCCGAGCCCCGCACTCACAATTCCTTGATGAGCACCATCTTCCCGCACCGCCCCGCACTGCGCACGCGCCACCGGCGGCGCCCGCCCATTCCGCGCGGCGCGCTTCCGGGCGATGCCCCTCCCACTCGGAGCCGGGCGTCCAATCCCGCCGCGCCGTGCAGCCCTGCTTCCGGCCCTCACCTCGGGGGATCGGGGCGCGACGCGTGACGCGCATGCGCTCGCCGCCCCTCATCCGAGGGCACGTGACTCGCAGCAGCGCCTCCACCTCACCCGCACGCAGCCAATGGCAGCGCGCCGCTCCGCCTCTAGCCCCGCCCCCCGGCCCGGCCCGGCGGGAGAGGCGGCTTCGGCCGTTAAGGCGGGAAACGATCCCCCCCCAAGTGCCGCGTCCCGCGCTGTGCCGCCCCGTGCTTCACTCCTGTGAGAGGAAACCTCTGCACACAGCGCACAGTAACACGCGCCGCGCCGGACGCTTCCCCAGTTCCTTGTAATAAAACCTAACAGCGCTTGGGATGGTCCGAGATGGGAGAGCTGGATGCCACCGCTCAGACCTCTGCCTTCAAGCTCGGCCTTCGAGGCACAGGAATGTATTGGGGCAGGGCACGGAGCTTCCCGAAGTTCCCACACACTCTGAATTTTCCTTTATTTGGTGTTTCAAACTCCTGGCTCGGCCCAGCCCCCCGCTGCCGCTCTCTCCCCATATGGACAACATTTGCCTTTTGTTTACTCGTGCTCCCTCCAAACCCTTCTTTCTCTTTGTTTATACCCAGAGGATACCACACATGGCATCATCTGCATCCTGCTGATCCCAGGCCGCGCACGCAGGCAAACCACTTCAGAACAGCAAATACAGTTTTCACCACGGCCTCAGCTGGTGGAGGGTACGCTTCCCCAGCTGACTGTTCATGGGAGTCCTACAGCCCACGTTCTCACATAGGTACTCAGTACATCAGCAGCTCCTGTCCCCCTGAGCTTGCTGACCGCCTGGCATCGTGCTGAATGCACTCATCTTGGCATGCAACTGAAGTGAGACGTGACATATTTTAAGAGCACGGTTATGAAGCACACTTAGCCACTGCCCACAGCACCAGGAGCTGGGTCACTGCGCAGCTCTGCACTATTCCCAACTTTGCCTCCCCGCACAGTAGTTAAGAGACTGCTCCGTGCCCCAGGCCAGCTGAGAATGCCTCTGATTCCTCCCTGGAGCCACATCTAGCTTAATCAAGTGTGAAGCAGCTCTTGGCTGCTCATCTCAGACACAGCTGTGCCATAGCAGAGCAAAGAGATCCAAAGGAAAGAAGGAATAGGATTCCTGGTATGATGCTCCACGCACTGGTACAAAGCCTGGCAAAGCTGCTGTCTTCATATCCACTGTCAATTTGAAAACCATGAGACACCTTTGAAACTCAAGGTCTTTTCATAACAAAACTCCCCCTTACCACTTGAAATATCTACACATTTGAGAAACTAACCGCATTTGAATTTTACATTCTGAACTGTCCTCTCTACTACGACCTCATCAGCTTTTCTTACATTCCTGTTCAAACAGTGATGTTGCTTAACAGTCCAAATCCGAATGTCTGGCTGGTTCCTCTGGAAGCTGCCTGGGACTGCAATGTTTTTCTGACGCACTCTGTGAGACTGTGGGTTAGGCCCTGTGACAGAGAGAAGCTGTACCTTGGGAGCATGCACACTTCTGAAGTCCCTGTGACCTTCCTACAGCCTCTGGCACCGTGCAGGTTCTGCTCTTGCTCTGACGCTTCTCCCTCGACTTCCCAGGCCCCTAATTGTCCTGCTGTGATAAAACAGATGTTTTTAACAGCAGCAAACACACTTTCATACAATGAACTGTGAATTAGAGCAAGTTTCTTCTTATTATCTAAGTATTCTCTTCTATGCCAAAAGATCAAAGTGGTGCACTTCACAGAAAAGGCTACAGGTGTGTGACCTGGCAACGGTGTAGTTGTGTTCCTGGAAGCCACTAAAACACCAGCCATAGCAGTTTTCCAACAAAATCTCATGGAAATGGTGTCACTACATAACAGAAGATGGACAGTATTCCTTCTGACAGGGATAAAAAGTTCTCTTCGGAGAACTTCAAATAAAGAACATCAGCTACTTCAGAAGTATTCCAGGAAAGGTCCCTTGCAAAAATGCTAATTCAATGAAGACTATAATGATTTATGTGGTTTAGGTCACCTCATTTTCAGTAGATCAAAGTCTGAAAAGCCAGAGACTCTAGATCAGTGTAAGCCTGCTCTGTCATGACCTAGGATACGTTTTGTGTCTTCTGTCAACATGGCTAGAGGCGACATTTACAAAGCTGGGAGAGAGGTATCAATGAAAACCATAAAAAAGTCTAATTCAGGTTAGATTTGTCCGGTCACCAACACTTCCTTTAGGGACAAGGGCATCTCTAACTCAAGGAAAGAGGGAAGATTCAGGTAACCACGTTCCAACCGGCAGAAAGTGTGGGGAAAATATATCATATGTCATACCTTCGGCACTTGGTCCTTCCACAGTGCAAGGGTGGGACTTGGTGGTCCTCGATGCTCCTTCCAAGCCTACGTGTCCTTCTGCTGCTGACTAAAATGAACAGTGAGGAAATGCTGACGCTCCCAGCACCTACTAGAAAAAGGAAAAGCAATTTCCAGTCATCATTCATACAGGAGAACTACGTTCTGCTAAAAACCAGGAAGTTCTCAAAGACCCCAACAAGTTCGTTACCAACGCCGTCCTAGAACAAGAGACCGGAGAACTGAGAGAACTCATGCTTTAATAGACACTGAAATCACAAAGGAAGAAGGCCAAATGCCTTAGCAATTTCAATAAAAATATGAAAATCTTTTTACATGGTAAATTTCATAATATAAAAAGTTTAATGCTGTCTGGAAACAGAGTTTTAATTTACAAAAATGTCCGTATAGGCCAAACATGGCTAACACTGCACACATGGAGAGCAAGTGCTAAAGGGCTGCTGCTTGGAAGAGTCTTTGCTGACAGTCCTCTGAGTTACCATCTTCAATGCTCTTTTGAAGAGTTCTGCAACCGAGGGGCGAAGTTTTCCACAGACATTTGCAGCCTTTCTGGACTGCACGGCAATGCAATGAACCCAAAACTGCTCAAATCCATTACTAACACCTAGCCTGAAACTACCAGTGTTTTCTATCAGATTCACAGATCTTCTGCGCACCTGGATCTGTTCTGCAACACAAAAAGAGATGTCACAGAACAAGTTTGACCTAACGAGAGGAAGTGCGGCCAAGACTGATGTCCACAGGTATAGCACCCTTCAATGATTTTTTTTTTCCTTATTTAAATAAGGTATGACTAAAAAGAAGGAAAACCAGTAGCAGGCCAGGGTCCAGGTTAACCAACAAAACCAAATTAAATGGGATTTTGTTCTGTGAGATTGTTTCCTGTTCCCCTTTAGTTTCAGCTACAGATAGTGCCAATAAGATATCCGCAATCAGTATCTCACACAGTAAAACACATGGGATAAAACCAAACTAAAATACATTCCATGGCCCCGGGGAATCGTTGCATGTGGCAGGTTTAATGTGAAAGTGGGTAACACCTAATTCTTATTGCTCACTGTATTAAGCAGTGTTGTCACTTGTACCATGCACAAATACAACAACGACAAATGCATTTAAACGCCACAGAAGGAAATCTAATACCAAACAGAGAACATGTTATTTTCATTTCCTGAATTTCTCCACATATTGGGCAAACCTGATAAAACTGCTTTTTCCTCACAAAGGGGTTGTTTCTCAGTTGGGGGGGTGGAGGAGTGAGGCACGAGGTGTGTGAAGTGTCTCCCAGACATAAGCAAGCATGCATGTTGACGGCTCTCATTAAGCCAATGGAAGTGCCCTGTGCCAAGTCACGGAAATAAGCTTCTCGAAGACTTGTTCTAGTGACACCCACCTTCCATATTTATACAACACCAATTTCCCAAATACCGAACATCCGACCCCTCCCTGCTTCTAACACACCCTACCCTTAAAAAATAAACCACAACGAAAGAACCATCACCCCCCACCCCGAGTTAACTCTTTCTGAAAACTTTATGCCAGCGTGAAACTGGCAGCACAAAAAAAGGGTTGTACCAAAATGACAGTATAGAATTCCCACAGATTAAAGAGCCTTTAGCTACGGATGTAAAGTACAGTAAAGAGGCTTATTTCCAGCACGTTATGCAGCACTACAGGGAGTATTTGCTGTTGCTATACATAGAAAGCTGCCCACTTCCATCCTGGGTGTTCCTGGGATGTCGTTCTAGTTATGCTGGTCAGAAACAGAGCAAGTCACACGGAGTCCCTCAGCGGTCGTGTGAGCACAGCAAGCTGCATGATCAGCAGTCACCACTGACCTGATGCACTGGTGCTGTGCTGACTCACTTTGGCCCACTGTTCTAATGTTCCCCACCTAATGATGAAAAGACAGTATCAAGCAACAACCATCTCAGAAAGATGCAGTACGGAGACAAGTAACTTGAATCGCAAAAACTACATGGATTTGGTCACCTATTTCTTGTTGTTGTTTGTTTGTTTTTTGCTACATTGCATAATATGAGTAAATGAATAACTACTCTTTTTGTCTTTCTGCACTGAAACTTTAGTGACCATCCATCTCTCGTTAGCTGACTGTAAATTCACAGTCCGATATTCTTTTCCCTCAGTGCTTGTGTTAATTTCTTGCAATAGTGAAAACATTTCATCATCAGCCACTCAACATCAGTGGCTTCCAGAATATACTCAAAGCATTTCATACGTGCGCCATTAAGAAGAACCTAAGTAATTCTACATCACGGTGTCAGAATTGAATCCTCTGTCCTGCTATCACGCTTTTCTTCCAAGATCCCCCCCAAAATCACAAATACTCAGGTCCACATTTTCAAGAAGAGCATCCAGACGTGATAAGTGCAACAATTACCTGCATCAGCAATGATCCCCTAACTAGTTTGGAGATCTCACTGCACTCACCATTCAGGTAGTCAGCTGCAAGACTGAAAGTTGGCTTAAGATCCCTCTAAAACTCAGGGCCTAATTAATAAGCCTCACAACACCTCTGTGAGGTAGGTAGGTAAATATTACTATCCCCATGTAGATAGACAGGGAAGATGAGGCACAGAGAGGTGAAGTGATGAGCCTTCAGTCACTTGACAAATGCTGGGAGTGCATAATAGAAACCAAAAGCCTTGGTGATCCAGTGCTCCGACTTCATAGCACGCAGCCTGTGAAATACTCTGCTTGGATCTAAGTGCACAGTGTGGCTGAGTTCGTGTCCACAGTTTTCAGTGCATGTAAATGATCATTTTGATTCTGATTACATCACTACATTTAATGGCCGCTTAAAAAAGAATAGCCTCCAACTTGATTCACAGCACCTACATGCCATCTAGCCTAGGAAAGCTTTCTGTCTTTCCCACATCACCCCTGGGGTGCTCTCTTTTCTCCACGGATCGGAAGGTGCACAGGTTCTGCATACAGCCGGGTCTGCACATTCCCTCACGAGTGTGTCCTGACTGCACAACGACACGAACGTATCGCCCGTGTACACTGGTGTACTTGCTCCTGAAGAAACTTGTTTCCACAGCAGGGGAAGGTCCTGCAGATCTGCCCACGATGAGCTATTTGCAAACGTTTAGCAGGATCGGAGAAAGATTTACTCGGATGGGTAACTTCTAAACCACACACACTGATGTCACACTCCTGCCTACGTGGAACTAGAAAATAATTCCATGAGCCTCAGTGTCTGCAACCCTTTTCAGCACACACTGAGCATACAGAAGACATCTGTACTGCCCAAATAGTTGCCAAGACATAAATTTCACCGTTGTAACACTGTGTGCCAGAAAGATCAGAGTGTTGATAGCTACGTAACTCATCCCTCTGGCACAGCCTCACCTCCTCACGCTGAAGCTCACCTTCTCTGTTACACTCAAACGCTCTTTGGGAGCAGATCAACCAGCAGAAAGTCACCCGAGAGGTTTCCCTCCAGACAGAAGTTACCTGGGGTGCAGGATTTAAAATGGGGCATTTCTCTCCTCTTGTCTTTGTGTCACTGTTTTTATCGATGAAAAGAGAACTGCTATGCAGGTGTAGTGTCAGCAATTTCTTGCATTTCGCTAACGCCTTACTGGAGATACCTAGAGCTGTGTTATCTCCTCCTCTCTGCCAGCCTTTAAACCAACCAGAGAAATGGCTTGTACTGCTGCAGGCAGAAACCTGTGCATGCTTTATGGAAGTTCTGCCTCCTCTCTTCTCTCTCCAATCCCTGATATGTATAATTTCTGTATAAAAAGCCAGCTGTAAAACCTCCCGCGAAGATAAAAAATACAAGGTGGCGGCTTAAAATCTAGCATCTTATGAACAGGAAGAGATTTGCTGGACCAGTTGCAGCAAAAATGGATTGCTACATAGAACCTGTGAAGCAAGTCTGGCCAAAGACCTGATAACGGAAACTCAAACCCATCTGTGTGAGGCCCATGCTCCTACACAGGGACAGCGAGGGCCAACCTGTCACATTTCTGTGTATTGACAAGGGTATGACCATGGCTTCTTAGATAATATTCTGTGGTTCTGTATCGATAAAGGCAAGTGGGCAGAAGCAAATACTTTAACAAGACTTTAAGTCATCGGTTGGTATGCAAGACATTTCAACATTTGGAGGAAGGAAAAAATCTTCCTGGTGACAAGAACTTATAACCGTTCCCAGATGGCAGCCTCATGGGGCGTACAGTCCCCGGAGCGCTACTGCAAGGTGGAGGGTGAGCTGATGTCACTGCGTTTGTAGTTTCAGGGTGTCTGTGTCCATTTGGAGGGTTCTTCTGTGGAGAAGCAAGGTGCTGCTCAATAGACAGGTCCTTTAGTTCCAGCTTTTCTGCACTTTCTTCTTTGCCGTGCCGTGGAGATAAATTTAGCAAGCTGAGGACATCTTTCTTAGAAGTCATTGTTCCCGGAGCTCCTCGGAGAATCTTTATTGGGCCACTGGAGTGCTGGGGAGTGTTCTGCCAGAACATCTTTAGGTTGTGAATTGCTTGCACTTTTTCGTCAATGGCAGCCATTTTTAGTTTGTCTATGTCTGGAGCATCAGCTGGACTAGAGCGAGCAGAACCGGTGGAGGAGTAAGAAAGAGCTGGAGATGGAGTGCTGCCAGCAGGAGACTGATGCCCTGAGCTTGGGGAGATATTTCTGGGTGATTTAGAAATATGAGCACTGTAAGGAGAGCTGGGGTACTTGAGCTTAAAGTGTGGCTGCTCAGTTAAGGACCCATGTGAATCACAGCTTGGAGATGGCTGCCCACTGTACTGGCCTGTGCCTTCTTTGTTTGACATCTCCGATGCTGTGGGGCTATTGTAGCCAGAACTCACTTTCTGAAGGGATGAACTCCTTGTTGGAGGCTTTGGTTTAATTGCAAGAGGTGAAGACTGATTCTTCTGACTTGAGCTGATCGGCCTGCTGAACGCACTGGTCTCTGATGATTTGAATGCAGACATACCTGCAGGTGTGGAAGCTGCATCATCTGAATTTTTGCACTTATTTATCTGACTGCTGCTTCTCTGAAGACGCTCAACAGCAATGAGGTGACTCTGAGTTTCCTCCAGGATTTTTTGGGCCAACTCTTGAGGATCGAGCTTTGGATTACTGTCCTCTTGGGATTTGACAGTGCTGTCAGTCTCAGTACTAGACTGGTCAGATTCCCCAGTATCAGAACTTGCAAGTTTCCCAACTTTTTGGAAAGGTGAGTTTGGGCTGGGAATAAGAGTCATTTTAACAGGAGAATTTGGAGTACTTATGCTCCCTTTGGAACTGACAGGCTCTTTAACACCGCCAGTTAGACCAGCTTTGGGCTGCTTGTGGTCAGGGGAAAATCTTGTTTTTATGTTTTCCTGGTAACTGGCCAACGGCTCGTTGCTGATTATGGAAAAACCTTCATATTCTTCCTCATCTTTGCTGGCTACCATGCTGGTCTGTGGAGACAGCTGGCTCTGTACTGCAGACCTATGAGGATAGATGTTTTTGGGCCTCTCATAGTCCTGGCGCCCTCTGTGTCCCACGCCGTCCGGCACGCTCTCTGGCTTGGAAACAAAACTCATGGAGGAGGCAATAGAGCTCAGGCTATACACAGAAATGGCATCTGATGCGATGCCATCTGGACAAGTAGGAGAGAACGGTGGGTTCTGGTACTGTGGCACAGGGTTGGAAATAGACTGAGCAGAAGCCAGTGACTCTAGTGATGAGGAACTGTCCAGGCTAAGGCGCTTAGGCAGCTCTGTAGAATCTAAAAAAGAATTAAAAAGGACAAGCGTGCCCTTAGATACAAAGTAATAATAAACTAAACCAGGCAACATTCTTAGCAGATCTAAGAGAAAATGTTATAAAACATGCACTATGCTAATTAAACAAACAAACAAAAAACCAACCTATTACTTAAGTGAGAAAACTAATGAGCATAGGTCAGGAAATGTACAGACAACAGCCTCACACCAAGTATCCTAATGGAGAGCTTTGGGAATTCACCAGCTGATTAGGATTTTATATCTCAGAATCTTCCAGCTGATGGTGTCTACTCCTAACTTTGTCTTCAGGCAAATCTGAATGCTGTTTCCACATGAAAAAAATGTCTGTTGCACTTGTTACACAACACATGGCCTATAATGCATGTATCATGATGAATGCGTGATGTCTGCAAAAGGAATGAGTGTGAGACTTCAATGTAGGTTATTCTGATCAAATCATCAGATAGTATATAACCAGAAACTACTCTAAATAGCTTTACCAAAAAGTGCCAGCAAGGACTGTAGAGCAAAGTGCATGGTCCTCCTATTAGCTTGTTTCCCAGTTTTCAGAATCACCTCCTCTTGCCCAACTTCACAAAGGTCAAAACCTGTAGCAGAATATGGAGTAAAGTCACAACTCATAATAAGATCCTATGTTCTAAACAAGTGTCATCTTGTTTGTAACACACAGAGAACAAAGAGACATTAAATTCTGCAATGCCCTGGAATGACATCTCTTCACCTGCAATGTACGTTTTGCAGGTTTGCTTTTATTACTGTTTAGCACACCTTCATGGGAGCACCTCAGAGTTGGGCTGTGAACACTTGTACGTACACAAAGCACACCAGTCCAAACTGATAGACAAAACACATGGCTCAGTATTTTAGCTGCAAATTATATGGAATTAGCAGGGAATGATGGACTAAATGCACTTCAGGGCAGGGCCCCACACGCCCGCAGCATTCACCCATTAATCCTGTGTTTTTTCACAGGAATGGCTCTGAAGAACAGAGACCATGGAGTTTAGCAAACAAGGCCTGGGCAGCAGTAGGCATAAATGTGTGAGGCAAACAATGCCTGGCTCTTACGAGCTCTTCAAACAGTCTTCTTGGACATCTCTTTCTGCAATGCCCTTCCCCTACATCTTGGCACGTCCAAGTCAGAACAAAACCTAGTTAGATATTTAGTACCTATTTATCTTTTCTGTAGGATGCAGACCCTGGTACATACTATCACACTGGTACCCCCTGTCCTGGCACACTGCACAGGCTGCCCAGCCAAGGGAATGACTGTTTCACTTCAGGTAGGAAGTCAAGCAATTATGAACAACAGGAGAACCAGATTCTGAAATTAAAATAGCACCAAATCTGCTGTAAATCCTGAAATCCACGTTCTGCTGACTCAGGAGATATTCTGGTGCATGACAGAAAACCTGTGCTTATCACTGACCAAACAGTTAAACAAGAGCTTTGAGCATGTGAACTGGCCATGCAGTACTGAGCAGTCAGGAACTGCATCCAGAGATCCAGAGACCAAAAAGAACCCAGACAAACAGATCTACAGCTGTGAGCCTCATCACTACTTCAAGCCACTCGAGACACCAGCAATACTTTCAGGAAGATAAGGAAAGAAGTGTTTTCCCACCTAAAGCTGCCAGAAACTCGTGGCAGCCAGGAAGCCTCCAGAGTTGGACGCTGATGGAAACCTGGATTGGTGCAGAGGAGAAATCCTGTTCCTTCTCGCCTGCCTGAAGTTGAACCAGGACTTGATGCAGCTGAAAACAATGCAAACATTATCCATTCCTTACAAATCAAACCACTGCTTTTCTGACAGTCACACCTAAGGAAACGCACTGCTGACAGCCCTTCACCAATGCACTCACACACTCAGCTGCTGCTCCTGAACAGAACAGTGAGATGAAAGATCTGAGCAGAGGGAACAGTCCAGGGACAGCCATTATGGACACACTTGAACAGCAGCACACTGAGGGACAGAACAAGGGGGAGGGCTGGGAGTGTGGACAGTGGAAATTGAGTAAGAAGGAAGCAGAGCAGGAACACATGGGAAGCGAAAGAAAAGGGGCAGCTCACAGACACTTGCTAAAGCCCATACCATGACTGAGCAGCACTCCTTAAGTGAAGCCCAGAAAACTCATTCTCAGCATTTAACTGGGCAGAACGAGTCATGGGAAGCCATGGAAGACTTTCCTAATACCTCCACGGCCTCCCAGGAATGACTTTACTCAACAATGCCCAAGGGACAGGAGTAGCAAAATTGAGAAAAAAAAGTGTGTTTACGAAGATCTGAAACCAATTAAGGTGCCAGGGTCTCATCTAACTCAAAAACACAACCAGGGCAGAAAGGATAGAAAATCATTAGCTGGGGACCAGCTAGGCTCAGGACCACCCATCTCTTCCAACCCACAAAAGCTTACGCAGTCTTTTTCCACATTAGCACCATGGAGCAAATTCCAGGCCTGAAAGCAGGGTGAAGACAGTACCCTGCAGCTCAGGGAAATGGCTCTGCAGCGACCAAGGCATTAATCCTGCACAGCAGTGTCATTCCCCTGTGCATGTAATATACTCACCATTCCCACCATATTTTTAACAGCCTTCAGGCAGCAGATAACAAGGAAGGAAAAGAGAGGAGAAAAGAACACGGGTTACTCTGTGCTACAAAATGCCTGTGACAGGGAGCCCTGCAGAGCAGCGACACATCCACACCCAAACCAGCATCCTGACTGCAGGATGCTCTACTCTGAGAGAGAAGGGAGCAATGAGAATGGCTCAAGCTGTGAATCAGGAGCCCAACAGTGTGGGAAGAGGCAGCTCAAATCTGGGAATGCCCAGCTCACTGCAGCCAGCTCAGACACAACGCAGGCAGGTACCCAGGCCAACCCACATTCTGGCTGAAGGCTGAATGTAAAACAAGCCCTTCTCTGCTTTTATCTGGAAAACATCATCGGTATTTAAAACAGTCAGCAACCCCTACATACTCCTTGTATATGAAGTAGTACCAGAGTTCCTACTTTTGTGGCTCCTGCCTTCCAGTTTGCACTAAAAATAAGCACTTTCTATCCAGAGGAAGAGACCAGACTGCCCACCTTGCTGTTCCACTAACACCAAGAGCACCTGCCTCCTTACAGCACCAATCACCCTTACTGGACAGAGATAAAAACAACACCTATTGACTGAACCAACAGCGTTCATGCTTCAGTTCTGAACAAAGCCTTCTGTCCTTTGGGACAGGCTGAGCCTTTGCTGCTCACCAACTGAACTGCTGAGAAGAAGGAGGCAAGGACAGCAAGTAACAGCAGAAGTTGTGAGAGTTCAGCTCAAAATCCTGAACTCAGAACTACATAGGCTCTTGTGCAAAAGGAAATTCTGCCTATGGTTTGGGCTACACAAGAACGTTTGCAGAAGCAATGCAATATTCCTGCCAGTCTGCATATTTTCCCCTGGGTGATTTAACTGTCTGAGGTAAGACAATCGTGAAGTAATCTCATGGACTTTCAGATCTACTGGAATGTTGTCCTCATCACATCCCATTTACAGCAAGCCTCCCTCTGGTGGTAAGGAGGGAAAAACAGCCCTGCTACTGAACAACAGAAATCTCAGGCACTAACAGAAGAGCCAAGGCAAGCAAGCAAAATACCATGAAGGACAAGCCATTAGAAATATCCTTTGTGCTACTGTAATTTGTGACAAGAAACTATTTCCTTAAAGCAGACATAGCCTAACTGACCCACAAAGCAGGCTTCTCAATGAATAACTGCAACGCTGGAGCTGTTGTTTTATATTTTGTGCAGGAAAGACTCAACACCACAAAGTAAATGGAAGCATTCTAAAACATAATCCCAGCTACCATCCATGGTACTTCCCCATACCATTTTTGCATGGGGGAAGGGGGGAAATAAGGTATGCAGTTCACCTGTTCACTATGTGTAACGTGTTCATTTACTCAAGCAAGCAAATTATCAAGGTAAACCTCATTAGAGGAACAATCAGAACAGTAAGAAACACGTAAGGGAAAGCTAGCCAAGCTGGTGGCACAGAGTGAGGTTAGGTTCTTCTAGGCATGCTACAAAGACGGGGAAAGGGAAGAGTGCGAAGGAGGTGGAGAGGGTCAGGGTGTGGGGGGAGTGCCACGGCCAGAGGTTGGCACTACCTCTCTCTTAAATCAGGTGAATTCTCGCAGCAGAGCTATGAGCACTCAAACCAGAAAAAGCATTGGCTCAGTAAGTTCTAAGATCCTGGCACTGGCCAAAGCCAGGTGTTCCCTGGGGTGCTGGTAACTACAGTGAACAAAGATCAACCAGCACAGGCCATGGATAGGGTACGGATATTTGGCCTGGATAGACCAAAAAACAATTACTTCTTCTACCACTCATTTTCCACATTTTGCTTCTCCCTCACTGTTGTACATATTATGGTTCCACTCCTGTCCCTGAACTGTAAGATCCAAGGCCATGCAGCCCAGTAACACGCTCACATTTTTCTTTTCTGGACACACGCTTTCATTCACACCAACAAGGAAATGCAGAATTTCAGCCTCCAAGGCTGATAAACCAGAGCACAAACCACTCTGTGCGTTCCTGAATTTACTGACCTGGAATGAACCTTTTGGAAACTGGTACTGGAGAAAAACCTCCAACTTACCCTGTTGATGAGCTGCTCTCCTGTTTCTGAAGCTGTGATAAGTTTACAAAGTGCCTGAAGTGCAGGGTTAGGCAAACCTGGAAAACATCAGCAGAAACAGGGACTGCTCAATACTTGTTTATTGCCTGCTAGGAATGCAGCAACCTGAATGAAGTGTAACTTCACTTAATTCCTAGAACCTCTCTCCCCAGCTGAATCATTTTCCAGAATTTCCAGAAAATAAAACTTCTCCCAACCTTGCATCTGATCATAGTTTCTAACTGAGAGCAGGAAAAAAGGAAGAGCCATGTCATACTTCTCAGATACTGCGACCCAGGAGTAAATGATTCCAATCTAAACAGTTCCAGTTAACATTTACCTCTAGAACCTCTACTCTATTAAAAGCATTCATTTCATTACTGCAGAAACCTAGACCAGCAGCACATTCTGCAGACTTAGACCAAAGAAAGGCAGGAAAAGGCAGATGTCTGCATGGACACAAAAGAACAGAGCCCACAGCTGGCCTGCTTCTTACCTAGGAGGGACTGTATGGTGCTGCTGCACTGCTGCAGTCGCTCACCAGGGTCAGAGGTGGGGAAGAACACTGCTGCTGGCAGGCCGCTGGCTGGAGGGTCCAAGCGAAACCCCACTGCCGTGAGCAGTGCCTGCCAGCCTGGGATACCTCCAACTTTATTCTCCACGCTTTGCTGGGAAGTATACATGGAGTTGTGCTGCCCGTTTTGGATTCGCTGCAATGATTTCTCCACCTGTGAGGAAAATACTGTGTTAGCTCACTACTGAAGAGACTTTTATACAGTAAAGAGGCAGGAACGACAGGCTGAGGGACAGCATGACTGATGATGAACCTGTCACACGTGGAAGACTAAGTGTCCTTGAAACTAGGGGCTCCAGTAACTGAGCAGCCACAGCTTTAAAATCACTGTGATGAGTATCGCTGTGCTCTGGGACACTGGGCAAATGAATGCCACAGGAACTAAGCACCAGCCTGACTGTGTCCACTTCCAATAAATGGGCAGTGGGATCAGTCTGCACAAGATGATCCACCCTCAGGTTCCACTCTCTTAAGTACACTGTTCATTACCAGGCAAGAGCGTGCAGCTACATGGTAAGGAGTAACAAGAGGGAAGTGGCCACAAAACCCAGCAAGTGGAATGATGAGCAGTGTTCATGAGTTTCCATTATCTCATGGATACTCCACATTTCTGTGGGACTACTGAAGACACATAGGAAAAAAATAAGCACTACAAGTCGTGAAAGAGTATCCTTGTCATTTGGCAGCTTGGCCTCCATCCTGGCGCTCCCCACAGCAAGTTACTGGCACATGTGGGAACAGAAGTGCCTCTCATCTCCACGTCTGCTCACAGACCTCAGTCACTAGCTCTGCACCTCTGTGACTGCTTCCTCACGATGTCCACAGCAATTTTCCATGTCAAAACAAGTAACCCCATGATAATCTTATTTTTAAAGCACAGACCCAATTCAAGAGCTTATGCAAACCAGAAGGGTGTGGGGAGGCTTCTGTCACGACACAACAGAGGACTTAATATCTGCTCTGGAGTCTTCCTCAGCTGTCCCATTCTTTTTACACTGACTCAGAGGTCAAGATAATGGCTTACGGTACGAGAGAAGGGTTGAAGGCTCACATCCAAGGGTGAGCTATTACATATTAGGGTGTTTCTCTTCCCATTCTTCATTCAAAGATCCATCTCACTATGACAAAGACTGCAAGCCCCCCCTCCCTTGCCTGCTGGGTGCTGCAGTGTTGCCTCCCTTACCAGATGGAGCAGGACACGCAGGGCATCCCGTGCTCTCTCAGGATGCTGCAGAATCTCAGTCAGGGCCTGTCCTACCAGCGAAGAGGGGCTGTTCAGCTTCATATCGCTCCCAATAAGCATGAAGCCTGCAGAGTTCAGAAGAAGAGACTTACTGAAAATCAAGTCAGACTGAGACAAAAATGACAGAATGAGAATCCCTACTTGTTACTGGAAATGTGTAAAACAGAAGCAGGTAACTCATTCCTGCTCAGACTAATGACATCATGGGTTACTGCACCCTGCACGATCACTGTCCGCTCACTGCCCAGTTCTACAGATTGAATTTCCAGAAAGCTTCTGGATGCTTCTTACTTGTCACCCTCTATTAAATCAATACTGTTTTCCTGCTCACACAAGTGGAATAACACTGCCCTTTAGTTAAATGTGCCCCATAGATCTCAATCACGTACTGAATGAGCGGTTGTATTACACACTGTTTCTCTGTAGTTATGGAACAACTGTGATGAAACACACTTCACCTTGCAATTGCTTCAGATTATATCAAATCTGCATCCTACTTACTATACAGTGAAATACCAGTGTGTTTCCCTGACACTGACACTCAGCCACGCTCAGGTGAATCAGGGCCTGAAGTGCAGGCTGAATTCTGGACAAGCACAGGGAACACGCTGCTCCCAGCTACCTGCTAGCACCAATTCTTACTTAATTCAAACTATTTGGCATGAGCCCTTTCTAAAACTCACATATTATCAAAAGACAGATTCCTCCCTACCTGCCCAGTTGGATGGATGGGAGAACTGCTTGCTGCTCTGTACGGTCTTCATTGCTTCACCAAGGGCTGCGCTGGCTTTCATCCCATTTAAGAGGGAGGAATAGAAGGCGTGTACAAACATTTTGGAAGCAGCCACTGGAACAGGCCAGAGGGACACTAGGACACACTGAGCCCCAGCAGCCAGGAATGCTCTCGTCAAGCCAATGACTCCATCAGCAGTGACTTTGCTGTTGGATTCCTGGTAAGAGCCAAGAACCACTAATTTTACAGGAAGCCGCAGATCCAGGACGTCAGCTGCAGTCAGCAGAAACTCCTGGAGAGGAGGACAGTCTGAGATGCTTTCCACATCACTGGCATCATCCTGCATCCGAAGGGATTCTGGAATTGTGTAGGGGTTCCCAAAGGAACTCTTGCTGCTGGCTGGATTGCTGTCGGTGTTGGGTGTCAGGACCAAAGCAGCTAGCTTCCAGGAGACGTGGGTTGCAAAATGGACACACTCTGCCTGGGTGAGGGCACTCATGACTCTCTCTTTTGTTGCTGCACTGCCAACTAAGGGCTGGCAGCCAAGTAACTCCGATACCATATAGGCTTCCTCTTCTGCAGAGGGCATAGGTCCCCACAGCCACCTATCCATAACTGCTGAAGGGAGCTTGGGATTTCCTATGACAGCTGCCATTGAGGTAGAACTGGAGTAAGCAGAAGTATTCTTCTTCCCATGGGACTGTATAGAGAGAAAAAGAAAGGGAAAATGGGTTTCAGAGATCTGTCTGCTGAGGTGTTGCTAGTAAAGCATCCTGTCTCCTTGGTTCTGAACAAGTCTGGATGTTGTAACTATAAAAAAAACAAACAAACAAACTCTGGATTTCATTATTTTTTTCCATTTAAATACTCCAAGGAATATCTCCACTTTAGGATTTCTATCCCCACTTCTTGGGTGAATAAACAGACTAAAACAGAAAGGAACAGTCTTAGGCCAGGTCATCCTGCAGGGCTGTAGGAGAGCTAAAAGTATGAGGAAGATCCCAGCTCCCCACTTCAAGGGAGGATGATTTGTAAACATTTACTAACTAGTTTCTAGCACCTGTATTGCAAGGCTTAGCACGTCCACTGCCAACAGCACGGTGCTGTGTGCAGCTGATTACTGCGCCTGATACTGACCTGAAATCCTTAATCCCATCAGTAACAGAGAAAATATTCAGAACCTTTTGCTGTTCAGGGCAAGACACGTAGCGTTAACACTGCTCAGCAGGAGAGATGTGACTTAAGATATTCTCCCTGGAGACACAGGCCTTAAAAAAGCTGACAGTGTTTGCCACGCATCAGCATGAAGACATTTCAGCAAGATTTGCTGGTGGTATTGGCTTTGACTTATGGCTTCACTGTCATGAGACATCAATGGCCTTCTCCACACGGAAAGTAGGAAAACGTAACCAGGAATGTGACAGGACAGTTAACTCACCAAGGAAGCTCAGTGTGTGTCACAAACACCTGCGTTTCTGCAGTTTGCCCACAACCCAAGATATGCTGCCCTTCAAAGGAGGATATCCAATTCCCCTTGTCCTTCCTGGCATGTCTGGTGTTGCAATTCTGTGCTGCAGAAACTATACCAGAATACTCTGCACCTGGGAGTGCAGCAGGAAGGTGGCACATTTGCCATTTCTACTGTGTAGGAGGACAGAGCTGCTGCTATTCCTGCATGCATAGGAACTTATACCTCGGGGGAGAGGATCTGTGAGTGGGAGGTTTTAAAACGCAGTGCCAGACCTTGGAGCTGGGATTCAGTGACTGGATGGATGGCACTGCAATGAGGCTGAAGCGCTCATACAGGTACTCATTGGAGGAACTGCCCTTGAGGAGAGCAAAAGGAATGAGGTACAGTTCTCCCTCCAGAACCAAGATCAGCTGGCGGTGACGGCCAACAGGTCCACTGGAATGCATCAAGCCCTGAAAAGCAAAGAGAGAGAATTAGTGGGGTCCTTTCACTCCAGCAGTGCCCAGCCTCAACTTCCAAAGAAATCTCAAGGATTTGGATGCAAACTGTCATTACATTTCTAGGCAATTCTACGCCTTTAAGGCAGAGCAGCAGCAGTATCTAGTCCTCGTAAATAGATCATTTCTTTGAAGATGAAAGCTTCAGTGCAGGATTGGGTGAGAGTAAGTCCTTCTTTTGACATAGCTTTGGAGCTAACCAGTTCAGTCAGTGCTGCTCTGTTCCCCTCCAGGCTGCTCCATGTTCTCAGAGACAAGATCACTTTGCAGTGTGCACTGCAGGATGGAGGCAAGGATCAAACATGTAGGACTGCTGTTCTTAGGAGAATTTTAATTTTAAATGATTTAATCTCCATCAGATGCAGCAAGTATCTGTTTTGACATCAGAGAAACAGCTACTTGGGCTCCTCTGATCTGAAATTCAGGGGCTTCAACAGAACAGCAGTAAAGGAAGCATGTTTTCAAACAAGTGGCACTTCATGAATAATAACCCCACAAAACCTCTGCGGATCTAGTTAGATTCTTTTTGGAAGAAATAACACTCATGTTGTAACACTCTTCTGCTATTTATCAGATGTTAATCCCTTTGAAATCCCAGCTTTACAGCAAAGTTATTTCAGCTCAGTCCCCATTTAACCGAAGACAGAATAATCTTCCTTATTTTGGTGTCAGCAGTGAACTACTATCGCAAATGGAAACACAAACTTTCAAAACACGGCATGCATGAATAACACCAGAAAATCCTGAAGTGAATACACACTGAATAATCACAGTCCAACAGAAAAGAAATGACTACAGTGCGGTCTGAGGGTGAATTTTACTACTATTATCAGGTCTTATATAAAATGGCCCTAACATGATTCCTCCCCTCCACTTTGCTCAGGGTCTAGCTGGAGCAGACTTCCAGGCTGCACAGTGATGCACTGATAGCTGAGGATTAATTTGAGATACACTGACCCCATCTCACTACCAATCAGAGAATAACAGGAATTTGCAATTGGTCTCAAGCTTTGGCTCTCAGGCAGCAGCAAAGATGAATGAACATTATTAAGAAACAGAAGTTCCAATCTGGTAGTTTCCTCCAAAGGGAGTTGGGACTGAGTCAGAAATGCCAAAAAACACACCAGCTACAGTAGGGTGTCAAACAGTAGGAAGCTGAAGAGAGACAGTGAGGTGCTTTCAATGGCTTTTTGGCTTTTTAACGGTAACAAAACTGCTGAAGGATAAGAAATTTTTCATTTTAAAGGAATTAAGAACAGTTGTTGACCTCTTGCTGTTCCTCCTTCCCTCCTTACAGATCTGGAGCTCATCCTGCCCACAGACTGGAGACGAAGATGCAGGGCCAGCCCTGACACGCAGCAGCCTCAGGAGCCATCCTGTGAACCATGTCTGTTCCAGCCTGACACGCTGTTTACAAGACCAGCAGCCCCAAGGGATGCTTGCCCAGCACTGGCTGCCTGTGCTGAACCAGGATGCGTGCTCTGCAGCTAAATCCACCAGCTCCCATTCAGCCCTGACACTTTTTGCAGAGCCCAAGCTGACAAGCAGTAGCTTCCCACCAGGGGGTTGGTTTTCTGTTTTTAATAAATACTCCTTTTTCCCTATTGCTCCAATTCTGTTGGCAATAGAACCAGAGCATCTGTGCCAGTGACACACACCTAGCAGAATTTTCAGTTTGTATGGTTTTTTTTCCGTTCTTAGAACAGTTTTTCACTCTTCCTGACCTATATGCCCCTCAGTGGGTCTGCCAAGTTTGACAATTAAGATTAGCAATTAAGGACACACTTCCTTCATCAAAAGCATTAAGCTTTGGCAGCTGACTGGAAGTGGTCCTTTGTTTTCCTCTCCCAACACGTTCAGTCTCACCATTTGGGAAGACCAAGCTGAGAGCATCGTGCCTCAGAACAACCCCCAGGCTGGCCATTCCAGTTTTCCCATGTGACAAGGGATTTCCATAGGCAAATAATCTACATCTGCCCACACTAGAAGCTTACTCCTTCCATGGGTCCTATCAGCAAGTCGTAGAGTGCACGGAGTGGGGGTTTGGTGAAGGAAGCCTGCCTCCTTGGAAGAGAAGATGTTCCGTCCTTAACAGGAGACACGGTGCTGCTGAACAGACTGGTCATGCTCTGACAGCTCCTGTGGAATAAAGGGAATTGAGAAGTGAGAGGTTAGTTTTGTAGACCTGAGGTCCACAGTATGTTGCAGTGACTTTGTAACACTGACAAAGGGCCAGTCCCAGCCTGTCCACACGGAGGACTGCTCTCTGTAAGATGCTCCACACCGAGGTTTCATTCTCCCGCTCAGTTTCACACCACACGTTCCCCTGGCACCTCCACCTGGTGCCAGGCATCACCGAACACCGGCACTTCGAGGAGCCTGAGACGGCGTGGGTACAAAAAGTTATGGCCCCAAGGAGGAAATGAAGTTGCCCCAATCTGGTCTCTCTAATCCGGCAGCTGTGCTCCCCCAGAAACGTTATCCTTGGCGTGGTGCCATGAACAACCATTTTTTATGAAAAGGATAACTTTCCAGAAAGTTTTAACAGGTGGGCCCTTAAAAAAGAGGAAGGGAGGGAAATGAGATGTTTTACTGTAATAGTACAACAAGGCCTGAAGTGCAACCAGAGTCACCACTGGGACTGTCCAGCAACGAAAACAACATCTCTGGCATAAAAGGCCACCCACGAGGGCCTCATTGTCCCCACGGGGCCAAATGCATTTCACACAGCATTCCTTGTAACCCCAGCCTAGATCATGCTCTGATGCTGACGCACAAAGCTCCCTTCCCAGGCTTCATGAATCACAGTGCAGCTCCATCTCTCAGATACTAGTGCCACGTGCTTCACTGCAGCAGCTGACTGAGCTGAGCACGCTTTGCAGATCACCACTGTTTCCAGACTATCAAGCAAAGACTTTAGAATTTGATCAGGAAATAAAAACTGTGGATTCTGTCTGATGCTGTGGACCCTGTGCATTCCCAGTGCCCTGATCCCTGTGCTTAAGTCTCATACCTCCATTATATCCCATCTGACACAGCAGCGAGGAATTGCAGAGTTATTCTGCTTCTAATCCAGGAACCAGCCAGCAAGAAGAGCTCTGGTCGCAGCCCAACAGCTCCGACCTCCCCAGGATGCAGCCATGTGCCAGCAGGTGGCACTCACAGCCTCGTCTTCTGCATTAAGCCGTTTTCACAGACTAATTTATTGCAGGGGATAGGAGCTTGATTACTCTAATGAGCAGAGCCCCCTTCATCTTATTTGCACAGCCAAGAAAATCTGGATTTATCCCTTCACCGCTCAAATAGGGTTTTTTTTTGTTTGTTTTTTTTCTTTTTAATTAAAATAAAACCAAAGGAGTTTCATAAATCTTTCACATCCTTTGTGTGTGTACACAAAGAAGAGTGAAAAAATCCATAGTGGGAGGCTGACAGACATCTTTTGCAGCAGGCAGATGCAACCTGGAGCCCTGGAGATCTCTGTCCCTTTCCTCCCAGAAGAGCACAAACGAGCAGCTCCATCCACATCCCAGTGATTTCAATGTGATAAAAAGAGACTTTGGAATTTTTCAGGCAAACACTCCTACAAAGCATCAGCACTGGCGTCCAAGACACTGCAGAGCCACAGGTCTGAGCAATTCTACCTCACACTTGTTCTGTTCCCTCCCCTGATTTCTAGAACAAGAAATATCTCTCATTTGGAGTCTGCACAGACTGCACAGTACTGCTTATTTACAACCCTTTGTATGAGGCAACACTGATCAGCAACAAACGGGCTCAGGAGTGCCTCCGTGTCAGTGTTACCTCTGCTTCTTCCCTTTATCTTGGGGTTGCAGGAACAAAGCAGTGATCTCCTGAGAATCTCAGAGAATGGAAGAGAAAAAACCCTCATCATAAAAGCCTCGAGCTCAGACTAATTTGGCCTGTAAGCCCCTGAAGAACAGGCTCTGCTTGCAGAGGGTCACTGTGGCTGGGCAAAGGCAGAAGGCAGCAGTTGGTACTGCAATCAGCACAGGTCTGCTCTTGTCCTAGCACTTGTTAGTGCTCTGGACAAGTCAAATTCTGCTCACGGCCTTGCACAGCCATTCAGGAGGGTTGAGTGTAAGACTCACTGCTGCAGTGGTCTGTCAGCCTTAGGACAAATGGACACCCAGACCTGTCAGGCCTGTCTCAAAAAGCCTCCTCCAAGAAATTCAGCACCTCGACACACCAAGCGGGGTGAAGCTCCAGAAACATTCAGATGTGAGCTCTCTCTGCTTTCAAGCAACCACAGCTGTCTCCAACACCCAACGTTGGCACCAGCAGCTCAGGCAGCTATGAGATCACTGCTGTGTCCCTGCAGTGCCCCTTTCTCCTCTAAGTTCACTCTTTTTCAGAAGTTCCTTAACTGCCAAACCCATGTATTCTTTCTTCTCTAAGCAGAGTTGCCAAATGAAAAAAAAAAATTGCACTATTATACTTAAAAGCCAGAATCACCATGTCACTTGATGACAGCAGCCAGAGAGCACCCACCCTAAGCAAGGGCTTTCTTCCAGTTACCTGCTTGTCACCAGAAATGGAAGCTGGATGGCTCCAAATAGTCCCAGCATCTCTTAGGGCTTCATTTTGACATGGGTCCTTAAACAGCACATGCAATTCCTGTGCGTGAAAGAACTTGCACTGGCCTCATGCCATGCAAACTCCCTTGAGGATCTGAAACATGTGAGCACTGCGTTCAGGCCCCACGTAAGGAATGCAGGGCCTGCCTTGGCAGCAGGAAAGGCAAACTCTTACTCTTGGCTCCAAGCAAGCCCTGCTCCTCTTTGTGCCCGGCAGCACAGAAGCCAAGGCAAACACAGCCCATACCTCCAAGCACTGCTTGTGAGCCACAGTGTTACTTACTATCATCTGAAGCACTACAGCAGCAACAATTCACTCACTGCTGACCTACAGCTGCATGACCTCATGGCAGTATTAGCTGGCGGAAAAACAATTACACAACAGAAGGGAGCTGGAGACTGGAGCTGGAAGATCACAGTTTATACTCTGCTAACCATTCAATTCTGTTGCTGACTCAAAGTCAGACAGCTCACAATTCCCCATCAGAGCTCTGAGCCAGGGCGCAGAAATGCTGCCTGCTCCCTTTATTTCTCTTAATCTCTCTTCCATGCACACCTCCATCATCAGTGGGGCACGCATACCCTGGAGGGTCTGCCTGTTTGATTCTGAACTAGGAAGTATCTCACTACCACTGCAGTAGCATGAACAGATATACATTCTGTGTATTGTGGGAAGAAGAGCAGGCCAGTTGTTGACACCAGCAAGCAGCTCCCAGTTTCACGGAGATGCTGTACTACAGCTCACAGGCTCCAGTGACTGCACACCGCACTGCAGGCTGATTGTTTTTTCTTCTCCAGCTGAGAAAGACCTGGGGTACCCTGTGCTCGTAATCCGTGCTGGAGCACAGACGTAGCCAGAAACCCTGGGTTGCATCATGTAGCATCTTTCCATTATGGGAGTGGTAACACTGGAAAATCTCTGTTTTCAATTTTCATTTTGAATGCTTGCCCTCAACAGCAGTGTTGTGAAAGACTGAGACCTGAGCTCACTGTAAGAGGTAGAAAATGAGTGGAGACTGCACAGCTAGTTCTAATTAGCACAACAGTTACAGCCCGCAGAAACAAGTACTTCCACAAGAAGCGTATAAGCAAAGAGCTCCAAGTTCCACAGTTCTCAGACAGCAGGGACAAAAACAGAGCTCCTCTGCAAACGTTCAGGCAGTCAGAAATAGAACTTGTCCAGGAGAGAGGAAATTAGAAGTAGCCATCCCTCAGGACAGAGATGCCAGTTAACTATTGCTGACATGTCCTCACTGGCTGTCACCTCAAGCTATCACTTTCATCTGAAAATGTAATGAAGATGCCACTCCCTGCTCTCCCAAAACAAGCTATTGAGTCCCTAAGTGAAATGCACAGCCCTGGCTAAGGTCTCTGCGGGTGGCCCTCTGTCTCACAAGAAAGCACAATGATGCTTTCAGTCACTGTCCTGCCTCCTTTCTACTGAAAAAGAAGGAAGCAATAGGAACCCATGCCTTTCCAGGAACTAGCAGGGCTTCTTTGTCCTTCACATGTAAGACTTGAGCCTGTGGAACAAAACCAAGTTTCAAAAGGCCACCTATCTATGTAGTGCCTGGTGGCCTTCTAAGTACCTGTCCCAGGCTGGACACATGTGCAGCACAAGACAGCACTGGATTCCCAGTCCCATCAGGAGCAAGACACAAGGCTCTCCTGAGAAAGGGAGAAATCCTCACTGCACCAAATGAAGAAGAAAAAAGATTGAAGGGAAATGCCTCTGCTCAGAAGGAGAGTAAGTGACCACTGCACATCCTAAGACATGGACCTTATTTTCAAGATAGATACTTAATGTCCCACAAGAATCAATGCTTTGAAGACACAGCCACATGAATGGTTATTGCAGCCATGACTGTTTGCTGTTCCGTGTCCTTAAAACACAGCAAAGTAAGTGAGACCACCAGCAGTATCATCAGCTGCACTCTGAGGTCACACCAAGACATCTCATTCTCCTTGCTGATCTCCAAGTGCAGTGCTGCATTCTCACCTGTTCAAGAGATTGTTCCTGCTGACCATCCTCAGGAAGCCAGTGGGATCAGTCATCGAGTTCAGCTTGTTATTCATCTCCTCAAACTGCTGGTCCATGATATCTCCAGCTTCGCTCTCGGTCTCACTGCTAGCACAGGCTCTGCAGAGGGAACAGCAGGGTGAAGGAGTCACCGGTGCAGGAAAGCACAACAGCACTGTGACAAATGCTCAGCCAGTTTGAGAGAGAAAATGGTATACAAATTCCCATGCCTGGCAACGAGTAATGACTTCTGAAGCTACAGAGCAATACAGAAAAGCTGAGGCTTGCAGGAAACATCAACTTTGGCCCTCGAATTGCCTAAGAACATGTGTTAGTGCATCCTTTCCACAACAACAACTCCAAGTTCTGCTTGCTCCCTGCACTGGCAAAGCTCAGTATACAAAAGACAGCTGTGTTGATGCTCCTATTTATACAAACAGGGAAAGAAACAGAGACCAACAGAAATAATAAAAAGCTCCATCATGATAATAGGACAGTAGCAACAGTCTAAAATTTCTAAATTCCACATTTCCTGATGTTAACACCTAGATTATCACCTCGGTCAAAACAATGACAGCAGTCCTCTTCTTTGTAAGAAAGAAAGCAAACATACTCTTGTACATATGTTTTTAACAACAACTTCCTTTAATTAAATAAATAAATTGCACATCCTCTGGTGCGCTGCCAGCCTTGGAATGTGTACACTTAAGCTAAACCTGCTATGCTGCCTGCTAAAGCTGTCCTGCATCTCACTTCCCTTTCCTTTTGGTGGGTTCCTGACAACTTGCAGCCTTTCTGCAAGGACACGTTTTCCAATAATAAGCACATAAATCAAATTAAGGTGCAACACAGAGCAGGCAACTCTGTACATTGCTGTAAGGACCACAGGACATATTGTAAATATACTTCCAGGCCAGTATGGTCTAATAAGCTGAGTGAACAGGCCCTGACAAAAGCCAATCACTTGAACACTGTCATGGGGCAGATGAACAACAGCCAGAGGAGGGAAGAAAGAAAGTGGAGGGGAAGGAAAGGTTGCCAACAGCTGTGTCCTGCACGTTCTTCCTCCAGCTGCAGGCATGCACAGTCTTGACTCCTGGCACGATTTTAGGTATTACAATGAATATTTGGAGCTCTTAAAAGAGGCAAAAATCCTGAGTTCATGAACCCAAGAGAGCAGGCCACATCGTCTCCCAGAAGAGAAAGACATCTGTCCCAACACAAGTTCAAGCAGGCATCAAACTCCCTCACGTCTCATTTTCTTTGCAGGTATGTGTTACTTGTCAGCTTAATGAGACCAGCTGTGATGAACACTTTTCAGCACAAAGCCAAACCTGCAGTATAAAACCTAAAACCACCAGAGCAAAATCCTGATGACATATACCATGACAGCATCCCTTCCAGTTCAGGAGCAAAAAATGGGATGACATGCCACCATGGTGCAACAGTACCTTCAATAAGGGTATGAATATGGGCAGTTACTATTGCTTCTGGCTTCAAACTGTCTCAGCACTAGGAGCTGTGCATAAATGCATCTCTGCAGTTTGTCTTGTTTACAGAGCTCAGCTGACACAATCCTAACAATCCCCTTGTGAGATTGCTGCGTGACTTGAGCAAATGGCAACCTCACACTGCACTGAGGACACAGAGAGGGTCAGAGCTTAACTGTAACCCGACTGCTCCCTGTGCCACAGCCACCATTTTGCTAACAGCAGCAGCAGCAGCTCACCTGCTCAAGCTCCAACTCTGCATCACAGATACTGCCAGTACCTCAGTGCACATGAGCGCGATTCTTTATCCCTGAAACCCTTTTACTGAATCACTACAGCTCATCTTCCCCCCATGGCAATAGCAAATCTTTCAGTGATCCTCCAAAAGAAACTGCCGACTCCCAACATCGCACTCAGAGATAGAAGCAAAAACCACACACCCCAGAAGCTCTCAGAATTGTGTAATATATTTTTTCAAATAATTCTGTATCTTATATCATCACTTTGGGATAATCAGTGCAGTGGTCACAAAAACATTTATACACAGCAGTAGAACAAACAGGAAGGATGAGAAAATCCCCGTGCAGCTAACACAAAGGAACAAAACCCCTTTATCTATCTGCTAGCTGCAGAGCTACATAAACCACACAGATCACTCTGACATTGCTTCCCTCCTTGGAGAACAAGGCAACGAAGCAGAGAAAATGGCCCAAATACATTTTCTTCTAGATACACGTTGTCCATTTCAATTCATACATCTCTTCTGTCTTTCTCATACCAATCATCTTCCCTCTCTTGTCTGGGATGTCTCGTCTTGCATGGTTTATTTTAGGTTTCCCTGTTTTGGGGACTGGTTTAATTTCCTTCCCCTCCACAACCAGGCCAGGGCAAACACAGCCACAAATCTGCTTTCATTCTGCAACCCATATCTCTCAAGAAAATGGCATGGATTATGGACTGCTAGGTTCTACTGCTCTGGTGTCACAAAGAATTGGGTTGTCTTCCATCTGACACTGCGTGAAGACTTCGGGACAGTACAAATTAGTTCTCATGAGATAAAGCGAAGAATTTCAGGGGTAACAGAAATGTCTAAAGTAATCTCAAAGGGCTGCAGAAACCCACGGGGGATTTGTGCAAGAAGACACTGGCAGTTTCCTGGGCAAATTTCCACCATCAGGTGGAAAAAAAAAAGCACCCTATGTTTTTTAGAAGACTGATACACGGAACTGTGTTGTCACTGCAATAAAAAGTCTCTCCCTAATGCAACTCTCAGTTCTCAGACTTCTCAGCCCATTAGCTAGGAACGTTACAAACTGCCTCCTGGTGAGAGCAAGAACCAGGACCTTGAATGCCACCTCCAGCTTACCGAGTATAGTAGGAATCCACCCCCAGAGCCTCCCGCACGCTTGAGATGTACTGTTCCAACGCAGAGTTTGTTACTGTTTGCAGGGTCACACTGTTGGCTTCGTGGAAGTCCCCAGCGCTTTCTGTCAAGCTGTCACCCAGATAATACTCATGAAATTTCAGAATTCCTGCAAGGAACAGGAACTGTGAGATTATTTCTGCAGGGGAAGAGCAGCACTGCCAGCAGCTGTCCAGGAAAGTGGCACAGTCTTCAACATTTGGCATTTCCCGTACCACTGGGGCTAAGCACTCTGTGCTGTGCCCCCACAGAGCTTTTCCAGCCCTCCTGTATTCCAACTTGGGTTTTAAAATCTAGCTTTGTACGTTGCAGATGATAGCTCAAAGGCACAAAGGCAGAGTAGTGCTTTTATGAGATATTCAGAATGCATTTGCTTTTGCAGCAGTCTTACATAAATTATAAAACAGATCTTTCATGCAAGCACCTACCAGCCCGAGTCACATTCCAACAGCTGAAAAATGCCTACTAATAGTCTCTGATCACATGTATTGAACACACCAGGCTCAAATGCTGAACAAAAATATTACTACTACAAGAATGCAGATTAAAATATAGTAAAATATTAAAAGCTAACATTTCACAGTGAATAAATAATAAAAAGAACAATCGCTCTTGTACGAATTCAGCTACTGCTCCAGATAAAACCTTCCTCCCCTCAGACTGGCATAATTTTCCTGATACAACTAATTCTACAGTACCACAGCCTGTGATCAGCAGAGGGAGGCTGCTCTGGATGCCCTGTTGCATTGATAGCATAGATCAATTAATGAGAGTGGGGGAATAATGATAAAGCAGCTCCTTCTGTAGGAACAGAGCATCAGTGAAGAGGCTCTAAGGGCACAGTTTCAGTGGAATAAGAGGATCCTGCGCTGCCACTCTACCAGTACTGAGATGAGGAGGGCTGGAGTCACTGCTGAGCTCCCCAGCAAAGCTGTTCAGGAGGAAACCTGCACGTTGGAGCTCAAAGCATCACTGTCCCTCTCCTTCCTTACACCTGACAGTGTATCCAATAAAGCAGCCACAAACCCATGTACTGGAGAGCCCTGCCCTTCTACAGGACCAGTTGGGTAAGAAGGAGACTGGCCGTGATGCTGATGCACTTCTGATACATATAAATTTATTATACTCAGCTTGACCTCAATACTATAGAATTACTGGCATTTCGTTCTGCAAAATACAGAACTAAAGAGCCAGTTAGCGATTGGGCGCATAGCAGCATGACATCATCCTAAACTTAAAAAGGCAATACTGCAAAATGCTCCCAAGAGGAGTGTTTTCCAATCACTGCCATTCCATCTGAAACCAGGCACATATAAAGGTCTGCTTACCTTCCCAAAGCATTTTTGATGCAATCTAAATAATGCTTTTTATCTCTTTAGCTTTGTTATGGCGAAAGGCTGCAATTATTAAATTATACCCAGAAAGAACTCATGAAAATTTAGTCATCACTTTATTAGATAATGAAAAACAGCTGCCTGCAAAAAAGCAACGCTCTTCAAATTAATCCTCCTTGCCTCTCTGTGATAAGCATTTCCACATTTATGTAAGTGGAATTCAGAGGATCAGGCAGTTCAATGGCGTATCAGGAAGCGGGGACACCCTTCTGTTTTCTGCAATCCACTTCAGTGGATAAATGTCAAAAGCTTTTGAAAGGCTAAAGCACAGAAATATAATTACAGCAGGCATTCTTACGCATAGAAGATTCTCACTTACTTGGAATCTCATTACTGCTCTGCTCTGCCAGGTGGGAAAAACATGCAGATTGGAGATAGGAAAATGGAAATATTAAACGTGAAATATTTCCATTTCCAGGTCAATCTTAAAACCCCGAATAAGCACTTCCACGTCATTATTGCTGTGGTTATGCCACTGTTTCCAGCTCTAGAATCCTCTGGTACCAGATTAATTCCTAGCTGCAAATGTTACTATTTTCTTTTCATATGGTTTCTTCACAGGCTCTCATCTTCAAAAAGGACCTCACCTGCCCCAGGAGCCAGCAGCCAGCTGTACAGGTAACCTGCAGCTAGTGAGTAGTAGAGAACAAGTCCTCTCTGGCTATTCACTGTCTCCAGGACCTGGTCGATGGTCACTGGAGAATAGGGATCAGAGTCCTGCTGCCCAGTCTGGCGTTCCACAAGCAGGTCAGCAAATGCCCTTGTTCGTCCCCTCTCTGCTACTGCCAAAGCTTCATCATGGTGACCTGAAAAGGCAAAGCCATCCCTCAGATGTGATACCAACATAGTTTGCAGAGCATGGTGCAGAAACAGGAACAGCTGCTGTCTCAATCAGAAAAAAAACCTCAAGAAACAGAGCACTTATTTCTGGGAAGAGCAGTCACTGCACTGGTATGCAGTCTCACAGATCATCTTGGCTGCAAGAGCTAATGTAATGTAGGGGGAGATGAGACAGAGAACAGCGAATGAATGGAGAAAGCATGGAAGAGAATCTATAGGTGCCCAAAATCCGAAGCAGGAAATACTTTTTCTTGTCCTGGCACATAAATGCTGCACTGTGCTGCATCAGACAGATGACAAGTGAAGGCTGGATCATGAACTTCTTCCCTGCACCTTCAGTCCAGCTCTGCATGAGACTGGAGTTCAACTGATGGTATCTCTTACCGAGGCTGACAAGAACTCGCTGCAGGGCCTGGTAGGAAGATGTCTGCAGGTCGAAGAGTGACAGCTTGTAATCTGTGCTCAGCTGCACCTCATGGCGGATGGTTTCAAACAGTGCTGAGGCCCGGTAGAGCTGAGAGAGAAAACAGTCACAGTGAAACCCTGACACAGTACACAGCACCAGTGGGAGAGCAGGATCCAAGGCCACCGCACCCCCACGCAGCTGCACGGGGTGTCAGCGCTCCTGGCAGAGGGCAGGTGATGTGGGATGAAGGCACATGCAGACTGCAAGCACAAGGCAGACCACAGAATACCTGGTGCTGAGACTCCTCCAGGTTCCCACTTGCCCAGAGGGAGAGGCCGAGGCCATGGCGGATTTTGGCTTCATCTTCTCTGCGTCCCAGCTGCTCTGCCAGCCTCAGTCCTGAAAAGGAGTCAGAGTGAGAGGGAGCTTGGGGGCAAAAGTGGCTTTGGCAACCAGGTGGAGCATTTCTCCTGCTACTGCTCCTGGGGACTGCTGGCTCAGGTTAAGTCTATGCCTCCAGGGTGCCCACAGCAGGCAGACAGCAGCAATGCAGACCAGCGAGAGGCCAAGTGCTGGGCAGCAGCTGCATACACTCCAGTCAACACCAGCACAAGATGTGCCTAAGCAAGGCAGATGTTTCCATGGACCAAGACCCAACCCCAGGCGAAGTTAATGTTAAGTCCCCTGATACACACTCACTACGGTCCTACCAGTAAATGTGACTTAAACCTCAACAGTCACACAATCAAAACAACACTGAGCTGCCAAATGTTGTCAGAGAAGAGGCTTTTTGCCCCATCACTTGCTTGTTTCCAAGCAGCTTGCCCAGCTTCCTGGCAGTTTCCACATAGTTTGGGGAAGGGCAGGGTCCCGGTCTAAGTGACTTGGAGCTTGTTTCATTTCCAGTAGCACCTTCTTGTCCCCTCCTTTCCATCACACTCCTTGTTGGCCCAGCTGCCAGCAAGGATGCCTCCTCTCATACACCTAATGTTTCCCACAGGCTGGAAACAGGGAATCCTGGCCATGACCACACCGCTCAGCAGCAACCATTACTTCTAGGTATCTAGGCAGTCTGCAATGCTATCTGCATTAAACTTTCATACCTTCTATGCTCAGACAAACAGGTTTTATCAGACTCTGTCTAAACGTGGTCTGAATTCAAGCTCAGAGATGAATGGAAGGCTCTGACTGACACTGTGTGCTATCCAGAACAACCTGCTGGGGCAGCTATTCAACAGGATGCTCAACATTAGCTGTGGATATCTGCAATACTTTAGCATCAAAGGTCACTGTCCTCTTTGTACCACACTCACAGGCACCTCACTTCTCTTCACATCTCCAGGCCTTCCTCCAATTCCCCTGCACCTATCACAATACGGCATGTTGGACAATTCAGCCCCTTACCTTCCTGCAGGTACATCACAGCCTGAGAGTAGTTCTGCAAGGCATGATGTGTCCTCCCCAGACTGCTGTAGGACACAGTCTTGGCTACGAGGTCATTCATTTGTGCTGCAATGCTGAGATGCTGCTCCTGATAAACGACCGCCCTTTCGTAGGTGCCCAAGGACTCATAGGTCAGGCCCAGGTTGCCATAGGCTCGGCCTTGGCAAGTAGGGTTGTTGGTCTCTTCTGCAATCTGCAGGTCCAGCTGGTGATACTGCAGGGCTGTGTCGTACTCTCCCATCTGTTGGTACACCCCACCAAGACCACAGGCAGCGTCGCTCTCCAGAGCACGGTCCTTCATCTCACGAGCGATGTTCAGCTGGCGCTCCAGGCACGAGATGGCTTGCTCGTAGTTCCCCAGCTGGCTGTGCAGGCTCCCCAGCTCACCATAGGCCTGGGCTTTGTTAAATGCCTCCCCTAGCTCGTGTGCCACCACCAGCCTCTTCTCAAAGCACACCAGAGCCTGCTGCAAACTTCCCATGGCTCTACAAAGGAAGAAAACAGCATTTATTTTGCCAATATTTTTTGGAACTGAAATGCTTTGTCACTTCCTCTCAAGGTCATCTCAAATTTTTCACGCAGAGACAAACATCTCTCCCCCAGGAGTTGTGCCCAGCACTTTTGAATCAACATCCTTCCTTCTGCTACACTGTAAACCCTTTGTTCGAAAGACTGAGTAACCTCAGCTCTATTATCTGAGCCAGCAGCACTGACCAAATCATTTCCTTCCCAGCATCCAGAGGACCTCGTTACCTGGTCCTACGCCATATCCCTAATGCATGTATACAACGGCCACACAAACTCACTCAGGCCTATTCCCTTTCCTACCTGTGCATTCCCACATGCTCCCCAATTGCACACACTCTTCCCCACTCTGGCATGCACCCTCAGTCTGCATCTTTGCCTTGCAGATGCAGCTCATCCTCCTCTCCTCTGCTGTGCCCACACTTCCCTGACACAAAGATGCCTTTCTGGGTGCTCCAATGCCCTGCACTCCACTGCCCGTTGCTGTAACACACATGCAGTGCTCCTCACCTGTGCCCGTTGCCCAGACCTCGGTAGGCCTTTGCCTGATCCTGCATGCGGTTCAAGCTTTGAGCGACAGACAGGTACTGTTCATAATACTTTATCGCTTCCTCAAAATCCCCCAGAGCTTCGTAACAATCCCCCAGGTTCCCATATGCTCGGCCCCGATCTAACACAGATTCATTTCCACTGAGCTGCTGCAGCATGGCCAGCTGCTGCTCGAAGTAGCCAATAGCTTCCTCCATGACGTTCATGTTCATCTTGGTGATGCCCATGTTGCCATAGACTTGGGCTTCTATACTGGGATCCTTCAACTTCTGCCCAAGCTCCAGTTGTTCTTCATAGCACTTGAAGGCCATGGTGTACTTCCCAAGTGACATGTACACTGCAGCAAGGTGACCGTGTGCTCTGCATTCTCCTGGCATATCTCCCAGCTCCTGGTACACCTCCAGCTCCTGCGTATGGTAACCTAAAGCCTTGTCACACTTCTGTATCATTCTGTATGCAGAGCCCAAAGCTGCATAGGCACTGGCTTCCAGTCTCCTGTCTTTAACATGATGGGCTAAACTCAACTGTTGCTCATAAAATTTTATTGCACCATTTACGTCTTTTTTACAGACAAAAATATCCCCCAAGTTCCCCAGAGCTCGGAATTTGGCCTGGGAATTGTTCAGAGACTGGGCCAGGGACAACAGGTACTTCTGACACTCCTCTGCTTTGCTGAAGTCCATCAAGGCTTTGAAGGCCAGGCCCAAGTTGCAATATGCTTTGGCTTGGCTCAGCTTGTCGTGGAGATCCTTTGCCAAGGCAAGGTCCTGCTCATAGTACTTCACAGCCTCTTCGTAGTTCCCGAGGCAGTAATGGGCATAACCAAGATTATGGCAAACCTTTCCCTCCCCTTCCATGTCCTGCAGCTCTGGGGACAGGCGCAGGTACTGCTCATAGTAGGGGGCTGCCTGCACGTACTCTCCTCGCGAGCAGTGGAAGTTGCCCAGGTTGCTGAGGGCCCGTGCTTCGCTCTGGATGTCTCGCAGCTCCCGGGCAATGTTGAGATGGTTTTGGTAGTGCTGTAGAGCACGATCGTGGGCACCCAGCGCTTGGTAGGCGACCGCCAAGTTCCCGTGTGTAGATGCCTGAGAGGCACGGTCATTAACTTCCATAGAGATCTGCAGCTCCTGCCGATGGTACTTGACAGCCTGGTCATACATGCCCAGAGCATTGTAAGCGTTGCCCATGTTACCATAGGCCCGGCCCTGGGCGGCGTAATCGCTGAGCTCCTGGGCTATGGACAGATGTGTCTTGTGCAGCCGCAGTGCAGTGTCATAGTCACCTTTCATCTGGTGAATGATTCCTGAAAAATAACAGAAACAGGTTCAATAAAAGCACTGCCTCACAGTAACCCGTCTGCAGCGGCTCGCATCACCACAGCTGCTCTACTGGTTGGCCTCTGGCAGCCCACGGCCAGCACAGGACTGGTCTAGGTAACCCAGCCTATGATGAGATGCTTCTCATTTAAGAGACAGAAAACCCACACCAGGAACAACAAGAGTACTGTGCAGAAGGGCTGGAAAACATTGTGTGTCAGAGTAACAAGAACAGGGTTGTGAAATTCAACAGTGAAATCTGCAAAGACACGAGCTTCAAGAATAATAGCAAGAATTTCTACTACAAGGGTAGGGAATCATCACATGGAAACAAAATGGGGGGAAAAGTACTCAGTGATCCCTGCCTGAAGTGCCTGCTGCAGGACATGAGTGAACCCAACAGCAAGAAGGCACATTCAAAGATCATTTCATTTTGCATCACCCTGTATTATTAATCCCAAGCATGTCACGGTGAGAAATAAAACAGCAACAGCCTTAATTCTCCCTGAACAGAGGAATCTGAAACGCTGAGGTTATCCTCTTGGATAAATAGGAATGTGGTAAAGATACCCAACACCACCTCCTGGTATATCAACATTTTACAGGGATAATTAATTGTAAAGAACAGCCCAGCAAGGAAAGATTCTGACCTAGACTCCAAAACCATCACCTACCAAATCCATTCTCTTTGTGCACTACTCAACTGATGGGGAATGAAGCCTTCTAAACATTTTAGTCGCCCTCTTTACTGCCAAGGAGGAGAAGAAAACACTTCTACTTTCTCCTACAGAGTGCTTGAGGATTTGAATCGATCATTAGTTCAACTAGACTAAATTTTCTATAATCTCCTTTACTTGCAAATAAGATAAGGTCCTAGAGATAAAATGAGGCACACATCCTCTACCTTAATACAGGCAGCCCGTCTTATACTGAGTGGCATAAAAGAGAGGCATTGAAGTTCTCTCAAAACTGCAAATAGATGCTAAGCACCTAGGGACAGACTTAAAGCAGTGTTTTATTAATAATCTGAAGTGCCCTCTCTGCATCACAACAGGACTGTTAAGTGGTGCCGAAGCTGAGAAGCCAGCTCTCTGCGTGGAGCCCTGGCATTTGGAAACACCATCTGCTTTGCAAAGGTTGACAATCTCAGACTTCTGGTTAAACTCCAAATCTCCTTGTTGTGAAGGGCTTGATAACTTGTGACTCGCCCTCAGTCCATTACCTTCTGCTTACCGAGTCACAGAGTGCATTACATCTCCCCGCAGAGCACTACAGCAGCTGGGCTATGTTATATTCCGGGTCCGTCCCGCTCAGCATTAGATAGTGCACTTAAGAGAGCTTTCCATCTAAATCAGTGAAATGCAAACAGAAAATTCTGTCGCTTCAGCAAAGAGGCCAACTCCAACATTCTGGCTTGGAAACGCACATTTAGATACATTTTTTCTGCCTGTCAGCATGGTTATTTTGATGAGGCTTTGTTTTGCATGTGGATTAGATGAAGAAGACAATTAAGACTCGACTTTTTAATTGGTCCTGGATGCATTTCAACAACAGTAATAGACTTTCTCAACAAGAACTGCGTGCTCTCTTTTTCCAGTGTAACTTAACTCTGATAGAGAGGACATAGAAAAATAGCCAAATAACAGCTGAAACGTGAGATCCTGTACTCAGAAGCTAGGAAAACTATTTTAATACAAAGCGTAGAGCGGCTGAGTCAGCATACCAACCTACAGTTATACTTCGGCCTAAATCCAAACAAGAAAAACATTCTCTGCTGCACCAAAATGCTTTATTTTTTTTTTTTTTTATAACAAAAGTTTCTGGAATTGCGTGCTGAAACTGTCACTAAATCCAAAGCTACTGTAAGAATAATAATCATAGTAAGATGAACTTTCTAGTCCTGACTTCACTGGTTTTGAGCCAGCAAGTAAGTACCCCTGGAGGCTAAGGAACAAGAGCAAGTTGCTTCCATCTGCAGCAGCACTTAGTTTTGTTCTGGGATAAAGCTATGCTGTGTTACAGAGCCAGACTACGCTGAGCACAGAAGCAGTTAGAAGGAGCATCACAGACCCTGAATGAAGCTCTCTCCTTTAGTGGTGGATGCAGTCTGTCCAATAGCAACAGGCTCACAAAAATGGGAGGCGAATCAAGCAGCCCACGACCGTTCACCAAACAGATGTAGGGAGGAAAATAAAAACCACGAGACTGCTTCCATTTTCCAAGACTTCATTTCCTTAGTTTACTGGATTTGCTCAGAAAGAATTGAGGCTATTCCGCAGAAAGCTGTGCTCAGAAAGGAGGCACACAAAATCCATTCTGAACTCTGGAGGTTTGCTGCTCAGAATAGGCCCATTCCCATTCTGAGGAGCTCAGGGCTGAGCACAGCTGTGCCAGCTATGACTCCACATCTGCCCAGGACCAACCTCTCAGTGGCAGTAGAGATGGGGGGTTTGGTTTGTCCTTGGAGACAGCACCTTCCTCTGAATTTGGCAAAGCCCTCACGCAGAAGTTAGGGAAGTCAGACACAAAGCTTCAATCCCCCCAGGCCTCCTGCCTGCTCTGCCATGCCAACAGAAACATCAGCAATGCTCAGGGATCTCTAAGGCTAAGCACCTCACACTTGTGCCTCAACCCTGTTTTGTCTCACATATTTTCCCTAATTTGTGTTAAGGAGTTGATTCGCAACAGTAATCAGAAAGCTAGGGCTGATGCATTTTCTACAGTTCACCTTATCTTCTTCATTCAGCTCTTCAAGAGTCAGCTATTATGAGAAATTAAGTAATTCATCAAGCCCTTTTCAATTACCTGCTGCTGATAACATCAGAGAACAATTAGCATCTACAAACGAACCAAATGCCAACTGCCAGGCAGAAACAGAAGCTAATTTACAGCATGGGGAGGCCTCCAAGAGCCGAGATTCTGGGGCTGCCAGCAAACATGTATTTTGTTATACCCACAACAGCCCTGTTTGCCACTCCCCACAGCCACGTCCACCCAGCTGAGCCGTGCATCAGAGCACATCCCAACAACAGCTGCAATGACAGCAGCACAGACTCCCACATCTCACAGCCAGAGACGCAAACACATCTTTGTTCGCTTGCACATCTGGCACTGTGAAAGAGGAGGAATGGACTTCACTTTGATGTAATTCAACCCTCCTCAGCCTGCCAGTAAGATACTGATGTCTGCCCTTAGAAGAACATATGTATTCTACACTCTATTATTTTAACGTGTACATTCTGAACACAAACTTAGTTAGGATTTGTTCCACGTGTCTCCCAAGATAGAATGCAGTAAGCTGACAAGCTTCCAAAGTAACAGCGAGATAATAAGCCACACTGCTTCTTGCCTTAGTACAAAAACTTATGTTTCTTTCTGACACTTCAATAGCTCTTCAAAAGCACTGTACCTTCTCAATTGCCTTCTGCCATGACCTTGTGCTTTCTGGTGCCTTCTGAGCGGCTGAATAATTGAACACGGGACACGTTACATCGGCACACAATCTGCCAAGTGCCTGTTTATTTTATGAAGACAGTCTGGTGGAGTTGGTATAACTAAGAAGATAGCACACAGCGAGCCTCCTGGGTCCTGGCAGCAGCTCTGACAGTCGCTGCATTCCCTGACAAACTGTTCCACATCAGGGCCTTACCTAAATTGGAGGAGGCTCTGCCTTCAGCAGCACGGTCCTGCAGGCTTTCAGCGATGTGTAACTGCTCCTCGTGGTACTGCTTAGCCCTCTCCAGGTCCTGCATGCATCTAGCTGCATGGCCCAAGCCAGCATAAGCTCGCATCTCGATGGCTTTCTCAGCCAGCTCCTGGGCCAACTCCAGCACGTAGTTGTGGTAGGACATGGCTTTGTCGAAGTTCCTCCGGTAGTGGTAAGCACTGCCCAGGTTGCTGTAAGCTCGGGCTTCCTCCCGCTTGTTCCCCAGCTCCTTGGCAATCTTCAGATGTTGTTCATGGCACTGCACTGCATTTTCAAAATCCCCCATTGCAATGTACACTGCTCCCATGTTGCCCAGCTCCCGTGCCTCAGACAGCTCGTCTTTGGATTGCTTTGCAAGGAGGACGCACTGCTTGTGGCTCGCCAGTGCATTCGGGTAGTCCCCGATGGCTGTGTACACATGACCCAGACTGCTCAGTGCTGCGGATGCTGCCTGCAGGGATGAGAGAGAAAAAGTAAGTACAAGTGCTCATAAAAACAAGTCTGATGGCCTCAGTCCCAGAAATCAGCCACAAAGGGCCATTCTGGAGAAAACTTGTGACTACCAGCTGGAAATCCGCTCTCTGCAGCTCTACACACATCAGGGCAGCTCAGGTGGAGGGAGCAGCAATGGAGAGAGAGCAGTGCTGAGATTATCTCTTCTCTCTAAAACACACAGTGTGTGTGCATATCTGGGTTGAGGAGAAGGGGAGCACTGCAAAGACACAAGAGACCTCTGAAAGAAACAGAGAAAGCAAGAGAAGACAAATGCTTGCCCTGCTCCACCTTGCACACAGTGAGCTCGTGTCAGCATGACAGAGTCCTCGCACCCTGCAGGCTGGTGCCAGAGCACAGCACACACACAGCAGCAGCAGATGTGTGACACGGTGGCATGCTGAGCCACTCGGAGAACTCCCTGCTCTCCTCCTCTCAGGCTGAACAGCCCCTGAATACAGCTGCTGGAAACTTGCTCATCTGCAGCCAGCAGCAGATGAGAAGGGAGATGCCTTTGTTGCCTGTCATGCAAAACCAGTAGGCCAGTGGACACTCACCAACATCTTCACATCTGTTTGGCCAATCACACCATGCTCCAAAGAGCACTTTTCACTGCACAGTAAAACCAGGTCCTTCTAACACAGCACTGTTTGTTACTCAGCCCCAACACCCTTGGGACTGCTGTACAGACAACAGGACTTCAGCAGCTGGAGCCCCTGGGAAAACCTTAAATAAATGCAGTTATTTGGAAACCTGAGTTGTTACCACTGAGAAACAGCTGTATCCAACAAGACAAATTATTTGAGAAACAGACTGTGTTGTTCTCTGTACCTACCAGGACACGGGCTTGCCTGCATATACATGCTGACAGCAGGGCAAGGAGTAAAGAGCAGGGACACATTCCTGCTGCTCAGTGCCCATTTGCTACCTCAGCATGGCTGTTCACTCCAAAGCTCTGACCCCGAGTGCTCCACAGTCCCCTGCATATGCATTTCCTTTGGTACCCAGCTGCTGCTGTGACCCAGTTCCACAATGGCCATCTTTTCAAATACCTTCAGAAAGGAACAGTCAAGGTGAGACTGCACAGAGATCATTCTCACCTCGCCCTAGCACCAGAGCACAGGAAAGCTTCAGTCCACCCTTCCATCCAAGTTGTTGGTACAGCATCTCAGGACACTGTCCTTACCATTTGAGAAGAAATAACCTAGCCAACGAAGAGTCAGTCTCACCCTCTTCCTATCTTTGGCTGTGTACTCCCAGCAGCATCAACAGAGCAGTGCTTCCAGACTGAGGAGATGTAAACACAATATGCTGATTCGAATTAACAGGGGCTCATCTTTTCTCATACAAGAACCCGAGGTGACAGATTAGCTATTAAACACAACGTATAAGTCAGGAGATACAGCACCGTAGGGAAGCTCCCCCTTGGCCAGCTCACAGACAGCCAAGCTGCATCTGTTTTCCCGGAGGCATCCTTTCAGGGAGCTTAATTATAACAGAAGAGCTGTCGGCATTCAAAGTGCTCTGATTTTTTTCCAAAACCAAAACACTGACAGGGCCCTGCACAGGCCTCAAGGTGCATCGGGGTCCCCTGACCCTGCTGGTGAGCAACAAACTCCTTGTGGCTCAGAACAAACTGCTGCGCTACTCAGAGCCCAGATAAATCCCAGCACAACCGCAACCCCAGGGAGAACTGACCCAACAACCCCAATTAACTGTGGCAGACAGACCACCACGTCTGGTGCAACTGGGAAATGAACAGAAATGCTTTTTCTGGATACACAAAGAGTCAAACTGTTCTCTCCTGGTGCTGCTAAATTAAAATAACAACAAAAAAAGGACATTTACACACGGAGATTGCTGAACAAGATGGGCTATGGCTCGGGGCCATCTAGACAGAGGTTCAGATGATGTTAATGTCTTACAGCTAGGGAAAAGACATACATGGAAAGCTACAGATCTCAGACTTTCTGCACAGAAGGGAAGCCTGCCAGATGCAGGGACTTATCATACTGCACACGGGAAGGAATCTTTCACACACACAGATGCAGGAAGGCTGCCTCTGCCCTCCAATGCAGCATTCCTCCCACTGCTTCATTCTATGGCCATTAGCTGACCCAAGTGCTTCAAGGGAGGCTGTCACCTTTGGCTTCCCATGGGCCAGCTGCAGTATCTCTTCTCCAGTAAGACAGATATCAGTACCCCGTGTGCTCTCAGGGCTGATCAGTGAAATGACTGCAGAGTTCAACATTAAAGCACTGCTTGGGAGCAATGGGTTGATTATATCTGCTGGAGGACATCAATGAATAACACTTCAGGGGGTTAGTAATACGACTCAGGGAGATAAATTCATCACTGCATGCTTAATAAAATGCTCCACCATAACATCATCCACTGGGAACTCTAAGTGGCTCACAAGCTGGCCAACAGGGCAAAAATATTCCCAAAGGCACCAACATAAGCAACAGGATGCAGTGGTGGGAGTACCAGGTTGGCACTAGGTGTGCATGTGCAGGAGATTCCAGCTGTGCTAAGAAGGATTGCTGCTTGGTGGCAGGCTGAAGGGAGACTACAGCTTCATACCAGTGGGGTTTTGCATCAGCAAACAAAGAAAATCAATGCTTTGTATATCTGACAAAGACAAATTTTACAGTGGGGGATGCTTACACCTTCAATTATGCAATTTATCACTTTAATAGAAAGCAGATTCTTCTGCCACTGAGCTGAGGCACAGAAGGGAGTTTGGAAAAGAGTTTCATATTGCTCTCTTTTTCCTGGGAGCAACAGTCAGGTTTTTCAGCTGAATAAGGTAAAGAATCTGATGTTAAGCAGATGTGCATCACACAATGATAACTAATAAGGATCTGGTGACTGCAAGGTGTGTTTCTGAGATACCTCATACATGCCAGAAAATGATCATGTCCCAATTATGTTACTTTTAAACAATTCCTTGATTAATTGCACAGCCTCCTTAAAGTGAACACTGTATAATAATCCTAAAATGAACAAGGTGAAGATGTTCTGCCTGGTAGCCCTGAGCCCCAAAGAGAGACACCAAATGGCACTGATCAGAGATTGAACTTTGACAGCAGAAGTGGAGAAATGAGTGTTGTGCACCAAGTATCTGTGACACTGAGAGCCTGACTGCAGCACCCACCACAGAGCTTTACCCTGTCAGGGCAGGGGCTCCAGGGAGCCCAGTTTGGCTGTAAGGACAACTGTTTACCCTCGGAGTTTACAAACACAGGAATGTGAACACACACCTCTGTTCGCAGCTAAAACAGCCTGTAGGGACATGAAGCCTTAACCCATTTCCATCTTTCCTCTTTATATCATTCCTGATGAGCCAGGATGAATCCTGAAGCAGAGAGACATTAAGACATGTGCCAAAGAGAGACTGGGACCATACCCAACCAAGGCCTCTGTGTCAGTACCAACCCAGTCTTCTTAGTGCAGCATGCTTCTGAAAACGTGAAAGCAGCAGGCAATATTCTCCTCCTGCATACCATGCATGCACAGAAAGGAACATCTTTGCTGTGGTAATTATTTCCTGAAAACAAAACAAAATAAAAACAAGCTGGAATCAATAGCTCCACCCAAAACCAATGCATTTGTAGGAGGTTTCAGTCCTTTGCGTAGCAACCACCGTTTTCAGTGAGTCTAAAAATCTATTTCATTCCCCACAACTAAAAATCCAAACACTGCAGCTAACACCAGCAATGAGCAGAAGCAGTGCTGTGGAATCCAAGCTCCCTAGCAAGTAACAGTATCACGGAGGAAAGGAAAGTCTCTCTCAGCTATTTCTACTACAGATGCCAAAAGCAAAGACTTCGCACCTCTGCCATCAGTGGATGAAATCACTCAGACATGTGACATGCAGCTGACGGTGGCACTGACCCTGAGTGCTCCTCTTCCCACACAGGAACCTCCAAGCAGACCCTGTCTTCCACAAAGCATCTCTGCAAAGCAGTCCTTCTAGAGCAGGGACCAATCCTGCTTTGTGACACGTGATCACAAAGTCAGATGTAATTTTAAAGAGAAACTCAGTACAGGAAAGCTGTGGCTGAGATGAGTGCTCTGAAAATCCCAGAAGCACTGATCCCTCAGAGATGCATATCTTACACGAGGTTCCTGCACCACTTCTTATACCACAATCAGGGTACAAGCCACCAAAGAACACTAGATTTTGCAGATACCATGAGAGATGAATGCAACCAGAAAGGTGACTTTCTCTCAGCTAAAATGCATGTACTGTGAGGGTCAAGTAGGGACATTTAAAGGAGATCATCAGGAAGTATTACATTTCCATTTTGAGTCTGAAAATGAGACAAAACAAAGCACAGGGCTTTGAGTGCATTCCCAAATTTCCTGCACTGGTCAGATTTCCTCTCATTCTGCTTAATACCAGCATGTTTGAACTGGACAAATCCTTGTCAGCCTAAGTCAAGCTGACCTGCTCTAAAAAGAGCTGCTAAAAATAAAAGAAAACAACAAAAGAGAAAGGCAATTAATTTATGTTCTGTTATACAAATCCAGCCACTCCATACTCGAGCACTGCAGTGCTCACATCACTGAACTCACCCTCTCACCTAGGCAAGTTTTTCATTCTGAGATGTAATGTAACACCAGTGCCCTCAGATGAACTCATATGGGAAGCATTTTCCCAACAGCTGGTACTCGAGTCTTCCTTGTCCCAACAAAGAATTCAGTGCTGACGTGGAGAGAAAAAGCCATCCTGTAAAACGCAGTCCCCTGGGTACGTGGGAATTCACCCCAGATTCCAAAGGAAGGACTGCCAGCTGCAACAAGAGGCTGCAAACAGCAGGGCAAAGGCGAGCACTGCACTTGAGGGCTTCCAGACTGGAACCCATACCTACATCACAGGTCAGATCCTGAGTCCCAGTGGTTAATCAATGCCTCTCAAAGAGCAGCTGTTTGAAGTAGAAGCATACAAGGGAACAATAGGAACTGGAAAAAGAGTATGCCTGTGATTTTGTACACTCAGCAGAGCCAAACATCTGCACCAGAAAAAAAACTGAACTTGAGTGAATTAACAATGCTGTAAAAAGTATTCAGGAAGACATATAATCATTCTGCAGATCGAGTCCAATCTCTCACAAGTTCTCATTAAGCTAAAAATCACAGCATCTGCGGAACCTGAGACTTCAAGGGCAGCAGAGGTAAAAATAAAGCTGCTGTCCTGTTAGGAAATCTGGAGAACCAATCTGCCCCACTCCCACTACTGGCTCTTCAGATCCTTAGCAGGCAGTCCTTCCCCAAACTGCTCAGCTCTGTTCCCATGTTGTATGCCCATCATTGAGCTCTCAGTTCTGTAAATCCAATCACCCCAGTATGAGGGCAGCGATGACCAAGGAAAACATGGACCAGAACCTTAGAAAGCAGGGAAAGCAGTAGTCCTGGTCTCTAGTGGAAGCACAGACTCTTTGGTTCTACCTAGTCCTGAAGATTACAACACTGTTTTGATGTAAAGGACATTTATCTTACATGACATATTAAAAAGTAAAAAAATAAAGCCAACCACAGAAACATCACCACATAAGCCACAGCAAGTCTGCAGGCACTAATGATGAGGCAGGTGTACTGGGATACCCCACAGAGCCCCACTCTCGTGCAGCTCAGCATTCCAGCTGATCCTGGAAGTCCTGCTGGCTCCTTCACCCCTCACAGCTGCTCACCAGGAAGCCAGGCATGCATCTGGGCCACACCACTTCCAACAGCAGTGCTGGGACTCAGCAGTGGAGGACTGAAGCTGCACTCCAGGCCGCAGGTGACTCTTGCCAGCCTGATGTCTTCTCAGGCAGTTTTTTCCTCAGTTCTAACAAAAATGCGTATTAAAACCAGTTTGAGATCAGCAAGGGCTCAGACGCAACTTGCGAGAAAACATGCCCCTTTCTTTGTGCAAAAATCCAGTTCATGAATTGCAAGGTCTTGTCCTTTTCTAGCCGTTCTTGCAGATAATTTTGCACTGAGTTCCCAGGAACCAGTGCTGGTCTTGTAGCTCTCTGGACAGCACGGAGTGGGAGCAGTCTTTTGCTCGAGTGGTTAGCAGCCCAACCAACCATTCTGTTGTTTGTAAATCCTGTGTAAAGTGTCATGGGATTTGGAAAGCTGCTTCTCACGCAGAGGTTGAATCAAAAAACAGCTTGTTTCAATTTCTTGAAAGTACATTCAGGGCTCAGAAGATCCCTTAAAAGACCCCAGAGAAAGATGGAAGGCATAATGGAGAAATAAGAGCTAAGAAGTAATCCCATGCAGTGAAACTGTTTATGTATATGGATATGCCACAGTCACACGTTCCTTTTCTTGGTGCTTGGCCTTTATGATAAAATATCTTTTTTTTTTTTTTTTGACAAAAAATAGGAAGACATTTTTGCAACATTACCACCTCTGCAAGACATATATCCAGCATTTATTTCCTGCATAGTTTATACTTCTAATAGCAGTGGTCGCACTCTAAACTTGTAATTCCAACACTCTTACTAGTAGTGCCTGCATTAATTATTAATAGAGATTAATCAATTAGCAAAGCCCATCTCAGCCTGTTCCTTACTTCTGGAACTCCAGTCAGATTGATAAACCCATAAGGAACAAGGTGTATTATCATCTCAGCCTCTTCTGTCCATGCTGCTACAGGCAGCAGATAACTCACTTCTCCGTGGCAGACAACTATGTAATAAATTACTCTGAAGCAGAGGCTTCACTGCAGAAGGGAAAATGAGACAGAAGATGAAGAAGCAGAGGAATGCTTAAGGACCTCCTCTGCTGTTTTCTTGCAGAGCTCTGCAACCAACCACAGCATTTTCCTACTGTCACCTCCACCCACTTCTGATTTCCTAGTCAATGTTTTCATACCTGACAACTTGCTTTAGCCTGATAATTCTTTCTAGGCTTCACTTGTGAGGTATTTATATTCTGTTCTCATTTTCCAGACTGTTACCAAACGTAACTGCAATGCCAAGATTTTCAGACCTGTCCTTCCTAAAGTTTGCCACAGACAGATCACCTTTTCACATGGCTGTGTCACAGAACCATCAAACGCCGCAGGCAGAGACTCTGTGTGACCAAGCAATGATCACTTCAAGATTTTTAGTGGGAAAGAGAAAAAGCATTGGTCCTTAAGGGAGACCATCTTTTAAAGCAGCTGAAAGCTACTTGATTGAAAAGGACTCCTGCTACAAAAGATAAATGCTGCATGGAATAGGAGCTGCACCCAGCTCACTGGTCTGCACCCAAGTGACTAATGAGCAGACATGAGCAGAAGGGGAAACAGAAGGGTTCTCCTGGCAGCAGTTAAGATACTGCTCAGAAAGAACAGGCGGACAAGAAAGATTCTGCTACACCATGCAGCATGGACAGGCCGGGTGTGCTTTCTGTTTTCCCAAGGACATGCTAAAGAAATCACAAGTGAGATCTGAAAGCACATGTCAGCTAACCAAGAAAGTCTTCACCCCACTGCAAAATTTCTCTAATTCCCTTAAAAGCTGTCAACAAGTGTGAGAAAAACGGCATGCCTTAGCAATGTTTCCTTCACATCAACCACAGGCTGTGCCTGGAAAGTGGAATGGGGCAGGAATAGCTCAGCCCACCACAATACCTACAGGAAAGATGGACTACAGGATTCCAGTCTGTCTTCCATTAGCTGCTATCTCTGAGCCTTCCAAGATGGCCTGAACCATGCCAAGCTAACAGAAGGTACAGTATGGTGCACTGTCATGCAACAGAAGACAGACAGTTCAGATGCAATTGCAGGGATTAAATCGGTAATGACAAACAGCCATCCCTCTGTGCAGTTTCTTTCCTGCCAGCACAGGTAAGGGACAGGCAGGTTCATCGCCCCTTCTGGATGCAGAAGGACAGTGTTTCTGCTTCATTTCCCCACAGTCCCTTTTTAGTGAATTATTAGCTTTTGTTCCACACAAATATCAGATGTAGCACGAATAACAAGACAATTTTGGCAGCAGTTTGCTACAACACATAGCTCCAGACAGAAGTGCCAGGTAACTATTAGAGCAATCTGAATCAGCTGCAAGTCATCCAAAAATGAATGTGCAAGGTAGCATGGAGACCAGTGCTCTTCTGTATGCTATATACTAGCTAAGCAGACTTTCTGGGTACAGGCATGGAAGCTGTTACCAGCATCAAGTCAGAAAAAGACTTTTTCCAGAACCTCATCACACAGTGTGGACAGTTCTTGCCAAACACATGTATCCTCAGCAGCCACAGACATCTCCCGGGGCCTGGCACGTACCAGGATGCCAGCTGTGCCAGCCCTGAAGGAAAAAATCAGATCCCTGCATGCTCCAAAAACACAACACAACTTCCTCTCTCTTGGTGGCCAAGCAGCTCTCTGCAATGGGACTGAGGATGTTGTTTCACAGCTGGAAAATCAGCTCCCTGTGAAGCCACCCAGCTTGCTTCAGGGAAAGCTGCAGTGACAGACTGGGGTAACAGCAGGAAGAGGTTCTCACCAACATCAAAAGGTTGTGGCACAGCAGTCATGTGCTGGGAAGTGCCAGCTGCTCACAGCCCAGTTGGAGAGGTAAAGCAGCGGCACTACAGTGAGGAAAAGCTGTGCTTGCTACTGAGCATGAGCTGTGCTCCAGGTCCATCTCAGTGCCAGGCTGCAGCAGTGCAAAGCTGGAGGATGTCAACGCAGCTGCAGAATGACTCTGTGCTCCTGACAAGGTAACCAGCAGGAGAACCTGGCCCCATGACTAATCAGCTGCACATGTTCTGATGAGCTCACTCAACACTGACATGTCCTGTGATGTTTTCTCTAGAGAGGAAGGGTTGCACAGAACCACGCTTCCAGCCAAACGTACATCACAACTGCAAGCACAGGGACCCCTGCAACTGAAGCACAAGGAGTTGTAGCTCCATCTCTGCCAGCTGCCATCCCTGTGGCTGCCAGCACAGTTCAGACACAGTTCCTGGGGCAGGAAGGAATGTGGACAAGCAGCTGGGGAGGCATCCCACATCTCATGCAAACTCTCACACCATTTGTTCAGAAAGAAGTTCAGCTGGAGCAAACACACCTTCCTCACAGGTGAGGCAGAGATGATACACCCTGACACACCTGCTGGAAATCTCCAGCTCACAGCAGCAAAGTGGACCAGTTTGCAGCACAGCAGAACCATGCCTCCACACAACCTTCCCAGATAACTGTGGGCAAAGCACAGAGCCACAGGAGGTCCCACAGCCGTACTTTAGGAATAATGAAGATGGTTTCTCCTGTGGACAGTTATGTCATTTGTAACTCACGCTGTGTTCCAGTCTTCTTCCTTACCTAGCTCAGCAGAACGCATTTTTCTAAAATAATGAGAAAAGAACATGAAGAAAATACATATATTCTTCTACTCAGTACCATAATACACACATGCTGTTCAGATAAAAGATTAAACACTTACAGCTTTACTATGTAGCAAAGACACAGCTTCTACAGACAGAGCATGACAGGAAGGACACCTGGAAAACATTTTGCTCCCTTCAGGAAGAGACAGAAAATCCTGGCTTTACAGACTTTACAGATTTCAGTAAAAAGAATGATCTATCTTTCCTACTCCCTCTCCTTCTGGAAATAAGAAAGTGTAATCTGATCTTTGACTCTCACAGCCTGACAGTAAGTAGCTGCAGTTTACAAAATGTAGGAAGCTTTATGCTGAGTTTCATTGCTGGCTCGGACACGCTTTAAAGGGGACTGGGAAAAGCTACTGCAATTTCAAACCACCAGCAGCTGAGCTGCACACAAAGGATGTTCAGACAGTTGAAAAATCTAAAAATTCCCAACTGAATGCAGGCAGACTATGTCTGTCACACCAATCTTCTTTCAGCAACGCTCCTCCTCTGGAGCTTAACACATCCCTGTCACACAGCAGCCTGTTATTGCTGACAGCCTTCTATCTTAACACTCCAACAAAGGGCTCTCATCTCCACCAGCTCTCCAGCAGCACACTCGGTGTAGCAGGAAGCACCTTCTTGTTTCATTTTTCAGACTGTTTGGGAAGACTCAAACAGCATCAGCAAAGAACAAAGCTGAGCATCCCACCATACACTGCTCACGCTTTTCATTCTCTCGAAGAAAAGTAGTGTTTTAAGAACTCCTTCCAGTGAATTGGAAGCACTTAACTTGAAAGGTTCTGTCAGTAACAGATGGACAGAAAGGATTGCTCTGAAGGGCACAAATCCCTTCAGGGCAATGAATGCTTTCTGGAGACGGCTGCACAGCCATAGCTGTGTGTATTAACACTCCTTTTAAATGTCGAAGCAATCCAAGGTTTCACAAGCAATGATTCATTGATGTTTTATGCTGTTTTGAGGCACACTACAAAGCAAACAGCTTCTGAAGCAAGAAGAGCAGCCCAACAGTTTGACTTCCAACACAATCGCTCCCTCTCTTCAGTTCTTAAAATCACATAAACTGTCACTGCACTCAAGCTGTCACGCTGCTCCCTTCCAACAGACTACAGGGTCCCCAGAATACCACACTGGTTAGAAATAGACAGCCATGAAAGCACGTGGCTGATGGTAGGAGGGCACTCCTTCCAGAAACAGCTGCCCCTGGAGGGGAGGTGGGGGAAACCATTGAAACAACCCTGCATCTCTCCTGCACGGCCCTGCTCAGCTTGGAACATGCAGCACAGGAGCTGCCAGCACCCAGCAGCTTGCTGGCAACGCTGCTCTTCCCAAAAGCTCAGCGCTGGCGATGCACTTTCACACAAGCACTGATTTTATAATGGTTAGTTTGCGATTTTGCCTCACTGCTCTGCTATTTTTAAACGTAGGGCTGTAATAGAAGGCGTCTGACTGCCCAGGAGAGAGGAGAGCCATTACTCTGCGGAGACTCTGCGGTGTTGGTGGCCTCTCCAGGGCACAGCTCACATACAGTAGGAGGGCACGAGCATGGAGCCTGAGGCAGGGCTCTACACCTCGACCCACGGCTTCCCTTTCCCTTTCAACTGCTATTCATCAGTCCTCGCAGCTTCAAAACCATGATCTGAAGCAGTAGTTTTCCAAATCAAATTATTTGATCACTGGTATTGTCATTAGAAAGAGCCACTCCAACCCATCCTGAGCAATCACTCTGCATACATGTGCTACTAGCTAGAGATGAAGAGGAACAGTGACCCTGGGACAGCACCTATCACAGGCATCAAAAGCCGTCGAGTTTACTTTTTCACTCCAATCAGTTGCTCCCTCCTTGTCTAAATCATAGCTCATGGTGTGGCAACAACACATGCTGTGCGGATTACGTGATGAGTTGCACATGATCATGTTACCCAGTGTTTAAAACAAAGTATTTACTTCATAAATATAGTACAGGCATAACAATCTGCATCTCTGTTACTAAAAATGGCCAGATTTGTACCACAAGATAACTGAGATGCATTAGCTACCTTATAAATGCCAGCAGTGGCGAGGCACTACAGATTGCTTTACCATGAGGTAGCGGAATGAACTCTGAGCTTCCTTCTGCCCTTGCAGGGAAGCAGACAATGGCACAAGCCTAAATTCTGTGTGAAAACCAACATGCTCACACCGAGTACTCAACACCACCTCACCAGCCAATGCCCACCACTAAGGAAGAAGGTTAATGAGTCTGAAGAAGGAATCTGCGCTTCTGTGATTTGAGTTTTGAAGGGCATGGCTTCTCTGGCATCTTTAGGTGCTGAAATGACAAATGACCTGCAACACTACTCCTCATCTGAAATAATGTCCTGCACTGACCAGGAAACAGGCAGCCTAGGAGATTAAATGTACCACCCCTGTTTCCTGGGAGATGACCGCAGGAAATGCATTCTAAGTTCAACCCTAAATTGCACTAAATAATAGCTTAATTATTTATGAGAAACCTTGCTTCACAACGCTGCTCCATTCTGCTAACACATATAAAACATTTTATACAAAGACATGGGGATTTATTACAGTTAAACTTCTACCTGGACTTTAAAACAATGTCTGAATCCAATCTTCTGCCCCACTATCTCCCCACAAAGCATCAGGAGTTGCTTTACTCCTTGTTTTGAGCGGAGCCATCGTCAGTTATCAGTACTTTGCTGTGCTGCCACAGGTGAAACCTGCCCTGTATATTTCATCTGACTTGGTATCCGCAGAGCAGAGGTGACCTCATTGCAGCTTCCAGATAGACTTAGACTACAACATTTTCCAGTGGTTTCTTTAATAAGGTCACAGCTTTGTTCTGTGCAAGTGCACACTGAACAGACAACTACTTCTGACTTAATGTCTCCAAGCTACACAGAGTCTGCCAACATCTGATTACCTTCACCATTACAACTTTTGATCTTATTTCTAGCCTAAATACATTCAGCTTCAAGCCATTCCCTATTGCATCTTCTTTGGTGCAGAAAAATAACTCTTCTGATAGAAGTACTGTACAAATATAACTGCAGGCTTTAGCTGTCTCTGAGGAAAACCTCCCAGCCTACAAGATTCTAACTCTCCTCGCAGCCAGCTTCTGTGACATGTAAAGACAATGAGCTAAAACAGCATAACCCCGTTCTTCCCTCTTAATACAATCTGTCACTCTTCCTCCCACACACAGACTACCTCAGCTGCTGGTTTAGGGTATCTCTCAGAGTAAAACTCCCTGCCCTTTCATGCGTGCTGTGTAAAAACTGGAAAAAAGGGCAACAGCCCAATCTGCCAGTATGTATTTTCCTCGGCACATTAATGAACAGACAATGTGCACTGACATTTTTATAATACAAAATATGAAATATGTCACAGGAATGCAAGACTATTGCTGGTGTAGGATACAGCTTTATCTCTTTAGCCACGCATGTTCTAGCAAGGAAACAAAGTCAACATTTCATTTCAAATCAGAGTGTTGGCTTAGAAAGCACATCTTTTTATCCTTATTTAGGAGTTCTAACTGCTGCACTGGACTGTATGTCACTATTTCAGGACAGAAACAGTTAAACTATAACAGCCTACAGATGGCACTGAAAAAAGAAAAAAGCCTATACCTAGGGGCCCCACCAGCCTAACAGCACTGCATTTCCATCACTGCACACCAACTACGTAGGTCTTAATTGGAGTTAATGCCAGTGGATCTGCCCGAAGATGTGCTCCCTAACACGCACGAACACGGAGCTATGTCCCTGCAGGCCACCAGTCCTTATGGCTGCGCAGTGTTCAAATGAGCTGTGCTTACTCAGGAAGCTATGGTCAAAGTTTACACTATTTACCTGGGGGCTGTAAAGGAACAGCCCATCAATACCCATGCTGCCAAGTGGCATGGCTGAAGTGTGGATGCATGCACAACAGCTTTGCTTCAGCTTGTACAGGAGAGAACATTGTAAGAGCAGCAGCAGACTTCACTGGGATTTTCAACTTGAGTACAATCCCAGATTCTGCAGCAGGCCAAGACTGCCCACGCAGAAATCTGCTCTGTTTCATCTTCACAAATGACAGACTACTGTCTTGCTTCAGCTGGGATGGAATTGTTTTCTTTGGAGTACCTGGTATGATGTTATGTTTCTGGTTCTTGGAGAACAGCAATGTAGACAATACCTCGATGTTTATAGTTGCTGCTGGGCAGCATTGCACAGAACCAAGGTCGTTCTCAGCAAAGAACCTGAGGAGCTGGGAGAGAAAAGAATTAGGATATCTGACCTAAACTGGCCAAAGGGATATTCCATACCATATGACATCATGCAGTAGAGTTTTGAAAGGGGTGAGAGTTATTTCTCTTCTGCTGCTGGGCACTGGTCAGAGGGTGTTGAGCAATTGCTTGTGTGTGTGTGTTTTTTGTTTTTTTTTAAATTGTTGCACCCATTCCACTGGGAAGGGGGAAGTGAGTGAACGACTGTGTGGTGCTGAGCCACAACTACCAAAGTGTACTGCAATTTCCATAATCTGCTCAGGAGTTCAACTCCTGCACTCACCATCAGAAGAGAGGCAACTGTCCTTCTACATGCTCCTGCCTACCTTCCTTTCTTCTACCAGCACCTCCTGCTGCCATCCCCCTAGAACGGTGTCCCACTGACCACAGTATTGGATCACCTGCTCAACAGGAACTCAAAGAACACACGGAAAGACCAGGTCCCTTAACAGATCCAGGTTCCTGAATCAACTACACTCCTATATATGCTATTCTCAAAATAAACAAAGATCTCAAATCTAGCTTATCTGAGTTTCTTGATCAGTCACTGCTGGTCAACAAAAAATGAAAGAGTGAAATGAAACCCTGGAGATGGCTACTGCACAGTGTTCATCAACGTATTACCAAGAACTAGTCTTCTTGTTCATTAGCACAGACCAAAGTATCAATATCCCAAGGTCTCTCCTGAAGACACAGAAGGTATGCCAAATCCCAGCTATTTCTGCTCTATTCTCTCTGTGTAGAAGTATCAGAAGCCAGCTTGAACTTCTCCTCCACACTGTGGCTGTAAAGAGAAGATGACGTATCTGGACACAGAGATTGTGCTTGGTACGACATGTTGCTGGTTAAAAGAGTTCCCTGTGCCAGGAGAAATACACTAAATCTTCAGCCCACCTGAGCAGCCAAGACGATTCCCCACTCAGGTGACAAAGCTGCCTTTCTGAAGGTTGTGTGGAGGAGGAGACACCTAAATGTTACAGCCAGACCTTCTGCAAATTCCCCCTGAATTTATGGGCTACTTGACCCAGCAGAAGCCTCTGCTACAGCCATTTGCTCAGAATCCAACACTCCGTTGTAGGACAGCAGCCTCACATACAAAGGAGCATTTTTTACCTTTTAAGCCAATTCTCCGGACAATTGGAGGTAAAACAATTACCTCATTTCAGTTGCACACCAAATTCCCTTCTGGTGGAATTCACATCAGCACTACTGCAACTTTATAGCATTTGCATTATAAAAATGTCTGCAAAGGAGGCCAAGAAAAACAGCTTTCTGTTCAGAGGAAGCTCTGTGGTCAAAATGATGTCATAAGAAAGCGCCAAATTAATTTCCTGTGGTTACATCCTTACAGGAAATCCAAGAAGCTCAGCTTTCTTTCTAAACCAAGCACTCATTTGTTGTCAATAACTGTTAATTACGTACCCAGATGTGTCAGTTTATAAACTAAGAACTATCATGATTAGACTTCATGATCTGGATTCCTCCCAGATCGACCGTTGGGATCTGTTTAGATCAGCAGCCTGAAGTCAGCGGAACAGATCAGCACGTGCTTTCCCTGGGCTGCTCCAGGGGCTCTGTGCGGGCAGGCTGCTGTGTTCTCAGCAATTCCCGGCAGCAAGCTTCCTGCCATTTCCTTCCTTAGCCCCCTCCCCACCACTGGGGGAGGGGCATCTGCTGCTTAGAGAAACACTGGAGTACGAAGAGCTACACAGATTCAACTCTTAGCAAGAACAGGGACTCCCAACCAAGAAAAATATAAAACGATGAGGGACAGCTTCTCTGTCTTGCATGAACAGAAACAAGGAGACCAGGAGCGATTTGTGAGGTTTTCCAGCTGGTAAAACAACCACGAAAATGTCTAGCAGGTCCCTCCCCCGGCCACAGTCCTTCCTTCAGCAAAACACTGAACTACCTGAAATAGATCTTTTCAGTAAGTTCTCAGTGGGAAACCTGTTCTATGTCCCCAAAACCACCGGCGTACAGTGAGCATTCACACCTGCCCTGCTGCCCCAAGCCACTCTCTTCATCTGCCATGCAACCCATATGCTCTCTGCTTTCCCATTCACAGTAGAGGGGAATCCACTGGAGGAGGAAAAGAAACCTTTTGTTTCTGTAATCCCCACTAAAATTATGGTTCTGTCCTTATAGTGACCTTTCAGTGGAAATCTCTTGGGGCAGTCTCTTCAGTCCGTGCTTCCCTGGGCTGGCAGGAAGCCCGGCAGAACATTTGGAGAGCTGAATGGTGAGCGGTTAAGACAAATCAGAGTCAGTCCAAACAACACCTACACTTTACACAACACTGTATTTTAAGGTTTGCACGGATTATTTTTCTTCTCAGTACTTTTTAAACAAACTGCATTTCACACAGACTGTGAATTTTTGGGGCAGGGACCTAGCTCATTGCCTGAAAAAATTACAACACAGAATGCACCCTAACAGAGCTCAAATCAGTAGCAGATAAACCTCATGGAAAGCAAGAGCTGATGACAGCCAGTGCTCAACTGCAGAGATGCTGGACTGATGCCTACTCAGCATGTCTTTACCTGGAGACTGAGCAGTGGGCAGGGAGAGAGGCAGAATGACCTGCTCAGTTATGTGGAGGATGGATGGAGGGGCAGACAAGTTCCAGCCAAGAATCATACTGCCCAAACACACACACTGTATCTAACAGAACATGCCATTTCCATTAAAAAAAGGCAAGTGAGAGACTGGGAAAAGAAATTACAGAGCTTAAAAATTCTCTGAATAACAAAGCAGACAGACAAGGTTTCTAGCCTCCGCTGATCTTTTTAGAAAACCATGCAGCACTGATTCAGAGTATGGTCTGCTCAATCATATTCCTACCTCTCTGTCCTTGAGTTTCATGGCCAGCACCAGCTGATGTCTGTGGTTGGTCAGGGCCTCCCGATAGTTTCCTTTGGAGAAGAATGCGGAGCCCAGATTTCCATGAGCTCGGCATTCTCCCGTCTGGTCACCTGAGTCACATGCAAACAAAACAAAGGTTAGAAAACAGAGGGTCACCAGAAGAGTCCAGCAGAAAGAACAGAACACATTGTGTAGTGACTCTCCAGTGTGGAAGCCAAGATCAGAACAAATTCATCCTCATTTTTACAGCACAGCCAAACCTCATTCTCTTCTCTGGCCTTCAAAAACTTCTACAATAACCCTCAATCTATTTTTAGAATTATGTTGATTTCCTCTTTGGTCTAACACCTGGCAGCTCACATTCTTCCATATTTATTCCTTGTTCGACATTAGAAATCTCTCTGTGAAAACAAGTGAATGGTTTAGGCTTGAAGGAAATAAAGAGTATGCCAGTTTTCTCCAGAAAGTAATTCTGCAGCTCAGCTCAGAAACAAAGTGCACCTATTGCTCCCTTCCGAGCCTCAGAAACTCAGACTGTCTTTATCTAATTACTGGGAAAAAAACAGAACAAAACAAAAAAAGATTGCTTCACTTAAGACCCGTTTAAGGTTTTTGAGCACCTCTCCACAGAAGGTAAGACCTGCCCCCATATACGAGACACTAGAGAAACCTATAAAACCTTAGCACTTCATTGATCACCAGCACCTTCACACACGGAGGTACAGGGCTGCACAAGCCATAGTCTGCACATCCCAGAAATTTTACACTCGATTTAGCAGCTAGTGATATGCCACAGCAACCTGAGCGTTACAGCATGACACTGACCATTCACACAACCATCAATGTGTTCCATCTGCACCAACCCAGCACTCAAATGAGTGAGATGACAACTCTACCTAAAGTCTTGGCTACGTCCAAGTCCTGCTGCATGTACCCGGTGCTTTTCTCTGTGTTCCCAAGGGACCAGTAAGCACTGCTCAGCGCAGAGAACACCGATCCCCGCAGCTTTAGGCTGCAAGTGCCAATCTTCAGGGCAGCTTCCAGTACAACCACAGAAGCCCCGTGATGCCCTGCAGTCAGAAGTTCCTGGCCAATCACAGACACCACGACAAAGGGGCTCTTGTCCAGCTTCATCTTCTGCAATTGTTGATAGGTTGGCTCCAGGGATTCTAAAATACAAGAAGGGAAGCAGAGTTACTCAACAAACTAAGTTATTTGCATCCAGAAATCATCCTAACGCTTCACCTTCATTTCCAGTAACCAAAGGACATACGAGTTAAGAGCCAGACTGCCCAAATTAAACTAAAATTTATTACAGGAATTCAGGGCTCAAATACAACATATAACACCCAGTATAAACACAGCGAGACAGGTCAGCTGAACAAGCATGTTGGTGCTTTCCCTGCAGAAAGCACTTCAGGAAGACAGCACAAGAACTCAGATCAGTGTCATCCTACAATATGAAGGGTGGTCTAATGGCAGAAAGAACACAGAGAACACCTGCAGTTTCATAGGAGACTGGAAATGGGCCATCAGCAGAGTATTTATGCACTGTAGTTCCTGGCTCTTTATCTGAACATCTAAAAAATCTGTGCCTGTTCAGATACCACAGCACACAATGTGCACCAACAGAGGTGACCAAAACTGCAGGAAGAAGCTGCTCCACCTGCTCTCATAAAGCAGGAGCCAAAGGTGCACCTGCACAACAGCAGCACCACACCTGACAGATTACTGACAATGGCTCTAATTGCTTTTATCAGCCAGATGATAATAAGTCCTGGCTGTTTGTTTTAGCAAGGACATCAGTGTAACAGGACTGCAGAGTTTGCTGCACCCCACCTGACCATGCTGGGTTAAATTTTCAAAATTTATGACCTCCTAAAGATTTCTAAATTAGATGATCTCACCTGAATCAACATTACCACAGCAAGCTCAGAAAGCCATTTGCTTCTTGTTTTCATCAGCTCTGCCTCTCTACATTCACTGTGCATATAAAAACACAGCAGATACTTAACGCTTTCCTGAAGATGCAAACAGTAAAAATGTGATGCCAGTTACCAACATCCAGTTAAGATTCTGGGATTAAATGCAGACATAAGAAGACAGAAATCCTGTACCATGCCACCAGAACACAAAATTAACTCTTGCTGATAGAATCCAGTTAACAGGCGTGGTGCTGCAAGAGCAGGTATGAATTCAGCTCCAGAACTTACAATTCTAGCTAGGTAATGCAGGCAAACGGGGAGAGAGGGAAGAGCTCCTGGTTACTCTGAACTCAAGTAGAAAAGGGAGAGCTAGCATGGAAATGGAAGGGCAGATGTGCAGCCCATTGCATCTCTTGCAGAGAATGGTAAGGGAAGAGACACAACCACAACCATGTGAAAGATGTGGCAACACTGATTCACTGATTATGGAAGGGAGTTCCAGCTTCCTCTACATACTGTGAAGCTATACTTCCTGAACTCATTAGGGTCTGTATTTAATAATCTTTAGCACATCACTGATACTTAGAACTCTTTTGCCTTTACAGCTGCTTCTCTTCTTACTCTGCATGCAAGTATCCTGAAGATACAACTCACATCAGTCTATCCATAGCTCCAAATAATCAATCAGTCAGTGGAATCGAATTCCTAGGGACAGGTTTTACACCAGAACACCTGAACAGATCCACACTGCTCCCAGGCAGCAAGCTCTTGTAAAGGGCCAGAATGAAACGTAACAAATACATAAGTGCTTGCACACACAATGCCTAGCTCCGTGGGACCAAGATCCTGAATATTCATTACATAGTACAGCATACATACACACACAAATTAAAACTAATACTTTATAGGCAGAGCTAATTTAAAATCTGCCAAAATACTCTGTGGGAAGATAACAACTGGCAAGCAGCAACACCGAGAAGCACAGCAGGGAGAAGCAATATAGATATACAGCTGCACTATGATGGGACAGTAAGATCATCCAGTTAAATCTGGAGATGCTTACACAGAAATACTGTGTCACCTGCATTCTAAGCAGCAGCCACAGTACCTTTGGGTACCGAATGAAATTAGCCTCACACATTAACTGCTACACAGGATGGAAAATACTAAATGAATTTATTTTGAAGGGTGGGAAAAAAAAACACAAAACACTGTAAAGAAAATGAAACACTAACGGGAGTATTTTTTCATTACAGTACTTCTGGACCCCCAAGCCTTGGGGATGCACTGCTGAGGATGGGAATTGTCATGCTCCCCCTCTGGAAACACAGCTAGGACACAACAACAAAGAGTTTGCAAAAGAAACAGAGCAACAGAGAATCAGAATAAAGAGGATACTCCCATCTCCCTCTAAAACGGGGACAATTATGAAAGAGAAGCAAAACAGTGTACAGCTACCACCACCTCAAGCTCTACATTATGTCAACGCTCTTCCGGAATGCAAGTGAACTAGCAGAACAGATTTTTGCCTTCTGGAACATTGTGTTTTGAAAAACATTATGATAGTGGAAAAGCTGCTTGAACGCTCTTCTGGGCAGACTCTGGCCCTGAGCATTTAAGACTCTCTGCCCAATGGCCAAGCATGAGAACACTGTGGGAAACTGGTTCAAGTGAAGACAAAGCTATGGCCACAGGAGCACACATCTCTCCATCTGCACTGATCTGCTCTGGCACTTACCTCGCATGGGAGACTTCATGGCGGCCTCGACCATGCCAACCAGAAGCTGCAGACTTTTGGGATCCTGTGCCAGCCCTGATGCAAACGCTGCCAGTGCATCTGCATGGCGTCCCAGGTACTGAAGGGCTACGCCCTGTCGGAAGTATGCCTGCAAATCAGAGGGAAGAAATCACTTAATCGGTACAAGTCAAAAGTATCACATCTGTCGACCATGTCAAGCTGCTGGACACTGGGCACATTCAGGTTTCTTTGGTCATGCTAGCTACAATCAGAAAAATCCAGCATCGCAGCTTGCTCATTTACTCCCATCGTGTGTGACTACCACAGCCTTTGTGAGACCTCTGAAGTGCCAATGAAGAGCCAGCCCCTCGTGTTTATCATGCACAACAGAAGATAAAAGGTCACACTATATTAAAAAAGAACTACTCCTTAAGATTATCCAGGAATGCAATGCTGGGAGCCAGTCAAAGAATGGCTGAGGTTGGAGGCCAGCTTAGAGATCCCCAGCTCCATCTCATCCCCTGCCATGGGCTGGCTGCCCCCAGCTCACACTGCCCAGGGCCCATCCATGGCCTCGGGCACCTCCAGGGATGGGGCACCCACAGCTCTGGGCAGCAGTGCCAGGACCTCAGTGCCCTCTGAGTGAAGAATTTCCTCCTGACGTCCAACCTCAATCTTCTCTCTTTTAGTTTAAAGCAACTCCCCACGTCATATTGCTATCAGACTGTGTAAAAAGTTGCTCCCTTCCTGCCTGTAAATGCCCTGCAAGTACTGGAAGTATTATCTATCCCCATCTGCACTAGAAACCTGTGCTTCAGATACATTCAGCATACCCACGTGGAGGTCTTCTTACTTAAGCAGGATAAATCTCCAACTAATATCCCAAACCACTATTTCATGAGAGCTTGCAGACACTTTCAGAATCCAACCCGTGGAGGCAGAGATCAAGGAAAATCAGAAATGACAAGAGAAATTTATAGACATGAATATTTAATCCTTTTTCCATTAGCGAGCGTTGATTGTAGAACCATTTTTAATGAATTCAATGAAAGTAAAATTCTTTTCATTAACCTTTAGTATAAATGTGTTCTTATTGAACCAAACAAGCTACTGTACTGGAAACCAATTCAATGTTAATTAGATTACCAGCATTATGCTTTAAATCAAAGAAAACACAAAGAACTAATAAATGTGCAGCAGCCATCATCATGAGCTCTCCGAGCAGAGCCTGCTGTCACCTCAATCACGGTGTACACACTTAAGTCCTTTTTTCCCCAGAATTATCATTTAATTACTTTCTCTACCGCTTCATCACAGAGGCAGGTTGATGCAGCATGTCTCTGATGGGGGCCTTTCAGGCCAACAAGGCTGGTTTCACAGACCCAAGACAAATATGCCTGCCTAATCCAATTATCAGGGATGAGGGCACAAATACACAGCAGCCAGCAAGGGAGCTTCGTCTTGTACACAGGCGAGCCACACATCCCGTGCTTTAAAGGAAGACAGAAGCCTGCCACCCCTTCTCTCATAATGCATCCTACCTGTACAGGTGGCACGACAGAAACACAAAGCAGAATGTCAGTTCAGCCTGGAACGCTGTTTGTGTGTGAATACAAACCAGAGCCCCAAAGAAAAGCCTATTAACCTTAACTGAATGAAGATCTTGGTCAATTTTGCTCCTGCAAAAAAGCCTTTGCTCCCCTCTCCTCCATTTTCCAGCTTATGCAGAACCCTCTGCACACACCGCGTTCCCAACAGTCCTTTAACAAAATAAATAAAGAGCATTCACAGCGTCTATTTCCTCTCCAAAAGAAGCATTCACAAGTTATTTCAGCATTGGAATGAAGACACCGTATCAAGGGAAGAAATCTGCGAACAGGAAACGGAGAGAATCACCCTCTGGAAGAGGAAAGGGAAAGGAAGGGCAGGGAGCCAGGGCTGCAGCTGAAGGAATGAGACACGAGCAGCTTTCCAGCCCCGACACAGACAGAACCTTCCCACGCTTCAGTACACTTCACCATTTTAATCACACTACATGAACATCAGAAGAGTGTTCGCTCTACAATAAAAATCATATTAATTTACCAGTGATCCCAGGTGAGAAAAGCTGACTGATTGCTTTCAAGGAGATTAAAGCTACAAGAGGATGATGTTTTGCTAAGGATGGGACAAATGACAGCAGGTGCTTTCTGCCCACAGCTCCCTGCATCCTCAGCATGATACAAAGACAACAAAACTCTCCCTTGCATTTTTTCCACTCTCTGCACTGTTGTATTAGATCAGACCTCACAAACTTCTACTCCAGCTACTTATTTCTAAGGGAAAATGGCACCAGAACAATTTCTTCCCCCACAGCTGGAAGAAAACCTTTGAGTCAGATGCATCGTGATCAGCACAAGAAAGATTTCCACTCAGATCCAACCTGAAACGGATAGATGAGTGCCACTCATGAGCACTGGGTCAGTAATTCCTCTCCTTTCCTGACTACAGCATTCACAACCCAACAGCCATAGTGGTGGGTAACAAACACTACTTTACAAGCAGTTGCAATGGGGTCTGCTGCTGATACACTGCTGCAGGGCTCCAAAAACACTTCTCCATCAGGAAATGCACACAGAAGATCAGAGCAGCTACGGTTTATCTATGCAAGAGGAGCACCCTGCATGAAAACACAGGTCCATGAGCCAATGTCAGGGATTCAGGGTTTCTGAATTTGTGTGCTCAGGATCCAGCTAGAGAAGACTGAAGCAGAAGAATCCCGTTGTCCAACCCAAGAGATCTGGGGAACAGAGTAAAGGTACAGATCCAACCACCCCCACAGAACAAAAGAGTTCTTCAGCCCACGTGATGGCTTCCTGGTAAGGGCTGGTTGCCCAGCACGTCCCCTCTTGCAGGATCATTTTGGGAAGCAGATCCTCCCCTCGGCTGCCACACTGTGTTTCCAATTCCCTCCCAACCTGCACATCCCCACTTCCACAAAATAGGTAACAATTTCTTTCAGTGTTTTTACAAGAAGCATTCCGAGGAGCTCATATTTACTCAATCCTAACAACGCTGACAAAACAGTAACAAAAACCAACAAACGATAACAAAGCAGATTGACTTCTCAACATGGCTTTTAATTGGCCAACGAATTCAGACACGACTGTAATAGGACTAGCAGAGTAATCCAATAAACCTCAGATCTTTAGAAAGCTAGGCTTAAAACTAAATGAATAAATCCACGAATCGCATTATCCAAAGAGCACAGAATTTCTTTGTTTCAGCAGTTCCATTCGGAAATCCTGGAGCTTTTTGTTTCGCTTTACTCCAAACAGTCTGGATAAACAAGGAAGCAGCAGAACCAACTGTTTGTGCACTTTCACAATTAACAAAGCAAGCACCAATAAGTGACATCTTTCTACAGTCTCTGAAGATAACAGCAGTGTTAAGTGCTTATCTTATATCGGAATGCAAACAGCAACACATCCAGATAGTAATGCACACAGAGATCAGCTGAGATCGGGAAAGATGATCTACACTTCATGCATGTTCCTTCTTGATTCCCATATATCTTAACACATGGTGTTCTGCTTTCACATTCAGACACATAGTAAGCAGAAGGGGAAGGTGTTATTTACATAACCAAGTTGAAATTTCTTTTCTTTCTACATCTCATTCCTTCTCCTTCATGCTGGATCAGCCAGGAAATCACTGGACTAATACAGGAAAACTAACATTACAGGTAATCTCCTAAAGTGGCCTATATTCCAGCACTAAAATCACTCATTCTGAACTAGAGAAAGGTGAAACCAAACCAAACATTTCTCTCTGTATCTATCTTTCTGGCGTATCTGCAAGGATACTCTGAGAGCCTCTACAATCATTCAAACACAAAGTCCTTCCTGCTGTCAGCTGATGTCCAGCACTGGATGCATCCCCTCAAACACACTGCACGGTGAGCCCTAGCTCAGTGCATCTGTTGGTGAACCGTGACAGAGTAAGGCACAACCAGCAGGAGCCTTCAGGGAAGGGAGGATTAAAAGGTAAAAGGCAGCTTTAGCGAAGAGCTGATCTTATCAAGTTACTGACGCTAAGAAAGGGATGTTATTAGTGAAAGAGAGAATAAGTACATACACCTGTAGACCTTTTGCTCTGGGAAGCCAGGCTGTATCGCAGCCACCTACAGACGTATTTCAGCCAGCTGGGCAACTACCATCACCTCAGATAATTTACAGATTTCACACAGCCAAGTGGAGATGGGCTGGGAAAGAGGACAAGAAGGGAATAATTAGCGCTTTCTACCCGTAATAATATTGAAAGCACTCCCGATAGTCTGGAAACAAAAATAAATCATTCTAATTAACTCGGAGAATGTATTTGGCAGCTGATGCTTCAAAGCCACGCAGCAAACTGGCCCCATAATGAAGGCTGCTCACACAGCAAGCCCACGTACAGAATGTCAGAGACCTGAAGTTGCAGTGATCAGCACAGGGCACGCTGAGAAGTAACAGCCCCTTCCCGTATACTAAGGGGGATCTGAAATTGTTATCAACTCCTCTATTATCAACACGCAAAAACTGTTCTAGGCAGAGCAACAGTAACTGGCTTAGAATTAACACAAAACGAGCAATAAAGACAATAATACGGTAGCAAGAAATGACATTTGCGAGTATGAATGGAATGTCTTGTCTTTCCTCTACATTTCCCAAAGTTCTGCTAAATAGAAGAAATTCCAGTAAACGAAATCCCAGGTAACTCAGTGCTTTTATAACCAGATAGGGATCAAAATACACTTTAATTGTTTGGACCAGGGATGCAGGCTGTCACAGCAAAGATTCATACTGCACTGGCATCTGAAGCAGCCTCTGGTACAACCGTTCGGGCTCACACCACTTTTCCCTGCAGAACCTATGGCAATAAATCCTTCAGATCCTTAGTGTGTCTTCTATGCAACACTTACAAGAATTAGAGAGAAAAAGCAGCTGCAGTTCAGCCCCATCTTACCACAGTCTCGTGTAAGTCTAAAGCATGAGCTCATCTTTCTGGAATAAGATTTAGTACCAGGGTACAAGTATTTCTCTAAAAGTAGTCCATTTATACTTTTGGCTGGAGAGATTTGGTACTGTTAATAAACACTCCTCAACAGTTAGAACTGGGACAGCAGCTGGCACATCTGAGCACGCTGCCACATGGCCACCTAAGGTCATGGTTAGAAAACTGGGAACTCTTAATTTCCAATCTGAAGCAGGACAATCCCTTTTAAGAACACAACGAGCTGACAACAACATGCACAACAGGTGATCCTCTCTGAGCACACTAAAAAGAAATCTTAATGCAAGCACGCTACCCACAACGAGTATGATGACAAAGCTCATCAGGGCTTTCATCACCAAGGCCAGGCAACACATCCTGCTCCGTGCAGCCCCACTCACAGCGTGGCCCAGGCTGGATGCTGTGAGCCCTGCAGGCATTGTGTGGGAGCCAGACAGGCTCCTCTGAGGGCACCATGGGCTCCTGCAGCTCCACCCGCTCATTCTCTTTGCTCTGCCCAAGCCCTCACTTTCTGTAGGTGGTCCCTGCGAAGGCTGCAGGCAGTGCCACAGCACCGCCTGCTCTGTGCCCAACCCGCCTTACTAGAATTCATGTGGTCAATTTGTCATCAAACCTCGAGCTCTGAGTGACTCACTTAGACAAGGAGCTGCATGCCAACTTGTGATCGGGTAACGGAGATGGGAGAACAGAACTGGAATGGTATCGGAAGAAACTGGAGCAGAAAACAACTGTCAAATAAACATAAAGAGCTTGAAAAGAAATCTTAGACAAAGACTCTCATTGTACACATGGGAGGAAATTCAAAACACCTTTCCATTCACGTCAGCTTCAGGCCCTGGACAACCAACTGTCTGCACAGAAAAGGCAAACGTTTAGAAATACTTTTCCCACAATGCTGCCTCTCTTTGCCAGATCAGCAGATGACACTGAAAATAGCACGAATAATCTCTGATGTGTTTAACTGGCCTGTCCTGAGCCTGCAGAACACTTCCATGCTGCATGTACCCTGCAGCCTGCGTGGGACTGCTCCCCACAGCCTCCAGGCAAGCAAAGCCAACATCTGATAAATAGAATACACACAGCTGAAGAAAAGGAGCAAAATACGGGAACAGTCACTATGGCTTCTTGGGGCCAGGCACCAGGTTGAATCTTTCCTCTCCCATTGCAACTGCTTTACAGCCAAATTTTAGAGAGAAATACAGGACAAATCTCTGCTGTGGGATTTCAGGAATGTGGGGAGAGGGAAGAATGTGCTTTAATTCAGAACACATGCAGCACATGTATAAATACTGCTTGCAGTCCATATGCATTGAACTCCTGCTTTCACAGTTAAAGCTGCACAGAGACAACAACTTTCCTCCCCACTCCATACACTCAGCTGGCACCTGAACCACCACCATTAGCCTGCCCCCAAATAGGCAAGAAGAGATCTAACACGCACACTGCTTCTGCAGTTCTTTATATTCTTCCAGTTTCCAACATGTCTCTAACAAAAACAACACTACTTGAGAGTGGAAATTTCCTCTAGGTCTCATCAAGTCTACGCAGTCAAGCAGCAATGGGGGGCAGGTACAATATCACACCTTGTTTTACCAAAGGAGCCTTTAACTTTTGTTATGAGTTGTGCTTCCACCATCTCCAGCGGGAAACGGTGCACAAATCACTTGCCCACAAGATCTAAATATAATCATCAGTAACAGAGTCCAATTTTTGCTTACTTTGGTTAGCACAAAAATTAACACATCACATTGTGGCGTTGCTCCTTTGCTGCTTACTCCAGGCTTGCTCTGGAAACACAAGCTGCAGTCTAGATCCTGCTCTTCAGAGAGCATCTCTGACCTCTAACAACAGCACACGCAGGCTTCCTACCTTTACTGCCTACAGCTCTTACATCTTATCTAACGGTAAGAACTACCCAGGGCTGGTGGGAAGCGCTCTGGACAAACAGCAACCAATCCAGTAATGCCCAAACACAGCACAGGGGAAGAGCAACCAGTCCGTAGTGCTTCAGCTTGATGGGCACAGAGGTGAGTACAGCACTGCCTAAAACTCCTCTCAGTTCAGCAGGGAAAATGTACATCTTGCTTTAAGAGTTGCAGAAGAAAAGATAAGCCACCTGCCATGCTGCTCAGCAGCAATGCCAATCCCAGTAACATATTACTGGCAGTTTAATAGTCAGAACTGACACAGAATGTAAGTGCATTACATGGCACCTGTAGGGTGTTTCTTGGCTAAGTTCAGGGCAGTGGCAGGACTGCTTCTAACATTATTCATGTAGTTTCAGGTCTGAACTATGATTTATATTGTATAAACATTTGAGATTTATCTGCAAGTGTACATCTGTACGCAATCTTCCCAATTCCAACAGCATTTAATGCGTGGGGAAACTTTGCAGAACACAAACATATGCTACTATTTGTACTCTTGGAAACAAAAACAAATGAAAAAGCAGTACAAAGAAGAAACAGGGAAAAATAAAAATCATGTCCTAAAAAAGATGACATCCACCACAACAACTCCCTCAGCACGAAGTTTTGTTGCCTCACTCTGAATTACTCATCTGAGCAGCAGCTTAAATGACCGCCCCTCCTCTTCAGCTTTTCTCCACGTTACAGACTGGCAGTCTGAGCATGTTCAGGTGGATCACACACTGAAAACCCACAATAAAATCCAGAAATGAGACATGAAAGCATCTTGTCAGCCCACTATGCACAGCAAAGCCAGTCATGGATATCTCAAAGGTCTCTGTTAGAAAATGCAGCTCCTATGGACTAGACAGTCCTGACACAGATGATCTGAATTCACAGTTAAGGCAGTAAGTTTTTAATCAGCAATTAGGCAGCTAGTAAAGCTAACATTGTGCAATGATGTGCACTGAGACTACTAAAGATGACCAAAATCCAGAAGTCTGGAATTAAGAATAAATAATGTTGTGATTGTTGTTGTCTGTGCCTTCTGGGCCAGCAGCTCCAACAGACAGCATCAGTAGCACATCTGCACCCCCCAGCAACAGAGCAGCACTCAGCTACAGCTCTATAACCAGGGGAGCATTTAGCCCCAGCAGCACGCAAGTCACAGGACAATGCACTCAAGCAGCTTTGCTGTACAAAAATAGCAGCACAGCCACCTCAGACTCGCAGTACACACAGTCAAAACATGCTGCAGAAGAGTCTGTTTCTTATGCATTAGTACCTGAAGCACCAGCACAAAGAAAGTCACTACAACCCCTGCCACTCATGTGGCAGTGCTCAGGCAGCCAAAAAGTAAGCTGCCAAAAGAAGACCCTGCCCAAAGACAGCCAACCACTCTGCCACTGCCTTCGTTTGACATCCCACACCCAGCAGGACACATCCCGGTGATCCTGCTCACAGAGCAGGTGGGTCCTGGCTCAGCCCCAGAACCACAACCACACTTCTGCTTTTCTCCAAATACTGGTGCTCTTTCACCTGCCCAAAGACCAGATCCTTTTGGCTTCACTGTCTCTAAAACTGCTCCATTTCTTGCCTCCTTCTCTTTTATCCCTGGTGCATCAAGCCATTTTCAGCTTCTCTTTGACTGCATCCATTCTGAAAACCACCTAAGGTTGTTTTGCAAATGGACATATTTGTGCACCCTGCAGCTCCCAAGGTCAGGCTGGATGGAGTTTTGAGCAACCTGATCTAGTAAAAGGTACCAGACCATGGCAGGGTGGTTGGAAATGGGTGATCTTTAAGGTTCCTTTCAATCCAAACCACTCTATCTATTTATCTATGGCCACAAACTGATGCACAGGAAGATCTGCACGAATGTGTATGGGAACTTCTTCGCAGTGCAGTGATGGAGCACTGAGCTGCACAGAGAGGTGGTGGAGTCTCCTTCTCTGGAGATGTTCAAGACCCGCCTGGACGCCTACCTGTGCAACCTGGGCTGGGAGCTGCTTTGGCACGGGGCTGTCCCAATGATCTCTAGGGGTCCCTTCCATCCCCTACAATTCCGTGATTCTGCGACACATTGAACGTGCTCATGCCTTTAACAGCCACATTAGCTGGCCATCCCAAAACAGGATGGAAAGTAAAGGTCTCCTTGTGTACAGATTGCTCATCAGCAGATGTCTGAAGATACTGCCCACTCACAGAAACGTTTACCTAAGCTGAGTACTGAATCTTGCTGCTTTTCATATGGTTAAAATCATGCAACTATGAAGGCAAAGTAATGAAGTCACTGAAAAGACTAGCTACTCTGGCAAGGTTCACTGTAATAAAAAGACAAGCAATGCTGTTCTTAGTTACATAGAAAATCCAAGGGAGAAAAGCTCCGTGAAAGTAAACCTTCTATTTCTCTTTCTGCATTGCAACAAAAGGTAACTACAGTTCCTTCAAAAACCATACTCGCTCACCTGGACTGACATTAACAACAAATATTTCTGACACAAAGAAAATGAAACACACATGTTTAATGCAGTCTCTTTGTGGAGTTCTTACATTGGCCACAGAGCTGACGCCGTGAATAGTCTATTACTCCACATAATGGTATTTCTAAGCCACAGACAGGGAAGACAATTGCCTGATTTTTCACTTTAATGTCTGTAGCAGACCATTGGGTTCTCTTTGAATCTCAAACTTTGTATGAGGATTTCTGTTTCTGTTCCGGAGTCTGATATGAGACATTTGAACTCTCAGCGAAGAAGTATAATTCTGAATGAATTCTGGTGGCGAGTCCAACTTGTTAGCTCCAGATCAGACACACAAATGTTTGATCTCCCTAGGAGACAGAAATGTGGGAGACGAGGATTTCACAGAATTAACTGCCCAGGAACAGCCAAGCCTCAGCACAGTATGTTTTATTTCAGCTAGCAGTGAGGTTAGGAACTGGTTAATCACAACCCTGAGATGATACACACTTGTCTCACCTCAGGAACTCTGATTCTGCTCCTGCTTGTTGCAGATTTGATTTATTCAGCAAGGAGAGTCAAGTACTAGAAGCATCCTCGTGGCACAGTAGAGAGGACATTCCCTGGGAATCCACCTTTTAAAGAAAATCAACCAGGCATTTCTAATCCTCTTACTCATGAGCTATACCACTTCGATTCACACCACCAAGTTGCTTCACGCAGTTTTCATTTCAGTTCTAAAGATGTACACACTTCTGGCCTGGCACACAGCGCAGCACGCGTGCACAAAGCAAATGAGCAGCACTGCAGAAAGGACCCAGGAATCTCAGCTCAGCAAAGGGCAGCTCTTTGAAAGGCTCCAACAAAACAACACCAAAAACATCAACTTTGGCACCAAAAAAGCCTCCATTTTATCAAGTCCAGCGTGCATTAGAGAAAATAATCGCTTCTGAATGACCAGACAATTAGGGCTGAACCAACAATTCCTGCTCAGGAATGCAACCAGCCTAAGTGGATCTATGAAACACCCATGATTTGTTTCTTAATCAACAGTGGAATTTACTGTTATCCTCTAAGAAGGCCAAATCAACTAAGCTGAGGAGCACACCAAAATGGAGCGCCTGGATGGCTCCCAACCACACAGAGCTGCAGCTCTGCCACTTATCTCTGAAAACTCAAAAGGACTTTTCCCGACGGTCATTCCTACACCAAACTTCCACCCGCAGTCACTTCTGGCAACACCAGCAGGTGTAGTTCCCTCTCCCCACATGGGTGCAGCTGTGCTGGAGGACTCCTGCCTTCCGGATTGCAGCCGCCACTTCTGCACTCAGTCAGCACCGCCTGCCAAGAAGGACAAAGCTGACGATGGGGACAGGAGGAAAACCCAGCCTGCAGAAATACTAAATATATAAATCTGGTTGGCTAAGGTGAACGTGGGAAAAATTCTTCAGGATGAGCGTCACACGTGGTGAGTTCTGCCAGATCATTACTCTTGTAACATAAAGGGGAGAAACACCAACCCTGAGTTTCCTTACATTGATTCACCTCCTTTATCCCAGACCTCTGCAGCACCAAGTAATTTAGTAGTTGCTATAGAAACTACCAGGTTTTATTGAACTGCCCTGAAAGGGTCAAGAGACAGCATCAAAGTGGTACGTTTTAAATTATTTCCCTGCTACATACCTGCTTCATTTCTGTTGTCCTGTACTTCTCTGCTTTGTTACTGGAAGAGTATTTAGACTGACACCACAGCAGGTGCCACGCTGCAGGGGGGCTGCAACAGGTAAACCCAAAATCAACAACGGCCATGCTCTAATAAGCCGTACAATTCCTCACGCAGAGGAGCCATCCCAAGTCTGTTTTCACCCACATTTCACCACCTTCTGCACTTCATAATTCATCTCTTCCAGCCCAAATCTGTCACCCTCTCCTCCCCCCTCCCTCTCATTTATGCTTCTATTAATACAAACACACAGACTCCATCAGTAAGCATCACTAACAGCTTTGGACTGTTGCCTGAACATAGTCAGCATCGCTGCTCTGTGAACTCCTCGTTAGTACCTTTCATCCATGTATACTCGTTATAGTACTTAAGTACTAAGGGACAAACCACACAGAATATCTCCAAAGTGTCTCATGTTGGATATTAGGAAGAATTTCTTCTCAGAAATGCGGTCAGGTGCTGGCATAGGCAGCCCAGGGATGGTGGGGTCACCGTTCCTGAAGGTGCTTAAGGAAAGGGTGGGTACAGTACTCTGGGACGTGGTTAATGGGCAACACTGGAGGTGGGCAGACAGTTGGACTGGGTGATCTTAGACACACTTACCTTTTCTTGCATCACAAACCAGCTTTAGAAGGCATTATCCTTCCTTAAATGAAGGAACACGTGTTCCTAAATCAATTGCCTTCTCTCCAAAATCCTATCTAATCCCTTCAGACATGCTTTTTGTTGTTACTTCATTTATTCTCAAAGATACTAAAGCTTAACAAGTTAAGGCTCTAAAAACCCTTCACATTTCTCCATTTTGATCTCACTTTTTAAGTGCTGAGACAAATTTAAATGGAGTGTGGCAGAACACGAGATCAAACACAATGCATCAGTTGACTGCACAATTACCCTTAGAGCACTACACATGGCAACTCTGAAGAGCTGGCTAATTGCACGAGCTAGCCCACTTTGCTCATCTCATCATTAATGGAGCTGGCTTGAAGGAAAACTCCACAAATTAATGATATCGGAGTATGTAAACCTGGAGCAGAGCACTACCAAGTTATGAGAATCTGGAAATGTCACAGTGCCCACAGTCCTACAAATAAAGAACATATTTTGTCCCTGTAATAGAGTTTTCCTCCCATTCTATGCTATCCTCTATCAAGAAAACCCAGTCCACACCTCACAAGCAAATAAAACAAGAACACAAGACTCTTCTTCTAAACACACAGTACTCACCCATGTTTGTGTTGCATAACAGCAGCTATGATCTGTTCCTACTCCTAGGAATATTCATAAAATCCTAGAAACACTGTAGCATTAAACCTACAGCCTAAGCACAGTCTTGCAAGCTAAAAGCATGACTGCTTCCATTTTAGTACCATGTATTTTCAGCAATGGCTTTTCTGCAAATATATCCTTTATTCAGGATACAGACTTCATGCCTCATTAAGTAATTTTCATCACTACCTTTGAGAATCCTAAATTCCTGGAGCATGGAGAGGAACAGGGTACTTACTGAAAACAGTAAGTTCAACTGATGAGCAGATTGGAAGATTCGAGCTCTATAAATTAGCCATTGGTCTTTTGCTTTTCATCCTGCACATGAATCAACTCAGACTAATTTTGTTGCCCTAGATACCCCTTGGGACTTATCGGATGTAACGATGAGCACTGGACTCTGCAAGCACTAGAAAGGGGAAAAAAAGGATTAAAAAAAAAAGAGAAAAAAATAGGAGAACAAAAGAGGATAAAGAATGAGGAAAAAAGAGAAGGAAGACAGGAGAAAGGAAGACTGAGATGGTCAACTGCGCAACAGGATCAAACAGCACAACTCAGTCTGCCCTGGAAATCTGCTGTAAATAATATACATTCACATACTCAGTGCAGCAAAGCTGGCAGGGTTTAAATCAATTCTCAGCCACCAAAGACTTATCCACATCTAACAGTCCTGACGCAGCCCACATCAATACCGACTGACCTGTTGACATAAATAATTACCTCCCAGTTCATCCTTTAAATGACAGAAGAATCCTTCCTAGCTGAGCTATTCCCCTGAGCATCTCTCTGGGAAGATAGGGCAGTGTCTCAGGAGCAGAGCTGTGTGCTGCAGTATTCCCACAGGAAGGGCAAGCACTCACTGATGGATTTCCCTTTCCACCTGTGCTCACCTGAATTTTGCAAAGCATCTGATTACTTGAAGGAAAAATATTACAGAGCACACTTGGCTTTGATGATAATCAGTGTTTTCTGTTAAGTTTTGTTAAAGAAACATCTCCACCATTTAAATGAAAAGGAGAGAAAAGTGAAAAACGAAATCTGCAATGCTGACCAGATGCTCCTTCTTTCTTGCTCACTAAACACACCTGGGATTCCACTGTCACTCATCTATGAGACATGCTCTTTGCTTTTGGTAGCTGAACCTTGCTAAGCATCCAAAAAGGAAAATGTCTTTTATGAGCACTGTGAACTTACATAATGTCATACATTCCCTGGGGTAAGCAGCTTCATACCACATTCCTTATCATCAGTCACAGGAGAGAGCAGCCTGTCATCGTGGCTCATAGCATTAGCTTGGAGGATTCTGCAGAGGTCTATTCTTCAGTTAACTGTGCCACAAATACGCAAATGCTGGGATTTCTTATTTGAAACACAGAAAAATCAGGAAATACCTCCTTCTGACAACGTGCTGCTTCCACTGCAGCACAACAGGGGTTATTTTGAGCTTACTACTTCGACTGGGTTCAGCTGTAAGTAATTAAATTTAGTCATAGAAGCCTGATCTATAAATGGAACCTACAAAAGCAATTACCATAGCTTCCATTAGATCGGTAAGCAATGGCAGCTCTGTTTGATGTAAATTTAAAGGAACACTGTTTACACCGCACGAGTCACAGTAACTCAATCCCCTTTCAGAGATTTAGTTCCAAAGTTACACTTTATAGAGAAGTAGTCACAGGTTACACACCTCAGCCACACTCCTTCCAGTTCAGCAGCCTCACTGCCGAAAAAGACAATCATATAATATGATTTAAAGTGACTTTTTGGCTCCTGCTACATACTCAGGAACCAGATGAAAGATAAAGCTAAGTTTCAAGTGCAAGAGGCAGGCTGACTAAGCATCAAGATGTTTTAAAAACGTACTTTGTATTCTTCTCGCTCCTGTTATAAACAAGACTGGGAAAAGGATCTCTCAGTCCAGAGATACAAATTAACTTCTTAAAGCTCTGTTCTACAGGTCAACAATTTCAGCATGGCAACAGCAAGTGCACGAAGGCACTGAAACACTGAAGGAGCAGAAGAACAGGAGAATTCATTTTGTCACACAAGAGCCATGAATCTTCCTACCAAGCTGTGTGCCTTTGCTCCCTTCACTGCCAACCAAGGGAGAAGGACAACGGCTCCTTCGGTCAACATGCTGCAGGTCCTGCTGAGAACCTAAGAACTCCTAATACTGCTGAAAATCATGCCACCACCTGATGTGATTTTGGGGGAAGAGAGAGTGGGGTTCTTCTTTTTGCTTCGTTTTGGAGAAGTATTAAAATACTTTTAAAAGACCAAAAAAAAAGCACAGAAAAACCAAGATGACAAAAGTGAAGGTGCGCAGACAACCAGTATTCAGTCATCCCATATGTACACCGCCTCTTTCTCGAGTAATATCAACACACCGTCTTCAGCATAAAACAGGAAAACACAGCAAATAAATTCAGCCATTTCCTATTATGCAAAGGCCTGCTGGACTTGACAGCCTTCAGGTTTTGTACGCTCCCAGTTTTCAGTTCCCTGCTCTTGATATTACCAGTTTCTGTTACCTTCTAGACTCTGATTTAGGTGTATCGCTCTCTCATCCAGCAAGGACTGTGGAACCAAGGACAAACATGTAACAAAACAGGATGTCTCTTTTTAGCATTATAAATACAAATACTTGTTGTCCTCCTCCATCACACAGGAAATTCCAGGCTACTGTGTCTGAGTGCACATGGCACAGACAAACAACAAGAGACAAAGAGACAGAAACAGTGACAGTTTCCCACACTCGGTAAGAAGTCAGGACCATCTCTGCATATTCAGTCACACAACAGCTGTGCATCCAAAGGTGCGTTCACACCGCATGCTCAGGTCAGCAAAAGCTTGCTCTTTTTTTGTCAGTAAGACCTCTCACAATAGATCTTCCTTTGGGGGATGGAAAGCTGAGAGAAGTAGCGTATCAGACAATCACGCTGACACATCATTTTGTGATTGTGTGTCTGAAAAGCAACTGGAGATTTGGTATAGTAATCCAGGATAGAAGCAGACGACAGCCACAATGTACCTCCTCTATACATAACAAACACAGCAGTCTCCCAATGGCAGACATTTTTGTGCCATACAAAGCATTTACCCCCGCAGCCCTTTATCACTAATCTACCCTAGATGGGGATGTAGTACTTAAACACAGATGGGAGTTGCCCAAAATGTTTCTTCCTTCAGCTATGCGGTCTCATTTAAAAAATGACAACGTAATTCAACAGCATCTCAAGGTTTAAATTTTAATCATTTCCCCTTTGCCCTTTCACACTACTGCTCCCAAAGGAAATTCATCTTGAAAGCATCAGTGTTTCAGGCACCTGAATCAATAAGCTTCTATTCTGAAACACACAATAGCAAGGGAATGCATTTTCCCTATTACTTTTAAATACACACCTGTACCCTACATGCATATATTGACTCTAAGGTGCTCCTTACACAGCCTGCTATGTGCTCCCTTCACATCAGATCCAGTGTACATAGCAGGGGTGAGAAGACACCAAAAACTGTACCTTGCAACGAGTCAGACAGGTGGTGTGAGTGTTCCAACAGCAGAGCTGCACCGTTTGCCTCACTGCTCCTGAGCTCCTTCTGCCTGGGATCTGAGCATGGGTTTATGAAGGCAGAGTCCCACATCCCCACAGAGCAAAAAGACACGGCAGCACTGTATGCTGCAAGACAAGGATGGATACAGTTCTGCACAAATGAGGTCCAAACCCACACAGCAGTGAGCCTGCCAGCCTCACAGAAGAGGTACATGTATGCACAGACTCTTTATTGTCACGTACTTTACTGTAGCCAACCTTCAGCCCAGTGCCTCGTGATGCCCAGGGACCACCATCACCTTTCCTTCAGATATCCTTAGAAAAGCTTCTGAAGAAGCACTAAGCAGGGACTCCACCCTCCCTTAGAGATAACTAAATCGTTCAAAGCCAATTCTCCCCTGAAAATCCCTCCTGCTCTCATAGGAAGGCCTGTACTTCATGCCTCACAGATTAACCAGAAGGGCTTTGCTGGCTCTAGGCTCCCAGAGGCAATTAGACACTGAACAGCCCACCTGCTGCCTGCATCAGACGTGGCTTCACGCTGCCTCTAACTACCAAGAGGTATTCCTTCCAAATGAGTCACTACTGCAGCAGCACTCAGCTCTGCCTCTGGAGACAACCTGCTGATCATGGGATAGAACATGAAGCGGGGGTTAGCCTGACACTATAATGAGGCAAATCTCATTTCTGTAACAGCAGAGTGATCCAGTGAAATCACCTCAATAAGAGGACTCAATTCAGCTCATAGGGATGCTCAGCATTCGGTTCCCTTCAGCACTGCTGGTTACGTTAGAAATACACTCTGCACAGAAATACAAGTCGTTAGTTGTTTGTATGAACAGAGCAGCCTAAACAGCAAATCACTGAACGGCATGGCTCCTCCAAGGAAAGGCAACTTGCCTCCCCAAGGTAAGCTCCACAGTACTTCACCATAACTGCATGCCAAAAGAAGGGTTCACAACCTGCTCTCTGCAGCCACAGCTGGGCGTGTGTCAGTGACATTCAGCTGATGGAACTGGAAAGAACCCAGGAAAGTAAAGGGAAAAGAAAAAAGCAGGACTGAGAACTAGCACAAACCTGAAAAGAATGTTATTTCTATACTATCTTATGAAACTACAGGAGAGGTAAGAATCTAATTGCCATGGGATGTAAGAGAACAGGATGCCTGGCACAAGGAGTACTTTTAAAGCAGAGTCTTGGAAAACAGAATGAAATTCCTTATTCGGAAAGTCCTAGATTCCACTTTTGTATCTAGGCTGCAGTCCAAACCTCTGCATCAAAGTGACACAGCTACTGACCCAGTGCAGTACTAATTTTCTGAAATCCCAGATAACTGCAGAAGAACAAACGGTACAGACAGATGAGCTCTATCAGCCTGATGACGCTAATCCTGACGGGAGGGCCAGGAAAGGCCTGCTTCTCATCGTGTCCCTGCCGCTCTGCTCAGCGAGTCCCACCTAACCCAAAGGCCCGGAGGCAAAGGAACACACAGCACAACAGTGATTTTTCTGCCAACCTCAGGGTTACGCTTCTACCTCCATCTGGAGCATTTCATTTCTGTTCATCAGTAGATCAAAAAACAGTAGCTTAAGACACAGTGTTTAGAGCAAGAGACAATGAATTACCTTTATTGTTTGAAAACTGCCCCAACTCTAATAGCTGTTTCCCCATTGCTAATGTACTCCCATTCCCCCCACAGCATCCCAAGCCTAAATAAGCTCTCCCCAACCCATCCCTACTAATACACACTCAATAATCTCAGACTTTCATGTTCCTTGTCTGCTGTCAGTTATCCAAATGATACAAATTTAGCTGCTTTGATCTTTCCTCATACATCAGTCCCTCCAGGCCCCTAATCACTTTTTTCACTCTTCTCTGAACTCCCTCCAGTAATGATGTGATTCTAATCCTCAGAAAGGAGAGCCTTTGGCTTTGGTTGTTCACACAGATGCGAGCAAACTAATTCGCAGAGACTTCACAAGCTCTGCGCACTGCTGTCACCAGCCGCCACGCATTAAACCGTGACACCGACACAAAGACGGAATTGTCTCATGAACACCAGATACCAGAAGCAGAAAGAAAACACAATGGAAATGGAAACGATCGGCTTGCAGCATTCGCATTTCAGCAGCGAGCGATACGAGCCCTGCCTGTACTGATAACGCACCTGGCAGCCCCGAAAGGAGACGATGCTATTAATACTTCTGCTCATTTGTGCACAATAGTGGAAACCAAAGAGTGCTGTCAGCAGGAGGGCCTCAGGGGGCCACGAATGACCGACTGGTGCACTAACTCAAGGACAGCTCTGAAGAGTTTCCAAATCCACAGATTTGGTGCTAATTGTGTTAAAAAACAAACTCTGTTTCTCTATCTATCTGTTTAAATGGGGTGGCTGACAGAAAACGTGTTAGTGTATAGTAGGTAGGTACAGCTGACACAGAAGGAAGACCAGTGCTTGCCTTCTACAATCAGCTTCTGTGTGCTGAACTACACAGAGCACACAGGTATCACATAGAACAAAAACACAAAGGAAAGAAGCTGAGGAGAGGACACAAAACCCGGTACAGGCGATTCAATACAACTTCAAAGGTGTCATTAAGCAACAAGCTCTACACCCATTACAGGAGGGAAATGGTAAAAGTAAAATCAAAAAGTAAAATTGAGAGTATTTCCACAGAAAAAGTACTTCAACCAATAATTAGTTGGCTCACTCAGTAGCACATCTTCATGGTTTAATATTTCTTTTTTTTTCTTTTCTTTTTTTTTTCCCCCCCTAGAATCATAGACTCACACAATGGCTGAGGTTGGAGGCCAGCTTAGAGACCAACCATCTCCATCTCATCCCCTGCCGTGGGCTGGCTGCCCCCAGCTCACACTGCCCAGGGCCCATCCATGGCCTCGGGCACCTCCAGGGACGGGGCACCCACAGCTCTGGGCAGCAGTTCCAGGGCCTCAGTGCCCTCTTGAGTGAGGAATTTCTTCCTGACATCCAACCTCAATCTCCCCCTTTTTAGTTTAAAGCCATTCCTCCACGTCTTATCAATATCAAACTGTAAGTCACTCCCTGCTTATAAGCACCCTGCAAGCTCTGGAAGGCAGCAGTGAGGTCTCTCAGAGCCTTCTCTTATTCAGGCTGAACAGCCCAACTCCCTCAGCCTTTCTGCATTGGAGAGGTGCTCCAGATATACCAGCATTCTTCCTTTTAAATATCTTCCCCTACAGCCCCCGACACAGAGAGGATGTGCAGACAACTTCCTTGTACAAATTAAGAACAAATTTGTGTTCCATATGCTACTTTCACATGTTTTTATTGCATCCATGCTGCAGCGATGCTCCAGTTTCTGCCTCTCCTCTTGACCTGCCACAGAGCAGCAGGGACACGCAGCTCCCAGCTGCCCTGGGCAGTCCTGAACTTCGCTGCCATCACCAACAGGCTGCATCAGGCAGGTTGTAAATGAGATGGAGGAATAACACAGAACAAAGTGCACTTGGGATACAGGGGAAAAGGAATGAAATTCATTAAGGAATGGAACTAGATGAAGTCATGGCTGCTTTTGTTTTTCTTTGGCACAATAAACTGAGAACAGAACAAAGAAGCAGCATATAAGCACTTCAAAGAGGTGGTCATACCATTGCCAGTGCTCAAGAGACTCAAGACCATTAACCAGCCAAAGTTAATCATAACAGAGGGAATCTTGAGACAAGAAAAGACCTGGCAGAAACCTGCAGGTGTTTGGGACACCACGCAGTATCACTGGGCTGCAGAGAGGGAGAGAAGGGCACGAGGCTGTCCTCATTTCAGAGCCAGGCTGCACGACTGGAAAAGGTCAGCTGGACTCCTAGGACAGACAGGAATGCTTTCCCATGGCTAAATTCAGGTGTACAACGTTCAACAAACTGAGAGGCATCACAGCATGTTTCCAAGAAATGCAAGCACGCTTTAATGGAATGAAGAGTTGAACAGCAAGGTATTTCTGCTGCTCGTCTCACAGGGAAGTGATCCAGGTCACAGAGACGCACAAAATCTGCATCTGGTTCACTGACCTGATTAACGTATAGCTCCGCAAACATCTGTACAGGCCATTCTGGCACAGAAAACATCACTGAAGTGGAATATCCTGCAGGAACACTAACAGTATATATTTGGTTACCACGAAACTACATCGTGCAAGGAAGTCAGCATCTCCAGAGCGCTCCTCACGGCTGTGTCCAAGCACTGCCTGTGGCAGACAGCTCCCAGCATGCCAAGTAGTGCTGGGTATCTGGCAGCTAAACAAGTTTCCAGATCACACAGGAACACCGAAGCCTGTTCATTATGTGCTGGTGTAAAACACAAGAAAACACAACGCCATCAGACAAAGGATTCCAACTTTGCTCTGTATTCCTCCATTGATTTAAGAGTTCCTCTAGCTATGCTTCATTAATCTCTCACTGACTGGAAATGTGTAAGCGCCAGCTCCATATCCACTTCAAGTATAGCAAAACCTGAACTCCCTGTCCTGATCGATACCACAGGAAGATGCCTTCATCATAACCCATGGGCTCTGCTTTACAGAATGTCCCATTGTATACAGAGGGGCCACACTGAGCCTCAACTCATCCTGAAAGGACCCCGTTCCCTTCCCAACACCACTCCAGGGGCAGGATGCCCATCTCCTGCCCTGGCACACTGCATGTGAATGCCAGAAGAAGCCTGGTGCAAAACCCAGATGTTGGAAACAGCTCAGATTGCTGCACTGCAATGATTAACAGGGATGGAAGGAAGAGAGAGCAAGCTTCTGCTGGGCCACAGAGCAATACATCCATAAGCTGTGTGCCCACGAGGGCACAAACACCGCACTACGAGCGCAGAGGAGACAGAATTCTTCAAAGCAGGATTCGGAGCAGAGAAGTGCTGACAGAAGCAGAACGATCGGAATCACAGCAGCAGGAGCCGCCATCTCAGCGCCGCTTTAATGGCCGCTGGTGATGCGTCTCCATGGCAGCCAAGACTGCAATGAAACTGCTGCCTGAGAAATTATGGGTCTGATGATGGCAGGGCCGGGAGACTAAACAACAAGCGCTCCAGCTGCAGTAGTCTGGCTCTCTCTGCTTTGTGTCTAAATGAGTGACTGGAGATAAATAGAAATGAAAACCTCAGTCAAATTTGGTTCGTAACAAAGGCCGTCAGTGAGCCTCAGTGCCTCGCATGCTCTGTTCAGATGACGGCCCATTGCAGGAAAGCCAGCAGTCAAGTTGTAGTTGAAAACCCAGGGCAAGGACTTCTTAGCAGGTTCAGTGTTTCAGAGACAAGTGACTTGATGGCAGCTCTAATGACCTCTAGCACAAGTCAACAGCTTCAATGCTGTCTGCATCCAAACTGCCCAAGAGGTACGGGCTGCACCCACCAAAGGATTCAAACCTGCTTCAATGAGAACATCGTTTTCCAATGAAAATCAGCATCAGGCAGTTAAATGCTTGGGTTCCAGTGGAACCTGCATCTTTCAGATGGATACAGTGGGTGCAGTGAGTCAAACAGCAGCAGACACAGGGAGTAGAGACACCTCTCTGTACACCTTTGCTGATAATCAGATCCAAAACCCAGATAACAAATGGGATAGAGCTTGACATTAAGACAATTACCATTCTGACATGTACAAATGGCACCAGGAATACCTTGCTTCCGAAGGGATGAATTAGTACATCTGTATACATCGCACAGATTGTCTTGGGGTGATGCTCAGGTTTTTCAGTATTCACTCCAGAAGCCGCAGGCTGTGCACAAAGCAGCACCATAACAATTCCCTAATCTTGCCAACACTGCTTCCAGCGGTATCTGTAACATCTAAGGCCACATATGCTGCAGTGAAACAGAAGTCTGCACGGAGAGTACAGGTGAACATAGATAACACCAGCATCTATAATGGAGTGAAGCCTAATTTTAGCTGCTTATTGGAACAAAAACATTAATCAGTCAATGTTAAGATGATTAATGCAGTACGATTAAAAATAGAAAATCTATTCACCTATTTAAGAAGTAAACGCTGTACCTGGCAGTTAATCAATCTTTTATGCCTCAAGTCTTTAGATGCTTTAAGCAAACAGCAGACTAATTCTTGTGGCCAAGAGCTCTGCATGAAGACTACCTGAACTGCAGCTGTCCTACCACATCAGAAGCCACGCACCTCCTCCCTAAACAAGAGTGCCACAGACCCACACAGCATCGGCAGCAGCAGACCAACCGCAACCGCTGCGGTGAGCAGGACCCTGGAGGAAAACTGAGCTATTAAAGAGGCCACAGAACCAGGCAAAAAAAAAAAAAATAGATCAGCAACTGGAGTGGCAGATTCCACTTTGTGTATGTATTGTAACAGCTATGAATTCATGAAGTTTTAGTCACAGATCTAAATTCAAACAGCCCACTCTGTGTACATGCCTGCCATTCAGCTATCACACTTAACAATTTGCTGCATATTGTGATCATAATTGGAAAGAATTTTAATGATGCCTCAGGAGACATGGCTTCTCCAGCGGACACAGACACGCGGTTCATCTGCATCTTTCAGTCCAATTTTCCTCTGAAGCATTATTCACATGAGCCAACCTACTACACAGAGCAACTCTCTGGACTGCAGTAATTCCTAAAATTCAGTGTTTATCATTTCCTGCTTTTAAAGTCACATACAGAACCAACCAGGAATGCGAGAGCCCAAGGATGACCTGCTGAGAGACACTGAACCACAGGTGTGAAAAATGAAATGTTGGAAATGCCAGGAGGTCAGTATTTCAGAAGCACTCCTTCAGGGAGATGAGGGACACCCTCACCTTGGTGAAGAACGTAGTTCAATGCACAACCTCTACATGAAATTCCACTGTAATGCTGGCACTGAGAAAAATGCTCAAGTATGAGGTTATAATGTAAAAATATAAAAACATGATTAAGCAATTGCAGCCAACAGCATCACTGTGCCTTATATTTTTCACAAGTAACTGCCCACTGGACTCTGAGGTGGGGGGAAAATAAAGTTAAAAGGATCAGCCCTAAGTATTTACTTTGAGACTTAACACAGATGGTTTTCTTAACAGCAGAACTGGAATAGGAAAAAGCAACATGAAAGCAAGCTAAAGAGCTGTCAGTCCTGACAAGGTAGCATCTGCAACTGATTCTGCACCAACTTTTGAGTAGGACAGCCAAGCCTCTTACAAACAGAGCCATCTAAAAGACACAGCAATTGCCAATGCTTTCATGGATTGAACACTGGAAAAACAGAGAATAAGATGACAAGGATCCAGCCTACACTGGGGGTCTCAAACTTAAGCACAATTGCAACCAGTAAGTTACAGCCACACCAGCATCAAGACCTTGTCTCAGGTGAAATGGATCCTATATACTTCTGCTGCTAAGACTCCTGATCCATATCCAGGCAGCCCCAAAAAGCATTCCTTCTCTTCCAAGCATTCTCCTGTGCCTTGAAGAAAAAAACAGAAAAGCTAATTTCTGGTGAACAGCATTAGACTGTTCTATAGAGGAACTGTAAGGAAGCTTGCCTTTTCAAGCAGGATTACCACGCCTTCCTTCTTTACTTAAGCATCATTTACTAGATCTCTGCTTACAAAAACTGCTTATTAGTCACCCGACTAATGAAGCACACGGCTGTCCTCAGTACCAGCTGGCTCCTCTACCACGTCAGTTTGATGCAGCTGCCATCATTAACTTCCCAGGGAGAGCTCTTCCACTTCGCTGGGGAGCAGATGACAATCTGGCCCAGTCACATTCACTCCCTGGGTGCCAATCACAACAGTGTCTGTCAGCCTTTCTGACTGGGTGTTTGCACTGATGGCTGGGAATACAGCTTTCTGTACCCACCAAAGCAAAGCTTCAACCGCTGCACACACCCATGCTCCAGAACAACAAACCTTCAGCAGAGAAGACTTAAAGGAACAAGGCCTTGGGCCACTAAGTGCCTCCTTACTAATGATCCCAGAGCACTGTGACTGCTACATAACTGAAGGAAGCGTGCTGGAGCTCGGCAAAGCTGCCTCCAGCAATTTGTGGAACACTTCTCTAAGCCATAATGCAATTAACTGCCAAGAAAGTGCTGAGGTAGGTGGAATTAGGAAGTTATAACAAATCAAGTACATAATCCTACACCATTTACATTTAAAACAGTCGAAGTGCTTGTAACAAAAAGGGCTGTAAAGTGTTTACATGTTCATTTCAGAAGACAGTGTCTTATCCCCAAGCAGGACAAATGAAATAATCCAGCTTCAGAGCTGAAGCAGGAACACACTCAGAAGAGTCCAGCTCTTCACCACTCATCTCCAAAGTCACTGTGAACATTCAGCACCACCCACAGAACCACAATTACTCTAGCCCTTCATTAGCAGGTAGGAAATCTGCATCGATGTATTAGCACGGAGATCACCAGCTTCTCAAAACACTTCCACACGATAACAACAGGACAAGAGCTTCGTATTCTTGATGCAACAGCAAGTTAGCTGGCAGAGAAAGAAGAGTAACCTGCTGGTTTTTAAAAAGAATGAAATCTTGTCTACCTCCTCAGCATCCCATCAGAGGTGTCTATTAAAAAAAAAACAACATACAGTCCCAAAGAGAAACCTCAATTCTCTTCCTAAAAGGCAGTGAAGGCACGACAGGACAAGGCCTTATGCTTATGCTAGCGTCAGAAACAGACCATAATTTAACATCTACATTCTTTAGCAGGCCCAGTATAACATCGGGAAGGCATCGGCTACTGAAGACAATGGGAGTTCCTCCAGAAGCTCAAATGACTTTTAGGTTGAGCCACTGCTGGTTAGCGAGGAAAGCAACATCCAGACCCCACAAAATGCTTTTAATTCCTGCCAGCTACACACAACACGGAATGAAGAAAAACATATAAAAAAGACATCTGTATTTAAAAGAAACAACCGACAGCCCACATCATCCCACAACCAGCTGCAGTAAGACGTGCGACACAGTGACCTAATGCTGAAAGATTTTGCTCATTCTAATGGCTGGCCTTAATAACATTCATTACAGCAGAAAGAATGCATGACAAACGAGTGCTAGGCTCCCTTCCCAACCACTGCAGGAGGGGTCACACTCGGTTTTTAACAATGGAAAGGCTCCACATTTCAAAATATCAGGTACTCATTCACAGTCAAAGCTGAAGCACAGCTGGGGCTTGTGCCTGCACAGCGATTTTCTCCCTCTAATGTGACTTTGATACTGAGATGTGTTAAATCTTTGATTTTATTGGCAGATGCTGACTGTATTTGCCTAACCTCTGAAGCTTGCTGATTGACAGTGTTAATGTATCTTTTTAATAGATGAAAAGGGAAATGACAGCTTTTGGCTCACATTCAAGCACGTTTCTTAATAAGTGCAAAATACCCTACAGCTCAATCTGCCTTTCATACAACCTGCAAAATCTATTCTTTATTGTGCTGCTAATAACTGCTGGCATACCGACGGAAACAGGAGCTGGATGGGAACGCCGGGCTGCAGGAGCTGCTTCACTTCCTGAAAGACGTTTGCTTCCTTCCTGCAACGATCCGATCTCACACATCCCAGACAGAAGTTAAACGTTACTGCCACACCGTTTCTCAGCTCCTTCTACATCAAAGTTCAGCCCCAAATCTGAGGGCAGCAGCTCTGCTGACACGAGGGCAGGGGTCCTGGTGTCAGAAGTCCACACAGACTGCCAGCCCCAGGGCTGCCTCCAGACCCAGGGCTGCCCTGCATCTTTGGCACAGCACCTTCTGCCATTCTGTATCTCAGGACACAGTGTGTCCGTGTTCCCTCTGACTACTGACAGATGCACAAATGTTAATTTATGGTTGGTTACTAACATCTTGAGTTCCCCTCTGCACAGGGTTCAGAGCTGGGTACGTTTCTCTGAGGTATAGAGTACTCGTTGTAAAATCACTGTGTGCCATCACAGGGTAGTACTGAGGCTTTCATGCCTTTATTTACGACACAAGCAGAAGTGGTATCCCCTCAGGCACTGCCCAGAGGCAACGCTATTGTTTGCGTGTGACATCCACATTCCTGTGACCCTGGCAGTGCTGCCAACAAGCCCACGGAGCTGACTGCTCCCTCTGCTCAGGCCAAGGCTGCAGTGCTGGGGCAGCTCTGGGCTCCCCAGTACAAGAGATGTACTGCAGAGGGCCACGGAGATGAAGGAGGGACTGAAGTCTCTCACCCAGGAGGAAAGGTTGAAAGAGCTGGAACTCCTCAGTCTGGATGAGAGAAGGCTCGCGGGATCTCATCAACGTCTATAAATATCTATGAACAAACAGAATTCCAGCCACATTTTTTTTGTTGTTCTCTAATCTCCTTGGGTACTATCTTAAAGCCTGCCTAAGAGAATAAAAACCTCTCTGATAATATAATTTGTTACTGATGTCAAAAGGAAATTGGAGATAGCAAGGAATTTCCTGAAACACACAATTCTTCAGTGATTCTTCTGAACAAATAGACCGAATTCAATAGAATTGACACTGAAATGTTGAGCCTAATGACAAATCTCTTTTTTTATTGTCACAAATGCCAGCTACAACAGCAACCACTTTATAGCAAGAGCTCTGTGCAGGTCCAGAAGCCAATGACAGGGCATACAAGCTTCTAACCTAATTCAACAACTGCTGTTTCCAACAGTGGGCATTTGTTTTGCAAAATAATGAGAGAAGAAGTTGAATTTTAAAGGAAAACTGCTTTTTTAAGCACAGATCTGACTGTTATGAGAAGGCCTGGCTGGCTGTGCTCGGGACTCTGACCAACCAAAGCTCACTGGGATGATAAGATGCAACAATGGAAGCTGTATTCCAAAGTCTGTTACTTTTCAAAGTCCTGCAAGCGTAACATCATTTAACAATAGTTGTACTTGTGGCTAAGAAATTCCCCGCTATGCCAGAACTCATGGCTTTACAGTCTCTCAGTACTTCACAGGTGTAATTATGAAACTAGAACTCCCACAGGCAGAAAGGTACCAGGGACATGCCAAGAAAGCAGCAAGTCTGGGAGTGCAGATACTATGGTACGTGCTTCATGTTTTGGCAGACTGGCAGTGGGGTTTCGCTACCCGGAGATGTCAGGTGTGGGTCTCCAACTGAGGAAGTTCTGAGATTCACAACACAAAAATTCAAGAAAGAGCTCTCCAACCATAACAGATTAACATTTAAATGGAAAATGGGATGGTGCCAACTCCTAACAGTCTGCAAAGTCCTAATTAACATGAATAACACAGCTGGATATTTTATGTATCAGCCTCCTAAGTCCCTTCTTCCTGCCACTTAAGAGTAAAAATAGTAGAATGTTTTATGGAGGTTAGTTCATGGCTGGCTAGGTGCGATTCCGTTTTAAGAGAAGGCAGAACCGCCAGCTCCCTGCCGTCATCGAGATGGGGGTGTACTGCTATTCTGCACTGCTCGTGTTTGCTGAAGGAAGTCACAAGACAGCAAGATGACCATAGAAACACAGATACTGGAAAGAATTAACACTGCCATTGCTTTCCTTTGCTGCAAGGTATACAAGCTGATGTTCAGCAGATATTCATCTCTTGGCAGGGTAGAAGTTGAGCATAACTGAAAATAACAACAAGGAGGAAAAAAAAAAAAAAAGAAAAAAGAAAAACTGCTTAGTTTACCATGAGCTCAGACTGTTGTTTTATTGCTCTGACGGCAGTTTAGTACATAATGTGTTTTGGCATGCTCTTTTACAAATACATAGCATCAGAATTAATTTGAGAAGGAGGCAAAGGAGGCAGATTCCCACAGCCAGCTCCTGGTACTGCTCGATTTTATTCAGGTCGCGTATCAGCAGAGATGTCAGAGAAGTGCCGCCGATGACAAGCCCCAGCACAGCTAGATTATCTCCAAGACCTGCTCACCCACTTTTACATCACAGAACCCAGACTAAAGAGCCTGCCCTCTCCAAGCAAGGTGCGTGCCCAACGTGAGAATGGTATAGCACTCCATCCATGACAGCTGCAACAGAGCTGCACTGAGCATCTCTGTACAGGGGCTTTACTTACAAGAGAAGTAAAGAGCCTCCTCTACCTGAATGCAGGCAGCCTAAATCTATACTGGTCACCACTACGCAGAACACACATGGTCTCTACATTACTATCCCTAGCTCCATGGCTTACAGCAACACAAGCAGCTGGTTTGATACTACACTGCATCCCCAGGTACACGGCCTTCCCTGGTTCCTTGGGAGCAGCTACACCCCCAGCACAGAACCCTAAACCAGAGCATTCCACTTGGCGGTAACACATGTCCAGGGAAGAGGAGCAGACCAAAGTCAAGTGTGGATCCCTCCTGCGCAGTCTCAGCCCCATCTGCTGCTGCCCAGCAGTCTCAGGATCCTGTTTCAGACTCCTAAAGGATACATCAGCATTACACTGTACACCAGAGCTCTACCTGGAGAGGAGCTCACTCTGCAGAGCTATGGTCACTTTCAGCTGTGCCTACGGCCAGAAGCGTGCTGCTCCTTAGAGGTCAGAGCACAGCTAAAGACAGGCCCAGCTTCTGCATTATAATGCTTTTTTCCTCTAAAGCAGACTATGTTTTATCAGAAATTCAAATGGATGAGCAGGATTAAAAGGGTGATTTTAGACACAGCAGCAGGTTACCAGGACTATTCAGGGTAATGGAGGGAGACTACATTAATCTCTTAAAAGGATTCAAATGCTGCATCTAGAGCAATTCCATTCCTTAACAGGAACAAATTAAGACAATTTCCCTTGCAGAAATTTCCATAATTACAAGTAATTATCTTGTACTCTGAAACTCTTCAGTACAGCCCTTATAAAAGGGCGTTCCTATCAAATGCTCTATTTAGGAAATACAGGAGGAATTGTTTCGTGGTGAATTGCTTGTTGTCATCACACTGATTAACCCGCACTTCTGCTCTGTCAGAATACAGATCGACCTCTGATAATAACAATAAATCGCCAATCTCTGATGATCTGAAATTACATTATTATGAAATCCTATAAGATACAGACTGAGAAGGGCACACAGGGATGAATAAACCACATCTGCAAGCTAAATCAAATGAAAATCAACTTACAAGGCAGCGTTATCCAACAGAATCATCTTCTGCTGGTTAATTCAAAGGTCTGAAGGCAGCGTTCTGACATGCATTCTTTTAGGGCAACATGGACAAGTATGGCAACAGCTGCTGCAGTATTCCTGAAAACTGCCATTGACTGAAACAGAATACCAGAGGTTTCAACAAACTGAACTTTGCATTTGCTCTTCTTGCGTATAAGGAAAACATACGCAGTCAGTAAGTCACTGTTTTTCAGAGGCAAACATGGAAGACTGCACGTATCTCGACACCGAGAGTGAGAACAGAGCGTGCCAGACTGCCACTGCCTCTCCACATCTCCATTGTGTGAGACATCCCCATCCGTACTTTATTCCTTATCCTGCAACACAACGGCACAGAATGGAGCAAAACGGAGTCTGCTTCAATCTCATGACAAGAATGCTTCTGCAGTACTGGAAAAATCCGTGATGATTGAGGCTGCTCATAGCATGGTACCTTATGAACATTTTGGACTATTGCTTTTCAAAGTTTGTGGGAGCTCGTGTTCCACTGAATTGCTACACAATATTGCTAAACAGTGTTAGAAAAGGGACAGAATTTACCAGCATTCTATCATCCACCTCTTCTCATCTGCCCACATGCCATGAGCCTGGCTCTATTTCCCCTGCAGCCTCCTACCAGGCACCTCCTACCACTCAGACAAAGCTGATAGCAGACCTTACTGCTTTCTTCCTCAGGCTTCTTCCTTCCAAATTGAAAGGAAAAAAAAAAAAGGAAGAAAATCAGTCATTTTCACCTGCCATGAGCAGAATCCCTGAACAGGAAAGGCAAACCCATGAAGACCAGAGCACTTGCTCCCTCGTAAATCCTCACACAGCCAATGCCCACGATGCTTGCAGCTCACTCATCTGCACAGAAAGCAGCTTCAGGGTCAGCTGAGCCCACGCTCTTGTGCAGAAAATATCACATCTTGCAAGCATTTCTCAGTCCTCTTCTGTTTTACAGAACAACTCTTAATCTACCACGCAGCACAGAGGGAAAAGGTTACTGCTGCTCAACAGCCGATGGGGAATCAGCTCACCCAGTTCCTCGTGGAAAAGAGTTCTGTAACCTGGGACATTTTACAAGCACTGCGACGCAGACTGCACCCAGTGTGTTTTCCCAACACTGCTCCTGCTGATGCACCACACAAGCGCAATTACCAACAAGAATACGGTTGCGAAACGCATTCCGTTGTTTCTGAAGAAACAGAGATTGTCCCCCAGAAAACTCTGAGCCACACAGGGAGCAAAGAGCTCCTCCCCATCAGGGAGAGGTGGATGCACGTGGGCAGGTTAAGTCACACAGTGGACAAACTGAGGTGTGCAAGGGGCAGTCTGAAAGGAAAGCTCAAATGAGCTTCTGGATCCTACCGACACGCTGTTTAAAAGTGGACAGTGAGCAAGACAGAACGTATTGGTACATTCTTGAGCACCGTACCTAAAATCCCGGGGTAGCACTCAGACATAACACAATACTACAGATCTAAAGCTGAAGGAAATAACACAGATCTGTCTGATTCTGCAGATCAGAAACAAAGGCACAGATTGCTGCTAGTGACCACGCACTGGCTTGTTCACAAAGCCCTCACCTGATGTGGTCAGTCAGTGATTTCAGCTTCGTCCCATTCAGTCATAACTGAGCAACAAATGATTCCTGCAAAGCCCAGCAGATGGAGTGGGTGGAGGACAGCCCCGGGGACAGCATCCTGCAGTGGGAGCCGAGCACAGCCCATGCTGCATGGGGAGCAGAGGGCTCATCCTCACCTGCCAGCTGAAGGCACCGGCATGCCTCGTGCACCACAGGTGACTGCTGTCTACTGCTACCACCAAACAAAGGAGTTCAGCTTTATACACAGGACAAGTAACCTGCACACAACCCCAGTGAAGCATGGTTTAATAACTGTAACAACAACAAATCTGCAATGAATGGAACATCTTAAACGTTCTGTGAAAAAAATAGAGACAAAAAAATCAGGGGAAAGCGAAAGAACATAAGTGCAAATCTAATGGATGAAGCAGAACACCTGATTCAGTACAGCAGCGCACACAGTCCGTACACTGCCAGCTCTTGTATCTGGATATTCCAGCAGGGCAGCGGCAGACAAGCACTGTCCTGAGGTCACTCAGCAGCCGTACACGAGCAAGGGCTGCAGGAACACAGCTACCAAACCTGCTTTCTCATTCTGTGAAAACCGTATCGATCTTCCTATTCACAAATGGAACAGCAGTGGTTTGCATGAGTCATTTTCCTGAAACTGCTCCGTACAGCACATGACTGCAGCACCACAAAGGCAGAAACCCCGGCCGCGCTCACGTGAGCCTGCTGGCAGCACTGACAACAACTCCATCTCTGCTGAGGTTTTATTGGTACAGTACTGCGCCTGAAAACAGAACCTATTCCAACACGAACAAAGTTTCCGTCACATCGCAGCAAGAGAGGGAATTATTTTACACTCAGACTAATAAGATGCTCCATGGCTGAGACGGATTTGAGCTATCGTCTGAAAACTCCACGCGATCAAACCGGGCTGCCCAAAATCCAACTCATGTGGACACCAACAGCAAAGAGGAAAAAAGTCCCATCTGACACTGTGACTTCAGCACTCAGCGAGCCAGCGCTGCAGAGTGAATCCTGACACCCGAAACGGAATCTTCCAGAGTCGAGGAGCCCAGCCAGCAGCCAACACAAATACTGCAGCGGTTCAGCCGATACTGCTGTAACCATGGCCTGGAGGAGTTTCCATAGCCGTAACCACAGAGCGAGTGCACATTCAGTTGAAAACAGTAAAAACAGACATGTAAAAATCTATAGCTTCTGGACATCTTAAGGGTAATTTGAAGGAAGACACAGAGAAGCTCAGACAGAGAGCTGGAGCCCCCACGGAGCTCACCCTTTATCTATTTATTCTGTTGAAGACGCGGTGACTCGCAACAAGAACTCCTCCTGCTACAAGGAATTGCCTGCTAGAGACAAACGAAAGGAACAGCTTCGGGGAAGCGGGATGGAGGTGAGGCAGCACAGAGGGGCTCTGCTCGGGATGCACCGCTTCTTCCAGCGCCCAGCACTAACGCGAGAGACGCTCTCATGCGTTTCACATATGATTTCTATTTCTTCCCTGATGTAAAACACAGTATCACACATCGCGCTACAAAGAAAGAAGGAATCCTGCTGGTTCAAGCAGGTTTTTTCCAAAAGGAGAAAAAAAAACAACAAAAAAAACACAACAACGCAAAAAACGTTTAATAGCACACAGCTGCCAGGAGCAGGGGTCAGGGCTGAGGAGGGGCGGCACCGCACATTCACTTCGCTAGGTTTTCCCTTTAAAGAATGTCAATAAAAAGCAGTGCCAAGTGCGCCTGAAAGCCGCTCCGCTCCGCTCCCGGAGCCGCCGCGCGGCCGCAGCGCACCGCAAACGCGGAGCACCGACACAGCCCCTCCGCACCGCGACGCGGTCACTGACCGAGCTCGGCGAACCCCGCTCCGAAAAAGCAGCCATATTAGGAAACAGCCCGAAAAGGAGATTTACGGCCCCGCAGCCCCAGCTCCGCCGGCACGGGGCGGCGCGGGGAGCGGGGGCAGCGCGGGGCGGGGCCGGCGGGACAGAAGCGGTGCGGGCAAACGGGGCAGCCCCGCGGGGCGGAGAGCGGAGGGGACGGGGAAACGAAGCGCCGGGGTCCCCCCCCCCGGAGCCGCCTCCCCACTCACCTTCTTCCGGGGCTGCCATTTCATCATATTTGTAGAGCGGGGACAGGGAGCATCAAGGTCGCGCTCGGGTGCCGGCGACGAGCGCAGCGGGGCCGCAGCGCCCGCTCATGCCGCCCGGCCCCGCCGCCCGGCCCGCGGCAGAGCAGCCGCCCGCACCGCGCGGGCCATAGCAGCGGGCCCAGCCCCGCCGGCACCGCTCACGCCCGCGGCCCCGCGGAGCCCGGGCGCATCGCGCGGCCGCACAGCGCTGCGCCGCGTGTGGGGCGAGAGCCCGGCCCGGCCCGGCACCGCCCACGGCTCCGCCGCGCACACGGAGGCGGCCCCGCGCTCCCCGCCCCGCGGCCCCGAGCCCCTCCCCGGCCCCGCCCCGCGGAGCGCAGCGGGCGGTGCCCGGGCTCCGAGGCCCGAGGGCGGCGGCTCCGCGGGGCGCGCCGCTGCTTCGCTCCTTCCCGTGAGTTACCGCTCGGTAACTCCGCGGAGCTCCGCAATCCGCGCAGGCAGTATCCGAGTGAAGGGGATAAGCGCCCAGAACCACAACCAGACGATGTCATTTGCTGTGATGCTGTCCAAAAAAAAAAAAAAAAAAGCTTAAATTAATTCACGGGCAGATTGCAAAAAGTGTTGTTTTGACAGCACCGACAGGAGGCTGGTGAGACTTCTTTCTGAGTAAAGATAATTACCGGGAAAGAAAGTGGGAGCAGTGCCCACACATCTGCCCCAGAAAGGATGGAGCAGGTGGACTCCCAGCCCTGCATCCAGAAAGCCCCGTGCCAGCGTTTCCCACACAGGACCATGCCTCATTCACAGAGCTGACGCTGTCAGAAACAGTATTATGAATCCCTTTTGGCAAACAATCCACACCTATGGACCAACTGCAGAGTTTTCCACATACACATCAGTAACGCATAACCACATTTGATCCCTTCTGATGCTTACACATAACAGTATTCGAGCTGGCTAGCACAAAGCCGTCAGCAAAATGCCTAAGTGCACTGGTGCTCTTTTCTCCCCTTCCCTGGCTTCCTGGCATTTTCAGAATTGAGACCATGGATCAGACACAAAGGGGGTCAGAGGAACAACTTCATCTGGTATTTCCAACCCCCACTCTACAGGTGCTCTGGGCTCAGTCTCCTGTTTCTTGATATGAGAAAGCAGTATGTAAGAAGTTGAACACCAATCACATCTAAGGGTGCACAGTGCAGGGCAAGAACACAGCAGGCTAGGAAAACAATCCCAGCTCCTACAAAGTTCGTGTGTATCAGCCTTTCACATTCTGCTCCATCTACATTTGCTCCTGTTGCATTTTGCTACTGTCCTACAGCATCTGGCTCTGTTCTCCTGATAATAAAGATTGATTGTTGCATGCCATGCAGCAGTAGCATGGATCATCTTCATTATTAGGTTACTTGGGTTTGCGTCTCAGCAGCTGACACTCTTCAAAAGACCGAAAATCACTTTGGAAAATACTTTGTTTAGCCAAGCAGAAAAAGCTCTTTTCGTAGGGCTATAATCCAGGCTGAAAAAAAAAAAAAAAACACACCAAGGACAGGGCTTTGAAATATAAGAATATGCTTATCTGGAAAATTCCACTGCTGACAGAAAGGAAGCTGAGAAAAAGTAGTTGCTTAACACTAATTAGAGAGCAGTAGCATGATCTCGTTCAAAGCAATGCAGACTGAAACGAACTGAAGATAAGGAAAAAGCCTACAGCATTTGTAACCAGCAACGTGATTCTCAAGGCTGGAGGGGCGAGGAAGGGAATGAACTGGCCACACCAGCTGAGGGCAGCAGCTGCCTGGCCCTGATTACAAGCTACTCATCAGCTCCATTAAGTGATCAAACAGGTTAATACAGCGTTAAGGATAATCTTGTGATACAGTGCTCATACCTGAACTAGAACCTGGAAGGATTGGACCACTGCACAGACGTGTTCCCTGTGACCAGCATGGAAGAGACAAGACATTATTTGGGGCTTTTGCCCTAAAGTTAGGTTCTTCCCTTAATTCACAGACCAAGTCTTGTGATAAGACTCCATCCACTTCATCTCCTATGAAAGAAACAGTGAGACACACCCTAAGGCACCCTCTGGGATTCATAATGAGAGCCCCATTCCATGCCCCGAACTGCAAAGAAAGAGAACAGCATCCAGCCATTTCATCATCTGTCCTCTCACAGCATAGCAGGAGGCTCTTCTGGCATCTCAACTGTGAATTTAAGTATTTATGTATGCACAGCTATACATAATAGATAGAGATGTTGCAAGGAAACAAGCGTTACTGCAGGGTGAGAAACAGAGAGGGCCTTGGTGCTGCACAGCCATGGTTCAGTTGCAACACTGGTGTGCTGTCATCACTGCTTGGTCACAAATGTGACACAAAGCACTATATGACGTGCCACAAAGAAAATAAGCATCATGCCAGGGAAGCCAAGTACACGCAGTGTCTGAAACTTCAACAAAGATGATGCACACAGAAAACAAAAATCATTTCTGGTTTCCACGTGAAGAACTAGGAAGAATTCTGCCCTCAAAAGAGTGAACCTGATGTTAACAGAATAACCATCCTGTAGAAAGGACAAACAGCAGCAAAACAGAGAAGAAACAACTCACGTGGGTGGCACCCCGATCTTCAGAAGCACAGGCCAGGATGAAGGTTTCAGTCACAAGAAGACAACTAGTGACTGTTCTCATAAAAAGAGATACACCTCTTCCACGAGGCCACCACGGAATTACTCCACAGGCACAACATTTCATTTAGGTCATATATTTCTACAGCTCATTGGGCAGGGAATACATTCTAGATTCTAGCTTTAGGAAGGTGGTTGCTTTCTAGCTTTAATTCTGACTGTTACTGGCTTAAGAAGCTTCAGTTGGGTCACTGCGATTATGAGCAGAAAAGAAAACATGTTTGGGACCTGCTTCTCATTAGGGCTTGCACTTCCCTCTTTCCATAGCAAGCACAATTACTGCTGCTATGGAGACAAGTGTAATTTGATCAAGATGTGGGTCAAAGTAATACAGGGGGTAAAAGATTTACCAACACACATCCTCTTCGCTATGTGTCCTTCCTCAGAGAAGGGACTTCATATTTTCCCTTGCTGACTTTCATCACCATCTGCTGTCCCAAGTGAGAAATTCAAAGAGCAGAATAAATCACTGGTGGCTATCTGCTGCTTGCTTCTCATTGCAACGGTCAGGCACCTGATCTGCCTGCCTCTGGAAGGACTGTGGCTATGACAACGTTCTGCAAACATCTGTAACATCTGTTGCACTTAGAGAGCTTGGCAATTCCAGCAGAAAGGCTTGGTGGTCTCCTCCTCCTCAACAATATTTCTACAGATTCCAAAAGAGCGTAGCTGGAGTTTGAAAAACTTTCTTTGACATCAGAGCTCTGAAACTTTGCTTTATTTTACATGACATGCTATTTATTATTTACGAGTGGTAAAAGCAGCTGTACAAGAGGCACCTCCACAGTCTTTTGGAATAGTACTTTTTCTAAAGATCCACAATGCTCCATAGCCGAGAAGGAACAACAGAGGAAGGAGAGCACAACCACCTGGGCACACTCAGAAGGTACTGACAGAACCAGGGAAGGATGGCCTTGCATGTCCCAACAGCCGCTAACTGGAGCGGATTCACACTGCATCTGTGCCATCATCCCAGGTGAGCAGTCAATATCAAAGAAGCACATTTCATAACTGAAGATGTAGCATTCAGACTCTTTCTAAGCAAGGACAAAATCCAGGAAGCAGACAAAATCCAGGAAGCACAGACAGCTCTGTCTTGAAAATGAGATTCCTGTGTACCTCTTGCTGACTTCAGTGTGTAGTTCCCCTGACATCTCCAAGTCCCAGAGCCACTTCTGGTTGAACACTGCAGGGGCTGCAAGAGGCTTTGAGCACAGAAGAGAAAAAACAAACTCCTGAGAGGAGGAGACTGGTCACACGAACAAGAAGTCAAGGAAATTGGCTGTTCAAATTAGCAGTGACACAAAAGAAACAAAAAGCTTCGTAAGCACAGGTTGGCCTAACACATGAGGCTTCTGGTCAGATCTGCACTGCTATTTCAGAGTGGACACAGCAGAAGTTCTCACTGGAACTGCAGAAGCATCCTGCCCATCTGAAGCCCCAGCTTTGTGAAATGTCCCTACTGTCCAAGTTTCAATGATTAAATACAACATGTACATATATATATACACACACACACACAGGTATTTACATGCAAGTTAACTTGCGTTTCACTTTTCAGTTCTTGTACCAGACACACAGGGGCTGCAGGGCAGCAGCAGTGGGCACCAGCACTGCACTCCTCCTGCCCTCCCCACTCTCTGGTTGCCAGGCAACCCCAGCCACACTGGATGGGCCTTTTAACCAGCAGCAGCTTCAACCATTACCACTTATTGGAAAATATCTAGTTAAGAATGAAAACAGACACGGCTAAAGCAGAAATGCCTGCTCTTCTGTAGCACCTGGACGGCTCTGTGGGAGCTCCGGAGGTTGCAGTTTGTCTGTATTTTAGGTAAGCACCTGCAACGTTTGCAGTGAACTCTCTGAGCTCTGCTGGAGCAGGCTTTGATCAGTTACTCAATATTTGGACTCCGCATTTTTACTGTTGCAGTCATTTTTCACCTGTCTCACTACAAGCTGCTGCTCTTTATGCTTTACATTCAAAATACAGCAGCTAGAAACAAATTGCAATAAACGATGCTCTGCCTGCCTTTTGGCACTCAACAACTGCAACGCTAAACTAAACCCCTTTCAATTAAGACATCATCTCCCCACTATGACTCCGAATTGCTCCAGCACCTACTGGGGAGATGCTGTGTCTGTGTAGAAACACCCAATAGCAAAGGAAACGGCTGTAGTAGCTTCAGAGACTGTGGAAGCACAGACCCACCAATAAACCAGAAGACCACAACACATTTAGAACGGGGTTGGATGGCTGAAAATTTTCAATTAGTTTGAAATCACACGCTTACAGACACCGCTCCCAAAGCAGTATTCTGGACACACCTGAAAATGATGAGAAGAAATTGAAAAATGAAATAAGTGAAACAAGCCAAACTGCCAGCATGAAGTCCCCGGAGATTGTGCAGTGCTCAAACACCTTGAGAGAGCAAGGAAAGACAAGGAAACTGAAGAATGAGTCTGTGGACCTCCTTTGCTGAGGAGGCCTGAATAGAAAGTATGGAAAGCAAGGAAGGAAAGCAAAGGGATAACTTAAAGGGAGCAGCCACAAGAACAAGGGTATCAAGCCTCAGTCTACCCAGGGGCCACCTGCTCTGTAGGTACAATCTTCAGCAGAAGATTGTAGTAAAATTCTTCTTCCTGGAAAAATATAGTCAAAGAGTTTGTCACCAAGGGAAAGGACGAAAAGTCTGAAGCAGACAGAGCCCACCAGTTCGTGAAACAGTCCATCTAATGACTGTGTACATCAAATATTGTCTAATAATTGGTCAATTACCTAAATGTACAAGTGCAACACAAACTGCTTTGATAAATACTTCTTTTCTGGAGCTCAGAGGGATCTCTTAAAGAAAAAGTGGGGGAAGAAGTTAAGATCTTTGTCACACTGCATATTGCGCTCATCCTGCTTTACAGGACACAGAACTTCACAGAAATGCGATGTTTAATTTAAAATCCTTTTCATTTTCCTCTGAAAAGGCTATACAATAAAGCTATTGTATCACAAAGGATCTGTTTTGTCAATTCCAAATATCTCTTCTATGCAGTGGAAGTGGCAGTATGTTATAACACCTATTCTACTCTGAGCCCTGAGATTTTCAGGAAAAAAAATCCTGTAGAGGTCAGAAACAGCACTTACAGCTCTCTAAGGAGTCCTTTCCTACGATTTACAATGATAGACAGTTCTACTGCTGAACTTTCATGTAAAATATGGAAGAGGAATTTCGTTTGTGTCTGTTCGCATTTTCAGTTGGGAATTCATGAATAAGAAATGTGACAATTCATCCATATTCAATATCATCCTTTCACCAAGCCACAGTACATCGAAGCTGTACAGCAGCCCTTTTCTCTGTTAACAGCGCCATGAGAAAGGAAAGAATAAACTTAACTTCTACACAATGACAGAGTGTCTGCAGACACACAGCCAACAAGCTCTCAGAAAAAAATTCAGATAAATCTTCAGAAGGATGATCAAAGAGCAGCTATTTCTTTAGGCTACCGTTAACGTGAAGAACGACTTCCATTGCCATGTCTGAGATAACCACTCCTAAAGTGCGAAACAACCATGACGTGCTGTAAAGCATTGCTGGATCCTCACAGCAGGGACAGCGCACTCTGAGGGCACACATCTCGGATTCATGCTGCTGGAGAAGCATATCCAGATGGAGGTTTAGCTTATCTCGTCCTCACTATTGACACCACCCTCAGCCCAGATGTGTTCACAATCCTGTGGGGTGTGATGCACTCCAGCGTTCACAGAACCTGTTCATTCCAGGAGTGCTCCTGTCAGATGAAGGGATGTATGCAGTCCAGTGCACTCCACCACTTTGAGCCACAAGCTTAGAAAAGCTCACGAAAATCAGAACTGGAATGCTCAGTGAGTGGGGCAAGATGCAGGCAGTTTTGTTCCGTGATGGACAGTCCAGCACCCTCCTACATCACACATCTGTTCAGAACCTGACTCACAGCGACGTTTCTCAGCATAAGCTGTGAGAGCTCTGAAGAATAACTAGGTCAGCTGTAGGACAAATACAGCTCCTGACTGAAAATACACACGAACATAGCTGGGGCAACTTTAACATTTGGTTTTCAAGCATCAAGCACTGGGAGAGCACCAAACTTTGAGGGTTATTACAGGTTTTTTTTTTGCATGGAGGAAAAGTAGGAGACATCCATGTAGCAATTTCCATGCGAGGGAAGCTATTTGCAAGAAATAAAAATAAGAAAATAATCAAGCTGCATCTAAACAAGTTGTTACTGATGTTAAAATACGTATATTTGGGACACATTTTAAAGAAAAAAATTGAAACCATCCATTTAAAAGATTATGTAAACAGAACATTACTCCACAATTATTTTTGCAATCAGCCTCTTTTCTTACTAAATATTTATGTAGAGCAAGCTCTAAATAAATTTTTGAGCTTGCTCCATAGCAAACTCAACATCACAACCACAGCCTCGAAGGCTCACGTGCACTCATCTTTACTCACATTTTGCACTTCTTTTGAAAGCGAGATCACAAATGAGAATTCCTGAGTTAGGAGCTCTTCACACACACACAGAGCAGGCAGAAAAACCCAAGTCATACCATTGGCTTCCCCATAACAACAGTGCTGACGTGTCTAAAACCCTCAGAACAAGAACTACTACTCATGGCCACGGCAGGACTCAAGAGTCCAGGCCCCACAATACATCTCACGTACACCCTCTGCTCTGACAATCGACCAGAGCTGCTTAATGCCAGCTAAAACTAAGTCACACTCATGCAAACATCATACAAACGGACTGTGAAAAATTGCTCGATTCTACCAAGCAACCAGCAATTTTTCACAGACTCACACAGTTCCAAACCAGTGACCTGTGAGTCTAAGTCTACATAAAACTTTACCACTTCCCTCACGTATTCAGTCAACCTGAAACTTTCCTTTTAATTTTTATGTTAAAACAAATCACAGAGTTTATATCGTGATAAATACAGTGCTCAGTGTAATAGAGATCAATGGTTGGATGTGATCTTCTCCAATCAGCCCCCTGTAATGACAAGTTCAGCTTGGTCATTAGACCTGAATGGATCAGTAATTTCTTGTATTTGCTAAGTTTATGGGCTGACTTTTAAATTAAGCCTGGACATCAAAAATCAATACATAAATAATTTTTGTTTTAAAATACATGTATTTCTATGTGTATATCTGTGTTTACACTCCCAGGCTTCATAGAACTGTGCCTAACTAACGAGGAAGATTTTTTTTGCTGCTCTAAAGGCAGTACATCAGAGATGGGAGACATGCCCACATTTCCTTCCAGAGTTAGCTTCAAGCAAGCCCTTTAAGTGTACAAGCAATTTCATATATAGCTTCCTTTCTTTAATTCTCATAACCATACCAGTAGATAAAAGTAACTGGAATGGCGAGTCGCCATTCCATGTTCATACAACTTCAGCATTAGCAGGCACAGAAACCAAGGCTTTATTTGCCACAAACAACTGCTGAACAAAGTCAGTACAAGATGTAAAGATATAAATTAATGGTTAGTTCTGAAAAATTTATTTCCTAGACATATGTAAATTAGGTCATCAGCACGTTAGCATCAAAATGCAAATGAATTACACCTTCACATTCAATTGCAGAATCGACTTCGAGCACCAAAACAGAGGTAAGAATTGGAATAAAAAGCAAACCAAGCTTGTGTACGAATGCACCGTGGCTGCAGAACAAACTATTCTAGCCTTCTACTATAAATCCCACTATGAAGAGGATGATAACAGCCATATTTTATTCTGGTTGTAAGGCAGCTTCACTACTGCCCTCCTATTGCACTTTATGAGCACTGTGACAGCAAGTTACTGATAACTGAGACGCAGCACAGGAAACACTTAGAACTGAAAATGTAATAAAGGGATTATACATGGAGAAAAGACCATGGGAAGGAACTCTGACGTGCAATAGCTCTGACAGCACTTATTGAATATGAAATGCTAAAAGATCACACAAGAAGGAATTATCTGACCAGTATAAGCAAAGAAAGAGCAAGAAGGAATTAAAAGCTTTGCTAACTAGTAAGATCCAAGAAAGGAAGAAAACTCTATAAATGTGATATCTTTCGTATGTGCTCTACGTTGAGGCAAAAGAAAGATGAAGGATGAAAGACAAAAGAGAGATGAAGTAAGTTTGGTAATATTCTCTCCATTCTACATGACAGCAGAGCTCGCTTTCAGAAACCACCTGGAATGCCGTTCAGCTTTCCATTTTGCTACACGACAGCCATTCTGGGAGTACCTTCACCCACAGAAAGAGCTGCCAATAAGCTCCTATCTTACCTTCCAGTTAAGAAATTCCTTCTGATTAATTGTGTAGATGCCTAACTGTGTAGATACTTAGGCTTAATAAGCAAGACTTGAAATTCCTAATGCTAAATAAGTTTTATAATAATTTGTTCTAAGTCACTGCAGACTAAATAAAAATAAAAGCGTTCTGGCTGCTGAGCTGAACTAAGCTGCAACAGGAACCACATCCCAGATTACACACGTTGTTCCCTAAGTCTGACAGCTGTACTTATGAAATCAGACATCCAATGAAATTGGTCCCAATCCTTCCAATGTAACAAACAAGATGAGTGCAATCAGACTAGGAACATACCTCTCAGGGATATTTGTTCTGCAGAACGAAGAACACAGCAAACCATTTGTCGCGTATACAAGAAAGAAGACTCCCTTCTGATAACACTTGTTAAAGTTTATATGTTGGAGTCTCAAGTCTGAGAGTATGGTTGGGTCTGTCTGAGCACAGTGGTATTCCCAGGACTGTGCTATTCTGCTTTAAAGTCGCAGAGATCACATCTTGCCTCCTGAGTTACCGTGACTTCTACTCAGAAAGTGGAAAATACCAATCACCCAGCGAGACACAGATTCAACATTGCTCTGAGGCAGTGATCAGAGGGCACGTTAAACATGCCATTCTGAAGCAGCACACTTGCACAGACTCCAACATTGCAGTTTATCGGCTCCACTATTACAGGGTACCCATTGTTTGTACTCCCATACAGAAATCAGCAAGATTACAACACCGTCAGTTAGTAAATGATCACTGCAGCCTGAAATCTTATCCCAATGGGATAAGAAGCTCCTGGCTGGCTGTAGGCGTTCTCTCTCACTGCCTTCCAGCAGCTTCCCTCCTCACTTCAGTCTCTCAGAGCAAAAGGAAGGAGAAGCGAAGCAAAATTTACCTCTCTTTACACCAATGGCCAGGTAACACACAGTGATTTAGACAAACAGTTGACCTCAGCATTTAGGGGGACATTTATTTTCACTCTGAGTACAGAAAAACGTAAAGTCCCCTCTGCTTTTATTGCATGCAAAGCGCTGCTGGGTAAGAGATTCAGCAAATCCCTGGAGGCACCTTAATCTGGAGCAAGATGAGTGCCTTAGGAACCGAGCAGCGGCCGCACTAGAGGCCACTGTAACCATTCAAACTGAGTCAAGAAAAGTAGAAACTGCAGTCAGTAGGTACCCTGATGCTCATCTGCTGCAAATCATTCATATCAGCAGATTCTCAGTGTTTACTGGATAAAACAGGAGCTTCTCAGAGCTCATCTTTGAACTACAGAGAAGTGCTGAATACGGCCTTCTCGCAGACTGCTCCCAACAGCAGAACCCAGGGCTCAGGAGGAAGAACTCTGCAGCGCGGCTGCACTTGGCAGGCACTGCAGCTTTGACCAGGCTCAGTACGGGACATTCTTACTTCATCTCTTGGTATCTTTATAAAGATGACTTTTCCATTTCTCAAAGTGCATTCCAGCACACACATCTGGCAGCGCACCGCAGTGTGAACAGCATTTACTAGCTCTCAGTGCATATGTTATGCATCCAATGACATCATGCACTCCTCGGTTTGCCAAAGCTCAGTCTCTACTGTACAGACCACCAAAACAGAGCCCCAGAATCCCCACGGGGAAAAAGGACCGACTTTCAACCCAAAAGGTTTTCCCCTTGTACAACCATATTTATTGCTTTATCGGTCGCAATGTTCTCTCCTACTCATACCCATTCAATCTCCCATCTACACTTTCTAATCATTCCTAACTTGCGTTTATTATATCCTGTCTGTAAACATTTTTTCTTTACAGAAGGCCATAATTTCTGTGAACGCAACATGCTTTTCCTTTTACTCACAGCGTGTTTTTAACTCTTCATCCACCTGAAAACTGGAAAATCCGCATTTTCCTCATACAGCCATGGTTGTTTTTCACTGCTATGGGTAACAGCAGGCAATGCAGCACAGATTAATTGTTCTCTGAAGATGAGACCGAAGGCTCCTCTTGCAGCTCAGTACTTAGCACTGCCTCAGAAGTGAGAGCCCACCTAAACATTTTTACCTCGTAGGGCAAATAAGAAGAATAATTCTGCCCTCTGAAAATGTCTGTGTTCACTCATACATAAATCTTTCAAACCCTTTTAAAGAAAAGAAGATGTTCCAACATCAAAGGCCCTCGCAAGCCCAAGATGTACGTACTTAGCCATGATGTCAGGAGTCCTGAAGATGAGAGCTGCTGCTGAGTGAGAGTCTGCCCTTCTCATACCTCAGCTCTGACATCACAGTGCTTACAAATCAAAGCAAGCACAGTATTTTCCGACACATTCATCCAGATCCCAGCAACAGAAAATTTCTGAGACTTTCTAAAATGCATCTGGAGGATAATGTATTGCACTCCTCAACAGTCCTCCCATCTCTGAATTTAGCAAATTAATAGTGGAACCAAACTACTCCTACAGGCTTCTACAACATCCCAGGTTAGCAAGCATGTCCCACCACGTAATTAATGTGTGTGGAAAAAACACCTTATTTATCACACAGGAAGTGAAAGGTAATTACAGCACTGATATTCAGTCACTACCTCAGTTATTATGTTTTATTTCTTAGCTATAACATAGGTCAAGGGTTGCATGCTGAAAAATAGTTTGAAGCCCAGTAAACAGTTCATCACAACCAGAAACAGAGAAGCAACCGGTAATTACTTTGCTAGAAGGAGGAAGATATTAGTAGCACATTACACTGGAAAATAACTGTTTTCCTACTTTATTTCCTACAGCATTTCCATTACGTTTGAAGAGTTACCTGAACAATAACACATCCTCCAGACTCACAGTATGTCACCTACTGTCTAAAGTGCACATATGCAAGTGAACAGAAATTGTGGGCAATGTATTATTTTTATTTGGAAGGTTTGTTCTTTGTTGCCATAATCCATGAGATCAAGATCACTCCAAGGACTTGTAAACCCATTATTTATCACTTGCATTCCTCTGTTTTACCTCACATAATTTCTGCACACGTTAAGGACGAAATATATACATGTATGGATTCACGGAGACACGTGTGCATACATGCATATTTCCTGAGTCTATTCCACTATCAAAAAAAAAAAAAAAAGAGGAAAAGCACATATCAAAAGGTAACTGAAATCATAATGTCATTTCATAAAGCTGCCCACAAGCTTTAAGCGAGAGCACATCCACAAACTAGCATGAATCATCAGGACGCTGCCTTGCCCGTAAGACACTCATTTCCTATGTCAGAAACAGACCATGCATGAGCTCTGACCTCAGTCAAAGGAGGAGGAGAAATCCCATCACTAGATCAAGGAAATGAGGTTGGCCCATCAAGTCTGTTAGAGCTCTCAGACTGACACACAGAAGTCAACAGTCATCACGGTCTAGACTGCTGTGAAAAGAAGACAGCAGTGAAAAGAAGACAGCAGTCGAGACCAAAGGACAACAAGAAGCCAGAAACTGTTTGCTTGGATGTCAAGTTCTCAAGTGCTCGAAGGTAGAATACTGTAGCATTTTCAATGCTCAAGCAGGGGATGCTAACAGGGACTTTACTCCCTGTGGGACACAGAGCTGCCAGGGTAGCAACGAAGGCACCTCTGCTTTACTAGCTGCATCTTCCATCCCTAAGAGAGGTGAAAAACACAGCGTCCTGGTTTGATTCCACACAAATAGACTTAATTGCCAGTTCTAAAGCAATTCAAAAGGTGGTGAAAAAACTGCAACAGACTCAAGTTTCAAAACAAAGAATTCACATTTCATCTCGTGCAAAATAGTTTCACGTGTAACACGGCCAACTCATCAGTTGGGGGTCACTCAGAGGTTACCTACAGAAACACAACAATAGCTAGGACCTAGATGTACCACAAATTAATAAGCATGTTGGCTCAAAGCAATAGCAGTCCATAAATCCATTTTTCCCAAGATACTCCTTGCATTTCTAGATACAGAGATTCTGTTGAAATCTCCTTTGCTGACCACCAAAGTGTTTCCAGATATCAGTCTAATGTTCCAGGAAATCTAGTAGAAAATTGAAGGCATTTGATGATTTCAAGTCAAAAGGCTTTTCTTAAATGAAAAAGCTTTTTTTCCCCCCTATTTCCTATCTAAGTAAAAGGCCATCAAACTTCAATTGCTGCACTGGGCATCAGCTAATTGTAATGATTACTTTTAATTTAGTTACTGACGGTTACTTCAGAACTCATTTAACAAGGTCAACTACAAAAACACAGTTAATGCCAACAAGTCTGGGGCAGAACAGGCAAAGAACTCATTTAAGAGCACCATCAAGTTGGAGGGCTCCAGATCAGTTGTGTCAAATTAAATCCATTCAGTGATAGCCAGACAACAGACATGCAGCCTAAGAGCTACTGCAGAAGGCTTTATAGAAATAACATGACAAGCTTAACGTGTAGCCAAAGTGTTTCCGTTATCCAGAATGAGTCTCAAACTAAACTAACAGACACCAGAACAAACCAACCAGACACCATCACTACAGCCAGTATATTGAAGGCACAGATTTCAGTCAACTTTCCCATCAAGCACCAAAACCAAAACATTGATGCTAAAATCTCCTACATATTTTACTTAGGCAGAGAAGCTTGTTCCAAACATTGTGCTCTTCACGTAGAAGCAAAGTATCTACATGACACGTTTGCTTTTAGTATTGTATGTTACAGTAAGTGTGCAGCACAGACAAGAAGTGCACGGAGGACTGGGTTTTGCAGTGGTGTGAACAACAGAAATTTCCTAATTGTCTTCCAGTGGTTTCCAGTACATAAAACGCCTGCAACATGTGGTGGAGGCCTCTTTGCTATTAAACTCCTTATGCGTGCAGCGAAGGCGCTGCTGGAGCATAAATAGCTCTCACATGGTTATTTCTGATAGAGGCCTATCTATACCACTCCTTATTATTGAAAACTCCTATACCTTACTGAGGCTTCGCAGCATCTCTCCCAAAGCTGCAAACTACCCCGGCTCCATCCTGAAATCCTTCAATTTCTAACATTTCTGACAAGCAGATGGTTTCATTATTTTTATTATTATTTTGGGTGAAGGGGGGGGGGGATTAAAAAATAAGGCAAATTCTGTCAGGAAAATGACTGGGAGGGTGCTTTGGTTTTAAAAGCCAATTGTTTGGGGGTATTTTCTCAACTTCTTAACTATAAATTTAGCTTTCTTCAGTCACTAGAGAAATTTTCGTATCCTGTAATTGTTTGCAAGTAAAATAAAAACCTGTGAGATATTGTTCAAATGTTTTGGCTGTTGGGAAATAATCCAAGATTAACAATTTTTTTGCATCTGGTTCCTGCATAATGCCTGTGATAAAGTGCTTGTGCTTCCTGATCGTAAAGAGTATGTGATTTTCCATCCTTATCATTGCCACCTGATTAAAAGATAGAAGATGAAGTTCCCACACAGCCCTAAGTTCCTAACCTATGGCGAGCTTCTCAAACACAGCCTCAGACTGACCCTGAAGACTGCACATTTCAGGTGGGCTGCCAGTTCACTTCTATAGTTTCTCATAGAAGAGCTGGGGTCTAAAATATAAAGAGGCCCCACTTGCATATTGCTCTCCATTCAGCAAGAGCAGCTGGGGCTTCACTCCAGCACTGAGGAACCAGCATGTTCACCAAAGGGAAAGAACTAGGTAGGAAAATTACTGCATGCACCATTAGGGTTTTTGGTTTGCACAGCCATATGTACATGCTCTCTGAAGCATCTGAGGCAAAATATAAACATCTTCTTCTGCTGTGATAACATGCAAAAACCTAAGCAGAACAAGTACCCAAGTCCCTACAGAATCCTCAGAACGTAAATCAGCAAGCCCACTGCACTCACCTTACCGGAAAAGCTGCCTTCATTTCTCAGCTCAATAGAACAACATCTGTAACGTGCTACACACAAACTGCTTTCTGTCTCATGGTGCGCTTTTACAAACATGAATTCACAGAAGTTGCAGTAAATTTTTTAATTGGTAAAATGCAGATAGTTATTTTATACGAATTTTAAAATTCCCTATTTTATTAAGCACCAAAACCAACACCACAAGCAACATATTTACAAATGCTTTAAAATATCTGCAGCTCCAGAAATTATTAATCACTTCCATTAATAGCTTTGATCACTCTGAAGAGCAATTTTTATGGTTGGCACTTCAGAGAGATGTTTGCTTTCTGTTTTTGGTTGTGTTTTTTTTTTTTTTTGCTGGGTCTAGTTTATGTGATTAGACAGGAGGAACAAAAAGAACAGAAATGTTTAGGAGGAGAAACTGTGTAGGAGTGTAAGAGACAATGGATGTGTCTGAGCCAGAGCTGGCTTACTGCTTTGGATCATTAACTAATAGCTCCGATTCTTACTGCTCCTCTCCAGACAGACTTCAGAATCAGTGCCATTCCTCAAAGCACCTCGGCTGTGAGACAAAGCAGAACAAGCATGGGAGTGAATGGAATCATACAGACAGCCCATTTCTTTTCTATTCTTCAGAAAATTAATTTAGATCTCTAAAAAGCTGTTTACTATACATGCTCCTCTCATTCACATTCCTTTTTCTGCTGCATTCTCTGCCTTATTACAGCTTTCCAAACTCTTAATGATCTTTTTTTTTCTTTTCCTTCTGTAATTAAGCACAGAAATTCTTCTGCCCTCTGAGGTTCAGTGCTATAGCTGTCCTGTATTTCAAAACAGCCCCAGAACCCATCATTTCTGGGCGCATTTCTCTACTGCAACCAAATCCAAGAAGCTGACATTTTTTATTTAGTACTCCTGCGCTAGGATCATGAAAAATTTACTCCCTGAAACACAGTTGCATGCATTTCATATCTGCTTCACTCATGATAAAATGTAATTTCCTTGAATGCACTGGTAACAAAGGTAACAGTGACACATATCAACATAAAATAAACACCAGCATGTGGCACATCCCAACTCTCTAGAGTCAAACTACTACTCTACCTTCCTAGCAAAGACGTGAACCAGCCAGAGCTGACACGCATCTCCAAAGGCAAGGGAGAGGATTCAGGGAAAACACCATTCAGGCAAATTGCAATTAGCAACACAAGCTTCCAACAGCAGTATGGCTCACAACTGGAAAACTATCAAAGGCAAAAAAAGGATGCCCAAGCAATGAAAAATCAAAGATGATCAAGAAGCTTATGTGTATTGTTGCGTGCTAGCTGAAGCAGGCTAAAGGTTATATTCACAAACTGTCTTGTGACAACACGAAGGAACAATGATATCCTTCACATTTTCTATTCTAACTGCCAGAAACTCAGACGTTATTCTATTTTTTTATTCTTACTTTGACCAGAACTCTGCCTTCTCAAAGGGGCAGCAGAGTTTACAGCACACGTTCACACTATTTTTTCCAATTCTTATTTTTTGGTTAAAAGGCGTCTGATTTTAGCCCTAGAAACCTGTAATCCAGGAAGGTTAAAACATACAGAGCTTATTTCCCATTGTTTTCATGTTCATTATTTCACAGCCTTGAAATACGAATTCCATGCTGTACATGGCCAGTTTAAGCCATTTGAAATCTTGGCGTGAATACACCATCTGATTTTAGAAATTCACAGGCTTGAGTACACAGTGAGACTAATGAGTTTTAGATCCTATTCTCAGGCCTGCCAGAAGCCAGCTGGATGGCCTACAGCAAATCTCTGTCTCTCCATCCATAAAATGAGAGCAGTGATGCCAGTGTTTTAAAATTTCCTTGATATTTCCCAACAAAATTTCATCACTAACGACTTCAGGTTATGGCAAGCTCTCTCTTCAAAGCTCACTATGCATGCACTGACTAAACACAGTTCTTGTTTTCCAGGTCCTAAACATCTACCTAAAGAAAAAAGACAAGAGAAAGAAATTGTCCAGAATTCCTGTTCTGAAGTATTCCAGAAGTCCAGTGAGTGACACAGGCAGAACCCTGCTGATACGCCCTCCAATTCACAGGGGAGCTGTCCAGCAAAACACAATCTGAAAGTCACCACAATAACAGCAATAAAACCAAATTTAATTTTATTTTTTTTTTATACACTACACTTAGACAAAATATTCAACTTAATTCTTACGGTTCCATGGAACAAATGGGCTCAGGGACAATTAAAATAAGTTCCTAAAGAGAAGACCATCAGCGATCATAAAAATAGAACAGCTCAAAAGAAACCTTCAGGTCAGAAGGCCCCTGATTCTCTTTGACAGTGTTCAGGAAGAAATGCTTGCTAGGGAAAGGATCACCCAGCACATCCAGTTTCCTTCAACAGCTCATAGTGGGTGTCATTTAAATGTGATACTCCAACTCCATGACGTAGACCTTCAGTACAATCCCACACAACAGTTCCGACAGAGGAGCAGACACTCACTGTCTCTCAGCTTTATCTGAAGGGAACATCAGATTCAAAGAGACAAAAGCAAGCTTTTTGCATCCTTCACTGACCACCCTCAACAGTTCTTCTTAAAAAGTTGCTCTTGTTATTAATAGTATCAATTCTTTTCTAAAGAGAATAAAAATAAAAGATGACAGAACAAATCCAGCAAAGAGGAGCTTAGATTGAAGTGATGTTAGCATTGGCAGTCACACTTCCCATGTTCTCAGCAGGATTTTAAAAGTACCTCTGAGAGATCTGCCTAGGTTTGCTATGATCATAGAAAGGCCTACTGTCTTCAGACTAATCATGAAGGACTGCTTTTGAAGTAGATGAGCTCTGCATGTGCTACGAAAGCAAAATCCACTGTGTTTGTCTTCTACTTTGTTTTATGACCTCATTTTTGAGGCAGAAAGAAACAGCATAGGTTAGGTACACATCAAAAGGCCATACAAGCAAGGTCAGCAACAAAAGGTAGGTGTAATCAGAAGTTGAGATGCACCAGGCACTTAATATCAAGCAACAATCTTAACCAAAACGATACAGTTATAACATCTCACTGCGGAGATACTGAGTTTAGCTGAAATGTGTGTGCATAAAATTACTGGAACATACAGCAGAACAACAGAGAAAAGAGTAATATAGATTAATCTGTTACTTCTGCTAGCAGCATCAATGACCACAAGGTCTGTACACTAATGGAACACAGCACAGGTCAGCCCAAGACTCTTAACAGCATTAGGAACAACAAACTTGCAGCACATTGCATTTCCCATTCCTCCTCCCAGTCAGGACGTGCACTTCAAATGAACATAGAAATGAGTCAACGGAAAGCAATTTTGCTTAAGGATTATGGAAAACAAAGTAAGTAACAGTTTGAAGCAAGGAAACAATCCATAATAACTACTGACTCCTGAGGCACACAGAAGATCTGTTCAAAGACTTGTTCACTGCTGTCAGTTGAAAGGAACTGAAGACAGAATAAGGACCAGACAACAAGCTTCCTTTACCCTCCCCTTTCGCACAAAATGCTGACAGACAGACAACCTGGATACATGTGTTTAATGCTCGTAAGCATGTGGGTTTAAAGAAAAATTATAGTGCCTAAGTCTTTTGTATAATACTCCACGGTTCCCTCCTGTCACTGTTTTGCATTTTGTTTGTGAAGGAAAAAAAAAGCCTGCAAACAGACAGCGGTGACTAAAACACAAGCTGTATAACCCACGGCAAAATAAAAGGAAATCTCCTTTTTCATTCTGAGTGATGGAAGATTATGAATTATTTAATGCAGTGTTTCAGGAAGGTTCCTTTCCATTTCCCACATGAGATGAGGTTCAGTTAACAAAGATTTCAAAGAACATTCTCTCTGTTAGCATCCAGGATTACATGGCTACATTAACTGTATCAGACAAAAAATAAAACAAAAGTTACAGGGTCATCAAGTACTTAAACATGACTTTCATCTAAGCCCAATGCCCAAGCATAAGAAAATCCATCATATGCTCAGTGTGATGAGGATATTTTAAAATACAGGAACACTAGCAAAAAGGATGCTTTTCTTTTACATTTTGTTATACAACAACGTTCAAGTCCTCTAATACCTTTTTTAAGCTGGATCCAAGATAACAGCTTTAGAATGAGAAAAGCAATACAGGAATTTGCATACCAGTGCCAATTTCTGGAAAAGCCATGAGAAATCCCAAAAATAACTGTACTGCACAGCTTTCAAATCTTGTATTTCATGTTTAGGGTCTTACAGTGGTTCTCTCATAATTTCTAGAGAGATTCAGTTGATTTCAGGCGGCCAACTTGACATTCGAAAGCGAAGGAAAAGATGATAAGAGTTCAAAACTTAAACCCAGAACAAAAGCAAAATTGGAATATATATTCACTGTATGACAGCACAGTACTGCTCAATTTTGCTTATTTACGTATCTAACTTCAGGGGTAAATTCTCTACTGGCAGATAACAGCCAAACTCTTAATAATTTATTTCTGCTATTCCACATAGCAGAAGGGGCTTTATCATTTGGCCTTTGGAGCAAAGGAAAAAACATGTACAAAGACATTGGTGGCCAGAGGAAGACATGATCTGCTTTGTCTGGAAGTTCATCCTGGGGACAGAAACCGAAGTGCTCAGGCGGAGGAAGCAGTCATTTTGAGAGAAAAAAAAAAGTGTTTACAGAAATAAAAATTGATAGAAAAATTTCTTCCCTGATTTGTTCAAACCATCACTGTCCTTTTGAATCGGTAAGTGCCTAGGCTTAATGCAGCAGTTTGCCCTGTGGTGCCTTCCCTGCCTTTACATTATCACAAGCACAGAACACCCTACTTAGCTACAAAGAAGAGAGACAGCAGGAACAGTTTCCTGAACAAAACCCTGGCGTGCTGAAAGGCCAGGAAGTCAAAATCATTAGACCACACAACGCCTTCAGTTGTTACATAGTTCTCAGCAAGTCTCATTACTAATTATTTGGGTTTTCTTGATCTTGGCTCAGAGCACCACACTGTATATATACTTAGTGCTTCCTTCTGACTCGTCAGTCAAGCTGATTTCCTGCTTTCTCCATTTTTAGGGTTTTCTCTTGGCTGAGTGTTTCTCCAAATTCTCTATTTCATTTAATTTCCTCAGAGAGTGAATGGGATAGCAGGTCTGTGATAAGGGCTCAACAATGTCAAGACGTGCCATGAAGTAATCAGACTGTAAACCCAAACAAGAAATGCAGGTTTCCAAGGGCATTCCTGTCTAACCCAGAAGTACCCAGACTCAGCATCCTCCTGTTCTTTTCTGCCATACAGCCACCTACAAGCAGCTCTCAAAAAATAAGAAGTCACACTAGAGTCTTCTTCATCCACAGTGCCTAAAAAAGACTTCCTAGTGCTGCCTAAATCCTTTCTGTTGGTCACAGCTACATCACAAATCCAGAGAGTCAGTACAAATCCAGGATGCTACCCACCTGGCAAAAACATGTCTATCCACCATAGAAAGAAAGGAAAAAAAAGAGATGCAGCTTTCTGTGACTTGATTAGTCATAGAAAATAGCATAAACGTGGCAAAAAGTAGCAATAAATTATAATAAGGCCTAGAGACACTGCAAAGAAAAACAAGTGATGTAAATTTTAAAGAAAACATTCTAGAAATCATGTATAAGACATGGGTGATCCCCTTCCACTCCTCATGCATTAGTGTCACAAGTTACAACTTCAGGAAGCTGGGTTTAGCAGGACATGCATACTGGCCACATCCAGTCAAGCCAGGGAAAAAATAAAAAGCCTTACGAGCAGCATACATTCTGGAAAACAAATGTATCTTAAGAAAAATCTAAAAAGGAGAATATCTGTTCCCAAGTTAGATCCTAGAGGTATTACTTTTGAAATACGTATGCAAGGAGTGCCCTCTCATGTGTGCTTTGTTCATTACAGTTCTTCAACTTGCAGGCTACGAATGACCATTACCAAAATGTTTCTAAAGTAATTAATCCCCAAGATGAGGAAAATTGCTGCATCTACGTCGAGAAAAAATAGAAATAAATGACTCGTTTCTAAGAATAAACTGAAAAAATAAACCACTGAAGAGTTGACAGCTGATCAGAAAAGTCACATGGCACTTCCTCAGGGTTCAGGTTTTAGTCTAAAAACTCAGGCTGCAAAATCCAGTACTATGTAAATAGATGAAGACAAACCAAATTTCTTAAGATAACACTCAGCAGCTCTAAGTCTGACTCTCAACAAACAAATAACAAGAAATTTTTCTTAACCATCGCCCTTTTGAATCGTTTGGTTACTGAAATCCCAAATTATTCCTTTTTGGTAGTAAGAGTGAAAAATTCCTCATTTTCTCATAGGATGTTCAGATCTGCGAGGAAGAAAAAGCTTAATGCCATTACTACACTGAAGTATAACTTGTTCAACTGACACCAGGAGGAAAACCAGGCAGCAAAACACCATCACCTTCCAGAAGAGGAATTCTAAAAGTTGTGATATGAATAAGTAGAAAAATAGCAACTCAGTTCCATGGTAGACAGTTTTACATCACTTCCCTCCACATACAAACAGGTCCTAGAAGTTGCAGAGAGGAACGATGAAACGTAAGGCAAGAGCCAAGAAATTCTGAGTTGACTTGTTGCTTTCAGAGACTCAATGTTTTCAAACTCAAAGGCAATAACTGAGCAGTTTTCAGTATATGTTCTTCGCAGAAATACTACTGTTGCATGACATTTGGAAATTATTTATTTGTTCTTACAATTTATAAAATTACTATGTTGTATTGCTGCTATTCAATGATTTTAAGAATGTAGGGAAACTTAGGCAGTACATCTGCGCTGCAGTTTTCCCCTAGCAATGCCATAACCTTTACTTCTGGTTTAGAGACATTAACAGAATTCCACTGGACTGAATTGCAAGAAAAACGTAAATAAAGCTGCCAAACTTCTAAATGATACTCATTATTTAAATATCTAATTAGAAAAAAAATATATATCAATGCAGAAAAGAACAATCGAGTGACTGGAACATAAGTTATATTTAATATATTTCACAGACTCCCCCCCTAACATTTAAAAGACTGCTTAAAGCACGTCTACTTGTGCTAGGTCCAGAACTAAGGGTAATACAGCCACATCCAAGTGATCCAATGCTCAAGGGCAGATATTTTAGCATGGGCAACAGGAGTGCAGTGCTGCAGCTATCACTGTCCTGAGTGGGCAGTGTTCTGGACAACTTGCTCCAGCTGGACCTTCCTTTGGCAGTAGGGCAGGACTAGATGATCTGCAAAGGCCCCTTCCAGCTTCAACTCTGCTGTGATTCTGTGACACAGAAAGACAGAAACAAACGCACGAGTCTCGGGATAACATAACACATCAAGTTCCAGGAAAGCCAAAAAAAATCTGCTCAACAGTTTCATGCTTGAAAAACTGGAATGCATCTTTCTGTAAATTAAGGACAGATTGTAAGCAGAACAGGACTGGAAAGTTCCTTGCTCATCAAATTAAAAACAAGAGGCCTATTCATGAGAAACATTATGTGGTCAAGTCACATTCTTTTCTTAGAAGTTCCACACACAGCGGAGGACGGGCATTTCGCTTGCAATTCTTGGAGAAAATTTTAGGTTGTTATGGATTACTACAGCACATGTGGATAAATTTCTAAAGATATGCAAGCAGTCAGAAGCACAAGAGGATGAGCAAATGTCCCTTTTCTTTTTTAACAGGTCTGATCACATGATTAACAGCTGGAGTGAATTAAGAAAATACCATTTCACTGAATTCTCTCACAGTTACACGACAACATCTAAAACTTGGCATTTCATACCCGAAGGCCTCACAGTTCAAAATCCCCTCCTCTTTCTGTTGTCTTTCAGATTTCTCCACTATCTGCATAGACAAAGCCACATTTTTTTAAATGAAGCACAGGAAATGGACAAAGATCTGTAAGAGAAACTTACGGGAGTCATCCACTCTAGTTACTTTTAGATTACATATGCGTAGAGCATTCCTTCTGCAACAGCTAAACACTTCAGAGTACGCACCTTTCCTCTAAAAGTTCTCAAAAACAGTATGATATGGAAAAAAATGCCACTGTTTGAAGAAGCAACGTTCTCCCCCAGCCTGTACCTTAAATAGCCGACCATTGCTAATATGTGGTTTATCAGATCTGTTACCTAACTTGGCCCTCTCATTAAGAAACCCACCATGCTCCTCATGGAACACCGGCACTCAAACACCAGTACTGAGGGCTCCAAACAGCACAGCATTACAAACCATTCAGTTGGCATCCCTCTACTCACACAAAGAAATAAAATCAAGACACCCCTTCGAGTGCTGAAATCATTCCCCTCTTTAGTTCCTGCCTGCACATTAGACTTTAGTTGTGAACATCCCCTTAGCCAAATGCGTTCAGGTCTGACAAACCATTTCATCCTTGCTCACGAACAGCTTTTCTGATGGGAGACAAAGGCCATAAATCAATACAAGAAAACAGCCAGTCATTCTCACCTTCTTCTCTGCTCCTTCCCACAGTCCAAATCTTAGCTACAAAGAGGTTGGGTACTCTAAAACAGAATTCCACCAGACAGTCCACATTCGCACACTAATTGCTGGCGACCGTTCAAGACCAGAGATTTTCCCCTCAGAGTACCTGAGGATAGGATGGGAAGCACTGCCTCAGTATTTCTGAACAGTGCAAAACATTTGCCAAGCACCGCAAAGCCATGTAGAAGTTAACCATGCCTAAGAAAGCAAGACAAACTCAGTAATACACACTGTAAGAAGCAGCAAAATTGCACGGTTATGCATTAGAACTAAGGAAATTCAATGCATTTTCTAGCTTGCTCAGGGTTCAGTTAGCTTTTTTTTTTTTTTGGTACAACATTTAGAAAGGGCTTGGGTTTTCAATTTGTTTGCTTTTCATTTATCTTGGTTGTTTGTATACTAAAACAAATCAAGCTGTTGTCAAGGGCCTGCTCAAACTGTTTCCACTTCTGAAAGGACCCATTTCCCCTCACAGTCAAAGTAATAATCAGCTCTGCCCTCAAGCTGTAGTTCCCTCCTAAGATAACACCTAGTTCCCCTGCTGAGAAGGCTACTTACCTCACAGCCATGAGCTCATCACGCTGAGAACAGCTATTTCTCCATATCTGAAGCATGAATTTGCAAGTGTTATTGAAACCTACACTTTAACACAGAATTAGACCCAAATTTAGACCATTTAAGCCACAGTATATTTTTCCCAGTAATTTGAGGACAAAAACCAAACAAAAGCCACATTCAAAACATCAGCAGGAACCGAGAAGAGACTGTTCAGATGGCAGTGGTAGAATGGTCCCCCATTTTTGCACACCATGCCAAGGATTCTCTTCGTGGCCGTGCAGCCTGTCCAACTGAACAGAACTTTGTTAGAGCCAGATTAACAGCAAAACAAAAAAAACTGCTTGGCAGGGAATCAAAAGAGCTAAATGAGCCTGATCTGATTTGCCTGTAGGGTATTCCCAAAATATAATTTAATTCCTGAAACATCCTTTTGTCTTTTAACTTCTCAATGACAGTTACACAAAATATTTTGAATAGCAGAACTGACAAGCCATCCTGCCAAACAAACACTGCAAACGTTAGCTTCACGTGTTGGTAGAAAAAACACGCCACTGTCACACAACACGACACCCACACTGAGTGACTCTGATCTGTAACAGATCAGAGTATTTCTTACTGTAATCATAGACTCATTACCCGTGTTTGGTTTAAAGCTGCAGTAGATAAGCAGATGTATTTGTATAAATATACTTGCTTATTAACAAACAACTAATGTTTAAAAGACCGATTTCAAGGGTGGGGAAGGCAAGCTCTGCTAAAAGAAAGACTTTGAGGCACAGCCTTTTGTAATACAGCCTCTTTTATTTTCTACTAAGTTCAGAAGAGGATGACTGTAATGGGAGTACACACCTCTAAGAGCTCATCTGGGCATACAGCACACAGTGCCCTAGCAGTGCAGAATGACAGGAAACAAAGTTACGTTGCCTTCTAGAAACATTGCTCAGACTTTACAGTATTCTAAACCAGTGCTTACAGTCATGACTTCCCAAAAAATACCTTGGGAGAACTAGGAGTGGGGAAGCATCAAAGCTCGAATTAAAATAGGGCCCTGAACAGAAATAAAAGCTGTATGAAAATTCAGAGAGTGCTTGAAAGCAAGAACACCTTCCTGCTTTCTGTGCTGTCTCATTTCACAGCTTTATTTCATAATACTTTTTGGTTTTTGTTTGCCATCCTCTGAAGTATGGATCAGCTTAACGCACTGGCTTGATTACAGAGCAGGAATACATTTATTCCAAACACATGCAAGATCTCAGCTGTGATATTCTCCATGAGCATTGTAGATGCTTGTGACAAAAATAAATAAATGCTTTTTTAAATAACAAAAATGTATACCAAGATAAAGGATGATGAAGAAGCGTACATTTAGTAAGTTTAATCTCAGAAAGCCTGGATTAAAAAACCATCCATTTCTCTACTGCCTAACTAAAAAGTTCTGTATTTAAAACTCAGGTCTTTTTTTTCAAAGAAACGACAAACCACATCTCCCTCTTCTGGCTAATCAGGAATATGGGTTAGCTTTTTAGATGCATACATTTCAAATTTTCCCAGGTGCATTCTATCAAGAAGATCCAAATAGATTTTTTTAAATAATTATAAAGTAGCTTTTGATATTGAAACGAGCAACAAAAGCCTTCAAGTCCAGACAGTGCTCTCCTGCTGCCTGCCCCTGACAAGCTGCACCCAAGAAGCCCAGCTGCTAAGGAGGGACACCAGCACCAAGTGAGCGTGGCTACCAACCAACCACCAAGATCTGTAAGAAGTTCATAAGCATCATTATCTACTTTCTGCTCTCAGATATCCAGTCCAACCTGAAATTTCTGCACTCAAAGAACATCGGAGTAGTTAATCAACCCTCAAAGTACATTTTCCTCCTCTTTTTTTTTTTTTTAATCCAAGATCAGAATTGTTAAATAAAAATACACAAAAACATGGCTTAAAACAAACTGTGTTTAAATGAGGAAAGCATACCACACAGATTTAACTCCCTCCTTTCCAGGATCCCTCATCTCTGCTGTGACTTCCAAAGCACTTCTGTAGGGTAAGAACTGCTCTCAATAATCAGAAACAGTTGAGGAAGCACACCAACACTACCTAACATTCCTGCTGCTACCACTCTGAAACACAAAGTAGCATTTCACAAAGCAGCCTCAGAGGAGAGGAGCTGTAATGCAGGAGAAAAGGGAAGCCACCCTATTTATTTACCAGTTAAGTAGGAAGAGGAACCAAAAAAAATAACCAAAAAAAACAACAACCAAACAAGAAACCAACAAAACAAACAACTTGGGAGCCAGGAGCGTGCAACTTCGCCTCTGCCTCATCTGACCAAAAGTTGTTTTCCAGTTCAGCCAGAAAGCTCATTTGTATTTCTCTTCTTTAACTAAATAAAAAAGAAACAAAGACTCCTCTGTGATTTTTCTGTAAAGGAAGGAGAATTGCCCAAGAGCTCCTGCTACTGCAAACACCAAATCCCTCTGCTTTACCGGCAGTTTTCAGTCTCCATTCCAGAGAAACGCAAAAGAAAATTATATATACACACATATATACATAAAAATATTTGTAAATTACAGCTCATTGTAGAGAGACGCAGAATTCCAACAGACAAAGAGCCATCTTGTAGTGGTAAAGTAATCACATTTGTTAGTGTTTATACTCTGCACTGACTGTTAGTAACACTACGACTGCTACAGCTGCTGTGTTGCAAGCAGACAGAATCGCTCTGCCTCAGGTAACAGCCCCAGAAATTAGCAGAGCTCAGCTGATAGCTGTGGTTTTCATCACAAGCAAGGCTGCACTTTTAACACGACATTCATTTGAATTATCTAGACACTGATCCCTTCCCTTGTTCTCGCTGGTATTTTATTGAAAAAGAATTACAATGAACAATCCTTAAACAGGAAACTCTCACCAACAGACCTCAGTATTTCAGCTCTGAAGCTCTTTCCCTGGGCCACGCTCTTCTTTTTGTGACTGTGAGTGTGCAGAGCTTTAGGAAACGCTTTCAATAACATTTTTTAAAGCGGTTTTCTGGTCTTAATAAACAGATAGTTTTAAGAGTGTAAAATTACACTGCCGCCTTCAAGTATTCCTTCAAGTAGATGAGATGGGTGAGATGAGCAAAAGATGGGGGGGGGTGGGGAGGCACATCAGTCTCTTTCCCTTCAGAAGGATCCATCAAATTAAAGTCCCTGCTGGATCCTCTCTCCCCTGGTGGGGGAACCACCGCAGGAAGCCTTGCCTAGCAGACAGGCTGTCACAGCATGCCCATGGCCAAAGGCTGAGACAAAAGTGATGCTGTGAACACAGATTGTACTGATGAAAAGATAACATTATTCCTTTGTCTTTAAACACATACATATGCTGCAAGCCCTGTCATTCCTTCTGAGGCAGGCACGTACCTCAGTTAGTAAGGTGATGCCTCTGGAGCCACAGAAACAGTAGAAGCTTTCACAGGACTCAATCCTCAAACCGTATACATTTTTCTAGGAACAGTTCTAACCAGAAAGAATACAATTTAATAAAAATAGAGGAGAGGAAGCTACGTGATAAATCTGGTCTTAAATTGTATCATTAACTAAAGTGACAGGTAAGACTACGTGAGCAATAGGCAGGAAAAATGCAATCTGAAGTACATTCTATTAAAATGGATTAGCATGTAAAGGGCAGGTCCTGAGCTAGACAACAGTCATTGAAGCAATCAACATCAGCCAGTGGGAAACAATCCCGGAAGGAACAGGTAATCAACAACATCATCTACTCTTTACAAAACGTTTCCTTCCATGGTCAGATCTTGCCAAGCACGCTGAGGTGCACATTTCTTAAAATATTTATCCACCACATACACAGAAATTCCTTGAACACTATTGTAAAGGTTTTATTGCTCCATTATTACTAACAACCTCCATGCTACACTGCAATAAAAAGCTCCTGGATGCAGCTTACAGCTAACTGCTCTGAACATTAAAAGATGCCTGGTCTTCACAGCTCCAAAATGATGCTGGTTGAAAGTAGTAAGACAGTACTGCACCTCACACAAAATAGTTTAATAACCAGCAGGATATTCAAGTTAAACAACTTTTGAACACGAAAAGATTATCATCTAGAGCTTTTAGTAAAAGCAGCTGTTAACTCAGAAACATTGGCAGTTGCCTACATCAGGTTATTAGCATGAGAAATAATCCTGATGGAGTCAATCTCCATAGAGTAATACACTTTCTTACCTTTGGCCACTTAGGATTTAGAAGTCGTGCTTTGATGGCATCATCCAGGGCCTTGTCATACTGCTGGATTTTCATGTAGGCTGCTGAACGGTTACTGTAGAGAATGCAGTTCTGAGGATCAACTCCCAGGGCCTCATTGTACAGCACAATTGCAGTATGGAAGTCTCCATCGTGGCAAGCCTGGTTGCTCTGTCGAACCTTCTCAACAAATTCAGCTTTGCTCAACATGGGGCTGTCAGGACTTCTTCTTCCAACAGTTTTTGATCCAAAGAAAGAAATCTGTGGGGAAAAGGGGGGAATTCCATGTTAACGATAAGAAATGCTTCTCAAAAAACAAAACAAAACAAACAAACCAAGAATTAGAAGAAAAATATCAAAACACTAGACCCTGCAGCAGAAATTGAAGCCATCGGCATTAATGCATAATAAATTCTAAATTCAGAATCATAGTCCTAAAAAATTAGTTAAGTATTTTTTTGGTACATAAGCATCGAAAAAAAAGAGCTTTAGAAAGCATCATATTCTGTTCGAATGTTATCTTCCAGATGCTGCCTTCTTCAGGTATAAGCTGTCTGTTTTAGTATTCTGAAGTCCACATATTCACAAGCATTTTCTCCTCACATCACTGGATTCTACAACACCAAGCATAGTCTCAAGGTAAAGAAGTTTACCAAAATGCACAGCAGGTATGAATGATGAGACGATGCTGGTATATCCAATGCACAGATCACAGAGAAGAATGTCTGTGTACGGGCAGCAGAAGAACATATAAATTCTCCTCAAACTGACACTGCTACATGGGCTCACAAACCTCTGTACCCAGCCAACTGCAGGCTGCAAATTGCTCATAAATCAGAAGAGAAGAATGAGTCTGGGTATACTCGCAGAAATTAGCAGGGCACACAGTTTATATTAGCAACAGCCATCATTGCAGAGACACTTTTTAAACTGTTGAATTCAAGCAAAACAAAATAACAAAGAAAAATGGGTTTAAGACTTTTAATTAAAAAACTCCAAAGATGTAAAGCCCTAGTTCCATTGATTCTGGTATATCCTTTCTCCATGCTTAATTTTCAACATTCCTCATTTTCCTCAGCCAGTCATTAGCAGTCAATAACTGTTTTTTCTCATGTATTCCCTATTGTTTCTCAAAGAGCCTAAAAAACTCAGCAACAATACCTCTGTACAACTCAGACAAAAAGACCCTTGTAAATTGTGCAGTAACCACACCTGGTAAGAGGTAACACCATAGAGAAACATAACGTGTTTGGAAACAGTCATGAAAGGATCAGACACCACTGTAATTGAAATTGGTATTATCCATTTGCAGTTCAGCAGACAGAAAAAGGTTAAGAATATCACGTGTTGTTACCACAACACAATCACAGGGCTTAAATACATTACCAGAGTCAGCTGAGTCATATTTTTAGGTGGAAGGGGAAGCAAACTGCAAATTGGCATCCTGTCTTAAGCATCAAAAACAGTCTTTTTTTTTCCCCCCAAGTTAAAAACAACAACAATGAAAGCATTACATTGAAACCAGGGATATCTTCCTTATGATCTTTTCCCTCTTAAGCAAGTTTTTCTGACAGGTGTTTGTCCAAACTGTCTCTACTGAAGGTGACTCCACGCTTTCCTTGGGCAATTCCATTCAACTGGTTCATGATTTTCATCATGCAAATATTTTTCCTAATATCCACCCTATTCACCCCGAATCTCCTTAGCATTTCGTGTTCCATCTACACCAGAACTAACTCAAAACTTTCTTCCTTTCATCTGTGCAGTTGCCCCTTATGTACTACTCTTGATAGTAAATAAATACAAAGCTACATATTATTATGAATAACATTATAAAAAGCAAATTTCTGCATCTGAAAATTAGCACAATATGCAGTTCATTTTCAAAGGCACCAGAGTACTTATCTGCTACTTCAACTGAGTTCAAGTACAAGCAGGAGAACTCTCTACTTGCAGCTACTTTAATGAGTGTGATAACTCACATATTTAAGTGTATGTGACCACAGCTTTAAACTAAAAGAGGGGAGATTTAGATGAGAAGCTAGGAGGAAATTATCATGAGCGCAGTGAGGCCCTGGCACACACAGCCCAGAGCTGTAGGTGCCCCATCCGTGGAGGTACTCAGAGCCATGGATGAGCCCCAGGCAGCCTGAGCTTGGAGGGCTGTAAGGTCCCTCCCAACCCAATCACACTGTGATTCTGTGAATTGTATCTGGGCATGCTGAAAGGATAAAACAAACTCACAAGTGCAAATCTTATAGGTCTCTACTAATCTATTAGAGTCACCTCTCACAGACAAACTCCCTCAGCATAAACATAAGGCATGTTACTGACAATCATTTCAAAAGAAGAATGTGAAAGAGCAGAAGTTCTTAAAGAATTGTAGAAAGACGCTGAAAACTTAGCACAGAGGAAATGGAAAATAACAGAATAATTAAGACAAAGCAGAAGGAAAAATAAAGCAGAAAGAAGCTCATTTTCTCATTAAGAAAGAGTCAGTATGACACTGATGCAGAAAAAAGTAATACAAGTTGACCTCCTGAAGCCAGAGGCATTTGTTTCCACTGCTATTCAACAGATCTGCCATGTGTATGAGAAAAATCTAACAAAAACTAAAACGAACAGGTATCTAGCCAGCTACTTCACCTTCAGTACCTCATTAGAACATCCCCATCTCCTACCTGCTCAGTAAGAATGGAAACAACTGGTATACAGGCGAGGAAGAAAGAATATGCAATAAACAAGCAAAAGGTTTTCAGCTTCAGTCAAGAGAAGGGTAAGATGCCAAAATACATCGAGAAGCCAGAAAACAAGGCTTGACTGATACACAGCATTAGTATACACACAGACTGATAATACTGCAGTAGTGGATTTCATCTCTAAAATACTGAGGTTTAATACTACACAGTATCAGCAGTAACGGCCATTAATGATGCTGTCACACAGACATGACACAATCCTCCATAACACTCTTCTCTCCACGCTGGAAAGATTTTAATTTCAGGGGCAGACCGTTGAATGAACAAGGAAACGGTCATGAGGTTGCAACCAGAGAGTGGTGGTCAATGTTCAGATGGAGATCGGAGGTGAGCAGTGTCCCTCAAGGGTCAGAACTGGGACCAGTTCTCTTTAAACACCCTCATCAATTACATCGACAGTAGGATCAGGTGCACCCTCAGAAAGTTTTTGGATGATACCAAGCAGTGTAGTGTGGCTGACACACCTGAGGGATGGGCTGCATCCAGAGAGACCCGGGCAAGCTGAGCAGTGGGCCCAGGTGTACCTCATGAGGATCAACAAATACAAGCACAAAGTTTTGCACTTGGGTTATGGCAACCCTGCTAACAGTGCAAGCTGGGGAACATGAAGATGGAGCACAGCTCTACTGAAAAGGCCTTGGAGGTACTGGTGGATGGCAGCTGGGTGTGAGCCAGCAGCCCAGAAAGCCAACTGTATCCTGGGCTGTATCCAAAGCAGCGTGGGCATCAGGGAGAGGGAGATGATCGTGTCTCTCTACTCTGTGCTGTGAGACCTCGCCTGGAGCACTGCAGCCTGACATGGGGTCCTCAGCACAGGAGAGACATAGACTTGTTGGGTGCATCCAGAGGAGGGCCACAAAACTGACCCAAGGGATAGAACACCTCTATGAGGATGGGCTGAGAGAGCTGGGGCTGTGTATCTCCAACAGGAGAAGGCTCTGGCAGAAGTTGAGAACAGTCTTCCAGCATGTAAAGTGGCTGTGTGAAAGAAGGGACAGACCCTTCTTTCAGACCCTTTACAGGGCCTGTGTGACTGCACAAGGAGAAATGGTTCCAGATGAAAAAAACAGAAGATTTAGATTGGATATAAGGAAGATGCTTTCACACTGAGGGCAGCGAGGCACCGGCACGGGGTGCACAGAGAGGTGGTGGTGCCCATGCGGTCAGGGCTGTGAGCACCGATGGAGCTGTGGGTGCCCCTATGAGACCGGAGAGCCTTCGGGGGTCCCTTCCTACTCAAACAATCCTATAATTCCACGACCTGCTGCGCTACAGGTACGTGTCCGACATCCAAAAAACAACATCCCACGGTTTTAACAAAATAAAGCCCGTTTTTGCTTATCCCGGAGCCCACGGGGCTCTAAGCGTCGCGCTGCTGATACTCGCGCTCTCCTCCACGCAGCCGCGCGCTCCCACGAGCCCCACGTACGCGCACGCGCGGGGCGATAACGGTCCACACGTGAGACAAGGTGCACGCGCTCCGTCGGTGCCGTCGGGGCGGGGAACGGGCGCCGCTCGCGGTCCCTCGCAAAGCCCGGGGAACAAACGCCCAGAGAACCGCGGCTGTGCCCGAGGCCCCACCGCCCCGGAGCCGCGCTCCCTCGGCACATCCGCGGCCCGCCCTGCCCCGCTCCTCACCTCGGCGGGGCCCGCGCTCCCCCCCCCCCCCACCCACCACCGGGATCCGGCCCGTGGACGCGGCCCGCCCGCGCTCCGCCAACTTCCCCCGACGCCGCCGGGAGGCCGAGCGGGCGGGAAGCGGCCCCCGGCCCGAGAGCCGCCCACTCCCCCCCGCCCCGCAGCGCCGGCCCGGCCGCCACTCACCCGCGGGGGCTCCGCGTCCCGCTCCCGCCGCCGCCTCCCCCGGCCCCCCGCCGCGGCCCCCGGCGGGGCGGGCGGTGCCGCCTGTTGCTCCATCGCGCTCGGGCCCCTCCTCCTCCGCCGCCCCTCGCCGGACCGATCCCGCTCCGCCCGCCCGGCCCACGGCGCCACGTTCCGGGCCCCGGCTCTAAGGAAACCGCACTGCCCCCGGCCCCGCCCCCGGGGTTGGGCTCCGCTCGGACCCCGGCCGCCCCCCGCCCGACGGCGCCGAGGCCGGACGTCCTGCCCCGCGCCCGGCCGGAGCCCGCCGTGTTTTTCCCCGAGCCCAAGGTGAGCTCCATCTTCACAAAGAACCCCAAGTCGTCGTACAGCCACGGAGGCAGAGAACTGTCTCCCAAAGGCAGCAGCCGCCCCAGCAACTTCTAGAGGGTGAGTGGTACTCCGCGTGGTGACTCTGCAGGATTCAGGGACGCGGACCTGGGACCGGTGACATCGTTCTCAACAGGCATGGGGACGTCCATCGCCTTCTCATCAGAAGTATGGAAGCAAAGTCCATTTCAGATACTGAAAGGCTGTTCTCAGATCTCCCCAGAGCCTTCTCTCCGACCTGCACAACCCCAGCTTTATCCTTACAGGGGCGGTATTCCAGCCCTTGAATCATTTTTGTAGCCCTGTAATGCTATAACGTGACATAAAGTACCCCAACAACAGCAGAGTGGCACAGCCCTAGGCTGAAGCAAACGAGAACAAGCCCAAAAACAACAGCCATAGGCACAGAAACAAAGAAAAAGTACTTACCTTTGGAAGGCCACTGGTAGTCAGGGATCTCCAGCAAGATACACTGCCAACCCTTGAATGAGGTCAGGGAAGGGGTGGATGCTGGTTCCACCCCTTCTGGTCACTCAGATACACTGCATACACCTGAGCTCCCTGGGTTGGCCCTGCCTTCCCACCAGCTGCTCCATCACTGCTTCAGACCAAGGCTTAGCATTCCACGACAAACATGAAAAGCATTTACACAAACACTGCCTACGTGAGTCCCTGCAGTACCCTGCTCTGAGAAAAACAGCATTTCTTCTCTGCATAGGAATTGGATGCCACCTCCAGCTTAGCTGAATTCAGTGACAATGTAATGATGCAAGGGCTTCTTGGAATCATTGGTAACCAAATTCTACAGGTTCCAGCTTTTGCAGTTTACCAGACCATAAACTGAGAGCAACCCCATCAAGTCCTTTATGATCAGTCCACCTTACACGCAGCAACTATGCCCTTTTACTTCACAAGTGCTGCAGGAAGTACCAGAACTCTTTAAGGATGTGCAGTCAATCACACCTGTGAATCAGAAAGCAAATGTCACTAGAAAGACAGACATGCACTTTTTTTTTGGTAATCAATCTGCATCTGAACCAGTGGCACTTTTCATCCAGATGCCCATGGATGTTCTTCCTTCTGGTTCATTAGAAAATACAGGTGAGCAAGAGCTGCCATCTTACCACCTATGGCAATGGATACGAATATCTCCTAACACATACGACCTCTGCAATAGGCACAAAGGGGAAGAACTTGCTTCACGAGTGTCTTATCTGAATTTATACTTGACAGCGCTTTGTTTTGTAATGGATTAGGCTTTCTTCTTTCCTAATCCATTTACAGTAAATGCCTCTAATCATAACATGCATGGTTTTAGGCCAAAGTTATTAAACTGTTCCCTCTTACTAAAGAATTAAATTCATATCCTCTAGCACTTGGCACACAGTCCAAAAACTTTTTCACTTAACAGACAAGTAAATTTGTTTCTCAGTTTAATTCCTTGTTCTTCTCTTCCAGGAGCTTATCAAATGAACCAAGGAAGACGGATATCATGTTTCTTATCCAGTCCATCCCAGGGTAAATAAACACAGTGCACACTTTTCAAGAAGAGATCAGTTAGCAGGTACAGGCATTTTAAGGACTACAATTACTCTGATTACAGCCCTCTTCCTAGTGGCTTTCTCTTTATAAGTTTCCTGAGGAGTTCGTGGACATCATTTTGTGTCAGGTAATACTATGGCTGAGGCAAAAGCTCCAACTTTGCATTCCACGTGGGAGGACTAAGCAATACCCTCAAGCCTGAGCCAGAAAACTGAAACAGAAGAATGCAGAAGTGTAGATGGTAATGAAACTAGCCTTAAATTTTTCATTACTTCATTCAAGAAGCAGCATTTGTCTTCTGACATTCCTCTTGAGTCAAACAGATGGATGAACTGAAGAATGACTATTTGTGTAAATCCCCATGAAGACACAGCAGCTACTTCACTTCTACAAAGTTACTTTTATTTATCCATTGCATCTTCAACGGTTATTCCATCAATAAGACTTTTAAAAATAAAAACTCTGCTCTCCATAAAATAAAGCAATAATTAACAGAGGAGTCCCTTTTTTCACCTCATTTTCTGAAATGACGTAGAAGGAACAGCACGCTTAGAAGAGACAGATTCATCCTCGTTCTCACGGAGACGTTTTCTCGTAGTGGTTGGCTGCAAGAAAGATGCAGCAGGATGGCTACATTAATCAGGTAAGACAGAGCCTGACTGTTTTGTCTACTACAGAATTACAGATGGTGGATAAAGTCTCCCTCCTGTAACTGAAACAGCAGCATGACTAACGAGTGTTTCTCTCCAGTGATCTAATGATAAGTGATCCTTCTCATGTAAGGCAGTGCCCTTACTCCCTTTTCTGTCACAGCTGCTCTCAGCTTTGACTATTGTTTAAAATAACACTAATTGGCGTCTAGTAATTAATATCACAATAGGAATTCTAAGCTTTCCCTGCCATGAGAATTTTCCTTTGAATGTTAAATGTTCATGACTCAAATCCACCAAAACATACACATTCATGTGTAGAACTTGAAACACATGGATAGTCCTTTGAAGCCTAAGAGACAGTTTCTTTATGTTCAAAGCGTCTTGCCAAAGCACAAAAGTAAACTCCTTCTACTAAGAATGCAAGAAAGAATTAGTAGACTGCTACATAAAGGCAGAACGTACACTTCCACAGTAAATTATCAGGGTTGTATTTTCTTCTTATGGTTCACTTTTAAATCTAGCTTAGGCACCGAGTATTAATCTTCACACAATCTGCCATTCATACCATTTTTGATGTTTGTGGTGGATTCATAGTGGCACTTGTCTGAGCAAGTAGCTGTTGAAATGTATTTTTCATATCCTCATCCTGTTAAAAAAAAATTTAAAAAAAGCATCAGCCTTAGGTGCTACACGGAATGCTCACAGTGGACCAGCAATTGTGGAATAAATAAAGGAGAAAAGGATGTAGCTTTTCTCCTCACCATTAGGAAACAAACAAAACATGTAGTGGTAGGAGAAAGGCTCTGTAATGATAAGCCCAGATTACTAAAAAAAAAAGCACTGCAGTGTCACAATTCCTTCTCTAAGGTTTCCAACACTGGGCCCAGTGAAAGAAGTGGTGAATCTATCCCAAGCACAACACAGCTGAGAAACAGAATTAGGAAGCACCGTTTTTGCAGCAAATAGATTACACATTATCAGGACATCGGTCCTTTGAAACATCAGCTTTGTTCTCCAAGGAAAATCTGGAATGTGTAATTTCTGGCAGATAACCTAACAAACAGAAATTTTCTGAATAATGCTCTCAAGGACCTTCAGCCGCTACAGTTAAATTATAACCCAACCTCCCTTCTTCCCTCTAGCTTCCCCCCGAAAAATAAACATAACCCTAATCTGCCCCAGAGTAGAATTTTCAGCAGGTGGCTTATGTACAGTGTTGGTAAAGAAAAAATAGAACTATTTCACCTACAAATACATTATTTCCCTCTATAACAACTTAACTAATACCAGTCAAGTGAAAACTGAGATTATAATGCCACGCGATTAAGTATAACAGAACTGAAATAACAAAACATACAGGGCTAGGAGCTTGTGCAGGTAATTCAGTGTTCAGTTTTATCAGGAGAGGCCTCAACAGGACTTGGAACCTTGCTTTCATCAAAATCAAGTTCCTCGCTCTTGAAAAACAAGCATTTTGCTTATAGTCTTACATTTCATTTTCATAATGGCTTCCATTTCTAATAGCATATTTTAATTTCCACCAGCTTAGCATCATCTCAACATGTAGTTTTTAAATCACGCCTCCAACCCACCATCTTCATCCCAAAAATTCTGTTGTTCTAAGTAGAGAAGCAGCAGCTAGAACACCTGTATTAAAATGATATAACAACTTTTACTTTAAAACACCCCATCATTACCTCTACCCTAAGTCCACAGAGCATATTAAGTGGAAGGTCTCACTTTTAAAAACCCAAACGATTGTTAACAAATATTTATTACTCATACACCGTGCATATTGCTACACTGTTCCCTGCCATCACAAGTTCACTGGATAATAACAGTTTATTCTCTATCAGAAATGGCAATCCAGAAGCTGCCATTAATGGGAGTAACATGGGAAAGAAGTGGACATAAGGATGTTATTAGTCACACTTCTGGATAAAGAAGCCTGGCTGCAGAGCATTAGAAGAAGGGCAGCAAAAGATAGGGAAGCACAGATCGTTTGTTAGGGAAAGCTATCATATAATAGAAAGCCAGATGTGTTTCAGGAGGAAAAGCTAGCACACAGCTTCATTCTGCTTCTGCTGCCAGGGACCGAGGTGCTCTTGGTCTACACTGGGCAACCTCAAGGAAAAAGGAATTCCACGTGCAAAAGACATCTAGTAGACATAGTATGCTTCCTGTTCTGAAAATAAAACCTCATTCTCTAGTTTCAGCAACTTCTCCTGCAGGAATGTTATTAGAATGGGTTACTCTGGATTACCTGCATACCCTAAATCAGACTTCCAGTTGAAATCAGGTCTTGAAACCTTTCCTGGGACTACCTGAAGTATGCTGCTCATAGTGATTCTAACATAGACCACTTCCTTGGCTGAGCTTTGAACTGTAGGTTCACCAGCTGAACAACTGATCTAGAACCAAAAACAGACATTTATTCTTAACGACTACCTGAGTGTAACAAACTCTACAATAACTTTGTCCTGTTATCACAGCAAAGATTGGGAAACACAGGGAAAAGTGAATGAGACATTCGCTGGCAGAGGTACACTAAGGGTCACCTAGCTCCTGTGGGTTTCAAAAATCATAACCATGTTTTGGGTGGAAGGCAGCTGGGCTCTTACTCTAAACTAGAGAGTATTTGAGTATCTCCTTTTTTGGTTTAAGTATGCTCTTTAGCACTACAGAAAGGCTTCAGTGTGAATATACAATCTATTTTATACAGAATTTGGACTTGTCTTTTTCCAGTGTCACGTTTTCCAACTACATAACACCATTTATTTATTTTTAATTGAGCTGTAAAAGATATATGTTTTGTTTGGAGAACATGTGTGCTTACAGTAACTGAAAAATTCTCTAGCGGTGCCCAGATCGCTAGAGGGGGCTAACATTCTGTACTCGTTCAGCATGCATCTCGTGGGTGACTTCACACCAGACTTTAGAGGTAATACTCACAGACAACACAAGAGGGAGCGGGGAGCCAGTAGCTTTTCCTCACTACTTGTGACAACAAGGCTCGAGCAGCTTTTCTGGAGCAAGTACTCAAGGTTTGTGATATTTCAGACAGAGCACACTGTATGTTGGCCTCTCAAAGCAGACAGTATAACATCTTTAAATAACTGACATTTTTAATAACAGACCATGAAGAGAAAACAGCGTAGAGTGTGACATCCGAATGCTAGATGACATACAGATTCGTAGGTAAAATGCTTTATAAAACTTCTTGCCCTGTCCTCAGAATCAAACGTAGCAGTAAGAGCTGCCCCTTGAGAGCATACAGAGTCAAGATGCTGCCAGCTTCAGCTTACATACTGACTGCTCTCAGCCTTAACTTGTGTAAATCACTGTCATATACTTCCCCTTTCCCTTGATGCATATCAGTGGTTCTTAAAATCAGTGTATCATTGTTTGTCAGTAACCTCCCCTGCTCAGCATCATAATCCAAATATAAGAAGTCACAGCCAATTAACCCACTGCAGAAATCACACACAAAACTACAGTAGTAAAAGCAAGAAAACACAGGAAGAATTTCCAGATGTCCTACAGCATAAATGGGACAAGTAACTGACTTACAAACAATTGTCCAACTGAATGTTCTGTCTCAGTAACTGCCAGCTGCTGATTTGAGTGGTTCTCCCTTGCTTCAGCCTATGCAGTCACAGGAGCTACAGTTCTAGGAGTTAGTTAAGCTACTGAGATCATACAGTGCTTTGCGTTGGAGAGGACCCTTAAAGGTCATCAAGTCCAACTCCCCTACAATGAACAGGGACATCTACAGCTAAATGATGTAATCAAGGGAAAAGCAAACAGACAAAATTAATCAAAGACAGGAATAAGTAATTCCTTTTTCTCTCTGGCAGAAGTATATGGAAGGATAAAACTCACCTGTGGTATACTCATGACAAGGTGGAGAGCAAAGAAGTCAAATTAAAAGCAGAAAATAAACAGGTATTAATGGTGGGAAAAGGCACTGAACAGCATCGAGCAAGGCTACAAGATGAGGAATAGCAGCAACAACAGTAGAAAAACATGGAACTGAGAGAAACTGAAAAACCATACATATCATGGGAGGGGGTAAGAGCTAACAAAGACTTTGTCAGGGCCAGCGGCCAAGAAAACAAGCACAATGAAAAACAGCAGGGGGCCCACTTGCCTTTGCAAGAATTAAAAATAAGGAAAACAGGAAGAAAAGAGAATCTCTGTGCTGCAGAGAGAGCGTCTGCTGGGACAGCAAAGAAGCAGGTTTGCTCTGTACACAACTCAGTTACTGCACGGTGATCTTGCTTACAGCAGCCATCTCTTCAAAATGTTCACTCTGGTTTCAAGTTGTTAACAGGAAAGCTGTGACTCTCAGCATCTGGACTAATGTCATGCTACAGATAGGGATCTGGTGCCTTGCTGTCCTGTATGTCATCCACAGTGCTAGTAGAACAAATGAATAACTCACAGACATACAGCGTGCCCCTCATTCCTTATCTCTCTGCAAATAGGCATCAGGATCCCTGCAGTCTTACAGCAGCTAGCAGAAACAATCTGGCCAGCTGGCAGGCAGCAGCACATGCCCATGAGAAGCAGAAACCAGCAGCTGCTCTTCTGCTGGCTGCTGTCAGGGGCAGCCTACAAACCGTTGGACTGAAGCACTGACTTAAGGTAACAGCTGTTGCAGGACTGAAGATCTCATTTCTCATCACCTTTTACAGTACACTGCACAGATAAAGGATTGGGTACATAGTGACCTCCAGTGACCAGGGAAGTCACAGTTCCCCTGCTTCATGAAACCTCATGAAATTCAGGTTATTGAATGGCCTTGGAATTTATATCAAGAAATTATCTCCAGAACAACCCAACTTGGCTGTACTTAATAGATTCAATTCCTACCTGAAGCCAGGGATGCTCTAAGGCTTCCTCTATTGTAAAACGTTTGCTTGGATCCACTACCAACAGCTTCTTCACAAGATCCAGAGCTAAGATAGTAAGAGTTATGCAATCAGCTACTTAAAAAACACAAACACATCAACATGCAATGTACCACAGAGATGAAAGCTGAAAGGAAGTTAAAAGAAAAACTACAACAAAAAAGAGCTAGATATCCTGCTCCCTATATAAAGGAGTCATACCTGTGCTGGATACGTGTTTCCACTCTTTCGGAATGAATGTGTATTCTCCACGAGTTATTTGGTCTTTCAGAGATAGCTGAGTATTTTGCTCATTAAATGGCGGATACCCACACAAGCTATATAAAAGAAAACAAACTGAGAAACACAGGTTTTGTCACAGCATATAAAAATCAAAGGAAATCACACATTTTAAGGCATCTGCTGTCACAGTGTCATTTACATGTATACATTTTTAAACACACTTTCACTTCCTGCTAAGCACACTGAAGTTGCCACATCTTGAGCCATGTATCTCAATGAAAGCCCCAGGCATCTAAGCAGTATCTTACCATACAAAAAGAATAACTCCTAAACTCCAGCAGTCCACAGCTCGGCTGTATCCAGCGGTCCCAAGTGAATTTAGAACCTCAGGAGCAAGATACGTGGGAGTACCACATAATGTTTTCATAAGAGAAGTTTCTCCAAGAATCTTGGATTGTCCAAAATCTGTAATCTTGCATGTAAAAATTGTAACACCACATTACACATTAGGATTGATTGTACTAGAACATAACCATTTTGTCAGTACACAATACGAGGTAACATTAAGTTTCTTCTCTCCGAGGCACAGTTCCAGTACAAGACTATAAACAAAATACACCTCAGACATTATTAAAGCCAGCAAACAGCTGAGAAGAGGAGATGAGTAGGGAGAAATATGACAGAGGATCAGACTTCAAACAAGCAAAAAGTACTCTCGAATTTGGATGTGAATGGGCAACCTCAGAATAAAGGAATTTCAGATATTAGGAGACACTACTTGAGCACACTCATTTCAACATGCAAATCTACTCAATGCTTTCTGAAAAATAACACACATATATATATATAACATAATAGCTGTGCCATCAAGCAGCCTGGATACTTGTGAAAATGCTTTCTGAAACAGATTTTTTTTTTAACAACGTTGCCACATTTGAAGTTGTACTCAGTTCAGTGTTACAAAATGAAGTTTCTCAGTCCTTCTCAGAGGAACATGAGGATAGAACTGTCCTCAAAGTAAAACTAAACGTATGAAAAGCCTCAGCATTTTCGGTTACTTCATGGCTTGTATGAGTAACTCTATTTTGTGTGTGTATCTGTATTCTATATTTAAATAAATACTCCCAACTCTCTCCATGAACAAGCAGAAGTTTAAGTTTCCTTGCCTTTATCAGACACGTCTCTTCAGAAGATGACAGCAGCACATTCTCGGGCTTCAGATCCCGGTGAATGATTCCATTGTCGTGAAGATACTGGATACACACAAACAGACACACATGAAGAAAAGCAGATATTATCCTTCTTTAAAATACGCATGATCCTATTTTCATAAATTCAAGTCTGCAAAGACCAAAATGCTTCATCAGCACACACAGCAAAGCATTTTTTGAAGGCTACTGTACTGATAACTCTGCTCACACACTGCAGGAACTCTCCCATGGTAATTCTGCCTTAGTGAGCACAGTATTACTGCTTCAATGTTTGGTGGCTGTTGTTTCAAGAAGTAAGAGAGCTTGAGTGCTATCTGGCTGTATGGAAGTACAACAATAACTTGTTAACAGCACTGTGCTGATCACCTGCATAAGTTTCAGAAGTCACAAATGACAGAAAACTTAATTCTGTTAACATGCAAATTCATAACCATATTTTCCTCAGTAGAGCTGGGGGGTTCCATATACACCTTCACAGCCAGCAGCATCTGATAAAAGTACAGCTTGCAGGTAGCTTCCTTCATCTTGATCGGCCTTGACACTCTGTCATACAGTTCTCCTCCTTCCATCCTAAAACAGATGTAGGAAACAAGTTGATATATTACTTCCAAAAGTTTCTTCTCATTCGACAAGCCCAAAGCAATTTCTTTTGGCTATTTTGACTCCAAAGAATATATCTGATTTCTGAAAATGAATGAGTAATGCCCTACACACAGGGCATGCACTGCTGGCTTAAGGCCTCATCTTCTGAAGTCCTCACTAGAAGAAGTTACAAGATCTCTGATTTACATCCTCTTATCAGCTCAAAATCAAAGTAGCAGCAACCCACGACAGCAGCACAGTGGCTGATCATTCAAGGCACTAATTGCCTTCAGAGTGTAAAAGTGATGACACCCCTAATTATCATAGCTCCTGATTTTTAAAGGCTTCAGACAGCACCTGAAGACAGCAAAACAAGAAAACATACATACACAAAATTGTTCAGAACTACTTACATCCTTTATAGCTATGACATTTCATGCCTTTGCTTTCAAAGTAGTTACTTACAGTTCCAAGACAATGTAGTAATCCTCTGCTTCAAAGAAGTTTTTGATCTTGATTAAGCAAGGCTAATAGAAAAGGGAAGACAAATGACACACAGAACAGTAGAATCACTTGTAAAAACTGACATCATCAACTGTGTATCATCTTGAATTTCCTGTTTTAGTTTAATTTCCCCATGCCAGTTGGAGTAGCACTTACACAACCAACAAGCTTTTGCAAACACTTAAATTTAAGTCTATCGTCTTCTTCCCTGTACTTCATCCCTGTGCATAAAAAATGTTCAATCCTTGCCATGACCACAGCTCAGCAGTCACCCTGACTGCCTCCAGCTGTTGGTGTCCATAACTGACAAGTCTTGATAAGCAGGAGTTCATTAATCTGTACAAGCTGTCTATTTATCAAAAGGAAAACAAAAGCCTCTGGAAGGAGGGGATCTGGAGGCATGAGGATACAGCTTGTCAATAGTTGGTTATCCAGCAGTATTTACAACGCCTGTATCGAGGAGAGATTTCTCCTTCAAATACAGTTCAGGCTGAAACCTCTGCAAGCGTCTTCCCAGGTTTATACAAGTTATAAAAGGCTTTATAACCTCCCATCTATAAACATACAGCATACAGAAAACGATTTGCAGTGTGCTCATAGACTTATTTAGACTGCAATAATTATACCCATCATTCCTAACAGGTAGGAATCAATCTTTAGTTATGACCCAAATTCAGCGCAGAGGAGCACAGCACGCAGCAAAAAGGAATACAGACATACAGTGACACTCACATGATCTATTTTCTTCAAGATCTCTATTTCTGTGTTGATATTAAAAGCTGGGTTCTGTTAAAAGAATCAAATACCATATGGAGTCATACAGCACTATTCCAAGAGACACTTCAGGAATAAAAGACAGTATAGAAAATGCCATGCTTTCACATCTCCTGTGACTTTAAACAAGCATAACGTGCTTTTTTTTTTTTTCCCCATAGACTGATGAGGTGTGCCTTGTGTGAATTATTTAAACAGATACTTCTCATTATGGGTAGAAAGATTTTGTTCCAGACATGTCACTTCACTGCAGGCCACAGATCTTCCCCTCATTTCCAACTGAAAACATTCACGTGGCCTGGTGTATCTCAGCACTGTCTTTTGAACATCTTTCTCCTCCCACCAACATGCTTCCCACGTGAGCTACCCCTAAAGTTAAATGCTACTCACTATTACTTTTTATTACAAAAGAGAAAAAACACAGATTGATCTGAAAACAGCTGCATCAACCTCCCTTCTGAACCTGTACAACTGGAACTTACAGAAGTGTGCAGTGAGCTTGCATACACTCCTGCAGAACTAACAAGGTCAGTCTAAGCTGCTTCAACTTCAGAGAACCCTCAGCTGCATATTTGTCTCTTTTTCCATTCACTTTCAACCTCTACTTCTATTTTTTCTTCAAAAGTTCATCCTGTATCTTTACACAAAATGAGAGTGACCAATCTGAAGCTGCTTGAGCCCCTTTGTCGTGTTAGAGCACAGCCACTGGCTCCTCCTCCTCCAGCTATGAAAGCACACACATGGAAAGCCCTCCCCTCCAGGCTTCGTGGGATCCCACTGAAGTGTTATGATGGAATATACAGCACAGTTAGAAGAGCTTACAGACTGTGTGCAACTTTGAGTCCCCACTCCCCCTCATTTGTATATACTACAGGAACAAGCAGCCCTAAAATAACAGAGCGTGGCCAAGGAATAAAAGCAAGCACTTGCTATGCAGTACTGTGTAAGATCAAACGGCACTTGGAAATTACATATAGGAAACCCCTTTTAATGGAGTAGGCTGAAGAGTAAGAGATAAAGGCTCCCACACCCAGGACAGCTGCAAGATGTCCAAAAACAGCAACAAAGATACTTACTGCCTCTCTAACACCACTGGCCATAAACTTCCGCTTATTGATTATCTTCACTGCAACTTTATTACACGTGCTCTTCTCAAATGCCAGCTTGACTTCTCCACAGGCACCACTAGCAGGGAAGCACAGCTCTGTTAACGCTTACAGACACCTTTCCAGCTTGGCCTAAGAAGCATGCTGAAAAGAACAGGAGGTTCTCACCTCACTGAGGCTACACGCAACGGGAGCTGCAGCTTTCTCAATGCAACAGGTGGGCAAAACTATCTCAGAAAGCACTCAATAGTATTCAAGTATTTAAGCACTGAGCCACGTCAGATTCCAGTTTCCTCCTTTCAAACAACTACAAACGTATATAAACTTTACAATAATAACATAGACAAGATCCTTTCAAATCTTGAGCAATTAATTCAGAAATCACAACCTGTTGCTGTCTCTGGCGACACAAATACCAATGCTGCATTCATCTGCACTCTCACCACTCCAGTCTTCATAAATACAGTGTGCTACAACGTGTCTTAGGCTAAACCTTTCTTGTAAAAACAAATACATCCCCAATAAGTATCAGTTTTTGGCCATTCATGTAAAGTGAAATAATTCAGGAACCACACTGCTCTATTAGCCAAACCCAGTTTGTTACCCCACTTGAAGCTGCAGCTGGAAAAGCATCAGTAGGACCCCATCTCATTTGGGTTTCATCTGCATTAAAACCCACAACGGTCACCAGAACACTTAGTACAAACTACCAAAATCATCTCAGTTAAACCAAAGCATCGCAACCCTTATTAAACTGAGTGCTGTGTGTAACAGACCGAAGGTAAACACATCGCTGATGGTACCTGCCAGCTCCCCCTGCCCCCCAAACTGCCACGAGCAGTAGATCAGACAGCACAAGGTACTGAAAACGGTAACAAAAGGAAGGGTGCTATTTCTGACAGAAGGACACTCACCTTCCCAAAGTCTTTGACATGATATACTTCTCTCTGAGCTCTCTGGGAAACGCCAACTGATCGTCCACCGTCAGATCAGAAAAGACAAACACTGCGGAGATGGGCAGAGAGCATTCCCCTGTTACTGACCTCAAAACTGTTACAACAACAGCACTTCTGAGCTTCTATAGTCAACAACACAGCAAAGCAAACGCTGCCTGCTAGGAACAGCACATAAACAGCAAGAAAAACAGAAATGAGGGAAATAAAGTCACACCAGTGATGCATTCAGCAGCTCACGCCATCACTGAACAGTGAGACCCGGGGGCTGCACCAAGCACAGTGCCCAACTGCCTCCGTGCTCTCACTCCATTAGCTGCATGGCATTCACAGAGACCACCTCGCAGGAAAAATACCCAAATCACTGCAAAAAGAGCCCCGCGGGTCACGCAAAAAGGAACCTGTGTAGGTCACGGTGTATTTTACCCCGGTTATTCTGAATGGACAGCGCGATCTCAGAGTTGTGAGTCAGCGGGAGCCTCCTCCCCTTCCCAATGAGCTCTCTGTTAACAAAAGTTCCGTTCGCACTGTGATCCTCAATGTAGGCAACGTATGAATTTTTTGGTCCCGTTTCCTAATGGAAAAAAAAAAGGAGAAAGATAGCAAAAGGGAAAAAAGGACTATTGAACAGCCCCATGTTCTGAGCCAGCAGTGCTGTAAAGCTGGTAAGGGAACATTGCTCAGCACCTGGTTAAAGGAGTCAGTGCTGAAGGCACTCTGATTTTATTAATAGCGCAACAAAGGTTCACCTTTTTCAGTTATGTCAACAGACAGAAAGATACATAATGCCATAACAGGATGGGAAGCACCCCAATAACAGCAGGGAAGCAAAACCTTCAGCTACAGCAAACGAAAAGGAGCCCAAATGCAGCAGCCACAGACACGAAGGAAAGGAACTGCTTACCTCTGGAAGGCCTCAGGCAGGCAGGGATCTCCAACAAAAGATCACCTCACCCCCACTGCCAGCCCTTAAATGAGGTCAGGGAAGGGGTGGATCCTGGCTGTGCCCCTTCTGGTCACTCGGATACACTGCATACACCTGAGCTCCCTGGGTTGGCCCTGCCTTCCCATCAGGTGCTCCATCACTGCTTCAGGCCATGTCTGAGCATGGGCAGATAACCTTCTTTAGAACCTACCCTGAAAATTCGGAAGTGTTTCTTGCTATAGTTTTGGTAAAATCCAGTCTCGGATAATCCTAGCTTAGAAAAGCTGTAATCGCAGCTTTTGTCTCTTCCAAACCAGTACTCATCGTTCACGCAGTCTGCAGAGGAGAAGTGGAGAGAGAACACGAAGTTATTAACTACTGCACCACAGAACGATGCCATGCACTGCTGTAATGTAGGATAACACAGACATCAGTGTTTGTTCCTCCTAACGCCAACGTGACACCATGCTCTACCAATGCACTGTTTGAAGAAGATGCTGGAGCAACTCTCCTGGGCAGGAAGGCTGAGGGAGAAGAGAAGGGTCAGAGGAGAGCTCGCTGAGACCTTCCAGTGCTTGCAGGGCATTTATGAACAGGAAAGGAGAGACTTCTTACACTGATAGTGACAGAACACGGGAGAGTGGCTTTAAACTAAAAGAGATGAGATTGAGGTTGGATGTGAGAAAGAAATTCCTCACTCAGAGGGCAGTGAGGTCCTGGCACTGCTGCCCAGAGCTGTGGGTGCCCCATCCCTGGAGGTGCCCATGGATGGGCCCTGGGCAGTGTGAGCTGGGGGCAGCCAGCCCACGGCAGGGATGGGATGGAGCTGTGGGATCTCTAAGCTGCCCTCCAACCTCAGCCGCCCCGTGAGCCCATAGTTTCGCCACACACAGTACGTCAGCAGTTTCAGTGCATTATCAGCGCCGTTTCCCTCAGCGACGCACCCGCGCGATGCGGTAATAAACCGAACGGAGCTGCGAGGCGGACAAACACAGCGGGCGGCAGAGAAAGGGCGGCCCGGGGGACGGGCGCGGAACGGCAGCGGCACGGCCCAGCCTCGGCCCGACAGCAGCCCGGGGCCGCCGCTTACGTACCCCAATTGCTGAAACCTTTTCCGAGCGCAAAGAGCCGACCCCACGGCTGGGGAACGAGCTCGTCGGGTTCCGGATCCTCGGGAATGGAGGGCAGCTCCTGCGTGGGCACGGTGTCCAGCGAGCTGAGCGTCCCGGAGCTGGAGGAGGACTGGCTGGCGCCCTGCGACGCGCCGGAGGAGGAGCTGGTGCCGCTCTGCGAATGCTGCGCGTCGCTCTTGGTCTCCCGGGACATGGCGGGCAGCGCCGGGGCCGCGCTCCCCCACGCGCGGAGCAGCGCCGCACCGCCCGCGCCGCCGCCGGGCACAGCGCGCACGCGTGGCGCTACGGGCGCGGCCAATAGCGGCGCGGGGCCGCGCGGGGCCGCCGGGAGCGCGGCTGCGGTGCGGGGATGCAGGCGGCGCTGCGGCTGCGGATCGGGCGGGCGCTCCGCGTTCCCGAAGCGGCCCCGCGGCCGCGCTGCGTCGGGCCCGGCTCCGCCCCGCGGTGCTGGAGCTGCGGCGCCGCTCTCCCGGGCTCCGACGCGGTGCCGCACTTCTGCCCCCGCTGCCGGGCCCTGCAGCCGCCGGCGCCTCGGCCCGACCTCTTCCGGCTCATGGAGTGGTGAGTGCCGGCGGGGCGGCCCCGGCGGCCGCGGGCCGCGCTCCTCACGCCGCCTTCTGTCGCCCGCAGTGACCGCTCCTTCCGCGTGGACGCGCAGCGGCTGCAGCGGCGGTTCCGGAGCTTACAGCGCGCGCTGCACCCCGACCGCTTCGGCCGCAGAGCGCCGGTGAGTGCGGCCCCGCGCTCCGCACGGGGATCCCGCTGAGCCCCATGGAACCGTAGAACCGTCGGAGTCCGAAGGGATCCCCGAGCGCCGTCTGCTCCCACGCGGACACGCGCGGCTCCGTGCCCTGACCGCGGCCGTGCGCGGGGCCGGGGCGGCACCGCCTCTCCGTGCCCCCTGTGCCGCACCGCCAGCGTTCTGAGCGACGCCTTCCTTGGATCCCATCCGAATCTGCCCGCTTTCGGTTTGAAGCCGTCTCCCCTTGTCCCGTCCCGACGCACCCTGCTAAGGAGCCTGTCCCTTCTTTCTGTCTTTAGATACCGGCAGTGCTGCGGTGCGGCTGTGCGGTTGGTGGCCTCGGGAGCTGCGTTTCTGTCGCTGCTTATTGATGTGTTGCTGTTATTTCCCCCTGCAGGAGGAGCAGCACTACTCGGAGCAGCACTCCTCCCTCATTAACAAGGCCTACCAGACCCTGCTGCACCCCCTGAGCCGCGGCCTCTACCTGGTGAGTGTGGGGCTGCGTGGATCCACACACCCACATCGGGCCGGTTGGGGCTGCAGGCGGTGCCACAGCACCTCGCTGCTGTAACATCCATTTACACCATGGGTAACACGCCAGCTTTGCTCCCTGAAAAATTACCAGGACTGCCAGATTTCAGGCTCATGGATACGTGCTCATGTTCACGCACTGACAGTGATGTAAATGTGAGAGCCCGTGTTTCCACACTGCCCTTTCTCCCCCAGTTGGAGCTCCGCGGGGTGGAGCCCGCGCAGGAGACGGACTGTGACACGGATCCCGAGTTTCTCACGGAAATCATGGAAATCAATGAGAAATTAGCAGAGCCTAAGGACGACGAGATCCTCCAGGAAATAGAAGCTTTAATTAAAGGTGGGTCGAGGGCTGATGGGTTTGTGCAGAATGAGTTTCACATTTGTGTCCCTTGTATCGCACAGAAGATGACTTTTCAGGTTGAGGTATTTCAGTATCGCTGTCACCAAATTCTGCAGAACCTGATTATTTTTTTCCCCACAAAATAAGGACAGTCTTTCCTAACTCGTCCCATCTAAAAACCCAGTCCAGCGTAAGAAAATCCGTGTAACAGCACCCGTTCTGATGGCAGAATGGGTGATGCATTGGTCAGGAAAAGGAACTTTAGGTTCCACCTCCAGCAGATCACAGAAATAAAGTGTATTAAAATATATGGGTGTACACATGAAATCACTTGATTTATTTAAACACTGAAGAAGGTGAAAGTAATACAACTTTGCAGCCATTACATTAAGTGATTGTTGTCCTTCTATGAGCAGCTTCCCTGTTGCTGTGGTTAATGAGAGCTGAGGCACTGAGTTAATCAGTGTCTTTAGTATCTGCAGTGGCAATAATGTGCCAAAAGTGTTGAGAATAAGTGGAATGAAAACCAAGTAGAACAGAAGCACGTTAATGGCAGCACTGCAAACTGCTCCACCTGCTGGGTCTGTCTGTAAAGCCATCTGAGTAAAGAAACACCTCTGGAATGATGATGAAAAGAACTGGCAGTGCCAGCACAGCGAGCCCTGTCCGTGTGTGTTTGTGTTATGTGCATTTATGTAACCAGATGTGAATGCAATGATTTGTTTTACAGCTAGACAAGAAAAACTGACCAAAGAGGTGACCGCTGCTTTTGAAAGAGGTGATTGCTTCAATTAAATGCTTAGTTGTGGTAAATATATCAGTTATAAATGCTTAAGAAAACACATTTTCTTATTAAGTCAGCAGGAGCTCACACCGTTCCAGATAAGGTTTTTACACGGGGGAGAAGTCCTTAGGTTTCTCTCTGTGCCTCAGCATTTCTGTATTGTTGGGTTTACGCAACGTGCGTTGTAATCCTGAAATGCCACATGGAATGTGGTGGTGGCACGTGAAGCAGGACAGGCTCCCAGTTTGCTGTTCTTTGTACAGCGAGCACTAAGGACTGTGCTGCAGCCATCCCTGTCAGCAGCCATCCTTCCCCTGCAATTACTGGTGAATTTCATCAAGGAGCAGTTGTTTCAGTATCATTTTTGGAATTGCCCCTGTGTGTACCGGAGTGCTACCAGTCTTTTGCATTCATCAGTGATGGCAGCTGGTCAGAGACGTTCCTCTCCAGCCTGCAGTTCTTGGTTCTGGAACAGCTCTTAAGGGAATCTCGAGATTCGGTTTGAAAATTCTGCCCTCCTTCTGTCAAGTAACGCTCTGTAATTTGTGTTTAATTTCCTTTCAGATGATCTTCAGGAAGCTAAGAAGCTTCTGGCCAAAATGAAGTACTTTGCAAACTTGGAGGACAAACTAAAGAACAAGAAGATCCCTTCCTGATAGTGCCTCCTTTACTATGAACATTAATTAATGTAATTTTTAATTAAACAGCTGATTCAGTAACCAAAACCAGAAAAATGGTGTCTGCCTCCTCCGCCTTTGTTAAAAGCTTTAATTCTGAGAGAAGGAAGACACACCCAGAAGAGACACAGTGTTGGCTGCAGTGCCTGTTCCATCCCAGCTGGGAGCAGCCGTGCTTTTACAGCCAGGAGAAGCTGCTCTGGGTGCCCAAGATCACTGTCCTCATAGAGCTGCAGGTGTGGAAACTGTTACCAGAGAGACAGAAACAGCGTGCAGTTACAGTTTGAGTTCTGACTACTAAAATATGGAGTCTGCTTTACATTGAGGACACGTCCTGGACTAAATGCTTGTTCAGCTCTCCCTTGTCCTCTGCTTTGTCTCCTCCCCAACCACCTCAAGAAATCCTTCAAGGTGAAAGGATTTGGATTTTTTTCTTATCCCCATCTGTCCTTTCTGTTCTCTTGTGCTTTTGGGGATGTTGATTTCCATCAGCCAGGAAATGGCCTTCAAAAATGAGCAGAGGTTCTAAAGCCCTGTTGGATAGTTCAGAGTGCTAAGACACGAGGTTGGGGCAAAAACAAAAAGCACAACTCCACCTCAAACACAAACTGTTTTATTGTCACTGCTTTAGGAAACAAAACATTCTAATGAACCTCGTCATTACTTAATAGAACCTAATAAAGATAAATCACAGGGGGTCTGTACTGCCTCAACTGCTCTGAGATGGAGTGCCTGCGTCGTTCCAGGAGAGCAAGTAGGGATTTCATGTCCTCAAATCTGAGGCTGAGATTATTTGAATTAAAAACAGCAACTAAGGACCTCAAGTTAATGTGCTGAGTAGAACACTTCACACAGCAGCTCTGCAGTCAGTTCACGCTGAATGCCTCAGACTCTGAGCTACAGATTGCTTGGGGGAGCACTAAGAGCTGTTTGGTGCTTGGAGCTCAGAACTAAAAGAGACACTGAGGTACAGTGTCCATCCAAAGGCATCTGATGCAGCAGTGCAGAGTGGGATTCACTGAACCACCCCGGCCACCATTTCCCCATTCTTACATCATCATCATCAAATTTTGTCTCAACACTAACAGCAGTATCTGTTCTAACAGCACGTTAGGAAGATTTACTTGCCTTTACTGAAGCTTCCTCTGAATATGCAGGAGGAAGGAACACACTACCTGTTCATAGCATTACAGTGTTAATTTAAAGGACAGCATTCGTAATTCTCGTTAAGGTCATTCTGCTACAGCTGTGAAATGACACTTTTTTCAGTAGTCATCGTGGAGTTGGCTCCTTTCATTAAGCTCTGTGTCCTTTTCTTTGCTTTTTCCTCCAAAATTAAGTTTGTGAAATTCCTTCTTGATTTCCAGGAATGATTTGTTTTTTGTCTCAGGAATGACAAGGAAGATGAAAGCAGCCACTAAGGAGCACTCCAGTAAGAACACCACAAAACAGTACTGCTTCAGTCCTCTCTGAAAATAAATGGCGTTTACGATGGCAGTCTACTTCAGTGCGACAGTGGGTTTTGGAACACAAAAAGCCTGTGTTGTTTTCATGAGAACCTGACTGCCTGACCCCCAGCACAAAAACCCAGTGGGCTCCCAGAGAAGACAGACCCCACCAGCCCTGAGTGCTCATTCTGCCTCTGCTTCGACATGAGAACATGATGGAGCATTAAGATGTTTAATTCCAATCTCAGTACCTGAAGAAACTTTTTGTTTTGATGCCTTCTGTTTTTCCTTTTAAATCTGAACCCCTCCTGCACCCCTTTTACCTAAAAAGTTTAGGTCCTAACAAGCAATAAAATGCCACACTGGTTGTGCTTCGTTGAGGGTTTGCGTGCGCCCTGTGCTGAAGTGACATTTCATAACCAAGAGCACTTTGATGGAACCTTAGAGCAGAGTTAAGTGGGAGGCAAAGCAACCTGAGATGCCAACTTACCACTATGAAGGGAAAAAGCATTCCAATGGTGAAGAAACTAACCCAGCTCACAGTGCCTCCGATCACACAGGCAGCAGGACGCGAGGACTGCACGAAGATTTCAGCCGTCAGAGTATTGGTGATGCCACCTGGGGGGGTGCAGTGAGAAACAACACGTGACTGTGGCACGTGGCTGCTTACAACGTTCTCCTAACGGCAAAAATAAATACTGCTGCCTCACACAGCACAGTTGCTCACATTCCCCCTCACACCCTCCAAGACAGCTCAGCATTTTATAACACTCTTTACTGGGTGATACCTGGTCCCAGCCCAAAGCTCAGGATGAAGGCAAATATCGATGCCATGCTCACGTAAGGCACCCAGGAGTACAGTTCCTGGAACAGAAGAGAAATGGAAAGCTTTAGTTCATATTTTGATAATCGAGCTTAAAATTTGGGCTTAAGTTACACATTCCTCAGCTATTTTATTTCAAGTAACACCAGCAATCATTCAAGGATGCTTAAGTCTTCTATACATAACAGGACTGCTTCAGAGAAAGTCAGAACTGCTAATTTGATTGTACCAGATGGCTCCAGCACTTCTGCTGAAAAGAGGTGAAAAAGTCACATCAGCACGGAAAATAATTACGTGCTGTGATGAGCTCAACATTCTGTCAGTGCTTGTTTTGGCATTTCAGGATGATCCCACGAGTTATCTAATTATCTCTGAGCGCTCATAAACAGATTCTCCTCATCACATTGTTTATGTGTACGTAAAGTTCAGCAGTGCAGTAAAGGAGCACAAGGATTACCAAATGCATGCATCTCAGGTCCAAACCTGAGCTTGAAATGTCGTTATTCGAAAGCAAACTCAGAGGTTTAAGAAAGCTACAATTTCCTCTACACGTTCGTTTCAGGAGATCTGTGGGACAATCTCATCTGAGCTGACACAGCGTATAGTACTCACGATGCATCTCTTAATACTGCATCAGAAAGTGTGGCGAGATGTTGTCTTCCTGTGGTTAACTTAAGGCACTGTGAATATCTCCAGGGATTTCCCACTGGTTTTGTTCATTTACATCTTACAGATTGAAGCACCTTTTGAACTGAAGCATTCAGAGCATATTTCTGTTTAACTTCGCTTTACAGTTACATGACTGAAGCAGGCTCTGACACTTAATACCACCACTCTCCAGTATTTCAGCCCAGAATTACTTTAAAGGATAGTTTAAATGTTATGCAGTTTTGTCAGCACTGAACGCAGCTGCGACTTTAAAACAAACACAGGACCAAATCTTCTGAGAGCTCTCTCTTCATAGAAACAGCTCCAGAACCAAACAACGTTGCAGCTGGTACCATTTTTACAGTGCTGTTTCACCAGCACAGCTCCCATCTTCCAGCTTCTCTTTGACTGTGACACATTCACACCCACTGCTGGTTATATCATGTAACATAAACGAGTCCTACTGTACACCTGGTAAGTCAGAGAGAACGTTAAAACGATGCTCCAGAGGGTCATCAGGAGGTATCCCCCAAGGATGAGGTATCTTCTTCCCACGCAGTCTATGAGCAAACCCTACAGACAAGACAGTGTTTTGTTACCACACCGAGCTCGTATTCACCACCATGAAATCTGTCTGCAGCAAAAGGCAGAAGGAACTGCTGCATACACAGGTGAGTGCTGTGAGGCATTCACAAGCCCCAGTGCCAAGTGTCACGTAGGGGATTTTTTCGGCTGAGATCCCAGCTTGCTCAAAAATGTAGGTTGCATAGAAATAAATCTACGACAGAAGGAAAAAGAAACACAGGATTAGGCATTTGCAATAAGTGAAAGGCAAAATCACGCTGACGTTAATCATACACCTGAATCAGTTTCATGAGTTACTAATGTGATGCAAACAGAAGGAAGAAACTTGCATTAGTGTCTAGGTAAATATACTGCCATCACAAAAGCAAATAGAATTATTCGACTTCCTTGAATAATTACATATTTAATGCTTCATCATTCTGAAGCTACACGTGCTGGGACAAGCTGGTCCACCTTTCCTCACTTTTTCAGAAGTATAAAGATGTCAACACCAGAATGAAGGTATTCTTGCGAGTAATTAATGTAACACAGAAATGAAAAGAAGGGAAAAAAACTGACACACAGAAATGTGTTTCAATTCAATAAATCTGAATAAGACACAGGTGCTCTTCCTCAGCTTATTTCTGTGAGCTTCCCTTACTTCAACAAAAGGTCGAGAAACAAATGGAAGCCAAAACCACTTGAATTACCCAAGTATCAAATCTTACAGCATTTATCCCACTGAGCTGCTGGCCCATAGTCACCACGATGACAGTCACGAGCTGCCATCGCACAGCGCGGTCAGCGAAGAGCTGCCACGGCTTCTTGGCCTTCTCCCCGTCCAAGGCAGAACACTCCCGCTGTATGTCCTCCATCTCCCTCTGATACCGTGAAGAGCCGTGAAATCGCTTCAGAGCTACAAGCAAAGCACAGCACAACACACTCACTTTTACCCATTCCACAGTTTCTGGAAACTCATCTCTCCCCACAAGGACCCCACTTTTGCCAGGATACGAAAGTTCTCTGCTTTAAGAAGCTAAGAAAAGCAGGGATTTGCTTTGTGACTTGTTTTTCGCTTGCTGGTTTTCTAGAAGGAAGGGTATTCTCTTGACTTCTGCTTTGCCATGGTGGATCAGGAGATGTGAGGCACTCCTTTCCTTTTATTGAAGTGGAATATCTGAGTTTGAAGTACTCCCTAGGCAAACTGCTTGGAATTGTTTTATATCTGGGCCACAAACCACAGAAGAGTCCTTCCACTGGAGGACATTCACAGCAGGTTACAGTCTTCTTCAGTTCCAGACAATCATCACATCTCTGTTATGTCCACGTCTTTAATTTTGCCAGTGGGATGCATTCATTGGACTGCAGCGAAGAAGATAACTAATTGTTGGAAAGCAAAAGATTACTTGAAGTCATTTGGATTCAAGACCAAAGGCCGTGTAACTCTGTTGTGCTGATAAAGAGAAAAGTAAACTCTGGAACCCAATGCACTCATTGTAAGCTTCTGAAGATGCAGAGAAAGAAGGAGCACTGTCAGTTACCTTTGGCACAACTCAGCTCATCACCTCTATCAATAAGAAGATATCTGGGACTTTCAGGAAACCATGGCAGGAACAAAAGTTGGGCAAACGCTGGAACACAGCTGCTGGATAGCAGAAGAGGCCAGTACGCTTCTGCACCTAATATTTCCCTGGGAGAGATGTGGGGAGAAAGCAACATGTTTGCCCTTCAATAGAAGCTTCCTGAAACCATCTTATGAACCTCAGCAGAAAGAGGTTTCCAAGCATTCTCCAGACACTCTGAAATCAGGCTTCAGTCAGGAAGAAACAAGCAATGCTGCTTTCCTGCTGTTTGCTGCTGTGTTGATTCCAAGCATTAGTTTCAGATATGCTGTAGCACTGTTTTTTTACACAGAAAGGAGTTGTTAACATTGGTACAGCTGCAATCACCAGGATGAGGAATTGTGAACTATCTAAACTGACTGAAGAGAAAGTAGTGACCATAGATTAGCTTGCATTAAGTTTGCACTCTAATTTCATTGCACTTCAAACCCAAACATTCAGCAAAGTCAGTTAATTAAGAAAATGGTATAAGGAAAAAGGAACTTCTAAAGGCTTAGGGTGGTGGGACAGAGAGAAGAGGAAAAAAAAAAAAAAGATGAAGCAGATAACGAGCTGTGACTCATTAGGGCAGGAGGAAGCTTGTGGCAGACTACATGAAAGAAGCGTTTCATCTAGAATTTTTCAGGAACCAACCATACAAAGTCCTTAGCAACCTCATCTGATCTCACAAGGGGCAAAACCAGCAGTACTGCTATCGTACAGAAATTAAAGAGGCCCTCCCTCAAGTGCTGTCATACCCACTGTGTTACACTCCACTCTCCAGCAGAAATTGGCAAAAAAATGATCTTGGCATAACTGTACCCACCTACTAGTGCTGTTCTGTTTGACACATCAATACTGAGAATAATTCCCTGGGGAGAAAATACAGACAGCTTGCAGTTTGAAGAATAAAATGGCAACAGTAGGTTTCTCGGGTTGTGCTGTCAGACCTTCTGTATGAGTTGGTTCAGTAGTGGTACAGTGAGGACTTCTCAGGAAGCTGCAGGGAATTGCAATTCCTTACACACAAGCAATATGAGGTAGAAAAGTATATACACTGCTCACCTCAAACCAATTATCTGTCCTGTCAGAATGCCCCCAGTCAGAAAGATGGAGCTACCCATGGCCATGCTTCCTCGGAGATGCTTTGGGGCAACCTCCCCAAGGTACAGGGGCTGCACACAGAGCCCAACACCTGCAAGTCAAACATCTCTCTATGAACAGACTGTAATCTTAGCAGTGTTTCACACATCACATGATATTGTCCACTTAACCCTGGATAAGAATGCCTGTTCCTTTACCAGACTCTGCTTCTTGAGATGCCATTAATGAAATATTACCTTCTTCTGGCTAATTACAACCACACCAAAGATATGGCTCTTCGTGCCTTTGCAAGCAGGTCACACTATGGCAGCTCAGCATTACGTGACTCCAGCCTTTTCAGCCTCCAGGTTTTGCTTTGAAATATACCACTGAACTGAAACACATTGGAAACTCGACTTTTCCTGTGAATTATCTGCCTTAAGATTCCAAATTAAACAACAGAATGTCTTTCAGATTGTATCTACAAAGCAGCATACAAGGAGGTACTGTAAAATCTGAGATCCACCAGGAACGTTAAGTCATCACACACCACAGCGTACTGAAAGCAGGAATAGGAAACCCCTCACCTGAATTTATACCGACCAAAAACCTTCCGACAATCAGTAACTCGAACAATCCTGTTGGAAAACTGATCCCCATTAAAAGGGCAGCCAGTATGGCTATAGCATTATTCATCAGAAGAGCTCCCTTCCTAAACGGGGAGAGAAAATACGGAATAATCGCTCACACGCTTTCAAAAATGTTTTAGTTTGGGGTAATGTGGAAAAACGGGCTTTGGTCAGAAGAGACATGCTGCTAACAGGAAAACTGATACAACTGCACACACACATCTAAGAACAGCCATCCCTGGCAAGGTAGGAGCATGGCCCTGCTCGTTCACACTGTGTTTGTATGGAATGATGATGGAATATTGCACATCTCACAGCACATCCTTACCACTAACACAGGGCACAGACGCACGCTCAGGGGGAATGTGTTTCCACACAGAGTTTCCATACTCTTGGAAGTACTCCTAGGAAGAAAGTAGGAAAACAGAACGTGCTCTGGGCCCGTCCCTGCGACTCACCTGCCGAGCTGGATTGCCATGCTGCCTCCAATAAGGGCTCCACACAGGCCACCAAGTGAGAAGATAGAAGCAATGACAGACCAAAGAAAAGTCAACAGATCTGGATTGAGTTCCACGTGATAACGACTGGCCCAGGTTTCGTTTAAGAACTTGTGGATGTGCTGCAGTAGAGAAAGAGTGGTGTAAGTACAGTGTCCCGTGTGGCCCTACAGCATCCTAACTCCTGGAATCCCACTGTGGGGGCTAACAAGCAGGATCTAATCTGACCCAGCAGACAAATGCAATAGCAGATGCAACACTGGAAGATGTTACTTATTTACCATTTATTCTGTTAATTACTCTAAAGCTGAATTACCACAAAACAAAGTGCTTTACCTGAGTGGGGGCATTGATAATGGAAACATTATATCCGTACTGAAAGGTCCCTCCAATTCCCACAGAGCAAACAGCCAGAAGCAAGGTCCAGCTGGGAAACTAGAGAACAAGAAGGTTACGTGTGAGCACAGGCAGGCCCCTGAACTCACACGTGTGCAACACCTAGGAGAAAAGTCAGTGAGGTAATCATAGACCTCTTGGACAGCGAAACTATTTGGTTAGAAAATGATACGAGCTCTCAAATATCTGTAGCAGGAGAATCACTGATGTTGGCCACAATCGTAGCGTTTTTTGGGGACACAAACGTGACAAACTTCCAGATTAACTGTAGGATACACGACTGCTGCACAGCTGATGGCATCGACTGTGGGAACGTGTTTTGCACCACCCATGCTGTGCACCCTGTCTACCTTTTACGCTGAATTTCAGGACCCAATAGGAGAAAAATCCACGTAACATTCCCATTAGTTGCCTTACGGTTTCCTGAGGAGAAAAAAATATTTATCTGAACGACAGCCAAAGCGATGAGTAACCGATAAGGGCCGTGGTGAATGATGTAGGAAAACAAAAGTGACACGTGCCAAACGCTGGCACCACACACTCAGCTCTTTCTGTTAACCAAGTGCCATCCACGTACCTCGTGTGCCTCAGGGGCCACAGCCATGCCCTGTAACACCTTCATTTTGCTGAAGGCAGCGTGGCCAACAGATGGTGCCGTGTGCCCTCTATCTCAGCTGGGAGGTGCTGATGTTTGAATGAGCCTTTGCAGAACAGTTTGGAATGAGGAAAATAAAACTGAGAACGCCAGCATCAGAAACATACGAAGGGGAACTGGTTTCCAACAACCTTAAGTACAAACAGTACTTAAGAACAAACAAATCAGAGAAAAAGCAATGCAGATTACATCTCACCATTCACTTCTTGCTGAGAATAATTATTTCTGACATAATTTCCACTCGTAGTCTCTCCATTCCCATTTTATCTTCTTCCAGCAATAAAATTAAGTTTCACGCATAACTTCAAGTTTAAAATAGTCCAGAGTCAAGATAACCCTGGCAATGATTTCCTATGCCTGCTGAAGGCATGGTTTTAATCTACATAACAGGACCACAGGCCGTCCAAGCACCATTAGAGTGGAACAAACAAGAAGCAGCACAGCAACCCCTGCGTATAAAATCCACTACGATGAGCTCAGGTCCACTCCTTCTCCCTAAGACCCTCTTACTCTTCTGAGCCTCCGGTTCCAGGGTGAGAGCTAAACATCAGAAAGTGAGAAGACACTGCAAGCAGCCAGGAAAGGAGCCCAGGACCACTGACCTGAACCACAACCACTTTCTTTTGCCATGACACCTCCATTTATCTTCCAGCCCAAGTCAGCCTGCTCACTCCCCTCACACGCTGTGTCACATGTGCTGCAGCGTGGGCCCGGATTTCTTAGGCTACAGACAACAGCCCTGTGTGTTTCACGAGTTATTTGACTCGTGATGGTTTATGAACATTCCACCTAATTAACCATGGAAAAGCTGGGCATTCCACAGCCACAACACAGTGCTGTCAGAGCCACAGACTTTCTGCAGGACCCATCTGTGAGGCCACAGAGCTCCGCTTACCTTGCTGGGTGCGCTCAGCAGGGGCTGGGACTCCATCCTCAGCACGGGCTGAATTAATTTCCTTTGCAATAATTAGCAAACTACACTACAGGGACAAAAGGTGCCAAAGAAAGCGAGTTGTAGTTGTAGGAAAACACAGGTGTCCGTGCTCCACCTGCAGCCACGGGGATCCTTGTCTTAATTAAGACAGAAATCGGAGAGAGGATGAGGATGGAAAGGTCCTCATGGATCCCCCGGCTCCATCCCACCCCTGCCGTGTGGCTCAGGCTGCCCACGGCCTCGGGCACCTCCAGGGATGCGGAACCTGCAGCTCGGAGCAGCAGCGCCGGGACCTCAGCGCCCTAAATACCCCAAAGCCCCGCAAAGCCGCAACAGCTGACACCAAAAGCCGAGCGCAGCCCCAGCGACACGTCTCACAGAAGCGGCCTCCATCCGCCCCGCAGCTCCCGCGCTCGGCTCCCGAGGAGCCCCGCACGGCGTTACCTGGCGCTCCGGAGCCATGCCCGCCTCCCGCCCGCCGCCCTCAGCCGAGCGGCGCCGAGCTCCGGCCCGCCCCGCCCCGCGGTGGCCGCAGAACTACAGCTCCCGGCGTGCCCCGCGCGGCGGGGCGGAAGGCCTGGAAGCCAGCGGGGCTCTGCCGGGGTCGGACAACTTCGGGCCCGGCCCGGAGCGCTCCGGGAGCGGTGAGGGGGGGCGGCCCGGCGCCGCGCCCGTACGGACCGCGGGGCTGAGGGACCGCGGCTGACGGAGCAACGCGGGCCGCGCTGAGGGCGTTGGGGGGGCGGGGACGGAGCTCGGCGCTGACGGCGTCTTTCTTTCTCCCCGGCAGAAGGAATGGCGGCTCTGGGCAGGTCCTGCCAGGGCATCCCCGCGCTGGAGTTCCCGCAGGCCGCCGACCGCCCCGCCCTGCCCGGGGACGCCGCGGGGAACGGGAGCGGCTGCGGCTCGTCCGGCGTGTGCCCGCCCGGCGGCTTCGACATCGCCTCCTTGGCCGCGCTCGGCAGTTACAACGAGGCCGTGGCCGTGCCGCCCGTGGGCTCCTTCACGCCCGCGCCGCACCCGCAGCGGATCCACGGCCGGTGAGTGCGGGCACGGCCGCGCCCGGCGCTGTGCCGGCCCTCCGGTCCGCCCCGGGTCCCGGAGCGCTCGTGCTTTGTTTTCTTCCAGTTAGTGCGCCTTAGAATTGCGTTGCTTGTCTTGCCGCCTTCAAGTCTGTTGCTGAGGGATGAAGAAGCTTTGAAAAACTAAAGAAACGGGAGCACATTTACCGAGATCTTGGTCGTAGGTGCTCACGGTGGCTGAGGTTGGAGGGCAGCTTAGAGATCCTACAGATCCATCCCATCCCTGCCGTGGGCTGGCTGCCCCCAGCTCACACTGCCCAGGGCCCATCCATGGGCACCTCCAGGGATGGGGCACCCACAGCTCTGGGCAGCAGTGCCAGGACCTCACTGCCCTCTGAGTGAACAATTTCTTCCTCACATCCAACCTCAATCTCCTCTCTTTTAGTTTAAAGCCACTCTCCCGTGTTCTGTCACTATCAGTGTAAGAAATCGCTTCCCTCCTGCTCATGAGCACACTGCAAGTACTGGAGGGCAGCAAAGAGAGGCTCCCTGGAGCCTTCTCTTCTCCAGGCTGCTCTCAGTGACTTCTCCCAGGCTGTACCCATGCCTGGGATTGCCTCACCCCAACTGCACCACCTTGCTCTTGGCTTAATTAAGCATCACTGCCTTCTCACGTGCCCAATTTTTGCACCTTCTGATGAGCTCTTAAGTTCTGATATATTTTAAAAATAGAATTGCTCTTTGAAATGTATGGACACCATTTTTTTTTGTAAGGACTCAACAGTTCTGTCAAATGTTGCTGTTTGATTATGCTTAATGCACGTTGCCATGAGGCATTATATTAAGGGGCTGAAGTTAGATCACGTGCTGCTTCCTTCAGCATTTGGATCGCAGCACAAATTGCTCTGGCCCCTTTGGTGAAGAAAATAAGGAGAAGAAATGATGGGGCATTCTGCTCAGAGCTCAGCAGGTACAGCCTTCCACGTAGAACAGAATGGTCCTTTTATCAGACATTTTCTCTCCCTTTGCAGCTGGTGACACACAGTGGCTGTTGCTCTTAGCATTGCTCAGGCTGTGAGTGAAGTTTGAAAAGAGAGGAACGTGTTTGGAAATCAGTGTCAGGATCGTGTATGTTCCCACCAGTAACTGTTTCTGTCTGTTTTGCAGTGTCTCCCTTCGATGTGGAAGGAAGCATAAGCTAGAAGAAGAGTCAGAAGGGTAAATTCAATTTGTGTTTTGTGTCCTGAAAAAAAAGTAATTTGCATAAGTAATTGAGCATATTTATCTACGGAATGCATAGGAAGGGAACTTCTTCCATCACTTCAATTTGGAACTCTTCCCCCGAATTGCACATGAGCCCAAACACGCTGCAGTTTCCTCAGTCATTGTGTAGTACTGATGTTGTTGCATGGATAAGAGCAGTGTTGATGCATTATTTCATAGTTCATCAAGCCAGCTGAAACGTACGTGACTTCCTCTGACATATTTTCCTGTAGAATGCCACATTTCTCTCGGGTCAATTGTAAACTTATTTTGTTTCCTAGCTGTCCCGTGAAGAAGAAGAGACTGACAGGAGCCAAAAACTGCCCTTTGAATCCCAGCACTGAAGAGTGGATTCTCTGTGCAGGTCAGCAGGCAGCTGGGGAGGTGGCAACAAGTCAGTATGGTGGCAGCCATCCCGAAACTGCCATGTTAGAAATTCCCTGTGAAGAAATGGAGCAGACAATGGGGGAGCAGCAGTGCGAGGTTGCTCGCAGGAAGCTTCAGGAAATTGAGGACAGGTAAATGCAGGGATTGTCTGGCCTGGCTTTACTAAGCTTTACCTGGTTTTGGTGGGTATTATGGGGTAATGGTAGCATTTACAATGGTGTTGCCACACTGCTAAGTCTGGGATGAGTGTTCTGTGCAAGTGGTGTCTGTCAGCTGCCTGTGGAGTGTGAGAGTTGTGCTTGATAATGTGATCTGAACTTGAGGATGTAAGAACAAGAGGTGCTGAATAAGTACCATCTTGAAATCATCACACAGCATCAATATACTGTCCTGGGTCTCCAGGTTCTTCTGTGTGTATCCAGAGCTCAGATTTTTAACTTACAGTATCTATTCAGAATTGAGCTCAGCTTTTCTTTTTTCCTTCCCAACAAACCGTAGCTTGTTCTGTGATTAACTCTTCAAAATGCTCAGGGTAGATATGAATTTGTGAGTGTACAGAATAGCGTGAATCAGATTTCTTTCCTCGTGTGTAAGTCTGAGGTTCATCTTGTTAAGAATCAGGGGGCTTGGAAGTGGGGTGGCTCTTGTCAGTCCCCCGCAGTCATGTAATAAACGTGCACCCTTGCCTTCCAAAGACTTTTGGGAGTGTCATGTGGATGTGTTGGTTGGCTGCAGCTGAGCTGGTATTCCAGAATACTCTGCAGTGACTGCTGTGGGCAGTTAGAGAAGCAAAGAAGTCATATAAATAGAAAAGCCTTTTTTTTTTTTTTTTAGAGTGCTTAACACATGATGCATGAAAGGATGCGTTTTTCATGGGTAAATACGAGCAGTCCTTTTTTGTCATTATTTGGCAATATCTGCATTACAAAGTATGCTTTGTGCCTCAGAGGATTATTCCCCACCTCTCCCAGCTGCTCTGCTCAAATTTCTTTAAAAGGTTTATGAAAAACAGAGGAGATGCTCCACTTTGCTCTGGATTCCTCAACGTTTTGTACAGTTTTAATCTCAGAGAGGTTGATGCAAAGTCTCTCAAGGTTAAGAAATGTATGCAGTAGCTTTTCAGTAATTCTCAAAGCGCACAGGTGGGGAACTGAGGCACTGTTGGAATAGGACTGAATTGTACACCTTCCCCAGAGGTGAATGTGGTTTATGTTTTCTTAGTGTCATTGTGCACTGCTGGACGATGCGAAGATAACAAAGCTAGCTCAGGTACCAGAAGCTGCTTGAGTGGCTTCTATGGTTACAGTCATTCTCAGGGTATATTGGCCCAAGAGAAATTCGTGTGAACACGGCCCCGCTGCTTCTGGTACCCCAGCCTAGGCCACATATCTGCACGGCGCAGTGCACATGGATAGAACTGTAGTCTGCAGTGGATGTGCCTGTTAAAAGTATGCTCAATAGTGTTTATCTCCCTCTTCCCCCTCCGTTCCTAGGATAATTGATGAAGATGAGGAAGTTCATGCTGATGGAAATGTTAGCAATCTGCCCACTCTTATCCTGTCAGATACCCTTAAAAAAGGGATGAAGAGGGATTTTGGTGAAGGCCTGACAAAGAAAATAATAGAGTCTATGTAAGTTCTGGAGGAAATCCTGGTGCTATGTAGCTAACACGTGCAAATGAAATGAGAGACACAGTCTCGTGTTTGTGGAGATGTCCTGAATTACAGCGTGATGCAGCCAGCATTGCGTACCCTGGTCAAAAACAGGGAAAGCTGTCCTAATGTAAAACAGAATTAAGTGTACCCGCAGTGGTCATCGAGCTGCCTGTTCTGTGCCCCTGGTTTGTACAGAGTGAAATATTTGGAATGAACGGTTACGTCCTCATTTTGATGTATGTGGGTTCCCCAGAGGTGGTCCTCAACTGTGACCAGCAATGCCCGTCCAGTTTGGTGGAAAAGAAAACAGGGCTAGAAGTAATGGAACCAGAGGAAAACTGAATAGGCAAAAAGTTGGAATATGCATCCTGGAGTATAGTTCCAGGCTAGCACAGTGGATGAAGATACTCACTGGTCTTCTGCATTTAGCAGTTGTGGTTGAAGAGCTTTAACTTAACTGACACTCCGTCCCTTGCAGGAGCCGTCCCTCTATGGAGCTGGTGCTTTGGAAACCGCTTCCTGAATTCCTCACAGATAAACTGAAGCCTGTTTGTGTTAAGAACTTCAGGCAGCAGAGTACTGAAGGGTGTCAAGCTAAGCAGTCAACACCACAAGCTGCTTTTGAGCCACGGACTGAAACATTCCCTGAGTCACAACAGACTGCCATGTCTCCAGATCCGTATGCCAGTTTGGGAATCTCTGGATGTGCAGAAGAAGAAATGGAGCTGTAGATGCCAAATTGTAGACTGAAAGTGGTGACCTTGTGATGTTTTTTTTTTTTGTTGTTGTTGTTTTGATTCCTTCTTTCCTTCTGGTTTGTGTGAATCTGAAGTTTGATTGTTTTTTTGTTTTCCTAGCAGCAATTGTAAGAACACGGGTTGGCCAGACACAACTTTAGGGTTTTAAAAAAGATAATTCTGGTCTGTTAAATGTTCTCATTTTTACTGAGAAGGCAACCCAGTGGGGGCCTTTGGAGCAAGGAAGCAGCTTTCCATCTTTGTTAATGATGAAATATCCTCCTGATGTCCCTTGAAAGGTTTAAACTCCAAATAATGCTATGGTGGCTCAAGCCACGCTCTTCTCTTACTGAGCCATTTAGACTGGTGTGCATACTGTGCTTGGTCAGTTACTTTTATCCACATTAGAGAAAGGTATTGAAAGGAGGACGTACTCCTGAGTGTAATCAGACAGGAAAGTCACCCCTGTAGGAAGACAGCTCTTCAGGCAATTGCTGTTTCATCTGCAGCTTGCTCTTGTGACTCCAGTGCTGAAATGATACAGTCTGCTACTTGGTAGGGAACGAGTGTCGCAGCTGAGCAGAACCCTCGTGCTTTGTAAAGTAAAACTGGCTGCTGACTTGGGAGGTGACTGTAAACTGTAGTCCTCTTTCGTTTATGGTCTCATAAATGTGGGGTTTTAATGCTCCTCCTCTCCACGTGGCATGAAGTGTAGAGAGAAGTGGTTCCCAACACAGCTAATTCACCTTTGACATCGTGATGTGATTCTTGATTTGAATTGAGCTGGGAAGGCAGTTCAGGACAGCGTAACTGGGTTAAATAAGTGATGTCCTTTAATTTTGCTAAGGATGGTATGTAAATCTGAGGGAGCTGATGTTCTGGGGTAAAGGCGGTCAGATGCTGAGTGTCAAAGTAAATGAGTCCCAGACTTTGAGACTGCTGACATGATGGTGAAGAAGATGCTTGTTGTTTGCATGAGGAAAGCTACATCTATGATCTAAGCCAGAATATGCCATAACAATGCCACAAAATTTACACAGGTGGATGCCAAAGTAATTTTGTATCCTGCTTAGGGCGTTAGGGAATCCTCAGTGCACTATGGCTGTAGCTTTTCTCCATGCTCGCTACTTCTGTTACACTTCAGCAAGGCAGAGGATGTCATCTGGTCTGAGGTCCTTGGCCTTTTCCAGAGAAACCCAAACTGAGGCTTTTGTTGAAGAAAAAATTCCTTTCCAATAGGTTCAGTTGAGTCTTAGCATCCCAGCTTGTATCTGCCATCCTGCTGGCATGAAGGAGCAGGCACACTGGCCTCTCAGTGATGCAGCTGTCTGCATAGAAAACTTATTCTTCTGGTGCACAGCTGATGATCTTTGTGATTTTTTTTTAAGTAACTCATAGGTGCTAGTTTGATTTTAAGCTTCTGTTTTTAGTCACTCCTCCTTTCGGCTCAGAACAGCAGCTTTCTCAGCTGTTCTGTTATTAAATCCTGTTCAATCTCGCTCTTCTGGTTGAAGGTTACCTGAAATTTGCTGTCTGGCCAAAGTATTGCGGAGCTTCACTAAGAACATTCCAACACCGATAGGTATTATGCAGAACGCTGGTAGCCAGGTTCCATTCCGGGGCTGTGGGGCGTGCGTGCAGCTTTCTCTTGCTCCTGTATCTATTTCAGAGTCTGTTATAAATCTCTTGCATGTCACGTGTAGAATTTCTCATGAATTATTATACTGTTGAACTTGCTTAAAACGTACAGCCTTTGACTGCTACGTGGCTTGGGGACGGAGTGATGCAGTTTAGGGCAGGCTGCAGTAGGAAATGCGGTGCCTCTAAAATACCTATTTCTAAGGCTGCAGGATTAGAGCAGAAGCTCGAGATTGGGAGTGTTGTAGCTGAGAGCTCTGATGCTCAGAGAATGGAAAGGATAAAACATCCAGAAATCTGATGAAACCATCTCAGCAACGTTGACATCTTGGCATAGGGTTTAGGAAACTCCAGAAGCATGGATGTTCCTAAGGCAGCTTCTTCCCTCTCAGAAATACCAAACTGTCCTTTAAATTAACAAATACTGACCTCTTGTTGTTCTGCATGAAGCAGACAAAAGCAGCAGACTATGGACAGAGACCACGAGATGGGGGAGAACTGCACCCAATGGATTTGCTTCGGTTTAGAAAATTTACTTTAAAATGTTTGCTTGTTTATGCTGTTATGGCAGAACAGGGCTGAAGTGCCTCAGCTGGTGGGGGAGGAAAGGCAGGAACCAGTTACCTGCAGGGGCTGAGCAGAGCCCTTGCTCCAGCACGCCGTGAGGGTGAGAGGACAAGCTCCCAGGCACTTCCAAACTTCTGTATTTCTTGAGTTTGATTTGTTGTTGCCTTCCTTAAAAGACTTTATTCATTCTGTTTGCGAGGAAGATAGAGAAGCGATGCAGTATTAGGGAAAAGTTTTATTTTGAGATATGGAAGAGCTGATTCTGGTCTGCCTTCTCCTGGGGCCAAATCACCATTTGTATGTGAGTTTTTTCAATAAATTTTCTGAAGTATTTTTAGATGGTGCACTTCATCCTTCATACTGCGAGCTACATAAAGGCAGTATGGGAGCCAGCTACACACTGCTGGACTCAGCAGCAGCAACTCTGACTTGTAGAAAGTGTTTTCTGGGGAGAAATCCCAGTAAACAACACCAGTTCGTACCAGAACCCACACTGCCACGAAGCGTCAGTAAGCCGCACCATGAAACATCTGCAACTGTGAAGAGGGAACAGAGGGCATTAGGAGTACTCCACTTTTGTCAGCTGTTTTAACCCATCTGGGGAGAAAATGTATTAAAGAGTCCAAACACAATGGGAATACAACCAGAGGACACCAGATTTTAAAGGCTTCGTGTTTGTGGCTCATCGAGACATTTTTGGATCTAAGTGGAAATAATACACTACTGACAGCAGGCAGGCTGTACCCATGTCACTGGGTGGCAGTGTTGCTGCTGTTTTAATTGGTTAATGACACCCGGAAAGCTGTGCAGTAACAGAGCTGCTTCCAACAGCACATACCGAGGGTTATCCCACTTCATTTTACAGGGCATTTACAGTTCTTCAGCCCATGTGTATTCAAACAGTGCTGCAACAGCTGAAGCACTGTAGGTCAGCACAGGTCTCACCCTGCAGAGATCAATCAGCACAGGCAGCTGTGCTAGCCTGAGGTACAGAAGTACAGAAAGACCCACTCTCAGAAACAGAAGAGAATGGAAAGCTTCCAGATACCCCCTTCCCCACTTCCACTGACATACAAGGCGAGAAGTGAGCTGCATTGCACTTTTAATTGCACAATATAGTTAATAAAACGGAGAAAAAGCAACTCTACATAGCCAACAGAAAACAAGCATTTACACAGTAAATCTGTAAAACGTACAGACTATTTAAACCCAGCTGTCTAAACACGGATATCCAATAAAGCTTTGATTTCCAGGTTCATTCCAAATCACCAAGTTATTGAGAAATTAAGTTTCTTCTCCTAAGAGAACACTGAGTGGGAGTGGTAGGGAAGAAAAACAGCCGAGTTCTCTCTCCTTACCAGTAGAAATGCATGGCCATCACTACATCTACCAGCGTTCATAGGAAGAAACAAGCAACGCTTTATGAATACAATCAATTCCACTCCTTCCCACCCCCCAAAAGGTCATATCCTGTTACCCCGCCAGGAGATAACCAGGGAGAGTTAACACTACCAAGTTAGACACTGATCAGCTGAGGAAAGAGTTCATTAGCAAAGCTATCCTCCCACGTGTGGTCAGTGTCAAGTGGAGAGGGCATGTCACTGAAGGGTGACAGGGATCCTTCATATCCAGAGTCACTACCAGCATCCAGCAGATAGCTTGAGGCTGCAAAGCTATGATGGGAGGGAAGCAGATGAGAGATGCCCAGCTCGGGCATTAAGCTGTCTACAGGTTCCTCTTTCACACAAACTGGGACCTCAGCAATAGCTTTGTCTTCAGGTGGAGAGAGAGACACCTCCTCAATTTTCACAAGCACATTGGTTTCATTGCCCATTTTAACAGGAAACTCCAGTATCAAGGGTTTTGTGTACACGTGATCAAACCTTATGAGTTCATTAATGGCCTCCAACTTAGCTGATGGGGACCCCAGAGAGGGAGAGGAGGAGGTCGGTATGGAATTCGTTTCTCTACAGATATCTTCCTCCAGCTTTTCCAGGCTGGATGATTCTGAATCACCGCACTTGAGAAACATCTCTGGGTCCAGACTGTCCAGAAAGCCCAAGAGATCAGACTGCAGAATAAAACACTGTTTTAGAAACACAGACTCCTACAACAACACCGCATTCACTGTGGCATAAGTCCACCTTCATCTGAAAGTGGAGATATGCCAACATCACCACACAACTGCAGTTTTACCAAGAGCACCAGCATCAACAACTGCCAGTTAAGGCAGTTAACTAAAGTAGTTAACATCAATAATTATCACAAAGGGTTAAGAGAGTCTTCCAAACTGTACATTTGCATATTTATAGCTCCCGAGGATCTCAGACCCAACACATGCAAACACCACAGTACCTGATGGCTCTAGAGTGCAAGATCCAGGCACAGGCCGACCTGCCCATGGCCACACGGGAAGTAAGCTTCCTACCCTGAAGTCTTAAAGCAATTCATCCCCAACTGCCTATTGATATCTGACACTTAAGAAGCCCCAGCAGCCTTCTTAAGTGTCAGACATCAATAACCAAGCTTGTTTTCAAGAGCTGAAAAGTTACAGTACTTCTGTATACTTCTGTCATATAACCCAGAAGACTGTCCAGGCAATAATCTGAGATGACCAACTGGACTTGAAGCTGCATTAACATCTCCTGGACTCGTGGGATACCCATTAGCTCTTTAGCCACAAGTAGGGCATTCCAAAGCTTAGAAAACAAGCCATATAAGATCAGAGACTTTATATTAACAAACTCTGAAGAAAGTCAGACTATTTAGGATTTAGATGCTCACTTCAGAATCTGAAGAGACGCTGCCATCAGAATCCATGTGGAGGTTGTCAGAAATGGTGACAGCTGGGCCTGCACCTGCTGCAGAGGAACACGTAGTCTGAGTGCTGCGGACTCAGCGGACCCGGTCACCAACCTGATGTCATCCACCTGGGATTCCTTCACCATCTGTTCAAGGAAAAAGCTCCGTCAGTCACAAGCGCTCTGGCAGACAGGACAGCATCCTCAACATCATGCTCTTCTGCAAACACTTCCACCGTTAGATTCTCTACTTGTTCATGCAATATCTGATGAGGCGAGACCACATCCTATGGTGGCTCAAACCTCTCCACTTCTGGAAATCTACCTTGCTCATCACTGTTAAATGAGGACCTAGCATCTCACTGCTTTCCCAGTTCTTTTGGGACATGCACCAAGTGACTGTAACAGCTCTTTTTTCCTCTCCACCACAGAGCAGGGGGTGCCTGAGGCCACAGACGTGCCAGGAGCAGCTTGAGCCGGTGGGGGGCAACCAGCCCAGGTCAGGGGGTGGGGCCGGGGGATCTCTACGGTCTCCTCCAACCTCAGCCATTCTGTGACTCTACACGACACACATCGGCACCCACACACGTTGCCACTTCCCGGAGCACCGCAGCTCCGCTCCGCCCACGGCGACCTCAGGGAGCGGCACGGCCGGACTCTGCCCGGACGCGGGCACTCACCGTGGGCTCGCACTCCGGCTCTGTCTTCAAAGCGTCCAAACCCAGGCGGCGGCGGAGCTCCTGGTTCTCCAGGGAGAGGCTGCCCGTCCGCTCCCGCAGCCGCTGGTTCTCCCGCAGCAGCTGTTGGTTCTGCGGAGAGCCGCGCGCGGTCAGAGCGCGTCCCGCAGCCGCCCCGCACCCCGGGCCCGGCGCTCACCTTCTCCTCCAGCTCCACCACCTGCTGCTCCAGCTCCGTCATCCGCGCCTTCTTCCTGTCCCGGGCGCTCTGTGCCGCCACGCGGTTCTTCAGTTTCCTGCGTGGCACAGCGCGGTCACCGCCGCCCCTCCCCCACCGCGCGGGGGTCCCCGCGCCGCCCCTCCCCCCCCCCATCCCCTCACCGGCGCAGGGCCTTCTCCTCAGGGCTCAGGTGGGTGAGGCGCTGCCGCTTGCGGGCCGGCGGCGGAGCCTCCGGAGGGCCGGGAGCCGCTCCCGCGGGCAGCACGACGGACAGGCGGCGGCCGGCAGCAGGCTCGGCCGCGTCCCCGGGGAACACGAGCAGCCGCGGGGCTCCACATACCGCCGCCATCACCGCACCGACGGAACACCGAGCAGCGCTCCGCCAGCGCGGCGGCCCCGCCCGGATATCTACAGTCGTGGCCGTCCCTGATTGGTCGGGGCGGAGTGACGTAAGGCGCAGCGCGGGCAGCGATTGGCTGCGGGCGCGAGCAAGGCCGGGGCGGATTGCATCAGATTGGGGGGAGGGGCGGTGCGAGAGCGGGCGCGGCTCCTTTAAGGCCCGGCTCCGTTAAGGCCCGGCTCCGTTAAGGCCCGGCTCCGTTAAGGCCCGGCTCCGTTAAGGCCCGGCGCGGGCCGGGCGCTGCGCTGTGCGGGTTAGCAGCTGGCGGAGGGAAGGTGCGGGCCCTGCGGTCCGGCTCTGTTGGATGCGTGTAGCGTTGCTAAGCCGGGCTGCTGAAGTTCTTACTGAGGGTGTATTCAGGCTTAGCGAGACAGCGCTGCTACCGTTGGGGTGCAGAGTGCTATAGGGCTAAGTCACTGGGTAAACAGGTGGAAAAGACAAGTTAAATCGAGCCTGACTTGAGCTGAGATGTGCTTTCACTGCTACTGCCCAGAGCTGTGGGTGCCCCATCCCTGGAGGTGCCCGAGGCCATGGATGGGCCCTGGGCAGTGTGAGCCGGGGCAGCCAGCCCATGGCAGGGCTGGGATGGAGCTGGGGAGTCCCTGAGGTCCCCTCCAACCTCCGCCATTCTGTGATTTCTGAACGCTTTAGTGCTGACTTCTGCCTTTTTGGCTTTCTTTTGTTTTGTCAGCTTGCTGTTTACACTTTCTTATATTTCTGATTATTTTTTTTCCCCCCAGTCATTGTATTTAAGCCCACGATCCACATGACAGTGATTACTTCAGAGGGCTTCTTACCTGGCCTTTTGGAAACATTAAAGAATGTCTGGAGTCGGAAGGGACCCTCAAAGGCCATCTGCTCCCACTGCGTGCAGTGCACGGGGACACCCACCGCCCATCAGTGCCCACAGCCCCATCCCCTGACCATGGGTGTGTGCAGGGATGGGGCAGCACCACCTCTCTGTGCACCCTGTGCCAGTGCCTCACCACCTTTACCATAAAAACATCTTCCTCACATCCAACATAAATCTCCTCTCTTTCACTTTGAAACCATTCCCCCTTCTCCTATCACGCAGACCATGCTGAAGGGTCTGTCCCTTTTTCCTTACGTACCCAATTAGATCTGTGGTTCATCACCATGATCTGAGGATGTGCCAATGAGGATACTGTTAGCTGACCTGCCAGAAACAACATTAGTTCCTGCCAACAGCTTTTATGTGGTATGTTCCAGGTGGCCAACCTACCAAAGGAAATAGTTCTGTTTAACAAAGGTGGAGAGGCTTTCCCCTTGTGTAACATCAGATAGGGAAAGAAATATGAGTCGAATGTTATCTACACGTGAAAAAGGGGCACAGAGGAGGTAAAGAAAATGGGAGTATACAGGGAAAAGATAATTTAACTAATAGGCACAGTCTGAGAAAGTGCTTGTTTGCCCAGTGTGTGTCTAGAAACACTTGGAAAGTGGCCTAGGGCCTCCAGCTCATGTCAACAGCTGGCGTATTCCCAGATCTATATCAGTAGCTGATTAAAGAGAAAGGAAACTGTTCTGCAGCCTAAAGCAAGGTTATTCCTTGCTTTATGTTTGTAATTATCTTTCTGTTCATTTTATGTATTCTTACATTTCATCAACACACTGAGATGGAAGAGTTCCTCTCTCAAAATATGAGTCCTCTCAGTCTTCACGTGGAAAATCACCATTGCCTTTCTAAAGAAGACTGCTAACCTGGTTGCTGAGCTCGTTGTCAGCTGGACAGGGAAGACTTCAGCCCTTTGGATAGGTTTGCTGGGGTACTGGTATCAGTCTTACTGGAAGTTGCTCCATTATAACATCTCCAGATTTTATTAAGCTCTTGGCCTAAGAAAAGGATGGAGCTATGTGCTGTGAGAGCTCTTTAGAAGTGATGTTGCTTGAGAGAAATTGTGTTCACCTATATACATGGATGCATGATAATATGTTTGTGGTGGTAACTAAAAGGAAAGAGTAGTACACTTGCTTGAGATGGATATTATGAATGCAGCTTTAGGAGAATGAGTGTTGCAGAATGAACTTGGGCAATAGAAGAGAGAAGGAACTTGCTGCTGCTCTGCTGTCCCAGTGAGCTGACAGTTCTGGACTCTGAGTAAATATTTGATGTGCTGAATGAGCTCTGAGGAAAGCAGCCAACTGTTGAAATCTCACATGCCCAAAAGCTTCTGTTCCAGTAAATTTTCCTGTTTGCACATCCTGATTCAAAACTGGATCCTCTTCTTGGAAAATGCTCCAGGAGGTCAAAGCCGAGAAATCCGACAAAGTAACATGACATGCCAGTGAGTTATGTCAAGCAGGTATTCCCTTTATTACAGCACTGGGTGCATGGGGATTGCTCCACCAAACGTGCGCACTGAAGAGAGGAACAACTACACATTTAAAGGCACGACACACAAATATTCATCACATTCCAAGGACATGGACAGAAATTCCAAAAGTGATTGACATCTCCAGTGTAAGAGTAAATGTCCAACTGTTAAGGGGATTGCATTATGTCACAACAGCAAGTCTGCCTCCTTATCTTCATGCGACTCCTCCACTGAGTTGCAAACAGCAGCTCTCTCCAGCGGTAAATGCATGTCTATGGTTCCCATGTTTCTTCCTAAAGTTATCTGTTTGCTCAAGCTAGGAGGCCTAGTTTAACAAATATATAGATTCAATCTAATTCAATTCCTTGATTCAAGATAAACAACTGCACACTGTAAAAATTGATGGCTGCTTCCCTAATGGTGAAGCCTAGCACTGGGACAGTGCCCACTTCTGGAAGGAAACAGCTTCTGCTGTTTCTTAGGTTTCATTTCCTAGGAAAGGAATTTCCTTTCCTTTCCTTTACCTTTCCTTTCCTGGCAGCTTTCTTGTTTTGTCAGGGACGGGGCTGTGAGCACTGATGGAGCTGTGGGTGCCCCTGTGCACTGCAGGCAGTGGGACCAGATGTCCTTCGTGGGGCCTTTCCCGCACAAACCATTCTATAGTTCTATGTTTCTCTAATTCTTCTTGCAGAATGAAGAGATACTGTTTCCACGGAAAGGCTGGGTGTTCATCCTGTTTTCGTTTTTCCTTACAGATCAAATAGCACACAGTATATAGTCACCGTTTAGTTTATTTCTTAGTGCTCTTCTCTTTCTTTGCTTCCACGCCCTGCTGTGCTGCCCTGAAGGATCACTGCATTGTGCGTCTGCCCTGTCCCTCAACTCTCATGTAAACTTGTGCTGCAGATCCAACAGGAGTTTGCAAAAAGGCTGCAGTTATCTATACAGGGATATTTCTAGTACAATTTACTATTTCAGTTTTGCAGGTCTGCTTTTGTATCCTTCTCCCTCAGCAGACAAATACACAGACAGAGTAGAGGGTTCCCAAATGTTACCCCTTTTTGCTTGTCGTTGCAACAGTAACATCTGAGTGCCTAAAATGAGAAGCCGTGGGAGACATCTTGAACTGAAACGCCTCTGGAGAAATCCTGGCTCATAACACGCCGACCCGGGCCTCTCCGGCAGCGAGAGCAGCTCCTCGGGTGCGGGAGGACTCCTGCTGGCTGCTGTGCCGCGGTGCACAGCACTGAAGTTTCATTTAAGAATGTTTTAATTAAAAAGAACCTTCTCGTTCAGGTAAGAATCCAGAAAGTCTCTCTGGTCATCGGAACCTCTGCCCTCTTGTGCAGAACTCTCTGGTGCTGGTGTTCAATTGCTTCTGATACCCATTTAAAACATGGACCTTAGACGTCACCGTACTGCGTGGTGTGATGATGGTGCATCCCAAATTCCTCTATGATGTTATTTGATCTATACAGGGGGATTTCTAAAACATCACCTGCTTCTTAAATTTGAGTGTTGAGAACAGCCCAGAATTCCAAACTAAATGCTAAATATCCACAATGAAGGAGGAAGATATTGAGTCAATGAGATTCCACTCACAAATGGAAAAGTCATCGCTCACCAGTGGGGGGAGACAGTCACTGGCTTCTGCAGTGACAGGTCGCCCTCCCCCCTGTAAATGGACTTCCCATTGAAATGTGCCACGCTGGGTTATCTGGTGTTATCAGATCACCTGGAATTATAAAACACAGGAATAAGAACCATCATTTTCCTACATCGTGTATCTGAGCAGATCCTTTTTAGGTATTTTCTGTTTTCTTTGCAAAATGAATGAAGGATGAACTATGCTCCACGCAAAGTCAGGCTGATATTGGAGATAATCTTAATCAGATGGAAATTCAAAATGCACAGTAACTGAAGTAAACTTTTAATCCGTACTCACTGATTAACTTCTCTTTGAGAAAAGCCCATGTTTTCCTTTGCTTTCAATATATTTGTTATTAATACCACTGGGCCCCTGCCCTTATCGCCTCCCTGCAACAACCTGTTTTCTTCTTCCCTTCCCTACGTTTTGCATTCCTTAAGCATCTCTATCCAGCAAAAGACAACATATGCTGTGGCCAATCTGCTGCCATACACATACGTTTTTTCTGGCTACTGTCATGCAGAATGTGTAACAGCTGAACACCACCCTCTGCTCTCACCCCCCCCCCCCCCCCCCCCAATTGAAGGGTGCCATTCTGTTTATATGCACTCACATTTACTTATGTCCTTTCCTAATCACAACCCCTTAACACACAAATAGAGTTGCACAAGCTTCATGTTAATTAAATGAGATGCATTTGAATTGATTGTTTTGCTTGAAAAGTGTAAAATCAATAACAGACTGTTCTTTGGGCAGTAGAATTGGAAAAGGTTGTTTTTTTAGGCATGTTTCTGCCTCTTTTGCTTCCCATCTCCTGCACACCCTGGTGAGTGCTGCTGCAGTACCCAGAGGCAGCAGCCTCTGATTTTCACAACATTTGCAAGAATGTGCAGTCTTAAGACCTCTGTTCTGCCCTTAAGCTTTGTTAAAATTAGCTGATGTGTTCAGAAGAGTGACAGGGCTGGCAGGCAGATAGCTGTGTTTAATTTCATTATGAAATGAGGCTAAAAGAGGCTCTAGAAGGGGTTCTCCCGTGTGCTGCATTCGTGGTTGACTGCACAGATGTGGCGGAAAGCAGCTTTCAGACATCTCCAGCCCAATGTATTTTCGAGAGTAGAGGCAGCAGGACCAGGGAAGCAGGATTACTGCCTGGTTTAGTAGTGAGAAGGACTGGTGGTCAGGGGTGATGACCACTCGGTGCCGGGCTTTCCTCTTGCCTGATGTGCAGAGCTGCATTTCCTGCACAATATTCCAAGCTCTGTTCTCAGTCTTGAGCTTTTTATGTAACATTCAGCAATGTGGTATGGGGATACTTCACTGAGATTGTTTTCCATCAGTGTAGGAGGAGGGCTACATAATACCTAGTTATTTGCAAGGGAAATGAGATGTAGGAAGTTTAGTGTCAAAAGCATCCACTGGTGTTGGTTGCCCTCTTCTCAGGGCGTTCTTTTTCAGACCATTTGGCATTATATCTCATTTCATTATGCTCTAAATCAAAGCTCTTATTGACCTCAGCTGCAGTTATAAATGCTTGAGGCTTCTGTATGTCAGATCCCAGGCCTCAGTTTGCTATGTAGGAGGGAAAAAAAAAAAAAAAGGAAAAAAGGAACCATAACTGAAGTATTATGGCAAACTGAATTGGGAGCCATAATGCTGCTAGCTGGGAAGAAAGCCAGTTAGAAATATTTGATTGCTTTACTGTTAGACAGTCCATTCTTTTCCTGCAATCTCCTGCTTGGATTTCTGCCCAAGTAGGGGGAAACTTAGTGACCTGAGACTCAGTGCCTCGTGTCACTCCTCGCTATGTGACTGTGAGGCTACTGCAAAGGCAGTGTTGCTGTGCCTGCAGACCACAGCTATGGATAGTTTTGGAAGTCTATCTAATTGTAAATAAAGGCATGGGTTCTACCTATCCATCGATCTATGTTACAGTGCTGTAAATGGGCTAGATGGATGTCAGGAAATGGTTACAAAAACCCAGTTGTTCTTAACATCTTGACTTGATCTCAAAACCATGATTGATCAGTTCTGATACAAAACAGCGGTTATGGCTTCCTGAGATCTTCTTCTTCCTTTCCCCAGTGAAGCAAGGAGTGCCCAGGCTGTAAGAAGGGCCCCTGGAACAGATCTACCCTTTAGCAGAGAGCTGGTGGCATACACTATGAATGTCCTGGAGAATTGGACTATCCCAAATGTTTTCCATGGGATACAATATCCTATTTAAGACTTTAGGAGAGGACTTCTTGAAACAGGTGAAGAGATAAGAAGAGCAAGGCACCTTGTGGGTGGGCAAGAGGCTTTGTAGGCTTTGTTTCTTTGTTTCTTCATTTTAGAGACCTGTACTCTTTAGAGTGAAGAAGAATGGAAAGGCGCAGTGCACACAGAACCTCTTCTGGACTCCTGAAGGGATGAGAAGACAGCAGGTTAAAGGTTTAGATGACCTGGGCCTGGTCCACAGAGAGGTAACAGCGGCTCATTGCAGTAACAGTTACTCCAGCATCCATCTCGCATTTTGCTACAGATTCCGAGACCATGTATCAGACTCTGGGAGAACATTCCAGCTCTCCTTCTTTAAGCTCTTCATGTTGGTTATGATGTAGCAAACTCTACACCACCCAAACACCAGACATTGCTTCACAGGTGAAAGAAAACCAAGCAGAAGCGGTTTGCAGGAAAGATGCTTTTATTCAGTGTACTAGATGCTCATTTCTGGATTCCTACTGGAACACAACTTCATAATACTCCAAAAATCATGTTGACTGCGTCTGAGTTTGCTTACTGCCTTCTTCCAGCTGTCTTTATGTGCTTTTGGTAGGTTTGGCAACCTTTGATCCATTGTACCAGATTCATTCACTATGTCTTTTAGGGGTGTTTTGTGCCTTGTAGTTGAAGTCCAGAACATATGCTCCTTTGGCCACATCTTGACCCACCTTCAATGGAGAAACCTTAACTGATTTAAGCTAATGCTGCTGTGTCCCACTAAGAATCCCATTATCCTGTCTCTCACACTCAAAGAATGCTGAGTTCAAGGCACTGATAAACTCTCCTAGGGCTGGAGCAGCTCTCCAATGCAGAAAGGCTGAGGGAGCTGGGCTGTTCAGCCTGGATAAGAGGAGGCTCTAGGGGACTTCACTGCCGCCTTCCAGTGCTTGCAGGGTGCTTATAAGCAGGGAGCGGCTTATAGTTTGATATCGATGGAACATGGAGGAATGGCTTTAAACTAAAAGAGGGGAGATTGAGGTTGGATGTGAGGAAGAAATTGTTCACTCAGAGGGCAGTGAGGTCCTGGCACTGCTGCCCAGAGCTGTGGGTGCCCCGTCCCTGGAGGTGCCCATGGATGGGCCCTGGGCAGTGTGAGCTGGGGGCAGCCAGCCCACGGCAGGGATGGGACGGAGCTGTGGGATCCCTCCAACCTCAGCCGTTCTGTGGCTCCTGCCCTACACACCGACGAAGGAACGTGCCGGATCGCTGGCAGCGTGCTGGAAACGGCAAGTGTTGGATTACCGCCACACACGTATGCGGAGGAGCAGCGCCTCTCCAGCGCAGAGAGAATCGGTGCCACGGGTACACGGGTTACGAAGGCCCACAGCCGCTGCGAGCCGCGTACAGCAGCAGCCGTGAAGCCGCCGCGCCCAGCGCTCCGTGCCTCACGCACCGGGGCATCCCCAAAGGCCGCCGCCGCTGCCCGCCCCCGCCGCCCCGGCACCGCGCAGGGCCCGGGCGGGCGCCACAAAGCGCCGAGGCCGCAGTCACGCCCCGACCCCGCAGGCCCGGCCCGCGTGGGAGGCCGCCTCCCGCCACGGCCTTCCCGGCAGCAGCGGGCCCCGCCGGGCCGAGCTCCGCCGGGCTCCGCGGGGCCGCGCGCGTGTGTGTGCGCGCGTGTGTGCGCGCCGAGGGAGGGACGGAGCGGGTCAGAGACGCGCGGAGGGGCGGAGATAACCCCGTGGTGGCCGTCACGTGGAGCAGATGAAAGGGAAGCGGCTCGGCGGGGCGGGGAGCAGCCGGGCCGAGGGACGGGGAGCGCGGGGCCGGCGGCGAGGAGCGGGGCGCGGCGCGGCGGGAGGGCGGCTGCCATGGGGCGCTGAGCCGCCCGGGAGCCCGGCCCCGGAGCTGGAGCCGCTCGGGAGCGATGCGCGGCGGCGGAGCGCCTCTCCCCCCCGCCGCGCGATGAGGGGCTGCGGGGCCGGCGCGGGGCCGGCCGTTCCGCCGCCGCTGCTGCTCGGGCTGCTGCTGGCCGCGGCGCCGGGAGCGGCGCTGGGAAAGGAGACGGCGTTCGTGGAGGTGGTGCTCTTCGAGTCCAGCCCCAGCGGCGACTACACCACCTACACCACGGGGCTGCAGGGCCGCTTCTCCCGCGCGGGGGCCACGCTGAGCGCCGAGGGCGAGATCGTGCAGGTGAGCGCCGCGCGGGGACGGGGCGGGGAGGGGACGTGGGGTGGGGGGGGGGGGAACGGGAACGGAAGGGGCTCCGGCCCCAAGATGGCTCCGCGGCGCCCGTCCGCCGTCACCTGGCGGCACAAAGCCCGCGCCGGGCCGGGCCGGGCCCCACGTGCGGCACGCGGCCTGGGGGCTCGGGGCGCCGCGGTGACAGATGCGCGCACAAAGGCCGCGGGGCGCTCCGCGGAGCCGGGCCCGCACGGCGCGCCGAGCCCCGTCTGACAGCCCGCCGGGCCGCGGAGCCGCGGTGCGAGGCCGCGACGGGAGCGGCGACGGCGGCCGGGGGGCGGGGATGGAGCCGGGGGGGGTGGGGGGAGCGCCGTCGGAGCGGCCGCTGCTGAGCGCGGCGCGGTGCGTGCGGATGGGGCAGCGCACGAGGCGCTCGCTGCTGCTCCGCGCCGGTTCCCCCTGCAGGTCCGCCGCTGCTCTGCCTACCTGCGAGCGCTGCGCTCCGCTCTCGCCTCGGTGGCTCCTCCTTATTAAAGCTCCTCTCGACTTCTCGCCGGAGAAATAATGTCGGTTTTTATCTGGACGCGGCTGCTCTTTGCTCTGTTCGAAACTCTTGAAGTGCTTATCTAATTTCTTTGTAGACGCTGGTAATTGTTGACTTTATTATTTTTTTTTTCTCCCTTCGGCTAAGTAAAGAAAAGCGACTTAAATGGTGTTTTAATAAGTTTGATTGTTAAGCAACTGCCAATAGCAGCCCTCACTTCTCATTAACAGCCGTGGAGTTTCTTGGCTTGAGTTCTGTGTGCACACATACATGCGTACCTATGTGTACGTATTTGCATATCGTAGAATGGTTCGAGTTGAAGGGACCCCCAGGAGCCACCTGCTCCCACTGCCCGCAGTGCTCAGGGACACCCACAGCTCCATCCCCTGACCATGGGTGTGTGCGGGGATGGGGCAGCACCACCTCCCTGTGCACCCTGTGCCTCACCTCCCTCATTCTGAACAACTTTTTCCTTGTATCCAATCTCAATCTCTTTCCGTTTGAAGCCATTTCCCTTTGAGCCATCACAACTGATCCTCCCAAGGAGTGTGTCTCCCTCTGTCTCTATATACGTGTTCAAAGAAAATTCTAGTGCCTCATAAACTCTAAAGCCACAAAAAGCAATTCTCAAAATAAGATATTTTTTTTTCTTCTAAAGTAAAGAATACCAGTTTTTTTTTTTTTTTTTTGCATGTTCTTTCAGAGTTTCTGCTGCGAGGCTTTCTTGTAAAAAAAAAAAAAAAAAATCACTTGCAGGCAAACGAGTTGTGAGGACAAGCTGCTGGGGAGCGTTCTTGTTTATTCTTCCAGAGAAAATAGGGATGGAACAATTAATTTATGTTTCTGACATTGTTTAAAAGGTAGTGCTGGAAGGAGCTGAAACTGATACTGACATTCTCTGTCCTTTTGGTCCATTGTCAAATCATTCATGTTTCACTCAACGCTGTATCTATGGGGAAATCAAGAGCCTGATGCGTCGCTGTGTTGGTATTAAGGACAGAACAGAGGCCGCTGTTTGATGGCGTATTGGGGCTCTGAGCACCTGTTGGAGCTGTGGGCGTCCCTGTGAGCTGCAGGGAGTGGGACCGGGTGCCCTCGGGGGTCCCTTCCAATCAAACCATTCCATGGTGATCCTGTGACAATGATTTTCTTGCTGTGGCTTTTCAGTAAGGCTGTGTATTTATGGACCCTATGGATCTGTTGGGTTGGGTCATCATTTAAAGATCACTGTGAAGTTTAGCAAGGGATTGCGCAGCTGATGGCCCTAGGAGCACTTCAGCAGTGGCCAGTGGTGCTTCCATCAGTTCTGCAATCTTCTCTTGGCCCCAACCATTTTGTCAATGCACGCAGCTCTTTCAAATTAAAATGCGTTTTTCATTAAAGTGAAATATTAGAAATTCTTGAAGATCAGCCACACATTAAAGAATGAATCAAAGGACCTGTGGTTTTGGGACTGTACAAAGACTCACTTTTGTTTATGTTAATAGCATCAATTATTCATTAGTGTTGAAAGTCTCCGAACAACAACAAAAAACAACTTAAGAAACAATGAACTTTCAGCTTTTGATAGGTCATCCGTTCAGTCTCCAACTGGTTATTGGTCAGATTCCTATCCAGCAGTGGCATGCTATTACATTGTTTCTCGTGTTGTGATGACCAAATCTTCTTAGGGTCAAGTGTCTACCAGAATAACTCTTCAGAGAGATGAAATGTTCCCGTATGTTCTTTAATGTGGCCACAGTTTGTGTTCAGCAAACCAGGTTGCTGTGTCAGCTGCCCTCACGTTGCTGGAAGGTCTGACCGCCCCGGTGCTATGGGTGTGCTGGCATACGGCGTGCTCCTCAGGGCCGTGTCCTGGCGTTAGGATGGCTGAGGCTGGGGGTGATTGGCAAAACAAGGCTTTGTTGAAACCTCTGAAATGAAAGATTGCTTTAAAACAAATGATGACCTGGTAGAGACTTCTTGCAGCTCTAGGACTAGAAGCTCAGATATAGTTCTGTGCTGAATTAGGTGCTGTGTGACCACAGGCTTACAGTGTCAGGGCAGCGACACTGATGTGAACAGCAGTGTCTTTTTTGCTTGGAGAGGGATTATATACCTTAATTCTACTTGTACTGGGCAAGCCTCATAGAATGATGGAAACATTGTGAGTCAGAAGGGATCCCCCAAAGCCATTTGCTCCAACTACCTGCAGTGCACAGGAGCACCCACAGTGCTACATCTCCTGACCGTGGGTGTCTGCAGGGATGGGGCTCCACTGTTTCTCCAGGCAACCCATGCCAGTGCCTCCCTTCATTGTAAGAACTATTTTTTACGTCCAATTCCAATCTCCCATCTAAGTTTAAAACCATTTCCATTAGGAGGTGCCCAAGGCCAGGCTGGATGAGGCCCTGGGCAGCCTGATCTGGATTGCTAGTTGGGGGGGGAACTGTTAGGTCAGGGCTTGAAGTGGTGATGGAGCACCTGGTGAAGGGATGCAGCTGGCCCAGGGAGCAAGGGTGCATTGTTTGCACCTGTGCTCCCCACATGAGCAGAAGGGGTGGAGCCAACCTGAGCTTGTATAAGGCCAGCCGCTGATGGCTGCTTCTTGAATGGAGTGCTGCTTAGCTAGAGAGCTCCTCCATCAGGTGGGTGAGTTCAGTTCTTTCTGTATCAGGCTATTGGCCAGTCTGTGGTGCATATTTTGCTTACTATCACTGGGAGCCTGCTGGAAGCAAACTTACTTCCTTGTGAGCAGAGCTCCAATGTATTTTATTTTTAAGAGATGCATCATGGGGGAAAGTTTTTTGGAATATTATTGGTTTTGCTTTTGTGACAAAAGTTCAGATTTTTGTTGATTTGTTTCTGCTTGAAAGCCTCTGCAGGAAAGTAATGAACTCTCTGTAGCCGCTGAACAGAAGTGACATGTGGGTTATGTAATAATCTCTAGCTGTGTATACCTTCTGTGCTCAAAGGGTGACACTGTGGGGAGAACAAGCACAGTGGGTTTTTTGTTTTGCTCTTTCAAACTCTGGGAGGAAAACAGAAGTAGGGTGCTTCTCAACTTCTTGCAGCTGTTTCTTGTAGCAGTGCCTTTGCCCATCTTTTCATCCTGCTGTTGCAGGAGATGGGGGAGCTTAGAATTGAGCCACAAAGCCATGTGAACCTGTTCCCTCCTTCAGTCTGCCTCCCACCCCTTATTTACTTGAGTAACTCTGAATCTTTCCTCTGTTTTCTCAACAAGCAAAAATAGCTAAATTGTCAGGTAGGCTTTGCGCTCTGAAGTGCTGGCAGAGTTTCTAACAGAGCTGAGAGCAGCAACTGGAAATAACTGTGTGGATATGTAGATGTCTGGCAATAATCAGAGGAGACTGAGTCAAGGGAACGTTTGTGTCCCTTGGGAGTAGAAAATTTCCTATTTTATTTGATGTTGCTGCTTTGTGAGCAGGCAGGTTGAGTTTCTTCTTGTGCCTGAAGGCCATTCAAACTCAGGAAGTGGAATTATTTGTGGCATTGAGTCACCATTTTGGATGTTTTCTTTGCTAGTTACTCTCAGACAATGAATACACCTGTGATAGGCTTTCTGTTAGTCCCATGTCTTAAATGTGATGCTCAGACTTACAGTCATGATCTCAAGGACACTGGAGTGATATATTTCTCTGGTAAAACTGAATTCCTGGTACCTATTTTTGGTTTGCATTGGTGTTGTGTTCTTGGAGCGTGGTGTTCTGGTGCTGAGCAGCCACTGAAATAGTGCTTAGAATGGGATGGGGGGAGGGGTGGGCTGTTGAGCCCTTACTGTGTTGCTTCAACCTGATATGCAGGTGGGAGACCTGGAACCTGTTTTTGTCTTATATGAGAAGATTGCCTGGGTCCCATGCTCTCCTGCTACCTCTTAGGTTCTGTGCTGTGAGAGAGAGGGATTTCAGCTCATGGAATGAGTAACTACGGGTACTGGGTGCACCTCTAGGAGACAGCCCACCAAATTGGTTTTCCTTGGTTGTTTGTGCCCTTATGCTGTTGTCTTGACACTGGGTCTGTCTTGTCCCTGTGAGCTCCAGTCCAGTTATGTCAATGCTCACTGCTTAAACTTGGTGGGCATGTTGTTCTTCCATCAAATGATTTACTTTGTCTTTCATATCTTCTCAAGAAGATGAAAATAGTATAAAACTGAAATTCGTGAAGAGTTTTAGGGGCTGATAACTTAAAAACTGTAGACCTGTAATATGTGAGGCCTTGGAACCCAAAGGCACCTGTGTAAACTGTTTCTAAATGGATCTAAGGCAATAGTAAATACATGTTTCTAGGTGTTACTACCGGGGTACAAAATTCAATGAGGAGTTGCTGTTTCAAGAGGAAACTCCAATGTCTGCAGTACTGGATGGAATCCTTCTACCATAGCCATGATGGCACTCAAGGCTGAGGCTGTCCTTGAGGTCAAGGCAGGAGGCACAGCATGAGAAGAAGAGGAAAAAGGTATTTAAGTATGGAGGAAAATGTGTAACAGTGCGGAGAGCACTGATGTTGACCTTAGAGGAATGAGATTAAAGATGTCTAGGTAAGTAAGCTTACAACTAGGTCTTGAATTGAGGCCAACTGGTGCAAGTCCTGTTTGCTTCCCCACTTTATTTCTTACCTTCATCTAGATAAAGCTGTCTGTGGCAGTTCAGATAAGCTTTCACTGAACTATGTGGAAAAGTTTTCACAGACTGAGGTTGATGCTGTTGCAAGCTGTACCCTTGGCAGGATGCTGCCCTCTGCTTCTCTCATGTACTCCTGTTGCTCATTCAAGAGTTGTCACTGGGAAAAAATCCCAGAGGAGAGTCTTAACAATTGTTAAACTCGGAGCTGCTTAGATAAGTCTTTTCATTTATATATGTTTATATTAAGACTGGATCTATGTGAATATAATGGTCTAGATATGATTACAGTCTGCTTTGCAGTGTTACCAGCCCTTGTGGCTAGCTGTGCCCTGTGGATAGGATTGGCATGTGCTCACCCTGGGCACGTATTAGATGGACAGAGTAACTTTGTTTTAATTGCTTTGTCCATGAAGGACTTCCAGAATGGCCCTGGGTGAAGCAGGTAGAGGTTATGATTTGGTGCAGCTGAATGTGATAAGAAAGAAACACAGGCAAGTTTGCTCTAAGTGGATCTTATAGGAAAGTCTTGAATAGTTGTATAAAACCATTGATTAGCATACATAGTAATTTTCTTCCAGTTTATACCATCTTGTGGTGGAGCATGTATTTAAAAATGCTCTCTTTTTTATTACAGTCTTCCAGTCCTTGTTTTGGCGTTTCAAAGTGAGGCCCTTCTGGACTAAAATAACTTTCACAAGCGTAGTTTTTCAAAGTGTGAATGCTTTCAAGAGGCCAGCATCTTCTTGGTTAAGGAGATGTGACATCTGGAGGCAGCAATCTCTTGTATCCTCTGTGAGATTTCTTTACCCGGCTATGGAAGTGGTGCATGTATTTGCGTTAATACTTAATGTATTAAAAGTGCTCCATTTAGGAAGTGTTAATATTTAACTTGTACATACCATCTCTTCTTTTGTACGTCTGTGCTTTACTGTGTGAGTGTGGTCAGATCAGAGGTGGTTGTACCTACGTCTGGAGACAGAATGAATGCAAGCTGAATGTTTGGCCTCATTTCTCACGCTTCATGACTTGATAGGAGAGCCCTTCACATTAAAGCAGATTGGAGAAAGAAGAGATTGTTTCTTAAAGAAAGACAGTGTTTTTGATATTGCTGCAACAGCCATGTGAGATTTAAAAAATATATATATGCATTTTTCTTGACAATTTTACACTTGAAACAGACATGACCAGGAAAGTGGGATATTTTTTTTTAATATTTCCAGTAGAAACCATTGAAATGTGTACTTTACTGCACTTACACCACTGGTGGAGCTATGTTTATGTTGGGATTGAGTAGCAGTGCTCAGGAAAAAAGGGTTCTAGTGCCTTGGAGTGTCTCTTCACAGTGATGAGCTGCTATCATTCTTTATTTCCTTTTCATGCTTCTTTAAAAGACTTCTGTTGTTGCATTTGGCTTTAAGATGAAAAACCAGTTTACAAAGGTTGATTAGGTGCCTGTTATGTTCCAGACACAAGTACGCCCTTAAATATGCAGCTTAATGTATGCAGACTCTGTAGGCTTCCCAGACACATGTTGTTCTGTACATTGATTTTCATTGTTTTCTAAAGCTGATGGCAGCTTAATCTTTGCTGTTTTCTGGAGCTGAAGCTGTTTTATTATTTTGCATCATCGTCAGTAGTCGAGCAAGCTGGAGCCTTGGTGAGGATGTGAGGAACGAAGGGGCATATTTAAGAGTCAGCAGTCATGGTTGGAGTGCAACTGTTTAATTAGCTGTACAGGCACGAATGTTGCAAGTATGTGCCTCCTGCTGTGAATTTATTGCATGTGCTTGGTAAGCAACTTTCAAATGCTTCTGATTGTAGTGTTTGAAAAAATTGCTTTTAAATCAGGAAAGACCCTAGTTTGCACAGTTTCTGCCAGCATCTGTTTTCCTAATTTGAGCCTTTTGATACTTAACTGTTGTAAAACAAAAATAAGTAGTAATTTTGGGTGGGAGAAGTCCTTTATTTCTCACTCTGCTTCTGCCCCCCCCCCAGCAGACAAGAGATGCTAAGATAACTTTTCAACAAATTCACCCTCAGAACTAAAGGTTTCCAACCTTAAACAAAGTAAAACGTGCATTTGGTGGAGTGACTTGGAATTATAGGAACTGTTCTGTCCCTTCTTGGGCATGAATGGGCCGGCTCTGAAAGTCTGTACTTGGTGGGGAAGAATCTATTTTAAAGGCTGTGATTTCTTTCTTTTCTGTGGAGACTGTCCTTGAAGACTTACAGACTCTTATTTGAGCCTGGCTACACGATGGTAGCTGCAGTTGAGCCCTGGTAGGTTTTACCAGAATAATATTAATGATGGAATCTATATCTCTTAGGTGAAATGTGAACACTATACATACAGTGTGCCTGTTATGCAGAGTAGCGCTCTGTTCCTTCTCCACTGAAGTTTTCTCTCTCCTTGCTGGCTTTGGAGGTAAGGGTGGAGGTTAAGATGCTCAGTGTAGCATTTGCTGGCTTTTTTTTTTTTTTTTTTTTTAGGACAGATGTGCATTGTCTAAAGCCCATAGATGTGTATGCTGCAATATGAAAACATAGATTTACGTCCTAGTGTTATGTTTTACAAGGGTTCAGTTTACTCTCTTACTTGTTTTGTGTTTATTTAGAAGCGGATGCTGTCTTGCATGCCATGATGATGGGGAGATGAACACCTGATGGATGCCAAGCTGGCAGACATCATATGTGGTGTGTAGCAAGGCTGAGAGGTGAACTTGTGAAGCAGAGCTGGGCAGTGCTGGCGAGTTCAGTTCTTAATAGTAGTCAAGGGTTAGAGAACTGTTTTACTCAGAGGCAAGGTATCCCCAGTCTGCTAGTTGGCAGTGTTCTGCCTGTTTCAAAGGTAGTATTTGTTCATTGCTGAACTGCACTGAGAAGACATGATGGATTAGTTAACATAAAATTCTCAAGGTGCGATCTTACTTGTCTTCTGCTAGTTGAGAAAGCCCTGTTGCCAGAGCTGTTCCTTCCCTATCACACTTTTTTCAGTGTATTCTTCAGTGTTTTGATTCTGAGAGTTTAGAGATATTTCTGTAGTAAAGTGATAGGACTGCTGTGGCACACTGGGATAAACTGAATATACACAAAATACATATGGTTGAGATGCCTCTGGGAGCTGTCTCTCTAAACAAAAGAAGTTAAAGATAGGGGTTTCCTTTCATCTCTCCCTCTTGTCATCTTCAGACAACTATGGGAAGATTCAGAAGACTTGATCTTTCAGACAGCTTTAGTATTAAGCGTAGATCTCTGATGTGGATCACAGACAGTATGTTTGCTCGTGTGTGTGATGTATACGTTATGATAAAATTGAAGTAGCACAAGGATGAAGCTAGGAGAATCTGTTTTTTAACACTATGCAAGTGTTTTTTTCCAGATCTTAGATAGAAGCGTGCCTGGAGCCTAGAGATACTTCAACTGTGCAGGCAATATGGGAAGCAGCTATTGTCATTGTCAGGTCTGAAGTGTCCTGAAAGAGTTAAGCTCTAATTAGCTCACTCATAAGGTATTTAATATCCTTATTAAACTCAACTGCTGGTTTACTTTTTTTTCTTCTTATGGTGAATAAAATTTCTTGAAGAGCTGAGCCTCTGCTTCTCAGATCAGAGGCTCACATGTTGAAGCTGGCAGTGCTAGAGGCTAGTTCCTATCTGTGTGACAGCATTTTTAATTTAACAGGACCGGCTTTGATGTGCTTGAATATTTATAGGAAGCTTCAGATCACTGCAGTGTATGTTCTTTTTAACTGGAGCAGAAGTTCCTCCTCATACAACAAACTTTGATTCTCTCTGTTTATTCTTGGGTCCCTTTTGGATTTGCAGTTGTCGGGGAGGTTTTGTGTTACAAAAATACAGATTAGGTGGGGGAGGAGCCACTTGATTTCCCTTCTAGTTTCTGCAGTTTGGGGTTAGTCTGATTACTGCATCTCAGATCCTTGTTTCAGCTGAACTCCAGCTAGTGACATTGTTGGGGGGGACTGATCTAGTGAAATCGAACTTAAGCGAAATGCAGTTGTCATGCAACATTTTCCTGTTATCTCTGGGAGCTTTCCTGTGTCTGCAGGGGGGGGAAAAGGCCTGAGATGGGTTCAGGTTAGCGGACCCTCCTCAGTAGGACACAATGATGTCTCAGAATCACTGAATGGCTGAGGATGGAGGGGACCTCAGGGGTTTTTCCCCCCCCACCCCCCCAGCTCCATCCCACCCCTGCCATGGGCTGGCTGCCCCCAGCTCACACTGCCCAGGGCCCATCCATGGCCTCGGGCACCTCCAGGGATGGGGCACCCACAGCTCTGGGCAGCAGTGCCAGGGCCTCAGTGCCCTCTGAGTGAGGAATTTCCTCCTGACATCCAACCTCAATCTCCCCTCTTTTAGTTTGAGTTCAGTCCCCCATGTCCTATCACTGTCAGACTGAGTAAAAAGTTGCTCCCTTCCTGATTCTGAGTGCCCTGCATGTGCTGCAGTGAGGTTCCCCTGGAGCCTTCTCTTCTCCAAGCTGAGCAGCCCAGCTTCTTCAGCCTTTCTGCCCAGGAGAGGTGCTCCAGCCCTTTGATCATCTTTGTGGCCCTCCTCTGGACCTACTCCAACAGAAATAACAAGAGTAAGAACTTTCAAATCACTTTGTGGCTTAAAGAGGAACTGAAAATTTGAGGTTAAGCTCTCAGTGGGAGCTGATCAGAAATTATGGGGAGGGGAAAGAAATTTTAGGTGGAATTTGCCTTTTTTAAAAAAAATGAACTATTCCATTCAGATGGTTTGGCTTACGTGGAACTCTGTTCATACTCAGACAGGGGTCTTAAAAAAAAGATACCCAATGGGTCAACTATCAGCTATGAGCTTTACTTCCCACCTTTCTTTGCCTGGGCTGCTTGCCAGGTGTGCTATCTCTGCTTTGGAGACCTTCCAGCACCAGGAGGTGGGTTCTGTCCGAACTGGCACTGTAGAGCCTTTCAAAAACAGGAATGTGGGGCTTTTGTCACTTTCACTAGTCTTGGTATCTTAGCAAGGCATGATTGTGGTTGGAATCTTTCCCTTGATTATGCCAGAAGAGGAAGTGTCTATGTCATATGAAAGCGTTTCTCAGACTAGCTATTCCAGCAAACTACTTTCCTCCTTTTTTTTTCTGCATGTTTCTATTCTGTTAATGCTTTATCCTTTTCACTTTCTGTAGTGTATATCATGTAGACTGCTTTATTATCCTTACTCCTTCCAGAGAAAGCCTTATCATGGTCAACTGGGGCATGGAATCGTAGAATAGAATCACAGAATTATAGAGTATCCCAAGTTGGAAGGGAAAACAAAACAGTGTTTTATTTCCTAGAGTTTTCCATGTGGATGCCAACAGTTGAGGCAGATCTCTCTAGTTTGCTCTGCTTTGTTGGTTTTTTTGCAAAATTGTGTGCGTTTCATGTCATATGGCCATGTAACTGCAACTTTTCATAATGGTTAATTTGGAACTCGGTTATCTAAGCAGCAGATTTCTCAAGTAAAAAAAAAAAAATTGGCCTTTCAGTAATGGTAGCTTTTTCTGCGTGTTGTTGTGAACTTAGACATGCATTAATTTTTTCCAGCATAGGACATTTCTGCTGTAGACGCTCTTTGTTGGTATGGCCCATTCTAATTCAGCAATTGATTTCAATTATGTCACTCACTACATAGCTAAGTAGTGACAGGAAGTGACCACTGGAGAACAGTGATTGATTAGTCCCACTGCATCTGTGCCTTTTTGATGCAAGTAGTTTACTCAAAGTAATGCTCCTCTTGTTAGGGGAGTTCTGAAAGGGAATAAGGGCCTGTAATTTAATGTAGGGCTTCTGAAATGTATGAACAAACAGAACGGTGCTATGCAGAGATCTTGGTACTGCTTCTTGTAGAAGGAAAAAGTCTGCTTATGGAATCTGGAAGTACAAAATAGTAGTAGAATTTCAAGAGAAGGTGAAGCAGCTGTGTAGTGTCTTCAGGAAGTCTGTGTTTGTGTTCTGCTGAAGCAGGTGAGAAGACATCTAAATTGTGTGGCTGCTGAAATACGTTTTTGGTGCTTGTCTAAGGATGGATGTGAATGACTTGGCTTTTTGTGGCATCTTTGCGAGACAGGAAAACTTTGGAAATATGGAAATATTCAGTGCTTTTATCTTTGAGACAGGCTTATCTAAAGATTGCATATCAGTTTTAGTTTGCTTTTGGTAGAACTTTGGTAAAGCTGTAATAGAAAGCTGATACTATTGATGTAAGGCTGTGTGTACTGAATTTCCCTCTCATCTCTGGCGTATGGTACGTTGTAATCAAAAGGAGTTAAAGAATTCAAAGGAAACAAAATGCAACTTGTGTATGGCACCTGTGTGACGCCTCTGTGCAATGCTTTCCTCATTGTTAATGTTCTGTAGCTGAGACAGCATCTCCTTTCCGTTGTTCAGGGGCCTGCTGTTTTCTCCTTATGGCTCAGCAACCTTGCCTGAAGTCATCAATGTCAAGGAGAAGCTGCTGAAAGAGTCCAAATCCTCTTAGGACTTCTGACACGTGATACCCTGTGATATAAAGGATGGGAGAAGGAATGGGATTCTCTGTTGAAGTCTGCGTTTCCTTGCTCACATCCTGACTCTCTCAAAAGTGGTTTGAAATCATATCAAGTGTTCAAGACTGGTTAGACTTAAACTCCTATGCTAATAGGATGCTCTGTAGAGGAGTGTTGTGACTGACCACGATGTCTTAAGGTACAGCTTTCATGGTCAAGAAGGTCTGTCAGGGAAGGATTATTACAGTGCTTGTAGCAGAGACCTTGATCCTGTCAGCATCCATGCTTAGTTATTGGCACAAATGAGAACTCTGTTTTTATTGTTCATTGTTTCTCCAGTTTCCAAGTCTGCTTCCCCAGTGAGTATATTTTTCAGTGATGTTTTATGGTCTGAAGTCATTGATAAACACATATGCAGGCAGTGGCTGGAGCCATTGTGGCTGAGCCATTGAGTCTTCAGCTTTATAGTCTTCTCAGGTTACTCAGATGGTTGTACTCTTTTAAGTGAGCTAAGCAGCATGTGCTGCACTTGACAAATGTTACTCAACCTATGTTTAGAGAAGGCATGGGCTTTGGAAAATTTTTCAACTTTGGAAGGGGCTACTTCCATCTGATGAAGGATATTGAGCATCTCCTATTATTAGAGCTAAATTGTTTAGAAAGCATATTTGCATACAGAGCTTTTTTCTGGAATTTCACTATATTAAAATTAACTGTTTTCAAAGCAAGATTGTATCAAGCTTTTGACCCCCCCCCCCCCCTTGATAGGGATGTGTTGTTTTTTTTCTGACACAATGTATTTGATCAGCTCTGCTTCAGCTATTCATATTTAGTGATCATTTTATAGTTTTATTTTTGCGTAGTGATATCATCATCTGCAGGTCAGCAGGCTATCTGATACTTGCTGTCTTGGTATTTGCAGATGTGTTGCCTTAGGGAAAAATTAATATATGTTAGCTTCTCTAATATTTTTCCCAGTGAGGTTGTAGACTCCAGTGGATTGATAGTAAGTTTATTTATGAGAGATGTACTCATAAATATTTCTTGTATTCCTTTTAAGTAATCCACAAGCTGCGGGTTTCAACCTTCTGCTGGGGACTGTGGTAGGACAAGGGAAAATGGTTCCAAGCTAAAAGAGGGGGAGATAAGATGTAAGGAGAAGTTTACACTGAGGGCAGTGAGGCACTGGCACAGGATGCACTGAGAGGTGGTGGTGCCCTGTCCCTGCAGACACCTCAGGTCTTTGGACTAGGTTGCACTGCCCTGGAAGCTGAAGTATATATTTCAGCAGTTGGACTGTTCAGGTGCTGCTAAATATCAAAATCTAGTGATTATAAAGGTATTCCAGATAAAATAGTACATTCTTCAAAACAAAATACATAAACTAATGTAATACCTACTGGAGATGAATGCTGATCATAGTCTTAAAGCAGTACAGTTCTGATGTAGGTAGTTTCTTAAGGAGCTGTACAGTTTTTCTCAACCATTCCTAATATACATCGTGATAAGATTGTGGGGAAGAAAACTTCACTTTCTTTACAGCATTCTTCTCAGAAAATGAGACACTTCTTGAAATAAAGAGGGCCTAAAGCAGTCACTGGGTGTACATCTGAACAGTTGGAGAATACCCTGTAGCACTTCCTACCTTTAGTGGCAACTCTGCTCTATGGAAAAGCCCATGAACTTACGGAAGAGGAATTTAATCTTAGTCTCAGCACTATAGTGTGGCATGCTCATGCCCAAGTGTAGCTTTTGTTTTTCTCAGCACAGAGTATCATTTCTTGGTTTGAAAGATAATCTACATATGAATTTCTAATTCACCGTAGTTTGTGCAGAACACCACAAATCCCATCTTAGTGAGGGGGCAGTGGTTTTATTTACATAGGCAAAATGAGGCCAAGGCTAGAATGCAGTAATTGGAAATATCTCTAGAAATGAAGTTTCATTTGCATAAATAAGCTGTAGGTGCTTTTTAGAAGTGCAGGCTTTTACTACTTTTTCCTAGCAAAAGCTGTGGGATGACTGTTAGCAGTGAGCTGGGTGAATTAATGGCAGATGAATGAAATGGGTCAGAATGAAACCTATGCTCTGCTTTGTTATAGGTGAGTGTATGCTGCCTGTTTAAAGGAATCATAGTGATTTGAGTTGGGATTGTGCAGCTCCGTCAGTGCTCAGAGCCCTGAGCATGGTATCAGTCAGTGGCTTCTGTTCTGTCCTTAATACCAACACCTGATGCAACAAAAACATCCCTCTCTTGATGGATGAGGTTTGGAAAGGAATGGAATCTGGTAAAAGCGATAGTGGTATAGAATGCTGAGAAAATGGAGATGAGAACCTGTAATAGTGATTAGTATATGGGGAAAAAGAAATCAGATGTGCCCTTCTGCAGCAGAGCTCTGCCCTGATTTCTTCTTCTGAGCCTAGGTTGGTACTGAGTTATCTGATAAGAGGTGGAGCTGTTGCTTCTCTTGAAAAGCTATATGAACTTGCATACACTGTTTCTAAAACAATTCCTACACAGGCCAACAAATACTATGTCCTTAAACCTATCTTTATTTTTGCCTTTATAAATGGCTTATTAGAGAGCATCTAGGTGAAGAACTGCAAATCTGACACGAGCAGTATGTAAAGCAGAATCCTGTCGTGTGAGCCTAGAACGTGATTTCCTAAACAAAGGTTCTGCCATATGTATGTGGTGCACTGCCTGTTTGGACTGTGGGAGTATTGCAGCCTAAGCTTTCTTCTGATTGTGACATGGTATGGAAATAAAAGTATGAAAATAAAAGTTACTGTAATAAATCAAAACTAAGACCTGCTAGGTATCTGTGTTGCCATCCTCACTGTGTGGGAGGCCTGGGGAAGATGGGAATTTGGACTACTTGAGTATCTGCTTCTGAAGTATACTTAAAAGTAAACTACATAAAGGAAATAGCCCGTGTCAGAGGGCTTTCATGAATAGGCCTGTGGTGGACATCTTTGCCTTAACTTAAATAGGACTCCAGTAGTTTTTTGTCATGCAGAAATAATTATACATTAGTGGATGGTACAGTATGTGAGTGGATGTTCTGATCCAGTGCCCATCTTTGCAGAGTGAATGAACAATGGGGTTCTGCCTGTTCTCTTTTTCCAGAGCCACAGCACTAAATATTCAAATCTGTGTGGAAAGTCTGAATTAAGATTTTTTTTTTCTGATAAACGATGGCAGTCTCTTTATTGCTCTACTGTGAGTAAGCAGGCAGCATTAATGGCTTATTTCTTCCATGCTGAAAATATTCAACACATGTGGATGTTTTTGCAGAGAGCTGTTTACTTGAGAGGATCTAAGCTTGAACTCAAATTCACACAGGATATATTGGAGCAGACAGTATATTGGGGTAACAACTTCAAGGAGTTGGATGTCTTATGCTTCATTTCTGTAGAAGGATATATCTGCAAATGTTTCCCATGACCAGTGGAGTAGAAAACGGGGAGAAAAAATGCTAAACCTGTAGTTCAGAGTTCTTTGTATAGTTGATCTTAGTGTGCAAGGGGGGAAACTGGTTTGTTTTGAATGGGGATGCTTTTAATCTTGAGCAGGGTGTACCTGATGCCAGCTAGTTGCCTTCTATATATCTGGCCATAGATGTATAGTGAGATAATTGAGGACAGAAGTGTCTTGTGTGTGATGTTCCATAATTGTTTTTAGTGTGATGTCTCGTCTCTCATCGTTTGTGATGGGAGAAGTCTAAAAGGACACAGAAGGGAAATGCCAAGGTGTTGTGGGACCTTGGCACTCTTGCCAACCCTGTGTGTGTCCTTTGCAAAATAATCATAGTTATCTTTTGTGATTGGTTCTTAGATGGAATACTTGTGTTCCAGTATTTCATGTACAGGTTGGATTTGCTGCAGGCAGGAGGGACTAGAGTTGTGGGGTTTTTATACATAAAGATATCTTACATTTCTCGATTAAAACTAACCAGTACCGCTTTGGGAAACTAGTTCTGTGCCCGTCTTAAAGGTTTAAAGTCAAACCACGGAGTTTGATGAAGAATTTGAGTTGAAATAGTGCAAATCCTCAAGTTAGCTATTTAGCACACTTGCCACAAAGTTGCAGTGGTGTTTACTTTTTGTTCCACTGTTGCATAAGGAGGGGATCTCCTGCATACATGGCTGTATCTGTGTGCTAATCTGTTAAGATGGACTTGCTTTCTGGTAGTTTTGTAGCAGATAATGTGGATTTGTGTGCTTAAAGTTTGTTGGCAACTTGCATTTTATTGCAAATCCTGCAATATGAAGTGTTTGACTTCCTCCTTTCCCCAACCAATTTGCCCAAACCAAGTTTCTGAAGTGGTAATGTGAACTTCTCAGCTGCTGCTTGGGTGGAAGATCATTCTAGAATTGAGTTGTTGGCAAAGTCAGAGCTTCGTTTTCCCACCGCTAAATGTTGAAGTGATCTTTGAAATGTCAGAGTACAACCTCATGGCTTTTTGGGGGCCCAGCTCATCCCCTTCCCTTGGTAACATGTGCAGAACAGCTACTTGGGGTGGCCTTTTTAGTTTGCCTCCATAGTAACTAATCCATTCATCAGAGCTGCCCATGTGGACTTCATACTGCTTCCAGGTAATGGTGATCTCTTGTTAACCTGTCAAATACTTTTCATTCTGCCCTATTTGCTAGTTCAGCACTGAAAAGGCTTGGAGTGTGAGAATCTGCCTTCAGTGCTGTTTGACATTCAGCCTCAGACACTGAAGTGTGACATCCAAATTTCCTGTGACTTTCTTTTTTGTATCTCTGTCTTAGCCCCAGATACTAGAAATATTCTTCAGTGAATTTCGTATGTCTAGAATTGACATGTAACTTTCCAACCTGCAGTCAGGTAAGGAGGAGCTCTTACAGGCAGAAACATCTGAATTTCCAACCCTTACTTTGTTCATCTCACTCAGGTGTTGTAGGGAAAACATCGAACTGAAATTAATGACTTTATAATAGTGTTCATAGGGTCAGAATTGGTCTTAATTTCTGATTGTTCTTAACTGTATAGTTTTTCTCTATAGCAAAGTCCATTTTGATACAGATCTGGAAACTATCCTGTCACAAAGTCTCTTGCATCTCCACAGACTGTACTAATTAACTTTGAGTACTGATAGTTACACGTGAATTTTTATGCTCGTATCTGTGTCTCCTACTGTGTGTACCTGAATGCCGGTGGGAAATATAATGATGATGAGAAATACCGAACTGGCAGTTAAAGAATAATACCAGTGTGTACTGTTTTGGCTTCAGGAATTTAAGCTGTTATACACACAGCTGAAGTTTGAGGGCTGGTAGGTTTATAATAGACTTTGTCACTGTTTGCCTATTCTTAAGAATTTGGCATGAGACTCCTTGCTCGCTGGACAGGTGGAAATGTTTGAAGAATGACCATCCCGTTTCCTCCTCTACTAACATCGTTCTGAGCACAAGGATAATGGAGCTGTGACTTTGCTCTGTATCAAATGAAAGTCTTGAGTCTTTGCATCAGGGTTGTAGTTGAGGAGCTTAATAACTCTTCACTGTCCTTTTCCCCCTTGAATTTGTCCAATACCTTTTGAAGAATCTTTTACAGTATATATAGCAGTGAATGCTATGTTGCATTATGTATAGAATCCACTTGGATTGTAATGTCAAACCTGTAGAAGGACCTGTGCATAGCATTTCAGGTGATTTAAGTTGAAATATGCCCAACTATATGATGAAATGGGGGGAAGAGGGTGCTGTGAAGTAGAGGAGTAAACTGCTCAGTTGACAGCTAGTGAATGCAAACCTGGAATACAAAGCCATTCCTATGTAGAAAGGGATGTTTCTGGCAGAAACTCTGTAATTCTATACCTTTGTGAAGAACAAGAGTGGCAGTGTCCCACTTGCAGGCACACTCCACAGTGAAACGGAGAGAGGCTGAAAAATGCCTGTGTCACATATTTACCTCTGTAGTGTTTGGCAATAAAAAGGAGTCGAAGGGGCTTTGACAAACTGAGAGCAAGTCCTTAGGTCTGATGATCAGGAGGAGTTGTCTGTTTTCAGACTTTCTTTTTTTTGTTGTTCTTGTTTGCTCCTTTTTACACTGATTCATCTGTTCAGTCATAGAGGTGTCTGTGCTCAGTGTTCCTCTTGGGAAGTCAGAGGGGTGGAAACACTGCTCAAAGTGTTCCTGGGCAGTCATCTCTGCTTCTACTTCTAGAGTGTGGGAAGGAGTTGAATAACCCACAGAGAAGGGGAGTCTGAAGGTGTCCTCTGAATTTGTAAGACCTCTGCAGAGAGCAGTGCCTGCTCTCATCTCTCATTCAGGTAACTGCAGTAGAGATGTTACAGAATACTAACTCAGTTTCCACAGAAGTTTCAAGAAGACAGCTAATGGGCTGAATGTTTAAGAATTCCTATTGTTTTAGGAACAGGTTTCCTGACTCTGCTGCCCGTCAGAAAATGTGGGTCTGGGACAAAGGCACTCAACTATACTTCATTCCTTAGCACACCCAAGGTGTGTACAGTTAACGTGCACACACCCCTCAGTGTTTTATTGCTTTCCACACGTGTACCCCTGACTTCCCCAGTGATTGTTCTGTCCTGCTCTTAAGAGCTTGGGAACTATGGTCCAAGAAGGTGAGGCTGCTGTAAAGGAAGGGGAGTAAAGGAGAAATTCTTAAACCTTCAGACAGAAGACAATGTGGACAGCTAACTGGCATGCTCTTTTTTTTTTTTAAGTTCTGAATCCTTAGGAAAAATATTAATATTATATTTGGTGTAAACAGCATTGCATCTGGGTGATAAGAAACAAATAATCACTACTTCTCCATCTCATCCCAGGAGGCAGAGCAGCCGCACAGTGCACCACCAGGGCTTGTGCTTGAATATGGGGCACTCATGTCGCCCTTCAGAGGAAACGTTTGCCTTCCTATGGATCTGCACCTTGATCCAAATTAACTCCTTTGCCAAATGACAGCTATGGGACAACTGACAAGCTAAGGAAGAGTTAAAGCTGAGGATTGACTTGGATGTACTTCATTCTAAGTGTTGTAGCAGATATACAGTTACTTGAAATATCAACTAGGGAAAAGCATCTGTACTCTGCCCTGTGCAGATCACTGGATGTAGTCCTTGTCAGCCTATCTACCCAGGTTTTGAGTACTTTGAATACAAATGTGCCTTAATTAGTAAAGAAGATGCTTTGTTCTCCCTGTGACTTGACCACCTATACAACATTAAACAAGCTTCAGAAGAAAAAAGTGTGTAGGATAAAAATGTAAAAAGAAAAGTGGTGTGGACATCCTCATTGTAAGGCAGAGTTTTGCATGTAGTAGAGAACCTCTGTTACTTAATAACTGAGCAAAGACAAGGTTGGATCTTATAAATCCTAATAGATTTTGCAGATTCTTCAACTGAAATATGTGCATGTATGCACTGCTGTCACACAGAATGAGATGGCTTGTTTAAGAGAGAGTTTACACATCACCTCTCAGCATAAAGATGAGTGTACCTCTGCAGGTCTGTGTGCAGATGGAAGAATAGTTCAGAGAGTTGCTATGCTGACTGTGGACCAGCTTGGCCTGAAATCAAACCAAGAACCAAGGGCACACAAGAAGTAGAGGGGTGTGATACAACTGTGATGTGTCCCATGTAACAGGAAAATAATTGCAAGGCATGGAAACTCAAACTTTAGGAGCAACCTCAAAGACATAACATTTTGTGGCTCTCATTTTCTATTAAGAGGAGCATCATCGAGGTATCCTCTCCTCCTTTCTGTCCAGTCACCTTCCAGCATAGAGGCATCTAGGCAGCTCTGATATTTTCTGCAATTATTTGAGCTTGCTTTTGTAACAAAGCCCACCCTCCTGCTTCGTGATACCATGAGAATGAGTTGGGAGGCCAAGGGGGCATTTCATCTACTGGAATTTGCACCAGAATACTGAATGTTGGGTCCTTAGGGATCCAACTTGAGAGGGTATTTGGGTATTTATAGCTGATTGTTTACATGATTGGGAGTAATAGTATCTTGCAGCATTTAAGCTGAATTCTGATGTCTTACAGAAAGAGGAACTTTGACAATAAGTTTGTTAATTAACACGGATTCTATGTTTTTCCTCTCCTCCAAAGCAAGAAAGAGGGAAAACAAAGAAGATAATTATTGGTGTGTCACTTTTCATTTAAGTCATTAATGTAATACATTTAATTTTTAGTTTCCTGGTATCTTTTTTCTTTTCTTCCTACATCCTCTATGGAGAGTGTAACATACTGGTTACTTAAGGGTTAAATCATCTTGCTTTTGGAAGCAGCTGGGCAGTTTACACTCCTTGCTGGGCTGTACAAAAATACTTTTCCTTTGAAGTTCTGGGAGGAGCGGCTAAGGGTAAAACCTGGAATGGGGTTGCAGCTAGCAGTTTGTAGTGGGCTTAGCTGCAACAGGCAGCTGTGCCTGCAACTGCTGTGTGTGATGGCAGAGAAGGTCAGGGCTCCCTTCTCTCTTGCCTTTACAGTCTCAGTGGGAAGACTTTCTATTTGAAATTCTTTAAATGCTATTGTTGGAAAATTCTTGGATTGGGACAGGTTGCCAGAACTATGGATTAAAAATATCCCTTCCCTTAAAGACAGGACAAATACAGGGCCCCTGTTGAACGCTCCTTGGCTGCTTGAGATTTGATCTGGTAGCGAAATACAAACTGCTGCTGTTTGTGGTGAGAAAGATTCACCTCCACTGAGTGGTGGTAAGGAGGTCAGACTCCTTTGCATAACATAGATGCTAGGAAAAGCTTTCAGGAGTCTTGTTTCCAAATTTGCTTGAACCTGCAGAATCTCATACCTGATGCCACATCTGGGACACGATAAGTTCACAGCTCAGTGGTGAAACTACTGAAGGGATGATGGGAGTCCTGCAAGCAAGCTGGATAGAGCTCATCGTGCTTCTGAGGAGTGCTGTACAATAGGAACCCTTCTGTTGCATACAGCGTGCTACATAACTATGAATGAAATTGCCTGATATGGCTCAAAAGCAAATACTTTTGTAGATGAAACCTGATGCAAGATGACTCCAGTGCACTTGCCAGCAGTGAAACTAGACAAAATGTAGTGACTCTGGTTTTCTAGGGTAATACTTGGCACTGTGGTAATTGGTTGTGGAAAATATTTGTACGCCTCTTTTGGGAAGGTTTGAGAAAGGTAATTGTCACCACTATATTAACTGTGGAAAGTAAACTTCCTGTTAACGACTGCTGCCAATAAATGTGATTAAAAGCAGTTTATCCACCAACTAATAAGAAGGTGACATTATAATGCCTGGCTTTGTTCTGTGTTGAGAAACCTTGTCTGCTTTTCACTTACGGAAAGGGCTTTATTTCACTTAAGGAAAGGGCTTTATTTTCCTTAGTTCTGAATCGGCAGTTTATCAGATGTTAGCCTAGTTCAGGAACTGAAGGGAATTTTTGGGTACTGTCTTTGGGCTTCTTTTGGGGGTGAAGGGGAAGTTTACTTTCTATCTGAATTTAACTATTCCATGCCCTCATGCAAGTGAATTTGTAAGCTGTGTGTATCTATTCCATACCATCCTAAGATGTTTTAGATCTGTTCCTGCTGAGCAGTTGATAGTGCTACGTATCACATCTCCAAATTTGTGCTTAGATTTCTCTTAACTGCCCTTAATAATCTTGCCCCTTTTTACTCATGTAAGGTTCTGATAGTTGGCTGTAATTAGCGTCACCCTGTATATTTCCTGCTTCTCTTTAGTTTCCTACCTCTGCCTCTTTTTCTGAATGCTAAAAGCATTGGGAGTTGAGTTGTTGAAAAGCTGATCTACTCTGAGTTGCATGGAGGGTTCTGCCCTTGAAATATTTATTAATACTTGCAGTGCCTTGCTGTTCCCATTTAACTACTCAAATTCTAAGGGATGCATACAGTAATATAGGCCTAAGAACAGAAGAAGTAATCTGGTATCATCCTAGAGCCATCTCTCAATCATCACTGATACAGTGAACACGTTTATTTTCTGGAAAGTTAAGAGTTCAGTGCCATGGCAGAGGTGGAAGTGAATGGTCCTAGAACAGGATTTTGAGGAGGTTCTATCAAACCAATGCTGTATGTAGGTCTCTGGAATGAGGAGTTGGTTGCCTGGATTCTTTCGTTGACCACTAGGTCTCTCTACCTGGCATTTTACTCCATTTACTGTGTTGTTGATTTGTGCTAATCAAGATGCTTCGATTTGATGCCAAGGATGGTTCCTACTTTATTGCGAGAGAGAAGATGGCAAGTCTTCATGTTGTTATTATTAAATATCCTTTAAATGCAGTCTAAAGAAGCAGAAATTCATGGCTGCTATAGTGTCTTTCAGCTACACACACAGTCTAATGCAAAATTGTCACACAGCTTTCTAACAGTAGGAAAACTGTTGTCTGTCCAAATGTTGTTACAGTGGCATATGTGCATTGATTGTGTGTTTTTTGTCTGCCTTTCAGGGCCACGGGGGTGCACACGCTGTTTCAGCGTGGTAACAAAGCTGCTCTTGGGCAGGAATGGGTGCTACTGCATTGCCCAGAACTGTGCAGGCAAAGCAGATATTATCAGTGCTGGCCCTGGGGCATAAAATAGAAAGATCAAAGCGCATGGCAGCAGCACACAGAGGCTCTTCAAAGCCTGAGTAAGGCAGGATTGATAGAGAGAATGAGAAAGCTCTTGCTGATGTAATCACAGCCTGTGAGACAGGTTGTGTTGTGCTTTTTTTTTTTTTTTTTTTTTTTTTAATTTAAACAAAGACACAAAGACGGTCCTTGTTTGTTTAGAGAGGTGAAGCGTGTGCCACAGATGTAGGGCACGGATACCTGAGTGTTTAGAACCTTTCCATGGATAGCAGGAGCCCAAGCTTTCTGAAATAACTTCAAACTCACAGCTTTACTTTTTAGTGTGTGTGGCTTCTGCATGTGGTATTCTCTCACTTGTGGTGTCCATGTGGGATCAAGCAGGAAAGTGGCAACAGAAGGAATGTTTGCTTTCAGACTGCTTTCTTTATTAAAATGGAAACTAGTTTTTTTCTCTCAAACTCTCATTAGAGTATTTTTGGATTTCTTTGAAAAAGAGTACAGGGAGGGTGGAATCAGAGGGTATGTGATAAGCCTGGTTTGATGTCAAGTAGCTCAGGACTGTCCAGGCACAAACTGTGAATAAGAGAGGAACTGTTTGATGGAAAACAGCTTTTTAAAGGGAACCTTGTGAAACTGTGACCTAGAGCATGACAGTGCAGCTTTTCCACCCAAAGACACTTGTATGGTGCATGGTGGATAACAAGTACTAGTACAGTCTGACATGCAAGAACTTGGTGACCATGGTATGAAGACTATTACCAGACACACAACATACATCACTTGGTGCAGCTGTATTGACTTTTTTTTCCTGTAAATGTTTGAAACTCAGGCAAAACAATTCAGCCTTCTTGGATTGTGAGTAAAGCCTCCATGCATGTGTCTCCTCTTGGTATAGACTTTGTGTGCACTGCCTGGACATGTCTCATGGGAGGGATAGCTGCTGCTGTTATTCTCTGGATAACTGTTAAAATCCTGAAACCGAAGACTTCATCGTTCTGCACTGTTTTGCATACTGACTGTTTTAGGAGAAAGATCTAATGGTATTACCTCAGTCCCAAAACTTAGTGCAAGATGCTGGAAACCACAGTGGTTATTTCTAGCTGGCAAAATCTCCAGCTTTCCTTCCCCTGTGGCCATGAGATTGTTTATGGTGCAATTCAGATTAGTGCCCAAAATTGTGGCACTCTAAGTCTGAAAATCTATTGTGGTGGAAAGGAGGCCTGTTGATGTTATGCTTCGTTCCAGGGTCAGAGCTACATTTATAGTCTTCTAAATCAGTTCACTATCTTAATAAGTAGTTCTGGCTCAAAAAGTGATGCATCCTCTTTACTGTGGAGTGTCTGAGATGATAGTGGCATTCCTAGTGTTGTCTCATACGGAAGTCTGTTTTGCTGGCTAGTATCAAAACTTCTCCCTTCTTCTCTTGAACGTTTGCTTCTGCTATGCTCTTCCACAGGCATCCGTTTGATACTTGATACTGGCGAAGGAGCTTCAGTACAATTTAAAATACACTGATTTTGGTTTCCAGTTACCAGACCTTCAGGCATCAGGAAACCTGTGCATCTTCTGGAGCTCTGAGATGGGCTCTGACATGCACTTTCGTTAATGCTGCAGGCACTATCCCCTCATGATTTAGAGATGCTGGAGAGAAATGGGAGTTCCAGCAGTTACTATGACTTTCTAGGAACTTATGCAGCCACTTAAATATTTCCTTTTGGGGAATCCCAATGAGATTCTCACTCATTGCTGGTGCAGCCTCACCTTGAGTAGTGTGTGCAATTTTGGACAACACAATGTAAGGGAGGTGTAAGACTTTAGATAGCATCCAGAGAGGACAACAAAGATAGTAAAGGGTCTGGAAGGCAAGATGGATGTGGCTGTGGTCCTTCAGTTTGTTTAGCCTGGAGCAGAGGAGACCAAGGAGAGGCCTCACAGGGTGTGAGGAGGGAATGCTAATCTCTGGTGACAGTGACAGGGCTCAAGGGAATGGCATGGTGGTGTTGGGTCTGGAGGGGGCTAGGGGAAGGGTCTGCTTGAGAGGGCGGTGGGCATGGAGCAGGCTGCCAAGGGCAGTGGATGCAGCCCTGAGCTGCCAGAGCTCAGGGAGTATTGAGATACTGCTCTCAAATATGGTGTTTTGGTGATCCTGTCTGGAGCTGGGGGTTGGACTCCATCATCCTTGTGGGTCGCTTCCAACTCAGGACATTCTGTGATTCTAAGGCTGGCAATCTGGTCTGTTTTAAGAAAAGAGAATATTTGTTTACCGACTGTTTTCTATTACCTGTGAGAGAAAATGCATTGCAGGTTACAACCATCAATATGGCATCCCCGTGGTTTCCCTTTTAGAGAGCAATAGGACAAAAATAAGGCATGTTAGCTGATTTCCTGTGAGCTTTACTTGAGTTTAGTCTCCCACTTCTGTCAGCAATATCTGTGGCCTTTTGATTCATGCAGCCACGTGAATTAACACAACTGCCATACCAAGTTAGCCTAAAAATTAATCTGCTCCAGTGACTCTCTCAGGCAGAATCTAGTTGTGGGTACTTAAGAAGGAATATAAGATTAAAGGAAGCACATGGGGAGAGTTCTGCAGCACGTGCTTCCAGGCTCTACTTGTGCCTTAGGACTTCCTATTGGCACCAGCTAATGCATATGAGCACTAGATGGCTATTTCATCCATAATTTTTTCCACAGTGTTGTCTCATGGATTGCTTATGTGAATGTGAGAGAGCAAGACCCTGTTTTTGAGAGCCTTTTCAACCCTTTTGTGCTGTGACATTGTATGTACTTTTGAAGAGTAAAGGAGTCAGAGTTGGTGCATCGCAGTGCGGGTCAAGAGTAGCGGCTTACTTGGCACCTAATTAAATTACTCCTTAATGTAAGGAAGAAGAGTAAATTTCCAGAGTTGTCTCATTCTTACTGGTCAGCGTAAGTTTCAGGTTTTTTTTTTTTTTTTTGAGCTGTGGATGAAAATGTGTTGCCAGGAAGTCATTGTTCTTTCTGTCTTTCTAATTCTGTGCAGCAGCTGCATCGTCTTTAGCTGCTATTAATGTTCAGAGCTCTTTGAACAAAGGAGTGTTACGCTGATGCAAAGTCTTCCTCTGCAAGACATTCCCTGTGAAGCTATCTTTTGTCTCTATGGGCCCTATTGTAACCATTCCTGTATTTGTGAATGAACAGGAAGCTGCTGATGATAGGGAGCAGATGAGTTTGATCTTCAACAGGTTTCACTCAGACTTCCACTTGAGGGAGTTTATATAGGAGCTGAGCTGTACCACTGTCAACTGCAGTCTGATCATTTGTTTCCTTTGTTTAAAGAAGCTGGGAAATGTTATTGATGCAAGGGAAAACGTGCTAAACTTCTGTATCTGCAGTGTCATTGTTAAATTAAAATTCAGGAATTTTTGTCAGTCACTTTCATTTTGAAATAATGAGCTTGATCATGTTTGATTAGAGACCACATTCTATCATTTGTTGTACTGTTTGTGTCTAAATAGATTCATGATGTCCAAGGTAACTTAATGGCTCCTCATGTAGCAGTAATCAGTGACTAGGAAAAGGGAAGACTTCTTTCCAGCAGCTCTCCTTTCATCCATGGGCTTCAAAAGTATAGGAAGTGGAGTTACGAATGAGGTTGCAGTGTCTGTGTATGCACAGTATACAATATTAAGTTCCAGCACAAGCAATTTTAAAAGTTTCTTTACTGAAAGATGTGATCTTGCAGTAACTTTAGTCTGAGTGTGTTAAATAGCAAAGCTGAATGCTTGGACTGAACTAATAGTGTTCAAGGAAGAATGTGGGGAGTAAAGGGCTGGCTCCTTCACACTGAACGACTTTGTGGCTCCGGGGCCTGAAATTGCACCTAGTTCTGGCAGTAAGAGGTATGAATTTGTAGTACTGCATTAGTTTAGTTTTGGAGTAGCTGTGGTGATTGAAGCATTCTGAAATCAACCAACCTAACAAAATCCTGCACTGTCTTGTGATGTGGCAGTAGCAAGGAAACAAAACTTGGTATAGAATACTAGAACCAAGTATTCTATCTGAATATTGATAAATAGTCGTGCCTACTTCTAGCTGAACAGCAGAAGCTATGCATAGTATGTCAGGCATGGAAGATCCTAACTTCAGCTCTTATCACACAGCTATCTTTTTCTTTTGGTCTTCTATTTGGTGCTCAGAAAGTACTTACTTTTCTATGGACATGTAACCGATCTATATTCAAAATCTTTAAATGAAGGTACTCTTATTTGCATTTTTAAGTGAGCACTAACACTCCCTTTAATGTTATAGACAAAACTAGCAGCTCGCTAGATGAGGAATAAAGAGATGTCTTTGGCTGTTCTTTTCACAGTGCCTACCCTTTTCTGTTTATTTTGTTAGTAGGTGCAGATCTCATTAACATTGTTTTTTTTTCTTATTTTTGTATATTTCATGTTGTCTACAGACACTGCTTTCTGTACATTAGGTCCTTGGTTAAAGGAGTTCACCCCAACAAGTAAGTCTTGGCATATATAGAGTGGGTTCTGCATCAGTGCTGATCCTGGAAAGGATCTTGGTTAAATGCAATGCTGAGGTGTGCGGTGAGGCAAGGAAGGAGGGATCCTAATAGGCTTCACAAAATGTGGCTAAGGTTTATTTCCCTTCTTAAGGATTAAATGTAATTGGAAAATACTATTTCGGCAGAAGCACCACAGAAAATGTCATGGTAGTGTTGGAATTATTAGGTAAGGAGCTGAGAATGGAATGGAATCTCATGGGTACTTCTCACCTCCAAGTACCTGCATGTTGCATGTGGTTCAAGTCAGTGCATCGTAAAATTGGAATGGAAGACTTTAAAAAAAATAAAATATGACTTGCCATATATATATATGAGAAGACTTCATTTGAAGTCTGATGTAGAGACAGTGACAAAATTAGTATTGACGGAGGCAAAATTATGGGACACAAATGTGTTGCTTACTATTAAACCCAGTGTTCTTGGGGAAGTCTTAGCTCTGGAAATCTTAGTCGTTGGTAGCCTTCATTAAGTGGTGTCTGTTCTGCCTTTTTTTTCTCCAAACTGATGCAGTTGGTCATTCTTGGAGATAGGACGTTCTGCTTGTTGGTTATTTGGGCACACCCTCCATGGTTGCTTTTATGACTTCCCCAGCATTGCATAGAAACTCTGTGGTAGAGGAAGCAATCCAGTCTCTTGGGAAGCATTCAGCGACTTTAACCACAACACTGTGTTTTCTTTTCTCATAGTAACTTACTTCGTTTGCTGCACACTATCCAATTTCTGTAACGTGTGAGGGAAACATCCTTCAGACAGATCTCATTTGTCCCATAGCGCTGCATGCTTGGAGTAGAGTTTACACCATTGATCTCCCAGTGAGGCATACCTCAGTGTTGAGGATACGCAGTGCTGAACACAGTCCAATAAGCTGTACTGGACTTGTTGGAGTGGGCTGTATGCCAGTGCTACAGGAGTTGTTTTTTAATAGAAAACCTTTGTGTAGAAGAGAGGAAGTGAAGAGGTAGTCTGAAAGAGAGATTAGTCCCCACATTAATGGCCACTGGCAGAAGTAATCTAGAAAGAGGTGGAGAAAGAAGGAAAATTGTATCCAGCCTGGTTGTTTGTAATGATAAGTTAAATGGTGCTGTTTGCAGTTACTATTTCAGCAGGTTGCTTCTTCAGAATTAAGAACAACTTATTTCAAAGTTATTCTTGCTCCCTACTACAGAATGTTCTTCAGAAGTGGTTTAATGTAGAGCTAATCTTGTTCAAAATGGTTGCCAGTTGCCACTTGGAACAATAGGACTGAAGCCACAGGCTGCCATCAGGTGGCTGTTCTCAAGAAGGGCGTTTTTCTTCCAACGAATTGAAATGCCTCTTTCCATGTGGAGACACAGGTCTCAATGTTCTCTAAATTCCTGTGTAATAGACACTGGAAACAGTGCAGTTATTCATTTTATCTGAATTGGAGAAGCTAGTGCAGCAGGTATTTTCTTTTATAGGGAAATAGTACTGTTAATCTGGAAGCTGCTTTTGGGGGGCAACTCTGTGGCATGTTTGCTGTAATACTGGACACACCTTTTTTTTCCCCCTAGGTATTCAATTTTTTTTTTGTGATGTGAATGAGGAAGTTAAACTGTAGAAGAAAGGAATGTTTTCTTTGTAGTCTCACAGGGAAATTATTTATCTGCAGTGGAAATGTACTTCATTTCTGCTTCCGTTTTAAATACGTCAGAGAGATTCTGATGGTATCCACAGTGGCACTGGATCTCACTACAAAACTGTATTGAAAGCTAGATGCAATGGTTTCAAACTATAGGATGAGAAACTGGATATAAGGAAGAAGTCTTTACCCTGATGGCAGTGAGGATGCGCAGAGGTGGTGGTGGCCCATTCCTGCAGAGACCCATGGTCAGGGGATGGGGCTGTGAGCACTGATGGAGCTGTGGGTGCCCCTGCTCACTGCTGGCAGCGGGACCAGATGGCCTTTGGGGGTCCCTTCCAACTCAAAGCATTTTGTGAGTTGGTCCGGTGGATTTGAGTGCAAAGCAGAGTGTGAAGGATGCCGTGGAAATAACTTCTTGCAAACTTGATAGAATGCCACCCTAGAAAAAAGTAGGGTGCTGCACCTGTTTGGGCTCAGGCAAGGAAAGTTAAAGTTTAGAGTGCAACCAAGTGGGAAGAATGATATATGAGAAGGAATGTGACAGTTGGGGTTTGAAAGAAATTATGTGGAGTTTACTTGACTTGTGTGCTTCTGCTATTTGTTTATGGTTCCAGAGTGGCTTAAAACTAGTGAAATGTAAATACGAATCTGATTCAAAGGTGAACTCTGAAATTATTTAATATAGAACCCTCTTTTCAGATTAAGAAAGATAATTAGTGTTTTCAGTTTCTGCAGTGTAAGCTAAGTTAATTGTAAGGAGAGGGAGAAGAACTTTCTTGTTTGGGATGAAACACTGTGTAAGGAAATGGTAGTCATCCTCAAGTGATGTAGTTATTAATTCTTAATTCTGAGACACCAGCTGAAGGAACTTATTTTACCTATGGATTGTATGGTTTATATGATCTTGATAGAGCCTTTGTGTTTGTTTTTCACCAAAAGGGTGATCAAACATTAGAACAGGCTGCCCAGGGAGGCGGTGAAGGTGTTTGTGGAAAGTATGGATGTGGTATTAAGGGATGTGGTTCAGTGAGGGGGATCTCTTTAGGCCAGATTGGTGGTTGTGCTTGATAATCTTGAAGGTCTTTTCCATCTTAAATGATTGTGTTCTGAAGCTTGATTCATGTGCTGACCAAAGAGATGGTGCATCTTTAGGGAATTAACTGTTGTGTTTTAGTCTTGAACTTTTTCCCTGTTGTCTAACAGAAGTGCAGGTCTGATATCTTTTGCTTCCTGGGTGCTTCTTCCAGGCTGACTTTGGTCAAGGTGGTAATCAAGAACTTAGTAAATACTAAAACTTTTATTTCCATTGACCTTTGTATTGGATGCAGCTGTATCTGTTCAGACCATGTAATTCTGCCATTTGCATTTTCAGTCAAGCTGCTGTTGTTTGTTGGTGTCAAATAAAACTTCATGCTGCTCCATCTAAAATGCATATTATAGGAGTGTCAGCTGCTTCCCTGCTTTGTGTTTTAGGGAGGATTCTAGGGCTGAGTTGTGAGTTAAATACCATGAAATTATTTCTTATCTTACAGACAACATGCTTTGTTGGTTAGTATTTGAAGGTAGTTTTTATTGTGGGACTGTCCCAAGCTTAAACTGAAGATATTCTCACTTTCTGTGAGAAGTAATGAAACTGCAGCTGGCTGTGTGTTCTCTGCTGCACTTTCTCCTGTTCCACTTCAAATTAACGAGCTGAAGTCTCAATTTTGAATTGAGCAGGGAGTTCATCCCATGCTGCCTTCTGCCTGCTTCTCCCTTCTGCTGCAGATACACAACAGAATGTGTCCTGGTGGGTCTGAACAGCACTTCAAGTATCTGAAATGCAAAACAGGGTGGGGAGGAGGATGAAAACATCACAGCTCTTTCTCTTTTGTGCTTTCCCTGCCGCAAAGTGCAAAGTACCCATTTGATATTTCTAGCTAGTGCAGCTCCAGTGCTGTCCTCCATCTCTGAATTTCATTGCAGCCCCAGGGGAAGCTGCACCTCTGTGGCTCTCTCGCAGCTGCTGGACTTTGATGGGGACATGCCTGCACTCTTTCCACTGGCCTCCCTTGGCAACCAGCCCTTTGAAGATGACCTCTTGCTGTTTGCCTGTTGTCTCTCATGTGTTGGATTATAGATGAGAGGTTGGCATGAGGGGTGGGGGATGGGATGGAGTGTTGTGCGTTTTAAGCCTCTTTTCTTTCTGCATTCTCAACTTTTTTTCCCCTCTGTGGCTTTTACCTCTGTATATGGCTAAAATGTTGCCATGCATACAGAAGGCTGCTTCTGGCAGAAACGCACAGTTCCTGCTTGGTGTTTGTATATAAGGCAAAGGAGTTTTGATCAGTTTTGTGATGAGGCTGGTGCATTCTTCTTGTAAGAATCTACTCCTATTAGCTCCTTTCCTCACACACCCCGTTTTTGAGGACAATTGTTCTTAATTGTAAAGCAGCCTTTCTCCCTCTACATGTTCTGCTCTCCTCTTCCCTCCCTCTGGCCTCAGTGAATGTGTTCTCTCTATGACAATGCAAATATATCACCTTGTTAATGAAGGTTATGGTCTGAAATGGAAAGAGAGACCAGAGCCCTGTGGCTGTACTGCATTTTGTCCGGACTGTGTCTACTTTGAAAGTCCAAACAACTAAACTTTGCTAAATACTAACTGAATCCTTAAAGTAGAAGGACTGAACAGTAAGTAGTATCATGGATTGAATAAAGCATGAGAATAAGCATCCAGTTTCATAGTGAAATGTTAACAAGTGATTTGTCCTGGTACAGAGCACTGTAGCTCTTTACTTCCATGCATTTTTACCATCTTTTCTCATGTATTTTTTCAACGATCAAATAATTTTAACCTACCTTTATCAGCACTCAATCTGAGGTTTGTGGGCACAGAGGATAAATTGGTGGTTGACAACTGCCATCAAATGTTGATGAATCAAGTCAGAAATGATGTGTTGCAGGGCATTTTGTGGGGAACATGAAGAAAATAACTGGGCGTGCCTGTGAATGCAGGGTGAATGCTGGAGTGCAGCATAGCACCCCAAATCAGGGTAGGGTATTGGAGGAGTGTCTTTGATTTCTATGTGTAACTAGTTCATCCTTACCTGCAGTGCTTCCTAAACAGATATCCTAGTACTGTCATCTCTTCAGGAAACCCTGCCTCTGTCCTTTCACATCAATTAGGAGTAGTGATCAAAAAATGTAAACTAATAAAGGTAAGAGAATTCCCTGGACGTGGGACTTAATGAGTCAAGTGCAGGGGTTATCTGTATTTCCTTGAGAAGCAGCAGAAGGAATACAGTGATTGGTTTTTTCTGAACCTACTGTCTTCATGCAAGTTGTTTATTGCCATGCAGCCTGAACAAAACTAGGCCATGTAGGTTTAAACCTTCTTCTTTGTGTTCTAGGAGCTGCTGGAGTAGGTAATGCAGGTGCACCTGGACTTTGGGTAGTAGACAGTATCATCTTGGTGTGTCAGTGTGAAGTGTGTAGTAAGAAAAACTGTGATGCTTTTAAGTCATCCAAGCGTTTTGATTGGGGTACAGACTGATATGCAGAAAGATTTTGTTTCTGAGCAGGGAGTCAGAATATACAGATGAATAGCTAATTAATATTGGAATTTATCAAACGAATCCTTTCTTTTCTGACTGAAGCAAGATGAAACTAACCACCAGGTTTGCTGTGGAGAAGACAGGACTGCCTGACCCAATCACCTCTAGCTTTAATTTCTCTGGTCACACAAACAGATTGGAAAAGGAAGGAGAAAAGTGAGCCTTGTGCAGCCAGAAGTAATTGTGCAGTTATCAACTAGTGTAAGAGCACAAGCTTTTGTTCTAGTTACCCTTCCAGTCCATAAGTGAGTTGAAAGTCTTTCCTGAATCTAAACAATAACTTCTACATAAATTCTTAGTGTCTTTAGATCAAATTGCCTTTTATATATTCCATGGGTAAGTATTAACCTGCCTTATTCATGTTTGGAACAGTTCTAATGAACTGTTTTGTTCTTTTTTTTTCTGCTGTATGGTGACATTCATCCCAGGTTCCAAACAATCTCTGAAGTTGAAAAGATAGACCCTATTCTGTTGTGCAGTGTTAGTCTGGATCTCTTCATACTGCTCTATTTTTATGGGAAAACTTGCTTGCAAAATATTTGGAGCTCCATATGAGGCCTTTAAATAAAACTTGAGTGATTAAATGACACTAATCTGGTTCTGACTGTTTTGAGTCCTCACTGAGTGCTGTGGAACAAATGGATTACCTTACATCTCATGAGCTATTTTTTTCCCAGCCAGTTATGACTATATTTAAAGTTCTGGCCATTAGTTTATTTTTTGAGGATTGCTGTGTTCTGTGTAATTCCAGAACTCTTATTTTACTTTGTATCTACTTAGCAGCCTTTTCTTGCTGAAATAATCTATGAAGATACTGTTTTATTTCTGATTTTTTTCCCTTTATTTTCCATCATCTTCAGTGGCATTGTGCCTGCATCTTTTGCCAGCATCTTTCTGCACATTTAAGGGGGGAAAACCATACTATAATCATGACTTTGTTCCCCTGTTAGCTCTGTCAGTATTGTTGTAGGAAAATGTAATGCAATCAAAGCATTTAAATTCTTGAGAGAAGAAATTTACCCTCAAGAGAATGTCAGATAATTACATCTCTTCTTGGAATTATGCATACCCTCGGAGGGTCTCAAATGCAAGTCCAGGTTTCTGTTAGAACAGTCTGTAAGCTTCCCTTGCAAGGTGTTTGGAATATTTGGTGTCCAGCTGCTTTGCTGCAGTAATTTGCTCAGCTACACTTGATCTCTGCCTGTGCAGTAAATCTAATTTGTATGTGCTGCAGTTATGTTACTGTGTATGGGCTGTGTCTGTTGCATCTCTCTGACATGGGGGCAACCCTGGCATGACCATGTCTGATAGCACGCTGCTACTGGTAGGAATGCTTTTTTAGCTGGTAGCTTTCTTCCTCTCCTAACAACTTTGAAGCCAAGCATTGGAACAGGTGAGTTGGTCCCATGCACTTAGCATGGTCTGTTAGTCACAAGTTTAGTGTCCCTGTGACAAAGGAATGGTTTCTAGGCTCAGATGATGAGTATGCTGACCGATTAGGTCAGTGCCAATGTCTTGGTCCCTAATTATTTTGGCTGCTGCTCAAAGTTTACCATTAGTGTTCACAGGATCTGATGGGCTGTATTTAATACTGGTTTGCCTGTGTGGAGTTTTATGGAGCTGCTGTGCACTGTGGATGCTTTCAAATGCGTATCTCTGTTTTAACATTTAATTACAGCATAGACTGGATTTCTCATCATCTCTCTTGGCATTCTTCCTGGAGTAAAGTGGACTGTGAAAGGATTTCAGGAATGCTTGATGCTCTGCTATAGAGAAAGTTTGGTAGAACCCACTTGTGGGCTCAATGCTAACCGCTGGGTCGAACCACATGGTCACAACTGATAGCCAAGAAAAATGCACTGCTGGAATGTTCAGGTCCTATAATGTTACATCTTGTGGTGATTTGGGTTTTGGCAGAATGTTCTTCCTCAAAACAAAAAGCAAACAAACAAACAAAAAAGCATCTGAAGCAAAGGAGCTGTTTTACCAGCTAAATTTTTAACTTCAGCTTGAGGCTGGATGTTCTGCACAGCGAAGATTTGTGAGCACAGGGTGAAGGAGTGCTTCTAGCTTTCACCTTGTAAAAAGACTGTCTATTGATAGTGTGAATCAACCAGCCTTCCCCACCTGCAATACAGAGTTGGACAATTAGTAATTCAGTATGTGGTCTGAAAATAGCTAACACTGGCCAGCTGGGATGAAGTTGTAGATGCCAAGTAGTGGCAGTTCTGTTCTCCAAGTTTCTCTATTTTCCCCTCCATTTATGGTTTAGTTATTGTTGAAACTGAATTTAGTATTTAAAACTTCTTACTCACCCACCCCATTGCTTTTGTGATCTTTATGTACTCCTTCCTGTTGACATAAATTGGGATTGGAACTCTGTGGGGAGTTGGAAGCTGTATGCTACTGAGCTTTCTCTCTATATGTAGTTCTTTGTTCATTCTGGTGTAAATCACTTTAATACAATCAAACATTTATGTAATGGGAAGCTTATCCATTGAACAGTTGTCTAATGGGATATTATGCTGAATTGTTTCAGGAATCAGAAACTCACTGAATTTGCAGAAGAGCAAGTCTGTAGCTTTGGCAAATGTTTTTTGTCCTTAATTTGAAGCACAGAATAGAATCAAAGAACGATGTTCAAGGATTTCTGGAGATAATCTGATTCAGCTTTCCGTTCCAAATGCATCCTTTAGCCTAGGTTATCCAGGGCCTTGTCAAGCTGAATCTTGAATGTTTCCGGTAAGGAATATTCCACCAATTCTTTGGGCAGCCTGTTCCAATGTTTACTTGTTCTTACAGTGAAGAATTTTTTCCATCCAAACGTAGTTTTCCCTGAAGCATTTTTGTGCCTGTTGCCTCTTGTCTGGTCATCATGTGCCCTCATGAAGATTACCTCTGTCGTCTTTTAAGTCTACCTGGAAGACAGAGCTTCCTGAGCCTTCTCTTTTCTGGTACAAACAATGGAATTCCTTCAACTTTAATATGTGAAGTTCCCCAACACATTTATCATCAACCTTTTGATGGACCTTCTCCAACAAAAACTAGACATGCTATTTCAAGAGTCATCTAAAAAGTGTCAAATGGAGTGGGATGATCACATTTTTCTGCTGGATATACATGTGCAGAGATGCACCCTTGTTATCTTGCACTCCAAATGTCATCTCAACTGTTGTTTATGAGGGTACTGAGTAGTAATAGACCTACTACTGACACCTAAGGAGCTCCAGTTTGTGACTGGCTGCCCTTTTAACTTAAAACCATTAACCGCCTTTGAGCTAACTGAAGATTGAGCCAGTTTAGCCACTTTCCCACCAACTTGTGGCCTGCCTGTTTAGTCTGTACCTTAGCAGCTTGTCAGCAAGGATGTTGGAGAACAATGTCAAACAATTTGCTGAAATCAAGGTAGATGACACGCAGCTCTTTTCATCCGTGGTTCAAGTTGCATTTTTTCCTTTCTGCAGATCATTGTAGCATTCACTCTTTTCCAGTCATCAGGGCCTCCACGATCTCCATGATGCTTGAAAGGTAATAGACTTAAAGAATCATGCTGCAATGACAGCTATTTTTTGCTGTGTGCTTGTTACTCCTTTGTGCCAGCCCAATTCACTAGTAGATCTCCATTCTGCTCCTACTGGCTATGTATTCTTGACATCTCTTGCTGGCTGAACTTAGATTTCTTCAGGAAAGTCTGCATATTTGAACAATATTTCTATTCCTGTCTTTGGGAATTTGCCCCCCTTTTCCACCTCTGGTTTTCATTTATCTTCTCTGTTCCATCCTTTTTCCAGTTTCTGTGTACCCAGGAGAAGCTAGAAAGGAGGCTTGCTACTCTTCAGTTTGTAGTTCTTACTTGACATGCACCTTCTCTGGGGGAAAACTTTGAGGAGAATTTGCATTTCCCTGATGATAGAGCTACTATTCAGGTTTTTTTTTCCTTTTGCCTTCACTGCAAGAGCTCATGCATATTATTTCAAAAGCCTGTATGGTGAAGGAATGCAAACCCATGTGGAGGGAGCTGATCCTGTGCCAAGTGTGCTCCAGGTGGGAAAGCATGGTATATTGGTGTATCTGTTGTTTCAGCTCATAAAGCAGTAGGGAATTCAAGTCATCCCAAAAAGACACTGTATTTCTCCTTAATTATAGAGGTTTATGCAGAAAACTTCTTTGAATTTGCTTTTTTACTGCAGGTATTTGAAATCACTAATAATTTTCTCCCACATATAAAACAATTACTCAGTTTCATTGCTGCCTTTCTAGTTTGTCCATGGTATTTTTTTGTTCAGTGTCTTGGAGTTCTGTAGTAGTAAAGAGCAAATATGCAGACTGTACTGTGGTTCTGGGTTTTAGCTGGGAAACCAGACAGAGCAGGTGTCTAAAGAAAGACAGGTCTGTGACCCAGAAACACCATGGATCTTCCTTGGGCCTGACTTTTTGTCTATATAATCTCACTTAGCCTTACTCTTCAGTGTTCTGTGAGCTCTTTAAACTTCAGAGTGGGAAGATTCCTCAGTCTTTGTCATGTTCTGGCCTGTAGCCTGCAAGCCCTTGGTTTCCTCTAATAAAAATCAAAGGAAGATGTCTGCAGCTGAGGTGCTTCAGCAAGGACCTTTCTGGAAATCTGTAAGAAGGTAGGATGGGCTTTACTTGGCTACTGAAAGAGAATATGAAACTGATGTTTTTCTTTCAATGTTTTTATTGTGATGCCTCCAGAATGTCTCTGTGGGAGCTGGAAGAAGGTGCTAGTCCACTTCTCTGTAAGTTTCTTCTGTGCTGAGCAGGAGAGCGTTGCCTCTTTTGCCTTATTGTCCCTACCTGTCCTGTCATAGCCCACCAGGGATAGTGCAGGGAAGAGGATTCTCTCCTCTCTTGGGAGAGAACAACAGAGGGAGGGTTTTCTAGTAATTTCTTATAGCAAGATTTATACTTGGAACTGGCACTAAAGTTGGCATTTGCAGAGCTCAGCTTTCCAGCTGTCTAAATTGAGCTAACCAAGGAAATAGGATATTTACAAGATAGGAGTCCAGGGTCTTTTAAATGTTAAGCCTTCCCTACTCAGCTCCTTCTCAGTCTTTTATTAAAGCAGTCTGTTGCTTTCCATATAGTCTCTTTTGCTTATTTTGTTTTAAAGCTACCAAATGGCTTGTTGTTTCTTTTTGAAAAGTGCCCCTTAACCTGAAACTTTGTATTTTTGGGAGTGTTTAAATACAGTCCATATGGACCCCTTAACAGAGTCTGTTTCCTCTTATCACGCTAATGTACTGTATATCTTCTGCCTGGAGGATGGGAGGTGTGTGCTGGAAGTCACGTCAGACCCTCACCTACTCCCTGCCCTTACAGAAGTGCATTTTTGATTGTTGCAAAACTATGAGAATGCATTGGGTTATTCAGTTCTTTCTGTTAAATGTATTGCTTTAAAAAAAAAAAAAAAAAAGGGAAAGTACTTTAACTTCAAAATGCAAAGTGTACTGTTAAGTCTGGGCTCTCAGCTCAGAGCCTTAAAAAATAAAAAATAAAAGCAATGCTTACCTGTGTGGGAAGCTCCCTGAATGCTAAAGTGGAAATAAAGAATATCCTATGCTTTGTACGCATCTCTTCCCTTCTTCGTCAGAAGATGAAACACCTGATTGCTGGAAGAGAATTAAGCACATGAGACCTTGGCAGGTCTATTTGGAGGGAGACCAAAACCTAACTAGCAAAACAATGGAAGTAGAAAGTTTGACTGAAGAACTGGTTTAGTTTAATTCAGTCAGAAGGTTTGTGAGGCCTTGCTTTCTCAGTCTGTATTCATACTGAAAATAAAGATCAAATGAGTTTTTGCTCTTTTCTCCATCAGCAGATCTGATATTGCTATGATCCTGAAAACGTGTTTTTTAACTTTGTCTGTTCCTTGTTATGTTTCTCTACTGCTGTATCTCAACAAGACCTTTAAAAGGGGAGCAGAAGTCCTGTCACTCAAGGTACCAAGCTGCTCAGTGAAGGCATGTATATAACAAAGCAGTATTTCAGTTGTCTTTCTCCAAAGGGGGAAGGAGAAAGAATGAGGTTTTGTGGGACTTATGGAAGTGAACTTATTCTTGCTGAACTCTGGATTATGTTTGGAAAGGTAATGCTGGTTGTCAAAAGGTGTATTACTGAAGGTTTTCAGACTGTCTGGGTCTCATTATTTAGACTTAGTTTGTATTTCTTAGCACTGATGTCTTGGCAGGGCAGGTGTAGAGTTGGGGTCTGTTCATACTGTGGTGTTTTCAGTGGTACTAAAATTACAGAATCAGTTTACAGCAATAACATACTCTCTGTATGCAGACTCATGGAACTGTGCAAGGTGTAAACATGATAGATTGTTTTTTGGGGGCTAGCACAAGTCCCAAAGAAATGTGTTGGAATCACCGTGGTGTGTGGGAATGGGACTGTCTGGGATCCTTGCTTGTAGTGTGAGCTGGGGGGTGTGGAAGAGCTTCCTTTTCATATTGAGTCTCTTAATGCCTAAAATCAATGTAAATGTAATATAATTGGCTGTGATGTGAAGCTGGGCAGAATGTTATGCAGGAAGAAACTCCTGAGTGGAAGTAGTAGTTATGGATTTAAGGGTAACTCTAAAAGTGTGAGTGAGAAGAATTTACTGTAGGGTTTGGTGCCTTCAAAGAGAAGACAGTTGCAGTAGGTAAAATGGGAGTTAGTCAATGTATGAAGAGGTAATGTGCATTCCCTGCAGAAACAAACAAAATAGCAAAATTTCTTGGAGCGTTGTTAAAAATGTTAGGCAAAAAAAAAATTCATTTTGAAATGGGGAAATCAAGTATCCTCTCCTGGCAGGTGAAATAGAGCTTTGAGGAATGTGATTGGGTTGCTATTTAGTAACTTGGGGATATCTCTGAGATCAGGATGAGAGTGATGGAGAGTGTGGTTTGAGTGGAAGTTTAAATAATATGCATTTAAAAAATATGACCAATATGTGTAGGTGAGAGCAATCAGAAGGTGGGAGCTACTGAAACATATGAAGAACCCGGAGGAAGAGGAGACAGCGTACTGAAGGCTGAGAACAGATCTCACTTCCAAATGCTGATCATGAGAAGATTAGTAAATGGGTAAATTGTACAATCTGACATGAACTTCATCACGCTACCTGATTTGAAATGCTGACTGAGTACTTCAATAGGAGTTCCATCAGCACGTCCGTGGTTACACAAAGCTGTGTTGGTCCTGTAAGTCTTCAGATTTTCTGGAGCAAATAGTCTAGGAATAGTTTGGCCACATGTTTTTAATTGAACAGGGCAATGTTTTTGACAATGTCAGATGTCCTTTCCTGAAAAATGACTGAGGGAGTGCTGCTGGCACAATGTAATTTGTTTTGTTAATTATTCCACTGTGATGCAACAGAATGCTTGGGAGTTTGTAGCCTTGTAAGTCCTCTATATTTGCCCGCACATTGCCTGAGGCACCCTATTAGTTTTGCTTACTACTTATACTAGATTTTGCATTTGGGTTTGAGGTTTATTACATGCAAGATTATTTTGCCAGTGTGTGGTGGTTTATGCACTACTCTATTCTCACTGCTTCAATCTTTTACGTGCTGGTAGGACATACTAGGTTGAGAGAACTCTGTGCCTGGGCTTTTGTCTATACCATGGAGTCTACGCGCTCAGGGTTCTGTTGTCTGTAGAAAGCAACGATTGTAGCAATCATCACTGCCATGCTGAAGAAAGATTCTTTTGAAAGCTGCTTGTTCTTACTAGCAAACAAACATGGCTTTTTTCTATTGAGTAGTTCATCAGTTCACAATACAATCTTGCTATAGTTTGAGTAAACTTATGTTTTAAGTGGGCACAGTGAATGGATCTGGACAAGGATTTGAAACAGTCTTCTCCTCAGAGTGAATGCAACTGTGTGGATGGCCTGAGTTCTGTCCTGAGCGGATGAATTCCTGCATCATTTTTTTTTCTCTTTCCTGGGATTCTGTTTTTTACATGAGGGGACTTCAGAAACTTCCTTGGAAACCTAGTTCTTTGAGCAAGGCTCAAAAGGCAGGGGCTGATGGTGGTAAAGCATTTCAGAATGGCATTTAGTGATGAGCAAATGCTGGGTACAAATCAAATTTGTAAAACCTTGGTATCTCTCAGGTCTCAGAGCTTTTCCAGCCCAGCTTCATACTTGTCATCCAATTCTAAGTCTTGTGCAACCTTTCAGACAGATGGCTCCTTTAGTTGCATGTACTATTGTTGTTTCTAGTTTGTTTGTTTTTTTAACTGCATATTTAAAGATTAAGTCTCTGGACTTCTACCTTAGTGCTTGGCACCTTCTGCATGATACATATACTTCAGCTAATACTAGCTATAATTGTCATGCATATTTTGTTTAAAGCTGCTGTAAGCAAATGGGGCTCTGCTGATCCTTCTTAACCTGCAGTTTCTCAGTCTTTGCTGATCTGGTGAGGTGAGAACCTTGAGCAAAGAACAGGAATGAAATTTGGAAAATGTATACCTGCTGAAGTATCCCTTCAGAGTGGGTTGATATTGTCTGCTCCTTTTTTTTCTGACTGGAAAGCAAGAGGTTTGCAAAGTTGCACTATCAGAGTGGCCAGCTTTTTCTCATTTTTGGAAGCTGTTAACCAGATTTTTCATATAGCAGGTGAGACCTGCAGTTCTATCCTACAGAACCATGGAGACAGCAAATGTGGTTAGTGGTTTCTCAGAAAGAGATGAGTTCCTCTTTAGAGGTCTCATTCATCCTTTAGGGATGAACAGGTTACCCAGAGAGGTGGATGCCCGATCCCTGGAGACACCCAGGGTCAGGCTGGATGGGGCTCTGAGCACTGGTGGAGCTGTGGGTGTCCCTGTCCAACTCTCCTACAATGAACCAGGTGATTCCTTCCACCTTGAATGGTCCTATGACATGAAGCTGGAGTCCAGGTCATCCAGGAAGGTCAGCTTCTGCTGGATCATGGCTTCCTGGAGGCAGGGGCCAAATGGGGCAGTCTCCATTGCATCACAACACTGCTCTTTGTGCATGGTGCAAACCTGGAACAGGACTTCAGTAGCCAACCAGTTGGTTGTTACCTTATTGTGATGCAGGTTGCTCTCTTTTTTTTTTTTTTTTTTTTTTGGTCATTCATCATCTTTGGTTAGTTCCTGTGTTTGTTTTTTCTGGTCATGCCTCTTATTACAGAAGAGTAAAAAAAAAAAAGAGGTCATGCCTCTTTTGTAATAAGAGTTTAAAAAAAAAACAACAAACAAACAAAAAGTTTGCTCTGGGTAGTTCCATTCTTCTGCAGGTTTCTAACCATGTAGCTAACCTGAGTGTTATAAACATAAGGTTGCTGATGACTGTTTCAGTTACTATGTCCTTCCCCTCCTGAACTGCATTTCTAATATTTGTATCATGGTTGAAAAACTTTAATGTTTTCTATTTAATGAACTCTACAGTTATAAGGAATTGGTAGCTGTGACACCTCAGAGCTGTGTGTGAAGGTAGGATGCACGAGGATCAGTTGGCTGACAGTGCAGATTTCTGTTGAGAAAGCTCTTAGAGGACTTCTGTTCTATACTGCACATATTTTCCTGTCTTCAAAATTACGTGCAGTTTGTGGCTTTTTGCCTCTAGATAGGAAGACTGTGTTTGCAGGAGCTTGGGGCATTCTTGTTGGAGTTATGACATACAGTATTGCCCTTCCTCCTTTTTAAAGGGAAGGAAGCCCATGCTTTGTCAAAGGAAGGGAAGAGACTTTTAACTTCCTTGGACTTGTCTTGACTTTCAGGGGTTTAACTGCAGAATGTGTTTTGTGACTGCAATCTGAAGGTTCATTCACAGCTTGGAAGCTGTTATGGGAAGAGTATTCGAAGAAAGTGGCTGTGGGAAGAATTTTCTGTTCTTCTTGTCCATTTTCCAAGATGATTTCTGGACTAAAGTGGGTAGAGACAGTATTTCTGTATGGCCAAGAAAGAAAGGCCAGTTGTAATCTCATGGCAGTGTTTAGAAATATTTGGAGTTATTCTTAAGGTGGTTTGTAACACTATAGTGTTTCACCCAGGCACTCAGGAAAAAAGGACAAAGGGTGAAAGCTGTCTTGTAATCATCAGGACTGCTTTGAGGTGATAGAGTTACAGCATAAAATGTTCCTCCTTCCCTGTTGGTTTGCTGTTTGTCTGCTCTGTAACAGTAACCCACTTAAAATTGGTGCGGCTCTTTTTGAAGTTATTTTAAACCCCCAGCAATGTATACAGATACCGTAACCTTGGAGAAAAGCACCTCTGAGGAGTGCTTTTGCCTCTGCCCTTTCAGGCACGTGCAAAGTGCCAAAGTGCATTTCAAGGATGTTAAACCAGGAACTTCTGGGTTAGGGTTAGGTTCTGAGTTATGGTTTCAGAGCGTGACTGATATAGGAGCGGTTCTGTTTCATCAGACTTTAATATGGATTCAAGTTTTCTGTTGACTTTAAAGATTCCCACGGGCTACTTTGGGGTCTAGCTATGTTGGAATAAGTGCTCCGGCAATTTTGGAGGGAGCTTTCCCACTCCCTGATTCTTTCCCTGTTTTTCTGTCAGTGCTGAGTAGTTTATCCATCAGGTGCTGGCTTCAAGGTTCCTATCTCAAACTTTAAACAGAGTGAGTTGAGCTGCTCATCTTTGTGAGAGTGCAGACAGCTCACAGCTATTCAAAACAAAAAATACAGGTAGGATGAATTGAGAGTTGGGCAGAACTCTCTGCCTAGCATTGCTGAGACTTTTTCTCTCAATACAGAGAAATGTGATAGGAAAACCTCTGTTTTGTGCTACCATTGTTTTCCATATTTCATAGTAATAACCTGAGTTACTCAGAAAGTCTGGGCTCCACAAACTGTCCTTGTGCTGATACAACATGTGGAAAGGACAAGCTGGTGAAGCAGAATTGATGGCAGAACAAGAGAACAAGGGGAACATGTGAAATGGCATGGGAAATTTGTTCCATAGTTAACTTCTTGTTGTAATAAAACTACAAGAACTACTTATGGCTGGGGGGAGGAAGAAGAGAGACTATCTGAAATATTTCTGGTTTCTTAAATCAGGTAGCATAAATGCTGAAAAGGAGACTCAGATTCATTGCTTCATTATGTTCATTTTTTTTATGGTTTTTTTTTTTTAGGAAGACATAGCAATTGTTTCAAAATAATTTGGAAACTTCTTTCAGATCAAAACAAGATAAGACATGTTCCAAAGGATGGTAGTTAGTATTGTGCAAATATTAAAACAAGAAAGTTAATGATTTCAAATATTGGTTCTGGATCTGTATCTTAATTAGCTTTTTTGAGTTCTGCAAAGCAGCTTGTATTTGTTGTCAGTTTTCAAGGGAAAGCCAAAGTGGAATCTTTATTTTATCTTAGTCGAGGGCTTACAATTAAATGTAATTGTAGACATTAAATGATTTTTTCGTAAGCAAGATAAGTGTGACCTCCCATGACATTCCAAGACTTTGAACTGATGGCATGCTTCAGAAATATATGGAACTCTTCATATTTGCAGCCTTGTATTTTGGTCATTCCAGTGTACTTGAATACCTTAGAGTATAGCAGATATTTATTGAAAAGCCATCTGCATGTGTTCTTTGATGTTTTTTCTGAAGGTTTCTTACTGATTCTGTTTCAGATGCATCCACTCGGACTGTGTAATAGCAATGATGAAGAAGATCTATATGAATATGGCTGGGTAGGAGTGGTGAAGCTGGAACAGCCTGAGCTGGAACCTAAGCCATGCCTCACTGTTTTAGGAAAGGTAAGGAGCTATATGGATTGAGTATTTTGGGGTGAATGCTGCTTTTAGCTGTTTCTTAGAAGGGTTAGCTTCTTTTTGAGAAAATTCAATGAGATGTAGCCTCCTGTAGTGCATGAAGTACTCTCATTTTGCCTGTTTTTGCACTGGGTGCCTCAGGGAAAGCTCATGTCATATGTCAGTTGAGAGAGATGGTGTCACTCTGAGCACATATGTTCCCATTTTGTGCTGTTTAGGAACCTAATGAAGACCTCCAAGAACTAGCAGAAGTGGTATTTGAGTAGAAGAGTGAGTTGCAAGTGTGATGCTGACTTAATCAAAGAAAGCTTATTATCGAATATCATAAAAAACAGTTAAAATGAAAGCTTCTTACTGTTCTTTCTTAGATACAATTTTCTCAGACATTAACTTAATTTTTTCTGGGAAGGGGAATCCTCAGCCCTTCAGGAGGCTTCTTTGCTGTAATTGCAGGATAGGTATTGTTACTAACGAGTTAATCTTAGTATCTCAATGCGAGATGCAAATTTTCACCTCATTAGAAAATCTCCCTTTGTAATGTTTGGACCCCTGGAATCTAAATTCCTTGAAAATCATTGCCCTTTATTTTATGGGATGAAGTCTAGAAGATAACTGGTAGCACCAATGCCATCTTAAAAAAAGAGAATAGAAAGCTGTCTTTTCTCAGATTGGAATTTTTGAGGACTAAGGCTATTATATTTTGATGTTCCAAGTCTGGAGGCATTGGAAGTATGTGAAATGCTATGGGCCACAATTTCTACCAGTAACTCAGTTGAAAACACGTATAATCTCTGGGGTTCAGCCTAGGATCCATCTGGCTCAAGTTTTTGGGACTTCAGTGGGGTGATATTGGTAATTTGAAGTGAGTAGAGAAAATGTTGTGTAACAGACAAGCTAAATCCTGGGTTGGCTTTTTTTTTTTTTTTTTAGATAAAACTTGTTCCATTTCTAAAGCAAGCTTCAAGAAATGCATTTCAAGTGAAGTGGGGACCTGTCTAAAATTTGCTGCAGGTTTAGCTAATGGTGTCACCATGTCTTAAGAAGTGATTGTACTTTCTGTTGAGTTTCAGTGTGGTCCAACTTTTTTTTTTCCAACTTGGAGTACTGTTTTTGTATCATGGAAATTCCACCCTGTTTTAAGGAAGCAGATTCAAACTCGTATTGCTAACAGTGGTGGACCTTTGCATTGAGCAACCTGGTGGTAGAAGTAAAAAGGTTATTGTGTATTTGTGTGGTAAAGTGCATACATAAATATATATGGAAGCACAAATGGTATGCTGAATAGCAAAAGAGAAAATTGATATATGTAAGATCCTTTAGAAAGCTTGGAGTAGTGCAAGGTTGAATGTAGAGAATACTTAAAAGCTGTCTGCAGTGCTAAATTCCATGACAAAGATCTGGTACAAAGATACATTTCCTGTTTTTTTAATTGTTGTGGCTCTTGTTAGTGAAACCCTGGTCTGTGTTTTTGGTTTTTTTTTTTTTTAGTAGCTTTGCTTGAGTTTATCCATCTGCTACATGGGATCAGTAGACGTACAGAATTTAATGTGTCCATTTCCTGATAGATTTTTGGATTGTTCATCCTTCGTTGTCAGATGTGTTGTAATGAAAGCACAAGAGGTTTTTTTTTGTTTTTTTTTTTTTGGAGGGGGGAGAATTATCTTCTGCTAGAGTGCCTGTGAAAACTGGGCTCTGATGGGGAAAGAGGTGTGTGTGGCAGCCGTGATTTAGCGCTGCCTTTGATCACAGTGCAGCCCTGTTTGAGGCAATGCTGCGTGCAGATGAAGCAAAGGCCTGGGTTTTACTGATCTCATGAGCTCCTGAATAGGGCTGGAAGGGGAGTGACAGAGGAAGAAGAAAGCATTGGAAATGAAAAGGAAACCCTGTGAACCCAGCAAGCATTATTGGCTGGATTTGCCTACCAGGGAGCCGCTCAGTTTCTGCCAGGCTAATTCTGCTCCAAGTCCCTCTCCCCCACCCCCGACCCCACCTCCCCCTCTCTCTTTCCTTCTTTCAGACTTTTTGTTTTTCAGGCATGGCTGTAGTAACTGGTTCTCAGGCTGGGAACCCACTGAGCCTGTTGCCATGGTCACTGGGAAGCTCTTCGTGCCATGTGCTTCAAAGGGAACCTTTCCCCTCCTAGAATTCCTGTCTTCTCTGCATAAGGCACAATGGGACTCCTTCCCCTCTGCCTGCCTTGCACACATGCTCTGGCAGTGTAACTTCCCTCTGAAGGAAGGGGGAAAGCGCTGTTGCCTACAAATTACCTGTTGTGTTTGCATCCACTGTGCTGGGGTTGACACTACCTGTGTGCTCTGTAGGCTGATCTGCACCTCCCATTGTCTCCTCCTCCTGATTACTTTCAAGGCAATGACTTTGATCAAGATGCTAAAATACAACCCAGCAAGGCCACTGCTTCTTTGTGTACACACACTCAGAAAATAGTGAAGACTTGATTAGAACAAGCACTTCTTCCCTCTTCTGTGGGCTTCAAGTTCCCCAGGGAGGGATTTTGTTTCTTATTTCCCTTCCAGGGCCTTCTGAAGGGACTCCTCTATATTAATAGGATATGTGTAATTGAGGATGTGCATCTGAGTAGAAGCTAACAAAGAGAGGATGTCCCCACTACTACAGCTTCCTGTTTTCTTTGAATCAAAGAAATCTGTAATAGAAGGAAATTCCTAACAGTTCTCCCAATGTCCATTCACTTATCTGTTTACAAATATGTTTACACAGATGATCAGAAGAATCTCTTGTTTTGCTATGTCATGATTGTGAATGCACATCTTAGGTAGGGCCCAAAATTGCCATGAGTTGAGTCTGTGTTAAACTAATTGTGATTCCTAACCTTTTTTTGTCCAATAGTTAGTTTAAATGTAAGGATTCTTGTAAGGTAGTCAAATGTGAAATCACAGGGCTATGTTGGTTGCTTTTTTTCTGAATAAAGAGTGATCTAAGGCTTGAGGTACTGTGGCAAGAGGGCCTGTGGGGAGTTTTGCTCTCGCTTTGTGAATGAGCGAAGTTATTTGCTAAACTAATCGCCTGGCTTCTATTTAAATTGTACTAAATTGTACAGTACTTTTATCCAGGAGTACTGTAAACCTCACTGTGAGCTTGAGCACTCCTGCACTATCTGTGGGAGCATGCATGCTTGTCTTGTTGAGTTCCAGTCCTGCTTAAGTTTCCTGTCCAGTCAATGGTGTTTCTTTAGTGAAGCCTTTGCTCTAAGTCTTGGGAGAGAGAAGGGAAAGCTCTGCAATGCTTTTGCAAGCCATGTTATTATGGGAGTCAAAAATGCTCTAACATATGCTGATTAAATGAACATACCAGGATGAGCAAGTACTCAGCTGTTGCATGTCTGCCCTTATAGCCTGTCAAAATGCCTTTGAAAAAGTGTCCTTCTGAAAGCAGACTTTTTTGCAACAGTAATGATTAATTGCACAAAATCACCCCTCAGAAGTACAGTCTGATTTCTTTCCAACCTGTTGTGTGTGAACTGTGCCTGAAGTGAATCCTAACTGAATGAGAAAAGGAAATACAGATCTCAGATGGGGTGGGTTATGCTTTAAATGCATAGAGTAACTCTATTGCATATACTCGCATGTAGTTTTCCTTGCTTAGGTACTTTCTCCTACAGATCCATCTCACAAAAAGTGGGGAGGAAGGTTCAAGTTGTTTTTAGTTTTCATGTAAAAGGAACTTTTAATTATATCACTTTCATTTCTAAAGATTAGTGATATCTTTACTTTCTTTAAAAGGTGTTTTTGATCCTTTTTGCTTGGAGGCAATGAAATGAAGAAAGGCAAATTAATTAACTTGTATCCTGATAACCATAAGCTTAATTTAAGGCTATGAATATGTGTAAATTGTAATTATGGGGATTACATAAGCATACCTTTATTCTGTATAATGTTAACAGCTTGATAATTCTATCAAACTTGGATATCAAGTTTGGGTAACTTCTTATATAATGGATTCAGATAAGTTGCAGAAATGCATGTAGGCTAAGACCTAAAATTATGAGACATTTCTAGCTAATGATAAATGTTTCCCAAACCTTGCTTGTTCAGATATTAACTGGCAGTGACAACTCCAGTAATGCCATGCCCCCCTATGATGGTCCCTGTGCACCTGCTGTAGAGGATGCTGTCTCTTCAGGAGAACTTGCATCCTTTGTAGCTGATGTTGTGGTACTTATTAGATGACTTGGGGACCATTGCTGCCTTCTGTTTATCAGTCTGTTTCTTCTTTGCTGCTCTGTCTTAGTCTGTGGAGTCTCAAAATGGATGGCAAAGTTTAATTGGTCTGAGAAGTAACTAGCAGAATGGGTGACTTCTAAGCTTTTATTTTGGCTTGTTTGTCTGTCTGTGTGGCTATGTGAAGGTTTGTGATGGTAGGGTAGAGTCCAGTGAAGGTAGGAACAAGTACAAGCAAGAAGATTACAGGAAATGTGCTTTCTGATGGCATTGCTGGTCTGAGTGCATGTCAATTTACAGATTAAGGAAAGTTGTTTCACAGTAGAAACTTAACATTGGTTATTTTGAGCTTACAGATACTCTGTAGAGGAGGAGGTGGTTATGAAGCACAACAGAAGCTTCTCAAATAAGGTTAGACTCTTTTGGCTGTGGACCAGTTGCTAAATCTGCATTACGTATGCCAAAAATCAGCTAAAAACCCTAGCACTGCTTATCAATCCCAGTGTTTTTTTGGATGCAAAAGGAGTATGTGCTTTGAAGGGGAAAAATTGCATCTTGGCTTGTGTTAAAGACTCTGAGCTTCTGAATCACTCATCTTCTTTAGAAGACTCCATTAGCCTTGTGTTATAGCTTTTCATTTTTACCTGTTGTCATATCACGGCCTGAAGTTAAAGTTAACTGTGCAAGGAGACAGTATGTACAATTGTAATCCCTGCTGTGTCGGTGTTTGTCTTAACTGTGTTTGATTTCAGAAGTACATTGAGAAATGGAGAGAGTGACCATTTACCTAAACCACTGAAGAAGAGCGTAACTGCTGTAATGCCCTTGCTGTGTTCCTTGTTGTTCACCACACTTCGCATGTATGTGAGGACTGCTCCAAAAGTAATGGCTCCTGTTTTATGAGGTTAACACACTGTATCAGAGGCAGATGTTGTGGTATGGCAGTATGGATTGAACTTTCCCACCAATATTCATTCCATTCTGTTGCTGTTTGACAGATAGCAGCAGAGGGACAGTCTGACAGAATGTAGGTATGTTATAAAGTAAGGATGTGGAATGGAATTCCTCTATGTAGAAAAAATGGTCCCCACTGACATTCATTGATGCTTGTGAACATCTGTAGATGGATGTGGAGTACAGTGAGGAGTGGATGGTACATTTCAGATGTGGCAACAGCAACGTGGAAGTTAGCCATGCAGATGTTTACAAGTGAGACTTGCAGGCTCACGTTCATAGCTGGTGAAAATCCACAGCTAATGGTGGTCCCTGTGTTGAAAAAGTGCTTTGTAGCTGAGAATTTGCTCTATCAAATAGTGTTGCTGTGCTGTTTCTATCTATTGTAGTTTCTGTGGAAGTAGGAGGCATTACTTTTGGAGCAACCTGCTTATAATATCTAGGGCACCTGAAAAGTTAATGGCCATTTTAAACAACTGTGAAACAATTTCAGTAATTATATTTGAAGTGATTCTGCTATTTGTGCAGATAATTTTGTTGTCATTCATCTTCTGACATTGTTTCTTCCCCAGTGTTAGTGGTGTGATGAGACTCAACAGCATCTTAGACATAAGGGTCTCTGGAATTCTAACAGAATTGTATAGATCAAGTCAGAAGAGAGGGTAATATCTTTATTCAGGGAGAATTGAGATTTTCATAATGACAGGTACAGAAGTGTTCCTCTTAATCTTCCTGATAGGGACAAATGTGTATTTTTGTGCAAGAAAAAAGTCACTTAAAAGCATTTCTGTTACTTTCTCCTTGCCTTTTCTTCCATCCCCCACAGACCACATTTTTAACACCGAGCCTATTTTAACAGACTAAAAAAAGGAATTTGAATTGGAAAGAAAAGGAAAAAATATTGCATGTGGGCGTATTTGGCAGCAGAGAGCATGGAGGAAAGAAGCAAAAATGGGGACTGCATGGAACAGCAGTCTCATCACTACAGCTGAAGTCTTGAGTTCACGTGCATCTTTCTGTCACTTTTGCTCTATAAACTGACTCCTCCGTGCTTAATTTGCACCTTAAATTCAGTAATGGTTTTAAGAAAGAAGGGAAAGATTGAGAATGGGTAGGAGAACTGACAAACTAGGTATGAAGGTTTTGAGACAGTGGAAAGGTTGCATTGTCTATGGATCACGTGGTGAAAGATCAAGAGTGAAATAAAAGAATTGGGCTGGGGGAAGGGGGAAAGGGAAAAAGGGAGATAAGCCCCAAAACAAAACAGCGGCGACGATCTGAGGGGGAAAAGCTAATTTACTAAATAAGACATCAGGAAGTAAATAACACGATATAATGCAATACAATTTGGAATTAAGCCCAATGAATCGAACAAAATGAGAGAGAGAGAGAGTGTGCCCGATAAACCGAAGGCCTTACGCTAACGCTGAAGGCGGACAGCAGCGAGCACCCACTCCTAAGTGATCCTAGAGGAAAGAGAGAACATCCCGTGACCGCAGAGAGTTTTTATCTGTTCCCTCTGAGCGGAAAACACGTGAAAAAATACAAAGCATTGCAGAGTCCTCTGGGGAATGTAGTTCTCCCTGACTCCCAATGCACCACATGATGCCATGATGTGGAATACCAGTACCAAAAAATCATAAAACCATGACAAGGGCCAAAGAGGGGCTCACTCAGAAGAGTGGGCAAACAAGGGCTGGGTCAGATCTTGTGGTTATGAAGTAGATTTGTCAGTTTTTGGTTCTGGGGGGTGGCTGTTTCCATTAGCCTGTAATCTGTTATTACATTAATTTACTAACTTCCTCTTCATGTTCACTGCCCGTTGTTATGAAAAGCAGCTGTTCATGAAGAGAGGGGGAAAGCATCAGAGACAGCCTCTGGGCACTCCTTAGGTTTGCTGTTGTTGGATTGATTGCTTCACATAAGTGTCTACTTCTAGAGCTGAGTCCTCACCACCATCCTTTCTCCTTTCAAACTGGCTGTGTAACACAGCTGCTTTTATCTTCAGCTAAAGAAGCAGCTGTTGTTGCACAACATGTGTTACTGGAGTCTTTGCTCAGTCAGAACTCTCAGAAATTAGTGGAAATTCAGGCTGAGTAAGAACTAAGTAAAGACCAAAGAACAACATAAGAGACTTAAAACATTTACGTGTTACTGTTTTTGAGTGCTTGGACCCTCATGATTCTACATGCTTTGTGAGCACCTCAAATACTGTGAGAGACTAAATGTGCTAATTTACATGTGGTGTCTGCCTATGGAGTAATGAGAAACACGTGGTTGCACACACATTAGAACTACAGAAATAGAGCTTGAAGCAGGGAAGTGAATGGTCAGTCAGGTGAGGCTATGTTGGAGCAGAGAAGAGAAGACTGGCAAGCAGAATCAGGTAAATGGATCAGAAAGTGAAGAAAATAGGGAGTAGGCGTGGGTGCAGGGATTGAAATTCTGTAGGACTTTATGGATGAGTGACATGCCTCATTTCAGTGCGTAAGAGACAGAAGGCTTTGCAAGAAATTGGAGAACTGGGGAATGTAATTGGAGCTGCATCAGAGGGACTCCAGTATTTGGAGTAAAAGATGGGCAGATATAATCAGCAGTGGTGGATAATAAAGAAATTGCATATATAAAGTAGGGATATTTTGTAGATTTTTTCACAAAATTGAAAGGAAGGAGAGAGAAAAGGTTGATACAACAGTGTGCTTCACATCCTATTTGAGTTAATTTTCCAGAAACTATTTGCCTTCTCTAAACATGGTTGCCATGTTGGTGTTATACAGAGGTGGCTGTTTGAATGTCATGACAATTGATGTTTATACTAAGTTCAAGAAATTGACTCCTTACAGGTCAGGTATCAAAATGGAGTATGGAAGGTGCTTTTTGGTTGATGTAGGGAGCACTGATAAAGCCATCTGCAGTTCTGGCAGTTTATTTCTTGGAGATTAGAACTGGATGTATTTGTGAAATGAATTATTTAGGCAGATTAGGTATATGTTGTCAACTTCTGCATAGCTATTGCCTTACACGTGCTCACAGTGAGTATGCAACTAAATCTATTAAAAACATCAAAAGCTTTTATAGATTCTATTGTGTTTATCTCAATTGTGGCCTATCAGTGTTCCGTGTGATTGGTAAGCCCAGAGAATGCATCACAGATACCCAGTTTTTCAGAGCATTCAAATGACTTGGTCATCTTTGGATAGGAAAAAAAGACAAACCTTAGCCCAGAGGATCCAAGCAACAAACCTTTTAAGGGAGGAGGAAGTCAAGCTGTTTTGCTATGGGCACAGAATGCATAGACTCTTGAGTCCATGAACAGTGTTGAAACTCCCAGAGGGTCCGGACCCTTCAACTGACTGTAAGGGACTAATGAGCCAGCCTGGCTGTTTATGGGCTGTGGTTAACCTCTTGCAAGTTAGGATTTCCTGTCGCCAGCAATGGGCTGTGACCGCCAGCACCACAGTGTTAATGATGAGGTAGGGGCTGATGAATGGCTGGACTCCAGACAGCAGCCTTCACTGGCAAAGAATCAAGTGGCCAGAGGGAGAAAAACACTGATGTCTACAAGAGAAATAATGCAAACTCCAGAACCTATAATTCCCATGTTTAAAAAAAGAAAGGGAGAAAGAAACTGGGGACAAATTCAAACCGAGTGAAGCTTTTATCTCTGCATTCTGAATAGAAGATTGTTTTTCAGCAAAACTGGCTGCAAAAGCCAGGCCAGTTAAAACAATATGCAGGCTGCTTGCCTCCAAGTAACCAGAAATTGTTGGCTCGGAGTAGGCTGCTCTGAGGAGCCAACCTGCTGGGAGACGTTATCCAAGCAACGGCCTGAATGTAATTCCTCCCGCTGTGGAATGGCTCTTTGGCAAATGAAGACCCTAATTAGAGATGGAAGGGTTTCTATTTTGTTTTTCTTTAATCCTTACCCTGAGGCCTCAGCAATACAGCCATGTCGCTGCTTGTGTGGAGAGAAGTTTCCAGTTTCCCTTTGTAATAAGAATCCTCTACCTTTTTTTATTCCTTTTTTTGAAAGAAGTAACAAACTAACAACAAGGGCCCACCGCAGTTTGGGACCTTGAAACTAATCTAATCCTAAACCAGGAGCCACTATCTGAAAGACTGTCTGTGTCATCTTTTATTAGCCAACCCATGAGAAGTTGCTACATAAACTGGAGTACTGGGGTGGGCCATTCATCCTTATCCTACTGAGCTTATTACCCAGGCTGATTCTTTCTGAGGAAGAAGGCACATGTTTGAAGATCTCACTGAAGCATCAGCAGTGTTCTCCTGGACACCAAGGGAGTCTTACAAGCCTTTGTTCTTTTGGAGACTGAAGTCCCATCCTGGGAGTTATTTGCCTATTCTGTATTAGTGGATACAGATGCTCTTCACTGACAGAAGTGATGGATGCTCCAGGGGGAGTTTGCTGTAGCATTTTGATTGTAATGCATGTAGAAGTGAAAATATTTTCACTGTTTGACAGCTCACTTTGGCTTTTATGAGGTCTGTCAGACCATACTTGCACTGACTGTATGTGGGTACATAGTAACACAGATCACTGCTTCTCCTCTCTCTGCTGAGGCTTGGTTCTACTGTTTGATCACATCACATGATGATTTGTGTTATCTCTGAAGTACCCTTGTTTATGGTAGAGTTCAGCCTATGGATGAAGACCAGCTACTTGAGGATGAGGCCAAACAAGGCAGAATGGCACTAAGCAGAAGACACTGAATATCCATTCCCATCATTTTCTGACTTTTGAAGTTGTGTGTGTATATAATGCAAATTGACCTTAATAGTTTTTCACATTTATACTTGCTTTCATATTTTTTTTTTTGGCATTTCAGATGAGCTGTGGTCATATTCTATCCTGTCCTGCCTTCCAGTTAGAGGATATCAATGTGATATTTATGGGCACAAAGCTCTTAATCCTTTCAAGTAATTTTTGCTTGATGTAGATGTGTCAGCATATCTTTGATAGGCTACTGCAATTGCCTCAGGCCTGTTCTTATACTCTTGATGTAATTTCACATGAGCTGAATCTTTTTGAAGTTTTACCTCTTTTCCAAAATACTTAAAATATTTATCTAGAGCTGTGGGTCAGGAACCATGACTCCCAAGTCATTATGTTGAGAAGAACCTTCCACCATGAGATAAAGCTTGTTTCTCAGGAAGCTTGAACTTCCTTATTGAATTAGCTGAGAGTGGATGGAATTTTTGTAGAACCTAATTTCAAAAACTTTTGTGTTATTAAAAAAAAAAAAAAAACACTTCTGAATAAAGAAATAATTGTCAGTTTTTCCTTTTGTGTATATATAGATTTCTAATTTTAAGTTGGTATTAGAGCACATTTCAGACTCTGTAGATAGGAAGCGAACAAATGAAATAGGAAGGCAGTTAAGATGATAAATACAATGGAGTAACCTCATTTACTTTCAAAACTTCTAGACAAAGGAAAGTCTTGGTTCCCAGACAGCAGTTAATAAAGTAGTCATTTTTGATCATTTTTGTCTGTGACCTTGTGTTCAAGTGACATTGAGGTCACTTGGATGTGCCTTGACTGGGAGTTGCACTTGCTCTGAGGGTGAGTTCTGACAATTTATATCCATGTGACAGTAGTTATGCAAGTACTCTGATCTTCAAAAATGTGACACAGAACACAAGAGCCATAACTCAGCCCACAGGATGTTAGCTTTGAATTTGAGATCTGTGCAGATGCTGGGCATATGAAGGCAGGTTTGGGAAACAAAAAGCTGAGGTGATTGTACAAGCATTTCCCTAATAGGTTCACACAAATTTTGAAGGCTGTCTGGATGAATTTGGATTATTAGGTGGTGATATAACCTGGCACATGGGAAAACTTGCTTTTTAAGAAGCGAAGTCCTTAAAGTAATGGCTGTGTCACAAACTCCAACTCAACATCAAAGAGTTCAGAGTACTGAATGGCTAAGCTGCAGACCCCTTGGGTTCCATCACTCGCACCAGGGAGAGATCAGTGACTGCCCCTCTGCTCCCCATTGTTAGGCAGCTGTGCTATAGGGACAACTACTTGTAATCATCTACACTAATAATTGCCTTAATTTTTCCAATTTTTCCCGCACCTTCCCATGCTCTCTTTCTCAGCACTGTCTTATGTTGTATTTGGTATCAAAAAGAGCTATAAGAAAGGACAGGCTCTATTGCAGGGCCTGCTGTAATAAGACAAGGGGGAATGGTTTCAAACAAAATGAGGAGACTGATTGGGTATAAGGCAGTAGTTGTTTATAATAATGATAGTGAGGCTCTGCCACAGGTTGCTCAAAGAAGTGGTGGTGCCCCATCCCTGCAGACACCCATGGTCAGGGTTGGGGCTGTGAGCACTGATGGAGCTGTGCACTAATGGTAGTGCTTCTCCCTAAATTGAGGATTACAGGAAGAGAGCTTCACATTATCACGATGCTTTGGGGCCTTACTGTCTTACTCTGATACTGTCTGCTATTACTTTGAGACAGAAATCTGAAAGTTCCTTTATCTCAAAACAGGATTTGAAATGGCATCCTGCTCATGCTTTGCTTAACTCAGTGTTTCTGGAATTACTGGGGAATTGTACATTAACAGAGCTGAGGCATCAGTTGGTTAATTTGTAACTTTTCCTCCTTTTTTTCCTTCCAGTGGCCTGGCTTTCTAACGGTGGTTGTGGCTCAAGGGGCAAGGTACTTTTGGTGCATGTCAGAGCCTGATAGCATAGGAGGGGTAGAAGGGATGACCTGTATTGTGCAGATGTTGTTAGCCTACGCACTCTGAAGCTCTGAGAGGAAAAAGGTGTTTGGGAGTTTATTGAAATTAAAAAGTATATTTGACATAATGCTGCGGGGTTTGTGCGAGATTGGCAGTGATTAAGTAGAGTACAGAAACAGACATACAGGTCTGTTGTGGCAGAATATCTTCCTTTGGCTGATGTTCCATGTTTCTCAAGTAAAATAGATTTTATTACCTGATTTTTTCAAGTGGTGCCATTCCTATCGTTAAAATCTAATGTTATGTCTATGTTCGTGTCTCTGCTTTTTCAACACACTTATAGCTGCTATCTGTACAATGGGGCATGTGGTTCACGCATCCTGTTCAGTTTATAGTAGAGTTCTTTAAGCTGCAAGATGAAAGCTGCATCCCTTCAGTTGTATTCCCTTGTGGTCAGTATTGTTGAGATCCTTGACCATTCCAGAGGAATAACACACTAGATCTTCTCATCAAAAATCATGTTCCTTGGAGTCATGGTACAAGCAAATGGATTGCTACTGAGTGTTGATTACATGTTACCAGAACGCTATGTGAGAGGCTGGCTGACTTCTTCAGAGCACCCAATACAGCTGAGGATAGAATCAACTACAAAAGGATTTGACCTCATGCAGCGTGTGTAATCCCACTCTTTTGGCAGATTAATGACCCCTGAGTCCACAATGCGGGGTTCCCACATGGAATGTTGGGTCTGGTGGGCTGTGTTAAATGGAAGATATGCCTCAAGTTCAATAAATCTTAATTCATAGAGAAACCAAGGGGGAGAAACCTCAAAAGCTGACAGAAGTGCAGGCTTGGTTGGGCTGGCTCGGTTATCAGCTAAATGAGGATGTATAAACTAGTTCTCTTGACAACTCAATTCACTTAGAACAAAAGTATTTCATATTTTCTGCTCCCTTGGAAGGAGATAGATTTTAAAACAAGCAGGAAAAGAAAAAAGCCCCAGTTGTACTTAGAGTTGTGCAGTAAGGCCCAGCTAATAATGCATACTGGGCACCTGATGGCATATTTAGGTAGTTTGCTAAAAGCAGTTCACTGGCATTCATGCTGTAATTGCCACCTAAACTGTTGCCTAATCCTTCCCTCCCCATCTTCAACAATTTTTTGCACTGAGAGATTAAATCAGCTCCTTTGCATATCACACGCTATAGATGTAACTTACAGTGCACTGAGTTTTAGAAGCCAATTCCTGCAGTTGGATGAATGATCTGTAGAGGCTCATCCAGGAAGATGCGTAGTTCTTAATGTGAGAATGTTTGTGAGGCCAAGATACTAACAGCAAGTTATGTCTGTGGCTCTATAAAGGCAGTGGATACTTTGGAAGCTTCCTTCCTTTCTATCAGTTCGTTGGTTTAATCTAGGAAGTTAACTTAAAATAAACTGTATTCTTGTGTCTAGATCTCTGTGCAAATGAGAACAGTACAGAAATGCTGATGAATCCAGTGTGGTGTGTTTGCAGCACAAAAAAAAAAAAAAAAAAAAGCCTTTAAAATATTTAATAAACGCACTGCATCTTTCTTTCTTCCTGTATCTTTCAGTAGAGGAACTCTGATAAAGTGAGAGGCTGGTGATGTTTAAGGGATTGAGGGAAGGCAAATTCAAAGGTGGTATTGTAGCTCTGATTTTAGGAGCACCTATATCCAATGTTCAGTTATTAACAAAAGTCTACCTTACGTTTGAATAAATTCTAATGTAGAACTGATCTCTTTTTTTTTTAATAGAGCCCCTAGATCTTTGTTTTCCTTGTTGGACTTTTTTTTTCCTATTATTGTCAACCTATTCACGTTACCTAACCTAAGTAGGTAACAAAACAGATTTTAGCAGCTTGTTTTCTTTCTCGACTCTCTGAGGGGAAAACTCAACTAACTTGCTTGATTGTTCCGTGCCTGGTTTATGATTAACTGAAATATACTTAAAGCATTTTTAACCTGTTAAGTACTGTGTCACAGACAAAGCAAAATAACCCAATAAAAATTGCTGTGAAGATTTGAAAATAGAAATTTAAAATAATTTTGTTAGTTAGCTTAATTCTTTAATCAAGATGAGTAGATATTTGTACAGTTCCAAGGTGATCTTTTTTGTGTGTGTTTTTTGGGGGGGGAAGGTCACAGCACTTGAAAACAATACAGAAAATATTAGTTGGAATGGATTCTGTGTCTGTATGTAGGTAAAATCAGTATATGGGACAAATAATGATCAGAGGGTTGGAGTACCTCTGTGAAGAAAGGCTGAGGGAGCTGGGGTTAAGCCTGGGGAAGAGAAGGCTCTAGGGAGGCCTCATGGTGCCCTGCAAGTACCTGAAGGGGAGCTGTAAGAATGCTAGAAAGACTCTTTATGAGGGAATATATTGACAGAACAAGGGGTTACAGCTTTAAACCAGAAGAGTAGAGATAGATTTGATATTAGGATGAAATCCTTGTAATGAAGATGACACTTGGGAGCAGGCTGCACAGCGGAGCTGCAGGTGCCTCATCCAAGGCCAGGCTGGATGGAGTTTGGATGACCTGATCTGGAGGGAGGTGTCTGCCCATTACAGTGAGTTAGATCTGGATGATCTCTCAGGTCCTTTCCAACCCAAACTGATCAATGACTCTGTGTTGGAGTTCAACTTCCAGTATTTGCTGATGTGATCGTAGCAATACGCTGCTGCAAAGCTTTCAGAGCAGTAATGGACTGAAATTCTTCACACATCCTTTGCTACCTTTGTTCTCCAGATTGCTTGGATAAACATTAAATATCATGCCTCATCAGGTGTTTTCCTTCACCTGTATAACCACAATGTTATCATGCTGTGCATGGACCTCTTCCTGTTCTTTTGCCCTTCACGTGACTTTAAGCATTTGTTCCTCTCCTCTAATTGTGCTTGTGCGTGATCAGTCTGTTATCTGCAACCTCGGAAAACGCCGGTTGTGGCTCTGTCTTCTCTGGCTCATTTGCACAAAGCTGGGAGTGGGTTAAGGCTCGTACATTGGATGAGAGCCACTCTGTGAGCAGCACAGCAAGAACCTGCTTCTTTCCCATGGATTCCAGACAGTGAAATAAGGTTGCGCTTGTCAAATACGACACCAGATGACTTGTCTCTATTGTGTAGAGAGCTCCTTACAGAACGGCTGGGGTTGGAGGGACCCCTGGAAGCCATCTGGTCCAACCCCTGCTTAAGCAGGGACGCGCAGTTGCCCAGGAGTGTCCAGGCAACTTTTCTCCAAGGATGGAGACTCTGTAACTAACCTCTGCAGGCAACCTCTGTCAGCTGTGCAGTGAGAAAGTGCTTCCTGAGGTCCAGATGGAATTAGAAGCGTGAGTTTGTTTATGGGAAAGTTAGCTAATTGTGCCCGTGTCTGATCCTGCACCTATCAACTACACAAGCATGTGCTTAAATACTAAAGAAATAGAGTAAACTAAGGGCTGAGTGCCTTACCCAGAGAACAGGTTCTGCTCCACCCCCTGATTTTTGTTTCCAGAGTGCAACTATCTTCCAATTGTATATCTAACCTAGATTTAATGTTTCGTTATCCGTAGTACTTAAGGACAAGAGAATTTTGGAATTGCCAGTAGAGGGCTTCCTGAAAGCTGCTGTTAACCCCAGTCCTTCTTCTAGGTAAAAGGTGTGCATGGTGCCCTCTTAATGAGTGCTTTTTGCACAATTCAGCTTTGCTTCCACCTGTCGGATGGTTAGCTGCTGATATGCACAGAAGATACAAAACCTCTCTGCATCGTCAGCTAGGGTCACAGAACCATAGAATGGTTGGAGTTGGAAGGGACCCCAAGAGGCTGCATGGTCCCACTGCCCACAGGGATACCCACAGCTCCATCAGTGCTCACAGCCCCGCTCCCTGACCTTGGGTGTCTGCAGGGATGGGGCACCACTGCCTCTCTGTGCACCCTGTGCCAGTGCCTCACCAAAAGGATGTGGGAGTGCCCTTCAGAAAGAGTGGAAGTTCAGATGGTGATGCGTCCATGTGGTGGCCTAGTTGTACAAACAGGTCAGAGTTCACTGTTCCATAGTGTTGGTTTTTGAACTCTGAACATAAAGAAAAACTGGAGAATGACTGTCATTGTGAACAGAGAGTAACTACTAAAATTGCTGAAAGTGCCATCATCTTGATGTTGTTTGTTGTTTTTTTTTTCTTAGTATTTCCATTTGCAAAAGAGGAGGAATACTGTGATGAAGTAACATGTCATTTCTTTTAAACCACTGAAGAGAAATGATCTCAGAAAGTCCTATACATGGCGTCTTTACTGCTTTTTGCTAATTGCATGGAAACTAAATTGAGGAAATAAATGTTTGACCTTGGTGTTATGAAGGTAAAGCAGATAGCAATGCAACTTCTGTTTCTCCCACTCTCCTGACTGGTGTGTGTCTTTTTGATCCATGTTTTGGCCACTTTGCTCAGAAAAATGTGTTTAGGGGGCAGTCTTTAAAGTATTGAATAGTCTGATGTGGAAAAGTCATGTGCTTGTTATAGACCGGGATCATTTTAATTGGGACTTGTATCGGCTACATTATTCTGAGCTGTCCTGATTGTTAGGGTGTGGATGGGGTATTTTCAAAGGCTTTTCGGCTTTAATTACCCCAGGGGTTTGGGGACAGAGGAAGGCAGGGTATCCCTGCAACTCAGCCCTGAGGTTTTTGGGGTTGTGGATGCTCTGTGGGCCCCCAGTTTGTCCCCTCCAACCAAAGGGAAGGAGAATAACAGATGAGAGAAGCAGCTCCGCTCAGGCCTCAGCCTGCTCGCACTCGTTTGCTTCTCAACAGAGCGCTGTGGTTTTAAAAACGAGTTTTAGGAGAGGAGGAGGAGGAGGAGGAAGGGGGAGCGGCGAGGAGCGGCAGGCTGTGTGGTGTGTTTGTGGCTGCTCTCTGATCTCTTGCCAGCAAAACCTGGAAGGTCAGGCCGGGCTGCCGCCAAGCGGTGGAGCTGGAGCCACGGAGCGCTGGAGTGGGCACCCACCATGTGCTGCTCCCTGGGATGGGGCTGAATGGGCAAATGTGAGGGGTGGGAGCCCCCTGAAGTCTGTGCACTGTGGCACTGGTCTCATTTCAAAAATATGCCTTGGTGAAGCTATGCTGGTTCTCCCCTCTTGCCTCCTTCTTCTCTCCGTGCCTTAGCGTAGCTTCCAGGAGGATCTGTCCCGTGATCTTTCCCAGTGCTGAGGTGATGCTGATGGGTTGATTGGTTCCCTGGGTCATCCTTTCGATCCTTCTTAAAAATGGGTGCAGTGTGGCTTTTTTTCCAGTCACCAGGGACTTCACCTGACTGCCACAAATTATGAACTCATTCATCTCGGAGACGCCCAAGGTCAGGAGATGGGGCTTTGAGCACTTGATGGAGCTGTGGGTGTCCCTCTTCACTGCACGGCAGAGGGACCAGGTGGCTTTTAAGGTTCCCTTCCAAGTCAAATGATTCTATAATTTCAAACTTCCATGGTACCAATACATCAAAATATTCCTGTGATGCATCATTATTAATTTTCAGGGTATTGGCTTGATGCTCAACTGTTAGTGGGCTTAAGTAAAACTTTCTATAGGTAAGTGTTGGGAGCAACAAAAAATCAGGTAGAATGATAAGGGAAACCCTCTTGGTAGGTATGGTACTATTGTTGAACAGTCTCGTACAAAATGTTTCAAGTTGTATTACTTGAGATTCTTTCCAGTTGTCTTATACTGCTTAATACTGAGACATGGGAGAGGATGTTATCATCTCCACTGCTATTTTTGAATCTAATTGGTACTTTTAATTTAGCATAGAATGGCTTAGGTTGGAGGGGACCTTGAAGATCACCCAGCTCCCACCCCCTGGGGCTGGGTGCCTCTTCACCAGCTGGGACTGCCCAGGGTCCATCCGTGGCCTTGGCCACCTCAAGGGATGGGGCAACAACAACTTCTTTGGGCAGCCTGTACCAGCGCCTCACCACTCTGAGTAAAAAACTTCTTCCTAGCTTCTATAACCTCAATCTCCCCTCTCAGTTTAAAGCCATTCCTCCTTGTTTTATCACATCTGATTTTGTAATATACAATAAAAAATACAGGTCCCATCTCAGTGATGGGCTCTTAATGAATTGCTGTGCTGTAACTGCTCATTTAGTATGTTTGCAAATGAAGGGTTTTTCTGAACCGACCTCCAAATCCTTTATAAGAATATTTTCAGAGATCAAAGTGCCTTGCTTGTTGGCTGACCACTGTGAAAGAACAACCTAAATTCCCTGAACAGTTCTACATATGCTGCATGTTTGTAAAAGATGCCTCCTAGGGAAACAGAGATGAGTTTTCACCTCAGGGCCACATCTCTTCAATGGAGAATGTGTACTGAATTCCTTTTAACTTTTCCTCCCCAACAGCTACTAGCGATTAGCCAGGTGTGCTGACTTCAAAGAGGACAAATACCTGCTGCTCTGAGAAAGAGACTCCATCTGGGTGTTGGTTTCCCTCGTGTGCTGTCTGATGTGTTTTGTTACTTTTAAAATAAAAATGAAATAGAGGAATAGAACAAAGAAAATTACCTGAAGACGTTCAAACTCACAGTTCTGTTATGGTCAACAGTCTTCTTAGTAAATGCAGACTTTTTGCAGGGTCTGACAGACATAGGACAAGAGGGAATGGCTTTAAACTGAAAGGGGGGAGATTGAGGTAGAATGTCAGGAAGAAATTCTTCACTTGGAGGATGGTGAGGTCTTGGTACTGCCCAGAGCTGTGGGTGCTTCATTCCTGGAAATATTGAAGATCAGGTTGGATGGGGGCCCTGGGCAGCCTGAGCTGGTTGGGGGCACCCAGCCCATGGCAGGGGCTTGGGGTTGGTATCTCTGAGGTCCCCTCCAAACTATGTCATTGCATGTTAAAATACTGTGGTGGATTATGAAACACCACAATTTTGGATGCTGCTTTTGTATCTCAGGTTCAGGTTTTGCTAGTCTGTCTGCAGAGACAGTGTCTTCTTGTTTAGCCTGTGGTGGTGGAGGAAATAATGGATAAATAATGCCTCGCAGTCTGCATCCAGCAAGGGTTTGGGAAGTTTCTGGCAGTGACTGCTCTATGGAGCCATTGAGCAACACTGGAGTGAAACGTAGAGGCACAGTGGCAGAAACTGGTAACGCTGTCCTAACCAAGGAGGTTAAAGTACTCTTTTTAATCTATGCCAGAAAATTTTTGTATGTTTTAATGTCTTTCTTTGCACTGTTGGTAACGCCAGCTTTGGACAGCGTTAGATTAAAAGCTTCGCATTCAAACAGCTCTGACGCTGTAATGTTATATGCGACCATTCTGACCCCCAGTGGTCAGAGAGAGCAATGTTCTCCTTGGACCCAAAAGTTCAGGCACTTCGTGCACAGCTTGATATCAAGAGCTTGTCGTGGCCTAGGACGCCCACAGATCATAAAGAACCTGGTATGCCTTTATTTTCTACTCTAGTAAACTTGCATCTCCACCCCAAATCACAGGATTGGCAGTTTTGGTAGTGCTTCCAAGTAATAAGGAGGTGGGGAGGAAAGTAAAAATATTGTACTTAAAATCTTTAGGGTCTGATTCACATCTGAATTCATTTTAAGGTTTGTTGAAGATGGAGTTTCAGTGGGAAAAAGAATAGCAGAAGCTATGGTGAAGTTTAACTGCATTCCACGTTGGTTCAGTAACTTCTGTGTTTGCAATGGTTGTCATTTATTTTTACTACACAGAATCTAACAGTGTTCACCGTCCTGAAATGAAGAAAGGGAATAATTTCGGAGGTAATTGTGATCTTTTGGGATAAGTCTGAGGATGCTGTCTTTCTTATTGCAGGCAAAAAGAGCCGTGCAGCGAGGAGCCACAGCGGTCATCTTTGATGTTTCTGAAAACCCAGATGCCATTGATCAGGTATGAAGGAGGGAGCTTAGTTTTATTATACCCTCTGTTGGACTCCTTTAGGAACTGCAGAGGGAGGAGGGCAGGACAGGCAGGTCTCTGAGCGCAACTACCTTGAGATATGCAGATTCTGACTAATGTGGTGCTGTGGTTTTCCTGCTTACCTTCTGACAGGCAAGAAGCAGTGGAGATGCTGAAAATGATAGAAGAGGGGTGTGGAGAGTTAGATTTTTCTTCTAGCCTTTGCTGGAATGCAGAATCGAATACTGGTACTGCATTTTTGAGAAAGGATAGAGGCAGATATTAGTGGCCTCGAGGCAATGAGGTTTCTTTGCCCAGATCTACGTGCGGGTGCTTGGCCATACCCAGCTTGTGATCAGCAGTGTTGTTGAGCAGCTGCTATTTATGGGATTGCAAAATGGGTTTCAAACTTTGTTCAATCAAATTCCTACCAAAACAAAAAAAAGTGTAACTGTTTTTTCTTATTCACAGCTGTTGAATTTTGGCCTAAATATGGACAAGCACGATTATTCTTTTTTTTTTTTTCTTTTTTTTTTTTGGGGGGGGGGGGTCGCTCTGTAAGTTCTATCTTCTCATTTTAGATGGGTGAGGTAATATTTCTGTGAGAAGCTTTGACAAGATCCTGCCAGCCAATTTCAAGTTAACCGAGTAGAGATAATAAGCTTAACAAGCATGAAAATAGTCTACATTTGGTTTAGTTTTCTTTTGTCTTAAGAGAACTACAGCAGAAACAAGTGAAGTGGAATATTTCCAAGCGCAGCCTGAATTTCCTGGGGAAGGAGAGACTATCTGTGTTTACATTTTAAAAGCTGGCTTTAATTATGAAATGAGCATCTGTTGGACAAAGGAATGTGGACTCTGCAGTAGGTGCTTTGGGAGCTGTGATCTGGGCTACAGGCTTAATTTTTGCAAATGTTCTCAGATAGGGTTTTTTCCATTTTATACACAAAAAATATCTCCTCAGGGACATTATCTGTCTTGTTTCAGTCTTTTCTCTGTATTACAACTTCCAATTATTTTCAGCCATCCATCCGTCTCTGATCTTGCAAAGCTGAGTTGCTGCCTCTTTGTGTCTTCCATCTACCAACAGCAACTCTCCTTCCTTGACTGTTGCTAATTAACTGGGTGCAGCAAGCCACAGTAATTGGAAAATTAGTTGATTATTGAGTATTTGCATGTACAAATAAAGTGGAATGAGGTTAGTGCAGCAGCTGGCAGTGTAGGCTCTATTACAGGACAGAGCAGCAGCTTATGCAAATATGACCAGAAGATGAATGACAAGACCTAGTTTTACACACCACCCATAACAGCTACTTGATTGACTGCCTTCTCATGCAGCTCTGAACATTTGAGTTTCATGCATTTTGATTCTCAGCCAAAGGACCTAAGTGAACACTTAAGTTTGTAGTAGAGAAGAACAATTGGTGCTTGAATCGATTCCGCTTTCATTGTTCATTCGGCTTTTCTTTCCGTTCTCCAGAAGAGGAGAAGTGCTTGTCCTGAAACGTGCCTTCTGAGTAGATTTGTTGTTGTTCTAGCTGAACCAGGGCTTAGAAGACCCTCTGAAGAGACCAGTGGTGTACGTGAAGGGTGCTGATGCTGTCAAGCTAATGAACATAGTTAACAAGCAGAAAGTGGCACGAGCAAGGATTCAGCATCGCCCCCCACGGGTGAGACTTTAAGAAACTTTATCTAAACATTGCATTGCTGTTACCTTGTGTAGTGCTTGCTAACTACAGAGTACAAAGATGTTTTGATGCTCCCTGCAAGAATTAATAGACGAGAAATTCTGTTGGCCTAAATAAATTGAGGAACTTTACTGTGGACAAGTAGCTACATTTGATGTAAGTGTAGAATCCACAATGTGGGACCTCATGTCTTCTATATATATTCTTTATTATTTATAAATGGCTAACAATTTTAGATAATAGAGGCTTTCCTTCTTCTTAGTTGTGTAACTTAATTACTGCACGCACCTAGCAGTTCAGATTTGTAAGACAGCCTGCCCTGTGTTAAGTAGTATTTCTTGAGTGGTACTTTAAACATGGGTTAGTTATTGTATATTTGATAGTTGTAATTTTAATATTAAAAGTTATTCTAGAGATTTTTTTTTAGCACTCATCATGTGTAGTTTACATAAGAAGAACAAAAGTAAAGGTCAGCAATGACCCAGTTGCTGCTTTCTTTTTTGTTGTATTTTCAAGGAATACTTCTGATAAGAAGTGAGAATGGTGAGAAGTGCACCATTTGCTGAAGATGTAAATACTCATTTTTACTTTCTTAGCTACATAAGAAAACCAACAAACCATGCAAATTTGTACTAGTATAATTCAGTTTAAAAAAATCTGTTATTGCATAGAATTAGTCCAGAGCTGCTGTGAGTCTGACATTTCATGAGTGGCACTGAGTGTATTTCATTCACTTGCAGTAACATATGTCCCTGAGGTTTGTCCCATAGAATCCTCATTAATGAGCAGAGTGCATTGACTTAACATTATCTATATGTACAAGTGACAATGGCCTCTGAGAATGTAGAAAGGAGGAATAGATTTGACTCTGATGTAAAGATAGGAAAAAATAATAATGTGTTCTAATTTTTAAGCAACCCACCGAGTACTTTGATATGGGAATTTTCCTGGCCTTCTTTGTGGTTGTCTCTCTTGTTTGCCTCATTCTTCTTGTCAAGATCAAGCTGAAACAACGACGTAGTCAGGTAAGAGCAGTAATGGTGTATTTATTAAATGTATTTATTGAAAGTTAATTTCTTTTACTTTGTCCTTTTTTCCTTGCAACCTTTAGGAATACAGTGCACTGATTTAGAATAGCCATCTTTGGGGAAAGGTTTTTATCCATGGGTGTAGATCTTTGAAAGACTGTGAGAATTTCTTTAAAGGAAATCTACATTGACCTTTGATGTCTGTTCAGTTAAATTCAGACCGTGAGCATGGAATGAACCGTTTAGCCTTTGGGAAGGAAGAGTATTCCTGTTTGTTCAGAGGTTGAGTATCAGTAGCACTGATGTGCTCCAAAAGAAGTCCAAACTTTTGTTGATGTGTTGTGGAAAGAGTATAATGGTTTAGAAGAAATCACAACTCAGTAGAGTAATATCCTTTAATTCTTAGTTGGAGAAGGTTATAAGGTGTAAAATATTGATATGGGGTAATTCTAGATGAGGTACTTTTTCCTATCAGACATGAAAGAGAAAGCAAATAGAAGCTAGTGGACCCTAAAGTTTGTATTTGTAAACTGCTCACTACGTGGGTATATATGTATAAGGAATGCAAAGCATTGTGCGTTGGTTTGAGCCTGCTGTGATTTGATAAGCTACATTAATTTGATATGGTGGTCTTTTCTTTGCTACTACACTACAGTCCCTTATGCAGCAATGTTGCCTTTTTTCTTCTTCTTCTTCTGTTCTAGAATTCCATGAACAGGCTTGCAGTGCAAGCACTGGAGAAAATGGAGACCAGGAAGTTTAAGTCCAAAAGCAAGGGACACCGGGAAGGTAGCTGCGGTGCGCTGGATACACTCAGTAGCAGCTCTACCTCTGACTGTGCCATCTGCTTGGAGAAGTACATTGATGGGGAGGTAAAGGACAGAAAGCTTCTTCAACTTAGGCTGAGAATGTAGCTGATTTATTTTAGCCCTTTGGTTATACAGCGAGGTGCTGGATGCATTGCTTATGGAGGTTGTGCCACTTGCTGGACAGATTGCATTGAGCAGCCAGCTCAGCCTCCATTGCATTCTGCACTTACCGATGTAAATCTCGAGGGCTTTTCACTACACTGCAAAGTTGGAGCTGAGGGGGTCTCATTTTGCAGTTGATACCTCTCTCAGGCTGCACTGATGGGAAACCAGAGAAAGGAGGGAGCTCTAGAAGGTTCAGGAGCCAGTGTTGGCCTCCTGGTTATCACCTCTGTGTTGATGTCAGTGCTTGCCTTCTCTGACATGCTTCTACTCAGAGGAAGCAATGGATGACTCCATTGATTTTTAAGTACATTCCCTGTGTTGGAGATGACTTCAGTACTTTAGGATGGATTCCCCCAAGGTGTTAATGCATAGGACACACAGTAAAAAAAACATCTTGAAAAATGTTGGCTAGTTGCAGTGAAGTTCTAACATGACTGTATACCACTTTTTCAGAGGCAGTTTATCCCTCACCACCGTGCTTTTGGCTGAATTAGTTTTGCTTTTTTTTCCTTAGTGTGTCTAGAGCAGGAATTGAGCTATGTTGAGAAAAGAAATCTAGGAATAAGGTGTGAGGATTTCCTCATTATGCATCAGTACTTTCTGTGTCCCTTCATGTGTTCCTTTAGGAGCTGCGTGTCATTCCCTGCACTCACAGATTTCACAAGAAATGTGTGGATCCTTGGTTACTGCAGCATCACACCTGCCCTCACTGCCGCCATAACATCATTGGTAAGTGTTGCAAATGAGATGGGGATGCTCAGCAGTATCGTGGATTTTGGACTTCAGGGTTCACAGCATGAAACAGAAATTGTGCCTGTACATAAATCTCTGTAGAGCCCATAGTTATATTATATTGCAGCCTCAGAAATGAAGCTGTTTAAAAAATAACTGCATGCCCTAGAATAACAAGCCACATTTCTGCTTTTCTCTTGTTCTCGGCACTGTGCTCAGCAGAGAGCAGCATTGGTCAGCCTTTGAACACGATGAGGACAAATAAATGTAATAGAATTAATTAATAATACTTGAATTTTTTTGTAAGTTTGAAAAAATCTTCCATTAATACTGGTTTATGTAAAGTAATGTGTAAAGGAAAAACAGCAGCAATGACTGCCAGCTTTGCTCTTAACCCGGAAGATCATACACCTACCTCTCCACTCTTCCTTCTCTCCTTCAGAACAGAAGAAGGGAAACACAGGTCCAGTCTGCCTGGAATCCATCAGCTCGGCACGCAGCCGGCAGCAGAGGGTGATTCTGCCTGTCCATTACCCAGGCCGAGTGCACAGAGCAAACCAGATAACAGCATATCCTACACGGACGAGCATGGACCCTCATGGAAATCCGATCACAGTACTTACAGTTGAGCGACACGGGGAGCAGAACCTCTACCAAGCCCAATCTGCAGCCTATATCCGAAGTTATCAGCCTATTCATTTAGACCATGCTTTAAACACACACCACTGTAGCCTGGAACACAGGGCTTATTCTCCTGCACACAACTTCCGACGACCCAAGTTTGGAGGACGGAACTTTTCTAAAGCAGCGTGCTTTTCCCAGTATGAGACCATGTATCAGCACTACTACTTCCAAGGCCTTAGTTACCCTGAGCAAGATGGACAGCCTTCAACTGGCATTTCCTCAAAGGGTCCTTCCCGTGCCTTTCAGCCTGGTAGCAGTATGCTTTTCCCCCCTGTGGTACACGTAGTGCCCTCCTCTCGCTTGGAGAGTGGCAGTACCTCCAGCTTTAGCTGCTATCACGGTCATCGTTCAGTGTGCAGTGGATATTTAGCTGACTGCCCCGGGAGTGACAGCAGCAGCAGCAGTTCTGGTCAGTGCCACTGCTCCTCTAGCGATTCCATGGTTGACTGCACCGAGGTCAGCAACCAAGGTGTTTATGGGAGTTGCTCCACCTTCCGCAGTTCTTTGAGCAGTGACTATGACCCATACATCTACCGCAGTAAAAGCCCTTGCCGAGTGGGTGAGGCTGGTGGTACAAACAAGGGTGCAATTGTTCTCTTGGAGGACCCCCATCAGGATGAGCTTCCAGCTCACGGTCACAGTCTGGTGAGTGCTGACTGCCGGCCTGTGCCAGCTTCTTCCTCAGGGGACCAACTGTCTAATTGCAGCATGGATATGAACTATAGCAGTAATTCCTCACTAGAGCACAGGGATCCAAATGGCACTACCTCAGAAGGAGGACCTGAGGCCACTCCTGGTGCTACCTTGGATGTTAAAATGAACTGGAAGAATCCAGAGATAACAGGGCCACTTATGGAGCAAGCGTGCGCGTGCTGCTTTGAGCTCCAGCACTCTGCCCTGGAGCCTAGAAATGGGACAGCTGACTGTAGTGCACTCTTCCTCAGCTCTCCACTGTGGGGGGCATGTGGCCCAGGGATAGAACCACAGGCAGGGAGCACCCAGGGCTTGTACAGTATTAAATCAGACCACTTGCATAGGACAGATAGGGTAAAATACGAAGGGTTGCCATGCTGCTTCTATGAAGAGAAGCAGGTAGCCTGTAGTAGCAACAGTGGCAGTGGAGGTGGTGGCTGCTATACAGAAGACTATGCAGTGAATGTGCAGTACACGCTTCCTGATGACACCTTGCCAAGCTGTTATAAGGGTGTACATGATCTTGGTCAACGCATTCCCATCATTCCTGAAGACAGAGACTGTGAGCTAATTCTACCTACAGAGTGCCAAGGGACCCACACGGGTGGCTGTAGTTCCTGGGATGGAACATCTGAGCTAGATACTTACCTGCACTGCCAAGGTATAGGAGAGGTACAGGACGAGAGGGAGGTGTGCTATGAGGCAACATCTTTCCTACGTCAGAACTGCTCTCAGGAAGAGGAAACCAGAATGCTCTTTCCTAGTTCCACTCCAAACTCCCAGAAGTTGACAGCGACCACGCAAGTCACAGGTAATCTGTTTGCTTTTTCTGGTTACTCACTACATTTCAGTCAAAGCATATGAAATGCAGGATCCCTGCTGGGTTCCCGGGTATGTGCAGCCTTAGTGGTTACTGCCATCTTTTGCATAAGAGCAGGTAATCAGTCAATTAATCCTTCCCTAACAGCGTTCTTCTCTTGTTAGCTATGCTCATTTGGCCTTAGCTAGAGGGTCAGAAGATGATAGTTAAGAGCTTTCATTCTCATACAGTGTGGGGACTAACAGTACCAGGTCCCCAAAGCCAGGGACATTGTACCAGTCCTGGTAACTTTGACGTGTTTGAATGGATAGTGCTGAAGTAGGCAAGGCAGACTCCAAAGGACGTAGACTGCACAGCCTCTCTGTCCCCTGCTCCAATGACTGTTCTCATAGAGGAAAGTTTCTTTTTTTATCCAGTCTGAACAGTTCATGTCTCAATGAAAGCCTGTTGCCTCTTGTCCCCAGCGCATTGCTGTGAAGAGCCCTGTTCCATCTCCATGACAATTGTTGAGTTGGAATTGCAAACAAGCCCTGCGTCCTCACGCTCTTGTCAGAGGGCAAGTGCTCCAGTCCTCTGAGCACCTGGGCTCTGTGCTGAACTTGCTCCGGTCAACCACTGTTTCATGTACTGGTGCACCCCAAGCTGGACACAGTAGTCTAGGTGCAGTGCTCTTTAGTTTTAACCAGAAACTTTGTCTTTATCACTCAGGTGCTGGATCTCATCCCTTGGAGAGGAGCCAGACTGGTGACTAGACTTGTCCAGATGACACCAGGTGGAGAAGTGGAGCTTATCACAGACTCCAAATTCACACGGACTTCAATTTGTTAAGCTTTGACAAACACACAAAAGTGGTAATGTGGAGAAGTCCCTCCCCCACTTCCTCTATGTCCACATCAGCTTGATTTTCCTCTTTCTCCCTTTTGCCTGAAGCCTTCAGGCCTCCATTGGTGTGCAAAGCCCATGTGGGATATGGTGTGGAGCATTCTGAGCTCTGCTGCCGTTTCTATATTAATGACAAAATGTTATTTATATTTTCTTTTTAGAAGTGACCGTGTCAGCTCTTGCTGAGAGGTGACACGGTGTGTTAAATAAGCCAGGCTATGTGTAGACGCTGTTACCTCCTACTTAAAGGAGTCCAGCCTTTGATAAGCTCAGGGCTACACCTGCCTTAGAAACCAGATAGCACCTTGAAATAAAGTAGTCCAGAGGGATACAGCTGCTGAATGGATGTTCAGATATCAATTAATCCTAGTAGCAAATCCTAGTAGCCAGCAAGTTATATGCGTGATTTTGAGAGAGGTAAAAGATTAGACTGTCTCCTTCCTCTCCCCTCCCCGCCTTTTATGCTGCTCTGATGATTCGGCTAGGAAGAGTCTCCAGCCATCATGATTAGTTTTAACAGATTGGGGGTAGGGATACTGTTAGCTCGGGTTGTTCGTATTCCCATTTCCTGCTAAAACATGGACCTCATTGTATCTTCTGACTGGTGAAGAATGTTGAGGGGGGAACCCTTCCCTCAAACAGGTGGTAGAAGAAAGGGTTTAGAAAGGGTGAAACCTTTGTAGATAGTGAATCTTGCCTTCCATAGGAAGTTTTACAGGCACTTGTGGCCCCCCTCATGGCTGTGGGAAATGCTGGCATACGCAGGACCATCGAGTTTGCAGGGGGCTTGTTGCTTGCCTGGCTCATGTTGGAAACAGGTCAGAATCTGTCCTGTTTCCCTACAGCCTGCAAGCATGCCTAAGGGAAGCAGTGCTTGTCACCCATTGCACGTGGGAAAATGAGGACTTGCTTTAGTCGTTGTTTCCTTCTTTGCTGTGGTTGATGTAAGCTTCCGTAGATTGATCTGTTTTAAAGGTTTCTTGGGCCCAGCCAGTTGTGCTTCATTTTCGTCTTGTGTACAGAGTTCTCTGTACTCCATTAGCCTGGGCACATACTTTTGTTCTTGTTCTTGTACTAGTGGGGACATTTGTTATCATGGGATAATTATGTCGTCACTTCTGATAGCAATTGTTTCCTGTGGAAACAGCGGCTTCTGAGTCAGAGGCTACCATAGCATGGTTTAATTGCCTGTCATGCTGCATGTGCCTGAGGACACAGTGTCATCCTGCCTGGTGTGTATTCACAGCAGGAATTCTCCTAAAGGGAAACTACTTTGTTAATGCCCACACTGCCAACCTTCTGCAAAGATTGGTCTGAAATTCAGTACGCGTCGGAGGTATTTAAAAGACATGAAAAAGAGTTGTACACTTCACATGTTTTCAGCCACGATGTCCCTGACAGCACTGGGCTAATTCTGAGTACCAGAAAAGGTAACTTCTTTTCTGTCTAGTCCCAAAGGAAATACTTTATAAAAAGCAAACAACCAAGAAACAACAAATTAGATTGATTTGTTTACTGTTACTTTCCCTATTTGATAAATTAGGAAAAACACGATTCTGTTGAAAGGAGCTTCTGTTAGATCTCTCTAAATGAACAAACGCCCCAATTCAGCTGCTCAGAGAATCGACACGAGCCAATGTCTGCGTAGAAAACCGAAACAAAAATTGCAGTAAACATGTATCCTGTGTGTAAAGTCTATTGAAAACTTATTCATTCTCTGAATGACTGTAGTAAGTGGTATGTGTTAGGAGAAGAAACTCTACAAGGCTTTTATTTTTACAAGTCTTAACCTTTCTCCTTCCTCCACTCAAACAAAAAGCATTGTACGCGTCGCGGTGCACCGCCCCGATTATCTTGTGTGGTGTTTTGTGAGGTGCTGTGAGGCCGCCTGAGATGTGCTGTGCTCCGTAACTGCACGGTGCCATGTGGTGAAACGTGGCTCTAAAGGTGTTGGAATGTTCTGGCTCATGGTGTTCCCAGGTGTACTGACCTCCTTCGGTGTAGTGGGGCTCTCTGCCAGTGCCACAGTCTCTATAGAGATTCCCTACGCTTGGTTTCTGCGTTTGGCTTTAAAGTCAACGTGTAGTTCATCCTCGGTATGTCTGTACAGCTACAGGCCAGCTGCCATGATAGGTGGCTTTTATAACAAATTACCTTTCTACTACTTCCATGAACAGTTGTCATTGTGTTTGGCTCATGAGGCACTATTTAAAATGTGTTTTTGTTTTTTTTTTTTTAAATGATCTTATAGCACTTAAAATTGTTTTGTATAAAATTTGCTGTAAAGATTTGTAATATGGTCAAAGGGCTCTTTCTCCTTCATTACCATTTTTTAAAATGTTTTAAAAGCTAGAAAGCATCTTGTATATATTCTGTATATGTATAGCAGCACATTTCATTTATGGAAATATGTTCTCAGAATATTTATTTACTAATATATTTATCTTAAGCCATGTTTTATGTTGAGAGTGTGTGACATTATTGTAATAATCATTGAAAATCACTAACACGAGGCCCTGTAAATACATGATAATTGCACACAAAGATTTTACAGTACTTGCCGACCAAAAATGATTTAAGAAACGTTGTAGTTACCTGCAGTTTTGTAAGAAAGTGTACAAATGTCTGTATTAAAAAAAAAAAGGCAAAAACACGCAAAAATACAGTTTTATTGCATACACGTGTGGGAGTTGTCCTTATTTGTAGGGAAAGGACACAGCTGTGCTCCTCCCAGTGCTGCCCTACGTGGACTGTAACAGCAGTACTCTTCATTTGTTGAAGTACAGGTAGGCATGTATATGGATGCACACATAAGGATCCTAACAACGGAGTTTGTGATTAAAAAATGCAGTTGTTTTCTTTATATATTTTTTTTTCCTCTTTGGAGACAACCCATAATGTTCTGTCCCAGGACAGCTTTCAGGTAAGTGCCACTCTACAGTGTGCAAAATCAATGAGTTCTCTCCCAGGCATTATGCTCCGTGTAAGGCCACTGCTTGATAATTTTAGCACTGCTTCTGTTTGGGGTCCCTGCTCGCAGCTGGCAGATCTTGCTGTTGAGAGGGAAGCTAGTTGTTAAAAGTTACGAGGAAGGAAGGCAAAGGTGTAGAGACAGAAGAGGAGGATTGAGGCAGTAGTGCACCAGAGTATGCTGTAGGAAAGATGGGGTTGAGAGCTCTGCCATGGGAAATGGGGAAGGAGCTGCAGTGAAGCTTGATGCTGCAGGACGGTAGTCCGTAACTAACAGGACAGTTCCTGGACCTCTGTGTGAAACAAAGGCTGTGTGAGGGGGCCACACAAAGTCTCTGAAACCTCAGTTCACATGGCAGCTGGCACACACCTGCTGGAAGGCATCCTCACTTCTGACTGGAGCCTGCATATTCCCTGTGGCAAAAGAACTTATTTGTGGCTTAATTTCAGACTTGAATAATTTACTGTCCTGAACCAAGACTGACACAATGGCCTGAGCCATTGTGGTGCAAGTGGGTGCGACCAGCGGAGAAGTCATGTTGAACAGACAAGTCCCTACCCTGGTTTGTAAAATCACTGGTTCCACTGTAGTTAAAATCAGCATTGTGCTGCTCTCATCATGTCGACAGAGGGCATAATGTGATCAAAGACATTTATTAAGACAGTAGAAGAAAGTGGCTTTGGAAGTTGTAGTAATCTCTGTGCACGTATGCATACATGTAATACATATATATGCTGTTGTTGAAATAGTTTGCATGTTATGTGTTCTCCAGGCAGCAACACAAAACAATTCCATTCCAGTCTTCTTCGATCGCTTCCATCTCACCAAGGTTTCCACCTGGTAATCCTTTGGATTTGGGTTAGGGTTCTTCTCCCTCTCATCTAAGCCTGTTCCCGTGTGCTGCAATTCAGCCACCTCAGAGTTCAGCCAGGAGAAGAGCATTACTTCTCGTTGTGGTTGTACACGATGGTAGTGCCTGGTGCTTCTGGAGCACGGTCTCATTTTGGCTGTAGCAATTTGGAGCACGTCTGCTGAATTCTAAGACAGATGGTAGATAGCATTGGTTGTTTATGTTTTGCACAGTGCTCAGCCTTGATGGCTTCCTGGTGTAGTGAAGGTGACTTTTGAAGGTGGCTGTGTTCTTAGAGCTGGAGCCAGCCTGCCCCAGGTCTTTGTCTGGGATACAATATACCCGAAACCAGATCTTCTATGGGGAAAGGGCAGCCCCGTGCTTCTGAGACTTGCTTCATATGAAAGGGTCTCATTCAGAGGAAAGAATACCTTTCTCCCATGGGAATGAAGCCGTTGCTCAGGAAAAAAAATAAAAATAAGGCAAACGTTCCCAGAATAAACAAGTTTAAAAAGGGTCTCATAGTCTGGATGACAAGAAAGGAGAGCACAGTAGTGCTCTCTGTAAGAGGAGGTCGGTGCCTGTGTGACAGTGGTGTTTCTGAAAGAAAATGAGAGTTCTCTTCGGCTTCTGCCTCTGTTATGCAATGCTTTTCTACACTTCAGCAACACAAACTGAGCTCCTCCTGCAGCAATTTACTGTATTTAATTTTTTATAATTATTACTTACAGCCATTTGCCGAATGCGGGATGACCACATATAGACACAGCACATATTTCAGCGGTGAGTCATTTCAGGCAGGATTTGTTCTTTTTTTTTGTCAGTCTGACTTAGTTTGTGGGATATCCTTTGGATTTACGGTAAATTGTTTTGAGATTTGAAATTTGGAACGCGAAATTTCATCCTAAAAAGCACAAGCACTCAGTAAAGCTGAGAGCTGTGTTCCATGGATGTATCGGGGGTGGTGGTGTGGGAGAGGGCTCCATTTGTCACTCCCGAGTTAGCAGAATGGGAAGTTTTCTCAAAAATGTCTAGGATAATCTTCAGGTGAAACTCTCGCTGAAGTGTATTTCATCAGAGGGTTGTGAAATACATCTCTACAAGCTATTAAGAACTAGTTGGACTGGTCGGGCTGGGTATTTATAGAGAGTTATGGCTTTGTAGCAGACCCTTCCATTAGGTAAAATGGTGCACTGGAAAATCTTCAGCAGTCCTTCCCAATGGCTGAGAAGGCTCAGTGAGCAGAAGGTGAAACTGGAACAGCCGGTCATGCTCACCCAGCGGCAGCCAATGCCTGCTGGTGTGCTGGCCTGGAGTAATTCAGAAAGCTGCTTCGTTCTCCAGTAAACATCTCACATTTATACTGTTTCCAGGGGACCCTGGACTACAGAGCCATAGCTGTGCAGTGCTGTTGGGTTGTCTGGAAGAGCAGCATTATAAAACCCCTCAGTGCTGTACTGAAAGCAGAAAGCCCTAAGTCAGATGCTGTTAATGTCTGAGTGAAGAAACAGATGCAGGTGTTGGATGTTCGGGTGGTCCCAAGAGTACACGCACATAAATGTGCAGGATTGGATGAACAACCAAATACAATTACAGGCTAGACACGAGGTTCAAAGGAAGAAAGGGCATCTGAAGCAGCTGCTTCATCGCTGCTACCAAACTGAGTCTGAGTTGCTCTCTTCTCAGTGCTCTTCTATCCTACGTACCAATAAATTCTGATTTTTTTTCCCCGTGATTGCAATGTATAGAAAATTTATTTTTCTCAGAGTGTAAACTAACATCCTCCTATGAAACGTTAGCGAGATACAAGCATAATATCCTGTATTAAATAACGCATTTCCTATACATATATAAATATATTACTATGACATCACACTTTTTTTTGCGTTTTAAATTATAGTCTCTATTTTCTCTCCAACTTAAAAAATATTAAGACAAAAGTACATACAAAACCATTTAGTCAACAAACTTATCTTTGAAAGTACATTTTGAATTGGGAAGGCCACCTCTCCTGCTGGCCACCAGCAGAGGCCCACACGTTCTGTGGACTGCTGTAACCGACATGCTGCATAGGATGGCTGAGGTTGGAGGGACCTTAGTGATCATCAAGCTCCAGCCCCCAGCCGTGGGCTGGCTGCCCCCACTACATCAGGCTGCCCAGGGCCCCATCCCACCTTGCCTGCAGGGATGGGGCACAGCCAACTTCTTGCACACAGTTGTGAGGCAGTTCCACAAAGTGCTACGGTGGGGTACCAGCAGTGTGATCACTGTTCCTGGTGCACCCTTTGTCCTGTGGCTTCTTCTCTACATAGCCATGGTAGCAGCTAAGAGGGCTAATTCTGGGGTGCATTGAACATAGCACAGCCAGCCTGTCAAAAGAGGTGATTCTCCTGCTATGTACTGGATACTGTATATGGTTCTGGTCTCTGTGATACAGAAATGGGGAGGGCGATGCTGGCTGGTGCTCCGTGCATGTCAGTGCTCAAGAGGCATTTGGACGATGCCCTCAACAACATGCTTTAACTATTGGTCTGGCATGAAGAGGTTGGACTTGATGATCTTTGGCGGGTTCCTTCCAACTGAGCTATTCTATTCTGCTGTTTTATTATTCCGCTAAACCGTTCCGTCCTACCCTACCCCACACTACGCTATCCTATCCTACCTTAATCTACCCTATCCTCAGGAAGAAAAAGCGATGGTAATTTTGAACAGTGTATTGCATTACTACGTAGCAGCACAACACAGCGAGGAAGGCACCAGGACAGGGGCTGGAATGTGTGTGAGAGGCAGCTCCTCGTGATGGATTTGTTGTCAAAGGCTGTATTTGCAGCCTGTCCAACCAACAGAGGGAACCACCAGGTGAGAGACCAACAGGCCATGCAGGTATAGGCCTGAACAAATTCCTGTTCTGCAGTTGTTTTCCTTCTGTTGGAGTCAATGCTGCAAATGCTAACATGATATTCAGGGCAGCTGTCATAGGGGCATTTCTGTGTGCTGAATCATGTGGGATTACAACAGTTGTGCATGTCGGGCTTTTCTTTTTCTCCTGAACTCTTATAGCAGACATGATAAAGTGCCATTTAAATGTATACAATTTACGTTGGCCACATACAGATGTACCACTGAAGTGTAAAGAGATGTAAAAATGTAGTCATTTTTCCTTTTGCAGCAGGTAGAAATCAATCACTACGTTTTCTTTCAAGTTATTGGCATCAGTTAAGTGCTGTATGAATTTTCTGTTGTCTCTACAGGTTAAGACTGCTCAAAAGTTTTTGATAAGAAGGAAAAGTTTCCTGTCACTGTGCTCGTAGCGTAACTCTTTGGGGTCTGACTTTACTCTCTGACTCTCTCCTCATTTTCCATTAGTGAACCAGATTAAGCATGGGTAGAAAGCAAACTGTCTTCATAAGCGCTGACTGTTAAGGTGGTCATTTTCAATGTCTTGTTGGGTCTGAAATGTCAGTGCTTTTTAGTCCAACATGATGAGAGAGAACCAATGTACTTTACAATTGTCGCTGTCTTAATGGTTGGCAATACTATGATTAACTTTTCCTGTACCCTTTCCAACAGCTTATGCAACAAAGTTCTAGCTGCTTCCATGATATTCCATTTTTGACATAAACAATTCCATAATTGCTGGCTTTGTGAAGTTCTGCTTCTATTAAGCATTTATTGTGCAATTGTTCAGCTGTCTCTGGCACTCATCTGTGGTACATAAGTGGAGCTGGAATTAATTCATTTCAGGCAAAGTCTAGATCTATGTAGGTTGCTCTGAAAGTAATGCCTCCTGTTTATTTCCATACAAACTACAACAGATACAAAGAGTATGACAACGCTATTTGATAGAGGAAATTCTTAGCTACAAAGCACTATTTTTCAACACAGTCATCACTATTAACTGTGCATTTTCACCAGCGATGAACAAAAGCCTACGTGTTATGCTCATAAAAACCAGCACCAGCAGAAGTGACCACCACTGCCACAGCTGAACTGCAGCACCCAGCCCTCACTGTGCTCACATTCACTGCTGGGTCCCAGAAGTGTTCAGCAAGAGTCAGTGAATGTCAATAGGGGCCCTTTTTTCCTCGTGGAGGAATTCCATTCCACACCTTTGCTCCATACACACTTGTGTCAGGTGCCATTCTGAGTGCCCCTCTGCTGCCATCTGTCACACGGCGACAGAATGGGATGGGTAATGGTGGGAAGGTTCGACCTCCACTGCTGTACCACCAACATCCACCTCTGACATCAAGTGCACCAACTTCATAAAGCAGGAGGCATTACTTTCGGAGCAGCCCTTGGCAAGGCGCAGTGCTTCGTTGTTTAATTTTTAAATGCCCTATTTCTTCCAGTGAAATCTATAGTCCTCGTGAAGGGAGAGGCTTTCAGTGCTGATAACAGAAGGGCAATCACTATACTGAATGTAATCTCAGTGACAGTTTTGTTGCTTTCCTCCGTTACCTTTCGCAGACACACTGAACGTGTCTGCGTGCTCACGTGTCAGCTGTATTATAGAGCATTTAAACATATATTCACTCCCTTTGCCCTCACCAGATTTACTGCACTTTAATGGCTCTCAGTGAATTCCCTGACAGAGTTTAAGGAGCTGCTCGTGAATGCCACTGTTCCCAACAACTTATCTGATCCATACTGTCACAATTTCCCTAAAGTATCTTGCAGGGCTGGACTTGCTGAGGGTGACAGGCTCACTGCTGATCCCCAGTGGTGGGATGAGAAGTCAGCATTGTAGGTGGACAGATCTTCTACCAAAGAAAAAAAAGTTAACGCTGTCTGTTGCAATCAAAGAGAAATAATTCCACGGATCAAATCCCCTCTGATGTTTTAGTTCTTTGGCAATTAAGGGCATTAGTTTTAAAAAAGTAGCTCTGTTTTAATTTTGCAGGCAGGGGGATGCTTTCTTCTCACAGTAATTGACAGCACTGCAGATTTGATGAGCTCCAGATACTCGAAAATAATTGCATCACTTAAATCCATTGCCACTAGTATACAAAAGAGAACAGCAGATAGACAGAGTCACACAAAGGACTGCAGGAATTGACTGTTTGGAAGACAAGGATGAGTGGGAGGGAAAAACACAAAGATAATTCCCAAATCACCTGGATTTTAAGAAGATTGGTTCCTGTAAAATAAAAGACATTTCAGTTTCCCACTAGTGGATTGCAATCGTCTTGTTGGCTTCGAAGCTGCTTCTTGAAGATGGATATTGACGTGGACGGCCGATAGAATATACTCCAGATCTCACCAGCAGCAGTGACCTCACTGGAATCCTCTGTTTCATTTGCAGGTGGGATCTGATGGGATCTGGGAAACAAGCATCACCTCGAGATCAGTGCTAAGGTACAAGGGAAGTTGCTATCATTAGTGTGTTAATGTTATTTTTGGACTGGTAATGCTGACGTGTTCCACTGTATCTATGATGCCTGTTTTTCCCCCTATGCACTGCACAGTTATATCAGAATCTGAAGTGCTGGTTGGTTCTTTTTTGACCAATTGATGGTTTAGAAAGATAGTAATGACATCAGTTTTTTAATTGGATACAGAGTTATACTGTGTGTCGTGCCATAATGCAAATCCCTATGTTTGTGATTTTTTTAAAAGTATTTTCAATATTTAATTAAAAGAAATTAAATATTAATAAGGACGGTGAGGCACTGGCACAGGGTGCACAGAGAGGTGGTGGTGCCCCATCCCCGCATACACCCACGGTCAGGGGACGGGGCTGTGAGCACTGCTGGAGCTGTGGGTGCCCCTGTGCACTGTGGGCAGTGGGAGCAGACAACTTCTGGGGGTCCCTTCCAACTACAATCATTCTATGCACACATATTATGTATATATGTATATATTGCGTACAGGTACTTAGCATAGTTTTCAGGATATAAATGCATAACTTGATTCTGAATCTGACCAATTTGACAGTATCAGGAGGCAGAGAAATGAAGTGTAGCACAATGGGTATGGAGCTGAGATGTCAGTTCACCAGGGGCAGTTTTGCTCTATACTCACTTCATGGCAACGTGGAGAAATATCTTGGCCAGTATAGCTGTGACACTTAGGATGAGCAGTGCTGTGAGACTGTATATTGTCCACTCTGGAAAAGAAAAACAAAAGGAGAAGTAGGAGGTGGAAAAAGAATGGGAAATGGAGAAGGAGAATGAAATAGAAGAAAAAAATAGAATTGGGGAAAAAGAAAAGGGAAGAGAGGAGAGTTATTCGCAACTCAAATGAAAAGATGTCTTGAAAGTTGGCTCCAGACACGCAGCAGTTCTCAGTGGCAGCTCCCCTGCCCCCATTCACCTGCTCCATCTGTGTCTCTAACCTTCTTTGTAGCTGTTGTGAATTGGGATATCTGAGCTGCATGCAGTATCCAAGCTCATTCGAGACTCTATAAATGCAAGCTCTCTTTTTTCAGCACTGTTTGCCACCTCCACGGTATGCTCTGCTCACTGAAGTGCTCTGACTTCCCATTTGATTTCACTACCACTACAGAGTAACACAGCAAAGCAAATGAATCTCATTCTGATGTGGAGAATGGTGAGCACAAAAGCTATTTCTGAACAATTTACGCTGAGAAATCAGTTCTGAAAAATGAGATCAGTGCAATTAATGATAATTAGACTACATGAAAATTCATCTTTGGGCATCTCTAATTATGAGACGCAGTGGATCAGATAATGTAGGGGAGGAGGTAAAGGAAATAGTGATTCTGGACTGTGCCAAAATGAAATGTTTTTCCCGTTTCCACACTCCTGTGTGACATTACCAGGCATGGAGCTGCTGGGATGGCTCGGACTGGTTGTGATGACATACAGTATCTTTGATGACCGAGCTGCATTGATGCTGAAATTCGTGTGTTCGTTTTTCTTCTCTGAAAGAGTCTGATTCACTGCAATCTTGTTTTGATGCGTGTTGTCCTTCACAGCTGAAAAGACAACAGTGTGATTACATAAACAAACTCTTAACCAATGTAATTAGGCTTTACTTTGTACTTTACAGCCATGTGCTTCTCTCTGTCTTACTCAGGGAACTGCAGTGAGCACATTCTGGCTGCTGTCAGACCTGGGCTTTGCTGAGGACAGGGCTCAGAATTTTTGTTTCCAGTACTGTTAATGAGAGCAGTGGGACTGCAGGACTGTCATGTTTTCTGCTGAAGACTTTTTAGTTAAGTGGAACGCAACACTGGAAAGAGCTCAGCTGAACCAAAGATGCTGTTGGATTACTATTTGTTGTCATTATTTTTGTGGTTGGGTTGGGGGCTTTTTTCAGCTTTTCCATTTTCCAGTCTGTCTTGACAGGCAGATGTGTATAGGATTGACTTTTTGAAAACGTAAATGTTGCTATGGATGACACATAGTTGGCTGGAGTTTTTGGGTGGACGACACATTTAATGACACAGTGACACGTACAAAGAAGGCTAACCTCTTACCTCTGTACCTGATAGCAAACCCCTGGGCTTGGTTGATTTCATCTGAGAAAAAGTACAAAATAACAAAATCCAAAGAGATGTTAAAGGTGTGGGGAGGCCGATTCTTCCCATTGAAACGAGCTAGAACATGATAGGTATAGCCGTCCAGCAATTCCACCATGTCTGTAGCATCTTTGATTTCAAAAAGGACAAAGCTGAAGAGGATTTGAGATGCTCCTGGGACTTGTATGGTCCAGTAGCAGACTTTGCCTGTGCCATATGTGTCAGGAAAGTCTGGGGAATAGATCACAGCTGTAGCCGAAGTGTAATTCCCTCCACAGGCACCAATAAGGGCTGTGAGATGAAGAGGAAACAGAAAAGAATTAAAAAAGAGAAACTAGTGCAGGCTCTACATCCATCACACACAGCTTTCCCGCTCTGTGGAACTTGAAGGCACAAATTTTAGAGCACACAATTGCTCCTCCCATGTCTCTTGGCCTCCGGTTATTTACCTCCCACAGCACTGAGCAGAGGTATTACATTACATTTGCTTGGGGTACATTCCTTCTGGCCCCTTACTCTGAGACAGGAGTATTGAGCTGAAATATTGGCATGGGAAGAGTTTGCCTTTATCTCTGCACCCTCACATCAGGTATTTATCCACATAATACCTCAACCCTCAGCCTTCTTTCCTCAGAGCCAAGTCATGTCCTCATGTGAATGATGCTCTGTTAATCATCTCTGTGAACATTTATATGTGCTTTTTAAGCATCTTTTCCCCCAGTCTCCAATTACTGATCGACCTTATTGTCACTCAGTAACTTGAGTAAGTGCCCGTTATGAAGCCTAATGAAAATCTATTAGATTACTTGCTACAACACGATCCTTTAAAACAAATATGTGCCCACTGATACTCTGAATCTGAACAATCTGTATGGAATATATGCAAACCTATTCAACAATGAATCTAGAAAGGAACTTTAATGCCAGCCAACTGTCATGGTGTGTGTGTGTGTGTATACACACAGATATATATCCTTGGAGATACCCACAGTCAGGAGTTGGGGCTCTGAGCACTGATGGAGCTGTGCACTGCAGGGGAGTGGGACCAGATGGCCTTTATAGGTCCCTTCCAATACAAATCATGCATGCATTTATATATAGATATATATCCTAAATAGTCAATATAAAATAGTGTTTTTCAGGCAGAACTGTTTGAATCAGAATGATCACTTTAGACTGAAGGATGAAGATAGAGTTCTTCACTCTGAAAGCTCAAAGCACTGTAAAAGAGTATTTGGAGAAAGTAAATACACATTTTAAAGTACTTCAGTTTTCACAGGGCTCTGAGCAAGGCCTTGAATAAATGCAAATTAAAAGCGAGCTGGGGGAATGAGAAAAGTAGATCATGTTTGCCAGAAAATAATGTGAAAACACTTTTTTTTTTTCTGGAGCACGGCCTCATCATAGCAGCAAACCTCACACCAGTGCTGCACTGTGAAAGACCCCACAGAGGGACTGAAAGTGCATGAAAGAGGGAGAATTTAAAGAATGTGAAAGATCCCACGAGGTACAAAGGCCCACAGAGAATCTGTGTTTGGCACTTTCTCCGTGCTGACAGCTGGTGATTCAGTTGAGTAGATGGAATTGTTTGAATAGACTGTACTGACGGAACTGAAATTGGACAGTGAGATATCGTCTGCTCTTTGCAAATGGCTTTAGGTGTTGTCACAGCTGGCTGTAACAGCTGAAACACAAGGTGTTCCTCATATCGGTGATACTAATTATGAATGCTAATGGACAGTGCTCCACAGAGCATAGCATCTCCCCGTATGGGATAGAAAGAGAATAGAAGAATCAGAATAGCTTTTAGGTTGGTGGGGGCTTTAAAGCTCACCCAGGCCTGCCCAACCTGGATGGCCTCCATGGACGGGGCACCCACAGCGGACTGGGCAGCCTTCCCCTACCAGTTCTGTGTGGAACTGGAAGAGTTCCGTGTTGTGGGTCTGAATGTTACAGCTTTAGGCCATGACAGCAGCACATAAACACACAGCTAGATGTTACAGGGGTGTGTGTAAGCAGCTTAGGGTAATGACACAGAACTTCAACGCCTGCCACTACATGTTTATTGCCCCTATCTCTGCTCCTTGCTTGGATGTGACACTGAGGCCCACGGGACTCCATAGGTGGGGAAGACACAGAAAAAGGGTGAGATGGTGTTGTGTATAGAAAGGACTTGGAAATGATGAGCTCAGGAAGCCAGCAGGTATCAGGAGAGAAGGTTCTGGGGATACAACATCATCTGTAGATTAGAAGGCAGTGACCCTGGGGAGGAGGAATGAGGTGAGCAGGTGCTGCTAATCAGCAAAGCCAAACAGGTGGCAGTTACTGGAATCACTTCTTTTTTCTGTTCACCAGAAAAGAGAGTGCAGGTGCTCAGGGTAACAGCTGGCTGAGCCCTCGGCCATTTCAAAGAAGAAATGCCACAAAGGATGCTTCTACTCATCATGAATTCAGGAGGCCAAGAATAGAAGGAAACAGTGGATATAACAGAGTGAACCTACATGCTGGTGTGACAGAAAGCAATATATAACTCCAATAGGGGAGAATTTGAAAAAAAGTGTAGTATTGTAGAATCAAAGCGTGGTTTGAGTTGGAAGGGACCCTCAAAGGACATCAAGTAGTAGGAAGGAAGATTTCCATGAGTAAGAAATTATGACATCAGTGATGGTCAAATTGCAAAGTAACTTGTTTGTACCTTTGCTGCACACCCTTCCCCATCCCAGTTCTCCTCTGTTGCTTTGTGTTGTGTAACTGAGTTATAGCATAGTGTTTGTGAGAGCAGAGTTAACACCAGTCCTGGAGAAGCAAGAGACAATCCCTGGAGCATGAGTCAGCCGCCTGAGCGGGCATCGCTGCTTTGAAGAGCTATTTCACAGTATTAATGGATGGGAATTTTAAGCTGAAGCGGAAAGCAGCTTTATTTTACACTGAATTTAGGTGCTTTTCTGCACAACAGTTCTCACTGCCTTTAAGCCCTTTCCCCTAATTTGCTCAGCATTTGAGGCCTCTCCTTTGAGAAAAACTCAGCCTGTTTCAATACTTACTGTCGAAAAGAATGACTCTGCCATCCCCACCACAAGGCTGAGTATGGTCTCCAAAGCAAACACTGTTGCATTCCGTACTGGCTGCCTCCCCGTATCTCCAGTAGTCAGGGTTATTTCCACAGAAACAGGCATAACCTGATTCCATGCCTGCAAACTTTGACAACAAAGATGCATAAGGAAGGGAGGGGTCATATTTAAAGGTGCAGCAGCGGGAGGTTGTGGGAACAAGCAAGCTGGCAGCAGAACGCGTGTGCTTTGGAGAAAGGCGATCAGTCCACGGTCAGAAATCCCACTGCAGACTGAGTTGTTGGGATCCTGCTTAAAACTAGCAAGCAAGCTGGAATGGAGGGCAGCTAGCGCAGCATATATGCAGCCCAAGACAATTCTTCTTCACTCAGTGCAGCCCAGGCATGCCAAAATGTTGGACGGCCATGGTTTAGTCTTTGAAAGCGTTTTGTAAATGTATGTCAAAGAAATCACCTTAAATTGTTGACTTCGGCAGGAACTGATGCACGCCTGGATAGTAAGTTTATTGGAGGTCTCACTGGTGCCAGTCAAAGTTGGCGGCTCTCCATGATCCTTGTAACACCCCAGATTCCCTGGCACTGACAAGAATAACAGACAACAGTCACAGAAACGTTAAGGTTGGAAAAGACCTCTAAGATCACCACATCCAACTCCAACTCTCCCCCACCGTGCCCACTAGCCGTGCCACTCAGTGCCACACCTCCACATTCATTGAACACCCCCAGGAACGGTGACCCCACCACCTCATTAGGAACCCAGAGCCAGTGCCTGACCTCTCTCCATGACCCTGACCCCTTTATCTACTCTCCTGTAAGCTGCTAAGCAGCTCTCTGTATTTTCTTACATTGATTTTACATCGTAAGAAATATTACTCTACATCACATTTTCCAAACATTCCCAGGGATATATGACAGCTGATGAAACAGCATCACAGCTTCTTAGAAATATACCTGCAGTATTCTGAAGCCACCTGGTCCCACTGTCTGCAGTGCACAGGGCACACCCACAGCTCCATCAGTGCTCAGAGCCCCAGCCTCTTACTGTGGGTGTTTTCAGGGATAGGGCACCACCACCTCCCTGTGCACCCTGTGCCAGTGCCTCACCACCCTCAGTGTAAACAACTTCTTCCTTATATCTAGTCTAAACCGCCTCTTTTTCAGTCTGAAACCATCTTCCCTTGTCCTGTCAGTGTTTCAAGGCTCACTGGTCGCTATGGGTGGTCATAAAGAGATTTTTCCCTTCAGTGCAAAGTTGTTTTAGCACACTGAGTGCCTCTGTATTTCTGTCCTCCTGCACAAATTCAATGACAATGCAATGATACTTTCTGAACTGAGCAATTTTATCAGTAGTCCTGAAAGCAGTGCTGCGCTGGGTCCTGGAAGTGCCATTTCTGACTTTTCTTATATCTATCCACACTGAAACAATTCCCCAGATGCAGAACTTTTATTTGTCCCATTCTAACGAAGATGATCTTTTACCCATTTTTTTGGAACAGCTCTCAGTTATCAGCAACAGAGGATGATTATATATCAGAAAGAAGAGAGAAGGAAAGAACAAAGTTGGGAAGAATAAAGCTCAAGTATGAGTTGTTTTTTTTTTAATTATTAGATCATGTTACTTCAAATATTGTTGGTAAAATGATTTTCTCTCCCAAGAATGATACACTTTCAACAGTAAATGCTTGCATGGATTTATGGCTTGGATATGCCTTGCAGCAACAAGCTTCTAAGTACTGAGAATTCAAGTTACGGCCTGATTTAACATACCTTTGGAAATTCCCATTTACAACCCCACCCAGCTGGGTACATCTGGACAGATAATTCTCAGAGATCTCAGTTTTCTGTAAAGCACACTATTTCACTGCTCAGAAAATGCTTCCTAGTCACTGGTCTAGCTCCTTTTCCTAGAGGACCTGGGATTTCTAAAGCCACGTATTGATATATCTATATATTTAATAGCTTTATTGGTGAGAACTATCAGCCATGACTCCAGAGGATTAGTCCTCCTGTGTTTCCCAAGCAAAGAAATCAGACTCAATCATTTGAAAACTTCATACGTTTTGTAACTAAATAAAGCAAAGCAGTTTGGGAAAATCCTAAAGCCAATTAATTTTCTTAGTGTTCCAGTGATTTTTCAGCTTTCTCATATCTAGCACACGAAATCTGTCATGTGGTTTGGAATAAGCAGTTGTTCATGGAGAATCATCAGTATAGCCCAATACTGAGCAGCGATTTCCAAACAAATATCCATTGATATTAAGTCAACAGATTACACAACCTGATGGCGATATGCTCCACAGAGAGCTGAAAGAACTTGAATAGGCCCACATCAAACGACTACATGACCTGAGACAACACAGAAAATACTGACTACCATACATTTATATATCATTTTGCTGCATCCCTTCTTCCTATGGGCTGGCCCTAAACCTGTGACACTACTGTGCTGCTCCTGAAGGTTAATCAGCAAATAAGCATAACAGTGTCATCTGACTCTGCTTTGGGCAGCGGGTTGGACCCAATGATACCAAGGACTCTTCCACTCAAGGTTGTGTATGTATTATATATGTATATACAAACGGATCTGTAGTGACTGATTAATTTCTCTGACCTTCAAAATTTGCCTTTTTCCCTTTTGTTTGTTTATACCCACACCAGCACACAAGACACTGAGAAAAGGAGTGGGAGGAATTGAGCTCCTACTGGGGCACTACCCAGTGGGACCACCCCACTGCGACTACCACTGTCCTTTCCAATACGACAGCCATTCTCATTGAACACTGCTGAATTCTATACAGCGTGTTTACACGAGCAGAACATGTTTCTGAATTAAGCATTCAAGTTAATGATTTGTGAATAAGGCACATGATAACATCACAGGCGCTTAATTGCAGCTGCAGTGAATCACTATGCAAATCTCTGTACGGAACAGAGAAGTTTCATGTTGTTGGCGTTACATCGGCGTTACGCGGGCATTGTTTGTAACCAAGTTATACTTGTCTTTTCTAGTAGCAAACAGAATTATGGAAAGGTTGCTTACAGGGGACAATTTTCTAACTCCCCAATGTTTTGAAATGGGCATTCTTTGCAAAATTGCTTTCTTACTCCACCACAGAACTCAGCTTTGTATCACACAATCCACAGGTTCGTTAGTTGTGAAGGTGCTGAGTATCATCATGCTTCCTGAAAACAGACTGCACAGTAAAAAATAAGTTGTTTTTTTTAATTACACAACATCATAGACCATGAAGTTTGCATTAAGACTTGGATGGACTTGCAGTGTACAGTTTGTTGCTATAATTCCTTTTTCTAGTATCCAGTTTCAGTGCAATGCTTGAAACAGCTGCTACTGGTCAAAAGGGTATTTTGTAAATATAAATCTGGATTATCTGTGCAAGCAAGCATCCAAATATAAATCCTCAGTTCCCCATCGCAGAGAAAATGAGTGAGACTTGTTTTACAAGGATTCCTTGCATAGAACAAATGAAGTGGAGAGAATTTGCCTTGCTGGTGACATATCCAGAGATTTTGTTTAAAATCTGTCGTCTTTAGAGAAAATGCAAATTCTTTCATTTGTGACCCGGACAAATTTATTAATTGTGAGGGTCCTTCTGAGATGTACTTCTTTAAATCAGAAGTATGCCGACATCAGGACAACTGCTCTTGTGCTTAACAATGTATGTGTGAACGACCTCTTGGACACAGAGAGTACTTGCACAGAAGTGAGGAGAAAAATACACCTGTGATCAGACTTCATAACAGTTAGTTATGGTTGCCTGTATTTAGGCACATGTTTAAAATGAGTTTATCCTGGAGCATTCAGGAATGAAAATCTGAGAACGTTTTGATACCAACCATAAAAGAAGAAACACATTTTGTATGAGGTAAGCAGTATCATCCATTGGTAATATCAGATGCTGCGGGGAATGTTCAGATGAATAACTTGTGAGCGATCTGAATTATTCACCTATGTCCTGTGTCCACTTCTTCTGCCCATATTCCTTCCTTGCAATTCCACAGGTGTGCGTTATTCACATCAAACTAAGGCCACCCACTTTACAGATGAACTGCAAGCGATGGAGACATATGGATCTTTTGGAAAAACTAATTAATCATTTCCCATCCATTTTTCTCCTCTAGACTGGACTAAACATTTTATCGGATTCAGAAAACTAAAAGTTCTGAGTGCTTCCCCATCTTCTATTTTAATGTAAATAACGTAAGCCAGTAATTCTGAGAGGAGATGAAGAGAGCAGCAATGGAGGAGCAACTATACAGCAACCTTGTCATTAACTCCAGAGATCAGCCTAAAATATTGCTTAGTTTGCAAATGAAAATAAGCTGATTGGCCTTGTCCTCGTTTCTGCTGGAAAATCACTACCCACTGCTGTACAACTGCCAACCTCCGCTCGGCAGAGGCACAGGCCTGAACTAATTACATGGTTCTCTTACTTCGGCAGGATGGAATCTCACAATATTTCCAATATATTCCATCCTCGTGCTCTGCAATGTAGCACCATGGGCTGACATCTCCATCTGGGTTCCTAGGGACAAAAAAAAGAAGAATAAAAAAGAGTGAAAAATCACTCTTTATTTTTAAATACCACATAAAAAGAAATCTTAGTGAGGCTCAGTTTCATGCTATTTTTGCTCTAATATTTAACCCATTGAACTTACACACCAAGAAAATGACAGAAGTGGACTGGATGTTCAAATCACTGTAGTTATAGCACATGTGAAGCATGCCATGATGCCTCAAACATAACTTCTCTATTATTCTACAGATGAGACTTGTGTGCTGAGACAAAGATTCAGGGTTCTGATCACAGGATAAATCAAAACCTGTTAGATACTCATGGCTTTGACATTATTCTAACTTTTTTCAACTGCTTAAAGTAAAACCACATCAAGACAACGTTGGTAGCAATGAGACAGTCCTTACCTGCAGTAGTTATGCTCACCGAGCCCTCCTTCCCCATTGGGATATTTCAGAGTGTTATAAGGGTGCTCAAAGGTCTCATTCCAAAAGAGACAAGGCTTCCCTGCATGTTGGGAAGTCTGGTTTTGAGTGCCACGGTAATCAGCCCCATTTGCCGTATAACATTCTAGGAAGAAATTGAAATAGAGAGAGAATATATGTAGATTTGGTGCTTACTTGTCCTTCCCTTGCCCTCTTTCCCATCCCCAAGACTCCAGTTTCCTTTCACTAACAGATTTTCTCAATTGTACAGGCAACTGAGAATGCTGAGAGGCTTTAAATTTTCTTGTAGAGCCAAACACCTATTAAAGGGAATATGATTTCATTATTTAAAGAGGGGAGATTTAGACTGGATATAAAGAAGTTTTTACATTGAGGGCAGTGAGGCACTGACACAGGGTGCCCAGAGAGGTGATGGTGCCCCATCCCCAAGGTCAGGAGATGGGGCTGTGAGCACTGATGGAGCTGTGGGTGTCCCTGTGGGCCTTCGAGGGTTCCTTCCAACTTAAACCCTTCTATGATTCTACTCAGTACTTTATAAGGTGCTTTGGTTAGGACTGAAGTGTGATTAATACAATCAGGTACATATTCTGAGTGTACACATATAGTGCTCAAATCTTATTTCAAATTAACTATATTTGCTAACATCCATACCTTACAAAATGAAACATTTTGTAGGTATGAATCTTGCAAACATTCATATCCTGATTTATACGAATTCTTTAATTAAAGGATGCCCTATCAGAGTGACCAATAGCTAGAACAAGTCTCCCAGAGAGGTGATGGACTCTCCCTCCTTGGAGATATTCAAAATACATCTGAGTATGGTCATGGGCAAGCTGCTTTAGGTGACCCTGAGGGGATGAACAAGATGATGTCCAGAGATCCCTTCCAATACCATCCACACTGTGATTCTCACAGAATCATCATGGAAGGGTTTGAGTTGGAAGGGACCCTTAAAGGTCACCACAGTCCAACTCCTCTACAATGAACAGTACCATCTGCTCATGGTCATCTTCCAGAAACGATCGCCAGAAAGGTGTAAAGCCTAATTATAAATACTTGCTAACACTTACCATCCATCAGTTTACTTAAAAATAGTACCAAAATGCAACATACTGTGATCTAATTAAAACGTTATCCTGTTTTACGTGGCCGTAAGCACGTCCCTGTGCTGAGCAGCGTTACTGGGGGAAGTCACAAACGTCTGCCCCTCACTGCAGGCTGGGCAACATTCCATATTATCTGACAGCATTCTCTCTTTTTATCTGATAGCATTCATTCTCGTGGAACAGCTGCAGAGATATTCTACTCCAGTGCCCTGAAGGAAAGGGAGAACGCTGCACCTGGCCCCGGCGCGGTGCTTCTGTCCCTCAGCAGACAAGAAAGTTATCTGATTGAGCAAAAACGAGCTTCAGATTAACACTTCTCCTCACTTTAATTAACCCGACCTCGTTAGCCGTGCGGGTGGGCTATACACATTTCCTTGAAAACGCGAATCTGAATTTCCAGTATTTGAGTCACCACAACCCTTTGTGTAAACACACGAAAAAAGACACTCTGAGTCACCAGTGCTGCCACTTTCTCCTGCTTTGAAATGAATGCCAAAGCTTTCCTGTCACAGCAGAACAAATAGCAGAGCCTGATAGAGAAGGGAGGAAAACATAAACTGGATTAACACAGTAACGTATGGTAGAACCAAGCAGTTGTGGGGAGTGATAAACACGGCCAGAAAAGGCGCTCTCGTCAGTTCAGTGCTGCGACTCTTCTTGCTTTTCAGTTCCAAACTCGAAGCAATATGTACTAACATCTCCCCAGCAATGTAAGGAATGCTACAGTACCTGAATGCGATCTGGCACACAGGCTGAACAGAAGTTAACACCGGCCCGTTTCAGGATCTGCTAAGACTGGCCCATGCTTTAACTTGCAGCAGCAACCGCCTTTCGTTTTCATCTTCAGCCTTTTTTCTTTGTTAGTACCTTGAGGACATTGTGTGGAAGGAAGAGTCAGAGCCCTCTTTGTTCCTCTTAGCTACAGGGTTGTGCTCTGAAGGTAATAGGTGACTGCAACAATACCTGCGTTGTTCCCGTGCAGGGCCGAGGCGTTGGGGGAAATGTGCCACTGGGGTTATGGGGAAGCTCCTCTGCTTTGTTAGTTTTGTGAGGGCAGGGAGTGAGATACCATGTGAAAACACTGATTATCCCAGAAGAAAAATAAAAACAAAACTTTATTTCAAATGACGAAGTGGAGCAGCTGTGATCAAAAGAAATCAAATGAAATACTTTTTTTTTTTATTATTTTTTTAGAGGCAATGTAGTTGGAATTTTTCATTTAGATAATGGCTCATAATGCTCAATGATTAATAATGGTTATTTTGCCATAGCACTCAAGTACAAATGTACAAAGTAAGTACTGTCATTCAAGGAAAAGAACCTCGTCCTGAATTTCTTCTGCCTTGAGATGTACTGCGTTACACTTGGTAGGGTTTCCCATAAGAGCCCTCAGCACACTCAGCACTGGCAGAAAACAGTTGAGCTGGGGGTCCTTTCCAACCTCTACCATTCCGTGATTCTCTGATTTCTTGTTTCATATATACAGTGATTCCTCCCTATTTCCTCCACAACAGCCAAGATGCTGCCTTAGGGATCCCGCTGCCAAATTAATGCTCAGAGTGTTGAAGGCAAGAAGTGGATGTTTCAGCCATGGGCAGACCTCTGTCCTTCCAATTTCAAACCCATAGGCAGCACCTCCAAGGCACAAGTCCTAGGAGACTCTAGAGAAGAGCAGGGAAGAATCTTTGTCTTTATTCATCATGACTTCACTCTATTAACCACCTAATGACTCTGCTGCATCTACTGCTTTGGGGAGCTTCTGCAAACAGCAGTAATCAGAGTCAGAACCACGGCAGTAAAATAACTCTTCCTTTAAGTGAATCCTGAGTCCACAGACGTACCTATGGAGCGGAAAATACCAGAAAGCAAACAGCATAAAACAAACTGGGATGGTTGTCCACCGTGAGCGAGCGTTCTGTGTGAGATACAGGTTCACAATTAGTTTTATTAGAGCCAGATCAACATTTGGAAGATCAAACAGCAGCTGTAGTAGAAATTTTTTCCATCTGTCTCGGTTTCTTCTTCAATGTAGGGACCTTACAATGATCATTTCTGCCTTTGTTACTTTGGAACTGTATGGCTGCCTGCACTCCACATGGGCACCGCTCGAGGATCATTTGAAAAATTAAGGTAGTGCAAAATGTAACAATCAAACTGTTATCCCGAAAGAAGCACTGATGATAAAACACTGAAGTTACAGAGTCTGCATTGGCTTCCAGTGATTTTCTAACATGGACATCCATGTGTTGGTTTGCATCTCTGAAGTGCTTGATGGCAAGTCCAGCAATCTGAGAAATCCTCATTCTGTGCCAGATGATGAGTGATAGAAATAATACAAACATTTTTGTTTCCTCTTCAGCCTCCTCTGCACAAATGAGAGGAAAAGCAAAGAAAACAGCTGCTCAAACACACATCTTCTCCAAAGCTATGGATGGGGCCCTCGGCAGCCTAAGCTGGTGTCGGGCAGCCAGCCCATGACAGGGGCTGATCCCCGCCAACCTAAGCCATCCTGTGTCTCTCTGATCTAATTTTAAACCCTCAGAGCATTCCTCAAAGTCCATCGATTCTCAGAGATGATACTAATAATTGGAGACCAAAAAGATGGAGATTCAGGATGGTTTAAGAGCGCTCTTGTACGGCTGAGATGCATACACAGCTCCGAGGGAGATTGAAAATTCAGAGTGACAAACTCATTTCCATCTCATTGGGAAAAAGAAAAGTAATGATGAAGTTATTTATCTATTTTGTTTGCTCTGGAAGTGCTAACGGATGGCAGGACAGATCCAACCAGCAACATCCCAGCAAGAAGCAGCGTTTTCTTTTAAGGACATTCAGATAAAAGAATAAACAAAGTTAAATGAAAACGGCTGCTATTGAAATATTGGGTTTCGCTGCGGTAGCGTAACAGACAGAACTTTATAAACGTTCTGCGAGGCTGGAGCAATAAAGAAAGGCTCCTAAAACGTATGTGGATAAGAGCGTGGAACCAGAGGGGCCGAGTCTGATAAGGACTGGGTGCCAGCTGCCTGGTGCGTGCATTTAACAGTGCTTTAAGAAGAGCTTCAGGTATTTTCCATCCTGCCAAAACTAGTCTCCTTGCTCTTGCTGCAGCCTGCAATCGCGGCACTCCTCCTTAAACGCAAGCACTGTATCTAGGTGCAGATGGCAACAGTTACAGGCACTAACCAGATGCTGCAGTCTCTAATTTGATTGAAAGGGTATAATTAGACAGCAGAAACACTTCAATGAGAGAGTAAGGCACAGAGGAAAGGACAGAAACCACTTAACCAATGCCAAGACACCCCAGCAGCGACGGAGGCCCACGGATGGAAGGGGCACAGCACCCCAATTACCTTCCTCAGATGAGAGCGTTTTTGTTTCCCTATGGATACACGAATAGAGATTCTATTATCATAGGTTGCCACAATTCTGCATGTGGGAACGCTGATTAAAACCAGAAGAAGCTTCAGGAGATCAAAGAGACAAATATGGCTTCTGTGGTCATTATTAAAAATATTTTTAGTAGTGCAATGGTTTTCTTTGAAGACGCAGTTTTATTGATTGAACCAAATGTTCATTTGCATATTTTCATAGGATTGGTCAGAAAAAAAAGAAAAAAAAACTATTCCATATTATGTTATGATGGAAAATGAATTATTTTGGGGAGTACAAGGTTAGTGAAAGCCTGCTGTGATGCCATGAGGGCACTGAAGCAGAAGGTTTCTCCTTCACGGTACAGAGATGTTCTGTATGTAGTTCAAAAGTCTCTCATTCTACACAGGCACACACACACGTCATCTTTTGAGGTTCTCAGCTGCTCCGAAATGGTCTTATTTAGTGTTGGTTCAGAGCAGGGAATGGTCACAACAAACACTTGTCCAACATTTGGTTGAATCTCATCCTCAGCATCCACCGGCAAGGCCTGGGAGCGGACAGAGGTACGGTTCCACCACCACACTTGTCCTGGGACTCTTTATCACTGGAACTAAGAATGCATGATGTAGCCCCAGAGGAATTTCTGCTCCTTAATACACCCATTTGTTTTCTTTGTGAAGTTTTTAAATCTGTTGTTCCACTGTCAAGTGTGGCAGACTGAATCCCTCCGGAAATTTTAGCAGTGTGGGCCTCAGCCACTGTGCAGATGGAGGGAGCGCTCAATTGCACAACCGCTGTGGTGTGATATGACAAAACGAGCAGCTGGCAGCGTGTAATCCCGGCCTCCTTCCCACTCCTTTGGCTCCACCCTACCAAAATCCATTCATAACTCCGGATTTTGAGTTAGGCTCTCTGCGTGTACGAGCACGATCCCTCAGAGTGCCTAGGGTGACTATCTCAGCCTGGTTAGAACTGCTTTCTGCACGATTTGCATGACGGCTGCTCAAGGAACAAAAAGCAGAACTGCTTTACACAAAGGTTTGTGAGAGACGGATGAAACAACAGCTTAAAGGAAGGACTTGTCTGGAAGGAAACCACAGGCACAGAGATCCACTACTGCTGAACTGAAAGGTATCAGAGAAAGGAAGAGAAGACTGGAAATCATACGGACTTCTAAGCGGGAAATGGAATGAAGGGAACAAGTACAGGCACTGAAAGTGAGAGCGCATTGTACTGAGTGTATAAAATAACATTTCTTCAATGAAACTAACGTTTGACAAAGATTTTTCAGTTCCTTGGCCTCTGCAACACAAAAATCACCGGATTCTTAGTCAGCCTATTTACACACACACCCCCCCAATCAGTTTCTGAGAAATAAGGTACAACTGAAGTTTGAGTACTGCAGATCCAAGTGTCTGAATTAACAGAAGCTGGTAGGTAGGTGGCCGTGCTTCCCAGATCCATTATCTTTGCTACACATTCACTCATGGTAAACTTCGTTCCCCCAGAGCTGCTTGTGCTCTGCCACCGTTAGTGACTGTGGGTGTACGCAGCCAGAGCATGGATGTGCACAGAGGTCTCTACACTGCCTCTGAACCAAGCACTCCTAAAGGGATATGTCCTCCACGTGCTCATGTGCAGCTGCTGTGAAACTTGGCCGCTCACACAGCGTGTTGTATGTGCAGTTGCGTTCGGAAAAAAGATTACACTCTTCAACTTCAATAGAGAAAGGATTACTAACTGTGCAATGAACACAGCCTGATGGTATCGGGACCGATGACCAGATGCGGTAGGATTGACAGGACAAGGGGAAATGGTTTCAAAGTAAAAGAGAGGAGATTTAGGTTGGGTATAAGGAATATGTTGTTTAGATGGGCAGCGAGGCACTGGCACAGGGTGGAGACACCCACGGTCGGGGCACGGGGCAGTGGGCACTGATGGAGCTGCGGGTGCCCCTGTGCACTGCAGGGGAACGGGACCAGTCATCCTTTTGGGGGTCCCTTCCCTCTCCACCCATTCTATGATTCTAAGTGTATCTACAAAAAGTGAAGATGAGCAAGTATCTCTTCACGGCTAGAGGAAGCGGCACGAATTCAGCGTTACGCGGAATAACGAGGAGTCAGAGCACATCCAGGAGCACCACGCACCGGGCGACGCTGGGACCGTCCGCATCAGCCAGCGGCACCGCGCACCGAGCAGGAAGGAACACGGAATCACAGAACGACTTCGGTTGGAGGGGAACTTAAAGATCACCCAGCTCCAACCCGCTGCCCGGGGCTGCCCGTTAGCAGCAGAGCGGGCTGCCCGGGGCGAGGGCAGAGCTGCGTGCCAGCCGCGGGTCCGCACGGCTCAGGGGCTGACCGCAGCTCCGCGAGAAGACCCGCACACGGACCCGGCTCCCCCCTCCTCCCCGCCGGCTGTCACGCACTCACCGGACACGGCGGGCTCGCGGCAGCAGCTCAGCGCCAGTCCCGAAAAGGCCACGACGGCGGCGAGAGGGGGCGGCTCCATGGGCCGGGGCCGCGGGGCCGCGCCGCGATCCGCAGCGGAGGTGGTCGCGGGCGGCCGAGAGCGGCGCGATGTGCGGGAAGCGGAGGCCCTACAGCATGTGTCCTGTGAGTGCGCCCCAGCGAGGTGCCGAGTGGCAGATGAGGGATCCTATTACCAGCCATGTGACAGGAAAGGATAGAAACCGACATCCCAACCTGCTGCTCCCCGCTGCGCCGCCGAACCGCGGCCGGGCCGCTTTTGCGTTTGACACCGACGGGTTCGGGCTGTGCCGCCCGCGGAGGGGATCCGCGGAGCGCTCCTCCGCCGGGGAAGCAGCGGCGGGCGAGCCCCGCACGGCTCCGTCGGCACCGCGCCGAGCTCCCGCCGTCCCCCAACCGTGTCCCTCTGCGGAGAGACCCCGCGGAGCCCCGCAGCCCCGCGGCCGTGCCAGCCCGGCGGCCCCGGGGGCTGTCTGCCGGCAGACGGGAGCGCGCAGATGCGGAGCATCTTTTCTTCCCGTAGGGGAGGGCGGGGAGAAGACCGCTGCAGTGGTTGTGCTGTAGCCCTTCGCAGCCCTGCGCGGGCGCGGGGGAAGGGTTGTGCGGGGCGATGCGGGGACTCGGGAGGATGCACACGGCTACGAACACATAAATACGGACGTAGACGTACAGAGACGGGCACACGGAGTCCTTCGGATGCATAGACGAGCAGAGGAGGGCCGCAGAACTGAGCCAGGGGATGGAGCACCTCCCCCACGAGGACGGCCTGAGAGTGTGTGGTGGGGATGTAAGAAAGAAGGGGCAGAACCCTGACCTACAGGGCTGTAAGATCCTGCCCTTCAGTAGGGTCTGTGTGATAGGACAAGGGGACATGGTCTCTGGATAGAACCGAGAAGATGTATTCAGGTCGGGGCACGGAGCTGTGAGCACTGCTGGAGCTGTGGGTGCCACTGTGCACTGTGGGAGCAGACAGCCTTTTGGGGTTCCTTTCCACTCAGACCGTTCTATAAGGCGGTGTTAACATGCAGACACGTAGGGACAGACACACGTCTACTGACAGACTGCAGAACTGAAAAGCTCATTGTTCCTATTTACTTTGAAGCCCTTGTCGCAAGAAGGCAAACATTCTTGTCCTTACAGCTTCTTTATACTTTTACTGTGTAATGACACCTTCAGACATCTATAAATGAGAGAAGAGACCATTTTAACTCTGAATGCGTCAGCAACAAAATACAGTTTTCATGGTGTAGCTGTTATGTCGGTACACACTATGCTAAACCTCATTCTCAGTACACAGAAAGCTCCCATTGTATATAAATGTAGGGTGATTTATTGTAGGCCAATTTATTGTGCCTACAGCCTAAATCCCAAAGAGTTTGTGAAGCCAGTTCCGTGTCATCAAACTCTTGCTGATAGTGAAAGAGTTACCAACTCTTGCAGCTCTTTGGTTCTACTTTTTGTTCATAAAGCACTGGGAAATCACGGCTGTGTGAGCAGGCGAGGACAAAATGTACAGATTTTACATGGTGCTGGGAACAGGACACGTTGAAAGAAACCTCTCAGACCATGTATTAAGAAGTATTAAAGGATTCATTACTTATTAGCTACTGATGTTATTGCCACTGCTGTTATTTGTGAACAGCGGCCACAAACCACAAGCAGAAAATTGCACAATGCGAATGGGCGATCCTGAATGCGGTAAATTGAAATACAAATGATTCTGTACAGCAGAAAATAAAAAGAAAGAGCTCAGAAAGAAGGACCAAGGAACGACCATGAGCAACAAAATGGCTGGAAGCAAATTATGCAGCTGGCACAGACACGTATACCAACTGCATATGTGGGTGAGTGGTGAAGAAAGCGGAGTGAACAGAGTTGGTTTTGTCAGTAAGTGCTAGAAGACCGAACTTTGGGAGATATATTAAAGAAAGTGTGTGGATTTTATTATGAACACGGTGCTCACAGGTTGTAAGCACTCTGAGTTCCAGTGACTCTAAGGAATGGGATGTCAGATAAGGTGGGATTGAGGTGGGGTGGATGGGAGGGCTCCGTGCCTGGACAGGAGGATTTTGTTGTCCATTAAATCGTAAAGCAAAATTGCTATTAGGCAGCAGTGCTCTGTGCACAAACGGAATGATTTGGTAAGGAATGCCAGTAGCACTTCAATTCAGTCACTCAGACTGGGATCTGAACATACATATTTTGCTCAAAAAGTAAGGCCTCCGATTTATTTCCTTGGAAACTACAAAAGATACAAACACCACAATAACACTAATTGAATGAGCAAACTTTCAGCTACAAAACACTATTTTTTAGTAGAGTCACCTCTATCAGCTGTGTGTTTTCACCAGCAATAAATAAGAGCCTGCGAGCTGAGCTCATAACAATCTGCACCAGCTGTGTATGGCAATCAGGAACATGGCAGTTTTTCACATCCCTGTACTCCTGAAGCCTTCTGAAGGTAAGCAGTTTCTTTCCTTCATTTCTGTGACCACAGGCTGTTTTATTTGAAGAAATCCTCACTTGCTGTAGCCTGGGACCTTGCTGCTCTGCTGTCACTGCTGTGCTTTCTGTCACTTTACAGAGGTTCAACTTGTACTGCCAACGTCACTGAGCAGGAGGTATTACTTTCAGAGTAGCCCTCGTATCTAAATCAGTTGCAGATGGCCTCAGAGAAGGTGTGTGCGTCTCTGATAATGGCTAGTGTTGTAAGCTAGGATTATTTTCCTTTTAGCAACTTGTAAGGGAAAGAAAAGAGGAAGAAAATTACAGAAAAAAACACAAACTCTTCTGACTTTGTCAAAACTTTGTTTCTGTTGTCTGCAATGAGACTGGTAGAAGAAAGCAATACATGTAACTTTGAGACTGATGCTTTCAGAAGCAAAATCCTTTGCTTACGATACGCAGTAGGATGAGTCGTCCATGATACAGTCCCATGACATTAGTTAACATTTCCCATGCAGTCGTTATAATGGAAGCAGAAATGAAGTGATAACATACTATGTGAAACCATGCTTTTTATCTTTGTTGCTGTGGACAGTTTATCCCTCTGTTATGCTTTCTCTGTGTTTCATTGAAAACTCATCTGGAAGTTTTGGTCTTTCTTGTTGAGATATCCCTGGATCCTTTGAAACAAGCTTCTGTTTGGCTCTGTGTCTTGTGAGGAAAAGACAAAGTAAAAAATGAAAAGCTAGCAATAACTGTTAAAATGGCTACCGTTACTTCTGTTCAGAGAGGGAAGAAAAAGCATTTTAGGTATGGCTGTTCTCTGTGAAGTATGGAAAACAATGCTTACGTGACTTCCAGGTGAGGGGTGAAATTTAGTAGTGACTGTGGCATGCTGATAGGTGCAGTTAATCAATGATTGAGCAAAGAATCAATGGGATGTATTTTCAGTGACCGGCATTGGTATCTTTGTGTTCTGCTTCAAAAGTCTCTGCAGATATTATTTTGTTGGAAGGTTATAGAGCCAAAAATGTTTTTTTGAGTGTTCTGTTAAACTGGACAACAGAGTGAATGATGTGTGGAAGATTGAGCTCGTAACAGACTTTTAAACAAAGAATTAAATTCTGAAGGAATTTACTACCAACACAACACTTTGTAGAGATTTCTTTTACGGTGTAATAGTTCATACAGTGAGTGTATTTCTGTTTGGTAGGTGTGTTCCAAGAATGGGCAGTGAAGTGTTATAGAGGTGAAGAGAATTCAGGATATGGCACAAGAGAATATAAGCATTCTCAAGGCAACTCTAGAAGTGGGAATGTGTTTGAGGTTGTGTGGTAAATCGCAGTACTATGAAATGCATTCTTTCAGTGATAGATCCAATTTACCTGTTGGCATCATCCACCTTGAAGCAGAACACTTCTCACATATACATCATTTTGATGAAAAATCTCATTCTCAGTCAATCAGCCAATCATGTTTGCTTGCCCTGATCATAAACTTCCAGCTTTGCTTATAGACACAAGAACCATCAAGACATGACATTTTAAATCATCAAACGATGGAACCATGAAGGTTGGAAAAGACATCTAATATCATCCAGTCCAACTTCTGCCAATACTGTGCACTAACCATGACCTTAAATACTATATCCACCCTTAAACACCCCTGGGGATGGTGACCCCACCACCCCCGGGCAGCCTGTGCTAGTGCCTGACTGCACTTCTGAGAATAAATTCTTCCTAATATCCAACCTGGATAGAAAAAGATAGCAGAAGGGGAAGATCTTGTCTGATTTCTTTGCCATTGATGAAAGTGGTTTAAAAAGTCACAACACTTGCTATTTCTTTATCAGGTTTTCTTGTTTTCAGCTCGCTTGTGTTCTTACCTCTCCTTTCTATACAGCAAAATTAGACGTGTTATAGCAGCAAAGGCCACAACTCCAAATACACAGCCAAGAATAATGATCTGTTTGATATCTGAAACAAAAACAGCAAACACAGCAAAACAGGAAGATGTTATGATTATGTTCAAACAAATTGATATGAAGACAAGTAGCAATTTTTTAAATTGTGAATATAGGATGACTATTTTACTCTTCATTGAGGTCTAGGAACAAGCTGATAGTTGGTGAGCAATGGAACTCCATAACTTCGCAGTTATGGCAGGCTTCAAATACAGATGATGTCTGGTGGCCAAAATGCAATTGACTTCATCAGTCTGCACTATTTCTGTGCAACTACCAATCCCAACAAATGATGTTTTTTTTCCATCCTTTTCCCAATTTGATGGCTTTGCAAGTTGTCTTCATTCAGTAATTCCTGCACAGAGTCCAGAAGCTTCTGTCTGGCCTACAAAGACCTTACAGACAGGTACCCCCTCTCTGTCAAGTGATGAGAGCCCACCATCAGCCTTGGTAACTTGATTTGGTGGTGATTTGTCTCTAAAGTGAAATATTTGCTCTTTAATTTTGAATGTCAGGCTATTTTTCATGATTTTAGGATGCCTTGTAGCTGGAAAAAATAGGCAGATAGCAATTCCATCTTCATCTGAGGAAAAGTATACAGAATTAATGAGATTTCTTAAAACATTCCAAAAAAGATTGTATTTGCACACAGCCTGGAAAATGAAAGCTAAAAATGAAGAGTTTGAAAACAAAAGAGACAAAAACAGACTGCACTTAACACCACCAAATCATTTTCTGTCACAAACAGAATAAATGTGAATATATATTGTGCAGATGTTACAGTTTTCAGTTACGTTTTTCTCCTCATTTTTACCACTCTCCTTTCTTCTTTTGCTGGATGGCTCCTTTTTTTTTCCCTTCATGAGATATTCTATGAAGAGAGGTTGCTGAGGTACTGGCAAGCCTTGCAGTGGGATTGTAATTAGAAGCATAGCAGAAGTAATTATTAGCAGAGGATATCCATGGAAACCTTAATTCAAGGAAGCAAAACTCAGAAGTAACAACATACAGGCCTGAAAGCATAATTTGCTTTTGAAATAGAGAAATGGATTTTGCAAAGTAGCTGTCCTATACTTTTCTTCTTTTGTTTGTCTCTCTTCCTATCCAATTTTCAGAGTCTTCCTGCCCTTGCTGTAACTTTTCTAGCTTTTTTTTTTGTTGTTGTTTTCTGGGGGGGAGTGGTGGGGAGGGGGAAGCATGTAAGTAACTAAAACCCCTGATATGTGTAATACAGACCTTGAATCCAACATGCTACAAGACATTAGTACTGCAATGAGCACAGAGCTGAAAAGAAGCACCTTTGGAAGCTGACAGTAACAGAGAGCTGGGTCCGTGTTCTTGATTAGCATGGAAGAGGTCATCATTTAAAAAAGAGTGCTATATACTTAATGCTGGGAGTGAAAATCTGACCACAAATCACAGTGGGTAGGTCAGTGGTCGCCCATTCAGGCTCCCAGAAGTTTGGAAGCACTGAGCATTTCTCCAGCATTAAGATGGCCCTCTGTCACAGAGCTTAGTGAAACGGGTGCTGTTAAAAGAACAGCACGTTGCTGTGTGAAGAGGAAAACAGCAAAGCAAACCAGCATAAGTAACAATGGTTTGTGACACCGTGAAGACACTTTTTGTAACTGTGTTGAATCCAGAATTGGCACAAAGAAAGTCAGTGCTGGATTTCAACTGTGTGTTAGACTGGAGGTTGAAATGTGTTTAGTGGAAGGCAAGTGCTGGATTGTCCATGCCGTAAAAACACTAGAAGTTTAAATGCAAGTATGAGGAAGTTTGGGCTGTTTTGTCTGTCTTCTCTCAAGAAGCTTGGACCTTCTCAGACTGTTAACCAGTGGTGTATTTTCTGATAAAAAAGAGGAAGAAGCAAGGCTAGATTCAAATGCCATTATTGGGGCACAGTGGCTAGAACAGCTTAATGAAGGGCTTTATATGCTATTTGAGTTTTATATTGTCTTGACTATGATATCCTACTAGAATGGGCAGTCCCCTGACCCTGGGTGTCTGCAGGGATGGGGCACCACCTCTCTGTGCACCCTGTGCCAGTGCCTCACCTCCCCCACTGTAAATGACTTCTTCCTAATATCCAATCTACATCTTGTTTAGTTTGAAGCCATCTCCCTTTGTCCCATGTTTAGCCATAAGACTGGTGTGTCTCCATCGTTCTGAATGCAGAAAACTTCTGTTTAACTCTTTCCCTCTGATCTTTTAGGGCTGGCTTTTTGCCCTCTCTTCCTATAAGTGTAAGCATCCACTTTGCTTATTGCCTGGCTCCTGTCCAGTAAGTATGCAGCTGATGTTAGCAGTGGTAAAATGATCTTAGCTTTCAACTTGACAAAGTGTTCTGCCACTGTTCTGGCCTTACTTTGAGAAGAATGAAATATTTACAATCTTTTGATCTATCATTACTAGGAGCTATGAAATATGTCTGTTGGACGAGAATTCACTGCTGATGTGTTGTGCATTTTCCAAGCTTTTGGAAAGTGCTCAAAATGGAGAAAAACTGACAGGATTTATTTGATGAGTACTTTCAGGAACGATTTACTCAGCCCAGAAAGCGCTTCGGAACGCCGTGCAGCCCGCCGTCACCCTGGCGCTTTGAAATATCGCCATCTTGAGGATGTTTGAAGAATAAATCCAAGTTGAAACTAAAGATAGGCTTTGCAGAAAATTGCCTAATGGCTATTAAGTCCAAAAATCCTAGGCTAAATGATAAGTTTGTTACCGCTATTGTGTTGCAGTTATCATTTTCTGCTGCTTACCATATTTTTTACTGCTATAGAATAATGGATTGTGTGCTGAATTAACATAATCCTTTGGAAATAAAAGAAAGCAGCTTTCAGAAGCACTGAAGAGGAAGCTTGGTGAGAGACAAAGGTGTGATGTCTGCCCTCTGTCATCAGAGGCTGTTTATTGTAAGGGACATCTACAGCTTATCTTGTTCAGTCACCCCACTTGAGCAGGGTCACCTAGAGCACTTTATCCAGGCAGCTTTTGGATATCTCTAATGATGGAGACCCACTCAGCAGTCCTTTCTGGACAACCTGTGCCAGTATTCAGTCATCATCACAGCAGAAAAAGTGTTTCCTGATGTTCAGAGGGAACCTACTGTTTGTTCCCATTGCCTCTTGTCCTGGCACTGCCTGATTCCCCCCCTCTTTACACATTCTCTTCCCATATTTATAGACACTGATGAGATCCCCCCAAGCCTTCTCTCATCCAGGCTGAGAAGTTTCAGCTCCTTCAGTCTTCTCTCATGGAAGAGAGACTTCAGTCCCTCTGTCATCACTGCGTCCCTTTGCAGGACTCTGCAATACATCTCTTGTACTGGGAAGCCCAGAACTGCCCCAGTGCTGTGCAGTGCTGAGCAGAGGGAAATGATCAGCTCTCTCAAACCATCTGGCAATACTTTGCCTAATGCAACCCAGGATACCATTAGCATACTTAGTCCTAGTTTGAAAATTATTTCAGATTACCTACTTGAGAAACAGATCCTTTTGTTCAAATGTAGAGAAAGAGGAGCGCATAGCCCTAGGAAAAGGTAGGCACTCAAAACAAAAAAATACAAAGAAAGGAACAAAAATCCCCACCCTCTTGTTTGGATTTAAATGTTAGTCTTTCTAGATGTCCAATGTCTTCCCAAGGAAGAGAGGTTGCTTTTGTCAAGGGCCATCATCATATACTTAGATTACCTCATTCATGGTGATGATTTCTGGTGACAATTGGTAACACTTAAAAGGGAACAGACCTGATCGTAAGATACAATTGGGTGAGTCCCCAGACCAGGCCCCCGTCGCTTGACAGATTCGTTCTTTTGATCCAGTGAGTTCATAGCCCTGGTTGCAGATGAACCGGATGGCTGAGCCCAGCAGGTAGTTAGTTCCATCCTTCCTTCCATTGGTTGGATGATCCAGCCAGCCACAGGAAATCACTAACAGAAGAGAAATACCTGATTATTTTGGATTTGAACTACTGAATCTCAATCACAATGATTCAAATGGCATTTGAGTGGTGACTGAAAGAACAACAAAGATTTCTAGGCTAACTGAAATGCTTTCAGACTCATTTTTTTTCATGACAAGTTAAAGCAATAGAAAATGAAAGCAAGAATTCTTCTACAGTGCTGCAGTAGTACAAGAAATGGTTAAAAAAAAAACAAAACCTGTACTTTACGTTGGTCTAACTATCCTGTGTGTTTAGAGTTTTTCTGATTTAAAAAAAAAAAAAAAGATTTCTCCTGATAATTGTTTAAAAAATGCATGAACCTGCTGTTGAGTCAAGCCTCCTCAGATGGCCTTAACTATTTAGATGCTTGAGGAAAGGGAAGCTTTATTTAATGCCACCTCACCTGGCTCTAGACTTTCTACCAGCTGCTTGTGATTCTCGTGGGACAGTCTTGTGAAATTTCCTACTTGAAGACTTCTTGTTGTCAGGACATCGAATCTGCAGAATGGGTCAGAGCCGCAGAGTGAGACCATCTGTTCCATCAAGGGATCAGCAGGGTCTTCATAAGGAGAGAACACTGGCAGAAAGGAGGCATTGTGCTTTTCCCCATAAAAGAAATCGTTCAGTAACATCTCTGTGTCATAAGTGAAGAGGGAAGTTCCGTTTTCAACAGCCCCTTGGGAGACAAAGTGAAAGAGAGGTTCCTTTGTAGCATTGCCTACAGACCTACACAACCTTCTGACAGGTACTTAATTAGATAAATGTAGCCATAGCTTGAAGAGATCTATGTCTCCCTATCTAATACATCTTCCTTCCAGTTCAAGATCCTTTTCCTTTTTGCAAGCAGCATCTTAACCTTGCATTCAGGTTATGTTTGAACAACTAGTTAAAAATATGAATAAATGTGCAGCTATGATTTCACAGAGATGCTGGCAAATTTTGATAAAAACAAGCAGGATTTATCATGGTTCTATCTTTATTCATTTTGGCTTGACATGTTACCCCTTTAACCAAGTGGAAAAGCATCTCTCTCTCACTCCAAATAGGCTGCTTAGCACAGACAATTTTCTGGTCTGTAAATCACAAACAGCTTTGAATTTGTAAAGGAAATGTAGTAACAGACAACCAGAGAAGTCACTTACAGTTAGCTCCAAACTCAAACAACTGCTGGGGACTTGCATGAACCGACATGGTTGTTTTATTCCTGAAGGTAAACTCATCCTCTGTATTACCATTCATCACCCCAAAGAGCCCCTGTGTGTGATTCATGAAATTCTCTGGAAGCAGAACTGTCAGGGCCAGAAATCCTCCGCTTCCCCTTATTTCCACTCCAGACCCGGAAGAGAACATCACTGTGATTTTCTGATCAGATGAAGAATGAAGAAAGAGACCTAAAATGATGAGAGGATGAGGACAAAATAGCTATTCACACAGAGTGAACAGATAGTTTTATCAGCACTTTTAGTATTTTTTTTCATAAAGGATTTCCTCCCTTCCTTTCTGGGCTACATTCTTAGTAGCATTTAAAAGGAGGCTGTGGCTCCATACCATGTTTTTGGAATGAAAAAGGAGTACAGCCCTGAAAATTTGCCGAGACAGAAACAACACGTGCACTTATGGCTGTGAGAAGGTGGCTGCTACAGAGTTGTAGCAAAAAGGACCCAATCTGCTGCACATAATAAATATACTAAGCTGCATGGCTTTCTTTCAATGTCCCAGAGCAAAACCTTTAGGATAGGAGATTTTGGTTTTTTTTTTTTTAGCTATAAGAGGGGTTCCACAGAAATAAAATAGCTTTCAAGGCTGTTATTTGTAACTAACCTTCGAGGTCCATCCAACTTTGCTCAGAGAAGTTGAGCACCTTCTGATTCCAAAGGACCTCCAGATTCAAATCCTCTGAGTAGCGTACTTCGATAACATCAGAGTTGTTCTCCCTCATGGCCACTGCAACCAAACCTGTCACCTGAGCCTGAGTTCCTTCAAAACAAACAAAAATACCTCGTCAAGATACCTTGCATCAAGTATACTCAGTGTGGAGGGTTATAATGATACAGGCAACAAAGCAGGAACAACAAACCAAACACACAGAAGCCAGATATGTAACATGTCTATATACAATGAAGTAGCAGGATGCCAGAACACACAGAATTACTTTGAGAAAAGAAACCATGTTTCTGCTGATAAGAACATCAGTGTGAGGTGTTCATCAGCCTCTGAATGGGAGGACAGCCCAGGAAGATGTTAGTCATAGCTTGGGAGCCAGGTAGGGAGAAGGAAAAAGAAGACTGGAGAAGGTAGGGTGAATACTGTAAAGAGTGAACTGAGCAACCTCAGAAGCTACTATTTATCATCACTGCTTTCTCTCTTAGCAACTTACCATTGGGAAAGCGTGCCTGCTGGGTCCTCCCCTGCACCCTTAAGGATGTGAGATCAGATTCTACCAATGTGTATTCCCCTTGTCCTTTGAAAGTGAAGTTCAGACCATCAAATGTGAGGAAGTGAGGATCCCCGAAGGCAGACGCTATTTTGATAAGCAAAAGGAGAAACAAGAACAAGAAAAGATGACTACCCGTTACTCCTTAGGTTCACAAGAAAAAAAAAATGCTGTGGTGGTGATCCAAAGAACTGCATTTAAATAAAGAAAGGAAAGACGATAGATACTAAACATCCCTGCCTGAACTATGTCTCCTGTCTCTACCTCCAACACAGCCATGTTTGTGCTTGGCCAAGAGCCCTGCTGATCTGCACCTAGATCTGCAGTCTGACTTTCTGGCATGCTTTCAGATGTGTCTAGAGACTTGCCCAATGGTCACTGCACCCTGACAAGCAGACGGACTTGACTTTGGACCTGCCATACCACCACAAATTTATCTGGAGATCTGAACTCTTGACTGATCCCTGCTGCCATCCCTGTGCCTGGCCTGCTCATCTTGTTTGGGTTCAGTGAGACTGTGCCCTGGGTGGGAAAGGACCCTGCCCTGCCAGCCTTGTACTGTGCTCAGATTCCATCTCCACAGACCTTAGGAAGAGGCCAGATTTTGTTGCTTCCACACAGGATAATCAGGGGATATCAGAAGCTTTCACTGCTGCTAATCCTGAGAGGGTTGCGTGTTGTGTTATGCCATGTCATATCTTAGCTATCTCCTTCTGCCGTTTTCCTCTGCAGTTTTCTCCCTTTTTTTCTGAAACAGATCACGACCTCCTTGCTCTTTCCTTCTTTAAAGGAGGACATAATCCTGCCAGACACCCCAGCACACTGACAGCATAAAAGAAAGCAAGATTTGTGGCAGCAATACAGATGTGGTGAGACTCAAAGACTGCTCAAGTAGCAATGGGGAGGAAACACAGATGCACAAGTAAATGGTACAATGTCTATGTTTGATATGAGTAGCATTTTTTATCATGGCACTTCTTCTGAAGCTACTGCTGAGATGTCATTAACTGTCTAACTTATTTTAGAGAAAGAACCCACCAATTATAGGATGCTATGGACACCGACTACTAAATCTCAGTTATTTAGGTTCCAGGAGTTAATATGATACAGGATATTGTGCCTTCAGCACTGTCAACTGACATTAATACATATATGCACACAAACATTCTGAAAGCCAAAGCTATATGACAGATCTGTATTCTGAAACAGAATTCTGAAGCTCTTACCAGCTCGGGGTGGGCGATATGTCCTGCAGTCACTAGAGGCCCGGTTTTTCATATAGAAGTGACAATTAGAAGACCACAGGCAACAGTAATAGAAGCTGATAACATCATAAAGCCAATGGGAAAAGGCAGGTATCCGTGGAGGCTTTAGGAATGGTGGTGCACCCCAGTCGTGGCCTCGATCGGGCGTGCTGCCTCCTGTGGAATCTTGTGTGAGGATTTGGGTCCCTGTGGAGTCGTAGCAGCACTGCTGCCCTGCTGCATACTGGGGGCTGGTTGAGAAATTTAGGGAGAAGAAAGTCACTGTTCAGCTCTGGGATGTCCGTTTGTGTTTAATGGTGGGAGGGGGCTTCAGCTAAGGCAGTAGGGAAGCTCTGCATGCCTAATGGCCATACACGCATAGCACTGCTAACATCATACTGAGCGGACAAGTGCAACAAACAACCATTACATAAAAGGCTTAATTAAGTCTAATCAAACTGCTGTTAGATATTACTGCTTGTTTATGTATCTTGAGGTCCAGCACAGTGCAATTAACTGTCTAGCAAGACTAATGCATTAACTTCATCTCAGCAATGAGTAATGAAGGAGCAAGATAGAAACAGTGATTGCCTTAAACCTGATTGCTTCAGGGCCTTTCTGACTTCTGTGACACTACAATCTCTGAGGTAAAATAAGTCATTAAAAAATACATTTTCAAAAATCATTCTTTACCTGGCTTGAACAGCCCTTACACAATGCACAGCACCGGGGTGATAAGTACACACGCTTCCCTTTTCAATGTCACAGCCGTAATCTGTCTGAAAAAGACCAGTGCTTATGCTTGAGGGAGTTTTCGTTTTCTATATTCATGTTCTCTCCCAACCGTTTGTCTCTAAGGTCCATGTAAAATCTAAACAAAGTGGTTGTGGCTGTGGGTTGGGTATCACAGAATGACAGGAAGAAGCAGCAAATCTAGTTCTGACGTGATTGTATCAACACGTTAGTCTAACCTCAGCTTTCTGCAGACTGTTGCAACAGAATATGAAGAACAGATGGATCTAAATGGAGAACTGTGAGTGTAACAGTCATAGGATGTGCCATACTGACCACCTGTTTTCTTAGGCAATACGTTTCTTATTTTCTCTTCATGAGCTTTTGTGTGTATGGTTTAAAATTGGAGTTTCCTAAACCAAAGATGATGGTAACTAAAAATGCCCACCGTATTTCTTTTAGTAGGCATAAACACACTGCCACCATTTGTATTGTACGTAGGTGAGGAAGTTACTCCATCTTGTCAGGTCAGCACTGTCTAAAAGTGTAAATGGCAACTGATTTCTTAGCTTTTGTCAGTTCTTTCTTACCAGTCAAGTGGGAAGAAGAATGCAGGAGTCAGGAAATATTGTTTTATGGCTGTGGATTTGCACTTCAAAATAGAAGATAGAAAGGTTTGCAGTGAGTTATGGTACGCTAGGCAGAGAGGAAACAGTGACCTGCTACTCCACATGGACTGTCACAAGTCCATGGGGCAGGATGGGATCCACCCAAGGGTGCTGAGGGAGTTGGAGGAGGTGATTGCCAAGCAGCTTTCTGCCATCTATCATCAGGTCAACTGGGGAGGTCCTAGGCAACAGGAGACTTGCCAATGTGACGCCCATCTACAAGAAGGGTTGGAAGGAGGAGCTATTGGCCTGTCAGCCTGACCTTGATAACACAGGGAAGGTTATGGAGCAGAGAACAAGGCTGCAGGGGAGAGTATAGCCGTCCCTCTACTTCTACTTGGAACTGTACAAGGCCAGAGTGATAGATGAATAACTTACATGGAACCTGCCAGTATCAGCTCTTGCCTGTGCCAAGGTGCAAGGGCAATCTATAATCTCTTCCATGAAGTTTGGAAGCTTCTCTTCCTTCCTGTCCCATTCTATGCATTTTGCAGTTGCCCATGCAGCTGGATCATTTCTGAAGTCTTCCCCGAGGTGCCAAGCCAGTGCATGTGCTGGGCTCCAGATTGATGGAGTGTTGCTGGAAAAAAAAAAAAAAAAAAGCCAAAAAATAGATCTGGTAACTGAAAAACAAAGCTTGGGCATCAATAATTCTGAAGTATTTTACACCTTGCTAGTTCTTTTTTGATTATGAAGGCCACTTCTTTCTTTTTCCTTCAGAAAGTAAAATTAAATCAATATTATCCCCATTTAAGGGTGAGATGACAGCATGCAGCCAGGACGTTATAACCAGGAATACGTTCGCATTTCTGATCCTGGTTTGCATGGACCTTTTTTGAGGCAAATTTTCTGTCCATGCATTTTCACATCATAGATCCTTTAGGCCAAAATGGGGGAAGTCTGGATTCTCTAACAAAATCTAATTCCACACTCCAGTATTATCATGTCTGATAGTAAAAGTTGTCCTAGTTCAAGAGTGTATTAAGTTTGGTTGGGATGGAGTTTTCTTCATAGCAGTCTGAACAGAGCTGTGTTTTAAGCCTGTGCCTTGTGACTAAGTAGTGCTGGTAACACACTCGAGTTTTGCTTATGGCTTGTACTTGAACAGTGCTTGTATTATGTAAAGGCATTCTCTCTTTCTCACTCTGCTCCCAAAGTAACAGGATAGAGATTGGCAAGAGGCAGAGAGGGGGAGAGAGGCTGGGACCCGAGCAGACCAAAGCAATATTCAGTCCTATAGAATGTCATGTTCAGCAGTAAAACTGTGGTAAAGTTAAATACATAAAAATGCAACAACAAGATAACACTAAACCTCAGAGAAACTACTCTAATTAGAAAGAAAATAAAGAAAATATCCCTAAAATGAGCAATGAGTGCTGGTATCTCCTAATAGATATCCTAAACACTGTGTTGGTGATTAATTTTTACATTGTGATGATTACTGTAGGTAATTGAATAATCACATACTTATCTTTAGATAAGGTCTATGCCTGAAAGGTAGACATTATAGTTTCTGAAGTGGATGTGCTAGATTTCTTTTCATGAGAAACAGAACCTGAGTCCTGGTTTTAAGTGTCAAAGGAGAAGATGATTTTATACCCAGAAGTAGGTACTTATGATAAAGTGTACTTATGATAAATGAATGTCATGATGTACTTGCCTTTGCCCATCAGAATAGGTGCTGGGGGTAATTCTCAAAATTCCAAAGTCCCAGGTATTGTATTTTGCTTCAGCAGGTACAGGAGTGAAAGAAAATGTCCCTGTGTTGGGAGCTTCTCTTGCCAAAGTATAAAGATATTTCCATTCAGCAAGCCAGTTTTCTGAGTAACTGTCACCTGTCGTATAGAGGAAGAAAGTCCATTTAGATACTGAAGATAAAAAAGATACTAAAGATAGAAAGAAGAGTTAACTAACAACACAACTGAGATTAGATACCTCCACCCATGTGGAACCAAAGAGCACAGCTGGCATTACATGCATGGCGTATCTGTACTTGCACATCTCTTCTTGTTGCTTCAGTGGAAGTGAATGCATGAGATATAGAGCTCTGTGCAAAAGTTGCACTGGTGACAGCTTGTGCACAGGTAGGAAAAGAGTCACCTTACCTGTTTCCTGGTACCCCCAGACTTCTATGTTGATATGGGATGCTCCAAGTGTCTGGTGTGTCCAGGTCAGAGTTAGGATTCCATCAGTGCCAGGAGTGCCATAGTATTGCCATTTTGTCTCATTGACCAACGTGCATTGTTCTCCATCCGAAATCTTGCTGTTATGTACTGCATTACAGAACACAAGAAAAACCTAAAATGTCAAATTTAATTACAAAATAATTAATGACATTTTTGCCTTGCGTAGCTATTAAAAGTCACAGTTATAGTATGCAAGATCAAGCAGTATTTCCTCCATGTGTGTTTTCCAACAGGATGCATGACAGAAAAAGTGCAAATGGGAGATGGGAGAACACAACCCTCAGTAATTTGTGTGATCCTTGGGACACAACAGCAAGGTACAGCTCTTTCCTAAATCAGTACTTACCAAAAAGGAGACTCTTTTGGTCAGCCTCACTTCTGAGCAAGAATTGTTGTGACTTAATAGTGCTGCTATTGAATAACAGCAGAACTCATTCACTGCAAAACTTCTCTCAAAATTCGAATTACCATGAGGGGATCAAGAATAACTTTTTTTGAGGCTAAATAGCCCATTAAGAAAGTGGAAAAAGCTTATCCCATCTTGTGTTTGTGAAGCAAGAATATAGACAGAAGGGTGATATCACAGATTGAAGTCAGTAACCTGATAACCAAGTTCCAGAGTACGGAAATGTCAGCCCGCCATCTGTAGAAACTTCAAAGGGGATGAAACCAGTTTCATACAGCAGTGGGGAGAGGCAGTGGGCTTTTCCATCCTTATCAACATAGCCACTGGTTATGACTTGCTGCTTGAATCTGTTGATATTGAAAACATTTCTCAGAGCCATTGTTGAGAGCAGAAAAATTCTGAATGTCTCAGTTGTGTTTCATTTTAGAAGCTACTGTCATGTGCAGGTCATTCCAAGTCCCACGGCTGTTTTGCTTCTATCAGTGAAAATAAACTGGAAGAATTCATGTGTACTTTGTACTTATCACTGCAGTGGGGATTCTGCTGTGCACTGCACAAATACAGAGCAAGTTGCAAGCCTTAGATTTACAATTTAATTATGGGAGGGACAAGATAAATTAGTAACAAGCTCAGAACTCATTGCTTGTAAATTAACCATCTGCTTCCAAGTAGGGTTCTTGCCTGGCATCCTTAGTATAAACCTACCCATGACTCTTCAGGATTGATGTATGGGAACTGCAGTGCTATTCCAAGTACTGCTGCAAGATTGGGGTCTGCCAAGAAGTAGTATCTTTGCTCATCTAAACTGAAATTTGTGTTGGCTGTCATAAAGCAACAGTTGTTGAAAAAACAAAATCTTCTCAAATGCTGCTACGCAGATTGGAAGGATGCTAAAATCTGACTCAGAACTTTCTGTGGAAAAAATGTAAGGATATCAGGGCTGTTAAATGTGGTGTACCATATGTGAAGCATGTGTGATGTGTACTTAAGTGTGTTACAGGCTGACATGCTGAGGATCAAGGATTTGTCTTGCAGGAAAAGAAGAGAAGGTGTCTTCTCCCTTCTCTTTCTTGTTTCCGTTTAACAAATCAATATTGCTTTTTCTCAAAATAGAATCTTAAAAAAAAAAACAAACAACCTTAATCATAAAATCATAAAATGGCTTAGGTTGGAGGGGACCTTAAAGCCCATGCACCACACCCCTGCCACGGGCTGGCTGCCCCCAGCTCACACTGCCCAGGGCCCATCCATGGCCTCGGGCACCTCCAGGGATGGGGCACCCACAGCTCTGGGCAGCAGTGCCAGGACCTCAGTGCCCTCTGAGTGAGGAATTTCTTCCTCACATCCAACCTCAATCTCCCCTCTTAGTTCAAAGCTGTTTCTCTAGCAACAAAAAGTTCAGAAAGGAAACCCTCTTTGAAAACTCGCTGTTGTAGTATGCTAAGGGAACAGCTTAACAGAGTAATGTTTGTATCACGCAGTAACATGACCTACAGGAAGTCATCTTATGCAGAAATACAAACATATCTTTGAGGGTAAGGGTTAGCAAAACCTTTGCGAGTTTCAGGATTTTGATAAGTTTTCACTCCTCATAGACAAGTTTTGATATGAGGCAGTTATGTATTGTTAGAAAGTGAGATTAGAAAGTGTAAGCTTCCTTTGACAGAGGAATATAAAGACATGGCTCACCTGCACATTATCACAGAAGTATTAAAAGCTGTATTTTCTATCAAAAAGTCTTTGCCTCCCATCAGAGATCCTGAGTATGGAGAAATCTGAAGACAAAATTCATTATAATCAGGACAGCAGGTCTGTAAGGACTGGCAAGTCTCCTGGCAAGAACAGGTACCAAGCAGCTTCCCACATTGGCTTGAGCAAGAATCTTGAGCTCCTTGTTAAAGAACAAATCAAAGAAGAGAAACAGACAAACAACACACTGTCAGGAATGTCACTGAGCTCTTCTAGACATACTCTGAAACAGCAACACAACATCTGAAGAGCTGCCATAAATAAAAGAGGTAAGCTGTTTATGTTAGATGAAACCAACAATCGCCTGGGTGTTAATATTACTCTGTTTTGTTTAGAAAAAAACAGACATAATTTCAGCAATTCTATGTGTCTTTCTATATCTAATAGAAAGATAAATCTCCAGAGCAGCTCTCCCCAGCAGCTGGGTAGTGCCACTAGTAATAGTTACTTCTAGGAGTATGACAGAATCATTCCAGAGCCCTAGAGTGGCTGGAGTTGGAAAAGACCCCCGAAGGGCATCTGCTCCCACTGCCCACAGTGCACAGGGACACCCACAGCTCCATCAGTGCTCACAGCCCCGTCCCCTGACCGTGGGTGTCTGCAGAAACGGGGCACCACCACCTCTCTGTGCACCCTGTGCCAGTGCCTCACTGCCCTCAGTGTAAACAACATCTTCCTTATCAGTGATAACAGGAATCAGTGATAATAGGGTGGTGCTCTTGGACGAATGAGAAACTAACCTTAGTGACAAAGTGTGCACCAATATGAGATTGAAAAGTTGAGATTTCTTCCTGTGGTGCATGTTATTTGAATTTAACCTTAACAAAGTAGCTGTTAATATAACTAGGTAAGTGGACAGATGACCAGGCCCTTGGCTGAGGGCTGAGTAGATCATGAGTCGTTATCGGACATGACATGAAAAACTGGTGAATATAATAAATAAAGTAGTGAGAAGTTGACAGCGGAACGGATGGATTTCACAGTTAAGAGGGGGTTGAGCGAGATGGACAGGCTGCACAAATAATTTTGAACACAGCAGAGCAAAATCTTTTGATAGCTGAATCTTGGGAGATCAACACTTTGTGAACCACGTCAGTAATACCACGTAAAGCTGAGATGTCCTCAACGAGTATCAGGAATTCTAAATTTGGGCATGAATGTAGCAAAACCGAGACCGGTGATAAACATATAATTAGGGGAGGGCTGCTAACAGTTGCAGACTGTGTAAGACTGTGTGGCTTGCTGAGCTAACGTCGTGAGTGTAGTATGTGTATCTGCCTCTTTGGAGTAGGGGCTTATCCTCAGTACTGGTTGGACCCACAAAGAGGAACAGCAGTAACCACATATGTGGGACTGAGGCAGGAGGAATTTCCTGCATGTGGAAGTGCAGAAGAGCTGGCTGCAGCAGATTAGGGAGGAGAAATCAACTGCGTTTCAAAATTCAGTGGACTGAAATACTTCTCAAAGGTCACGGACACGGAATGAATGAGACTAGGAGGGGAGGAAAGAATAACAGTCATAGCTTCAGATATAACATTTTCTGTCAAAAGGAGAAGAAAATGTCGCTGAGTTTTCTTTTGTGTACTGGGGAGGGGGGGGGAAGTGAGGGTGCTATTTGTTTTTCGTAGGGTGGAGAGAGCAAGAGAATGAAAAGGCAGTAAAATACCACTGTTTCTCTCTCTTTTTGCTGGCCTACATCCTACACCTTGAGATAATAGGTGAATGTGTATCCTTAATTCTCTCCTAGAACACCTGACTGTGTTGGAAGTAAAGCAGAAAAACATCTGAAAGTCACTCACCTGTATTCCAAAGGGCAGCGAGGGAGAAGAGAATGAATAAAGAAACACCTGCACCAACAGATTTCATGTTTTGTTCGGACGATTCGGGACAGCTGATTGTGATAGACTTTGTGCCAGACAGAGAAAAGCCTTTTATAGAAACACGTGTCCAGAAATGATAGGGATTCTCGGTGTTCAAAGGTTTGTTGTAAACTATTGAAGCAAAACGAAGTGAAGGAAATGCTCCTTTTCAGGGGTCATCTCTCATTCAGGAAATGATGAAGGGGGATAGTCAGCATAATTCCTATGCATTATTTCATTACTTTCTTATTCTGACATAGAAGGAAATATGTGTTTTTAATTTTTGAGCGCTTCTGCTCCAAAGTTCAGGACCGTGGAGTCAGTGGCACAGGGCGTTATGTTTTAATCTCACTGGAGGTACCAAAAGTGATTATCAGTGCAAAAAAAAACCCATAAAGGATAGATGCTGATGGTACAGTTTTGTTCAGCAGATAGTGCAACACTGGGAATGCATGTTTGCTGTCCAGTGTGTGCCAGCATGAAAGTCAGAGAGAAAAAGATATGGGAAGGAGCTCTTGAAGACTTGGAACAGTTCTTTCACAGACTTTGTAAGGATGTCCATCAGGAATAACGGAGGCCTGCTGTACGTGCAATAGCAGAAGGGCAGTGCTGGGGTCCAGGTGTCCAAGTAGAACCATTGTTCCTATTGAGATTACAGCTCGGTTGGGAAGTGCTGCTGCTCAGTGTGTGATGTAGGAGTGCTTCTCACTGTCACAGCCTTTCAGGCCTCCACGAGGAAGACAGATGGGACAGTGTGTGTTTCTGACCAAGATTTAAGATCGACCGAGATACATCTACTGAAACAAAACGGCACAGTTTGGACCTCTGCTTCACATTCCTCTTTCTGTTCTGCGGGAGCAAACCAGAGCCCACAGACAGGAGCATTTCCAGGGGTGCGAGTGCAGTTAACACTACTTCAGCCGATGACAGCGTGAGTTTGGGACAGTGGCGATCCTAATTCCTGTCAGGGATCCTAATTCCTGTCAGTCAGGGATCCTAATTCCTGTCAGGGATCCTAATTCCTGTCAGTCAGGGATCCTAATTCCTGTCAGGGATCCTAATTCCTGTCTGTCAAGGATCCTAATTCCTGTCTGTCAGGGATCCTAATTCCTGTCTGTCAGGGATCCTAATTCCTGTCAGTCAGGGATCCTAATTCCTGTCAGTCAGGGATCCTAATTCCTGTCTGTCAGGGATCCTAATTCCTGTCTGTCAAGGATCCTAATTCCTGTCAGTCAGGGATCCTAATTCCTGTCAGGGATCCTAATTCCTGTCAGGGTGCCCGCTGTGCGCATCCCCCTGCAGTTGAAGGAGGGCGACGAAGCGCATCGCGCAGCTCCCGCCGCCAGGAGGCCTCGCGGCCGCCCCCTGCTGTTGGAAGGCGGTACAGCACGCACCGCCCGCGTCCGTACGCATGCGTAGCGGTGCCGGGAGGACTTAGCATCATAGAGGTTGGAGGACTGCCGGCGCGGAGCGGGGGCAGCAGAAGGATGCTGTGTCCGCGTCTCGGGAGGAGCGGCTCCATGGCTGCTCGCAGCCCCTGGCCGTGCTGTGTGCGGGGACAGGGCGGCACCGCCTCTCTGTGCGCCCTGTGCCGGTGCCTCAGTGCCCTCAGTGTGGGCAACGCCTTCCTTATATCTGATCTCAGCCTCCCCTCTTCGAGGTTGGAGCCATCTCCCCTCGTCCTGTCGCACAGCCCCTGATATAGCGCCTGTCCCTTCTTTCACACGGCCCCTTTAGAAGGGCAGCTCTCAGCTGCCCCCAGAGCCTTCCCCTGTCCGTGCTGCGGGGCCTCGCAGCCCTCGCTGCAGCCTGTCCTGGCAGGGACGTGTAGCATCCCTTGGGTCAGCTATGCGTCTCTCCTCTGTTTGTGCTCCAACAAGGTGCCACGGAGCTGTGCTTCCTCCCAAAGGGACGAGGGGAGGTGCGGTACGGTAATGCCCCACTTCCAACGTGTGACTGTGAGCCTCGCCTTACCAGCAGCATCAGCTGGAAGGCCTATTCCGGCTCCTCGCACCTCGCTCCCTCTCCATTGGTGACCCAGCTCGGCTCAGCAAGGTGGTTGGGATGGGTGTGTGTGTACAGCCGGGCGCCGGGGCACTGGAGCAGAATGAAAGGCGCTTGATCCCCGCGCCCAGGCAAGGGGCGGTGCGGTGCAGCCCGGCCCCCCCAGGGGACAGCCGGGCTCTGCGGCAGCATGCAGGGGCTGCTGCTGTGTGGGGGCTGGCTGCTGGCTGCTGGCTACGTGCTGGGTGGCTGCCGGCACCGCTGCTGCCCAGGCAGGAACAACGCCTGCTGGGCCACAGGTGCCCACCGCGCTCGCTGCTACTGCGACTCGTACTGTGAGAGGACGGGTGACTGCTGCCAGGACTACCAGGCTGCGTGCCGCCACGCTGGTGAGCCACGGGATGGGATGAGGGTGGTGGGAGCAGCTGTGCTGGTGGGATTTTGCCGTTCCCATCAGCAGTTTGTCTGGGAGGTGATGAGCTGTGCCTGGGGCTGGAGGTGGGCATGTCTCAAGCACCGTCCCAGTTTTCTGCTTTTCTCCACTCTGCTTTTTTTCTTGTTCAGTGGGGGTTCCTGCAGTGTGCTCTGCAGCTGGATGTAACTGGACAGCAGCAGTGGCACTGTCACTGCAGTCTCTGGGACATGGGTACCAAGGGTTGAGCCGTGCGCCTGCCACTGCTGCACAGGGTCAGGGGCTGTGCTGGACAACGGCACTGTCAGCGCTCCATAATCTCAGAGATTAGCGAGGTCCCAGCTCAGCTCGATGCAGAGCCTGACAATAAAAGGCTCCAGAAGCAGCGCACAATGCTGTGGGGCTGTGGGGCTGAGCCATGGGGGTCCCCTTTCACCCTGCTGTGTACGGATTCTCCCCCGCTCCTGTACCTTTGTCTTTTACACTGTTGAATCTCTTTTCTGTTCTCAGCAGTGGGCTGCGCAGTGGGGCCGTGGGGGCCCTGGAGCAGCTGTAGTTCTCCATGCGGGGTGGGCAGCAAGGACCGCAGCCGCCAGGTCACCGTGCCGCCCCGGCACGGTGGGGAGCCCTGCCCCGACCTCAAGCAGCGCCGTGGGTGCCTGGGGAATGACCCTGCCTGTGGAGCTGCCAAAGGTAATGCAGGACCCCCTCCTAGCCATGCCTCGTGGTGGCTGTCACCACCTCACCATTGCTGCTCTGTGCCAGGGGTGGCCAAACTGCTCCCCGACTCCTTCAGCCGGGACGTCAGGGATCCCTGGCACAGACATGGGACGCAGCGGTCAGAGGAGCAACCTGGGTAGGTATGGGGCCGTGACCCCTTTGTCCCCAGCCCCATTCCCCCTCCCACCCCCTGCACAACCCTTGTAAGCCCCTATGAAGAAAACACTGCAGCATCTCCCCTACCCACAGCCAACATTATTTTTCCCGTTCCAATCCCAAAGCAGCTCCCACCTCCCCACCTCCTGCGGCTTCTTCCGCCTGACGCAGGTAGCAGCTGCCTGTCGTGGGCAGCCCTGGAGCCGCCGGCTGCAGCGGGACCGGCGGGTGTGCGTCGAGTGCTGGGGGGACGCAGCCCCTGGGCATCCCCACTGCAATGGATACGGGGTGCAAGGAGCCAGGTAGGAAATTCTTTTTTTTGGGGGGGGGTGTCCTTTGGGAAATGCAGTGCGCCCTAAGGACGCTCCCGAGGGGCTTTCCCTCCCTGTTCAAACTGGTAATTTAGCGTTTAGATTTTTAACAGCATGACATCAGTTGCTGGGTTTTCCTTACAGGACGTTTTGGGTGGCCACCTCTGTAGCGGGGTGCCAGGGCTCGTGGGTTCAGGAGGCTCTGCAGGAGGGCTGCGCCTGCCCCCCCCCGGCATTCATCTTCGTGTAGGTGAGCAGAGCCCAGTTCCTTTAAGGGCATCTCAGCTGCTTGGTGTGGGGTGAGGAGCACAATTAAAGCTGGGCACGGAAAACAAGGGCATGGCTGTGGCGATGCTGTTTGGGGCTGAGTGCACTCAGGTTGGGTCTTAGGAAAAATTCTTCTCTGAAAGAGCATCGAAGCTTTGGAACAGGCTGGGAAGTGGTGGTGTCACCATCCATGGAGGTGTTCAAGAAACACGGAGATGTGACACTTGGGGACACGGTTTATTGGGCATGGTGGCTGCGGATCAATGGTTGGACTCAAGGATTACAGAGGTCTTCTCGAACCTTAACAATTCTATGATCATATGGCACCAACATTGCTGTCCCTGGTGCCTGCTTGTCCCCCACAGCCACCCTCTGGTGGCTTCACCTGGGGCCCCCACCTCTGCCATACAGCACCATGCCCACATCACCATTGCTCACTTTATTCAGCCCCATGCTCTGCAGTGCCCAGCAGTCCCTGTGTGAGCACTCAGCACACCCCAAAATGTTCGATATCCCCGGGAGGAGCAGCACGGGGCTCCTGGCACCACCCCGCAGCCCCTCACGTGCCCAGCTCCCTGCGCAGCTTCAGGATTTCCAGGAGGAGCTTCTCCTTTTCCAGCACGATCTTTTCCTTCTGCAGTTGCAGGGTCTCCTTCTGCAGCTCCAGGATCTCGGTGTGCAGCCGCCTCTGCTTTTCGGACAGCTCCTGAGAGGCCGCTGTGCCACCTGCATGGAGCGAGGGAAGGCATTAGGGCTGGGAGGGGATTGGGAATCGGTGAAGGGAAAGGGAGATGTGTCACCGAAGTGCCTGGAGTGCACGTAGAACCACACTCCAGCACTGGGAACGGGCTCTGGGGCCCGACTATGGACCGGGGGCTGCTCACCGTTGTCGTGCGGGGGCTCCGGGGGCCCGGGGCTGCCCGTCCCCAGCGATGCGGGACTCGCCATGGCCTCGAGGCACGGCCACGCCAGCGCGGGGCTCGGCGGGCACTTGACGCGGGGCGGCTCGGGGTTGCCGGGCGGAGGTCCGGGGGCTGTGCCCTGCGGAGGGGCGGCCGGTCCGGGCGGGGGCTGCAGTCTGTCGTCGGGGCCGGGAAAGCCGTCCGGAGCGGGGCCGTGCGGCGGTAAATCGGGAGCGGCCGCGGGGAGCCCGAAAGACGGGGCGGGCGGAGGAGCGGGTTTGTTGAAGAGGGCGAAGATGTGATGGAAAAGCCGCTCCTGGGGCCGCTGGCGGAGCAGCGGGTGTTTATGGGCGGCCAGCTCCCGGCGCGCGTCCAGCACCATGTTGTGCCACTTCTTGCGGATCTCCTCGGCCGTCCGCCGCACCACCGGGCTCAGCGCGTTCACGGCGGCCGCGATCTCCTCCCACGCGCGCTGCCGGTCCTGCGTGTTGCGGTAGCGGCCGCTCTTGGGGATGAGGATGTCCTTGCGGAGGCTGAACTCCTCCAGGATGAGGAATTTCTCTTCCTCCGAGAACTTGATGCGCTTGGGCTTGGCCGCGCTCATAGCGCCCTGCGGCGGGGACAGGGGCTCGGGGGGTCCCCCCGCCCCGCGCTCCCGTGCCCGCCGAGCCCGCCGCTCACCTTCCTCCGGGCCGGGCCGCCGCGGGAAGCGGATGTGCCGCGTCCTGTTCCGCGCCGGGGCGGGGCCGGTACCGGGGCGGAGCAGCGGGAGCCCCGCGGAGCTCGGACGGACGCGGTGAGCCCGCGAGCTGTGCCCGCAACCCCCGGCAACGAGACGCTTCCACGGCGCGGCGGCTGCGCGGCTTTTTATTTGGGAGAGAAACACGGGTTGGGTACAAAATACAGCTAAAACACCGCATAAAAAAAACCCCAACGTGGTGGAAGGGCAGCGCCTGTGCACGTCGCATCCCCCAGCCGGACCCCAGCCAGCAGTGTCGGAGCGGTGCGAGTGACACAGCACCAGTGGCACTGGGATGGAGAGCTGCCACTGTGCCCATCAGCCGTCCCCGTGTGCTTCTCCCTGCTCCCTCAGCACAGAACACTGTTGGGAAGTGGGGCCCAGGCCGTGCTGTGCCAGCAGCCCCTGCACCAGGGCCAGCTCCTCCTCCAGCTCCTGGGCACCACAGCCCAACCTCAGCACAGCTCCATGCTCCTCACCCAGCGCCCGCAGAGCGTGGGCCACCAGCTGGGCCCTCACCAGCAGCACGGCCAGGGCAGCACGCAGCACGGCACAGCCCAGCGCCTTCATCCAGCAGCGCGTGGCTGATCCTGTGGGGAGGGCAAGTGAAGGTGCAGTGAGCACCAGGCTCCTTGGGACCTTGGGTTTCCCAGCCCAGGGCATCACGCTGACACCATACCGTGGCTCCATCGCTGCTGGCAGTAGCGCAGGTCCTGCAGCACGCTGGGACCCGCAGCCTGCAGCCAGGGCAGGGCAGAGCTGGGGGCCTTCTCCAGAAGCTGAAGCAGGAAGGGTAGCAGCTGCTGTGCCAGGGCAGCTGGCTCCGCAAACACATTGGGCTCATCCTCCTTGTACAGGCTGGGGGGACTGCAAAAGAGCAATGGGCACATAAAGCCTCTGGCCACCCAATGTTCGCCCCTTCCCAACCTTGCGGGAGACTGCTGCCGCCATTAGAGCCAAGGGCTGCACTCACCTGTCGGCCTCCAGGTCCTCCACAATGGCCTTGAGGTCAGGCTGGGGCAGGTGCTGCAGCAGTGAGCCAAAGGTCTCAGGGTGATGCCTGAACTCATCCAGGAGGAGCTGCAGGAGGCCCAGCAGCCCCACGTTGCCTTGCACGAAGATGCAGCCATCTCCCCCCTGCTGCCCCATGCTGCACTGAACCAGGCTCGCAAAGCCCGCAGCCTCGTGCCGAACATCAGGGTCCTCGTCTTGCAGGAGGTGAATGCTCACATTTATCACCCTGTGGAGGAAGGAAAGCATTGCTGCATGCCCAGTGTGTGCTGCAGGGGAGGGAGCACACCTGCAGAACCACTCAGGACCTACCGCAGTGCCACAGGGACGAGCCAGGGGCAAGCAGCTCCCCGGCATCGCTGCAGCACCTCAGTGCCTGCTGTCTGCAGGGAGCATGCAGCCGCCAACCGCAGCACCTCATCTGCTACAGGGCGGCCACACTCCTCCAGCATCACACACCATCGCTGCAGCAGCAGGGAGTCCTCATCCCCAAATCTGCGTGGGGCAGGGGGAGAGGTCAGGCACAGCTCCTGGGTTGCAGACCACCTGGAGGTCACAGGATCCAGGCACAAAGCCCACAGCTCTGATCCCACAGCCTTACCCCACAGTAAGCAGCAGGCTGGCAGCACACAGAGCCTGGGAGAGGAGCTCTGGGCCAGGGTGCTCCGTCTCCATCACGAGGAGCAGTGTGTCCACGCACAGTAATGCAGAGCCCTGGAGCTTCTGGGAAGCTTCCTGGGACCAAGATGGGCAGTTTCTGCAAAGATGCATCAAAGCCTCAAGGTACAATCTCAGGAACTCTTTGTTCCCTCTGTCTCGCAGCACTGACTGTAAGTTTTCCTGGTCAACAGTGGGAAAGAATGGACATGGTCAGTACCCACCATCAGCAAAGCCCTCAGAAAACTGTCCTGAGCAGCACCTGTGGGTGCACTGGAGCTGTGCCTCCTCCCAAGGGGACAGTGGGGGACAAGATGGGATCACTGTGCATTACTGTCCCACTTTGGATCTGTGATTTTGAGCCCCACTGTACCAGCAGTGTCAGACGGAGGGCCCTCTCCAGCTCCTTGCACTCAGCTCCCTTCCCATCGGTCACCCAGCTCAGCACAGCAAGGTGGACATCAGGGTGTGGATGTCGCAGAAGCGAGCAGACAGTGTGGATGCTCTCACTGTCAGCCACTCGGGCTGCCTCGCTGCAAGCAAAGCGGGCCATGGTCTGGTGGAGGACGGCTGCACCCACCTGGAGGGAAACAGAGATCTTCTCCCAGCGCTCCGCTCCTGGGCACAGGACAAGGATGGGCTCCCACCTCCCATGCACTAAGCTTCACGGCAGGGAACAGGAGCAGTACCTGCAGCTTGGCGCAGCCTGGCTCCCTGCCCGGAGTCAGGTTGCCCAGCTCAGTGCTGATGGCATCCCAGATGCTTTGCATGAAAGTGGAGCTGAGGGAGGTGGGCAGGAGAGCGAGCACCTGGAGGAAGGCGGCACGGACAAGCGGGCAGCGCTGGGCAGGGCTGAGCAGCCAGCCCTGGGCCTCCACCTGCAGGGCCACGGGGTGCAAGGCCTCCACCGGCAGCCTGCGGGGACACGCACCCTCACCGTGGGGCCCAGAAGGAGAGGCACCACGGCCTTGGGGACAGTGCAGGGTCACTCACCCGTCGGTGCTGGGGGTGGGGGCCAGCAGTGCCCGCATCTGCAGCAGGAGCCCATGCAGAGCATTGTGTGAACAGACTCCCCCGGGGTTGGGAAGCTGCTGGGCCAGGCGCAGGAGCAGAGCCGGGCGCTGGGACGGTGGGACGACGGGAATCAGTGCTTTGGCAGCCATGGCTCGCACGGCATAGATGGGGCTCCCCGCCAGCTCCAGCAGTGGCTCCAGAAAGTGAGTGGAGGGGCTATGGAGTAAAAAGGGCACAGTGCAGTGGCACACTGAGGAGAGAATACCTGCTGCCAGCACTCCGCCTTACCTGCTGGGGTCATCAGGGCCAGGCTGCAGCTGTGCCAGCAGTGTGAGGACAGCGTGGAGTGCAGGACGCAGGCAGGGCCCCCCTGGCACAGCTGCCCCCAGCTCAGCCAGCAGTAGGGAGCCCAGCTGTGGGTGCTGCCCCAGGAATGCGGGCAGGCTCAGCCCCTCCACCAGGCAGCCCTCAGTGCTGCTCTGCTTCTGGCCCAGCAGTCGCGTGGTGAGAGCACCTGCAGGAAGAGGGCAGATCAAACATCCCTGGAAAGCAATGCTATGTCCTGGGACGCACCAGAAAGCAGGAATGGGGACATGCCCCCATGCTGCGGGGTACAGATCTGACCCCTGTTCCCCCATGGACACTGTGCAGGTATCAATACATGGAGCCAATGCTGATGCTGCTGCTAGCAGGGACAGCAGGCATGGAGCAGGGCTGGGGTACTCACTGAAGAGCTGGATGGCCGCGTTCCTCATGGCCCAGCAAGGCGATCCCAGACCCTGCAGTGCCAGGGCCACCATTGGGGTGGCATGCCGCAGCACTGCAGTGCCCAGCCCTGCACCACGCACCAGTGTCTGCAGCACGTGCAGGGCACACACCTGAAGAGACCACGCAGAGCTCAGCCGTGCTGCACCAGGAACTGACAGCCTCATGCCACGGCATCCAATGCAAACAGATCCCTCTGAGGGGCTCTGTGCAGGTGGCCCCATTCCCAAACTGTCTGTAACAGCAAAGGGATCAGCGTGCACTGCACTCACCTGAGGAAGGTCAAGGGTTTGGTCCCAGTCCTGTGGAAGAGCCATGGTGGCCAGGGCAAGCAGCGTCTGGATACAGCGGGTCAGGAGTGGACGTGCCTGGGCTGGGTTTTCCCCACTGACGATGCAGAGGAAGAGCATGGGGAAGCCAGCAGCACGGCGTGTTATTGAGCTGCTCCGGGGTCCACTCAGTGCTTCTAACCCCTGAGAAAGAAAACCCATCCGACACATGGAAACCTGCGCAGTGGAGCCTGCAGCCTCCATGCAGGGAGGGGACCAGCAGCCAGCACCACCCTGCAGCATCCCCTGCTGGTGCTTCCTTGGGGATGGAGGATATGGACACTGGGGATGAGGGGAATGCGAGGAAGGACAGGCACGGTACCTGGTCCAGTATGGTCTGCGGGATTGCCTGCAGCTCCGTGTCAGGGTGGTTCAGCAGAGCAGCACAGAACTTGGTGAAACCCATGCTGCAGCCCTCCACGGCTCCCTAAGGCAGAGTGGTGTCAGGGCTCCCTGCTTCCCACTCTCCCACAGCCCCCAGGGCCGCAGGATGGATCTGCAGCAGAGGGAGAGCACTGAGCCCGCCCCAGGCAGGCCATGTGCTTACCCAGTGCCGGCACCGCAGCAGGATCTCTTGGAAGACTGTTGCAGCTGTCTTCAGGCTGGTAAGAGGCAGGAGGTGCTCTGCTCCAGGGGATGACAGCAGCAGCTCGGTCAGGCCTCCCAGAAGCAGCCCAATTTCCTGGGGAGTGCCAGAGTGTGGAGGAAGCAGCAGGGCTGCTCAGTGCTCCTGTCCACCCCACACCCACTGCATCAGGGCTGCCCAGCAAGGACTGCTATTGCTCAGCCCGTGATCCCCAAGCTGCTTTTGAGCACCCAGACTGCATCATTTTCTCAGCCTGCTGCAAGCCCTGCATGGCAGAGATGTCACTTTTCCAGCCCATTCTGGGCAGGCTTTAGGTAAGAGGCTGTGATGGGTGCTGTCAGAAAGGAGCTGTGACATGTAGCTGTCAGTACAGCCCAACACAGCTGCAGGGCTGTGAGCAAACAGCTCAGCTCCATCCCAGCTGGGGACTATCAGTGCTGGGAAAGCAGCTGAGCTATATAAGAGCAGGGAGGGAGAGGGCTGTTTTTGGAGGACAGCTGCAGTCTCTCTGTCTTCTCATCATCAATCCACTTCCCAGCAGAGGGGCAGTAGTCTCTAGGTAAGTGTTGTGCCCTTCTGCCCCCATCCCCAGTGAAGATGGATGCCTAGCAGCTAGGCTATGCTATGGGGGGGTGCTCCTACCTTCACTGACACCCAGCAGCAGGTTAGGATCAGGCTGTGCTCCTCTGACAGCAGAACTGCATCCTCTTCCTCCTCCTGCTGGCCCTTCCCCAGCATGATGAGCGAGCCAATTGCATTCCCCATGTCTGCAAATGATGGGGCAGCCACTGCAAAAAATAAACCTAACCTGAGCCCTAAAGAAGGTTGCTTCTGGCAGTATGGAGGACTGCTGAGGCAGATCCAGGAGCCTCTGGAGCTCATAGCTGAGTCCAAAGCAGTTGTAACAGAGGTGTGGGTAGTTCCCTACAGGGATCTACTTACCTTGCTGCTCAGCTCCAGGCCCCTGCTGGCACTGCAGAGCACCCAGCAGCAGGGAGGTGATGTCCTTTGCAGTGCCCACCAGGCTGCTGAGCAGCTCCTGCCAGCCCTGTGCTGACTCTGCCGCATGCATACAGGTGGCCGCCTCAGGCACTTGGAGCAGGCACCTCCGCAGGGCTGCAAGCACGCCTGCACAACACCCATGTTACAGCAGGGCCTGGGGCCATTTGCGCTCCCCAAATGAGATGTATGGCTGGAGAGTGAAAATTGAGCCCCTCCAGTGCCCAGGCACGCACCATGCATTGGTGCTGTGGCTGCTGCCTGCAGCAGGTTCTGCTGAGCCATGGCAAGCTGGGCCTGCAGTACCCGCAGCAGGTGCTGGGCGATGTACAGGCTGCGATGTGTCAGAGTCTGGGCTGTGTCGGTCTCCAGGGCGAGGAGCTTCAAGGTGTTGCTGTCTGACCTGGAGCGAGAGGTGAGTGCTGATGGTGCGCAAACCCCAACCCTCCCTTGCTCCACTGCTGCTGGGCTGTCCAAGCCCCAAAGCACTGCTGGCTGAGGGGGTGTGTGGGCTGCTGGGGCTTGCCCTGCCACTGCCCATCTCACGTTCATACTTCTGCAGGATTGTCTTCATGAGCACTGCTCCGGCTTCGGCCTCCTGCACACGGGGGCTGCTGAGGGCATCCTGGGCCAACTGGAGCAGTGCTGGGGTGAGGGTCTCAGGGAATGCCGGAGGGAAGTAGCGGATGAGCAGCTCTGAGGCCATGTCCCTGATCTGCCGGAGAAGGAGTGGTGGGAATGGGGACATGGGTGGGGGAAGCAGGGTGATGGGTGGCACCCACCTCGTTGGTGCTGTCCTGCAGGCAGCCCAGCAGTGCCAGCAGGTTGGGCTGGGAAAAGAAGTCCCAGCAGCCGCTCTGCCTGGCGTGAGTCAACAGCATGGCCATCGTCTCTGTGAGGATGGGGATGAAGATGGTGGGATGGGGCAGGGTAGCAGCCCAAGAGCCCAGGGATGCTCTGGTTGGGGTGCCCCTACTCACGTGGGGGCTGTCCTTTCTTCCTCTCAGGGCTCCAGGTGTCTGTGCAGGTCTCCAGAATGGCCGTCAGCAGGAGCAGAGCTGTCTTCTTCCTCTGGTAGTTGGCCCAGGGGGTGAGTGAGGAGATGCAAAGCTGCAGCAGCCACTCCACGAAGTCTGCGAAGGGAAAACCCAGTACCACAGCTGCTGGCCTGTCAGGCCCCCAGGAAGGTACGGAGAGGCGATGGCAGCTGCCTCACCTATGGCCTGTGCCGGCTGTCCCGCTCCCTCTCCCCTTGGTTTCACAGGGTCCTTCCCCTGCAGTCGTGCCAGCGCACCATCCCGCAGCCGCCCCAGCACCTTCCTCAGGGCCGCCTGCAGCAGCTGCCGGAAGGCAGAGGTATGGCAATTGAGGTTGAGGGGCAGGAACTCCCGCAGCAGCCGCTCCTCGGTGCCTGCCAGGCTGTGCCCAGGACCTCCGCACAGCAGTCCCAGCGCTGCCAGCCGCACTCCCTCCTCGCGGGCACGCAGGCAGGCCTGCAGCCGTGCTGCTGCCTCAGCCTGCAGTGGAGCGGCCCTGGCTGTGCTCCTCTGCACCCGCAGCAGTGACACCCAGGCCCTCAGTGAGGCTGCGTCCCCACCATCAAACTGGGTGGCCAGCAGTGTGCCAGCAGCCGGGAGCTGCCGCAGCGTCCAGGGCAAGAGGTGGTTGGCAGCATTGCTGTGCAGGATGGGAAGGGGTGAGCGGAGCGCCTGGCTCAGGAGCGGCAGCCAGTGCTGTGCCCAGAGCTCGGCCTGCATGTCACCCTGCCCCTGGGAGCACTGCTGCCGCACCAGGGCTCTGTAGAGCTCGGTGGCCACAGGACACAGGTGGTTGGTGGCCAGGCAGCTCAGGAGATGCTGTGGCAGCATGGGACAGGCGTCCAGTACCTGTGGGAAAAACCATGAGCACCCAATCTGTCACCTCCACCCACTGCCCCACCAAGAGGGATGCAACCTTGCCATCCCCTACCTGCTGGCTGCCCACATAGGGGACAATGGCACACAGGGGCACATATCTAGCCTTGATCTGCCACGGCATTGAGACCGCCCTCTGCAGCATCTGCTGGTAGAGGGGTCTCTCCTGGTCCTCAAAGTGCTGGCACTCCAGGTGGTAGACCTCCAGCAGGAGTCTGAAGGAGCTGTGGATGAACTCAGATACACCCTCCACCTGGAGAAGGATGGAAACTGAGGTCAGTGTGGTTCCCCCTCCTGAATTTCTGCTTTAGAAGAGACACTGTGGCCATGGACTATCAGCAGACAACCATGGGTTAAGCAGCTGTAGATGGCAGGAGATGAGCATCTCATTGCAGCAGTGCTGGGGGTGCCCTCTCCTTACCGGGGCCTCAGCGTTGTCCCATACCAACTGGGTGAGTTCCTGCAGCAGCTTGGCATCCTCTGCCAGGAGGCGGCTACCCCGCAGGTGCCAGAGCTCACGCAGGTTTTCCTGGACACGCCGCAGCCACAGAACCAGGACTGGAAGCAGATAGGTTCAGTGTCAGTGCCTAGCCAGGCTGTGGGGCTCAGGGAGCCATCAGCCAAAGCCAGATACAAAGCAGCCTGGGGGGATGGTGTTCCAGGGGCTGGAGCAGCACTGGCAGTCCCACCAGCAGGTTTGTCCTCCTACCTTGGAAGCAGTGGTAGTGGTAGTCCTTCTGTTCCTTGCTCAGGGTGCACACGGTGGGGAAGAGCACATCCAACAGCAGGCAGGCCTGCAGGAGCACAGTGGTCAGTAAGCAGGCAGATGGGGGAAAAAAGATCAGGACAGAACAGGAGAGACTTTGACATCCATGTCAGCTTTCTGTGCCTCCCTGGCAGCCCTCAGGTCTGGGAGAGCAGCTCAGCTTTTGCTGTGTGAGGCAGTGCAGGCTGCAATGTCAGGAGTGATTTTTACCCCAAACTCCCACTGCTGGGTGAGGGCTCTGACCCTGGCCTAAGTCCTCATACCTGGCAGGTGCTGCCCTCGAGGCGGGAGCAGAGGATGTCTGCCCGGCAGCATGTCAGCAGCCCCCTGCTCAGTGCCAGCCTCTCTAGCCCATCTGTCTCTGGGATGCTGTAAGCCTCCACCACCAGCTCCCCAATTCGCAGCTCTCCTGCACCTGCTGGGAAATGGCCATGTTAAATGGGACAGAGACCCAAACCCCACTATCCATCCACCTGGGTGGCTCCTGAGAGTGGATGCAGCAGCAAAACTCTGCCGGTGAGCGTCCTGTCCCCTTTCAGTCTCCTCAGTGAGGCTCTTCCCAGTGCTGGCCTAGCACACACCTCTGTCCATGAGCTGGAAGAGGGTGAGTGCCGCGCTAGCCCCGCTCCCAGGCTCCGGGGCTGTGTTCAGCAGCATGCTGAGTGCTGTGCCTGCCAGCAGCCGCACATCCTTGCTCAGGGCCTGGACATGGAAAACAAATGCACACCTCCAGCCTCTGTGCATTATGCGGGCAACTACAGAGCATCCCTCTGATGCTGTGATGTCCCCCTGGAGACAGGGAAAACAGCAGTGGGTGGCAGTGCTGCCCCTGTAGCACCAGGACTGCACACACCTTCCCTGCCACTGCTTCCAGCAGCAGCCTCAGGATGCTCTGTAGAGCTTTGCTCTTTGCTGTTGCGCTCCACATCAGTGGGGCCACATCCTTTGGCAGTGCCTGGAAGAGCTGGAGACAGGCCTGGAGGAGTGGAGGGAACAGTGAGGATGGCTTCCAGCACCACTTATCTCCAAAGAACATACATGCTTCCCCAAGGCAGGCTCCCACCTTGACAGCCAGGCAGGCCTGGGCGCTGCTTGGTGCTGGCTGGCCCTGCAGCACGTAGCCCAGGGTGTGGGCCAGGTGCTGCAGCAGTGGGGCCATGTTCTGTTGCCAGTGCTGCCGGCCCAGGCTGCTCTCCTCTATGAACATGCACACTGCAGACAGGGGGGACAGCATCATCCCTGTCCTTTCCAGGGATGGGGAAGGGGTCAAAGAGCAGCAACTGACCTGCCTGAAGGTCCTCGGAGGACAGCACCTGTGGGGGGAGAGGGACGGGCAGCCTTCACACCCAGCACAATGTGTGAGGGAGAACCACATCCAAAGCTCCTGTAACCAGCTCCATCTGCAATGCCCCTAAAAGCAGGGGACTCAGGGCACAGCAGCACCAACATGCCAGCTGTTCTCACCTCTCCATGCAGCACCAGCCTGGCCAGCAGCGAGCCCACCTCCTGTGCCAGCACAGCCTCCCGGCCTGTGGCCAGCTGTGTCACAATCTGCCAAGAGATCCCCGCTCAGCCCCAGCGGGACATCAAGGATTGCTCACAGGGGAGTGTTACAGACCTGTTCCAGCTTCTGGAAGGCGCTGGAGCTGCCTGCTGCCTCCAGCTGGAAAGCCAGGACGCAGCGCAGCAGTGCCCGCAGCTCTGCCTCGCCCAGCGCCCGCAGCTCCTCGCCCTGCGTCCGTGCCAGCTGCAGGGCCTCCTCCAGGTGCTTGTCCCGGCACCGCTTGGCTGTGCTCCTGTGATGGGGTGCACCGGGCTGGTTTGGTGTGGGAGCACCTTGGCGCAGCGGGGCTTAGATTAAGAGCATCCCCACTCATTAGAGCTGGAGCGCCCAAACCCAGAAGGGGTCGGGGTGGAGATACCCGGGATGCATGGGGGAAAAGCGCTGAGGATGCTCCGGCTCAGTGCGGTTGGGGGATCTGGGTCGGGCGAGGAGCCCCGCACCTCCACCGGGGCTGCATTGAGGATGCCCCAGCTCCACGTGGCTGCGATGCCCCCATCTCCCACACCCGCAAACGCGGGGAAAACCTCCCACCCCGTTCCACTCCGGCTAACCCCCCCCTCCCCCCCAGCGCGGGGTTCCCTTCCTCCCCATCAGCGCCGTACCCGCACCCCACGGCCCCGCTCACCCCGCGAAGTGCCGCAGGCAGCGCACGCAGCGCAGCGCGGCGGAGCCCGGCCCGGCCCGCCCCGCATCTCCGCACAGCGCGGCGCAGGCCCGCGCCTCCCGCTCGGCCCCCATGGCGCGGAGCGGAGCGGGCGGAGCGGCGGCCCCGGGGCGCGCAGCCGCGCCGCAGCGCCCCCTAGCGGCGGAGCGCCGTCCCGCGGCGCTGCCTGCTGCGCTCACGGAGCTCGAGGCCCCGCTCCCCTCCCCCCCCCCCCGCCCCGCGCTGCCTTTGGGGTGCGGGAGGGGGGATTCGTCTCGCTTCAAACCTTAGAAATTCACTTTTGACAAGCGAGCGGCTAAAGCAGATTAACCTTTCTGCTAATCTTCTATAATGGCTTTGGAATCTCCTTAAGCAATAAGAAAACGATAAGAGCCCGTTTCTTTTCTTGTTATCTATATCTACATTGTCCTCCCTTGTCTGCGGTTTTTTTTTTTTTCTTTTTTTTCCGCCTTGTTTTATTTTCCCTTCCTTTTCTAACGCGAAACGGCCCAGCGATCCTATCGCCCGCAGCCGCCATAAACACAACACGGGTAATCCCTTCCTTTATTCCTCTCCGGTAACAGGGTGCAGAGAGGTGTCTGCAGATGGGGATTGATTACAGCGCCTATCAAAAGTCTCTTTTGTAAGATCTGGATCCCAAATCCCGTAATTCTTTGATAAAAGAAGCATTACCGGTCCATTTTCTGAAGTGAAAGGTACGGGAGAAATGGGAAAATAAAAAAAAAGCAATCAGCGGAGGCACTAATAGGGCGTGTGAGGTGGGAGCAGGGACGGACGGGGAGCGGGGAACGGCCCTTTGTGGAGGATGGGGAATGGGGATTAATCTGCTCCGGCTGTATGATTAGTACAGGATGGGTCGGATGTGGGGAGCGGGTCCTGGCCCCACGCCGTGCCCGTGCCAGGGCTGGGAGCTGGGGGTGGGCAGCAGCAGGCTACAGGGGGCTTTTCCTTACAGCAAGTGTTGAAATGGTTATAATCGATGTTACGAACTCGGTAGCCAAAAGAGAAGCAAAGTAGAGGGATGGAAGGAAAAATACTGCCGTTTGATGTGCAACGGTTTCACATACGTCGATGGCACCGCTCCTCCTGTCAACACGTACCACAGGTTCCCCAGGTGGGTTCCTGGCACCTCACTGCCAACCTTGGCTTGCTCATCTCTGAGAGAAAGAGAATTTGGGTTTAAGCAACCTGAGCTCAGCCCTCTCCTGCAAGTCTGTGTCCCCAGGCTGCTCACCTCACCAGTGTGAGCACCCATCCCTCCCCATGGCGATTCCCAGTGTTCACCCCTGGATACCCCTTCCCTTCCAAACTGTGAGCAGGGCACATCCAAGCTGCCTCCCCGTGGGCAGCTGTGGGGTCAGTGCCACCGAGATGTGCCACTGAACTGTGCCACCAAGCTGGGCCACTGCGGTGCTGTGAGAAGCCATCATCTAATTTATTAAGGGATTTGAATGCTTACCAAGCGCGTGCTAAATGTAAAGCATCTGTATTACTGTTCTGATTATGGTAGTGGAGGTGAGGGAAAGGAGGAGGAGGGAAAATACAACTTCTCTGCTTTCAGCAGAAAATAAATCAACTTTTGCAGAGAGTTCTGGAGCAGCCAAAGGCTGTGCTCTCATTAAAAATGAGTTTTTATTAAGCTGAGCTCTCTTCTCCCTCATATTGTATGATATGACAGCTCTCTTTTGATGGGAAAGCTTTCATTTGGCCAGAGAAAGGGATAATTTGCTTCTTGTAAGGAGTTAATCCTCCAGTCCATTTCTGTGCTGGGGATGGCTGTCCTCCCCCTGCCCTGCACCGGAGGCTCTGACACAATGGAGATCATAACCACCTCAAATCTACACCTGAGATGGAGAAATCAGATTTCGTTCTTGAGTCATTTTTGTGGGATTAGCTAAATCTTAGATGCACACTAACCCTTCACAAAGCCGCCAAGATTAGTTAGAATTTATTTTATTCACAAGGGGGTTTATGGTCCTCTTTCCAAAGGGATTATATATCTCCCTCTATATATAGGGTGGCTTCAGGCAGAAAGCAGCCAGGTTAGAGGGAGAAAAAGTGGGGATAAAATAAAAACTCTGCTGCCAGAATGACCATCACTTGAAACTCGGGGACAAACCATGGGTTCCGGGCAGCATCGCTGCTCTGCTTTCAGGGCTCCATAACACTCCAAGACCCTGCAGAGAGCAGACCCCGCTCAGTGTGAGCTTCCACCACCGCTGCCCCAGCCGAGGATGTCTGCAGAGCCCGCGCCGGATGCCAGCTCAGGCAGGAGAGCTGTGCAGTGCTCATTCAGCATCGAGAACATCCTCGCCAGCCCGGCAGAGAGGAGCCCTCAGGTCCTGGTCCCACTCTGCCTCCGGGGCATCCTGGACTGTGTGCCCAAGGGGCTGTGCGAGCTGGAGGGCATCGCTCTGCAGGAGGAGGAAGAGGAGGAGGAGGAAGAGCTGGAAGGTGCGGCTTGTGGCTGCTGCTGCTGCTCCCACACGGGCGCACGGCCCCCGCAGGACCCACCGGGTTGGCTGGGTAAGTGACTGGGGCTCTGCACAGTGCAGTTTGTGTGCTGGGTGACAGTGCAGCATCCAACCTGCCACAGTGCTGGGGTGCCTTTCTCTGACCTCAGCTCTGGATAAGGAGCTGCTGAGTCTGCTGTTAGCAGGGTTTCTGAGAGCTGGCACCTTCACCAGGCTTTAAATCAGCAGGTGCTCTTTGCTACCAAGCATTGCTGGTTTATGGTAAAGCACACAGAGGCACTTCAGGGTGGGAGCTCTGCAGAGAGTATGGGCTCCATGGTCGTGCTGACGGTGCTCCTTGGCACCACAACTTCCCTTGTCCTTTCAGGGAAAGGTTGTTTGGTTTTTTTTTTTGCTACATTTAGCAAAATGGATGCATTTAGCAACAAAAAATTAAACAAAAATAGAAAACCTTGATTTGTGGTTCAAAAGCATCCTGAAAGTTCAGAGATACTCTGTGTTACGATGGAAAAACAACTCCTAGCCGTGCTATACATTTCCAAGTCATTTTCTGGAGCTTGTCCACAGCATCACTGGTAGGTGAACAAGCGAAACAACACTACTGCTCCCCACCTGTATGCTTCTTCCCCAGTGACTCCCTGAGCCTTTCTCCTCCTTGCACTGTGATCATGCACCTTCCACTCATGCCAGCTGCACATCTGCACAACCAATGCAGATGCAGGCGGTGCTCGATGCTGCTGTATTTCACCCCCTCATCCCCGCATTGCTGACTGTCCCTCTCCTCGCAGACACCAGGTTCCCCTGGCCCATGAGACTGCTCCATTCTGCAGTCAGAGGCTGCAGGAGCCCCCAGGGCAGCCCCAGTGAGCTGCAGGCCTTCCAGCAGATCCAGCGCCGGACACGCCGCCATCGCACCATCTTCACCGAGGACCAGCTGCAGGCCCTGGAAACACTTTTCCACCAGAACCAATACCCAGACGTCATCACCAGAGAGCACCTGGCCAACCGCATCCACCTGAAGGAGGAGAGGGTGGAGGTGAGGTGCTAGGGGGAGCTTTCTCCCCTCTGTTCACTCCAAGCTGAGGCATAGTACTGTCTCTTTGGGGAGCTGCAGACCCAGAGTCCTGTAGTAAAAAACATTCTTGGTATTCTGGGTATTTCTTAAAATGAAGTTTAGGTTTGGGGAGTAGTGGAAGAGCATAAAATTGCTTGGCTGGGTTGGTTTATCCTGGCATCCGGACCCATAAACTCACCCAGAGTCACCTGTATGAGCACACAGATGTGTCTAATCCTGCACTCGGGCATATATCCCTTAGAGCGGGGGAAATGTTGTATGGGGAAAGGTATTGCAGTACGCTATGCAGCTTGGAGAAAAAGCTCTGGGGAGACCTGATAGTGACCTCAAAGTTCTTAAAGGGAAGAGCTTATAAACAAGAGGAAAATCAGTCCTGAAAGTGTTCAAGGCAAGGCTGGATGGGGCCTTGGGCTAACAGATTTAGTAGGTGGCAACCCTGCCTGCTGCTGGGGGTTGGCACTAGATGATCTCCGATGTCCCTCCCAGCCCAAGCCGTTCTATGGCTCTGCGATATCCTAGTGCCACTCTGCACAGGCCGAGGCTGCGCTGCCTAACCGACGTTACCGCAGGCGTTCTTTTCTCGTTTCGCACTCTCCAGGTGTGGTTTAAGAACCGCCGAGCCAAGTGGCGGCACCAGAAGAGAGCATCCTCCTCCTCAGCGCCGGTCCCGCAGGGCAGCGCACGGCCGCCGAAGGACAGCTGCTAAGGGCCGTGCGGGAGGGCAGCGGCACGGCTCCTCCAAACCCAACTTCTGCCCTGAGCCGCATCCACGCGGCGTGGCCCTCAGACGCTGAAGCGGGGGCAGCGCCCGCGCCGCGCGTGTGCCCCACGGCCCCGCCACGCGCGGCCCGCTCCTCCCTGCCGCGGGGGGGCGCGCTGACCGCCCCTCGCTGCGCCTCCCCCGGAGGTGGCGCTCTATCTGCCCGCGTCGAGTGTGTGAGACGTCACGTCCCGTCGCTGAGGGCGGTGGGGGTGTGATGGCGGCCGTTCCCGCTCCCTCGCCCGGAGCCTTGGAGGCCGGCGCCGTGGTCAAGAGCAGGGAGACCGCCCCGCCGGCCGCGAAGCGTCCGAAGAAGATCCTGGACGAGGATGCCTACATCGAGGTGGGCGGCGGGTCGGGGCGCGCCGCTGCCTGTCCCAGGGCGCGCGCACAGCGGTCCTGAGGCGTCCGTGCCGTTTTCTGTTCGCAGAGCTTAGAGAATATTATTCAGCGCGACTTCTTTCCCGACGTGGAGAAGTTACGGGCGCAGAAGGAGTATCTGGAAGCTGAGGAAAACGGGGACTTGGAGAAAATGAGGCAAATCGCTATTAAATTTGGTTCCTCCGTGGGCAAGTCGTCGCGGGACACACCTGTGCCGTGTAAGAGCCGTCTCACCGTGGATGTTTTAGTGTTTAAGCTGACACTGTAGATGATTTCTTTGAAAAAAAAGCCCTCACACATTGTACGCTGTCTTTATTTATGCTGTGGGCTACGGACAGAGAGAGAAATGGTCTTCAGCTTTCTATTTATTCGGGTTTTGTTTAAGGTAAAAGGTTTTCTATGTAATGTTGTTTACTCTTCCCCAATGCCATGCCAACAGGTTTACATTACATGGGAGTTAGCATGGCAGACTAAGCAGTAGTCAGTATCTCATGACTGATGCCATATTTCTCTTTGATAGGGTCCAGTAATTCCTTCTGGAGAGAAAAAAAAAGCAGCGTAGTAACTGTGCCTCAGGCGTTTTGTCAGGCTCCTGTTTTCTGGTGAAAATCACATGCTCTACCTTGCAGTATTGTACTGGCAGAAATGTTAGACTGTTCTCTAAATCGTCACTATAGTTTTTGAGATAGAAGGCATGGAAAGTTTGTGACAGTCCAAAGTTCATGCAGCAAGCATCAGATGCTCGGTTTTGTGCTTGCTTTCCCTTCAAGTTTATTTTTTTTTATGCTGAAGGCCAGTGCCTAGCTGAGCTCTTGCTGGGCAGTTTAGCTAAGCAGCTTTCTCATGACAAAAGAACACTTGTCACACGGTTAATTCCATTCCTGTCCTCCTGTGGGTGCCACTGCTGAGTTGTGTTAAGGTTGCTAAGCTCACACTGCTGCAGCAAATATGTACAGCTGTGGCTCTCCTGGGAATTTTTCTCATCGTGAAAATGCCTTAGGTGAGGGCAGAATCGTGTTCATTGGTGGGAACTGTATCAAAAATAATGTTTTGTAGTCTTCACAACTTTTTAATGAAATTGTTTTCCTGACTTGCTTTCTGTGATTCACGTTGGTACATGAGCTATATTGTGGTGCAGAATGTCAGAGGTAACCTCACAAACCTTTTTCCTTTTGCCACAGATGTTACTCCAGCCACGTTTGAAACCCCAGAAGTGCATCCAGGTGCTGTTCCTCTTGGAAATAAATCCAGAGCTGGTACCCGAGCTGCAGAGGAAGGTAGGAGAGTGATGTTTCCATCACTAAATGCCTCAGCAGCACAGAAATATGCTTGTGAGCTCTGTCTCCTGGGAAGGTGAAGGTTTGGGGTATTTAGCCAACGTTTAAGCAGTTTCCTTTGGCCTTCTAGGAAGTGAAAATGATCAATCAGAATTTGTCTGAATTCTCAATTATGGATCTCTTTAAGGCAGTAGAAGTTCTTAATGCACTGAATTTCTTTGAAGGCAGATTTTTGATGTGACACCTGAAATTAGGGTTGGTAAGCAAAGGTGGCAGAGGCAGAGATATTCATGTGGATTGCTAGAAATGTCTGCTAGCATCTGGGCACTTGTGCATTTTCCATTTAACACAAATAGCTGTAAATGCTGAGAAAGCTTTTCTGAGAAAGTTGGTTATGTTTTCTAAAATGTTGTACCATTCTGCATGTATACACTTCCCCCTCCCCCCCGCCACTAAGTTTAATTATTAATTGGTCAGTAGAGGGCTAGCTCTCAAAAGGGACTAAAACTTTTGTATAGGTCTCTTACAGAAAGGGAGGTATTAATCTTTATCAAACTTCTTTCATTCTCTTGTTAGGAGAAGCAGAAAAAGATGATAAAGATGCTCTTCCCAATCTGGACAGCTTCTTAGCAAAACACACGAGTGAAGATAATGCTTCGTTTGAGCAGATCATGGAAGTGGCCAAAGAGAAGGAGAAAGTCAAGCATGCTTGGCTGTACAGTGCAGAAGAGGAGTATGCCCAGGTAGGGAAATGGCTCAAGTCCTTCTCTGCTGTTCCAAAATGGCACCATCTGTTTTCAGACTCTGACAGATGCTTCCTTACCTGTGTTCTTATGGAAAAGTTTGAAAATTCTCATTGATAATATTGAAAAAGCTTCTGCTCTTTTCCTGCTGCTTGTATCAACTAATACATTTTCTGTAAGACTAGGGTGGTACAAGGATTCTTGCAGGGTTACCCACTTCAGTCTTGTAGTCTGCCTTTGCATGAGATATGTGCCAGATCCTGCTACCCTATTTTTTTGTTGATGAAGTATTCATTTTAATTTTGATTAGTAGATGGAGAAAAGCGAGAAATGTTTGAATCATTGTAAGTGTTGTCACAAGGTGCAACAAGTCATATACGTAACTTCTGAGAAAGTCAGTCTATAGTGCTCACTTGGTTTTATACAAGAACTCACACAGAGTTTTGCAGACTTACCTACGGGGACAGGATGTTTTCTCAAGTGCCAGAGAGAGGGAGCTCCTGCTTTGCAAGTGCTAAGTACATTAGGACTTGTAGCTGAGCTGGTGATTCAGCTCTTCCAAGTGGTGCGTGCCTGATGAAAAGATTGCAGGAGTATGTTTCAGACCTGATTTTATTTTTCTTTCATCCTTTTAGAGACGAAATGAAAACCTGGCACTTCCTTCAGCAGAACAGCAAGCCCTGGAGAATGTGAAGGCTGGGCTGGAGACCTGGGAGTACACAGCTAGAAACACCCTCATGTATTATCCAACAGGTGAGGCATGCAAGTCTCTCAGGAGAGGGATCAGTCTGGTGGGTTGACTCCAGACAGTGCTTATCCCCCTTGTGACTGAACAGCTCTTACTGGTGATACTGCACTGTTTCCTCTGTGAAGCTCAGAGATGTGCAGCTGTTAAAGTCTCCTCCGCCCATCCTGCACCATTCTTGAGATCTTGCTTCATTGCCTCTGATTGCAAAGCTGGATCATGTTCTGACACTGAACGTGATCACTGAACATATTACACAACCATTTGTTTTCAGGAGCCATAAATATTTCTGGTTTGTTTTGTCTTATTCATAAGCTCTTATCATCTTCAGTCAATCATTGCTTCTGCTGAAAGAGCGCTGCTTTGGTTTCTTGGTCACTTGGTTGCTATAGAAAACTAAATCGTGTTGTAGCTGGGCTCTTTCACAAAGACTTTCTGCTTTTCAAGGTGTGCCTGATGAGGAGGACACATTTAAGAAGCCCAGGGAAGTTGTCCATCGGAACACTCGTTTTGTGAAGGACCCGTTTAGCCAAGCAGTGAGCAAATCACAGCTCCAGCAGGCAGCAGCCCTCAATGCTCAGGTTGGATAATTTTGTTGCTTCTGATCAAAGGCCTTTAAAACAACACAATTGTTGATGACCTGTGTGTGCTAGATGAAGATGGCTGGCATCTTTATCTGAAAGTTGCTGCATGACATTGTCTTTTATTATTTCAGTACAAACAGGGGAAAGTGGGACCAGATGGGAAAGAGCTGATACCCCAGGAGTCTCCAAAAGTGAATGGATATGGATTTGTGTCTACTCCCTCCCCTGCCCCTGGTAAGAGGTTTTTTGTTGGTTTTTTTTTTGTTTTCCTCTTCTTGTGTGTTACAGTTTCATTTTGTTCAGATGTATCAGGATGCTTTCATTTAGAAAGTACTGATCATTTTTCTTCAGTTCAGATGTGCTATCTGAATTCGTAGCTGTTCTTCACCAGCGTGGTTTTCCTTGTCTATTTTTATCGCTGTTAAAATGTGAACATAGAGAGGCTTTTCCTCTGAGAAGCCTGTAGGTGGCATATGGAATGCACCTCTTTTCTTCGGTGTAAGTGCCTTTTCCAAACACTGCACAGATTTTCTAGCCAGTGACTTAATCTTAGAATGTATTCTGCAGTTGTAGCTGTTGGGCAAGGTGTAGTCGCTGTTGTACATGGACGTTTGGTTATTCCATGTCTTAAGTCCTCTACTCAATTCCTTGCTTTTCAATAGTTTCATGTATTGAAGGAGTTTTCATACGGTATCAAAGAGGAAGACCAGTGCTGTAGAACTAGAAAATGAGAGTTTCAGGAAGCAGAAGTGTTCCAAATGGGAAAATAAGCACATGGACAGATCAGCTTGGGAACTGTAAGCTTGAGGGTGACCCAGCCACAAGCCCTGGTGTTTAAGGTCATGTGTTTGTAATGGGAATGACATGTTTCTTTTCAACATGGGCTGTGATTTCTTCTGCAGTACGTGGGCTCAGCTGTGTCTGGAGTTTGCTGCATTTCACAATATGGTTCTCTATGGGTGCTTTTTTGGTTTTTGTTTTTTTTTGCTGACCAAATATTTAAATATCTTGCACAAGTGTGACTTCTTAAATTTGTTTACAGGTGTGAATGAGTCTCCTTTTATGACATGGGGTGAAATAGAAACCACCCCTTTACGTCTAGATGGGTCAGAAACGCCGTATGTGGATCGCACACCTGGACCAGCCTTCAAGGTATTCCAAAGGACTCGGCATGTCATTCTTTGGGGGTGGGCTTGGCCTAAGAAGGGAAAGACAAGTGAGTATATAATAGATTAACGTTGCTGTGGGATGTGTGACACATCTCTGGGCTGTGTTCCCAGTCCTTGAGACCAATAATCTGTGTTCTGCTTGGAGGGTGGAGATGGACATGGCTCCACATGAAAGCTACTTAGTACAGATACCTGAAATGGAAATACGCACTGTTGGCAACAGTGAAACTCTAAGTTTGAAGATAGGCCTTGACAGAGTGGCTTCTGGAGAAAGCTGAAGAGATGCCTGGTTTCCCTGATTTTAATGTATGAATGGGTAGAAATCATAAGCTTTCCCAAGTCTGATCAGTTGCCTCATTTGAGGGTAGAAAAGGTATTCTGACTTTTTTAATGGTACTTGACCCTGTGTGCAACCTGTTTCCTGCTGGTGTCATTGGATGTGAGTTGTCTGAGATTTGTAGTTTAAGAAGAGTGTAATTTTCTGTGTATGCCTCTGTTTTGTCAGACTTGGAAGCCCTTGGCTGGTTTTCCTGCTGTTTAGCAATGGCTGTGTTTGCCTGAGAGCTGGCTGGCCATGGGCCAGGCGAGGCAAGACACAGGTGACATTGTTTGTCTATGAGAGACAGCAGGAGGAAATGCCAGATGTAATGGCTGCTTCCTTGACTGAACTGGTTCTACCATATTTGTTACTTGCAAAGGCAAGTTGAAGATCTCTGTATGTCTTCTCTTGCTTTTATGTAGCAGAAGAGAAGAGTGGGCCGATCCCACCCCTCCCCAGTTTAGATCATTGTCAGCTGCAATCCAACTGTGGAAGTGCTTTGTTTCATTTATACAATGTTCATACTTAGTGCCTTGACAAGTAATATGTGTGATGTATTTATAGATCCTGGACCCTGGGCGTCGTGAGAGGTTAGGACTCAAGATGGCCAATGAAGTGGCAGCTAAAAACCGAGCAAAGAAACAGGAGGCACTTCGAAAAGTCACAGAAAACTTGGCCAGGTGAGACTTCTGTTGCGATGGAGGAATTGGGGATGGGTGTTTTGTGAGGAGGTGTAAAACAAGACGTGTGCAGAAAGGGAGGAATGAGAAACGAGTTTCTTTTAAAACTGTCTTTTCTATTCCAGCCTCACTCCAAAGGGACTGAGCCCAGCAATGTCACCAGCTTTGCAACGGCTTGTGAACAGGACTGCAAGTAAATACACTGACAAAGCCCTGCGAGCCAGCTATACTCCTTCTCCAGCCCACACAGGAACTCCTGGTTACAAGACACCAGCAAGTGGGCCCCAAACACCCACAACCACCCCAAAGCCTAGGACAGTATCTCAGACATCAGTATCTCAAGATACTACGTCAATCACAGACAATTTACTGCAGCTTCCTAAAAGAAGGAAGGCATCTGATTTCTCCTAAATATTCTTGTCATCGTTAAGGCAGTAGTGAACAGCCCGTGCTCAGCTATCTGCAACCTGGATGTTTTGAACCAGATAAGGAGTATCTATAACTGCTGGAGTGGAAGCCAGCAGTTATTAGATCTGGGACCAGATCAAGACTATGTAGCTGAAATAGCTTGTGATGTGCTTTATGGAGGGCAAGTGTCTCTTGCTGTGGTATTACTTCTCTTTCAACTGCGTGGATATATTACACAGGGCTGCTGTATGACAAGGATGCTTCGTGCAGTGGTAGGGAAGAGTCTGGACTCTTAGCTAAAACAGTGATAATTTATAATATTTCTTTTTTTCAGATGGCTGTGCATTCAAATACATTTCTGTACAAATATGTCTATTTATAAAATGTGCTAAGCCTTCCTAAAAGGTTGAACTGGATTTTACTCCTGATTGTCAAACGTTTTTGGTCTTGTGCTTTGCAGAAGATATCAAAGAGTCACAGAATTGTAGGGGTTGGAAGGGACCTCTTAAGTTCATCGAGTCCAACCCCCTGGCTAGAGAAGGTTCCCTGCAGTAGATTGCACAGGGACCTGTCCTGATGGGACTTTGAATATCCCCAGTGAGGGAGTCTTCTCCACCTCTCTGGGCAGCCTGTTCTAGTGCTTTGTCACTGACAGTAAGGAAATTCTTCCTAATGTTTGTATGGAACTTCCTGTGTTTCAGTGTCTCCCCTTTGCACGTTGTTCTGTTGCTACACATCACTGAAATGAGTCCACCCCCATCTAACCTGACTCCTGCACTTTAGGTATTATAAACAGCTGTGAGATCACCTCTCAGCCTTCTCATGTCCAGACTGAAGATTCAGATCTCTCAGCCCTTCCTTGTGCAGGTGATGCTCCAGGCCCCTCACCCATGTATATATGAGATGTCACTCTGAGTTTTAGGAGATGTCTCTTTAATGCAAGTGGATTTTAAACTGATGCTTCTCAGTGTATGGTGAACGTGTCTAAAGAATTCTTACATTGCAAGAAAATAATGCATCCAGTTCCAGACATCAATTCACACTTCCTAATAACCTGCACTCTTACTGTCTTCTGCAGATGGTGTAATCAGAAGCTTGAGTGTGACCTGAAAGAAAGCTTTCCCTTTTGCTTTTGACCGTAACTCTTGGTTCTTGCAACCATGTCAGAGATGGGTCTTACAAAAATTGTGGTGTTAAGTTGTTCATTCAGCTCAACAGATGAACTTTGTAAAGCTAAAGACTTACTGTTTCTGAAAGGCCTTGGAGTAGCTGAAGTTGAAAACCAGCAGTTCACAAGCTGGACCAATTTTTAAGAATCTCATTTCCTTCTCCCTGCCTTTGCATCCTGCAGAAAGGAGTTTGGCTTGCTGATTGTGCTCAGGCTTTTCCTCTGCAGGTTTTGGGAACACTCACCCTCTTGTGCAGTGGGCAGAGGGAGTAGGGATTTGGGATTTTGGAGCCTGGAACCACAGGTAAAACTGGTCTGTTAAACTTCATTTACAGACAACCTCTGAGATGCGTCAGGCTGAAGCAAGTAGAAAATGAGGTCCACGCACTCGTTAGTCAGATATATTGATTCATGCAAGTCAATCTTGTATTGCACGCATCGTTTTTCTGACATTAGAATCATTGAAGGGCATTAATGCATAGACCCCTGTATACAGAATGGCACCCGTGCTCCAAATGTCAGAATCCTGGGGTCACAAGGAATGTCCTGCAGCACTGCAGGGGCTGTGCTTGCCCACAGAAGCTTTTGCTGAGAGTAGATCTTCCGTTTTCAACCTGAGACGAGTGTTTGGAAAAGTCAAGTCTGACATCTTGGCATTTAAGCGTTGATTGGGAAGAAGGATATTCTCATTTTTCAGGTCCCCATTAGCTATGTCTGAGTCATGGCAGTGTTTGATGGCAGAAGCCAACTGCTGGAACTTAAAACTGCAAAGTTTTCTTTCACAGCTTCGTCATCTTGATGTGGCCCAGGAGGTCTCCCTGTACCCCCTGCTCCATAAAGATGTGGGAACCCTCCTGGTACTTCAGAGGTCTCAGAGGTTTTGATGATTGATGAGTGGTGTAAACATTTCAAGCCATCTATTTCCCCGGGGAGAAATCAGTCCAAGAAGCCCTGAGGCATTCTGTTGTCAACTATCTTCATGGCCACATTGCTCTATAACCTGTTGCAGCAGGCTAATCTCACTGCCCTAAGAGCCATCTCCTAGCGTGGTGCTCAGGTTGAAACCTTTCTTTCAGTGTTATTTGAGGGTGTTTCCCTCTTCAGTCTTAGCTTTGCCAGATTTAATTTTTTTCTCCACAAGGTAAAGTAGAGAAGAAATCATGGTTTAGTGGGGCGTGGTTTAGTGGTGGTGATGGGTTGGATCAAGATAAGTGGTCCCAACCTTCATGATTCTAGGAATTTGTACTGCTGAAGGTTTCCTCCTTTGCCCAATGGATGGGAATCCAGTCTTAGCACTTCTTGCTGGTTATCACGAGTTTTCGAAATATTTATTGGTAGGTTAGGTGTTTGAAATGCTTTCATTGTACAGTGGACCAATGCTCTATTTGTGCTGCTTGGCTTTAAGTTCCAGCACAACAACGTATCTGAGTTTCTTGTTGCAGTAGAGTGTTTTGAAACCCTTCTGAAGCTGTTTTATTGTTCGTCTTTGTATCTCTCGAGGCACATGATGTTAAACACTAAATGAAGGAGCTCCTAACGGTGCTGGGGAGGGAGGGATGATGTTAAACACTAAATGAAGGAGCTCCTAATGGTGCTGGGGAGGGAGGGATGCTGCTTTAGTTTTGTTTATTTTGTTTTCACGGGGGCTGCGTTCAAGAACTGTTTGTTTCTGTTAGCTTCATGCTTTCCCTTAACTTTCTTTCCTTGGTTTTCGTTCAGCCCCTCTCTTTCATAGCTCTGATGGTTGGCTGCTTCCTGTGGGCTTGGCAGCTGGTATTTTTCTTAAGCCCTTACTTACTGAGTATTTGACTTCCAGCTTCTGCTGTACTTGAGAAAAGCTCACAACATCACTTCTTCAGAACTGGCTGAGGATGGTGGTTCGTGTGCTGATGGCTTCACAGTAATCGGCCTCTGGGGCTTTTTGCTTTCTGTTGGTTTCTGCTTTTTTAAATGTGATTTTTCATCTCCCAAGTGTATGACTTCAAAGCCTTGATGATGAGAACAACACAGGAGCTAGGGACAGTCCTGCACAGCCCACCAATGTCATTCTGATGAATGTTCTGACAGGCAGACCAAGACTTCTGCTTGTTATTCCCCCCCCTTTCTTTGAAACCTTTGTCTATTTTTCTAGCCAGGAAAATGATGAGCAGTTTTAACCATTCAGAGCTGTGGTTGTTGCAGTACGAGCTGACCTTGGGTGCGAGCTGAGCCCTGCTGGCAGGAAGGCACAGCCAGCTGAGTACACTGCCCGCCACGCCTGGGCACAGGGCAGCTTGGATAACACAGGGCAGCCTGTGTAACACTTGGCAGCCTGGAGGTTTGCTATAATCGCACGGCGTTCTCCACAGGGAACATCCGTGGAAATATTTATGCAGCTCTTTGAGCAGCGCCTGCGGATTCCTGTACGGCTGGGGGTGCTCGGTGCCGTGTTTGCCTTGGTGGAGAGCTTCCTCCCGTGCGGTTTCCACTGCCACTTCCACAGCCACCTGTCCCTGGCTGTGACCTTTCCAAGTGACTTTTATAGCGCAACTGGTGAGAAGAAATGGAGCGATACGGCGTCGCTGGGGTTTGTGACTGCGTGAAATGAATAGGTTTTGCTTTTTTTTTTCTAGTTAGGAAGTAACCAAGGGCTCAGTTTTTTCTTCAGGCAAAAAGAAGCAGCAACCAACCCGCTCTCAGATGCTGGTGGATGAAGAATAAAGAACATCTATTTACTGATGTGTCCCTGTTTTCGGTGATATTCCTCAAGGACCAACCTGGGTAAACAACTCCGAAGCTTTTAGGTAAAACGCGTTTATTTCACAATGTTCCCACACTCTGTTTGTCCCCACGAAGTGCTCATGTCTGTACCAAGTGCTGGGGAGTGCTGCAGGCTCTGCGTTGCTCTGCCTGCGGCCGTGTCCCCGCTGCAGTGTGTCTTAATGTTAATCATTAATCCCTGAAGTTTCTGCTTCATTCAGCGTGAGGCGGTGCAGCCATTGGCGGCCTCTACTCGGTGGCCTTGCTCGATGGGTGATGTTCGTGTGGGAGCTCAGCAATCCTGGCCGGATGCATCGTGGAATGGGACGTGGCTGGCTCACAGAACAGCGCAGATAACGCCGTGTCTGAGACTTGTCACTGTGCCTTGTGCAATCCGTGCTTAAAAGCCAATTGCACCAACTCCCTTGAGGCACGGGACGGTGCTGCTCTGCGCCTTCCCTCGAGTGAGTTAACCCGAAATCACAAGCCTTGCTTCTGACGGATTGAAGGGCTTCACGCGTTTGTCAGAGCCGTCATTTATTTCCAGGGAAGTGCTCTCAAAGCTGTCCCCGTGCAGGGCTCAGCAGCCGGGCTGTCCTGCAGCGCTGCTTTGATGCCGGGGCTCGGGTCCCGCAGCCGCGCACCCTTGCTGTCCGTATGCCAGCTCTCTTCCCCAGAATAGCACCTCACACGGCCAAACCCAACGCGAAAACACACCTTGCTCGCTGCCAGCTTTGATTTATTTCCTCTGAGCGTCGCTTTCCTTTGGGGGGGAGAAGGGGGCGGTCAGAGATAGGGGCAGCGGGGGCAGGGAGCGCGGCGTGGGGCTGAGCCGTGGCAGCGGCGGGCAGTGACAGCCTTCTATCGGTGACCTGAGAGGAGAACATCGAGTCGCGTGTTTTAATTAAGCCCCAGCTCTCTCACGCCCGATTTCACCACGGTTTTGAAAAAAATAGAACTATTAGGAGAGGAAACCCGCACCGCTCCGGATCAAACCCCGTCCGCACCGCCGCGCAACGACGGCGGGGGCGGGGCTTACCTGGAGCCGGGCGCCTGGCCCCGCCCACCGCGTCGCTGATTGGCCGAGAGCCGCGCCGGAGGGGTGGTGGGCGTGGCGGCGCGGGGGAAGGCGGCGGGGAGGCGCGGCCGCCATCTTGTGCGTCGCCGGAGCCAGGCGAGCGGCCCGCAGCGTGGCGCCGCCCGAGCCCCGCGCTGCCCCCGCGCCCGCAGCCGCCGCCGCAGCCAGGGCCGCTGGCTCCCGCCCGGGGGCGGCGGCGGACGGGGCGGGGAAGAGCTCGGTGCGGACGGGGTCGCCCGGCGGAGGTCCCTCCGCCTCCTCCTCCTTCTCCTCCTCCTCCTCCCGCCGAGCGTCGCCCCGCGCTCCGCTCCCCGCGGGTTTGTGGCGCTGCGCCGGGGGAGGATGAACGGAGGATAAATGGTGCCCAAAGCGGACAGCGGCACCTTCCTCCTCCTCTTCCTCCTGGTGCTGAGCATCACCGAGCCGCTGCGGCCAGGTAGGGGCGGGGGGGAGGAGGAGGAAGGGGGGGGGGGGTGCCGGGGGCACGGGGCCTGCACCGCTCCTCGGGCCTGGGCTGCTCTTCGGCTGCGGGGCCGGGCCCGCCCCAGCTCCGGGGCTGCGCTGCATGGGGGAGCGCGGCCGGCGGCGCCCCGCAGGTGGCTGAGGAGCGGCTTTGAAAGCCTCGCTGGAAATAACGCGCCGCCCTGCACGAGCCGAGGGCCGGAGTCCTTCAGGTGCTGCTGCCCTGCACGGGCCCCGGTCAGCCCCCCCGCAGCCGCTGCCCCTGCGGTGGGTGCCGCGTTGGGTGGCACGGAACCGCACGCAGAGAGCCCCGAAGCGCCTCTGCCGCAAAGTGATGTTTGGAGGTTCCAAGAGAGAAAGCCCTGTTGCATCTCGGTGTCCCCGGTTCTATCTGTTTCGGGCAAGCAGTGGAGCAGTGCAGTTTTCTCGGTAGCTTCGAGGCACGGGGCTTTAAACCCCGTTAACTTTCTAGAAAATCTTGGTATTTGTTGACTGAGAACTACTACTTTTTGAGCTGCGTTGCTCACTCGTTTCTCTTTGGGTGTTGAACTCACTCAGAGCTCTTGCTGGGACGATCCGTAGCCCCAACGTGAGGCTGGCTCCACAGCTTTGGATGTGAGCTTCCCCCTGGGTGCTGCTCACTCTGTCAGTGTGACAGTGAGGACGATGGCAGTCCACTCGTGACTCTGAAATCCACTCGTTCCTTCCCTTCAGAGTAACTCTGATGACCCAAACTGATGAAACGTGGCACTGTTAGTGAACTGTGTTCGAGCAAGTTGTCGTACACCCGGAGCACAATTGGGTCAGTGTAGGCAGTCTGACTGAAATAACAAACTTGGATGTTGAAACTGCTGTGTGTGTGTGACTTGCTTTGTTTTATCTTGTTTTTTTGGCAGAGTTGTGTGTATGTTAGTGCTTAGGACGTGCACTTAAGCAGCCAAAAAGAGAAAAAAGTTGCTAGCCTAGCTGGTGTTCCTGCAGCTAGAGGCCTTTCTGTTGGTCAGGATGCAGTGTCAGCTCCATGTCAGGCACCTTCCCTTACGGCTGACACTGGGTGCTGTGGGCAGTCGAGCTGCTGGTTGGAAATGTTCAGCAGAGGTTTGTGGTTTGTACCCTTTTCCAGGAGTAGGCTTGACCCTCACCTCTCCGGCGTGGAGTTGAGCAATGCAGCCTTCGAGGGATTGGAAAACGGCACTTTCCATATAGTGTCAGAGCACTTGTTGCTGTAGTATGGTATCAGATCGCTGTTAGCATCCATCGCTTGGTGATAGAGGAGAAGTTTTAGTCTGAGTGTTGCTCCTTAAATGTTTTTCACTGTTGCAGTAATGTATCAGCTTTAAAGATTTGTGGTCTTGTAGCTGGGATGCTGGAAATACTTTGTAAACATTCCCCAGCTGTCATCATCTTGGTTTTACAATGCTGGTTTTGGAACCGTGTAGCATTAGGATTCCTCTGCAGCAACTCCACGTGGGTTGCTTGAGCCCTGTGTATGTTATCTCACCTCCCTGTGCCATCCCTCAGCTGCATGCAGGATGGCATCTGGAGCTCGGTGCTGTTTGAGGGGCTCCAGGTTCTCTTTGTGATGCCCATTCCTGTTTACCGGTGCCCTGAGCTGTCCATGGTGGTGGCTGTCTGTGCCCTGGGGAGAACCTTCAGGTCAGGTGCTGCTGTTTGCCCTCACCTCCTTTGCCAAGGTTTGCTTTTGACTTGCTTCACGTACTGCCTCCAACAGATCACCTGTTCAGTAAATTACATATTGTAGGGGCTTATCCTGGGATAAAAGGTGCAAACGGGGAAAATCTAGTTCATGAGAGTGCAGACTGCACAGAACCACATCTCTCATTTTAAATGAGGATGATGGCAATGAAGTCTCCCTTGTCTCCTGTGGGCAGGTGCATGGATTTCCTCAGAAGAGAGTTACAATAGCATTTGGACTTTGAATTTATTTTCCTGGTTCTGTTTGTTTTCCTTTCTGCTTCTTTAAACCTGTGTATTGTATCAACTGTCTTCCTGGTTTACAAAGGATGCCTGCAGCTTGCTTAACTTAAATCTGTACTTGGAGCTATCAAATGAGTGCTGTGGAGTGATGTGAGGCTTTATGTACTCTGAGATGAATGTGTAGTCCCTTCACAATTCAGTCCCAGCGAATCAGGCTCCTCTTTGTACTTCCATGTTAATTTGACACTAGCTTTGTATCCGTGTTCTTGCTGTGCTCTTCAGATAAATAAAACCTTCTTTTAAGCCTCCTCAACTGTAGTATCTTTTCAGGCAAGCTGAAAGGCAGTGATTTTACACGGGCTTATTTTTTTCTGCGTTTCGGGTGAGATAGATTTTAGTACACTGGGAGAGAAACATTCCCATTTCCTTTCTCCTCTGTTTCCCCTATTTTTCTGCATTGGTTAACAAAAGTCTGTTTTACACAGCTACCATCACTAACAGCCTTGGGTGCGTCCAGCAGGCCGTGACATCAGTGCTGGCTGTGGAGATGTGGATTCCTGAAGGTACCATGGGCAGCTGTGCTTTTTTCAGCCAGTGGTGGACTTTTAACGGTCGTTTAATGCCTCTGAGAATCTCAGCTTGAATTTGTCCCTCTTTTCCTTCCTTTTTGACCTTAAACTGCTTATTTCGAGCAGTGGCTTCTTTTTAAGCCATGATTGAGAGTTCCTTTATTATTTTTTTTTAATATTTTTTATTTCTCGGTAGAGCATTTCTCTTTATGTTTGGAAGCTACTCTTGAGCATTGGAGCTCAGTGCCTCAGACCTTTGGAACTATATGGGTGTACAGGGAATGGCTATCTTGATATCCCTGTTAAACGTGTGCTAAATGGACTGCAGCTGGTGATCAGACACTCGTTTTTTGAGCTATTTACCATGCTAGGGGTGGGCTTCATGTCTTTTTCAGGGTGCCTCACAGCATCTGCTTCAGGTTATCGAACTCGTCGCTGAGAGCTGTTGTTTTTATGTGAAGAAATATTTCAGCAATGTTTTGACAGGGTCACTTTGTACTGGAACTAAATTGGGTTTAGACACTCAGGCGTTTCTTTCAGTTGTCTGAAAAGCATCAGAGGTGGAAATCAAGAATTTGGTTTTGCAGCACAGTTTGAGGATGTGTAGAAAGTTCCTGTTTCTGTCAACATCCCATTGCACAAGTGAAAAGCAAAGGTTTGGGGGTTTCTGTGTAATATTGGGAACTTTGCAGTCTGAAGTAATTGGCACGACACATTTGAGGGTGTTGTTTAGTGGATTAAGTAAGATCATTGCTAAGGACAATAACGTGTTTTCATATTTAACAAGATACTGCTGTTTGCTAATGGAAAACACTTAAGCGTGGTCAGGCTTTATATTGGATTTTGTAATAGTGGTTTAGTACAGAGGCTTGTCAATGTAGGTCATTGGGCTTTCTTGTTACAGCATTTACCAGGCAGCTAAAAGCCAATTGAGTTGTTCTTGCAGCTTTTTTCTCCACCTCAAAGCTAGCTAGAGGAAGTAATTCTGTTATACCTGAGTTTGGCTTCTAAAACATTGAGCACAGCTTATCTGATTGGCGATACTTAGGGCGATTTGCCAGCGAGAGGTGTCTGATCGAACAGCCCTGCAGCCTTGGCTTAGAGTCTGCACTTCTTGCTGTGGTGCTTGGGTGCATGGCTGGAGGTTCGTGAGGTTGTGTGGAGCAGTGCTGAGGCCTCAGGGCTGTGCGGTGCTTGGTGCTTGCAGTGCCAGCTCCTTGCTGGTCTAAAGGTGTAGGTCTTAAACGCAAACAGAGCTCTGTAACGAGGAGTCTGGAAAAAAGCCCCAGTAAAACTTGTATGCTGGGATTGAATTTGTTTTTGACTCATTGTGTTGTATTAGTTGGTTCAGCTGAAGACCTAAATAGATCAGTCACAAAATGTGGCCCAGGCGCAGTGTTCCTCTCTTCCTAAAATGATTGCATCAGCAAGCAAGTAGGAGCTCTGATTTTGCTTTTTGTTCCCTCTCCACCTTGGAGAAAGCTGCAGTGAGTAATGTTTGTTCAGTTCCACATTGCTGCTAGCTGCAGTCCCCATGTTTGCATTCAGCTGAACTCCCAGGCCAGGGCTTGTTGCAAGGCAGAAGGTTTTCCTTGCACCTCCTCAGTCAGTGCTGCTGCATGCAGTCCTGCCCCCGGCTCAGCCCTTCGTTTTTCAATCTACCAGTTGTTTTTTTCCCTCCTCCTGCTATATATTAGTGTTCTCTTTTCCTGATGTGTTGCTGCTCTGCTGTTTGTTGCTGTTCTGAGCTGTAAGAGAGGTTGATGGATTTGAAAACTCTTCCTTGCAGCTGCTGTGGGTGAGGGACAAGGCTGGTGGTAGCAGCAGCAGCTGCGATGCTGTGAGATCGATAATTCCTAATGGTAAAGCAAACTTTGGGGTGTGTGTCGGCGTGCTGCTGTGTGTGCCTGTGGAGCAAGGAGGAGCGAGGGGCCTGCAGGCAGACAGCACTTTGCATGGCTCAGATTCTCGGAAGCAGTAGAGCAGAAGGGGACTGTGACAGACGTGACTTCTGTGTCCCCGTGATGGGTTCAGGAGTAGAGCAAGACGAGGCCATGGAGAAGCGCTGCTGCAGGCTCAGCGGTTGTGGAAGGGCCCTTGGACTTTTTTTTTTAGAGCTGGGGATTGGCACGACTGGTTCAAAGAGTTCAGAACTTCAGATACTAAGAGTGAAAGAGGTAAAATCCCCTGGTGAATGCCAGGAAGCCAGCCCAGAAGGTGTGAGAAACTGAGCAGTCTGCTTTCCTGGCTTCAACAGAAGCCGGAGGGGGACAGGGGCAGCTCCCCAAGGAGCATGCTCCTCATGCTTCCTGGGGCAGAGGCTCCAAACGCAGCCTCCTTCGGTAACGCTGGCTGGCAGGGTGTTGCTTGTTTTGCAGCTGCAGCATATGATTCCTGCCCAAGTACAGTGTTGTGCATGTGTCCACCATACGCTGCAGTTTTAGGGAAGTGTTTGCCAGCTTCCAAGACTGTTCTGGTGCCAGGGCCGGCAGTTCTTCATCAGTGCCAAGTGTGGGTTGGTGCCTGGCACTACCGTGGGACTTCCAGCCTCCCTCGGGGGTTTGTGTATCACAGAAGGTCTGTGCACGACAGACATAAACCCATGCATTGCACTTACTGTACAGTTGGTAGAGAACTCAGCTCCTTGGGTTGGCACTGATGAGATGTGGTAGAACTCCAGGAACGGAGTGACGTAAATATGTGAGTTTGGGGTTAGCCTTTAGTCTGCATTCCCCAAGGTGTCAGACCTCTGGTGTGTTGTGGTTTCCTGTGAAACTTCTGGTTTTAGCTTTGTGTTAGGGGGTCAGACCTCTCATTCTCTATTTGATGAACAACGTTTTAATTGTATTCATTATGTGGAGCTGCTGAGGAAGTTATTGTCAGTGTTTGATGCCTACCATTTAGATTATTGAGGAATACAAATTGTCTTAAGCTTAATGGGAATTGATAGTTGCCTCATTAAGTAAAGCTAAACAAAATAGCATTCTGCTTGCTAGTTAATTAAAATTAAATTTGGTTGATCTAAGCATTGTATTTGGTTTCCACTGTGTTTGTTGACTAGTGCATGGAAATGTAGAATTAGCTGTGGGTGTTATATGAATATTTGGCTACACTAAGGACGTTCCCCACTTTTTTGTCCTTTAGCTTACTCAGTTTTTTGGTCCTATTTTCATAAAGCTGGAGGAAGGAGGTGGGCAGTGGATGGGGATGCAGATCTTTCCCTCTGCTCCAGCACTGGGGGACAGTTCTGAAGAACACGGTGGGTTTGTGTGTATGGATTCACTTTGTGCTCACGCTTGTTAGCAATTTAAATTAAAAGGGTTCCTTCTGACTTAAGAGTAACGTGTTTTATTTGATTAAAGAGCAAAACCAAAAACCAAACGCAGACCTAACCAGAGGCACCCCCTGGTCCTGGCAGTAGCTTGGAGAGATGCTGTGCAAGGACGCTGTGCTGCATGAGTGCCCGTCTGTGGCTTTCTGAGCCCAGCCAGGTGGGATGTGGGTAATTAAGCCTCACGTTTTGACATAACAAACTCTTGCCCAGGCAGTTGTTTTACTGCGGAATGGGACATGGACAGATGTTGTGGTGCCCATTGCTGGCTGCATTCCTGCCGTGCTGGGCTCAGCTGGAGTGCTGGAATGCTATTCAGAGCATGACCATTTGCCACAGCAGCTACTTTGCAAAGGATAGAATGTGTTCTCAGCATCTGAGGTCGGAATGTTTCTGTGTATCAGATTTTTGCTTTTAAGCATTCTGGGTGCTTGCACATCAAGTCCTGTGCAAGACCTGAAGAGGAAAATGAAACAGGAGCAATAGGTTTTTGTAGCACGGGCTGCATTTGAGCAGTGCTCATGTGCATACATAGTCTCCTGTTTCCCCTTCGTGTTGTTTGAGACCATAACTTTCAAGGCTCTGTGAAGAACTTGTTCTCTTGGTTTAAAATTAAGAAATAGGGTTAGTTTTTGGAGAGCAGTGTCATTAAAAATGCCTGACTTCATAGGTAGGATTTTGTTGCCTACTTGCTTGGCATTAAAGGTTATTGCAGCAAGGCATCCTTAACGCATGCTTAACCTTCAATTATGTGCTTTCTTTGTATTTGTTTGGATTGCTCACGTGCTGAAAGTTTGGGGAGATGAATCCTGTACTGATACAAACAGTGACGTTAGCTTTTGTTTTGTTTTTCCACAGGGTGGGAACATGTGTTATCTTGCTGGAAGTCAATGGAATTGCTTCCTAATATCGCTGCTATCTGGCAGTTCTTACTTTCAGTTTAAGGGTGGTTACAAATTAGCCTTGATTGCTCTGATAGTTCTTGAATTGCTCTTATCACGTTTCATCTGAATGCTCTTCTTGTTGAAACTTGATCTAAAGAAAGTACTAATGTTGTTTGTGTCAAACTTTGGATTTGAAGTTTTCCTTTCCTTTGTGGTAAATTCTTATTTCTCTGAGTAACTGTTTTCTTGCTGGATTTTTTTTTTAATGCTTACAGTTTATTTTGCCCCAGGGAGTACAGATTCTTTCCCTGGTGAGCCTTGTTAAGTGAAAATAAGGCTTTGCGTAAGCGCAGATATTGTACCTTAGCTCTTCGTGCAGAAAGGCTTTGTAGTCTGTGTACTACTCTAATCCTGAGGATGCAGTGGGTTGGAGGAGAGGCACTAATGTAACGTGCCTGCGATTCTATGGGTAGTTCTGGTTGGCAGCTCCCAGGCAATGACTTGTGATGGGAGTCGTGCACACAGCTCTCAGATATCCTTCAATCCTCTGCGCCTCTTCTTAGGGGCGTTCCAACTAACATAGGCTGGTGGTGCATCAGCCCAGGACCCTCTGGGAAGAAGGAGCTGCAGGGCTTTGGGAGTCAGAGCTGATGGTGTAAAGCTTGCTCAGGATTACCCCAGCTGGGTGGAAAACTGAGGATGTGCATGCAGGCTTTGGTGCTGCCCTGGCATAGGTCACTTAGTACTGTTGTACTAAACATGAAGTCCTGCTTCAGTCTTCACTGCGTAGCTGAAGTCCTGAAAGAGGTTGTTAGTGCTGTGGAGATAGAGGCTTTAGTTCTGAGCCATGTTAAAGGGTTCTTGAATCCCTGAGGTTTTGGCTTTGTAGCAAATGATTCTTTGTGCCTGAGCCGTATGTTGCTCTTCCCTTCTGCTAATCTACTTATTATCATAATATAACAGTTTCTTGGGCAAAAAGAAGAAAAAAAAAAAGCTGTTACTTAGCTGCTGCCATCACTGTAAGGAAAATAAAGCAGTTTTCAGTCTGTAGTGCTGCATTGCATAATTCACAGACTTGTCGCGAAGTTCAAGTAGCAAGCTTTGTTTTCTATTGGGTTTTAGCAGTACTCAGAACTGGGAATTATGTGTTGTTGTTTTGTTTTTTTTCCTCTTTTTGTTTCAATATTGGAATAAGTGTCCGCAGTGATAAAGCACAAAGTCTTTATTTTCTTAGTCTAGGAAATCACAGCCAGGGCTCCCACTCAAGACGCTCCGATGTTGCGTTGGCTGAGTGCTGGCTCTCTTGCACTGCCTAAGGTTGTGTTGCTGTATGTGCTTTTTTCTTTTAATCCTTACTGGCATTGAATCTACCCTGCAGACAAAGAGCAGACAATGAATAGGAGTGAACAACACTTGCGAGCAGGAGGAAACTGGGTCAGTTCCAAGCTCACGCGGGTGTAGGTATAACATCAATGAGTCTGGAGGGGATGAGGAGAAGTGGGCTGCTGACATTCCTGAAGGCAATGTGAAATCTTTTGATGGATTTTTAGGGTCGTTTAGCATAACTCAGTATGACAGAACACTGAGTAATACACAGTCTTCATTAGTTATTCATTAGAATTTACAGTTTTCAGCTGGAGTGCTGTCACAGTTTTAATTACTTCACGAATCGGCATGCTGAGGTCATGCAGAAAATTGGAATGCCTGTAGTGTGTGTTATTTATTTATTGGGACTTACTTGTTCCTAAGAAGTGGTATTGTAACTTCAGGATCTCTGATTTTGAGGTGCTGGTTGTGTTTGGCTCTGAAGAGAGGCACTGTGGACTAATTGTGTTCAGAAAGCTTAGCGTGGGTCAGGGTACACACAGTCTGTAATAAGAAAAAGAAGTCATTTTGAAATTGAATGCATTTATTCTTTAATGTGTTAAAATATGAAACGATAGTGGAACATGTAGGTACAGATCTAAAGCACGCAGATTTCCTATCATAAAATATAAGTAAGACCTGTTGGTCAAGTTGAAAAAAATCTGAATAAGAAGAGTTACTGGCCCAAGCACTTGTGTGTTTTCCTTGCTGCTTAATCAGCTTTCAATAACAGTAATTACTTCTTCAGAATATTTTCTTGCAGGTTGATTCATCTGGTTTGATGCAACGAGCAACTCGTACATTGAGAAAGCAGGAAGCAGTTTTGTTTTCCTTCAGTCTGTAAACAAACATTATGGCAGAGGATCTGCCAGGTCTTGAGAAATCTGAGCAAAATACAATGTACACGAAGTACACACATCCTCCATTGTTCATTACAGTTTTAAGTACATGACTTTGTACGTGAGCTTGTCTTTTCCAGTGCGTGCCTTTCAGTTACAGTAATAGTTGGTAATTGAAATAACATTAAACGCTGGCTTTGTGCATTTAATCAAATTTTAATTTCATACAAATGAATCACAGCAGACAAGAACAATTAGCATAGAAGATGAAGAGTGGCATTTCTTTGTCTTCAGAATGAAACGGATTCAAATGCTAGCAGTGTAAACACTAAAAGCTGGCTTCCATCTGTAGTGCTGGCTGCCAAAAGAGTATCTTAATGTATCAGACTTTACTGACTGACAAATCTCTAAATTAATGAGAAATTAAGTCATAGCAACCAGAAGAACTCAGACCCTCATCATCAGTGACTGCAGTCGGAGTTTAATCTTAATGTCAAAGCTGTCCTGAAATGAGTAGTACGCTTCTGGGCTTTGGTTCAGAGCGATAGCTCCACTGCTGCACTGCTTCATACATGTGCCCACCTCTCCAGATGGGGGCTGCCATGGCTCTGGGTTCCTCCACTGCTCATGGTTGGTGCATCCGCATTAGGAATGCATGGCTTAAAAGTGAGGGAGTGTGTCAGTGCCACGTTGCTGGCTTGGGAAGTCTGCTTTCAGGCATTTGTTTTTCACCAGATTCTGTGGATGGCAAACATCAGTGCTTGGCTGGAATTTAGGTTCTGAAAGCTGCAGTGTATTCACAATACTCTTTACAGGAGGTGTTTGTTACACATGCACCTGAGAGCAGGTTCTGGTGTTTCTATTGCATGTGGAATTTTGTTGAGTGAATTTCTTTCCTTTTACATCTCAGTCTTTAATTGAGGGAATATAGATGGTCCTGTAAGACAGCAGCAAAGCATTTTCAGTCCCTCACTGGCTTGTTTTCTCAGAAGGGCTTTGGTGGCTCTGTAGTGCTTGTAGCTAGAAAGGTGTCTGCTTGGGCCCATGTGTAATTGGCTTCTGTCACTTGGTAGAAAATTTTTAGAGCTTGATGGTTTTTGCCCTTTCCAAATAATTATTTCCACCTCTGCCACTTCTCCCACCCCTGTGGTGACACGTCCTGGCCCATTATGAAAGCTTTCCTCATGGCAGCTGGATCGAGGTCCTAGTGCCGTGCTCAGGGCTGGCAGTGGTGGCAAGGGGACAAACTGTAGCTGACATGGCTTGAAATTAATGTGGACAGATGCTATCCAATTTCATCTGAACCTTGCTGGTTCAAAGTGAGCTCATCAAATTCATTCAGAAAACTGAACTCGCAAGGTGAACTCGTATTGAATAACACTTTGTTTCTTGTGGCTGTTACAGTCTTGATTTGATATTGGAAGCTCGCAATGAGATTTACTGTGTTGAGAAGTGATCGCAGGTGCTGCATATAGATCCTCTCAGCATTACTTTCAGTTACAACGCTTCTGTTGGGTAACTAGTTGTCCCTGTGCTTTCTGCCTAGAAAAGAGGAGAGATGAGTAAGAAATTAGTTTTATTTAAAATGAAAACAGGAGATGTGCTTGTCCAAATGCACCTCTGGGTGTCTTGAAGCAGAAAACAGAGGCTACAGTTAGCAGAGGGCTGAGGGCAGCATGCTGCAGGAGCCATGAACCGGGATTTGCCTGTGCTCAGGCCCCAGAAGGAAAACATTCTCAGTTATTCAGATTAAATGAGATAATTGGACCTGGAAGGACTTCCTGCATTGTTTTATAATGGAGAAAAGGTGCTCACTGCATGAAACCAGTGCAGCTGTGCCAGGATTTGGGACAGGTGGGTGGGTGTGCTATCCGTCTGTCATGAAGTCTTTCTGATTGATAATACTTGCTGTAAATGACCACTTTGAGTTCCTAGCAGAAAATCTGAAGTTAGTGCCCCATAATGCAGGGGGAGGAAGCTGATTGAGCCCTGTGTTGAAATCCGTGATGAGTGCAGTGAGACATCTGGCATTCAGCATGGAAATGGGATCGTCTTTGTGGGTAGAAAGGTTTTCTGTAGAGGCATAAGCAACCACCTTGAAAACTGCTTCCCATAGGAAACCAGGATTCTGTTACCAGGAGTATGTTAAGCTTGTAGACCTGATACAAAGCCTGTCAGTTTATGGTGTGTATAGTGGGTGATGCTGTTTCCATTGTGCATTTGCTACCCTTCTTCCCAACAGGTGCCAGATAAAATGAGTTGAAGAAACTGGAGGGTTGCACTGTGCTGTGTTTTTGTTTGCTGGTGCTAATACACCTCGGAGCAGAGCTGTGCAGGGAGTGTTGCAGGATGCAGCATGCTGCTGTGCCCGTGGTGCTCTGACAGTGACAAGGGCTTGGCTGCAGAGAACCAATAAATGAATTAATGGGCAAGGAGTGTGCCTGGTGGGTCCAGCCAGAGGGTGAGCCCATTTGGTGAGCGGCTGTGAGAGGCAGTTGGACTTCCTCAGCAACTGCATCTTGTTTGTCTTTGCATTAAACCACAGCAGGCAGCAAATAGAAGCAAAATGGTTTAGAGGAACCTCTTCCAGAGACCTCATGGGGAATGGGGTGCTGGAGTAATTCAAGGAGGTGTGAGCTCAGCTAAGAGTGCAGGAAGCGATACTGACAGTGTTTTCAGAACACAGCTTCCCATTTTGCACTGGGCTCTGCCTTCATAAACATGTTTGTACGCCCCGTGTATACACATTGTTCATAGAGGAGTGTCTGTACCGCAGGAAGTAACGACATTATGGCATGTAGGTGGCATATTTTAATGCCCATGATTTCAGGACAGTGTCATTACTTACCTGACCCAGCTGTGTGTAATTGTGCTTAGAGTGGTAGTAGCATGTATGGAAGCGTGCAAAGACCACAGGTGCTCTTTACAGGTAATGTAATGGAGCTGGGTAGAATGTGGTCTCGTGTGGGAAAACATCCACCAGGGGCTCATTGCTTGGAATGGCAATAAATGAACTTTAAGAAACCTGATGCTCCGTGCTGATATGTACAAATATGGGGAAAACAAATTGCCACTATAGTGATAGCGTAAGGGGGAACAATTTTAAACTGAAAGAGTGGAAATTTAGATTAGAGGTTAGGGGAAGTTTTTCACTTAGTGAGGCTCCGGTGCTGCTGCTCAGAGAGGCTGGGGACACCCCATCCTTGGAGGTGCCCAAGGCCATGGATGGGGCCAGGGCAGCCTGAGGTGGGGGGAGCAACTAGTCCATGGCAGGGGTTAGGGTTGGCTGGGCTTTGTGTTCCCTTCCAACTTAAGCCACTGTGTGATTCTGTGACTGAGCTGTGCTGCTGGGAGCAGGCTGGGAGTCTGCTGGAGTTCCTAGTGATTCTGTGGCCTGACTGTGTTCCAAGTAGGAGGATGTGCCCTAGGAGAATGTCCGAGCTTTGAAGACAAATGGGTGCTGTTAAATTTGGAGTTGATATATGATTTTAGTCTAATATCCAACTAGAAACTTGTTACCGATATCCTACGCCAGTTATGACTTGTAGGGATACAGCTATCGTTGAAGGCAAGTGATGGCTTATTTTATTATGTATGGCCATGTTGTCCAAGAACTTAAATGCATCCTCTGCTTCAGTGTGGTGATGAAGCATAGATGTATGTCTCAAGAAGGTAACTATTGCAATTAGAGCTTCCTCTCTTAAGCTGTTAACTGTGGACGAGAGAATAGGTACCTGTGTTGTGAATTTCAGGATACCTTCCCCCCACACTAAGCAAAAGTTATTACTTAGTTACCTACTTTGTTAGATCGAAATCAGCCGTGTGTTCACCTCTTTACAAACCCTTGTTTGATTAAAAAGAGATCCATGTTTAATAAGGAAAAGTGCTGGTTCTGTAAACATATCGTAACCAGTGTTACTGTAACTGAGTGAGAGGAAAAAGTGCAAATTGTTGAATAGTGTTCTCAGGGATGCTGAGAACTGGAGCTGTGCAGAATGGATGCACACGATGGAGCGATGAAGGTCCGATGTTCCTGAGAGAAACAGGGACAGAAATTTAAGCTGAATTATTAGGTTCTGACATTTGATAGATGGAATTGGTATGTATACATAAAAAGCTTTGAAAAACTGTACTTTTTATGATGCTAATTAGGACTGACAGAATAATGTTGGCAAGTAGGCAGTGCTGTTGTAGCAGCAGGCATTACGTGTTTGCAGATATTGACAGTTTCTTTTGAAGGATATGCTGATAGGTGGGAATTCTACAGTAGAGCTTAAGCTAGAAAGTGAAAACAGGTTCAGCGATATGGAAATCATTTCACAAATACTGTTCTTGATATGGCTCTAAATCGGACTGGTCAGCTGTGTGTGTCTGGTTGGGTCCTGGCACGTGTAATGGTTGGAGTGGAAATGGCATTGTGAATTTGTTGTGTAATGGCAGCAGTTAACAGCTGCCATGGTATTTTGTTAAACCTCAGCTCTGAGAGAGGTAGGCAAGCTATCTTACTGCCCCATAGGTTGTAAATGGGGAACACTGCTCCCAGCTGCTTCAGGATCTTGCAGCTCTCACTTCTCAATCTGAAGCTGGGCTCGGGAAGGCTTTGTGAATGTGGATTTCCCTTCCTTCTCTTGTGTTAGAGATGCCAGCTTATTCGCTGGTATGTGAAAGGAGCAGAAGTGAGAGTATGGTATAATTGTCTTGATAATCCATTTTAGAAACTGAAGAAAATATGTTGTTCTAACATAATCAACTTGTATCCTTGTTAGTATTTCATAAGTGGAAAGCTTACCACTCAGTGATAGCCATATTTTTTCTGGGTGAGGCTAATACAGAAGTAGCAACTGGTGGATCAGAGCACTGCATTTCATTGAAAGCTGAACTGAAGCATCTGTGACTGCAGGAACTAAAAATCTGTCAGGTAGATCTTATGTGTATTTTTGGTTAGGAGATATTTACTATGACTGTGTGATATAATTCTTTCACAAACCCTGGAAGCAGACCCTCCTGCAAACATCCAGTTGAAAATATGGAAGTGATGAGAACCTAAGCAGAGTCTAGCAGGCTGAGTTATCCGGAGCTTTAGCACGTTACACTGCAGCAATACATTACACAGTGACCAATTTATGTACATTACATTCAAAACAAAACACAGCTTCCTTCTTTTGCAGAGCTCCGCTGCACCCCAGGGCAGTTTGCGTGCCGGAGTGGTACCATCCAGTGCATCCCTTCCAACTGGCAGTGCGATGGGTGGCCCACCTGCGAGGACGAGAGCGACGAAGTTGACTGTCCAGGTGAGGCTGCTCTTCTCAGTGCCACTTTGTTTTCCAGCAGTACTTCGACTTCTTTTATTTTTAATTTCCTGTAGGATCATTTGCTTCTTTTTATTTGAGACTCTTTGGGAGGACTGTGCCTTTTACTAATAAACTTTATTGTTTCGTGTGCCTTACTCTACGTACATGTCTTCAGTTGACTGCATTGTACTTTGGTGCTGACAGTCTGTAGGTGTGCTGGCAGCGAGGAGGGTTTCAAGTCTGAAAAAGAGACTTTCTTTGCAGGGAAAAATCGTGCTGCAATTAAACTGAAATGACACGTAAGCCTGAGGTTAAGTTCTGAATTACAGTTTGTGTTCCATGAGGGCATCACTCAAACTGTGCTGGGTGACATTGCTGGACTATGCAGAGAGCTTCCTTTATTGCTACCTGTTCCGATTACACTTCATGTGCTTAAGTGGAGAACTTTGATCTGCCAAACAAACTGATGTATTTACTCTTCATGAGCTCACGTATGTTCTAGGGGCCTATTACAAGCAGCAGTTCTCTGCTGAAGCTGCCAGATACTGAGCTGCCTTTAGTTTCATTGTGTTTTTTATAATAACTAAAAAAAGAAGAATTTGAACATAGAATCACAAATATGAACATTCTCATTTGTGTTCTTTACACACTGGCCACTGTAATTCTTTTCTGATGTATCTTAAAAGGGAAAGGACCTATCGTTTTATTTGTTTGTTTTCTGACAGTGCTGAAGCAGGAATCTGAGAGCATAGTTGAATTCTAATTCAACTGTGGCACAATTCAAAACTCTTACCTCTCCAGCATGGCTAAGCTGTGCTCAAAAGCTGTTTTATGAAGCTCTTTGCCTTTGAGATACTGGATTTGGTTGAGAGAGAATCACATTCACATCAGTGTTCAGTCTGTCTGTGGTCATTCTGAGTTTCAAGCTATTTTAGTAGCAGAGGTGCTACCAAATAGTAGCATCAGTGTTGCATCAGTGTTTTACAGGAGGAAGCTGTTCTAAATAGCTGTATTTTTTTAAGTGGAAAGAGTAAAGCAAATCTAACACTCAGTGTTTGAAACTTTGCACTCGTTAGCTGTCTCCCCACTGTGTGCTGCACACGGATAATTAAAAGAATGTGCTCATGCCTTTTTTTTTTTTTTAGGCTTTTGGTGGTTTCTGTGAGTGGGTATGTTTGCAGGGGGTGGAGAGAGGAACTTCCTAGTTTCTGAAAATTAAGCCATGCCATTAATGCAACTTCTGTTTGAGGCTGTTATTCAGGATGTGGATGTCCTTAAAGACAGATGCTTTTATAGTTGTGCTGTCATTCTTCCTCCTTATTAGCTATTTTTGACCAAATATGAAGAGCTGGGGATCTGCAAGTTCTGGAGGTCAGTGAAAGTCAATAGCTCATTAAAAAGTCACATTAATGTTTGGATTTACTCAAGAAGCACTGGTATTGAAATATCCCATGAGTCCAAAACGATGGTTTGCCTACAGGATCAGTCAGCGGGCTGAAGCTGTTGCATGATGTTTGGAATGGGAGGATGATGACTCATTGACTGGGTCTATGAAGAGCATTTTGGTGTAAGGCTAGGGCAAGGATTTTAGAGGTGCAGTTTCTCAGTGGATGGGCTCAGCCTTTGGAGTGTAGGTCTCATTGGGCTGTCTGGCCTGTTGTGGTGGGAAGACCTTCAAGGAATGACAGCAAGCATGTGGGAGAGACTTGATTCGTCTCCGTGTCCGTATGCAGGAAAGGAGAGTAACCGACACAGAGACTATTAGAGGGGAAAATGATGGAAAGCATAGAGAAAGAAAGTGCTCCACTTGATGAAAAGATTAATTGGATAAGTAATTGGTGGAAAAGGCTGTGCAAAGTTAAAGCAGCCAGCAAGCTGGGTGTGGCAAGAAGTGAGATATTTGCACAGTAATGCAAGGAGGCAGCCAGCAAACCAGAGGAACGGGAACTACTGGTGTGGGTCATAAAACTCTATTATAGCTGTAACAGAAATTTAGTGGGATAGCATTGTGACCTGAGATGGGCGTTGAAGGGCATATGCTATGTGAACTGTCAAGAATAGGGACGAGTGTGTGTGCTGCTGTGCATGTGGATGGTATGTTGGAGTATGAAGAAGGACAAAATGAATTCAAGTTATGCTGCTGAGGCCAAGTTAAGCTTGAAAGAGCATGTATTTCTCAGGCTGGGGAAAGTCATGGGACCGACCAACTGCTGAGACATTGATTGGGAAACTAAAGCAACTAATAATAGTAGCACAAAGTCATACTCAGGAGTGATAACTTTCTTCTTTGGCCTCTGAATTAACAAGAGGTGATGCAGCTTTAAATTTAGAAAATACCTTTAAATTCAAATGAGTAATCGTGGGATGATTCAGCTAAATTTAAATACTTTGTAATTAAGGTTCTTAATTTCACTAAAGGCAAACTGAACACTAAAAGAACAAGTTAGTGAAGCCACTTGGGCTTGTGAAACTTGGAGAATTAAAACGTCTTCAAATTAAAAGGGATGGAATCTCTCTGAAGCATTAAGAGAAAGCTTGCAAGGAAGGGCTCGGAGTGTGATGCAAAGCTTTTCACTTTCCAGCCTTTGAGCTGCTAATGGCACACTGCAACGTGAGCAACTCGGAAAACATCGGTGGTGGCGGTGAGTTAGGTTTCTGCGGTTCTGAGGAGGGTGTGTTTCAATGACTACTTTGTCATTTTGCTATTTGCAGTGATTTAATATAAGGCCACTGGAAGTTATTTGGCACCATTCACGTTTTTTCAGCCTGATTTCTTTCACGTCAGTAATAAATCTCCTATTGAATTAAGAGAATCATCCAGTAATAAAATTGTTTGGCGATTGTGTTGTCTGAAGTACGGGAAGCATCCCAAACCACAGTACTACTTTGTTAGAATCATTTCTTTTAACATCTTCTCCAGAACAAAATTAGGTGAGGCATTCATTCATAGGCAGTCTGAATGAGTATATTAAATGACTTTTTTTTTTTTGTCAGACCACATGTGTCCAAAATATGCAACCAGAAGTTTTAGGGGAAGGAAGATGTCTCCAGCTGAGGTTGCTCATACAGTGTGTTCTTCTTCCACAAATTATCACCTGTCTTTCAGTTTGCTCATGGCCAGGAAGCTTCAACACTCCTTCCAGAAGTGTTCCAACCCTATGTTTCTTTGCTTAATGATACACTGGGAAAAGCATTTCCGTTGGTTAGTCTTTCATTTCCTTCCCTAATTGGAGTGTTTGTTCATGTATTATGAACTACAGTGTACTGAGATCTTTAAACTGTTGGCATTGACATACATTTTAGTACATCTCCTTCCCCCTCTTCCCCCTTTTAAAAGAAGCTAAAAAATGATAAATAGCCCCTGATGAATTGCACACCTTTTCTGAAGGCATGCTGAACTCCTACACAGAGCATCGTTTTTCCCCTCCCTTGTGGTGTTTGAGCTCCTTACTGTCAGGGCACTCCATGGGTTTGGCTGGTGCTCAGTACAGCAGGATGCTGGGCTGTTTCATCTGTTTCCCAGCCTGGCACGACTGAGTGGAGCTGCCAGACCTGAGAGGAATCACCCCTCTCTGTGGACATCTGAACTACATTTCCAGATCTTTAGGTGTGAAATTGGATTTAATCCTCAACTTCTCTCACCTCTCAGATTGCCAAAGACTTTCTAAAGGTTCGGTAGGTAATGTGCTGGTAGGAAAGTTTGAGGGATGGGGAAAAAGGTAGCTTTCATATTTCATTTTGACAAACTTTGAATGGAGAGATGTGCTGGATTTCCCTGTTTATGAGGGAAATGCAAACATTCCAGGCCTAGTGCTTTGAGTGTCCAAAAGGAAATGTCAGAAGCCTGTCCTCCCAAGTGCTTAGTGCTAGGCAGCATGCCCTTTGCTTCAAGTGTAGCTCCTCTTGCATTTAATTGCAGCTGCAGACCAGACCTATCGTAATGGTACATCCATCCTCATGAAGTGCTTGGCTGGAGTGACTTGTTTGCTGTGGCACAGGAGCTCTGGGAAACATTGCTTCTTCCCAAATCCCAGGATTCGCCCCTGCATGAGTCCTGACCCTACACATACTTCTCTTAATACTTCAGGCTCCTCTCTTCTGTCTGCCCTTTTTTTCTGTACAAAGCAGACTTGGGTCTGTATGGTAGCTTGCAGCTTCCCTTCCAGCTCCCCCGAGCAGTGTTTGCCATGGAGCACCGTGTTTGCTCCCCCCTGCAGCGCTGCCCAGCACGCCTCTGTTCCAGCCCGCTCCTGGCTCAGCTGCTGCCAGCTCACTTTTGTGTGTTCTCAGCACGAGTTTCTTCTGCACTGCCTGGCTTTTTGCATCCTTTCACATGGTCTGAGGGATAGGGACTACTGAGAGGTGCAGAAGAGGAGCATTCCCTGCTGCTGGGGGGCATGTTCATCCCTCACTGCGCCCAAGGAAAGTGCTGAAGGAAGCTCCTGTGGTAAATGCTGTAGAGCCAAGCTCTGTGGATAGATGTGGAAAACTGTGGAGAACTTAACTCGGAATAATGGGCAAGCCCCATTTGTTTCTGACCTAACCTGACGGCATTTGTCTCCTCCATTTTCCCCTGCCCCCAGGAGGAATAATAAGGCCTGTGTACATGAGATAGAGCTTTATTTCTGAGTTCTCAGGGCTGTGCTTTGCAGTCAGAAGTGCCAACTCTTGTTCAGCTAGAAGGCAGTTAGAGTATAAGCAAAATACCTTCCTTTTCCAAATTCTTCGCTTTTGTTCTGAAACAGTTTACCACCATAAATTGTGGTAGGAGCCATCCGGCATGGCAAGCTTTCCTTCTAAATAGGTAGCTTCAAATTTGAAACGGCTGAAAACAGTCACGTAATCAGACACGTTGGGCAACTTTCCTGATGGCATATTACTCAGCCCGTAAACATGCTGGAGTGAATTAGCGACTGTTTGTAAATTGGAAGGAGTTGCATGAATGCTAATCGTGGCCTGATCCATTTGGAAGCACTTCGGAGGATGTTCCTGCTCTGCATGCAGTGCTTTGCAAGGGGGAAAGTGAAACTGTGCCCAACGAATCATTCCCTGAACCCATTTTTGGCCTTCCCCTGTAATTAACACACAAATCCCATTTCTGGCATAGTCAAAACATAAAGCTGTTGTCTTGGCTTGGGAAAACATTGCCACTGCTGCTATCTCATGTGTGTTTCTTTAGTATTTAGAAAATGAAGGATTTGGGAAGTAGCTCATCTTCGCCAAATTAATAGCTTTCAGAATATTAACTGTGCACATAAGCACTAAAAATGCATGTTTTCCTTTTACAAGCACTGATGAAACATAGGTTGTGGTGTTCTGGCTCAGGCTGTTATCTGAGCACTCAGCTCGTGGCACTATTCCTTCTGAAGATAGAAATGTCTTTAATGAAGGAAACAGGAACAGCTGATTCTGCTGCATATTGCAACAGCACAATAGCAAACTAGTCCAATTACACCTTTTGCCATCTGAATCTGCAACTGCTCTTCATGACAGTCAAGTAATTTGCAGGCTTGTTAGCGTGGTCTTCCCTTATTGCCCTGGAAAAATGTGTCATCTTGCTTTTCTCAGAGACAGGAAATTCAGGTCAAATAGAAGCAATTTTATATTTGAAGAGCTCCAAATTATTAAGCAGCTGACAGCACTGAGCATGAAGGAGGACCTACAGTGGTGCTCTGTGCCTCCAGAACCTGCTTTGTTTCAGAGGCAGGGCTGCTGACACAGACATGTCACGTTAGCAAGTGCTGGAGAAGGAGCAGTGGTCCCCTTCTCTGCTGGTGTTTGACTGAGCTCACTTTGTGTGAGCTGTGGAGCTATTTTTCAAGGCGTCTGGCATAAATTCTGTCAGCTGAAGATGCTGACCCAAGTAACCCTTTGTTAATCTTGCATATTAAAACCTATGAACTCCTCTTTTATTCCTGGAGGAGTTAAATTGTTAAGTACTCGTGGGCGTTCTGTTTAGCTGTGAAGGGTCAGCCATATGGTGTTGCATCTGCTCGCACTTCAGAAAGGGGACTAATGCTTCCTGCATTTGGTTCTTTTATTTTACATGTTACCATTTAATACCAGGGGAAAATAGGGCTTCCCATGCTGAGCTCGGTTCATCTTCGATACAGTGATCTACGTTAATTATATTAAGACTTCAAAAATAACGCTAATTGAAGATTTGCTTTTTTAATGTCTTAGTAACGCTTTGAAGATCATAGTGTAAGTAGTGCTGCTGAAACATTAGGATTAACTGCAGTCCAATCCTAAAACTAAAAATAAATTGGCCTTTAATAAAAATAATCAGTAGTCCACATTGTTGAATTACTTTGCCATTTTATGCCCTTTGAAGTGTACACTAACTGAATTTCTTGGCATTAACTTCTCCCTGTGATAAATAGTCTGTTCCAATATTGAATATTGGAATTACTGTTTTATTCCTGTATGGCCATGTGAGTTCATTACACACAGCCATTTCTTAATGGGTGATCTCCATGGACATGTAATTCCTAGGGTAACGTGATAATCAAATATCCCTTGCTTATCCCATTAACGTGGGGAAAACTCAGTGTGCTGGTGCCAGATGATTGCAAAGCTACTCTGCTCTTCCTAGGCTCTCATCAGCAGTTTGTCCCAAGGAGTACATTGTCTGATGGTGGATCTTCTCAAAGTCTGTCCCCCGGGTAACACAACCAGCAGCCTCCAACTGTGTTTAAATTACCAGCAAATTGCTCTGGTTCTTTTGCTGTGTATATGTAGTTTGAAAGAAGGAAGTTTGGTTCGTGTAATTTTGAATATGTTTCAAACAGATAAGCCTGTTAGAGAAATCTATGTAGCTGCTCTCTATTTGGGGCCATAGCTGGTTTATTAGGTTTAGCGAGGGTGCATTGAGCTAATCAGCTTTAAAAGGAAGTAAGCTGATTCTTTTTATAAAAAATATGTCTGCGAGGCTCTTCGTGCTGTTCTGTTAGCTCGAATAGCAGCTGGTGGTATTAGGTGACATACAAGTAGGTATTTCGGTGCTTAAATTCTCAGATTTTTCATTTTTTTGTTTTGAGGTTAATACCTTATTTCCATATTAAACTTTGTGTTCATCTCAGTCTTTCTCAAAGGCTTCTCCTCCCACCCTTCCAGCCGTACTACCCACGGATTTGCTAGTTTTGCTGGCTGAGGCAGTGACAGCACCTTTGTGTGCTCATTTGGTCCTGGAAAGCCCCGCTCCCCTTTGTGGAATTACAGCTTGCATTGTGGTTTCCTGAGCTCCTGAGCCTGCTTGTCTCATGCACCCATTCTCAAGCCCTGACGCCCAGGTTAGGGCCTATGCACTTTTTGTTTCAGAAATTATGAGCAAATATTTGTTTCAGAAGCTTGAGAAGGAATAAAACACCTTGTTCTTCTGGCTGAGGAGGGATGTCTTTTCCTGATTTTAATTTTGTCCTAGATCTCAGAAAATGTGTTGAAAAATACATTGAAAAAAAAACTGTATGCTTTTGAGTGCACAGCTGGAGAGGAGGAAGTTCTGCAAACGAGAGCAGGCAGAATGCACTGGGAATGGTGCATTTGCTGCAGCAACTGAAAGGGCAAGTGACAAGATCTGTGCACGACTGCTGCTGTTGAAAATCTGCTGGAATATTTATCTTTGCAGGACTCACATAATGTTGCATTGGTTCTTTTCAGCTCTAAGGATTTTGGTTACGTCCCTAGTGTAATGGCCAGGCTGTTACTGCAGAGATCTGCCACGTTTGCTTCCCTACCTGTGTATCTGTCTTGAATTAAAACCCAGAGAAAGCTCTGCTTTGTTCCATCTTTCACTGGTACTGACTGCTCCTTCTTGTCCTTAGGCTTGACAGGGGACCAGCGCACTTACCATGGGAAGGAGAATGTGGACTCCAGGCATAATCGAGGGAGAGGAGGAGAGACAACCCGCTTCCACACCGTCAATGTGGCACAGCCTGTCCGATTTAGCAGTAAGTTGCAGCCTGGGAAATCTGGCCCATCTTTCTGCTAATTAGTTTAACAATTCAGACTAATTTTTCATAAAGGAAAATTAATAGCTTTTCTCTTGCACGTGTTTTTGGCAGATTTTAGTTCATTTTCGGTACTCTTGAAGAGTTCTGCACATTTCATTTATGTGTGCTGTTATAATGCATGGTTTATATAGCAGTCAGATGGATGCAAAGTATCCAACTTCCTCCAGACTACTTCCTGTAGTCTTGTTTTTACACAACAGAAAGCCAAAATCAATTGCTCTTGATTGAAGTCATTTTGAAGATATTTTTAAAGAAACTAAGTACATCTCAGATGTTGTGAGTTTCACAGCCTTTTTAAGATTAATATCCTTGAGGAATAATTCTTGAGAATTATTCTTGAGGAGTATTAGCCTTATCTAAATACTTGTAAATATTCTGCAGCTGTCCTTCTTGCTGATAGCTCATAGTAACTGATGCCTCTGAGTCTCTTCAGGCCCAGAACATTGAAGTCTCTCTTCTCTTATCTTGTTCTATTTATGCTCTGTGGATCATCCAGTGATTTGAGAGTGAGATAGCATTGATTAGATTTGGAGGTATGGATGGGGCAGGCTAGGAAGGGAACATGCAGAGAATAAGGCTTGGCAGGATTCTGGAAAAGTCAAGTGATTAACAAAAGTACAAACTCATCTCTTTGTTGATTTTTAGGATGGGGGAAGGAGAGGAGGAGCTTATTAAAAAATGGCATTTAGATCTGTCGTGGATTCCAGTAGCCAATTTGGTAGTCAAATTTGTGGAGGACAACAAAGCAATTTAGTGACTGATGCTGCAATATCTAAAATGATCTGCAGTTTGATTTTAAAATTGTATTCAGTTCCATCCTAGTGGCATGACCAGTAGATCTTAAAAGATCCCATTGCTTTTTAAATAGAAATGGAGACTGGGGAAGGATACTTAAAGGGATTCAAATCTAAATGCGTGTCATTATTTGATGATAAAGATCACTGTTTCTGAAGGGAGTCCTTAAGCTTGCAATAAACATAAAACAGTTTGTGAATTTAAAGTACCTTACTTAGGTGTCATGCAATATTAATACTGCAAATGCAAGTGCTAATATTGTGTTTCGTGTCTTCTAAATTTCATCAGCGTGCCTCTGTGATTACATTAGTTAACCATCACCTCCAAGAATGCCAGCCATCGAAAGCCCATGGGTCTGTCTCATCCACAAATGCCTTGAGGCTTTTGTTGCATATTCTCTTCTGAGAGAACTGAGAGAAAGCAGAGACAACAGTTCGTGCCATCACCTTCTTAATTCCTAAAGATCCACTTTGCAGTGACAGTTTGCCAAGGCAAACAACCATTACCCCAGAAACCCCATCATCTTCAGTGGTAGGCTGAGCAGGGGTAGGCAAATGCTACTGTGGCCATTCCTAAAAGAATGCTGAAAACTTTACAGCAAGCTGGGCTTGTTGCTAAACCTCCTAATAGGAAGATGCAATCATTAAGTTGTCTACCTCTGGTTTGTGCTTGCTGCTTGTTTTTGACTTGAATTGATCACAGAATTGTAGGGGTTGGGAAGGACCTCTAGAGATCATTGAGTCCAACCCCCCTGATCAAAATGATTGGATTTTTAAAGCTGTTGAGGGAAAAGCTTCCTTAGTAGATCATCAGTCTTAATTAAAGAATTTAAAGGCTGTGACAGTGCAATGAAGCATCATTAGGAGTTTTTCAGTTCATTTAAGACAAATCCCTATATGAAAAGCCTTAGTAAAGTAAGTCTCCCATGAGCTGTAGTGCGTGCATCTCATACTGGTGAAGTAAAATATGGACTGTGTGTTGGGTATACACATGCAAGTGTTTACATGTTGCATTGTCATAAACTGATTAGGATGTATTACCTCAAGGATCCTAATTTGGGGGGAATGCTTTCCCTTCTATTCTTCATGTTTCCTAGGAAAGTGCCCAACAGGGTGGCACCACTACGAGGGCACAGCCAGCTGTTACAGAGTCTATTTAAATGGGGAGAACTACTGGGACGCCGTGCAGACATGTCAGCGGGTGAACGGATCCCTCGCCACCTTCACTGCAGACCAGGAGCTCAGGTTTATCCTGGCACAGGAGTGGGACTTGGAAGAAAAGACATTTGTCAGGAAGGACCAACGTAGGTGAGTATGAAGGAAGGAACAGAGATCTCACACGAGAACAGCTTCCCTGAGGTATAATTGCTGGCAGATTTGCTGATGGTAGCATTGATTTCAGGGTAATTACCTTGCAAGAGCATGCTGTAAGAGATGGCAGTGGCCATCTCTGGGTTTCGTGTTTTAAGTAACATTAGTAGATTAGTAGGCTACAATTCACTGTGGTTCTGTTTTCAGGCTGCCTCAGCTCCATGTTAGTAATCTTGAACTACCGCAGGGAGGATGAATTTTACAGTGATGTACCGCCACACTGTGCTGTACAGGAATAGTATTTCTTTAGAATGTTGAACACAATTTTTGTTTCCATTAAGTACCAGTATTTCTGATGAAGACTGTGAGTTTGAGATGAGAGTGGTGTAAAATGCCATTCTGAGCTGCAAGGACTGTGTTTTGGTGACTTAAGATATTTCATTCTGCTAGTTCACAGCAAACCATTTATTTGGATGTTTGTTGCCTGTGTTTTTGAATTCAAGGTACTGTAGTGCTGTCATAACGATAACGTGTTGCTTATGCATGGAAATTGAATCGTGAGCTGTCTGTGAACATGGGAAGCTGTCAAGTACCTTTATCCCTCAGTGTTCTCTCTTCTTACTTTTAAACTTATGTGCTGAAATTTTAAGGAAAAGGTCATCAGAGTGTTTTCAAAGTTAGTTTTTAATTATGACTGTATCGTTAAGTTTCGTGTACTGTTTTTGCATTTCTTAGTACTATTTTTAGCTTGTATCTTTAGAATAGTATTTAATTTTTTTTTGTAGGTTCTGGGTTGGATATCAATATGTAATCACCAACCGAAATCACTCTCTAGAAGGACACTGGGAAGTAGCTTACAAAGGTAGGCCTCTGCAGTTATTACTGAGCTGAATGGTTCATGGATGCTTTCTTAAAGCGTGGGTATTTTCTGCAGGAATTACATCATCTCTTTCACTGATGTAGGGGAACTGCTTTGCCTTACAGTATCAAAACAGAAGTGTTTAATACACATGCCTTTTTTCAAGTGTAAAATAACTTTTCAGTGAGGTATTGTAGAAAGAACATGTGTTATTCAATTTATCTGGATTTTTCCCCTTGATAAGCTGAGAAAAGGAAAAATCCACTTGGTAGCATATCATTCTTTGTGTTGAATATCTGTATTAACAGTTGGTTCCCAATTCTGCTGTTTGCACAGACTGATGTATGTTATTATGGTATTTGAAGCATCAGCACTGTGAACTCCCTCCCTGCAGTATAGCCCTGGAAAACTGCTCAGAGTAGATTTCTTCTCATATACAGCTTCCACTGATGGGAAATTTGCAGGAATAACTGTCTGTTACATACGGATGCATAATTACGAGCAGAATTCTGGGAAACAGTTGGATGTTGAAAAATAGTGCTTTTGATGCACGAGGAGCAGTTGAACCCTGCATAGCTTTCCAGTGATGATGCTGTTTCACTGTGCTGCCGTGCACAAAAGTATTGATTTCTTTTGTCATTTACCTAAAAGGGTTTGATTGAATATTCAGAGGAAACTGCTCCTTCTGGTGCAGGCAGGAACATTTCTGTTAGTTCCTTCAAGGAAAGCATGTACAGGTGCCTCCCAGCATCAGCGAGATGATGGGGGAGATGGGGGGTTCCAACTTTTTGTCTAAAGGGTTAGTGACCCCTAACTTGGTCAGAACTGTTCATACAGGTAGGTTTTGCCTATGAACTCCAAGAAAAAAACCGATTCTCCTTAGAAGGACCTTCCTTTGCTCTTCAGAAAGTTGACTGCACTGCCATCTGCTGACCAAGTGTTTGTGACCAGGGAAACATAAATCATAGAAAAGAGCAATGCCTGTTTGTATTATAAGTTGTATTTATCTTGGTGCATCATGTGAATTTCAGCCTTCTCAGTGCTATTTAGTCTTTCACTTGCAAGGCATTTATTTACTAAAATAATACCCATCTGAAATAAAGCACGTGGCAGTGTTCAGTAGCATCTGAAAGCTTAAGTTCCACTGAGTTGGATCTGTAGTAAGGCAGTGAATTTCTAGTATCTGTTTCAGAAGTGATTTAGGGTCCTATAGCTTGAAAATTTTAATCCACTAGTGGGAAATACGGATTGTAAACCCTCAAAAAATCATGAGGGAACCTAATTGCATTAAAAACCATCAGATTAAGTGTTGAAAAAGACCATCACGTGACATGACTGCCTAATAGAACAACTGCAGGAGCTGAACTCAGTGTATAAGCACACAGATTTGGAAAGCAGGCTCCTGAAGACCTGTCACACAGACTTATTTTCATGATTGTCCCTTGGTCTCACATTAATCTGCACTACTTTGAATACCAATTGATTTAACAGCTGACGTGACAGTAAGACACTGGTCAGAAGCCAAATTTTTCAAGTTGTGCAATGCCTTTACCACATTTTCCACAGCCTGGTGTGGGAGAAATAACCTGATGCTAAGTCCCTATTCTTTTGAGCACATCTCAGTGCAGTCTTTTAACAGTTGCATGGACTGGGAGGACCAGACAGCAGATACCTCCACGCAGCAGCATCACAGCTGTTGTTTGTTTAGCTGTGTTTGGCACTGCACTCTGAACGAGCAGCAATGGCTATGGGTGTGTGATTGGTGTGAGTTCTTGCTCCACGAGCAGTTGGGCACACCTTAAGGTGTACTGGTCCCTGCTCAGTTTCCCCTTAGCAGATCCAAACTGGCAGACACAGGACCCTGGAGAGAAACATTTGTAGAGATAGCAGAACATCACTCCTACTACTGCAGAATGGCAGAATTGCATGGCTCTTTGAAAACAGCAGCCTTGTCTCTGTGAGTCACCCCTTCCCTCCCCACTCTTTGCCTTCCCCCAGACTGCTAATGGAAGCTAAAGCTGAGGACAGTAGCCCTGGTGAGCGTTGGTGTGCATGAAATGAGTGACACCACAGAGCCTTTCTGAAGCTTTGCTTACCCCCAGGCTGCTCATACCAACACATCTCGTTCTAGGCTCTTCAGAAGTATTTTTACCCCCTGACCCTATCTTTGGTACGGCTATGTCTGAAAATGAGAACGTTCTTTGTGCCCAGCTTCAGTGTTTCCATTTTCCCACCCTTCGGCACCACGGTTTACACAGCTGGTATGCTGAGAACTGCTACGAGAAGTCATCATTCCTCTGCAAAAGGAGTAAGTTGCTTTCAGTTTAGTGTTAACTGTGTGCTTAAATATCCATGTAACAAATATTGACAGATCTGTTAGCTATCTTTTCTGACTTTTGTCCAGAAAATTAAAAAGGAGGAAAAAAATATTAAGACTTTTACTTGAAATAGGAGCATCGTAATGGGTGGCTGTCAGCCACAGTGCAGTTTTTCATGCATGAAAAATATATTTTTAAGCAGCTAGGTAGGCTTTTCTTGGTCAGTATCACTCTTAAATTGTCAGCACCATGTAAACACATATGAGTAAACACATATTTGTGGCTTATTTTTAAATAAGGCAAGTTGCTTCAGGCTATAGGACCCCAGAGCAGTCTGTGTTGCTCTTCTCTGTTTTACAGGTCTGTGGAATGGACAGTGGGCTAAAGCCACCTGAACTTCGCTGTGCAGGAATGAATGTGCAGCTAAAGCTAGGGAGTTAATTTGCCTGGCCCCCTTTTTAGGCCTGACCTGTTGGGAGTGTCCTGCAGATCTGATCCAGAGAAGGTTCAGTTGTTTTAGGTACCAGGAGGCTGGGAGGGAGTTGCAGGAGACATGACATTGAAGCTTGTCCTTCTCAGACTGCTTGCTTTTCTCTGTGTCCTGAAGAGGACACCTGAAGGCGTGTCAATTCCATTAAGTACTTAACATTCACATTGTCAATTTTGAGCAGTAAATCATCCCTGCACATCTCCAGACAATCCATTTATCTTCCCCACTCCTTTTAAAAGTTGTTTTGATGCTTTTAACTGATGATCTGCTTACGTTTACGAGTCATGTTTTGTAATAGATCAAACTGGACCTCTGGCAGGCTCACAGACACTTTGGTATTGATGTGCTTCTGTTCTAGGCCAGACGTGTGTTGTTGTGGGTATTGATGTGCATTTCTGTTCTAGGCCAGACGTGCGTGGATATCAAAGACAACATTGTTGACGAAGGCTACTATTTCACTCCAAAAGGGGATGATCCCTGCTTGAGCTGCACGTGTCATAACGGTGAACCAGAAATGTGTGTGGCTGCTTTGTGTGAGCGGCCCCAGGGATGTCAGCAGTATCGCAAAGATCCTAAAGAGTGCTGCAAATTTACGTGTCTAGACCCAGGTAAGACTCAGACTTCGACGCAGTTTTATCAAGCAAAATTGCTGCTCAACTTGATTGCCTTTGGGTTTAACTTTGAATGCATCCTTCCAATGCCTCCGCACTGCTGGGTGTCATCCCCATCTGCAGAAAGAATCCCAAATCATAGGAAATGAAAAACTTTTTTCTCTTGCTAAAAAACAGTCGTCCTTGATGCTACTTCAGAACAAGCTTTTCTCCTCTATAGAGGTTGACAGTAGCATGGACTTCTAATGGAGCATTTTGGTAGCTTGTGATGTTTAGCTGTCATGAAAGGAAAAGACTTTTCTCTGGAGCACTAATTAAGTGTCTTTTCCCGGACATGATTATCTATATGTGTGGAAGTTTGCATGCAGGATTCATGTAAGAAGCACTATTTGTAGATTACATTAATCATCAGGACATTCAACTTTACTTATTGGATTTGGCACTTCACTGCAGCTTCCTGTTCTGGATCAGTAAAGTCTTAGGTATACGGCTTTGTCAGTTGCCCACTGGGGGTGTGGCTTTTGGGGTGTTACTTTCATGAGAAGAAACTTGCAAAAAGAAATGTCTCTTATTTAGCACTTAACTGTGAAGGTAGTCAAACCCTGGAGCAGAATGGTTGTGGGGCCATCATCTGGAGGAGCTGTTTAGAGCCCTAATGGACACGGTCCTGAGCAGCCTGCTCCAGTTGAATCTGCTTGAGCAGGGGGTTGGGCTAGATGATTTCCAGAGCTCCCTTCTAACCACAACCACTCTGATTTCTTGATATTCTAGAAGAACCTGGTCTCATCTGAGTGCTTTAAGAAAAGTTCAGATCCTTCCAACATGGAAAACACAGGTCCACTCTTCCCATCATAAGCTTCTGTTTCAGTCATTGCAAAAAAGGGATGCTTATTGGCATCAAGATCTGCATTTGTTCTTAGCTATGTCTAATCTGCACAAGTTGGCGATTAAAGGCCACTGAGCCCTCCTTGCTGTCACTTACACCCATTCTGAGGGCTGAGTTTCGCAGATGTTCCTAGCTAGTGTTGCAGGTTGGTTGAGGAGAGAGTGGGGAAAAAGCAAAAGTCTTCCTCCCACTCTTATCAGCAGAATTAAGATTGTCTTCGCTTTTTCTGTCTTCAGAATGAGTGTCAGCAAAGCACCATCCAACAGACAGGATAAGATGACCTGGGATAACCTAGTGCCTTGTTCTTTAATTCACGCTTACACTGTGGGTCTTAATTATTTCACAAATACTGATTTAAAGAGTGAATTTTACCACATCCTTTCTGATCCTTAAGCTCTTCCTCCTATGCTGATGCTAAATGAGACTGTTTCATTATGCTCTGAAGTGTTGGGTTCTTTTTGGTGGTTTATTTTTTTTTTAGTAACTCAGCTTTTGAGGGAAGCATCATCAAGCAGTTGTCTAACTTCCTTCATAATAAATAATGATAAACACTGAAATGTTGAAATGAAGCATCTCAGTTTTCTTTCTGGGTGTTTATAAATGACTATTCCAGCTGACAAAAATTAATGAATTACTTTCTTTAATCAGCATGTATTTGTCTTTGTCCAGTTCTTACACACGTCTTCCCTAAGCTTTGTTACAAAGGAAAAAAAGCTGTTTTACTAATCAACAGTAAGTGAATTAATCACCCAAGGAGGGACTGGGGGGAAGTAAATCTTGCTGTTGAGTTGGCAGGTAATCAGCTCTTGTTGTGTGAGTGGGTGAGCAACAATTACAAGTGGATAAAGAATGTTACTCAAGTACTTGGTAGTAGGGGAATATTTCAGTGGTAGGAGTAAGCTGAGCAGTCCCAGCTGTACTACCTTGAAAGATGCTTCTCATTTAGTTGAAGATAAATAGCACAGGAAAATCTTTTGTGTACTGATGCTGAAACTGAAGTCCGTTCCCTCTTCTTGGATGTGGGGCTCTTGTTTGTACAAATCTGGAACACTCACTTGTGAAACAGTATTAAAAGAAGCAAAGTATTTGCAGGAGCTGCTGGTGCAAGAGCTTCTCTGGGTTACAGGATGCTGCTGCTGTCCTGAGTGTGAGACAGCCTTCATGGAATAATCTATTTCTGTGCATGTAGGATGGAAATCTCAGTGATGACTTGTCTTGTTCTGTGCAAACTGGGTCTGGTCTCTTTTTTTAATTTTAATCTAGGACTTCATTTGACAATAGCTTATCCAGCCAGACAGGTTGAGGGGTAGGAGCTGTCAGAGGCTGCGAGCAGGATGGAGGAAGCCTGGACTCCCCAGGAGGTCCAGGATTTGCGGCTTCAGCTGGCTTGAAGAGGCAGTGCCAGGCTTTGTAGCCAAAAAATTGCACCACACTTTGCTGCATTTATGTTTTGCCAAAGTCATTCTATGTAAGGCAGCTGTTGGGATCAACTGAGGGTGCTCATCAAGTCACCACTGCCATATAACGAAGGAGGAACAACCACAGGGCTGTGCTGGTCAGGGTGTTGTGTTGATTGGTTGCCTCTGGTGTGTGATGGCATCACCTGAAGCCATGGCAGTGGGAGCTGCTGAAAAATTTGGCAGTGTAGAGGTTTTTGTGTGGCACAGCCAGGTTTGAGAGGGTGTTGTGTTGGTGTTTTATGAAGTGTGCTGTTAAGTGAGATACCAGGGGCCAAGAATCTGTCAGGGGATAAATACCAGCCTGTTAAGCCGTGAACTTCTAATGATGGGTAAATATGGTGGATTTTTCTTTTGCTAGCATTTGTAGAAAACCATTATTTACAGGTTTGGTGAGGGTTTTAGTGTTCTTCTGTAAGGAATCTTGTTAGAGATTTTGCTGTAGAGGAAGTACTGTAGAGAGAGCTTTTGCAGCTGTGTTGGATGCAGGAAAGGAGGGAGGCTGGGACCTAGCCCTGCAGTGCCTGGCGACAGAGCTCATCCCTGCTGCAGGTCGTGTTCCTGTGTAATCCCAATGTCCGGTGTGTGCAGCTGCCGAGCCACATCCAGCCTTGGTGTGCTTCTCATTCTGAGCTCTTTAATTTGTGCCAAGAGTGATCATTTGTTGTCTATTGTCTTTGTGTAGAGTGCTTGTGTACTTGAATGCTACTTAAGCATGATTAAATTGTGAAATCTCTCCCATGCCTGGCAGTGACAGAACAGTGATCATTTGCTAGCAGCAGCTTTCCCAGTGTGGAATGGTTTAGCTAGGGTCTAAGCTTGTGGATCTCATTCTTGTCCTGTCACTTGTGCTCTGTGATTTTAGGGGAGTGTCTAATTCCTGTTGATCTTAAACTCTTGAGTTTTTGAAAGATTGCTATCACGTTGATTCATCTTCTAAAGGTATTTTTAGTTCCTATCATTTAATTTTGATAAGCACACTACCTACGGCATATGGAATTCGAATGACTACATCTTGGTGATCATGAAAACGTTCAGAGATCCTGTGGTATAAAAGATGAAAGTTTAAGAGTTGTGTGGAAATCCTGGGGCCTTTCCCCTGGCTTCCAGGGTTGCTGTTTTCTGTAGTGCAAGACCATCAGCCACACCAGGGAGACAAGCTGATGCACAAAGAGCTGTTGACCTCTTGGTTTTCCCTTTTTCACATACTTGAAGCCTTCAGCATTTTGTTGAGTAACGTATTTAGATGTTCTTGCAGTAAGGAGATAGATCTCCTAATGATTCATCACTTTTTTCCCCATTTTTATAATGAGGAGAAGTGTTAAATCAGGCTAATGAATCTCCACTCCGCGTTTCTCTCCGTTACTGACAAAAGAACATCAAGAAAAATGAGTCCTGAACATAAGTAACAGGCTTCTTTTTTATATTTTATGGAACAGATGGGAACAGTCTGTTTGACTCCATGGCTGGTGGGATGCGCCTGATAGTTAGCTGCATTTCCTCCTTCCTCATCCTCTCTCTGCTGCTCTTCATGGTCCACCGGTTGCGCCAGAGGCGGAGGGAGCGCATAGAGTCTTTGATCGGAGCCAACTGTGAGTACCCTGTGTCTGTAGTGAGCCTCAGCCTGTGCCTGCGTGCAGCGTACAGCTGCTTCAGGGTGAAAAGAGGAGAGAGAGAAATCTGCGTGGAGAAAATCAGCAGAAGCCTGGTTGTAAATAGTGGTCAGCACTGCGCCCGAGTGAGTGCAGCTGTGTACTGGCTGCCTGAGTGGGTCGTGGTTTGTATGGTGTTATACCACTCCTCACTTAAAGAAAAAGCAGTGCTTATCAGTGGTTATTCTGAAGTTGATATGTGGAAATGAGAAACGTCATGGTCGTGCTTGTCTTTGTGTGTGTGTGGTTTATTCAAACCTGTGGGTTCTTCACACTGTTGTAACTTTTTATCCAGTAAAGGGAGAGTACTTTTCAGTTTCTATGTGGTCCAAATGTGAAGGATCTTCTGTGTGTCAGTGATCTCCTTAGTTGGCAGAATTCAGATTCAGGTGTACCTGTGGTGCAGGGCAGGCAGGCTGGGAGCAGATGGCCTTGGGCTTTCCTGTGTAGCTGTGGTGAGCTGACCCACAGAGGCTTTTCTAGGTCTTCAGGAGACACGAGTTCCTTGGCTGTGAAAGAGGTGTTGATATGTCTCAACCTGAAAAAGAGAACATGGTATCAACTCATACCTTTCTTCTTCTTCTCTTGAAATAGTGCACCACTTCAACTTGGGCCGCAGAATGCCTGGTTTTGATTATGGTCCAGATGGTTTTGGAACTGGCCTTACTCCACTACATCTTTCAGATGATGGGGAAGGTGGGGCATTTCACTTCCATGATCCACCACCACCCTATACTGCTTACAAGTACCCAGACATTCAACATCCAGATGACCCACCTCCTCCGTATGAGGCTTCTGTCAACCCAGACAGCATCCTGTGTTCCACTCCAGGTATGTGGGCACTAACTTCTCTTCTTTTGTTTTTAATTTTTGGTTAGAGAGTAGGTGATTTTTTTTTTTTTTAATTTCCAATCTGTAATAATATATCTTAGTAATGGTGGTAATCCTGTTTCCACGATGGAAGAGGTATGAGTTAAAAGTATCATTCAGCTTCTTTGTTTCTTGTGGATCACCTAAGTTAAAATCCATGCTGCAAGCAGCAGAGCTGTTCAACCTTAGCAATTCTGAGTTGTTGATGGGCGATGTAGTTTCCATGCTGATACCTTTTCTGGTGTTTTGGAGGTAGGTCTGTACAGACTGGGATTAAAGAGCAGAAGAAATGCCAAGTGCAAGAAATTTTAAACAAAATACATCCAGCCTCTTCCCTACTCCCCACACCCCCTCACCCACAGCCAAAAAAAACTGACCAAAAATACCACTTTTTAATGATTCACCCGCTGCTTTTCAGTTTTGCAGCTGCGATATTAGCATACTGTAGTCATTCCACTTTGGGATTTGATAGCAGCGTATCTCAGAAGATCAGTAAGATATTGCACTAATCAGTCTTATTTATATATCACTGCTTTATTTTTACTACATAATTCTCCTCCTTTGCGGTGTCGTATCTGTGCGTTAATACAAAGCCAGGAAAAACTCAGAGCTTCCCGAAACGCAGAGTACATTTATTTGGATATGTGGAACGATGCTCTTCACCCTCTGATTCTGCTTTTTTCTTTCCTCCTTTCCAGATGGAGTTCTTTCTCAGACTGTGCAGAGTGGTCCTCCATCACTAGGAAACTGTGATGTATCCCCGCAGCTTACAGAGGGGTCCCTTCCTCCCTCAGTCGGTCCTTCTCCAGTGGAGCTGGAAGACTCTGCTGACAGCAGCACCTTTCTTGTGCCCCCGGACACACCGCTGAACGAAAACACACCGGCAGAAACTCTCCCGGGCAGCCGGCACAGCCACTGTTCTCTCAATACCATTGTATAAAGGAATAAGCTGACTGCCCGTCAGAAATAGTTTTAGCAACTGTTTGCACAGACAAACACTAATCCGTGGTTGGAACTTCAGAAGGAATCTCCACTTTGTTTTCGAACACTGCTTTTATGTTCTAGGTTAGGATCGTGCCTCTCGTTTTTGGCTGTTGTTATTTGTTCACTAATCGGTTTGTCCTGTAAATATGGATTGTATAACTACTCTGTTTTGTTTTGTTTTGTTTTTTCCATTGGCTGTGGAAAAGAATGCAGAGAATTCCTTTGACTTCTAAGGAGAGGAAACGTATGGGTAGGGTTTTTTTTTGTTTGTTTCGTTTTATTTCTTAAACTGAGAGGAAACAAAATCTGCGTCAGAAAAAGCTGCTTGGATTTGGCTGGATACCACTGGACCCAGGAAGCAGACCGTGGAAGAGGAGGGTGGGGGCTGTCGTTGCTCAGTCAGTTGCTTTCTCTCTTGCTTCACTGCTACACTTGGAAAAGACAGAGAAGACTGAACTGCAGAGAGAGGGACTGGGTTTCTGTTTGACAGAGCAGGAACACCGAGGAGCTAGAACACGTCACCGAGTAAGAGTTGCAGATGTTGGTTGTTCTGATCAGCCTTACTGTTTCAAAACACCGCAGGGACTGGAGGATAAATGATCTACGCCGTACCTGACTTCATCTTTTTATGGAAGAGTACTAAGAAAACTAGGATTTGCAATGACAGTTATTTGTTGTTGTTGTTAGCTGCAAAATGTCACGATCTCTGGTAAATTTCTGGCCCGTAAAGAAAATTGGATCTGTGTAATGCTGGCTTCCCTTCAGAATCCTTGTGTGCATCAGGTGGTACTGAGGGAAGGGGCAGGGAGCAGGTAGCTTTCCTTGGCTTGTCTTGTCTGCCTTCACCTTATTACGTTGTAATGAACCTCTGTTCATTATAATCCCATAAAAAAAAAAAAAAAACACTTAAATCTTTGACTCCTTGACAGTGAATGGTGGCACAGGACTGGCCTAGATAAAGGACCATTGTTCTTGCTTTTCTTCCTGCTATAATTACCATGTGTGTCCCATCCCTTCTGTTTTGTTCCTTTACAGTTGCTACAAATGCCATGTACAAACACTGATTGACACCCACTCTACGTGATGTTTAATTCTAATTGGACTCATGTTTCTTCTGCTGATCCTGTGGATGCCAGCCCTGCTGCAGTGCACCCCTCCCACAGCCCGGTGTGTTTATCCAGGTCCCACAGGGGTTATAACGAGGTTAGCGTGCTGGGATCGATAAAGCAGTTTGCTTCACTCTGATATCTGATCTTCAGCTTTCCCCTCGGGTTAACTCTTCCAGCTCATTTGTACCTTGCAAAAAGAGATTAATTCACTCCCTCACTAAACCTGTACTCGAGCACTGCTGGATTTGACAGCGAGCGCGAAATCATCTTGACAGGTGATGTTAAATTGAAGCGGGGTATTAGCATACAAATAATTTACCCCTCCCACCCATTCTCCTCTTGCCTCTGCCTCCCCTTGACTCGCTGTAGCAGTCAGCAGGTGAGATAAATTGTAAGGAGTTTGTAAAGAATGCCCCTTGTGAGTGTTCTCCTATTACCTTATGAAGGGTACAAGCCTAGAGGGACGGGAAGCAAACACTGCACGGGGGTGTATATGTGAATTATTTTTCTAGTAATGATGAGAAGTCGTACTTGTATGACAAATCCTAACCCACTGTTGTGGTTTCCCGTTGCAGCTGACTTTTTCCCTACTGAATATGCTGCTACTTTCTATTCTGTGTCTTGCCTATAGGCTTATACTGTACTTGAGGATTGGTCTTGACAATTCAACTCCTCTGAGTTCCAGTCCCGGTCTGATGAAGTGGATGGAGAGCAGTAGTGAGAACCATGCGTACAAACTGAGCATTTCTGAAGTATGAAAATAAAAGCGGGTTTTGTGCGTTTTTGAGCACATCCATACGTTTTATACATTGTATGTACTGATCTTTCTTTAGTCCTGGAGGTATGAGTGCGTGTGTGTGCGTTGCTGGGTGGCCACGGCCCTGCTCCTCCTGCTCACGGCGTGATGCTTCTCTGCAGCTGGTTGTGCTCTGGAGGACGGGCTGCAGGGTGCCTGAAAGCGCTCTGTTAGCAATGCCACTGGAAAGCTTCTCCTTCCTTTGGAAGCCGGAGGGGACGCTGGCTCTCCGTAGCATCCTCACGCGATACATGAGGCCGCTGGGGCTCGGTTTCGTCTCTGAAGCTGTGTTTTGTGGTGGAGGTGAACAGGTACTTTACCTCACACATCTCGTAGCGCTGCGGCAATCTGTTCTGTGTATTTTTTTTTTTTTTTATAATAATTATTATTTTACTTTTTATTCTGTGGTGGACTTCTTTGAAAATAAACTCTGGTACAATCCGTGACGCCGCGGCGGGTCCTGGCTGCAGTTGTTCGAGGTGTGAGCTGCTCTGCAGGAGCCTCGGTGGCACGTTTTGCCCATCGTTCTGAGCCTTCCCTGCTCCTCTGCTGCCACAGAGGATGCTTCTCCCCCTTTTTGCCTATTCTTCTTCACCTTAACTGTAAGCCAGGGAGTTCGGGCCTCGAACAGAGCAGCTCACAGAGTCCAGCCCTCGTTGAGCTGACTCAGCAATAACGTTGTCATTTCCCCCCTGTTTTAATGCAGCTTTTTCACAGCACGGAGGAGCCTCTGTAGCAGGGATGTCACAGCTCCCAGGTCCTTGCAGCAGCCGGGAGGGTCCTTTCCTGGCAGCTCGGCACGGCTCTGTCACCCTTGGCAAGGTGGCTGTGCTGTGCTGAGCGCCGGTTAGCGAGGGCTGCTGCAAATTGGAGAGGACCTTGCTCTTCTGATGGCCATTAGGCTGATGAGATCTTTGGCATTGCTTTATGCTTTAATTTCCCACTGCAGTGGTTTTTATCACTCAGTGCATCCCAGATCTCCCTGCGGATAAGGTTCCGTTCCCATATCAGCATGGGATGAGCGAAGGGCTCGTCTCCCTGAGTGCTCCTGGCTCCATCAGCTCTGCCAGGGCTCCGTGCAGGGCTCCATGTCCCATGGTGCCATTCTGAGCTCTGCACAGCTGTGGTATCCACGTTGCCATGATGCGTGGCCTCACAGCATCCTCTGTTTTTGTACTTGGTGAGCTGCAGGATGCTGCAGTGGTGGGAAGGTGGTGGGCTTCACTCCGCGCTACAAGGTCAGGCGTGCAAAGCTTTGTGTGGTGTTCAGTTATGTCTTGTTTTGAGTCTTGGACAGATCCTGTATCCGTTGGTGTTGGGATGTGGGTCAGGAAGTGCAGTGGTGTGGGTGAGGGGCTCCTCTGAAGGCTGCACCTCCAGTGTGTGTGCCCGCGGTGCTGCAGCCTCGGCCCACCCATCTCTCTGAGGCTCCATTTGGGAGAGGTGGGTTTTGTCAGCAGCTCTCTTTGCCCATCTCACCTTAAATGCTTTGGAAGCCGCTTTGCGGAATGTTTTTCTCGGGGGTCGGCACCGATCGCTCTTTTTCTCGAGACGCTGTGAGCGACGTTTCATCCCAATGCCAAATAAACGGTGTCCTGTAAGACGAAGGGGCTGTGTCGGGGTCTCCTCCTTTGCGGTATTGGTGCGGTTCTTCGGCATCGGCGGCGATTCGGGGCAGCAGGGGGCAGGAGCGGAGCGCGGAGCCGGGCAGCCCGAGCCCGCCCCGTCGGGGCCGGGAGCTGTGGGTGCTCCGTGCCCTCTGCATGAGGCTTTCTGCCTCTGGGATCCAGCTCTGAACGCAAGATCCACCTCTGTGCGGGGTCACAAATCTGCTGTACCCGGGGAGACGAAGGAAACTCACAGCCCACGCGCTCAGAGCCAGGAAAGGAGCGGGTGCTGCTGGCTGTCCTGGCCGTGGCCGGGGCTGAGCTCATGCTGCCCGAGTGCCCGGTGAGCAGCGGGAGTGCTGCCCGAGCTGTGCTGGCGGCTGCAGGATGCGCTCATCGCTGAATGCCGTCCAGCGCACAACGTCATCGCGGCCCCTCCGCGCTCCTTGGCCCCGGTGCGCGGGGCTCGCAGTGCTCCGCCTGCACCTGGAGCTGCAGTGCAGGGCATTGGGAAGCAAGGGCCTGTGTTGCAGGCAGGCAGAGGTCCCGGTGGGGCCTGGCAGGGCCCTGCGTGGCTCCCCTTGGTGCTGTATGGCTGTGCCCACACGCATGATGTCAGAGTCCGGGTGCTGCGGGAGCTCCTTGCAGCCCGAAGCGCATCACTGTGGGAGCGCTGAGTGGCCGCGCTCCGCTCCCGGTGCTGTCAGTGCCCCTCTGGGTGCTGGGCAGTGCCAGGGCCGTGCAGCTGCTGCCCACAGTGCTGCCTTTGTGAGGGTGCTGCTGTGCTCCTGTCCGGATGCTCTAGCTGTACCAGAGACAAAACCAGGGCTGCCTGGGGTCTGCTCTGCTTGGGCTCCATCTCCCCACTTTTCTGCATGCCTATAGCCCTCGTGCGCCCATCCACAGGTGAGCTGTGCTGTGCAGCTCCTCTCCCCCTTCTCCAGTCCCTTCCCGGCCCTCCAGGTCCCCAGGCTGTGTTTCCAGCTGAGGATTCACCGCCGGGAGCTGCTTCTGGCCCTGCTGTGCGTGGCGGGGGCTCCCAGCAACGTGGCACCGTGCCCACGTCGGATCGATGGATGCAGCAGCAGTGACTATTTATACTTTTCAGCCGGTCTTTTTTTACCCCTGTAACGGCTCCTGCGCCCGTGCGCGTGGCTGTGGGAGCTCCCTGTCCTGCGCAGGGCGAAGATGGACACAGCCACTCCGCGAGGACGGCACGGCCGTGAGCACACAGCAGCAGCAGCAATGGCAGCAGCGGGCTGGGAAGCACAGCACGGCTCCCTGAAGGTTTGTTCTGGTTCCTATAGAAACCGGAGGCTGCTCCCAGCGGGAGGGCAGCGGGGATGGGTGGCAGTGGGTGACTGGCAGGGCAGGGAGATGTTGGGGTTCTGCCTGGAGCGTGGACTGCAGGGGCTGAACGTGCCCCACGGAGCCCCTTGGGCGGCCCAGCTCTGTGCACTCAGCACATGGTAGCAGTGCCGAGCTGCGGTGCCGTGGCCAAGCTGCCGGTGGGACGCCCGCTCTGTGCCCTGCGTGGTGCCGGGGTTTGCTCATCCTGGCAGCAGCTCTGAGTGCTGAGCCAGGGCAGTACCTGCAGGAGGAGGAACCTGCCCCGTGGCCTCCTTTTTCTCTGCTGCCTTCAGGCAGGCGGGGATATTTTAGGATGATGTGACAACGCCGCCATCCCGCGCACTCACCCCCTTCCTACCTCCCCTCTGCAGGAGGAGAACTCTTCCATCGGATAACGGCCGCCCTGCACGTGCAGCTGGGGTGTGCTGGGGGCATGGGGTGTGGGGCTGGAAGGCAGCAGCTCCCCAAACCCACCCTGGCTGAAGGATTGTGGGGCTAAGGGGGTTCTTCCCATGGATCCCAATGGCACTGCTCGCCCCCTGCTCCTGTCCTGAGCCCCAGAGCTGTGCCAGAGGTGAGGATGTCGCATGTGGACCTCTGGTGGCCCTGCAGGAACCTTCCATGGCCCCACACAGGGCTGCGGGGATGCCACAACCCATATCTTTAGGGATGGAGAGTAGCGGCACACCGCAGCCCTCCCTGCCACCCCCTTGGCCCCACAGAGCTCAGTGCAGCCCTGCAGAGCTCAGAGCAGCCCCATGGTGCCGGGAACCCCCACTGCTGCCCACTGCCCACGCGTGCCAGCCCGGCCTGGCACAGCACACATGGGCTGGCTGGGGGCCGGGCGCTCCCGCTCCCTCCTAGCAGGCGAGGAGTTAAAAACTCAGCCCTTGTGATGAATATTTAAAAGCAGTGTTCAAGCTGGAGCCTAGGATTTCTCCAGGGCTGGCAGCGCTGCATCCCTCCCCAGCCCTGCCGCCTGCCCGGGCGCACTGCGGAGGAGGACGGGGCATCACAGAGGGGCTGCCAGCATGGGGCCGCTGGGGATGGGGGTAACTTTTGTCACTTTGCCTCTTGTCATCCGAGCAGCTGCGGGAGGTGAGATGCGCTGCCTGCACGCTGCAACACCGTGGTTGGGGCTGCGGAGGGACGGGTGCGGGGTGCTGGTGGCTGGGGGTGGTGGGGTGGCACGGTGCTGGGTGGGGGTACAGCGGTGCCAGCACTTTTATTCCCTTTCCCACGTGTCGGGGGGAATGCATGTCTGTGGTGCTCGGGGCTCGGAGATGTGGTGCAGCCTGGGAGCTGTGTTCTGTGCCTTCCCCATGGGACATCCCTGTCCCCACTGGGCTCAGGGAGGTGTTGGCCCAGCCGGGAGGTGCCTGGGGGTTGGATGGTCAGTCAACATGGCACTGAGGTTTCAGCCCCTCTGCCCCATGGACTCACAACCGGGGGAATGTCACTGAGGGTGATACCTCAGAGCAAGCGGGGCTGGGGTGTGCAGCACTCTGCCATAGAGCAGCGGGCGCCCACCTGGCTCGTGCTGGGGATGCTCACAGTTGGGCGAGGGCAGCACTTTGCAGCTCCGGGGGCGTGCAAGAGGCTCAGTTCCCACTGGATGGGAAGGAAAGCCCGAGCTCACTGCCCTGGGACAGTCCCCACTCGTGGCTGCAGCCTCTCATAGAAGCACGGAGAGGAGCGGGATGCGAATCCAACAGCACAGGCGGTGCACGCAGAGCGGCCTGCAGCCACAATGAGAGCGGGGTCAGCGGGGACCCATCCCTGCAGGCTGCGAGTGCGAATCCCAAGCGGGGATCTGGATGGGTTTGGTGGGACACGAGTGGAGCAGAGCGGCCGTGGGCAGCAGCCGGGAGCAGCGAGCCGTCCCTGCGCTGACAGCAGCGAGGTGGGAGGGAAAGCGGCTCCGCGGAGCGCTGCTCGGGGCGGTGTGGGTGCACCGCTGCCCACGGCCACGCTGTGCACTGCAGGGGTATCCGCAACAAAGCGGGGGGGCTTGGGGGGCATGGGCCTCCGCACCCCCTGAGCACCGCTCTCTCCCGCAGGGCAGTGGTGCTACGACTCGCAGGACCCCAAGTGCGGTGAGTGGGGACGGTCGGAGCTCCGCTCGGTGCCTCCCTGCCCAGTGCCCGTGGGGCACTTTGGGAGCACGCAAATAATAGCTTGTAAAAGGTTAATTAAGGATCAGGGAGCATGTAATCAGCAGTTACAGCCCAGTTGCTTTGTAGCCCTCAGGTGCGTGCTCGCTGTGCTGCGGGTCAGCTATGTCTGGCAGCGCTCCGAGCATTGCTGCCCGGCACAGGCCCGGCTCCAGCAGCAATTAAACCGTGTTGGGGCTGGTGGGAGGCGGCTGGGGCAGCACAGAACCGGCACGTGCTGAGGGCACCATTCCTTAATGAAGGCAGTGGGGAATGGGGAGCGCACAGGGTGGGCCGCAGCTCCACAGGTTTCCGAGTAGAACCTTTCTGGATTAACGGGGAAAGAAGGGATGGAGATGGAGCAGGGCCTCTGTCCCCCCCCAGGGGTGGTGGTGGTGGTGGCACTGCAGGTGCCCCTATGGCCGTGCTCCCCCAGGCCCCAGCCACTGGAAGGAGCTGAAGGCCACATGCGGCGGTGACAAGCAGTCTCCAGTTAACATCGACCGGCACCAGCTGCAGCGGGACGGCGGCCTTGGGGACATCGTCTTTGAGGGCTATGACCAGGCCCCCCCGGGCAAGTGGCGGCTGCTGAATGATGGGCACACGGGTGGGTGTTCTCCTTCAGCCAGGGCTCAGCTCCTCAGGGGTGCTGCCCCACGGCCCCCAGCCCCAGCCCTCTCCCATTCCTTGCAGTGATGCTGAGCCTGGAGGGTGAGCCGGGCGCTGAGCACATTGCCATCAGCGGTGGGGGCCTCCCGGGCCGGTACCGTGCGCTGCAGCTGCACTTCCACTGGGGCAGCCCATCTCAGAATGGCTCTGAGCACACCGTGGATGGGCAGCAGCTCCCCATGGAGGTAGGCAAGAAACCCCTTAGCACCGCGGCACTTTGATTTCCCATCCTGGTGCCTGGCTGCTGGTGAAGCCAGCGCTGAGCCCTCCATGCTTTCTCCAGCTGCACATCGTCCACGTCAACGTCAAGTACCGCACCCTAGGGGAGGCCAAGGGACACCCAAATGGGCTGGCCGTGCTGGGCTGCTTCTTCCAGGTTGGCTGCAAGTACATGGGGTCGATGCTGCTATGCATTGGTCTTAGCTGAGCACAGCTGCAGGACCCACTCACTCCCTGCAGGTCTCGGAAGCCCCAAACTCCAACTACAACACCATCACTGGGGGACTCAGGAACATCTCCCATGCTGGTGAGGTGCACTGGGACTCCTAGGGCACGGGTGGGAGGGGAGAGACCCTGGGGCACGCTGGGGGTGACAGGGCTAAGTGCCCACGTCCTGCTGTGCAGGGCAGGCAGTAGAGCTGGCCTCCACCTTCCGCCTTGGCACGCTGCTGCCGCACGTTGCGCAGCTCTCCCGGTACTACCGCTACCAGGGCTCCCTGACCACCCCGGACTGCAGCGAGGCCGTCATCTGGACCGTGTTTGAGGAACCCGTGGACATCGGGCGGGAGCAGGTAACGGGAATCCTCAGCCCCGCTGCCGTGTGCTGGAAGGGCCCATCTGACCAAAGCAGTGTTGTGAGCATCCCCAGTCCCTGTGCAGGCGAAGCCAAGGTGACATCTGTAGAAATGTGGGGATGGAGAGCTCGAGAGGGGCACCAAGAGGAGGGTGGGTGGGTTGCTGGGTGGGCAGGGGGGGTTGGATTGGTGTGGATGGATGTGGGCATGGATGAAGTTCTCTTGCGTTGCACAAGCACCTCAGCTGTTGCGTTTCCTGGCTGCTCTGTGCCCAGCTGGGCTTCCTGCACTATTGGCTGCAGTGTGTGCAGAGCCCTGTGCTGTCCGTTAGGGGGAAAGATGGAGCTGTGTGTGTGCCTCACTTCACCCTGGGCTCTGTGGCTGCAGTGCCCGTGGTACCACTTCCCACCCGCACCTCTCTCCCCGCAGCTGCAGGCGTTTGTCAGCACCGTACACTTCCCAACCTCAGGCTCTGCACCCCTGAAGATGACCAACAACTTCCGACCGCCACAGCCGCTCCACAGCCGCAAGGTCTTCTCCTCCCGGGATGCCACGGCCAGCAGTGGGTGTCCCCGCTGCCCCCTGGCCCTGCTGCTCCTGCTGCCCCTGCTCGGCCCCTTCTCATCTTCCCCTTAGGGCCTGGGTTCTCTATTGCCCCCTTTTTGCATAGTGGTGAGGCAGCTTCTGGTTTCTGGGTGATGGGGAAAAGATGGTGATAAGCTGGGGCCCTTGGCCGGGTGAGGAGGTGGCAGCCGTGGTGTGGGATTGGCCATGGGGATGTCAGGGCTGCAATAAAGGAGAGCTCCTGGCCCCGTGTGCGGCCCCTGGCTCCGTGTCTCTGTGCAGTGCTGGCAGCATGTGCTTGGTGTGGGGACACGGTGGTGTGTGGCCATGGGGAGCTGGGGGCTGCGGGAGGGGATGGGACAGAACCAGGTGACACATAATGCGAACCCCGGGTAGACAAATCCCAGCCCAACACGTGTCCTCGTGCTCTGCGTGCACACATACATGGCCACGTTGCCTTCCCCAGCTCCAGCTGTGGGGATGTGACACATCTCAGCCCCACGGGGTGCGGCCTGGGGACCTTTCCCACGATCTAATTTTTGGCTGCAGCTGTGCATGGCAGAGCAAGAAATCCTCATCCATGTGCCCAAGGTCCAGGTGCTCCGAGCCCTTCACTGTGTTGTGGAATAAGGGTGCAGGGTCACGGTGGGACTGAGCCGACCCCTGGTGAGAGGCAGCTTAGTGGTTCAGGTGATCCACACAGTGCCTAGCAATGGTTCTCATACACCCACTGCAGGCTGGAGCAGGGGCCCAGCCTCACCACGTGCCACCCCACAGGGGGCTGGGGGACCGTGGTGCCATCCCTGCATGGCCCTGCCTGGTTGTGGCTGCCGAGCACCAGCTGCCTCTGGTTGGGAGCCACAGCTGAGTTCAGGGGACGTGGATGCTGACCTGCCCCAAGGGCTCCATTAGCACAGGGTCCCGGTGTGCATCCATGCTCTGCTGGAGGTGGGAGTTCAGCTGTGGTCAGGGGGAGATGAGATACAAGGGGCCGTGAGTGTCCTTGTGGAGCTGCAGTCAGTGCCAGGCACCAGGCTAGCTCCTGCCTTGGGCACTGCCAGGGATGGGGCACCTGCAGCCTCTCTGAGCAGCCAGGGCCTCACCACCCTCTGAGTGAAGAATTTCTTCTTCATATATAACTTAAACCCACCCTCTTTGGGTTTAAAAATGTTACCTTGTCTTATCTTATGCTTTGCAGTGTTTGAGGTATTTCACAGTGTCACAGAACTGTAGGGGCTGGAAGAGACCTCCAGATATCCCCAGTCCAACCCCCCTGCAGATTCCCTATAGCAGGCTACACAGCGAAGTGTCCTGGTGGGTCTGAGTATCTCCACAGGTGCAGACTCCAGCACTTCTCTGGGCAGCTTATTCCAGTGCTCTGGCCCTATCCACTTGGCTCCTGCCCGTTAGTCTTCTCTTCCTCATGCTGAACAGGCCAGCCTCCTCAGCCTTTCCTCACAGGGGCGATGCTCCAGGTCCCTCATCGTTCCCGTGGCACTCCGCTGGGCTCTCTCCATCAGTTCCCTGTCTGTCTTAACTGAGGAGCCCAGAACTAAGCACTGTGCTCCAGATATGGCCTCATCTCCCTCGCCATGCTGCCCACTCTCTTTGCAATGCTCCCCAGGGTACTGCTGGCCTTCTTGGCCACAAGGGCACCCTGCTGGCTCACAGACAACCTGCTGTCCAGCCGGACACCCCGGTCCTTCTCCACAGAGCTCATCTCCAGCAGCTCAGACCACGACCTGAACTGATGCAAGATCCTACACTTGCCGTAGCCCAACCTCATCAGGTTCCTCTCTGCCCAGGTCCCGTTGAATGGCAGTACAGTCTTCTGCTGCATCCACCACTTCTCCCAACTTCATATCATCAGCGAACCTGCTGACAGTGGACTTTGTCCCCTCATTTAGGTCATTGATGAAGATGCTGAACAAGACAGGAGCCAGTTTAGGTGTGTCTACAAATGTCCTAGTGCCCTGCAGTGAGATGGGACCAGAGCCTGCTCTGGAGCGGAGCAGAAGCTATTCCCTCCCCACCATTTCCCCAGGATCCATCTTCCAACACTGGTGAGCTTCCTGAGAGCCCTTTCTCAGAGCTATTGCCAAAATGGGACCTAAGTCAGTGTTTCTTGCTCCTGGCTCTGCTGGCTGCTGTGCCAGACAGCGGCGCTCGTGTTGCCACGTATGGGAATGTTTGTGCCGAGGAAGCAGAGCGTGCTGTGGCCATGGCTATTCCTGGCTGCCAGCTGGTGTTTGTCCGAAGTGGCCATGTGTTTTCGGCCCGGCTACAATTTTTAGCAAGAGAAACTGCTGTCCCTGGGCCCTGGGGCTGCGGTCAGCACATCTGGGAGAGAGCAGGCTCAGCTGTGGGGTTGGTGACACGTGGCGGTACCCGTGTGCCCGGGCCCATGCCGCCGCCCCAAACATGCCAAAAAACATGACAGAAATGCTTAAACCCCACACTCAACCCCTGCAGTGGCTGAAGAGGGATGGGAAGGTCGATGTGAAAGCTCGCAGATGGGGTTTGCTCAGTGCAGGGCTAGCTGCAACCCTCCACCTCCTCTGTGCATGCTGTGCATGCCCCAGGGCGTAAATCCCTCCCCAAAGAGCTCAGTGAGACACCCCAGGGCCACCCCATGTCTGCCAGCCCTGCGCTACTGCTGCCCAGCTCCTGTGCTCCATCTGCTCCTAGGACACATGCCCCGAGGTGGGGGCTTGAATGGGGGCAAAGCTCAGCCCATGTTGTGTTTCCAAGAGGAGCACGCGGTGGAGAGGTGCTTTGTGGCCCAGCTGCATCAGGAAGCATGGCTTCTTGCAGCCAACACCAAGCAGAAAACAAACGTTTGCTTCCCCTCCAAAGCAGGTGTGTAGCTCTGTTGGGAGTTTTATTTTATTAATGTGCTAAACTTGAGATGAAAAATATTTTTCCGCAGTGCAAAGGTGTTTATTTCAGCCTGTTTATGACCTGTTGACAAGCTTGGGGTCTCTGTTTGGAGCTGTTTACCCTTCATGGCCTGTGTACATTTCCAGATAGCACCATCCCAGCTGCACAGCAGGCGGTTGCTGTTTTGCCACAGCCATGCAAATGCTCTTCTTTTTGCAAGTGGGCTGTTTCGGTCAGGTGGTGCTGGCAGCTGAGCCCGCCTCAAACATTTATTGATTTAATTTAATTCCTCTTTAATTGCAGCATGATGGCTCTGTGCTTCCTACAGCTGCGGCAGGACACCCGTAACTCCATTTCATCTCCCAGATTCAGGGAAACCTGCTCTGTATTTTGGGCATCTCCAGTCTGCTGTGCGTGCTGGAAGCAGGCAGGAGTCACGGGATTAACTCAGGATTTGGGGTGATGTATGGTGGGAGTGGGCAGGGGTGGCACATGGGGACAAAGCCACAGTGTGGGGCAGCCCCACATGTGTGGGTTCAGGCCGTGGGGGACCCAATTACACTGACACTGCCTGGTGGGTTGGGGTGAGAGTATGCAAGTGTGTGTATGTGTGTACCCCATGCTGGGTGCCCAGGCCGTGGACACCCACCCCAGGCAGTAGCAAAGCTCAGCCTGCCTAGGCCCTGAGCTGAGGTGTGTGGCATGGCGGCAGCTCTGCTTCACACGTCAGTGCTTTCTGGAGACAGTTTCATTTCCTTTTTTCAGCCGGCGTGGGCCCCAAAGCTTCAGCTTCTGATTGGAGACCGAGGAGTAAATTTAGCTCGGGGATGCCCCGGCTGCACAGCTGCATGGTGGGGCTGGGGGTGCTGCACCCTGACAGCACTGTGCCTTCCTGGAAGGGCCGGCCGGCCCTGGTGCTTGCCCTCACCCCCATGCTCTGCCCGCTCCCGGGGTTATTCTGAGCCCCCAGCTCTTGCTTTCGGGTTTCAGTGCAGCACCCAGCTCTTTGCACAGCCCCAGCTGCGCTGGTGGGGCTGCACCACGCGGCCTGCTCTGCGGCGGCCACGTCAGCAGGCTGAGCCCCATGTGTCAGTGGGGATGTCGGGGCTCAACGGCTGCGAGACTGGGAGCCCTGTGTGGGGAGCAGAGTGCATCCCCTCTGGTCTGGGGCACGAGTGTGGAGGGGACCCTGCCCGGGTGGATTCTGGTAGTGAGGGTGCACAGTCCCGTGCGATCCAGGCCCCTCAGCATCACGGCCTGCCTCCATCTGCAGCTAATTAAAGCCTTCCTGAAGCATCTCATTTACTAAATTAGGTCTCTCTCGGTTTGAAATTAATGGCAAGCCAGCAAAAAAAAAAAAAAAAAAGGCGACTGTTTAAAATTTCACCAAAGGACACGACAGAGCGAGAGCTGCAGCTGGATGTGGAGCCCTGGGGTTGCTTTCTGTCCATGCTTCTGCTCGTTAGCAAAGCCCAGCACTGTCCAATGGGGCTCATTCTGGGCTCAGCTGTGTCCCCACTGCTGTACCGGGCTGTCCCAGCCCCATGGTCCTGCTGAGTGCCACTGTGGGTGCCATCCAGCCCTGCTCTTAGGGCCTGGGCTGTGATGTATAATTCAGCAGGCGCTCCTCAGTGGGCTGCTGCTTCTGGAAATGGTTTAGCAAAATCTTTTAATCAATAATTAGTGAGGTTGTCCTCACGAGTGCGAGGCGTGAAGGCAGAGCCTGGCTTGCAGCCTGCAGCTTTCAAAGTGGGGCCCAGGAGAAATCCCTGCCCAGCGCCTGGTTCCCTATGCTCCGGTGACTCTCTCCAGCATGAGTAGCTGCCTCAGGGCACAGTTTGGTAAATCCATCACTGAGCATTGAGCATTCCACCTCCTGAGTGTGATAAAAAAACAAAAATCACCATTTCTGTGCCAATCTCTGTGCTCATGTCAACTCAGCATGGCGGCCTGCAGGGCTCAGCTTGGCAGGCATGGGCACAGAGGCATGAGGACAGCACAGCCCTGTGTGCCAGCGAGTACACGTGGCAAGGGGGAATGAAGGCTACTGATTCCCTGGGTGAATCCTGAAAAAAAACTAAACCTCACAGACAAGAAAGCAGGATGACACATTCAACAGCAAAAAACTTAATTACTGGAGGAAGAAAATGAAATTCAGCCCAATCCCATCCATCACATACTGTCCCCAGTGTCATGAATGCCTGTCCATAAAGCTGGGAGATCTCAGCCACTCTCCAAACTGGATAAAAGTCCCCAGAATTACAGTTGTCACAATTCTACTGCAGAGAAAATGGCCAGCCAAGTTTTCAGTGCATCCCTCCTGCAGTAGGGATATGGGGCCATGCAAAAACCTCTGTCCTAATAATAGGGCAGGCCCCGTGTCCTGCACCTCACCAGCAGCTGGATGGAGACATAGGGTGAGCAGGATGGCTGGAGGTGCTGGGGTGGCTGGGATGGATGGATATTGGTGTAGATAGAATGGATGGCTGTGTTGGTGTGGCTACAGCAGATCAGCATGGTGGTGTAGGAATGGTTGGAGGTGCTGGAGCATGCAGTGTTGTGATGGATGGATGGATGTGTTTGGGTGGGTGGGATGAACAGAGATGTTGGTGTAGATGGAATAGATGGCTGGAAGTGTTGAGGTGGGCAGCGTTGATGGAGATTGAGGGGGACAAGACAGATGGACTCAGCAAAGGCAGATCCTCCTCAGCAAGGAGGACACACAGCTCACAAGCTGTGCACAGCAGCGCTTTCTGCTTGCTGGCTGCTGGGGGTTGTGCCCAGAGCTGCCCTACAGGGGCCACTGCAAAACCTCCCTGGGGAGCAGGGACACGGATAGGGACAGAGATGGGGTGCACACAAGGCATGTGGTGTGTGGAAGGTCTGCTGCTGCAGGCACAGGGCACAAAAGGACTGTTCACTCTGACGTCCCACCCAGGAGACACCAGGGTGTCTGAACGCAGGGGAACAGAACCAGAACTGGCCACATCCCCAGCATACAGTGAATCTCTGCACGGGAGCTGGTGCCCAGACTGTAGTGGGTGAGAGATGAGGACAGCATGGCTACAGCCAAGTGCTCAGTGCCAGCATAGACCATAGACTGCCCCAAAATTGCCCCTAAGCCTTAGACATTGGTGGAATACACAGTATCTCCAGTGGTGAGCCAGGACCCCCTCAGCACACCAGTGTGTGTGTATGTGCCCCCCAGCCCTTCCCCATATTGGGGCCATACCCACTCTGTGGGACGCAGACAGCATGCAAAAGGACACAGAGACATGGATGCAGAGTCAGCACTAGTTCAGTGTCATATTTATTGATGTGACATCTGGAGGAGCAGGGGCAAGAGGAGGCAACAGGCAGAGGTGGGTGGTGGGGGCATGGTGAGGGACATCTGAGTGAGAATGGGGGCTGCTGCCACTGGCAGCGGCCCAGAGGGACAGGGAGGGCGAGGAACCATCGTCCTCACACCTCATCCCCAGCGGGGCTAAGAGCACTCGGACCTCTTCAGGGTCTTCTCAACAGGGCCGACATCGTGACTGACGCGGCAGGTGTAGGTCTCGTGGCTTAACCAATCACGGGAGGTCAGTGACAGGTAGCTGCTGGCCATGTACTGGCTGTTGCTCTGCCGCTGCGGTGCCGTGGTCTCACCGTTGCGGGTGCTGCCATCGACCAACCATTCCACAGTGACCGGGCTGGGGTAGTAGTTGCTCAATAGGCACACCAGGGTGGCCTTGCCCTCCTCCAGCTCCTCCTTGGATGGTGGGAAGAGTGTGACGGTGGGGGCCACCTTGGACTGGTCTGCAAGAGAGAGGCAGAGCGGCTGCGTGTGAGTGTGTGGATGTACGTGTGTGTGTGTACACGTGTACATCTGTGAAACAAACATGTCCACCCACCCACACCTATTTCCATCTATGTTATATGTGTGTATACATATACACATGATATATAAATATATACATATATATCTATGCATATATACATTTGCTATTGTAGATCTGTCTACAGATATATTTATATAACAGATATTATATATATATCTATAATATCTATCTATATAATATATATATTATATATGTATATATAATATATGTATATTATATAATACATATAACCATATATTATATAATCATATATATTCTATAATATACATTGCATCTATAAAAATGAATGTAAAGCACACAATAGGTTACATATATACATATATATACTACATATATAAAATACATCTTATATATATAAGAATTTTCTTTCTTAAACAGATATATATACACACAAAACTTCAACCGTATGGGTTTGGGTGGACCTGTCTGAGTTCTGGAACTCTGGTTAGCTGCCAGGAAGCTGCTGCTTCCTGCTGCAAGGCTAGTTTTTTAATTTTAATTAAAATTTCAAAGAAGAAGCCCTCAGTTTTCTGGCTATTTCTGCCTCAAGGCACATTCAGACGTCTCAGAAGAAGTACAATGAAAAATCGCCATGGGGAAGGCAAGATTTACTTGTTCTTAGACTTTACATCAAACGAACTATAGACAAATCTATGTCTATATCTATATATACGCATTCATTTTTATCTACGCCAGAAAATGGGGAGAACTCCGCCATTAAAGAATTTATGCTGAAAATCTGTTTAACTACACTTCTCTTGGACTTATGTCCTGAGAAATGTTGTTCAGATTGGGGTTTTTTTGCCAATTTCTTCTAAAAAAAAAGAGAATAAAATATATTTCTCTCTCTCTATATATATATACATATATATATATATATATATATATTACAAAATATTCCTGTCAGCTTTTTCAGCAGAATAACCTTTGTTTTTTGACAGCACTTACCTAAAGAGTGTGCTTGAAACCTCTGAAAAATAGAATTTCAGCTCCCTATGACTCTGTTTCAATGGCACTTGGGCTCCCCATGACACTGGAACCAACAGGGTCCCCAGCAAGAGAACAGACTGGGGACAAAGGACTCAGTCCTTAGGACTAAGAGGGAAGGACTAACAACTTACAACTGATTTCTGGACAAAGACAAAAGCTGTCTTCTTATCAACTTAAACACAATTTCTGAAATCGTGTGGCAGAGACAGACCTCAAACAGACCTCAGACAGACCTCAGACAGACCTCAGGCACATTTTCTGGCCGAATTTTAAGAACTTTCAATGGACAAAATAACCCTAAGTCCTCCACGGAGCACACCAGAGCCCTCTGGGCTGGCAGGGACAAGTCTCATCCCAGGCTGCCGTGCTGAGTGCCCGTCCCTGCGCTGGCGGCAGACCCCAGCCTGGCGCCAAGTCCGGGCAAAAAACCCCAAATCGACAAAAATCGACAAAATGTCGCAATTTCACCATGGGGGAAGAAAGACCGAGACGAAGTCGGCGACTCACCTAGGACGGTCAGGACGGTCCCGGCCCCGAATATACCACACAGTGATACAGAGCAATGCAAAAACCTCCCAGTCCGCAGAAGGGGCAGTCCTGGGTCCTGTGGAAGTGGCAGGATGAGGGGATGGGTCAGAAGTGATGGGATGGAAGTGTCTTGATGGACAGAGCAGGAGGGAGATGATGGGCTGGACTCAGTAGGATGAAGGTGATGGAATGAACACAGCAGGATGGTGATGCTGGGGGCCGGTACAGGGGGCGTGCCCCTCTAGCAGCCAAGCAGAGCACCCAGGTGCTGCAGGCAAGAAGCACCCTGGGGAATCCTGGTGCCACGCAGTGCTGCCTCCAGCCCCCCAGCTGCCTTATGACAAGGTGAACAAGGATGTTCAATACCAAGTACATGATCAGCAGGGACTGCAGATTTCAAAGGCCAGAGCAGTACTGCAAGCAGCACAGAGCACCAGGCCATACAACCTTCTTTCTGTAATTCAGGTCAGATCATACAACCTTCTTTCTGCAATTCAGGTCAGACCATACAACCTTCTTTCTTTAAATCAGGAAACATTTCAGTGTGGCTAGGCAGACCAAGGACATGCTGCCGCAGCCAAAGTGGAAAAAGAAAACAAAACCAATCAAAAAAACAAAGGCTGGGAAGAGCCTGAGGTCCCTCTTGCTGCTGGGGAAGACTGTAAGTGAACACAGAGCAGCTTCCTCAGGATGATCAGTTGATTCCTGAGGTCCCATCAGGGAAATACCTGCAGTGACACACAGCCATGCAGAAGCAGCCCAAGTGGCAGCCCATGCCCAGATTCATGTGTGGCTGAGCCCTGCTGCCTGCTGGTGTTTGTGCATCCTCGTCATCTCTCCCAAGGGATATCCAACAGCTGTGCCATCACTGGTCTTGGCTGAAGTCATGTCAATCTGACACAGGCACTACTAAACAGTGTGCTTGTTTGTTGGCCAATTTATTGCAGCCCCTCCAGTTCAGGCCTGTCTGTTTTGATGGCCTTACTCTTGTTGATGCTATCCTTCCAGATCACTGGGCCCAGCTTTATCCCACTGGTGCACCAGTGCCCTGTCACTGCTGCCCACATCCTCCTCAAAGAAAAGAAAGTATGAAGAGGATGTTGCTGCCCAACCAGAGCTGCCAAAGCCAAGGGACTGGCTTGAAAATGATCTCAAAAATATGCAAATGCTGTGGTTTGTGTAAGTGGTTATAGAAAGAGAGAAAGTTGGTGAACATCCTGAGTCACTAGAAAATGGATGATGCATCAAAGATTTTGTGGTTGGAAGTACTTTCTGTTTCAAAGGTTCGGTTTGCCTCTGGGAAGGCTTAGGTGCAAGTGATTGCTGCAAGTGACACAAATTCATTGAAACTGCCTATGCAAAATATATGGCTGAAGCTGATGCCACATACTATGGATGAACAGTTTCTGGGTATAACTGAGACTTTTATGGGGTTTCAGTTTCATTTTAAGGGAGGACACTAAAGGTACTTAGAAGTCCAGCTCTTCGACTCAGGGGGATCTGTGTAAGAGAAGTGGTGCTGTGCTGATGTACCAGATGAGAGGAGGTGGCCCTCCAGCAGGGCCTGGGCAGGTGGTCTGAGTGGGAGCAGAGGAGGTGAGGAGCTGTTGCCCTGGGGGCATGCAGGGGACACTACAAATGGTGGATGTAGGATGGCAGGGAGGCAGCCAGCAGGGCATGGGATGCAGCCTGGGAGCACAGGCAGACCTGGGCCCTGCAGCACAGGGCAGGGATAGAGGTGGGACCTGTAAGATAGAGACAGCAAAAGCCACCAGCTGCTCCTTGCAGTGACAGGAGGTTTTTGTATCATTTCCCCATTGCTTTGTGTCACCGTGCAGCAGTACTGCTGTCGTAGTTCCCACAGAAATAGATAGCCTCGTCCTCGGCTTGGACACCAGAGATGGTTAATGTGCCCGTGGAGCCGGATCGGGAACCGGAGAATCGTGCAGGGATGTTCGAGGGTCTGTTGGTGTTAGCATAGATCACAGTGACAGGGGCACTGCCAGGTGACTTCTGCTGGTACCAGCCAAAGTAGCTGCCGCTCCCTGTGCAGGTGATCTTGACGGTTTCTCCTGGGTTTGCTGACATTGAGGCCGGCTGAGTCAGTGCTGCCTGCACCAGGGAACCTGGAGAGGGAGAGGAGAGAGGGGAGAAAATGGGATCAGCGACTGCCCGACACACACAGCCCTCCCCGCGCAGCAGTGCGACAGAGCCCCGTGCCCAAAGTCCCCGAGCGGGCACAGCGAGTACCTGAGCTGTGGGCGAGCACCGCCAGGAGGAGAGGAGCCCAGGCCATGGCGCGATCCCAGCAGCTGCGTCCCCACGCCGATGGGGCTGTGCCGTGGACCTCGACGCCCTTTTATACCCGCATCGTTCCGCAGCACGCCCCCATGCAAATCCCTCCCTGTGCTCCCAGCCGTGTCCTACGCCTGTCCCCACACCTCCTGCCCGCTCCTGGCCCGGCCCTCGCCTTGTGGCGCAATGGGGTTGGCCAGGCCTTGCAGTGGGGACACGTGGCAGCGCCCGGACCCACAGCGGCCCCACAATGGGCACAGCTGCTGCAGCACCAAAGTGCCTGGGAGAGCCGGACTGGCGGGGCATGGCTGGGAGCGGGTCATGGATAGAATCACAGAATCACCAGGGTTGGACAAGATCTCTAAGACCATCCAGTCCAACCATCCACCTATCACCAGTATTTCCCACTAAACCACATCCCTCAGTACAACATCTGAACGTGTATTGAACCGCTGCCTGCAGCACTGCCCCATTTCACCCCTCGGACACACAGAGCTCTCCCTGGGCACGCTGGGTTTTAGCAGGTGGCAGTATCTGGGCAGGACTGGGGGCTGGCAGGACCCTCCAAACAGTGCAGACAGCAAAGGGTGTGTGCAGCAGAGGCCACCAGGGTCAGCAGGAGCCCGGAAGGTGGTGAAAGCCTCAGAACATCACTTATCCACGGGATTACTGCTTTGTTCCCTCCCAGGAAGCAAGCATTCAATACTCCTCTGAGCAACCTGTTACGGTGCTTCATCATCTCTGAGTGAGGAATTTCTTCTTTGTAGCTAACCTAAATCTACTCTCTTTCTGTTTTTAACCATTTCTCCTTGTCAAAGCGCTACAGGTCCTTGTAAAAAGCCATTCTCCATCTTTCTTATGAGTCCCCTTTAAGCACTGACAGGGCACAGGAGGTTGCCCCAGAGCCTTCCCTTCTCCAGGCCCAGCTCTCGCAGCCTTTCTTCGTAGGAGAGCTGTTCCAGCCCACTGAACGTTTTTGTTGAACACTGTTCAATAGAGCAAAACGCTCTTTTTTGCTGCAAGGCTGATCAAACGTTGGAACACGTGTCCCAGATAGCTGTGAGGTCTCCATCCTTGGTGACCTTCACAATCTGCCTGGGCAGGCCCTGGTCAGCTTGCAGCAGCTGCCCCAGCATGGAGCAGGGTTGGGGGAGATGATCTCCAGCAGCCCCACTAGCTCCAACCATTTGGGGCTTTCCCCAGCCCTAACACCTGCATTTCTTCCTCCTTACTCTGCTGCTCTCTTGCCTGGGCTCATATCCCTGGTCTCAGCCCCATCTCAATGCCCTCCCTCCTTCCCAGGCCTCTGTCTCCCTGCACAGCTGAGCCATTGAGTCCAGCCATGTCCACACAGAGGACAATGGGGCAGGGGTCCCAGGGGTGGTATCCGTGTGAGCGGCACAGAGGAGATGTGCTAGAATAAGGTTCAAAGGCAGGACAGCCTAGCCAGGTTTGATCACACAGATCACACAGGTGCAATTGATGTCCAAGCTGCAGCAGGCAACTGAGGAGCCCTGGTACCTCAGCAGCATGGGCTCTCACTTTCCCATTGCTGGAACTCTCTGACCATGGCCAGTGCTTCTGTCTCTGCCAGAGCACTAATAAAAAGCCTTGTCTTGGGCCCCTGTGAAGGAAGATTAACATGGCCACAGAGCCGAGCAGGGCTCTGCTGGTGCCTGGGATATGTCTGAGCAGAGCTGAGCCCTGCAGCACTGTCCGTGTACAGGGTACTGCCCTTACCCCAAGCAGGTGCATGGCCAGAAGCCCCCCTGCCACCTATGCCTGCAGGTCTCCCCTGGCACCTGCACACACCCCAGGAACTTGGGATGGCTCAGCAGCCTGTGCCTGCCCTGTCTAGGGGCCCTCAGGTATTTGCACACCATGGTTGCCTAGGGCCTGACTTTTGGCCACCTCCAGGAGGGAGAAACCAGCATGAGGCAGAAGCAGCACTGCAAGAGCAACACAGGGAGGCAAGAAGAGCAGGTAGCAGGAGCTTGGGGACCAGGGACTATGTGCAGTGAAGGGCAGGGACAGGGCTGCTGGGACCATTCCCTCCCTCCTTGAGGGGAACATGGCATAACCACCTGCAGCACAGTGCTGGGCCATTCCTGGGACTTGTGTCAGCAGAATAATGGCACAGATGAGCTGCCAGCGGCTCCTGGAGACGTCAGATCTGTGTATCACTTCTCCATTGCTCTGTGTCACTATGGCACCAGTACCACTGCTGTCTGCATTCCCACAGTAATAGACAGCCTCGTCCTCGGCTTGGACCCCAGAGATGGTTAATGTGCCCGTGGAGCCGGATTTGGAACCGGAGAATCGTGCAGGGATGTTCGAGGGTCTCTCATCGTCCCAGTAGATCACAGTGACAGGGGCACTGCCAGGTGACTTCTGCTGGTACCAGCCATAGTTATTGCTAATCAGACTGTGACTAGCACAGATGTGGGTGTCTTGACATCCCATATGTGATCGTGGGCATGGGACCTTATCCCACAGCCTGGGAAGGGCTGCATATATCAGGCACTTGCTGATGCCCATTTTCTCCCCTCTCTCCTCTCCCTCTCCAGGTTCCCTGGTGCAGGCTGCACTGACTCAGCCGGCCTCGGTGTCAGCAAACCTGGGAGAAAACGTCAAGATCACCTGCACCGGGGGTTACAGCAACTACTACGGCTGGCACCAGCAGAAGTCACCTGGCAGTGCCCCTGTCACTGTGATCTATGATAACAGCAAAAGACCCTCGAACATCCCTGCACGATTCTCTGGTTCCGAATCCGGCTCCACAGCCACATTAACCATCTCTGGGGTCCAAGCCAAGGACGAGGCTGTCTATTACTGTGGGAGCAGGGACAGCAGCATCACAGCAGTAATGCCACTCCCATGTTCCTGCTGCTGTCAAGCATAATCGCTGTTACCCATGGATAGAGCTGGGAGCCCCCAGTGCCACTTGTTCCTGATGGTCTCCTGGGGCACCCACATAGGAACAGCAAAGATGGACGACTGCTCCCTGTGATGTAGCAGAAACGCCAAGTCACAGCCTGAAGCAGTGATGGAGCACTTGGTGGGAAGGCAGGGCCAACCCGGGGGAGCTCAGGTGTATGCAATGAGTTACTGGAAGTGGTGGAGCCAGGATCCACCCCTTCTCAGTCTTCATTTAAGGGTTGACAGTGGAGGTGAGGGTATGTTGCTGGAGCACTTTGCCTACCAGAGGCTTTCTAAAGGTAAGTAGTTTTTCTCCCTTTGTGTCTGTGGCTGCAGTATTTGGGCTTGTTCTCGTTTGCTGCTGCCTAGGGTTGTGCTACTCTGCTTTTATTGCTGTACTTTCCATTGCATTATGGCTTTACTGATGTACAGGGGGATGTATATAATTTTCCACTGTTCTGTATCCCTGTGATACCAACATAGCTGCTGTCTTCATTCCCACAGTAATAGACAGCCTCGTCCTCGGCTTGGACCCCAGAGATGGTTAATGTGGCTGTGGAGCCGGATTTGGAACCGGAGAATCGTGCAGGGATGTTCGAGGGTCTCTTGTCGTTGTAGTAGATCACAGTGACAGGGGCACTGCCAGGTGACTTCTGCTGGAACCAGCCATAATTGTAGCTACTCCCAGAGTAAACGATCTTTGTAGAATGGTTTGGGTTGGAAGGGGCCTTTAAGATTATCTAGTTCCAATTCCCCTGCTATAGGTAGGGTTGCCTTCCAATAGCTCAGGTTGTTCAACGCCCTATCCAGCCTGGCCTTGAATACTTCTAGGGTGGGGGTATCCTCATATGCTTTGGGCTATCTGTTTTGGTGTCTCACCGTCCTTACAGTAAAGGACTTCTTCCTAACCTTCCTAGTCTTTCTTCTACTTTGAAGCTACATCCCCTTGTTCTGTTGCTTCCTTACAAGAAGTCCTTCCCTAGTTTTCCTGTAGGTCCCCCTCAGGTACAGGAAGGACATTAAAAAGTCTCCCAGAGCCTTCTCTTCTTCAGGGTGAAGACCCCCACCTCTCTCAGCCTGTCCCCATAGGGGAGGTGCTCTAGTCCTCTGATTGTCTTCATGGCCCTCCTTCAGACCTGCTCCAGCAGCTCCATGTCCTTGTGTTGGTGGCACCAGAACTGGATGTGGTACTCCAGATCGGATCTCATGAGAGCAGAGTAAAGGGGTAGAATCGTATTAAATCTTGATGGTTTCTCCTGGGTTTACTCACAGCAAAGTGCAGTGAGTCCTCCCAGGGCACCAGAGCTTTGGGCATACACTACCAGGTGAAAAGGGGCCCGAGCAGTTCCTACAGCTGTGCATCCCCATGTTGACAGGGCTGTGCCATGGATCACAACTCACTCTTAAGCCCCTGTCTGCCCACAGCACAGCCCTCAAAGTGAACCTGGTTCCCCCCCTAATCTTGGTCAGTTCCTCAGTGCTCTCAGTGCACTCATTTTCTTGGCTCACAGAAAGATAGTCAGGATTAGCCATCACTGGGGTCCCATCTGGGAACAGTGACACAGGTTGATGAGTAACAGGCCTGAGTTAAAAATGGAAGTTTTCTGCATTTACTGAGTTATGACTGAGCAGGGCTAAGGGGCTGAGGGCAGTTTCTGTTCTCACTGCATAGCCATGTGCGTAAGTGCCCTCCTTGACATACCTAGATGTGTGGGAGGTTACTCTGGCATGTAGCCACATTGTATGTGCCCCTACAAAGGCACAATGCTTTGCCATCCCCAACCCTCTGTGTTTCTGCTGTGAGCCCATCTTCCTGCTGCTGGAGCTGCTTCTGGTCTGGGCTCTCATCCTCTGATGTGCCTATGGCCATGACTGTAGTCCCTTCTCCTTTAATGATGGTGCTCCTCACTGCTGCTTGGGGTGAGCTGTGTGTGCTAGGTACTCACTGAGTCCTGTTTTCTCCCCTCTCCAGGTTCCCTGGTGCAGGCAGCACTGACTCAGCCGGCCTCAGTGTCAGCAAACCCAGGAGAAACCGTCAAGATCACCTGCACCGGGGGTAGCGGTAGCTATGGCTGGTACCAGCAGAAGTCTCCTGGCAGTGCCCCTGTCACTGTGATCTATGGTAGCAGTGGTAGACGATTCTCCGGTTCCCAATCCGGCTCCACGGGCACATTAACCATCTCTGGGGTCCAAGCCGAGGACGAGGCTGTCTATTACTGTGGGAACTACGAAGGCAGTGGTACTGGTATGGTGACAGGGAGAGATGCTGCATTGAACTGATTTCAGGTCTTAATGCCAGCAGCAGTGGGACAGGCCCGTTGTCCAAAGGCCCCAGCTGGGCACAGCAGGTCTTCCTGGGCACCTGAGCTATGGATTCACACTGCCAGGAGGAAAGGGGCACAAGCCATGGTGTGATCCCAACAGCTGCATGTCCCTATGCCATGGGCCCCAACCCCTTTTTATACCCTTGACTGCCCACAGCACAGCCCACTTATGTAGAACCTGCCCCATGCACAGCCACCCGCATTGTAGGACTGTGGTGGGGACCCATGTCTCCATCATATAGAGACAGCAAAGGCTGCCAGCTGCTCCTTGCACTGACAGGAGGTTTGTGTATCACTTCCTCACTGCTGTGTGCCACCATGTGGCCAGCACTGCTGCTGTCTTCATTCCCACAGAAATAGACAGCCTCGTCCTCGGCTTGGACCCCAGTGATGGTTAACGTGCCCGTGTAGCCGGATGCAGAACCGGAGAATCGTGCAGGGATGTTCGAGGGTCTACTGCTGCTAGCATAGATCAGAGTGACAGGGGCACTGCCAGGTGACTTCTGCTGGAACCAGCCATAGGTGTTGATAAACCTGGAGCAGGGGTAGGTGTCCTACTGCCCCATGTGTCACTGTGGTTTTGGGTGCCTCACCTGGCAGCCTGGAGTAGGCTGTGTGTGTTGGGCACTCTCTGAACTCTATGCTCTCACTCTCTCTCACATGTACCTGGAGGGGGGGTGTAAAGTGAACAGATCCAGGCTTCCTCCAGCAGTGTCCAGAGCCTGGACAAGGGACGGTGGCACAAACTGAGTATGGAAGTTCTGACTAGTGCCAGGGATCATGTCCTTACTCCACAGGTAGGATAGAACTGGCCCAGGTTGCCCAGGAGGACCATGGAGTCTCCTCGAATGCTGGTGTGTCCACCTGCACACAGGCCTGGGTGCCATGCTGTGGGTGTTGCTACTTGAGCTGGTGTGGGAGCACATAACAACAATCATTCTCACCTGAAAGATTCTGTGGCTGTTTTTCTCTTCTGGCATGAGGGCAGCCAGCAGCCATGGGAAATGTTCTCTCAAAGTGGGAGGTTTTGGCCTGGCTGCTCAGCTGCCCGCAGGTTCCCCACTGTCAGGGCTGGGGATGTGATTCTGCTGTGTGTTGGGTGGAGCAGGGCACCAGGAGCAGACATGTGCAGGGCAATGAAGGAAGGGCCATGATAGGAACCAGTGCCACCATCAGAGATGCAAGAAGAGCCAGCTGCTCCCTGCAATGACAGGAAGTTTATCCATTGTACTTGCTGCTCTGTGCCACTGGGAAGCAGTACTGTACATCTGATGTCTCTATCTGCACAGGAATAGACAGCCTTGTTCATGGCTTGGACCCCAGTGATGTTTCCCGTGCGGAGTGGGATATGGAACCAGAGATTCATGAAGGCTCTCTCGGTGTTATTGTACATCACACTGGCAGGGGTCATCAGCTGGTACCAGCTGTAACAATAGCTACCCCTAGAACGTGGGATCTTTTTGGAGTTTCCAGGTACGGAGTCCCAGACAATGAGATAAAACGAGAGAAATGCTCAAAGCCATGGCTGTGCAGAAGGGAACGTGCCCGAGTGGCATGGCACAGCATGATCCTGAAGGAGGAAAGCAGAAAACATGTTTTTAATTTAGGGCTGTACCTCAATTTCACGGTGCCCTGTCTCACTACCAGCAGTACTGCTGCTGTCGTAGCTCCCACAGTAATAGACAGCCTCGTCCTCGGCTTGGACCCCAGAGATGGCTAATGTGTTTGTGGAGCCGGATGTGGAACCGGAGAATCGTGCAGGGATGTTCGAGGGTCTCTTGCTGTTTTCATAGATCACGGTGACAGGGGCACTGCCAGGAGACTTCTGCTGGAACCAGCTGGAGCCAAAGATGCTGCTGCCCCCAGAGCAGGTGATCTGGACGGTTTCTCCTGGGTTTGCTGACACTGAGGGAGGCTGCTGAGTCAGTGCTGCCTGCACCAGGGAACCTGGAGAGGGAGAGGAGAGAGTGGACTTTACAGTGGAGTTATCATAGAGCACAGTGACTGTTGCGTTGCCAGTAGCTTTCTGCTTGTACCGGTCATAGGACACCAACATCTACTCTGTAATAAACAACTACTAGTATCCCACATGTGCTTATGTGTTCAGGGGTCTCAGGCCCACGTGGTGAAGGGCTGTGCCTGTCACACGCTCACTGAGCCCTATGTAATCTCCCTCTCCAGTGTCCCTGGTGCAGGCAGCACTGACTCAGCCAGCCTCAGTGTCAGCAAACCCAGGTGAAACTGTCAAGATCACCTGCACTGGGAGTAGCAACAGCTTCTATGGCTGGTACCAGCAGAAGTCACCTGGCAGTGCCCCTGTCACTGTGATCTATTGGAACGATAGGAGACCCTCAAACATCCCTGCACGATTCTCCGGTTCCAAATCCAGCTCCACGGGCACATTAACCATCTCTGGGGTCCAAGCCGAGGACGAGGCTGTCTATTACTGTGGGAACTACGACAGCAGTGCTGGTTATGGTGGTGGTGGCTCTGTGGGATTTTCTCCCCTCCTGCTGGTTGCTGCACCTTTTCCTGCATGGGCAGAGCTGTTGAGGGCGGTCTGTTCTGCATTCTGGTTGTGGTGCTACCCTTGCAGGGCCCCAACCACGTGCCTGCTCTGGTGGGGCCTCCTGGCAGCAGCTGTGTAGGTAGAGTGACACAGGAGCGATGGCAGAGATGTGACGTCTAGAGCTGGAATTGTTGGGTTTCTGTCTGACTCCGTTATGGCTGTGTTTCAAGTCTCTTCCCGTGGCAGCATTCCCTGTCCCACACTGCTGGATGGACAGTGCATGTTGGGGAAAAGTGGAGGAAAATCATCCTGCTCTGGGGCAGCACCATGGCTGTGGGTAGGAGGAGCAGAAGGCACCGGGCAGGGGTCGTGCCAGGAGAGCTGGACCTAGCAGGGATAGTGGATGACAGTGGATGCCACAAATGGAAGAGAGGAACACAGCTACGGCCACTTCTGATGAGAAGAGGCCAGGCAGCAGCAGCACATCCCAGTGTGAGAGACTTCTCCTGTGCTCTGGTGCATGAAAGGGAGTCCATAGCCATGCAGATGGAACTGGAGACTGCTACAGCCACAGCTCAGCATGGCCAAAGGAAGATGGGCAGAAAACAGTCTCACAATTGATGTTAACTTGCTTCTATTTAATCACTGTCTCTGTACAGCATTGGAGCTGCTTTCCCAGTTCCCACAGTAATAGACAGCCTTGTCAGTGATGGTTAATGTGGCTGTGGAGCTGGAGAATCGTGAAGGGATGTTCGAGGGTCTCTTGGTGTTACCATAGATCACAGTGACAGGGGCACTGCCAGGTGACTTCTGCTGGTACCAGCCGTAATAATAATTTCCAGAGTAGCTGCTGCCCCCGGAGCAGGTGATCTTGACGGTTTCTCCTGGGTTTGCTGACACTGAGGCCGGCTGAGTCAGTGCTGCCTGCACCAGGGAACCTGGAGAGGGATAAGGAGGATGGGGTCAATACCCAGTACCCCCCCATTCCTGGAATGTGCTTTGGGATAAGTCAAGGTCCTGGCCATTCTGATGAGACAAGAGCCTGTTAATTTCCCACAACCATGAAACAAGTCACAATTCCCAAAGCCCTGTGCACCTGGAGAACAGTCTGAAGACTTTTTTGTGAATATGGCTTACGTGTTTCTGTTCCTGCTGCATGTGATCCAAATACAGTTTCAGTGCTCCTGCTCAATCTCCACAGTAATAGACAGCCTCGTCCTCGGCTTGGACCCCAGTGATGGTTAATGTGCCCGTGGAGCCGGATTTGGAACCAGAGAATCGTGCAGGGATGTTCGAGGGTCTGTTGGTGTCCCCATGGCTCACTGTCACGGTTTGACTACCAAGTTTCTCATGGAACCAGCCATACTCATAGGTACTCCCAGAGCCTCAGGGCCCTGCACAATGCCTGCGGGAGTAGGATTGCAGTGAAGTCCTGGGACTTGGTGTATAAACCAAAGGAGTGCAAAAGAAAGGAGAGGAGACCCCGGAGCCAGATTGAGAGGGAGCAGGAATGAAAAAACGTGACAAACGTGGTCTCATTGCCCTGGTTAATCACTGCCATCTTCTGGCCGCGGCTGCTGTCACTGCCACCACTGTAATACACAGCGCTGTTCTCAGCTTGAACCATAGTGGTGGTTAATGTGCGGAGCTGGGCTGGGATCCAGAGAATTGTAACAGGATGTCTGAGGGTCTACCAGTGTCAGCACGGCTCACCGTGATGGGGGCACTGCCAGGTACCTTCTGCGAGCACCACACGTGCTATTGAGAATCCTGGAGCACGTGCAGGTGTCCTGCTGTCCCATGTGTCCCTGTGGACTCTGGTGCCTCATCCCAGAACCTTGAGGGGGTGTTACAAGCCAGGCACTCACTGAGTCCCATTATTAGTCCTCTTCCCTCTCCAGGTTCCCTGGTGCAGGCAGCACTGACTCAGCCGGCCTCAGTGTCAGCAAACCTAGGAGAAACCGTCAAGATCACCTGCTCTGGGATTAACAATGCTTATGGCTGGTTCCAGCAGAAGTCACCTGGCAGTGCCCCTGTCACTGTGATTTATTACAACAACCAGAGACCCTCGAACATCCCTGCACGATTCTCCGGTTCCCTATCCGGCTCCACAAACACATTAACCATCTCTGGGGTCCAAGCCGAGGACGAGGCTGTCTATTACTGTGGTGGCTACGACGGCAGCACTGATGCTGGAATAGAGTCGCTGGCTGAGGGGCAGCTGACATGCAGATCTGAGTTAAAAACAGAGTGTTTTTGCCCTTGCTGACTGATGGCTGAGCTGACTGTAGCTTCAGTAGAAGTCAGACAAGAGCATCAGCTGCTACAGGCAGGAGCTGGGCATGAGGCAGTGCTGTGCATCCTGTTGAGGCACGTCCAGGACACTATGCGCGGCCACCTACATTGCAGGACAGTAAGGCTGTGGTGGGGATTTGTGCCACGATCAAACAGAGATAGTGAAGACTGCCAGCTGCTCCTTGCACTGACAAAAGGCTTGTGCATCACTTCCTCACTGCTGTGTGACACTGGGACCAGCACTGCTGCTGTCTGTACTCCCACAGTAATAGACAGCCTTGTCCTCAGCTAGGACCCCAGAGATGGTTAATGTGTTCGTGGAGCTGGATTTGGAACCGGAGAATCGTACAGGGATGTTCGAGGGTCTGTTGGTGTTCCTGTAGATCACAGTGACAGGGGCACTGCCAGGTGACTTCTGCTGGTACCAGCCATAAGCATTGCTGCTGTCACCCCCAGAGCAGGTGATCCTGACGGTTCCTCCCAGGTTTGCTGACACTGAGGCCGGCTGAGTCAGTGCTGCCTGCACCAGGAAACCTGGAGAGGGAGTGAAGAGAGGAGAAAATGGTGCACTCCCTGCACAACTGTGGGATGAGGCCCTGTGCCCAAGGACCCCTGCCAGGTGCACTGAGTCTGCTGTGCCCTCCCGTCTGTCCTGAGAACGGGGCTGCAAACAGGGCAGCTCCTCTGCTGCTCACACGTGCTCATGCATCAGCTCCCTGTCCCATTGAACTCCTGTGAGCATCTGCCTTGTATGAAGCACCCCATGGTGAACGCGAGTCTGCACCCTCCTCCCATCATCCCACGCATCAGGCACCGTGAGAGCGGGAACAAATGGAGCATGACATGGCTCTGAGTATGTGGTTGGAGCAGCGACTTATGCCAGGATGTAGGTGCCTGCACAGATCCAGAAAGAGCTTAAAGCTCTGGTACTGGGCAAACAGAGCCCAGGACAAACTTTAAAGAGTCCAATGGAGGGATATCAAGGTGCTGCAAGAATGCTTAGGGGAGAAGTGGTGCTGTGATGATGTACCAGCTGAGTGGACGTCCAGCAGGGATGGGCAGGTGGCATTAGTGAGAGAAGGAGGAGGTGAGGAGCAGCCACCCCAGTGCACACAAGGGGTCACTACAAATGGTGGATGGAGGATGGGAGACAGCCATAGCATGGGGTGCAGCCTGGGAGCACAGGAGGACCTGGACCCTGCAGCATGGGGCTAGAACTGCGGTGGTGTCTGTAAGGCAGGGACAGCTAAGATTATTAACTGCTCCAACAGGTGATTTGTGTATCACTTCTCAGTCACTGTGGTACCAGTACCACTGCTGTCCCAGCTCCCACAGTAATAGTCAGCCTCGGCTTGGACCCCAGAGATGGTTAATGTGCTCGTGTAGCCAGATGTGGAACCAGAGAATCGTGCAGGGATGTTCGAGGGTCTCTTGTTGTCGTAATAAATCACAGTGACAAGGGCACTGCCAGGTGACTTCTGCTGGACCCAGCCATAACCATAGCTACTGCTACCACCAGTGCAGGTGATCTTGACGGTTTCTCCTGGGTTTGCTGACACTGAGGGAGGCTGCTGAGTCACTGCTGCCTGCACCAGGGAACCTGGAGAGGGAGAGGAGAGAGGGGAGAAAATGGGCATCAGTGAGTGCCTGACACACACAGCCCTCCCCAGGCAGCAGTGGGATGAGGAACACCACCATCACAGGAGAAGAGACCTCACCTGCATCCATGGCTCTTCAGAAGCAGGACGATGGGACTGCCAGCAGTAACAGGAAGCAGGGCTGGGAATGATGCAGTGCTGTGTCTTTGCAGGAACAGGGAGAAGTGTCTTCTGGCCTCATTATCTCCTCAGGCACCACAGCATACAATACAGAGAACGTTCACAGACAGAGCTTTGCAGAGGGGACAGCAGCCTGCCTCAGCTGCACAGCCCATCTTGGCTGTGAGACAGATGGGCAGAGAAATTCCATTTTATCCCCTTTTTATACTTTTTTGTTTGTTTGTTTGCTTGTTTAATTTCCCCACACCAGGATTACTGCTGCTGTCCCAGGCACCACAGTAATAGTCAGCCTCATCCTCAGCTTGGACCCCAGTGATGGTTAATGTGCCCGTGGAACTGGAGAATCGTGCAGGGATGTTCGAGGGTCTACTGCTGCTACCATAGATCACAGTGACAGGGGCACTGCCAGGTGCCTTCTGCTGGTACCAGCCATAAGCATAACTACTCCCAGAGCAGGTGATCTTGACGGTTTCTCCTGGGTTTGCTGATAGTGAGGCCGGCTGAGTCAGTGCTGCCTGCACCAGGGAACCTGGAGAGGGAGAGGAGAGACAAGAGAAAAAGCAGCTCACTGAATTCCCGACAAACGTAGCCCTCCTTAAGCGGCAGTGGGATGGGGAACATCACCCCAAAGGAGAAGGGCCCTCAGCTTCAGCCATGCGTGTGTTGGAGGAGACAAGCCCAGCCCAGAGCATCCCAGCACCCAGGCAGCTCCAGCCAATAGAGAACAGCACTCACAGCAGCACCATGGGGCAAGGCTAGCAACAACAGTGCTGTGCCTTTGTATGGACAAGTATGATGTGCCTAAGTGCCAGAGTGACCTCCCATTCATCTTGGTGCATCAACGAGGATATTTACAAACGCAGCCATTCACAGTTGACAGAAATCTGCCTCAGCCCCACAGCTGAGCCATAAGTCAGCTAGTGCAGAAATCCTCCACTCATGTCTGTAACTCACTTCTCCATCTTCCTGCAGCGTTTTATCAGAGTCAGTGCTGCTTCCCCAGTCACCACCATCATAGACAGGCTTGTGCTCATCTTGGGAACCAATGATGGCTAACCATCACTGTACTTCCAGGACCAAGGAAACTGGCTGCAACTTACAGGGGAAGAAAAGGATTGGAGTGGCTATTGACCATGGGGGCCAGTGTTGCATGGGGGGGCTGGGCTGTGGGGTTCTATGTGAGAGCTGGGGTCCACAGCATAGCTGCATTAGAGTAGGGTTGCACAGCTGTTGGGGTAACACCATAGACAGAGTACCTCATCTACTGGTGGTGGTCACCACAACAGCTCAGGTGTTCCAAGCATACTCCATGAGATCAGCTGGAGACTTACAAGCATGAGACCCTCTCACACTGCTGCGCGGGGAGGGCTGTGTGAGTTGAGCAGATGCTGATCCCCATTTTCTCTCCTCTCCAGGTTCCCTGGTGCAGGCAGCAGTAACTCAGCCGGCCTCAATGTCAGCAAACCCAGGAGAAACCGTCAAGATCACCTGCACCGGGAGTAGCGGCTACTTTGGCTGGTACCAGCAGAAATCACCTGGCAGTGCCCCTGTCACCGTGATCTACTACAACGACAAGAGACCCTCAAACATCCCTGCACGATTCTCCGGTTCCCTATCCGGCTCCACAGCCACATTAACCATCTCTGGGGTCCAAGCTGAGGACGAGGCTGTCTATTACTGTGGTGGCTTGGACAGCAGCATACCTGCTGTTATAATGACACAACTGCATGGAAGTGAAGCACAGAGTTGTAGCAGTAGGCAGGTTCCTGTTCCCTTAATGGGGTCAGGGCTTTGAACGCTCTCACTTTCATGCCTCAAGGCACTGCAGCAGCGGACATCACTTCACAACTATGGTTCCCTGTGTCACTATACCAGCATCACTGCTGAAAACACTCATTTTTAATTCAGGACATTATCTCAGTTTCACATCCACTGCTACCAGCAGTACTGCTGCCGTCGTAGTTCCCACAGTAATAGACAGCCTCGTCCTCGGCTTGGACCCCAGAGATGGTTAATGTGCCCGTGGAGCCGGATGTGGAACCGGAGAATCGTGCAGGGATGTTCGAGGGTCTTTTGGTGCTATCATAGATCACAGTGACAGGGGCACTGCCAGGTGACTTCTGCTGGTACCAGCCATAGTCACTGTTAATCCAGGAGCAGATGAGGGTATTAGTGCCAGCTGCTCCCTGCGCTGACAGGTTTGTGTATCACTTCCCAAAGCTCTCTGTTGCTGTGGCACCAGTACCACTGGTCTGTCTTCATTCTCACAATAACAGACAGACACATCCTCAGCTTGGACTGCTGTGATGGTAAACATGGCTATGGATCCTGACTTGGAATCAGAGAATTGTGAAGGGATGGTTGAAGGTTTCTTGTGGCCCCCTTATATCACAGCAACAAGGGCTCTGCCAAGAGACTTCTGGAGGTACAGCTAAAGTTGTTAAACTTGGAGCAGATGTGGGAGCTCTGATGCTTCATTTGGGACCATGTGCTCAGAAGGGTTATCCCACTGCTGTATGAGGAGGGCTGTGTGTGTCAGGCACTCACTGTGCACCATTTTCTCCCCTCTCTCCTCTCCCTCTCCAGGTTCCCTGGTGCAGGCAGCACTGACTCAGCCGGCCTCAGTGTCAGCAAACCTGGGAGAAACCGTCAAGATCACCTGCTCTGGGGGTAGTGACAGCTATGGAAGTTATTATTATGGCTGGTACCAGCAGAAGTCACCTGGCAGTGCCCTTGTCACTGTGATCTATAGTGACAACAGCAGACCCTCGAACATCCCTGCACGATTCTCCGGTTCCGCATCCGGCTCCACGGGCACATTAACCATCTCTGGGGTCCAAGCCGAGGACGAGGCTGTCTATTACTGTGGGAACTGGGACAGCAGCAGTAGTGCTGTGTGGTGACAATAATTAATTGAAGCTGAGAGATAAAACTTATAGTTGAAGGAAGATTTTCTGTCCACCTTACTCTTCTACATGTAGGATTACTGCTGTAGGCACGTTACTCTTTCCTCCACATGGCCATGGCTATGAATGCACTTCCTTTCATGCACCAGAGCACAGGAGAAGTCTCTCACACTGGAATGTGCTGCTGCTGCCTGGCCTCTTCTCATCAGAAGTGGCCATAGCTGTGTTCCTCTCTTCCATTTGTGGCATCCACTGTCATCCACTATCCCTGCTAGGTCCAGCTCTCCTGGCACGACCCCTGCCCGGTGCCTTCTGCTCCTCCTACCCACAGCCATGGTGCTGCCCCAGAGCAGCTCCTCTGGATCATTTTCCTCCACATTTCCCCAACACGCACTGTCCATCCAGCAGTGTGGAACAGGGAATGCTGCCATGGAAAGAGATCTCTAAAGTCATAAAGGGGAAGGGTGGAAACTTGTCATTTTTAGCTCTAGACATCAATTCACTGCCACATCTCCCTGTGTCACTATACCAACATAGCTGCTGTCGTAGCTCCCACAGTAATAGACAGCCTCGTCCTCGGCTTGGACCCCAGAGATGGTTAATGTGCCCGTGGAGCCGGATTTGGAACCGGAGAATCATGCAGGGATGTTCGAGGGTCTGTTGGTGTTAGCATAGATCACAGTGACAGGGGCACTGCCAGGTGACTTCTGCTGGAACCAGCCATACCAGTTGCTACTCATGGAGCCAGTGATATTAATGATTTCTCCCAGGATAACAGAAACTGAGGTCTGCTGAGTAAGCACTGCCTGCACCAGGACATCTGGAAAAGGAGAGGGGAGAAAACAGGGCTCCATGAGTGCCCAACACACAGACTTCAGCATACAGCAGCAGGATGGGAAACATCACTGGAGGAAACCTCAGCCTTGTCTGTGGGCACAGTAGAGGATGAGAGCCCAGCCCAAAGCATCTCAGCATAGAGACAGCTCTAGCAGCAACATGGAGCAGGGGTGGGGACAGCATAATGCTATGCCTTTGCAGGGACAGGTAAAATGCAACACAGGACCCAGACTAATCTCTCATACATCAGGGAAGACATATGTGGTCCTGCAGAGAAGACAAATCTGCCTCAGCCCCACAGTCAGCAAGGGCAGAAAACCTCAATGTTTAATGCTAGTCTGTAACTCAGTTCTAGATCTCCCTGTGTCACTATTCTTCTGCTTGCACTCCAGTGATGGCTGACCACAATTTGCCTTCTAAAGGACAAGGAGTGCAGTGGGAGCACTGGAATGGGAGGTGCCTCTTACTATGGGGGCCAGCTTTGCATGGGGGGAGGCTGTGATGTGGGCAGGTTGGGGATTAAGAGGGAGTGATGGTCCACACTACAGTCCCATAGGTGTGGGGACACACAGCCATTGGCATTGTACCACAGCCAGGGTCCCTCCCCCAGCAGTACTTGCCCACAGCTAAGGTGTCCAGGGCAGACACTGCATGCAGCTGGGGACTTGGTGCAGGGGGCCATGTGTGTCAGGCACTCACTGAGCCCCATTTTCTCCCCTCTCCCTCTCCAGGTTCCCTGGTGCAGGCAGCAGTAACTCAGCCGGCCTCAATGTCAGCAAACCCAGGAGAAACCGTCGAGATCACCTGCACAGGGAGCGGCAGCTACTTTGGCTGGTACCAGCAGAAGTCACCTGGCAGTGCCCCTGTCACTCTGATCTATAGCAACACCAACAGACCCTCAAACATCCCTGCACGATTCTCCGGTTCCCGATCCGGCTCCACGGGCACATTAACCATCTCTGGGGTCCTAGCCGAGGATGAGGCTGTCTATTACTGTGGGAGCTTCGACAGCAGCACTAGTGCTGGTACACTGACACGGGGAGATGTGGAGGTGATGCAGACTGCAATTCGAAACTGAGGCTTTCTGTCCTTGCTGAGCCAGGGCTGATACAGGATCCAGTCTCTTCTTCCAGGCTGTAGGTATAAGCGTCCTCCCCATTGAACCTTTTCATTCAGTAATAAATACTGGGTCCAGGGCCCCTTCATCTCTATTTTCTGCAAAGGCACAGCACAGCATTGCTCCCAGCCTCAGTGCCTCTTGCCACAGGTACCTGCCATACCAGCTGCTACCCCCAGAGCAGTGACCCTGACAGTTCCTCCCAGGTTGGCTGACACTGAGGGAGGCTGCTGAGTCAGTGCTGCCTGCACCAGGGAACCTGGAGAGGGAGAGGAGAGAGGGGAGAAAATGGGCATCAGTGAGTGCCTGACACACACAGCCCTCCCCAGGCAGCAGTGGGATGAGGAACACCACCATCACAGGAGAAGAGACCTCACCTGCATCCATGGCTCTTCAGAAGCAGGACGATGGGACTGCCAGCAGTAACAGGAAGCAGGGCTGGGAATGATGCAGTGCTGCGTCTTTGCAGGAACAGGGAGAAGTGTCTTCTGGCCCCATAATCTCCTCAGGCACCACAGCATACAATAGGGAGGCCATTCACAGACAGAGCTTTGCAGAGGGGACAGCAGCCTGCCTCAGCTGCACAGCCCATCTTGGCTCTGAGACAGATGGTCACAAAACCTTGATTTTTATCCCCTTTTTTGTTTGTTTTTAAATTTCCCCATATCACCAGACCAGGATTACTGCTGTTGTGTCAGGTACCACACTAATAGATACCCTAGTCCTTGGCTTGAATCCTTGCAACAGTTAATTTGAGCACAGAACATGATTTGGAACAGGAAAAGCATGAAGGAATGCCTGAGGGTTTCTTGCTGTCCCCCTGCACCACAGAACAAGGGCACTGACAGCAGTCTTCTGCTGGGGGCAGCCACAGTTGTCATTAATCCTGGAGCAGATGTATGAGTCCTGGTACTCCATTTGGAACCACATGCTCAGAAGTGTTACCCCACTGCTGGATGGGGAGTGCTGTGTGTGTCAGGCACTCGCTGATCCCTGTTTTCCCAACAGTGCCCCTGTCACTATGATCTACAACAGACCCTCAGACATCCCCTCACAGTTCTCCAGTTCCACATCTAGCTCCACAAACCTGTTAACCATCATTGGGGGGCAAGCTGAGCATAAGGTCATCTATTACTGTTGTTTCTCCTCACTCTGGTGTTGTTAAGCACTACCACAGCCACAGCCAACAGCCTAAGGCTAGCAGAAGCACTTTGCCCCCTGCATTGCTAATCTGTTGGAGAAGCCACCTAGGTCCTCACGACAGCAGTGGTATCAACTGCTACTCACAGCATCCCCAGCCTAGCTCCTCCTCCCAAGTCCCCTGGGCAGCCCCAAGGCTTTTCAGTGGCCTAGCCTCAACCCACAGCACTGCACCAAGCTCCCACAACTCCTCAACAGAGGCACACGAGCTAGGAAGGAAGGCTGGAGGTAGCAGGAGGTCAAGTGCTGCAGCCAGTGCTGTTAAGAGTCCATTGAGCATCTCCAATAAATCCAGAGAGGTTTCAGTAGCACACACTAGGAAGCAAAGAGCAGCTCCCTTTTAGACCCCCCGAGAGTGAGTTCTTGTCCTCTCCTCAATTAACAAAATTAATAGGATCCAGAGACATGAAAATATTGTTTTATTCTATGTTCATTTTACAGGAAAAATTCGATCCCAAGCTCCCTCTAACTGCAACTGCCCTAGGCAGGAGTAACAGCACCTCCTTTAAGTATTGGACATATATACTTTTTATAAGGCCATTTCTGTTAATCAGCTATTTCTGCTCTAAGCCCTAATTGAGAACATGACAAGCTCACAGTTACATGCTGCAGCCGACTTACAACCCACCATGCCGCTGCAGCAGCACCCCCATGTGGACTGTTTCAGCTTCAAGTCGAAGTGAAGGAAAGAGAGGCGGTAAGAAGGCAGCAAGCAGATTCAAACAAGCATCAGTATTTCTTGAACTCAATTCTTTCTACTTTTACATCATCCTCAATTAGCTGGTATACGTAAGTCACGACTGTGGAAGCCTGGATATCCATCAGTACAAATGAAGGAATGACATTCCTGGAAAGAAAACATACTTTGTCAATCACCCTGATTAGCTTACACTTCTTATCAACATGTCTTATAGGAATATGCGATAAAATATTTAATTGCAAAGGGCTGAGGTTATCTGGGAAGTACCACAGCTCAGAGGCACTGACTGCAGCAATCCAAAGCTGCAGCTGGCCACAGCAGCCCTCAGGGCTGAACATTCCAGCTCCCGCAAGGCTCAGACGTTGGCAGTGCCCTGAGGGCCTCTTTCCCAAGAAGAGGTCAGCACACAGCTTCTGGAAGACAGCTCAAGGCCACCTAACTCCAAGAAGCAACTGCACTGTTACGCTGGCTCAGGAGGAAGCACCAGATGCATCAGTACCAGGCTGCCCTGGCCAGCTCAAGAGCTGAGCAGAACCTCATGATCAGAGGGAACTAAGCTGTCTCCTCTGGAAAGAGACAGCCTGCATGGAACTGCACCTCTGCAGCATACGGGCTGCACTCCCAAGGGCAGACACACATGTGAGGCAACGTATAAAAGCTAAGCTACATTGGGCAGCCCAAGGCTCGTTTCACTCACATTTCCAAAGCAGTGTAGGCTCCTGTAGCTGATCCTGGATTGATGAAGAGCTTATTTTCGTGTTCGAATGCTTCGAATTTGTGTGTGTGTCCTGAGATAAGGATGTCTACATCCATCTGCCTCTGTAGCAAGGCCAAGCTTGCCACATCACCCCAGGGAATAACTTGATGGCCATGAATCAACCCAATTCTGAACTGCCCAACAGTTACAATCTTCTGTTCAGGATAATTCAGACTCTGAGGAAGAGAAATACACAGGTTAGAAATCAGACAAGAAACCCCACTGATGTAATGAAGGTTCACAACACGAGCCTGCCCTTTGCTACCCAAGTACACACTGTGACCAGTACAGTGACCCAGACACTTGTAACATGCCCCAAGAACAACTGCAGAGCAAAAAACTGAGATCTTGGGCCTGCCTAGGACCATATGGAGAGCAGAAGCTTCAAGGCTATACAATGGTAAATAAACCCTGTGTTCCTACAGCAATCTCACAGCAATAACGAGCAGACACATGCAGAACTTGGAAAGTTGAGTGGAGGCGTTACCACTACAAACCAAGTCCTCCTTTACTGCAGTGGGAACAAGAAAAGCCTTCCAAGTCACTTGGCTTCTTTGAGCCTTATTCATCCCCACTTCCTACCCCCACACCTCAGTGCACAGGAACTACCAACACTGAAAGACTTCCCAGCTTTCAGTGGTACCACTACAGCTTGCAAAAATGGAGGACTGAGGAACTGACAGCACCAACATTACCTCAGAATCCCCCTTAACGACATGAACGTCCCCAGCCAAAGTCCTGAGGTAGTCGTAGCCCTCCTTGGTGCAGAGGTTTCCCGTGCACAGGACGTGCTGAACCTTGCCTGGAAGCAGCAGGCTCCTGAACGGCGCTGGCAGCGCACCGCACCGCTGCGGGATGTGGAGGTCTCCCAGTACCAACACCAGCTTCACACGCAGCAGGGGGAAAAGAGAGAGCTTTAACCACAGCGCTCAATGGTACGAGGCCAGCCAGCAGCTCCGACAATCCCCTACACCATCACTCACCATCCTACTCCACCACACGCACCCAACCCGCACGGTACCTCGACACACACTGCTACAGCCAGCGCCTAGCGCGCCTCTTTTTCTCCTCCTCTTAGCCAATGGCAGCTCTCGGTTTGCCCCCACGTGATGCCCCCAGGCTTTGGCCCCGCCCCCCAAAGCGCGTCCCTGCGCGTGCCCGGCTGTGCTGCGCATGCGTAGTGAGGAGGCGCGGCCGTGGGCGTCGCGCGGCGCGCCGGGCGTGCTGCAGTTTGTGTCCTCACGCTCCTCAGGCGGTGTTTACCTGCCAGAATTTTGTGGTAGACGCAGCATCCCCCTCTGTGACAGCGTTAGTACAAAGCGCTCGGCAACGCCCGTGCGATTACACGCGTGCTTTTCCCCTCAGAAGGGGTGGGGAACCGTGAGGGGACCATAGGGGGGTGGGAGGGGGGCGCGACAAAATGGCGGCGGGGGGGGGGGGGGGTGTGAGGTGTGACAAAATGGCGGCGGGGGGGGGGGGGGGGTTGAGGTGTGACAAAATGGAGCACGTTGTGCCCAGAGACGAGGCCAGCAGTGTTCAGAGGGCAAATCTTTATTGCGTTTATTGTTCTGATTCCATGTATTGCTATTATTAAACCGCGCCAGAGGCTGAGCCTGCAGGGAGGCCTCGTCCCTTCTTTCCGCATCTGCCGCTCCCTCTGCTGAGTGCTTCGTGCCATGGCTGTGTGGGGTGAGCCGGCTGGGTTTGCTCCTTGCTTCTACAGCCAGTTGGCGGTGATGGGCAGCGAGCAGAAATAGCGACCGTTGTCCTCCTCCTGGGCGGCTGCGATGATGAGGATGCAGGCATTGCGGGCGACGTCTTTGGTGGCAGAGAAACGGTCAGGAATCCTGGCGGGCTTGTGCTTGTCATGCTCTGAGTTGTAGTAGAGCAGGTACCTTAGGACCTGCCCCGGACGCTGCTGGTACCAGGTGATGCCAAAGTCGGTGATGTTGTACTGGGGGCTGAGGACACAGGACAGCCGGGCGGTCTCCCCAGGCAGCACCTGCACGGCAGCTGGCTGGGTCAGCACCGGCTGTGCCCTGCAGGCTGTGTGCACCAGAGATGTGGTTACTGATTTGGAACTGTGTCCTGACACCCCCAGCCCCAAAACATCCCCCTGCCCTCATGGAGCATCCCCATTGCCCAACCGTGCTGGTCACCCCACACCTGGAACAAACTGCTCTTCTCGGCTGACCGTCCCCTGTGCAAAGCTCAGTCCTGCCCACCATCCCCAGTGTCAGTGCAGCTATGCTGCTGCCCTTACCTGACCCTGCTGTCCCCACTAACAGCAGGAGCGTGAAGCCTAGGACCATGGTAGAGGCCAGGACCAGAGGAATGGAGGTTGTTTTGAGACAGTCTGCAGTGCTGCAAAAGCCCGGGCTGCTGTGTGTGCTGCTGGTGCTGGTGAGGCATATGTAAATGACACGAGGAGCTGGGGGACTCCAGCTCACCACATTGCTCCATTTGCTGCAACAGGGTTTCAGCAACCGGACTCTAATCAGTGGGGCGAGAGTCCAGCATCTCCACCTTCGCTTCCAAGTACATCTTTGCACATGCAGCCCACCCCAACCACAGGATAGTGTGGGGACACCACTGAAACCAAAGCAGTCTACCTGAGGGACGTGGTGTGGGGGGCTCTGGCTGCAGCACGATTGGTGCGCAATGCAGAAGGACCGCAGACCAGTAAAGCAAAAAGCTGCCAGAATCAGCAGGCATAAAGGCCTGCCTGTCTGTAACACCACCACAGTGCAAGCAGCCTCAGCTCTCAAGGCATCTCCGAGCCCAAGAGATGACTGCGAGTTCCCAACATGACTGGCCCTGGCTGTGCAGGAAAACAGATCCATGACATATAGGACAGGTTCTGTCTTGTTAGGCTGCCCTGGCACTGCATCTTTGGTCCCAGCAATGGGCAGGTATGGCATGACAAGCCAGACACTATAGTGACACGCTGCAGTGCCCACAACAAGGGCTCACGTGCCTAACGGCTTATCTATTTTTTCCACCTTCTCTTTCAGTTGGTCTAACAAAAGCAATCACTTCCCTCTGCGTGACCGTAACCAGTTTTCTGTGACACAGTCTCCCTGGGGAGTAGTAGGAAAACAAGAGTGAAAAGCGGTGGCCCAGGCTCCTTAAAGCCACTGCAACGTGACTGCCTCAGAGCACGGTGTGTCTGCAGCGCAGGAGGGTACTCTGAAGTGGAGCTGAGGCATGGATTTTCTGGATGCAGCCCACGAGGAACAGAAATGTGTGACTGGTTATGAAACACTCTGCTGAGAGCAGCAGCATCATCATCACGGGCACAGAGCGCTGTGTGTGTGCCATAGGGAGCACGCATCTGAGAAAATCATGAGGTGGCAGAGGAAACCCAAATACCACCTTACACAAAACCAGCACAACCATCTTGATGTGATTTTACCAATCACAGAGTGTTTTGATCTCAAAACCAAGGTCACAACAATACAGGCTTGTTTTGGAAGGCCTTCACCTCTTGTGCTTTGTGTCATGCATGAGCCCGGCGGCTCTGACTGATGCAGCACCACAGCTGCCCAAGCAGCCCTGAGAATCGGTGCTTTATTCTCTGGCCACAGTTTTACACTTTCTTTAGGGATCAGCAGTGATAGCAGAGACAACAGCACCTCTCTCCCCCTGAGCAAGAAAAGCTGCCATGTAGGCGATGCTCCATCCTGCAAAGCAGCTGAGCATTTCCTCCACGAGAGGAGGATGTGGCTGTGTCTGTCTGGCAGGTGGTAACAGCCCCAGGGGGTGATGCAGAGGTTTGTCTGAGCTGGGCTAGATGCACAGCAGCCAAAAGCCAGCTCCACCAGGAGCCAGAACAGCCTGGTACAGCAGAAACTGAATGTGTACTCACAGGGTTTGCTCTCAAGAGGATTTAATTGAACACACGAAACAACCACTGAAGGAGAGAGGAGTTCGCTAGAGACCTTTGCTTGATACACAATGGAGAGGAATTATCCATGGTGCCATGAACACAGCACGTACAGCACAACTCCCTGTATCCTGCCAGGCCCTTCTGGGCTGTCATCTTTGTCCCAGGTCCCCTGCTGCAGGGCTCCTTCGTGGGAAAGTGAGGAGCTGTGAACAAACAGAACAGCCTCAGTTACCCCACGGCAGCACAGGAGCCCCACATCCGCTGCTCTCCCTGCATGCAGGGCAGGAGCACGGCCACAGCTTCCTCCCTCGGGCTCCTGGCCACCAGCTCCTGTACCACTGCAGAAGGGAATCAGCAATGTCTGGGCTTTGTCTGGCTGCCTCCGGAGCTCTGTGGAGCTCTGGGCCATACTCACACTGTACTCAGTGAAGCCAGTATTGACGTAGGTGGCTTCCCCACTCGTGGTCTCAGGATGCCTGCAGGGGGGATGCTGTGTGTCCAGCAAGGTGTTCTGTCTCCTCATCTGGACATGATACATGTCTGAAACAGAGCAGAGAGGATATGCAGCTGAAATAACATACATGAGTTATACTGCAGTCCCTGCTCACAGACCCAGATCACAAAAGTTTTTTCCTGACAGTTTTTTCCCCACTATAAAGGCCCACGTTACTACTTCTTACAGTCCAAAGGCATTTCCTTCAGCTGAACCCTGCGTCACGCTAACTGCCAGAAGACATTTTACCAGGACTTGGAGAAGCATTCTGCCTCCTGCCACACTGCTCCAGGGGACAGCACGGGAGAGCAGTGCCCACACGAGCCACAGCTGCTCCCCACACCTGGCTGAGACCACAGGGGATGCAGTGAGGTGGCAGCAGAGGGCAGAGCACAGCAGGGGAAGGATTGGACCGGGCCATGCTGCTGCACAGCCAGTGTTCTCATGGAGATGCAGCAGGGCACTGCTGCTCTAAGGTGTGAGGTGCTGTCTGGGTGAGGATGTGTTCTTTGCCCTTACTTACACAGAAAATACAAGCACGGAGCCATCACAGCAAACACAGCACACCCCAGAAACACCGTCAGGGCAGGTGAAGAGCCTGCAAAGGAGGACACAGACTTGTACTCATGCTGCTCAGCTGGTAATGTGTACTGGGATGTGCAAACCTGCGAGTGGCTTTGTAGTGGGCTCTGACCTCTGCAGCTCAGGAACGTAAAACACTGAAGAAAACCGGTGAGAAAAGGCTAAAAGAGGGAGGAGGCAGGCTGTGCCCATCCCCAGCACTGGGACGAGGAGAGAACACAAGGAACCAGCCCAACTCTTAAGAATTTCTTCTGAAATATGAGTCATATTTTTGGCTCCAAAGCAACAAGGACGTGGCATGTCCTACAGCTCAAAATCCTCACATCATACCTTTCCCAGGTGAGCCCAAATTACTGTGTAACTTTAACTAACCATGCTAATTGGCCAGGCTAGGTTTTGTTACTGAGTGACACAGGAGGAAGGATGCTTTGCACACTGAGCTGCACGCATTACAAATCCTTGTTGTCATTAGGTACAGATGAAATTGGCTCCTGAAAGGGTCACATCACCAGCAATCAACAACTTTTGCAGATAACCATCTGCAGCAACAGGCACATAACCCCACAGATGAACTTCTGTGGTTCTGTGCTTTAAGAGTCTCCGTGCATGTTGTATTGCTGGTCTGCGACCTTGCAGAGCCTTGCCATTGCACAGCAGCGTGCACTTCGGGCAGCCAGCCCCTCAGCCAGCACAGGTACAAGTGTGCTGCAGATGCAGCTCCAGCTGACGCCTGCCTCACTCCCCAAACCCTCAGCGTGGTGGCGAGGGGAAGGAGAAGCACCCTGCACACTAAGATGTGTCCTACGTGAGAAGTCTCACACCCATCCTGTCACTTAAGCCCATAGATGAGGTGGAGCAGCTGAAACACCAACGGGGACAGAAGGATTTTCACTTGCCACACAAGGTCCCTGGAAACACATTCACCTTTCACAGTGAGGTGGGTTCCCCTCCCTCTCTGCCCACCAGAAAGCCCTCCCAGGCCTCTCTGACACTGGTACCAGCCACTGTCCTCCTCTTCCAACCCAGTAATGGTGAGACGGCTCTGCTGATTTTCCAGATCTAATGAGCTCTGGAAACGACTTCCAATGCTGCCATCCTCATCCTGGACATTGGACCTGAGGTGCCATGCTATGAGTCGGGGCGGGCTCTGATCTCGCTTGTGCAGCCAGAAGAGGTCTGTGAAGCTGCCAGTCGCGTTAGTGGGGAAATCACAGTCCAATGTGACTTCACCGCCCTGAGGTGCAGAGCAGCTGAGGTCCCCAGGGGCTGCCCAGGGCTGCTGACCTGCAAGGAAAAGAGGTTCATGGTGGTGGCTGGGTCCCTTGTCCCCTGAACTCGATCCAGCAATGCTAACACTTCCCAGAGGCTCTGTAAAGCCACTCAAAGACCAGAGAGAGCCACAGGTTCTCAGGGGTGCGAAAGTACGGTGTTGAAAAGCAAGAAAGGAGAGCCAGACTCACCTCTGACGAGCAGGTGAATCACCTTCTTAGTTGAATTGCTGTTCCCTATCTTCACGTAGCAGAGGTAAGGGCCGGTGTCATTCATGAGTGCTGCTGCGATGCTGAGGAAGCTCACGCTCCTTCCAAAATCCAAAACGCTGCTGAAGTGACCTGTGCTGTCATTCACACAGGACCGACCGGACCGTGTCATCCTAAACTGCAGGACCCTTCTCGACTCATTCCTATGGCTCCAGAGGATCTCATAGAAGGGATTGCTAGTGCTGTTGTACTCGTGGAAAGGACACTCCATCAACACGGGCTCCCCTACAGTCACAAGAACCACTTGACTCCTGAGACTCTCTGAACCTAAACAGAAAGTAAGAGCTGGAAATCAGTCCTGAGCTCCAATTCCTGCTCCAGGACAGGGAACGGTCACACTCGCTCCATCCCACACCACAGTGGAATTCAGGTGTTGGGCAGTTGCCCCACCGCCGTCACGTCTCTGGGGGTTCACATGGCACGTGGATGCCCCAGCCTGAGTTCCTAGCCCTCAGCCTTTCTCTCTCCCTCACAGGAAGCCTGGGAATCATCCGCATGCTCAGCAGTCCCTGAAGCCACGGGACTCCTCTGCAGTTACTGCAGCCTGTGCATTCCCACTGAGAAACAACGACACACTGCTGAGGACAGCCTCCTGTCCAGTGCTGCCCACGGCTCTGCACAAGGTCGGGTTTCAAGAGGTGAATCAGCAGTGGGGAAGCAGTTGGGAAGGTTTCGCCCCAGGGACTGCCACAGCCCTGCAGTCTTATTTTTGCTTTTGGCTATCAGCACAGTAGATCTTGTCCAACAAACAGATGCTCTCGAGCTCCTACACATTAAGTGCCACTGAGTATTTCTGTCCATCTCTCTGCTCAGGGTCCAGAAACTTCTCCAAAATACATCAGGAGCTGTTTGCCCTTTTCTGTCCTAATCTCAGGAGGCTCTGAGGAGACCTGGCACAATGGGATCACGAGCAGCGCAAGGGAAAAACGATTTCAAAGCACCATCCACCCCCAAAAAACCCCAAACCAAGGAAAGGGCTGAAGTGGGACAGTCCCAGTGCTTCCCACCGGGGAGAGAGAGCTGAGGAGGCACTTACCCCAGGGCAGGAGCAGCAGGGCAAGGAAGGAGAGCAGCACACGGGAGAGGGCGAGCACCATGTCCTGCAGCAGCGGAGGCAGCAGGCAGCCGTGTGTTTTTCACCTTGCACAGAGGTGCCGCCCGCACAGTGCGTGCGCAGAATGGTGTGAAACAGCTCTGCTAGGAACCGTCAGCACGAGCCAGCCCTGTCCCACAGCTGGCTCTATCCCACATCCAGAGGATGAGGAGGCTGCAGGCGTTACCGTGTGGGGTCTGCTCAGTGGCACGGGTTGCTCCAGGCCCCTCAGCTGCACCAGGTGAGCTCCGGCCTGTTCCTGGTGCATTCGGAAACAGGAGAGAAGCTGCGAGCAGGAGGCCACGGCCCCTGGGGAGCATGGGGCAAAATCCTCCACGGTGCTTCACCATCTGCTCCAGCTTCCCTCCAAGCTGCCTCCAGCACAGGGCTGAGGCCACGGGGCAGGGGTGGCAATGCTGGGGCAAGGGGCCAATTTCCTTTTAATAAGAAGCTTTTTAATCACAGGAACACGCTGTCTGTGCTTGTTCTGCTTGCTCCAGGGACTCTCCTGACACATGCTGCGCTCTACATCAGCTCCCTGAGAGCAGAAATACCAAATGCCAGCACGGGAACTGTCCTGGTACCTCGGAACACTGCCAGGGGGAATCTAGACAACCCTCCTGTCAGGCTCACATGTAGGCGCTCACCAGACCTGTGCTGTACCACCTGAAAGGGAAAGATGGGTCCTCCACAACCTGGTATAGCAGCTGCTGGGAGGTCGTAGCACAGTGAGGCATCGCTTAAAAGGACGTGGGCCCTCGGAGATCTTTGATTGGAAACCAAGGTCGCAGGAAACAAGCTGGTTTTAGGCCAGCCCAGCGCTGAGAGCTGCAGCACCACCAGCCCCAGCTCTGAGGATACTGCTCATCAGCCTCACACTCTGCTCTGCGGTTTCACAGCTCCTCGTCGGAAAAGTGAGATAAACAGAGAGGTGAGCACAGCTCTGCCCACACACACCCTGCTGCACCCTACGCGGCTGTCAGGACCTTTCTCCGTGCGAGGAGGGGAGATGTGGAGAAAGAATATTTGTCCGTGGCACCGAGCATCAGGTGTGCAGCACAGCTCTGTAACAGCATCAGTACTGCTCCCTGCACTCAGCTGCTCTGCAGCCCAGCCGTGGGGCAGGACCTCAGCTGCACGTCTTGGCATCTCCACAGGACAAGGGGATGGTGCTGCAGTGCCCCATAAGCACTGCTGGAGAAACATCTTTATGGCAATGTCTGGAAACGAAGATGCAGCCGCTGCACAAGCAGTGCGGATTGCTCCATGCTTACTCTGCTTGGCTTATTCTCTCCTGGTAGATGTGCTTATTGAACAAAGTGAGTTCTCTCTTGTTATATCCCAAATTTGATGTTCTAGGGACTTAGGAATACCTATCCCTCTCAAGTCTGGGCAAAATAAGGACCAGAACTGCTGCTGCATCATCCTGCGTTCTCTGTCACGGCCCTGAGGGCACAGTCATCTGTGCTGTGCAAAGACTGAGATTCAGAGCAGCTGAGATCACAAAGGCCAGCAGCCCTCCCAAAAGGCCGGCAGCAAAGCCCACACTACTCCTCCTCTCCCAGAAATCCTTTACCTATTTATCTATTACCAAAAAAAAAAAAAAAAAACCAACTATGATGGACACATTTAACCCCTGCAGTGAGCCACAGGGAAGGCCGTGCCTCAGTTGGGCAACCTGCAGGCAGGGATCCCAGGCAAGGGGTGAGTTACTGAGAGCAGCTGAGGTCACGGGCAGTAGAATCCCCCCAGGTTTCCTCACTGCACATTTCCAGCCTTGCAGCTCGGGGGAGTTTGTCAGAGCGGACTTTGCTTGTCTGTATGGAGCCAGAAATGTCACCGGGCAATGACAGCTGCCAGCAGAGCACCTCTGCAGTTGGGTTTCTTGCTCTAACCCTGGCCCTCAGCTTCAGAACGCACATGCGGTGGGGAAGGGGGGAACGAGCAGGCTGTCCTGGCCTTCCCACACTTGGCAGGCAGCCTTTCCCTGACCTGAAGCACTCACTGCTGAAGCTGCACGTGGTCCTGAGCCTTTGCTCCCTCTGCTATTTGAGCTGGATGCCCAGTGCTGACTGCTGACGTTACCAGCCCTGGCAGTTTCTCTGTTGTAACACTGGGTGAGAGTTCATGGCCAAAACATCCAGAATGACTCAGCTGAGATTTAACTCCTTCCCCTCGTGACCTGGACGAGTTCTTGGAAGGGGAATAGCAAGAGCAGGGCTCGTGGATTTTTCCTACTCTGATGTGAGGAATCTAAGTTAAAGGACACAGAAGCACACAGATCTTTGCTTACAGCCAACCGCCAGGAGGTGGTGAACCCACAGTGCTGCATCCTGGTCCTCACTGCTCGCCTGAAGAAGGTTCAGTGTGGGACAGAAGGTACTGAGCAGTGTGCGAGCAGTGGTCACCCCAGGGACACTCTCCTGTAAAGAAGCAGCACAGGGTAACGGTACGTGGGAATTGCATCATCCCACAGCACAGGGAAAGCACACCTCCTCCCCTCCAGGCCTCAGCATGTCCTCTTCGTAGCATTAATTTGACAAGGAAATACCTCCGGACCTTCTTCACCGCATCCACTGCGCTGATCTCGTGGATGGAGCAGGGGCACCGATCAACCTGAGCAGAGCAGGAGACACCACACCACATCGTCAGCATCCACACGGAAGTCTTGAGTTCACTTTTTGGTAGAGAGATTAATTCACTTTTCCTATTCTTAAGGAAGCAGCACAGCTACCTGCTACAAATCCATGCTGGAAAAGCTGGGGAAACACTGCCCTGATCCAGCAGGCAAGAGCCAGGCACCCATCCCATGTCCATGGGAGCTGGCAGTGCAGCCATGGCTCCCTTCACACCACCCGTGGGACAGCCCTGCTGAACACAGGGAATCCTACAGCCCCTCTGCACAGCCCTATGGCTGTTCTGGCTGTAACAGGTGAACTCGGATAGCAAACAGGGAGCACTGCCATCTGGGCATGGCTTAGAACTCGCTGAGTCCCCCAGCTGGAGGTCAGCAGCTTACAGACTGATCCCACATGAAAACTCATGGGGAAAGTGCTTGCAAGCATTACACTTCCACTGCTGTGCCGTAAAGAACGCAGCACAACCCAAGACAAGGACCAAAGCCTCCCAAAGACACGCGCAGGCAGCAGTGATGAGACTTGTTCCGGTGCCTTTCTGTAAATAGAAAGCAGCCCTGAACTTCACGCCATGCTGATGACCTTGAGAACATTACATAACGCGCTGAGCAAGATGAGCCAGATGCCCCGGCACACTGCCAGGCACTGATAACTCCTGAGGTGAAACAGAACGCTCCTCAGGCACTGCAGGACACCTCTGATCACCTCTGTGCAGCACTGCCAGCCCTCAGCTGTGCCCTCTGCTTCCACTCGGGGCTGCACTCACACCCCTGCCCTGCCGGTGACGGGCTGCTATAGGGCTTACCGTCAGCCCGAGCGTCAAATAAGCACCACGCACCGGTAGTAGCTCTAAGTAACTCCTTTATTTCTCCATGATAAACAGAGCGCTGCCCGATTCCCACACACTCAGCCGCTCTTTTCCTTCCCTACGAGTCCAGAAGTGGATGATCCCGGAGGATTCCCCTCCACGCTCAGCACAGCTGCTCCATTCCATGCCGCACTGCACGGCCCGCAGGCCTGCCCAGCTCCCCTCCCCCACAGCGGGAGGGATCCTTCACAGGAGAGAAGAAACACCTACAGGGCATAAAGCACACGGTCAGCACAGCTCTTCTTCAGAGCTCCCCACATCAGCAGAGCAGAGGAACACCGGGACACGATCCCTGCCGGCTCACTCACCGCTGCTGTACTTGCACTGCTTCAGCGCCTCGCTGAAGCCCTCGCACAAGCTCAGGTCGCGCTGCTCCGTAGCGCAGTCCAGGAACTGCTTCATCTCGTAGTGGCACGGCCCGTACGGTGACCGCGGCTGCACGGCGGGCTGCTGCTGCTGCTGCGGGCGGGGCGCGGTGAGGGGCGGCCGCGGCTCCGGGCACGGCTCCGGCGGCGAGCACGGCGGCTCTCGGGCCGCCCGCGGCCACCCCGCCCCGCCGGCCCCGGCCCCGGCCCCTACCTGCACGGCCGCCGCTGCGGGCGGCTCGGAGGAGCCGCTGAAGGCTCCGGTGAGCGCGCTGCCCACGACGTGCCCCACGGCGGAGCCCACGGCCACGCCCGCCGCCGTGCTCGCCATCTGCGCCATCAGCCCCGGCTGCGCGGGCTGCGCCGCCGGCACCGGAGCCGCGCTGCGGGACAGAGCGGAGTCAGAGAGCCGCGGCGGGCAACAACGGCCCGGCCCGGCCCGCCTCAACCCAACCCGTCCCGTCCCGTCCCGCCCCGTACCCGGCGGGTGCCGGCGGTGCCGCGGGCCGCGCTGCGCTCCGTGCCGCTCTGCCGCCCCGCGCCATCCCCGCGCCGTTCCTCCCGCGCGCCCCCGCGCGCCGCTTTAAGAGCGGTGTCCGCCTCCACGTGACTCTCTGCGCGTGCTCGCTGCGCGTGCTCGCTGCCTGGCTCCGCCTGGGGGCGCCGCGGCATCTCACCTCAGGCGCGGGCACCGCGGCGCCCCCTGGCGGGCACGGCGGGAGCTGCAGGCGCTGCTGGACGCGGCCCCGAGGCGCGGCCGAACGCTGTGCGGGGACGGGACGGTGCACGGCGGAGGAGGATGGAGCAATTCCTGCTCCCTGCGTGACGGCGTCCGCACAGACACCGAGCGCAGCTCTGCCCGCGCCGTGGGGCCGTGCGGGAGCGCGGCGTAAAGGAGCTCGCTGGGATCTGGTGGGAGGGGGAGAGGTGCGTAATGAAGGGCTCGGGAAGGGGAGAGGAGCGGAGAGGAGCGGAGCCGGGGAGGAGCGTGGCGAGGAGTGATGTGGTCTCAGCCCTCGGCCGGCGCTGCGGTTTTGGCAGCAGCCGTCCGGGCACAAACCAGATCAAGGAAACCTCTGAGGGCGTGGGCAGCGCTGCGAGGCGGGGCCGCGCGGAGCGAGCCGTCGGATCGCGGGCAGGCGGCGGGGCAGGTGCCCGCTGAACCTTCAGACCCTTTCCCGCCGATCACACCCTCCCCAGCCGCGGGTCTCCGGCGTCCCGGGCCCCGCTCCCACCTTGGGGTGCTCCTCCTGCCCCATCTGTGCCCGCCCCGCAGCGCTGACGTGCGCCGGGAGCCCTCCAGGGAACGAAACACCTCAGCCGTGTTCTGGCTCCACAGCGTCTCACACAGAGCGGCTCTCTCTGGGCTGCTTCACTGCCCGGAATTAGACAGCCCAGCCACTGCAGGGCCGGCAATTAGCTGCTGGGAAAGTGTTTTCGTAGAATCAAGTTTCCAGCGTGAGGGGAAGAGAAAAGTGTTTGTAAGGCAAGCCAGCCCCGAGCTGCAGGGCCTGGGGGGGGGGACGCAGCCTCCACACTTCTGAGCAAATGGATTCTGCCTGAAAACCACTTCTGTCCGCTGTGCAGCAGCACCCCGGGACCCCTCCTCCCACAGCGCAGGGGAGACCTCTTGCCCTGCCAGTGGTGAGGGCACTGCAGGGGTGTAGGGAATGTAAGACATGCAGCCATAGGAAAGGGAGGCTTGCTGTTGGCTCCACACACGCAGCAGCTCGCTGAAGGCGCCTGGCCTTGGAGCTGAGGGCATCCCTGTGGGCCGCGTCTCCGGGACCCTTTGATTTGGTTAATTAGACACAAAGTTGTTTTGTCCGTGGGAGGAAGGTATGCGCCGAGGAGCCCGGCTACCGCCGCTTCACTAATGAGGTAATTTCTTGTGGCTGTCTGAGGCAGCTGTGTGTGCTCAGCCCGCAGACAGCCGCGCTCACAGCTCCGTGCCCACAGCTCCGTGCCCACAGCTCCGTGCCCACAGCTCCGTGCCCACAGCTCCGTGCCCACTCCTGCTGCCCACACTGAGCCCTGCTCCGTCTGCAGCAGAATGTGACCCCGACAGAGGCCAACCTCCATCATTCCTCTGTTTCTCAGTCCAAACGTGATCTGTGGTTCAGATCAGGTTGCCCTGTTTCTCTTCTGCCCCGTGAGATTCCTCCTTCCATAATAATCCCAGTGGTAGGGTTTGCTTTGGATTAGGGGACCTTTAAATCTGAAAGACAGCAGTGAATTTCTGAACAGCTCTGGAACCATTTACTCAAGACCAGCTCAGCACTGGGCCGCACATCCCCTGCAGCGAGCGGCAGGACCGGGTGAGATGGGGTTTGTAAGAGGTGTGTCGGTGGTCCAAACGCAGATGATGATCTCCCCGTGCCTCACTTAAATCCTCGCACTGTCACCGCTGCAGCGTTGCTGCACAGACCCAGGAATTCCCCGAGCGTTTCATTTCAAGGCGTTATTTCACAGGTAAGGAATGCAGCCCTCTGCCTCCATCGCACATCTCCTTCCCCCGCCCGGGGACAGCCAGCCGCTCTCCGCTCTCTGTGCCGCAGTTCCAGGGGCCGTGTGCCCCTCCCCCGCAGCCCTCGTGTCCCCGCCGCGCGTGGCCGTGGGCAGGTCACCGCCTGGGGGTGCTCCTGCCCCCATAGCTGCGGGTTTGCGCTCGGAGTGCCCCAATTACTGCGTGCATGGGCAGATCTGGGCAGTGCTGTGGGTGTACCTGCGTTCCAGCTCTTCGGGTTAGCAGCGAGCTGCGCGCCACGGGTGCTGGGGATCTGGGCGAGCTATTCAAAGAGAAAGAGAGCGTCTGATGAATTAGCCAATGTTTTTGTTTGTGGACGATCCCAGAGAAAAGCAACAAAACCTGCAGCTCTTACCGGGCTGTTTGTTACTCAAAATCGCTCCGTGAATCACTTATGACTGAGTACGTGTTGCAGTTTCTCGTGTCCTGTTTGTGCTTTTAACTTTGAGCCCCGCCTGGCTCTAATTCTGCTTGTGCTGAGCGGTTGACTTCGGTCTCCCAAGTCCACGCAGAGCATCACTCCTCTCTCCTGCGCAGGTTTGGCAACCAGAACTCACAACTGAGCAAACAGAACCACGCGAGCTGCCGCCACGAAAAGCAATTCACGGCTTTTTCCTGAGCAAACGGGCACGAGTTCTGCAGCACGGCCTTGCTGCTGGTCCCGCGGGGCACCCCAAGCAGTGGTGCTGGAGGTAGGTGGTGCTCGGAGCACTGCACAGCAGCGTGGCACAGCTCGCAGCACTGCAAAATGAAGCACTGCCGCTCCGTGTCACTGCACGGGGAGCAAAGGCAGCGGACGGAGCGCAGCTTCGTCTTTCAGGTCTCGTGCTCCCGAGATCGACGTGCCATTTCTTGATGTGGTTTGCCCCGAGGGCAATCCCAGCAGCTGTGAAGTTTCAACAGACGAGCAGCGTAGTTTTCAATAAATTTCACAAAGCAACCAAATGACTTTAACTCATTCATGTAAGTCCACTTTGGGTATGAAGGCTCTTCTTAAATTAACGTCACAAGTGTTTCCCACTTGAACCCCAGGGCCTGGCTGCTGGAGCACACTGCCCACTAAGCAAGGCTGCTCTGCTCCTCCTTTTTGGAGAGCCTTCCCCATCAGGAGAGGCTTCTCTCCACCTCGGCCGTGGCTTCTGAGGGGTGCAAGTCCATCTCTGCAGTTACCCATCCCACTTAATGCCCTGTAAGCTGCTCATGGAGAAAGGCACCAAGCGTGGCAGCTGCATTCATTTCTCCTGGGGCTGCTGCACGGACTGCTGAGCACTGAGCACCTTCCCTTGGAGGAGGGATTGCCCTCATCCCCCAGCGTGGAAAGAGGAGGCACGCACTGAACGCAGACAAAGAAGGGCTGGTGCGTCCCCAGAATCCTCAGTCCTACTGAAATGACCTCTTCCAAAACATCTCCTGAATACACTCAGATCATGAGGACAACAATGTGAGCAACCTGAATTTACTGAGTACAGTTTGCTAAGTGCAGTGCAGTTCATGCAGTCTGAGGCAGCAGGCTCACACACCCTCAGGGGACACCACTGCTGTGCAGCCCCGGAGCGACACGCACCACACAGTGCTCCCTGTTCTACCTGCGCTGCCCCGGCTTGGGGCTGGGCAGTTCCTCCTCATCCAGATGTCTGCCCAGAGGACACTTCCCTCTCTCCTGCTCCCCGGTTGGTCTCACTCCTTTCTCTGTGCTGCAGACATCTCCTCAGAGCTGCTCCCGGCACTGTTCCCAAGCAGAGCTTACGGCCCGCGGCTGCTGGGGACCTATGGCTCAGAAGAGTTCGAGCAAAACAACACACAAGTGAGTGTGGAAGCAAGGGCAGGGGCTGTGTCTCAGGCAGAGGCATCTGTGACCTTTTAGGAGGCTGTTAGCACCAACTCATGAACAGCTACTGCTTTGAACTAGAATATTGCACTTACAGGCCACCTCCCCCAGATCCCCTATCCCAAGCAAGGATACAATGCCTACAAGGCAGCCTGAAGGACCCCGAGCAGTGCTGCAGCCCCTCTGCAAGCAGTTCACAACCACTTGTGATTCAGGACCCTTTGTTTCAGCTCTCCAAAATATCTCACGGATTTCAATCACTGCATTGTTCTCCTCTGCCCCTCTGACATTGTCCAGACCAGCAGCTTCCAACATCTGTTCTCAGCTGGAAATATCTTTTCTGTCCTCTGTAGAAGAAGCTGATGGTGTCTTCTCTCCACGTGGAAGGATAATGGCCCCTGCAAATGCACAGGGAGTTCAGGTTCTACACTGGTTTGTGGTTCTGCTGAAATGCTCTCTCAGCTGCAGCCTCCACCACAGAGCGCTGAGCTCAAGGCAGAGGACATCCGTGTGCCCCTCCGTTGGAACACTGCGTGCTTTTTGCCTGGCTTTGTCTTACTGCAGGCAGAGTACAGGCTGAGGAGATGCCCGAGTGATGTGGAGGGGCAGGAGGGTCTCAGCAGCAGGGAGGCTGTGCTGGAGGAGGGGCTGAGGAGAGGTACCTGCTGTTCAGTGCTGTTTGCTGAGGAGGAACTGAGAAGGGGACCAAGAGTTTGGCTGCCCTGAGCAGAACGAAGAACACCTCAACCCACACCCTGGATCCCACAGCACAGTGCTGGGGACGGGGGAGGGGAGGAAGGACAGGATGGGACATTCCCAGCAGACCCACAGCATGTTCACAGCAGCCTTGTCCCAGCAGTCCCGGCTGCCTCCCTCCCCCAGTGCCTTCGCATCTCATATTGCATTTTATTAATGCGATCCCCCTCAGGCTAGAGGGAATCGTATCCCAGGAGACATTCCAATCTCAACTCCACTTCGGAGGGGATCAGAGAGAGGGAAGGGTGGGGGGTGTTCCACCGGGACGTTTCGGTGCAAAAAACTGGCAGACTGAACTCGCTGCAAGACGGCACTAGCAACCTCCTTATCAGCCACCGAGCCGCACGCTGCAGCCAACCGCGGCACGCTGCCTCCCCAGGACCGTGTAACACCGCGAGCTCAGAGCCCTAACCCGGGCTGGGGACTGCTCACAGCGAGCAGGGCCTGCCCCGTGCTCAGGGATGGGCACATGCAGGCAGATCCGTGCTGCCTCGGGGTCTGGGCCAGGGCAGCTCCCTGCTCCTGTGCAGCCCATGAGCTCCTCACCACGCGTGCCCTCGTTGCTAACCAGGGCTGACACCTCTCTCTCACCAGAATTGGGAGCTGGCTCCCCGGCGTCTGGCTGCCGAGGTGAGTTGTGTTGTGCACTGTGCCTACGCCAGGAAAACACCAGCAGATGAAACCCCATCTCAGGCCAGGAGACGTGAAGATAGATGTGTTCTCCTTGCCCACTTATCCTGCGGGCAGCGCTCCTCATTGTGGCCCCGCGCTGTTTGTGTGCACAGAGCAGGAGCTGATTAACAACAGCCGCCGTGCCACGGGGCCCACTGTGCCCACAACAGCAGTGGAGCAGAGAGCTGCTCGCTGGGGGCAGAGCCCAGGGCAGGGTGCAGTTGTAATGGGGTGAGGGAGGGGGAGAAGGAGCTGCACAGCCCTTAATGGGGAAACGTGGGGGCTGCAGCTGTCATATAGCTGCTCCCCACAGCACCCCGTCCTGGGCAGAGCCCCTGCTGCCCAGAATGTGCTTAGGCAGCACAGAGGCAGCATGCACAGGGCTGCATGAGGACCTGTAAGGCACTCTGGCTGAACGTGCTCCGTGTTATAGCTGTGCAGGTGAAGGTGTGTCCCTTGCTTTAGTGAGGGTTGTACACACAGCGGATCCCAACCTCCTCAGACTCTGCTCCAAACCCAAAGTGAAGTCTGAATCAAAGTAAAAAACAAATACATGCAGAATAAGCAGTAGTGGCCCACGCATAACTTTCTGGTCTAACCAAAACTTTGTAGAAGCTCGTACCAAGGCTGCTGTATTAGCCTGGTAATCTGGGGAAAAAAAATAAAACCATTTTATTTTGGAACTTTGCAGAGGCGTGGTTTGGATCCAGGACAACTTGCACAATTCAAGTCACCTCATTAAAAAGAGCTTTGAAGCAAAGCATCTTGCCAACCAAAGAAACATTCACCTATTACTTCAGATGTCACTTCACTTTCCCAGTTCTGATTCCGAGCCCCCTGCTGCCCCCTGCCCACCCTGCTGCATTGGGCCGCCAGCTGAGGAGCAGCGCCTGGCAACTCAGTGTCTGTCCAAGTGGGAAACCCTTCCCAGCCCCGGCGTTCCCAAGGGCAGTTCAGCACATCTCCCCCAGCCCTGTTTGCACCTAACAGCACCTGCACAAACATCCACCTTGGCTGCACGGGGGAAAACACGACGCCAGGGCCAAAGCAAGAGAGAGCCTCTGAAAATGAGAGGGTGAGAGCAGAGACTTCCCTGATGGAGATGCTTTCCCATGTATTACCCACTGAGCAGTGGTGATGGAGACAATTCATGGGGCCATCACCCACGGAGGGAACAGAAAAGGGTTTCTCTGTCCTGGGGCGCTGACTCCAGGGCCCTCCTCCAGCTGCTCACAGAAATGCCCCGGAGGTGCAGTGCTCCTGCTGGCTTTGCAGGGAGCCTGAAGCCTCAGCCCCACAGAACACAGCTGCCAAAGTCGCACTGGGGAGGTGGCAGGAAACAAAAGGACTTGGGACAGGCGGGCTTAAGCCATTTAAATTCAGTTTATCTCTCACCTCCCCCTTCCCCTTCTCTCAGGGACCTCTTCTCTCACCTGCTCTGTGCCACAGCACTGTCTCGCTGCCGTTTCACGCTGAAATGGCCCCACTGACTGAGAGTTATGCTCTTTGCTATTCACAACAGAGAGAAATTGGAACTGCCGTTTCCTTTGCTTGCACACTGTTAGCTGGCTCCTTGCAAGGCTCACACCATGATTGGCACCAAAGGAACAAGGGATGGCCCTGCAAATTGTCCCCCAAACACAGCTCAACAGGGATTATCCTGAGAGCTGGAAAATGTGATGGGGAAGGCTGGCTGCAAGCAGAAGGGCAGGGAGTGCCCCGTGCTCACTGCTTCTGAGGCCACAGAGCCCTTTGCACACAGGACACAGCTGATCCTCACAAACATTCCCACCATTCTCATCCCTGCTGGCAGCCCGTGCTGCCCAACATCTCCTGCTCTGAGCCCCACCACAACTCAGGCACCAAGAAACAAAGTATGCAGCCCGGCCCCAGCTCACAGACCAGTAGGCACTGAGGCAGCTGTGGAGCAAGAAGAGCCACGCGTGGGGATGCTGCACCAGCAGCACCAGTGACTGGTGGGGCCTCTCATCATGAAGGTTTCCGTGGATCTCCTGCAGCCACCCTGAACCCCTGGCCCCCAAAGGTTGCTCCAGCCCAGCAGGAGCTGCAGGAAAGCAAGCAGACTGCACTTGCACTGAGAGGTGTCAGTCTGTTGGTGCTCCAGGGCTGTGGCAGAAGCCCTGTGCTCCTCTGCCAGAAGTCTCTGTACATTCAGCAGCTGCACACCGAGGTGAGGATGAGAGCTGCACAGGCAGACAGAGACTGAGAGAGCTCCTCGCAAAGCAGTGTCAGCAAAATGGGCTCGTGCTGGCTGCGCGGGGCTGTCTGCAGGTGAGCACACAAGCTCCCAGCCCACTCAGTGGGCCATCTTCCCGCTGCTGAACATGTCCCTGCTCTGCTGGAAAATGCTTGGAATCCCAAACACACCATGCGCTTTCTTTTGTGCTCAGTGTCTTGGCAGGAGCCGGCTGTTCTCACGCACGGTCCCATCTCTGTAAGGCCTGTGTTTCCCAGAACACCCCCTTCCTAAGTCTCCCTTTTTTAAGAAGAGCCAAGCTGCCTGTCGCTGCCTTGCAGGCTGCTCCCACGCCTCTCCCTGCTTCCCCAGGGCACCAACAGACTCCCCTGGCATGGGCTGAAGGCCGCGAGCTCCCAGAGACACCAGCCATTCAAATGAAAGACACTAAAGAAAAGAGACAAAGGCAGGAAAGCTTTCCTTGCTGGAATCCAGCTGTCTGACTCAGAGCAAGGCAAGAAAGTAAGAACTGCTGCTTGTTCCAGAGTAGCAGAGTGTGTTCAGCCTGAGCCCTGCTTCTTCCCTCGGGCTGCTCCCACAAGTGTGGCCTTTGGGATAGCCCTAGCACTCCACCCCAACAAGGGACAGCTCCTGCCAGCCCCAGTGCCCACGGTGGGAGCCACGGTGGGGCTGTGACCAGGTGAGGAGCTCTACAGGGTCAGGCCAGGACGTGGCTCTCGACTGCCTGGCACACAATGCTGGGTGGGCTTTTGCCTTTCTGCCTCACCTCCCTTTGCTCAGCACTGCACGGCCACGGCCAGGCTCATTCTTCTTGCATCTGCTTATCGTACTCAGTATTTACATCCTAAATATGGTTTCCATAAAGTAAAACACGAACAATTCATCACAGACAAATAAAACAGTCACACAGCCTGGGATGTTAGGAAGCTTTACCCACTCCCCATGCACCAGCACAGGCAGCTGGAGATCAAAGTCTCCTTATTTGCATACATTTCTTGAACCAATTTGCAGTTAAACTCTGCCAAGGGGATGCTGACACAGTGCAGGGCTTCTCCCCCACAGGAACCGAGAAACTGGAGCTGCGCACTGCCTGCCTCCATCTCCAGGCTGAGCGGATGGAGGCTCTGGCATCCCCGAAATGGGGGTTTACCCTTCCTTCCCCTTCCTCAGCATCCTGCCTAGGGAAAGCCTTCCTGTGGGTGGTGAGTGATGGCACAAATGCAGAGCAGCGATGAAGCACATTTCCTGCATTAAATCCAGACAGCAGATCCTCCCTGTGGGCACTGAAAGGTCCAGGTGTGCAGAGGATGGCTTTTGTCCTGGAGAGGGGAACTGGAAAACACCTTCACTGCCCTCCCATTTGCTCCCTCATCCCAGGCATCAATCCTTTTTCTGAATTGTCACAGATGACGGCAAAACATCTGACCCATTTCTTCTACCTGCTTTGGGGCAGCTCCAAGAACTTCAGCGGCACCACAGAACACGCAGTGGGGGAGGACATGGAGAACGTTTGCGGGATTTCAGCACCACTCTGCAAACCCCCCTCCCAAGCCTGCCCCGCAGAGCAGTCCCAGCTTCGAACACCATCCCAGTGAGAGCAGAAACCTGCTTCGGGACGGGAAGGAAGGGTGCGTGCAACTCGCAGCCAGGTGCCAACTCGCAGCCAGGTGCCGTCTCGCTGTAGATGCCGACGGCCGGAGGCAAAGCAGCACCGTCAGCCCAGGGGCAGCGGTGCACAGCCCCGCAGCTCCTCCTTCTCTCCCTCGTCCTCCTCCTCCTCCCTCTCCCCCGGCCGGGGCTGCAGCCCCAGGCGGCCCCGCTCCGTCCGGCCGCGGTTCCCGGCGCTTCCCTCCCTCCCACCGGTGCGTGAAGCCCGAGGTGGGGTGGGGGGGGGTTAGGGGAGGGGTGGCCGGGGAGCGGCGGGGCGGCCCCGTTCCCTGCCGGCTCCGCCCGCGGTACCGCATCCCCTCGGCCCGCACGGCTGTAACCCGACGAGGGGAGAACAAAAGGCAGGAGCGGCGGCGGGCGGGAGGGAGGGAGGGAGGGAAGGAGGCGCGGGGGGGAGGGCAGGCGGCCGCGGGGGGATAAAAGGCGCTGCGGGACCCCCCCCCCCGCCCCATGTCCGAGCCCGCCCGCTCCGCACGGCCCGGCATGGCCCGCCCGCCGCTGCCCGCCGCCGCGCTGCTCGCCGCCGCCCTGCTGCACTGCGCGCCCGCGGCGCCCGCCCGCCGCCACAAGCCGGTGAGTCGGGGACGGCACCGGGACAAAGGGGCTTTTGCGAGAGAGGATCCCCCGCCTTTAAGGCATCGGAGCCGGCCGTGAGAGCGAGCAGACGGGATAACCAGAGGAGAGGGGCGAGCGGGCAGCGGGAGCCGCCGGGTCCCGGCAGCTTTTCGGGGCCGTCGGGGAGCGGCGTTGGGAGGCACCGGGGGAGCGCCCCGAAGGGCGCGCAGTGCGTGCGCTCCGGCACAGAGAACGCCCGGTAGCAGCCCGAAGGGATTAGCTCAGGGTCTGCCGATGGTTTTATTATCGGCTCTGTCATCCGAGCGCTTTCTGACTTGGCTGCTAAGCGTGCTGTGGGCTGGGACTTGGCACCGAGCGGCCTCGGCCCCCGAAGCGCTTGTATTATTCCAAACCGAATGTCACCGCTCCCGGCTCAGCCGCGCTCTGAGTTAGGTGAGGCCGGGCTCGGGCAGGCGGGGCGGAGCGGAGCGGCACGCCGCAGGGATGCTGCCGCTCCCGCACAGCCCTGCGGGCTCCGGTCCTGCTGCCGGCATGAGGTTCCCGGGACGGGATTGCCAGCCGTCCTCCAGGCTTGGCTCTGGTCCTCGCGCTGCTCGCGTCCTTCCGACGGTGCTCGCGGCTGCTGGCCGGCTGCGTCCCCAGCTGGTGGCCTGCCGCCCCGGGACTGCTTCCTCCTCACCCTGGGCTAGCGCTCTGCGTCCCGAGTGCTCCTACTTTTGGCTGGAGAAACTCCACGTGACGCCCCTACGAATATGTTTTGCTAAGGAACATCTTGTGCTGGTGCGTTTGATCGGCCACGTGGAGCTCGCGGTTGTAAATCAACGCTTCATTCAGTCTTTGCACAGAGAGTGGCTGCGCTGCTTTGGGGGTTGAAATGGACAGATGTTTTTCCATCCTTTCAGACAGAAGTTCTCTCCACCCCAGATTCCCTTGTGGGTACACGTTCCTATCTGGTGTCAGGGCTCTGGTGCCTCCGAGTACAGCCAGCATCACAGTGGCTGCTCTCAGTAACATGACAGCAACGTGCCTCATCCCACTCCCAGTGCTCCCACTGGGGCGCGGAGCAGTGGCTGCAGGGAGGGGGACGGCATGGTTGACAGTCCCTGCACATGAGTTTCTGGCCTCACCCCTTCTCTCCCATCTCCTAAGAGAGCTCTGCCATGCCATCGCACACTCTCCTGGCTAATTTTAGTCCTTCGCACAAAGAGATGTTTCCCCGTGTCCAACTGCAGCTGTTTTCCTTCCTGTGCACCTTGTGCTGTCGGGTGATGAATGAGGAAAGAGCCACAGGGCTGAGCTGGGGAAGGAGGCTCGCTGCTCCGGCTCAGAAGATGCTGAGTTCCTCAGGCTGTGCCAGGGAGGGGTGTGCAGGGCAGCACTGCCAACGCCCCGGACCCAGACTGGGGCTGCTGGGTCCTCCAACACCAAGTGACAACTGCCATAGCTGGGAAGGGAGCGGAATTAAGGGTTAAAATTCATTTTAAGGCCAGGCTTAAGAAGCTGCGATCTTTGTAGCAAGCTTTGTAGCTCTCCTTCACTTTTATCTTAATGCTTAGGAAAGAGAAAACGGAGAGTAAAGCACAGGCTGTGTCTGGTGTCCCCAGCAGAACCGGAGAACAAAAGAGCTGCAGTCTCTGGGCAGCGCAGGGGCGCGTGCTGAATGCCTGCACTGCTTTTGGCTCTCCTGGGAATTCAGAGTCACTCCTTTTGCTGGGAAACTCTCCTTGGAAAAGCAGTGGCACGTCCCCAGCTGCCAGCACCACCACCTGGGGGCTGCACACTGCAGCTGTGCCCCCAGAGCTGACAGTGCTGGGATCCCCGTGCTGCTCCTGCAGCCCCAGCTCTGTGTGTGGGGAGCGGAGCCGGCGAGGCAGCTCCTGCAGGAAGGGTTTGATTTGCACTGTTTGGTTTGGCTATTTAAATACTGCAATGAGTGTTGGGGTAATTTTAGGCATGTTTATCCTCTGCTCTGGGAGAGACTCAAGACACATGTAAGCAGTTATTCTCCAGCGGGCCTGTTGTGTTTGTGCTTTCACATGCAACGCGCACACACCCTGCAGTGTGGCAAATGGGGTGCAGCTGACAAAGCAGAATGGAAAGGGGGAAAAGGGCAGAGGGGAGAGAAGCGCTCTGTGAAGACCCCATGCTGCAGCACACACTCGCTGCTGCTCGCTCCCCTGTGTGCATCCTGCCCCGGCCCACTGCTCAGAGGGACTCGCAGACGCAGGGTGAAGGTGCTGCTCAAAAAGGGGCTTCTGCGGAAAACTTTTCGTGCTGAGTCTGCTTGTAGCCGCCCTCCTCGTGGTAGGATTTAGGTAGCAGAGAGGCATCACAATCCCACACCATCTCACCTAAGTGGCTCTGAAAATTAGTAAAGGGAGGAAGCCTGCTGGACATCGCCAGCAGGGGGACAGAGCTCGTCTTGTGGGTTTGGAGATCCCAGCCTGTGTTCCCTGAGGGCAGAACATCCCCCATCGCTCTGGTGGCTGTGCCAGTGGGGGATGTCCTGCTTGCTGTCCTTGGGCTGAGCAGCAGTCTCACCTCAGCTTGGATGTAAATGCACAGTGAACAAAAAAATCCCAGCCCCTGTCTCCTCCGGCTGGAGAGTACTGCATCCTAGACTGGTTTTTTGTTTTCAAGGGGATTTCTAGGTCATCAGCCTAAGGGCTCTTGAAACCTTTCACTGTCCTGGCATCCTGGGGCTTGTTTGCTTTGTAAGTACTGCTACTTCTGGCAAACCGTTGCTTTGGTGACACCGGCAGCATGGCTGCAGTGTTAATGATGGACCAGACTCACAAACTGTCATGTAATTAAAGTGTCTGATAATAAAAATAGTCCCGCAGTGTTTATTCATTTGCTTTCTCTTGTTACATCAGAGCCTGAGCCTTTTCATTCTGACTGTGGGCATAAACATTTGCAGTCTATAATGTTTCATGTTCTGTGTTGCTTAGGAAAAATAAACATTTTCCTTCTTTCACTGCCAACAACAACTATCACCAAATAATCCGGAAACGAACCGTCAGGCCCCAGGAGGTCGTGCTTGGTGGTGCTATGAAGTATGGGAGCGAGCAGAGAGGAACCTCCAACTGTGTGTGAAGGCCAGGAACTGCGGCACCTCCCTTCTGGCCTCGTTTGGCCCCGTCCTTTGCATCCTCTCTGCTCTGTCTGCAGTAGGACAGGGCTGTGGCCCAGCTTGGAAAAGCCAGTCTCTACTTCATAATAGAGTGGGGTGGCTCTGGTTTTACTGCTAAGTAGCAGCTGTAGGTGCACTTGCAATCCAAGCCCTGCAGATCCATGCTGGGATGAGAAGCAGGTTGGCCTAAATGCAGGACACAGTACTCTGTGCCTGAGGAAACCAGTACTGATGTCAGGCAAGAGCATCACTGCAGCCTGTTCAGGGGGGCAGAGCCACTGAGGGGGCACAGCTGATTGACAGCAGACAGAAAAGAGGAGCTGGAACTGTCCTACATGAGAGCCTCAGGAGAAAGCATCTCTGCTCTTCTTCTCCACACACTGAGCTAAGGGAAGGAGTGCTCCAAGGTGCAGACTCACGGCTGGGAGAAGGATAATCCTACTCACCAAAGGGGCACCGAATACTGGGGCCTCACCAAACACTCTGAGTAACAGAAGAAGAAAACAGGGAGAAATATAAAGCAGAAGAAGAAGGGACAGGGAGGTGGGGAGAAAGCCCATCTACTCATCCCATAGCAGAAGAGAAAACAGCCCCCAGCAACAGGGGAAGTATCCAAGACTGATGGAATTCATGCTGTAGCTTGTCCAGTCCCTCCCATCTGACGGGGAGGGGGTCTCCTTTCATGTCTGTGTGCAGGAGTCAGCAGGAGCCCAGCCGTGGAGGTAATTAGGTGCACGACAGAGAAGACAAGTTTAAGTTCAGGGCAGGCAGCAGAGGATGGACCTGGGCAGAGGAGAGCACTGGGGTTGTCAGTACCAGACAGTGGCCTTGCTCTTGAGGTTTTTTATACATCCACTGTATCTGTGCTGCTCTGGCTGCTGCTCTTTCTGGGGGGCGAGTGCTACCCACCACAATGAGGTTAAAGATGCTCCTGGCTCCTCAGGATGGCTGGGACACTTCCTGGGCAGTTTGGCTGATGTTCATCTGGCCCCATCAGAGCCAGAGAGATGTCTGTTGTGTCACAGAATTTGCGTGGTGAGACAGCTGGGAGGAACCGAGTGGGCAGTCAGCGCCTTCACAGTGATTTCTGCTCTCTTATGGGATCTGTTCTTTCCCTTCAGTTCCCCCTCAATCTTTTGGTCACAAGGATGTTAGGAGGAGATTCTCTCTTTGCGTGGCCCTCTTTGTGTACAGTTTTATTCCTCTATTCTTCTCTGCTCTTGGTTTCAGCCCTGGCAGCCCCTCTGCACTTGCTGACATTTTGCTGCTCAGTCTCCATTGCGAAGCTTTGGCTTCTTCCCCAGCAGAGAGCTGCCTGTTCCCATGTTCGTTGGCCATCCCTGACTGTGGGTTATCCTGTGAAGGACAGAACTGTAGGGGTTGGAAGGGCCTCTAGAAATCATTGAGTCCAAGTGGCTGCACACTGCTGTAGGCTCAGGGGCAGGGTTCTCATGGGCTGGGGATCAGCAGTCACTGAGGAGAGCTGGCAGGCTCAGCCCTCTGCAGCCCTCAGCTCCCCCAGGCTGGTGGAAGAGAATTGCTGGAGGGTAAGGCAGGCTCTCTCATACTGTTTGATTTCCCATCTTCCCTGCAGGTGATGTCCTTGTGCTCTGACCCAGCCCTGCATTTGTCTGTTCTGAATGCCTTTCCTGGCTTGCAGAGACCTCCCTTTGCTTTTGGTCTTCAGTAATTCTTTCCCCTCTGGTGGCAGGAGGGGAGGAGTAGGGATGCCCTCATGGTTACCCTACAGCCAGTGCCTTCCTAAACCCGTTTCCACAGGTTTGTCCTTGCTTTAGCAGCAGCATAGCTCTAAGCAAACCCCTAAGCATACAGTTGGAGCATAACATGGCTCAAGAAAACAAAGGAGTAGCTCCCTGAAATTCCCATACATATCCCAGAGATGGGTGGTTTCAGCACAGGGTGGGAGGGATGCAACCTTAAGTGAGAGGATGTGTTATCTGAACCTTGGGAAGTGACTGCAGTGAGGTGTGTCCAGTCAAGGAGGCTGAAATCTCCAGCCTGAAACGTCTCCTGAGCATTGTTTGGCAAGTGCTTTCTGCCCGTCACATTTCCCCTTGCAGGCTGTGCCTGCAGTGGCATTTTCCAGCCCTTTCCTGCCATCATGCTAATGTCAGTGTAGTGACGGCAGAGAGAGACTCCGTGCACTACCGCTGTTTGTGTAGGGGTGCAGCAAGTGCAGGGGCAGCAGGGCAGGTCTAACCTCCTGCTTCCACCCAGGGGACACACTGGTGTCTCCTCCCAGGCCTGCTCAGGCTCGGTCATGGCAGCAGGCAGGCAGGTGGAGCAGGGAGGGTCCTGCTTAAGGTAAGGCTGGGTCTGGATGGCTGAAAGCTGGAGTTTGTGCCAGCAGCCTCGAGTTAACCAAACAGGTAGGGACAAAACCTACCTGTCCTCTGCCCCTGCACATTGGTTCCCTCAAGGCAAGAAGGAAAAAAGTAATTCCTCCTCTCTGCCCCTGCTCAGTCATTGATAATCTCCAGTTTATGCCAGTGTTCTTAGCCAGAAAGCCAATAGTGGACTTTTCCTCCACCTGTTGGGCCTCCATCAGTTTGGATTGAACTTGTTATCATAGCCAAGAAAGAAAGCCCACCTCCAGTTTCAGCCCACCTGCCTACCTGGGTGACTCCTGTCCCAGTTCCACAATGAGCGCTTCCCCTGGAGTCCATCTCCACTCCTGCTCCCCGGGTGCCCTGGAGCGGCTGCCCGGTGCCTCCTGGCCCTGGGGATGCAGACACATTCATCACCCCACGGTAGCAGAGTGCTCCTGAGCAGTGCATGCAGTGTGAGAAGCCAAGAGCCTTTCAGGCTGGCCTTTGGTGAAAAGCATCAGCAGACACAGCTGCCGTTATACGCTTGGCAGAGGGTCTCACGGGGGCTGAGAACAAAGTATTGGCCAGGACACAATCCTCATGAGCTCCTCCTGCCAGCTGTCCATCTCAGACATAAGCTGCCTGTGCAGGCAGGATGCCAGGCCGCTCTTAGAGAGCTCAGCTTAGAAAGACAGGTATCTTGCACTTGGCCGGGCTCCAGTGTTCAGTGGGAGCAGGCTGGTGTAGCCTGGCTAGCAACGCTCCCTCCTTCCACTAAAGGATTAGATAGATTCCCCGTGCCACGGCTGGTGGGTTGAGTGGGCTTTGCTGCGCAGGACATAAAATGGATTTCTTTGCACTCGTCTGTGGTGTGTGAAAGTGCAGCGGGACGCCAGGACGAGGTTGATGCAGGGGCTGGTTTCTAAGGCGAAGGCTGGCAGATGCCAAGCCTCAGGCTGGCTGACTGGCAGGGAGGACAGACCAGCACACTGAAGTAGTGACAGTCGTACGAAGAGCTGGACACCTGAACTGCACCTTGTGCAATCTCTCTGGCTGCCGTGCCCATCCATGCACCACTCCGAGGCACGGGGCAGTCTCAGAGCGAAAGCCCAGTAGCGGAATTAATGCCAAGGGCTTCACACTTCATTCCCGCCCGCATGAATGGGCTCATTGTAGGGGAACAGAGGGGCGGCAGCACGCGGATTACACGGCATCGCGGCGACGCTGGCGCGGCTCCAGCCCAACCCTCGAGTCCTCCGGCAGGAGGGGTGGCCTGAAAGAAGGCAGCTCTCCGCAAGGGGAGGAAGAGACCCCTAAAAACAGAGCCTGCATGCTTGAGCAGGTGCATCACTGCTGCATCTCAAGCCTTCCTGGTGCTCAAGCACGTTTATATTTGGCTGCACAGAATCAGGCAAAAAGGGTCTGAGTTTGGACCCAGGGCTCAGGCAGCACGGTGATATGGGGAGCAAGCACCCCCTCACCCTGTGTGCCTCCCAGCAGACTGGGGATTAAGCTTGACTCACATATCATGGTGGTCCTGTGCCCCATAATCCTGCTGCTAGTTGGGAAACCAACTAATCAAATAATTAGCACTAATTAATGCTTCCGAGAGGAACCACGCTTTTCTAATTAAGCGTGAAGGAATGCAAGCAGAGCCATAGGCATAGCGAGGCAACGGGAGGTGGTCTTGTCCTCTCTCTCACAGGGATCTCAGGCAGTGACAGGAACTGCAGGAACAGCCACTGCTGCTCTGTCATCCTCCAGATCCGTGTATCCTGCTCCCAACTTGTGCAGTCCCTGAGCCATGCCAAGGGTCAGCCTACCACTCTACAACATCATAGGAGGGAGAACAGGGAGCACAGCCATGTGCTGGAGACTAAAGGCTTCCTCCTGTTCACATCACTGCTGTGAGGGCTAGGAGGGAATACAAGCTAAAAGGAGGTGGGGAAAAGGGAAAGATTCTACTCCCTCCCTAGTGATTTGTTTTGTGCTTGGAGGGTCTGGTTCTCATCCACAGTTTGCAAAAGCATTTCATGCTGGCTAGCTGTCAAGGAAATGTGGACCAAAAATAGGCTGGTGCTTAGGGGATGCCATGAAATCACTCTGCTCACAGGTGTGGCCTAGCCTGGGAGCAAGAATCCAGGGAACAGAGGATGTCTGTGGGGAGCAGGACACACTCTAGCAACCAGAGAAGAGCCCAGGGAGAGGTGGAACTCACCTCTGCAGGTCTGCTGTTGGTAGATGTCCATCCCTCCATCAAGACCTCTCACATCCCAGGCAACGAAGTAACAGCTTTGCTTTTCTCTTCCAGGACATGTCTCGAAAACATCACACCTGGAAGGAGCAGAGTCCCTGGCTTTCGTCCCTGCTGGGAACCGGCGTGCCCACCAAGGGCTTCCCCACGGGTGCGGATGCACGGGCGGCACGCTGGAACCCGCCCCGCTGTGGTGTGCCAGACCTCCCAGCACTGCAGGACGGCCAGAACGGGCGCAACCGGCAGAAACGCTTCGTCCTGTCTGGGGGACGCTGGGACAAGACCGATCTCACCTACAAGTAAGAGAGATGTGAAATGAGAGTGAGACTCCGTGTCTTCTCCCTCCTCCATCTGATGTCCCCTGACTGCGGCACGCTGCGATGTGCAAGCAGGAGGGCAGGCACCTCTCCATCCCCTCACACACATTCCTGTAATGCAGCTGCTCGCTCCCCCATCCAAACATCTTCTGCACAGCCACCCCTCAGCCTGTTCACAGCAGCATCCTGGTGCATGCCTTTGCTTCCCTATATCAAACCCCAACGCACTGTGCCTCCGCCACCAGCACGCTCCTGCTGTGCTTCTGACCCCCACAGCCATCATTCCACAGGTTCACCTCACAGTTTGTTTTTAAAAGTCCATTTTATACTTCTGTTATTGATGTTCTCATAAACATAATTTTGGTATCAAGTTTTGCCCAAACCAGCCCGCACGTTCTCAACTGCAGATCTGCTGATCAGGTTTAAGGGAAGGTTGTGTTGTCTCCCCAGTTACCCACGGGGCATGACTACAGAAGTGAGCACACTTGTATGGACTTCAACAGCACGTAAATAATCTTTTGTTTAACTGAGTGCAGGAGACTGTTCCTCGCAGTGTCAGGAGGCTACAGATGAAAGAAAGGCTTCTTCCATTTTTCACTTTCGTCAACAGTGTTCAAGAAGGAAACACAGCTGAGATGAGCACATACCAACGCTGTTAATGAAAGGGAAAGCGAGCTCCCTCTGCAGTAGATTTGACACTGGTTATATTGCAGGGGGCAGAAGAGACAACAACTGCTCTGTGCAAACCCAGATTTCCAGGGTCAAAAACCGCAGAGACTGAGGAGCTGAAATCACATCACGCCATTCTCGGGCACCTTTACAGGGGTGGACTCAAAGGGACAGAGGTGCAGCCCTTCACTCTGCAAAGCTCTCCAGAGCTCACCTCTGGGTTCAGCAGCCTGAGGGTTTCAGCACTGATGGAATCTGCTGCAGTGCTGTGTGGAAGAGAGTGCTGGAATGGAGCTCATGTGGATCGGAGATGCTCTGGTGCCAAGAGGGAGTGGCAGCCCTCTTGATGCTGATCCTACAGCTTGTGACAGCAGTGTCTGTGGGACAGTGGCTGATGCCCTTCCCTGGTGTCTTCTGCCTTTCAGAATTATCAGGTTCCCATGGCAACTTGTAAAAAACAAGGTGAGAAGGACCATCGAGGAGGCTCTGAAAGTCTGGAGTGATGTGACACCACTGACCTTCACTGAGGTTCAGGAAGGCCGGGCTGACATCGTCATTGATTTCACGAGGTGAGCGTGGTGGGCAGCAGCACTGTGTACGAGATGCCAGGCCTGCAGCTGAGCTGTCACAGGGAGGCTCACATTTCAGCTCTCAGACTTAGGCATGTTTTTGGTTTTCAGTCAGATGTGGGCCACTTACTGTAAATGCAGCTGTTCCATGCTGGCTATGCGCAGTACCGTTACTAATCCTTCATTAATTTTCTGTGTATATTTACATTTCTCTGCCCGCAGGCTGTTTTCCTAAGTGTTTGTTTTGACGTTCCATCTTCAGGTCCTCCATCCTGTCCCCTGACAGAACAATGTAACTGTCTGCCTGAAGACAAATCTAGCTTCCTGCTTAAATGAATTTTGGCTCTTGGCCTGAAATTCACGGTTGGCAAAACATGCACGGGGGCAAAAACTTCAAAACTTCCCTCCGTGCTCTGTTTGCACAAATGGCAGTGGAGCCCGTCCAAGCAGTGATGCGATTGGTGTTCTGTGTATTTGCCTGTGCCACCCTCAGCTCTCTCAAGTGGTCACATCTCATGGGTTTCCTTCAGTTGGCAACAGCAGGCTCGGCTTGAGCCAGGACCCGAGGATCTGGCAGGGCTCTTCAGAGGCTGCCCCTCTGCACGCCCTGGGCTCGGTGTGGTGGAGCTCTGCTTCCTCTCTCCCCAGCACAGAACCAGGCTGGCAGCAACCTGGAGGGCTCCAAGCAGTCAGTCGTGGGCTGAGCTTGCAGCAGGAGGGAGAGCTGCTGTCTCCTCAGTGTGACTCTCTGCTTTTGTTCACCCAATGCTCTGCACCTGAAGCACGTGGCTGTGTGTCTGAGGTGCGCTGCGGTTTCCCTCCAGGTACTGGCACGGTGACAATCTGCCCTTTGATGGACCCGGAGGGATCCTGGCACATGCATTCTTCCCCAAGACGCATCGGGAAGGAGATGTCCATTTTGACTACGACGAGACCTGGACCATCGGGAACAACCTGGGTACGGTACTGTAACGGGAGCTGTGGTGTGCTGGGTGCCCGCCAGCGTGCTTAGAAATGATTTAACGGCGCTCTGAGCAGGGCTCCTGTAAAACTGACACACAACATCATTTCTGTGGGACGTACTGGCACTTCCTGCCACTTGAAGCCTGGGTTCCCAGAGCAGACAGAGGCTCACGCACTGGGTGACACACCAAGGGGCCTCCAAAGGGCAGCACAGCAGCCAGGCCTCAGACTCAGTCCTACGTGCCCTCAGGGTATTTTCTCTTTGAACAAGTCCATAAAGGGAAGCTACTCAGGCTCCAGTTCTGTCCCTGTGGCCTGGGAATGCTCTGACCATAAACAATGCCACTGCAAGTCAAGAATTTCTTTTTCTTTGCTAATAATAGATCAGAGTGGGTAGCTCACTGCTCAGGCATCTGGGGCCTGGCGTCACTGTATCCATGTGATACAACAGTACCACTTGGGACCATGTGGATCAGTGCCCACAGCATCCCTTTCTGCAAGAGCCACCAAAACTAGTGCAGGGACAAAGACACAATCACAAAGCCTGAGTTAAACCTCTGCCTCTCTAAGGTTCTCCAAATATTTTGTCCACACTGATGTTCAGGGCTCAGATGGGCCCCCCTCAAGTCCAGCTCTGTCAGCTGAATGCCAGCTTGGCTCTATGGGGGACAGGACTGTCACGTCTCCAACCTGGTCCATGCCACCCCCATACAAGGATCACAGAGCACCAGGTCTTGCTGCTGAAGCCTTTCTGATACTCAGGGACAGGTGGGCTCTGCCACTTTGCCCCCACCCCTCTCCCCCCACATTGGGGCTGCACGTGCTGAAGAATTTCCTACATTCTCTCATAGACAGTGTTGGAGGCAAACCAGAACTGTCAAAACAGATGCCAGTTCCCAGCAGAATCCAGCCCTGTTCCATGGCCTTTCCCCCCACCTCTGCCTTCCATAAATAAATGCAATAAAATGTCTTTGCAGCTAATTGCTATCTAATATGCCAAAAGAGCTTTATGGTATAAACACGGTTTAATCCTTGCCTCAGCCCTCAGAGATAGGAAAATCCTTAGCCTAATTATACACATGGAGAGCAGAGGGGGTAAGGTGCCTCGGGGTCAGCCCAGAGCCGTGCAGGGAACAGGACTCCGTGCAGAGGACCTTCTGTGAGGGACAGCTCAGTGCCCGGCACTGCTCCTGCAGACGTGCTGTCCTTCACCTCCCCAGAGAATCTGACAGTAGTGCTGCAGATCTGCCAACACTGGAAAGCATCGAGTGAGGAGCCTGCCAAGCTAAACAGAAAGCTTGTAATAAATCACCGACACAGAGATCCCGCTTTGCCAGCTGACCTAGGTGTGTTGATCTAATTGTGTCAGCGCTGCAAACATTCATCGCTCCTACGTGTGACTGACCAGCAGAGGAGCACCAGGGCTCACCTTCCCCTCCACCCTTCCCAGGCGTCCTTCCAGCTGCATTCCCCATCCCGGTGCTGAGCAGTGACCTGCTCCCCTGGGCCAGCAGGGAAATGCTGCTGGGAGCAGTGAGAGCAGCTGACTCACATCGCTGCCTTTCTCATCACCTGGGCTGCAGCTCGGAGGATTTCTGGCCGAAGGCAAGAGAAGGAATACGCTGAGACTTGTCAACAAACAGCCTCTGCTCACAAGCTCTGCTGCTTAACGTTTCTCTTACAGACTTCCCTAAAATGTACCCACTTCAACAAGGATCTATTGGAAGCTAAATAACGTCTGCCAGCCAAGCAGTATTTCTGTTTACTGAAATACGCTTTTCTCTATTTACTCTCACAGATGCTGTCAGATCACACACTCCCCAAATTCAATCTCCCATACAGTGCTGGTGAAGGAGGGCAGGTCTTGACACCGGAGGAATTTTTATGTGCCTATCTTTTAATGCCCTCTTCTTGCCACAGTCCGTACACACGCAATAAATGAGCTCCCTCTGCTGTCTGTGTGGCAGCCACCACTTGCAGGGTTCACCCCCAGAGGAGTGACCACTGACACCAGGAGCTGCCACAGCAGCCATGATACAAATACTGCTGCATTACAGCTGTATTTAACAACTGTTCCAAGCCTGGGTGAATAAAAAACAGCCTTTCTACCCTCCACCTACTTCTATCGGCCAGGTTTCCTTCTTTCTGCAAAATTCTCCTTTCCAAAAGTATGTGGAAAAGCTTCATCTTCCTGATAGCTAATGAGTGCAGAAGTCCCTGGAGACAGAATTTCAGATTAGCAACATGCCCAGGCTAATACCTGAGCATACGAGTTCACTCACAGAGCTCTGGAATCAGTGGATCCCTTAATTATGTCCTTTGATTCCCTAAAAACACACACAAACAAGGTATAGAGCTACACAGGAAAACATCCGGGAGCAATCAGCAAGCTAGATTGCTATTGCTGCGTGTCAGACTCCTCGAGCACACCTCAGTGCGCTGCCAGGAGCTGATATCAGCAGCAATGAGCCTAAAAGGAATGTCTGTGTGTCCTGTCTGTGAGTACAGCCTGCCCATCTCACACAGACAGGCACAAGTGTCTCCTGTCTCGTCCCTCTGCAGGCACTGACCTCCTCCAGGTGGCTGCTCATGAGTTTGGCCACGTGCTGGGCCTGCAGCACACAACTGTCTCCAAGTCACTGATGTCTCCTTTCTACATCTTCCGCTACCCGCTGAGCCTGAGCGAGGATGACAAGCAAGGTATCCAGTACCTCTATGGGAAACCCAAACTGGATCCCGACCCAACCCCAACGCAGCCAGCAGAGCTGCCCCAGCCAGACCTTGAAACAAATGAGATCACCAACGTGGAGGTAAGTGAACAGCTTGTCTGCGTCTCCTTTAGCACCACATCTTGTTCTCAGCTGCTGGGACTGCCCACACCATGAGGCCAGCAGCAGGCTTGCACGTGATTTGACGTCCATTTTCCTCCCACGCCGCTGAGCCCTGTTGTAGGACATGGATGTGGGGATGTCCCATCAGCTGAGCCCAGCCTGGGCGAGGGCTGTGGGTCCCAGCTCCTGACCAGGCCATGCTTTGGCAGGCTGTGCAGCCCGATGCCTGTGAGACAGCTTTTGACGCCGCAGCCACCATCCGGGGAGAGCTGTTCTTCTTCACGTCCCGCTACGTGTGGCGGCTCCGAGCTGGAAAGCTGCAGGCCGGCTACCCAGCTCTGGCCTCACGTCACTGGCAGGGGATCCCAAGCTCTGTCGATGCCACCTTCGAGGACCCTCTGGGCAACATCTGGTTTTTCCGAGGTAAGAGCTGGACCGGGATCAGACAGCTCAGAAGTGAATCTTCTTTACAGAGGGGGATTCAGGACCCAACAAGTCCCTGGGAGGAGGAACCCTTAGGATACATTCAGCAGATACATTCATCCTTGCTGTTTATTTCTTTCTCTGTTTAAACTTTTTAGCAGATATCGAGGGGGTGAAGAGAGAAGAAATGGTCACTTTTACTTTAGATGCAGCCATTCTTCTCCTCTGAAACACAACTGTTTCAAGCCTCTGACCTGGCCACGCTGCTGGCAGAGAAGGAGGGAGGAAATACTTGCAACTTCTTCCTTGGGGATGGAAGCAGGAGAAAAATAACAGGTTCATCCCTGACTGCAGTCACTGAGTCTTGGTAGCACCCCAAAACTGTGAGCCCACAAAGGAGAGAGCCTTTGTGCGGAGCCAGACAGCCTCCAACCACCACAGGGATTCAGTCACCACAGAGGGGAGAGACCTTCCTCCGGACAGCTCTGGAGCTTAAGACCAGCAATGACTCCTGTTTCAGCTCCACTGTTTTCTCTAACACTCTTTCCAAGAGTGTATTTAATAGCAGGGATGCAGAACTACTTAACTGCACAGCTGCCCTGAGTGTGCATGCCCACTGTGTACCATGAGACCAAGCACCAGGAACCACACCAAGTGGCTCTGCAGGCAGCTCTACCACATAAACAGACTGCTTAGCATCTCACCTGCAGATAAGGTTTACAGTGTGAAAACTGGCAGGCTATCACCGAGTTAAAAGGAGATAAGGGGAAAGTATTACACGCCACAGGGCAATTACAGAGATTTCCATTTTAATCTAAACTGGAAATATGTTCCCAGTCTCTGTTTCAGCTTGGCAACAAGAAATTCGGTTCTGAAGCTTGCCTCCCTCTCTACAGCCACGTGTCCCCATTATGCCTGTGCGTGCCCATGTATGATGTCCTCCAAATAAGCTGGCAGGTTAGGGGCTGCACTCTGCCCCATGCTCAGATGTGGCACACAAGGAACACACCCCCTTGAGCCAGCCCATGACCCATTTTGCTTCTCCACACCCACCTAGCAGCCCCAGGCCTCACCACAGAGATGTCACAGGAATCAGCCTTTGTCTTGTCAAACTCTACAGCTTTGTGATTTCTTTATCCAACAATGGGTTCTGCTCCTTTTTCAGCATAGCCAGGGCAAACTCACAGCTCAGAGATGATTCATCTGCCCAAACACATCCTTGAAAACTACAGGCAGCCACATCTGACTGGAGCAGCTAGAGAGAAACATCCTTCAAATGCATGCAGGCCTCTGCAACACCACAACCATGAGTCTGTGAGAGGCTAGGCAAGGCAGCCTGACAACACATACGTAAAGCTAAATCTTTTATTACTTCCACAAACACAGAAAAGATAGCTGCTGAGAGTCCTCCCGATCCCACCACTGACAATTCTGGGTTGAACTGAGGGGAAAATTGAACTCCTTGCCCACCTGACACTGTAGCCATTCTGTGCAGCTCCAGTCTGCAATTCACTGCCAAGTCTCCCGACATCTAAGAACTTCTGAACGTGTCTCTCCCCTTTTCCATCTCCTCACCAGATTCTCAGTACTGGATTTATGACGGCGAGAGACGAGTCTCCGGTCCCACCCCAACTGTGGAGCTGGGCCTCCCTGCTTCCCCCGTGCAGGCAGCTCTGGTGTGGGGGGCTGAGAAGAACAAGATCTACATCTTCAGTGGAGGCAACTACTGGCGTTTCAACCCTCGCACGCGCCAGGTGGACAACATCTACCCCCGGACCATGGCGGACTGGCGCGGTGTCCCACAGGAGATTGATGCTGCTTTTCAGGATGAGTTTGGTCAGTGCCAGCAATGGGTCTGCTCTGGGGCATACACCCAGGCTGAGGTGTCTTCCCACCAGGAAGACTTAGATATTTGGTAGCAGTGGACACTTCCCAGCCATAGCACACACCAGAGAGTTCGTAGGGATTGAGACAGGTCCCTCCAGCAGGTAGGGAACCGGGGCTTCTTCCACGAAAGCGAGGAGCTTTATAAGTATTAATTAGAACACTCTGATAAAGCTAAATATTCTGGCAAACGAATGGTCACAGAAGCGGCTGTTACCACTTCCAACAATGACAGCAATACACAGACCAAGGCAGCTCAGCCCAGAAAGCTGCTGAACAAACCGGCAGCTTCCAGTACCACCTCGTGCTGAAGGCTGAGCAAAGGCTATCCCACCAAGCCCTCCCTCTCTCTCCTCCACAGGTTTCGCTTACTTCCTGAGAGGCCGAGACTACTGGAAGTTCGACCCCATCCAGGTGAAGGTGCTGGAGGGTTACCCGCGCCACATCAGCCAGGACTTCTTCAGCTGCACGCCTTCCTCCAACTCCTTCCGATGAAGGAGCGTCCCCCACTTGTCCCTTCCACCCCCGAGCTCCAGCAGAGCCACAGAGGGCTCCGCCGCCAGCCCGGGCCGCTCCTTCCAGGCACAGTGTCTGACACAACAGACGTCTGTCACAAGCAGTGACAAAGTTCTCTCCTCTCCCGTTCCAGCAGCAGCCCCAGCTTCGGTCACTAGCAATACAAAAGCCGACTGCCACATCATTCACAGACGCGGCGGCCAGGCTCCTCCAGCGGCGGCATCCCGCCAAGCCACCGAGCCCGCCTGGAACGGGACCCCCTCCCACGGCACCGACCCCACGGCACCGACCCCACGGCACCGACCCCACGGCGCTGCCCAGCGCAGCGATGGCGCCGCAGTGCCGCAGCCCTTCCCCCCCCTGTGCTGGACACTGCCCCTCCGCACGGCGCTCCCGGGGACGGATCCAGCCCTGCGGGCGCCAACGTTTGCACGACGCGTATAAACCCCATTTGATATCTATATATACTGTGTATATATGTCCGGATGTACCAATAAAGCGGCCGTTCTCTACCTGCCGCCCGCCTCCCCTCAGCGCCAAGTGGCGGGTGGGCGGGAACGGGCGCGCGGGGCGGCGCCCGGCGCATGCGCAGAGCGACGCACGGCTAGGCCGCGGCCCTTCCGTGCCCGCCGCGCCCCGCTCCGCTCAGCGCCCCCCGGAGCCGCCGCGATGATGATGATGGCGCTGAGCAAAACGTTCGGGCAGAAGCCCGTCAAGTTCCAGCTGGAGGAGGACGGCGAGTTCTACATGATCGGCTCCGAGGTGCGGACAATGGCGGGCGAGGGGGGGGGGGAGGCTGCGGGATGGGCCGCGCCCCGGGCGGGGGCGGGAGGCCCGCGCCGCTTCGGTACCGTGGAAGATGCTGCGGGCGGCCGGGCCGGAGCTGAGGGGCGGGAGGGATCGCCGTCCTGGCCCCGCTGCCTGCCGGTGAGCGCTGGAGGGACACAGGTGCGATTCAGAACGGTCTGAAAGGTGTTAAGGTCAGAGGGAGTCCCGCTCTGAAATTCAGGTTGCACAGCCTGAGCTCTGGGTCTGGGGAGCCTCGCTGGAGCCTGCGCTGCGAGAGGGCACGTCGTGCTGAGACCGGCTGAGCTGCTCTGCAAGATTGGACGAGGGAGGGATCACGCCCTGCGTGTGCCAGGGGCTTAAAGCAAAGCGCGGGGCAGGGCTGCGGGTGTCTGAGCTGTCCCAGCAGTGCTGGGTGGAAGGCATGCTGCTGGAGAGCTGGGCGTGCAGCTCGATTACATCCCTGCACTGCACTGGTACAGCAAAGACAACGTTAAGTTGTGCAAAAATACACGAAAACTAATGTTTTTATGTTTTCTTTTTCCCATTAAGTTTTTGTCAATGAGTTTCTTATCAAACTAGGGAAGTAAGTGCTGATAAGGGCTATGTTTCCTGTGTGGCACCAAAAGTTGCGTTTCATGATGCCAAACCTGGTACAGTGAATCGTGAAAAACACAAGAAAATCCTCTTAGGAGGATTTTTATGAGGTCCCTGTTATCATCACAGAGAATTTGTGTCAGGTCCCGCTAAACGTTCCTTTAAATGGAAGATGTCTCCAGGTCATGGCTTTGCTTTTCTTTTTGTAGGTGGGGAACTACCTGCGTATGTTCCGGGGCTCGCTGTACAAGAGGTATCCCTCACTCTGGAGACGATTAGCCACAGTGGAAGAAAGGAAGAAGATAGTGGCATCTTCACATGGTGAGAAGATGAGTAGATGCTCCCAGACTAAATGCTTGCCTTGGAGAACTGTCTCTGTAGGCTCAGAAGCTCGTGTATCTTTAGGGCTTTGCTAATCAGTTCAGATTATCTCAGTGATGGAGAGCTCTGCAAAGTGTGGCTGTCCTGGATGTGGCTGCATTTGACACAATGCCAAAGCCACCCACACCTCAAGATAAATACCGTATTCAGAAGAGACTTTTATTAGCCCACAGAATGCATTTGTGACTTCCAGAATTTGTAGTGCATTTCTGCTGATGTTACTGCCACAGTGAGAATGCAGCCACCTTGGTAATATTTTTGGTGGGAGACTAATAATAAGTACTTATATTTGTTAGCAGTGTAACTTGTCACACACTCTTCAGGCTGAGGCATAACAAAGATAAGTGGTTCGTTCTAGACTTAAGCATCCTTCCTCTCATATCCTGCTGACCCGTTGCTGTTTTCTTTCTTTCCCAACAGAAAATCAGCGGTCTCACAGTCCCAGAAGATGTAAGTCTGATTTGTGTGTTATTCTTAGCTGTGCTAGAGGAATAATCTCCAGTGTGACCTTTGGTGTTATTACAGTATATATTAACATCTCATCTTCTTCCTCTGATCTCTCCCTGTGGTCGTCCAATTGTGCATCCTCCTCACATGTTGAACTTCTCATTCTCAGAACATTAATGGGTTCTCAGATGCAGATGGTCTGTGCAATTCAGCAAGATCTGTTCTGAGGTTCTCCCCCTTTTCCAAGTCTTAAGGGTCTGTACTCCCTGGCTTAGCTTTCATTAATATCTGAGGTGTCTGCCCAGCCACTCGCTTTTCCATTGAGTGTTATGTCTCCATTTCCAACGTTAAAGTCCACTGAGAATTTACAATTTTCTGGGCTTTTCCTCCCAGAGACTGTGGAAGAGATTTTACATCATTGTGGCAGACTGTAGGTGTGCAGAGCCAAACGATGTGATGGTATGAGGCAATTTAGGGTAGGATTTTTGTTTTTTCACCTTATGTAAGAGCACATTACCTCACATTATGTAAAAGCACATTAGCTTATCTACTATTTATGAGGACTTAAGGGCTTTTTCGGTGATGTGTTTTTGCTGGTCCCACTTGCATTGGTAGAGAGGGCTTTTCACTATTCAGCCTGTTTATGCCACATGCTATGTAATGCTTTTCCAACATTAATTATTGGTATCCTTCCTGATAACAGATCATGGATATACAACATTAGCCACCAGTGTGACGCTGTTAAAGGCCTCTGAAGTGGAAGAGATCTTGGATGGAAATGATGAGAAATACAAGGCAGTGTCTATCAGCACAGAACCTCCCACCTACCTCAGGTAACCGGTGTTGGTGAGGGCTATGGTCACACTGAAGTTGCTGGAATCTGTCCCAATAGAAATTGCATAAACCCAAGGCAAACGTGCAGGGGGTGCTTGCAAGTCTGTGCTAGCAGATATTTGCACTGTTGTGCAAATGGAGATCTCCAAAGTGTAAGGATTGGGTTGCTGCCCACACATAACAGGAAGAAAAACATTAGTGTTTGATGATACAGTTCATTTTGCAATTGCTTCATTCCAACTGTAGCAGATGTTTTGCAGAACGCTCTCTCTGCACGTACTTTTTGCTGGAGATGTTGTGTTTCTCAGCGGTCTCTCTGTAAATATAGACAGGAAATCCAAATATGAACCTCATATTTATGGTGGTACACCTGGACTCATATATGATGGATAATTGTGAGCTGGAGAATGGACTTTGAAGGAAATAGTGTGGAATATGAGCTCTCAGTCCAACTGTCATTAGGGAGGAGCTCATAGTTTATGATACTATTCCTTAAATAGTGGTGGTGGTGTTCAGGGCCTAAAGGTTAACACAGAGTCTCATTCTCCAGAGAACAGAAGGCAAAGAGGAACAACCAGTGGGTGCCCACGCTGCCCAACAGCTCTCATCACCTGGATGCAGTGCCATGCTCAACAACCATTAACAGAAATCGCATGGGCAGGGACAAGAAGAGGACTTTCCCTCTGTGGTAAGGCAGCTTCCTTCTTCAGAAGTGGAGTTTCCACTTCAGAAAAGTGGAAACAGTTACCAACAGGACACACTGCAGGGGGTTGCTCTAATAGACAAGTGGTTGCCATAGCCCTGTAACTTTGTGTTGAGGAGTATGTTGATGTGTAGGGATTGGTAACAACAGAAAGCACCTTCCTTCTGTGAGTGCCAGATGTATCATTTTCTATTCCACATGCTGTATTGCTGCTCTTTGTTTTAGCTTTGATGACCATGACCCAGCAGTCATCCATGAGAACGCATCCCAGCCGGAGGTTCTGGTTCCAATCAGGCTTGATATGGAAATTGATGGGCAGAAACTCAGAGATGCATTTACCTGGAACATGAATGGTAGGTAGGAAGGAGGGTTTCCTGAGGCTAGAGAGATACAGTTGCATTCATCGGCAAATATGAAGGGAGAACAACATGTCCTTGCCCCACATAGAGAAAGCCTTAAAGCTCTTGTACTTTGGTGTGTCCTATTTGGCTGCCATGGCTCCTAGCAGATCCCTGATGCTTCCATGGGTTGCCATAATTCCTGGATGCATGTAATCTGAAAAGTTAAACTGGCCTATTCTGATGCACTTGATCACTTCCATCAGTAATGGAAAGGTCAGCCAAAATAAATACCAAGCAATTAATGTGTTTTGTTCCTTTATGTATGTGGGTTAATTGAGCATTGCTATGTTCTCTGTGAAACAAGAAAGCCCTTTAGTTACTGTGTACATATGTACAACCCCAAAATAAAACACTTACAGCAGCAAAAGGTGATGTATTTAGGATTCCCCTCTCACGCAGAGATCTTAATTTTGTGTATTCTGTAAGTGGCAGACGTTGGTGGCTGAGAAAAATGTCTTTTTGTTCTTGTTTGTAATCAGAAAAGCTGATGACCCCAGAAATGTTCTCAGAGATTCTCTGTGATGATCTGGATTTGAATCCTCTGACCTTTGTCCCTGCTATTGCCTCTGCCATCCGACAGCAGATTGAATCATACCCGACTGACAGTATCCTCGAGGATCAGTCAGACCAACGCGTTATTATTAAGGTAATCACAGGGAGGCAGCAGCATGAGAGCTGAACCGTTTGCATTTCTCTAGCTTTTTATGGGGGAAGAATGGTACAGTGACTTCCCTCAGAACCAAGGAGTTCCTAATGCCACTCCTGTGTCCAGTTTAGATTTTGCCCTTGAGAAATGAACGGCTTGTTTCTTCTCTTGTCCCCAGCTAAATATCCACGTAGGGAACATCTCCCTCGTAGACCAGTTTGAATGGGACATGTCGGAGAAGGAGAATTCACCAGAGAAGTTTGCCTTGAAGCTGTGTTCAGAGCTCGGCCTGGGTGGGGAGTTTGTCACTACTATTGCCTACAGCATCCGGGGACAGCTGAGTTGGCATCAGAAGACATACGCCTTCAGGTACAGAGCTGTCATCTTCCTGGCATGGGTGTAGATGTTAACAACCGTGAGCTAAGAACACACATCAGTGAATCTTGAACAGCTGACGCAATGTAGAAAGCTTAATTTGAAATTGGTTCCTGTGGATTGCACCTACTCTATAGTCCTTAAATTATTTTTGCATGGTAAAAGTGTTTGATTTCTCATGTTTGTATGCCCACTAGTGCATACACACACAAAATAAGGATACCAGTCAAGATTTTTTCTTATTTCTTGGACATCCTTTTGTATGTTTCATCAGCTGGTGTTCCCCTAAGCTGGTGTCATTGAAAGACCACTGCTTGTGCACTCTAAATGTCAGTGGCACGTTTGCAGTTGTGTCTTGCTCAGGCCTGGCCCTTTGCTTGCTGCTGCCTGACTGGTGAAGCAGTGAAGCATTTTGATCTTGTGCTTGCTGTGTTTGTTCTGTGGTAGATCCAGGTGCTCCTCAACCAGTTTGTGCTTTTGCTCAGAGATCTTTTAGTGGTGGGTGTAATACATCCCAGGAGCAAATATCAATGCAGTCAGCTTTTGCCACAGAATGAAAGGCTGCTGTAGTTATCAGTGGCAGAATACCTTGTGCCTTCTTCTAATGTCTGCAGGTGGTGAGCCCTGGATGCGTCTGTCTCATCAGCTCAGCCTGACTTGGGCCAAGCTTTGGTGTTCTGAGCTAAGAGCTTCTGTCACTGTAGCTCTCTACTGTGTCTGAAGTTAAAGTTGGCTTGATCATAGGCCGTTCTCGTAGCTGGAATGCAGTAGTGTCAGGTTTGATTAGTCAGCTTTGTAACTTTTCTCCTAATAATAATGAATCCCAGTTGTGCCGTGCAGCGTTCTGTGGCAGTTTACTGTACGGATGTTATCCTCCATATGTTGCTGAGTCTGCAGTCTGTTCAGCATTCCTTAATGTGTGCTGGCGGGTTTGGTGACCTCAGGCCATGGTGACACTTGAGGAAGTTTGAGAGTTCAGCAAATGATGAATTGCAGAGGTGGGAGAAAGGTGCTGCTGGCGCCGATCTTGTAGAGGTCGGTTCAAGGAAGATTACATCTAATCCTAATGTGGTTCACGTGGAAGTTAAACTCTTCTCTCAGAGCTAGGGAGTTGACTTCTTCTGTGTTGTCCACCACAGCTGATTGATATTTGCAGATCCACGTGGGAGCAGATGAAGCTGCTGCAGCAGTGGGTGCATGTTGCTGAGAATTGGTGGGGGCTCAGAGGGCACTCAGTGGCAGTGTGATGCCCCTAGGACTGCTGCTTCTTCCCTGCAGCTGAGGGTCTGTTGCAGGATAGTGCCAGCTTTACACGTGTACTTTATATGTGTAAAAATACGTATCTGGCCCTGGTTACTGAAGAGTGCTTCCTTTTAGGGGTAGCTCAAATAGGTGGATTTCAGGCCTTCTTTAGACTGTTGCAATTTTTTAAGGGAGAGAATTAAAAACAAGGAAGGACAGCACAGAGAATGAAGCATGTAGCCATGAACCAGTCAGAGGCAAAAGGCACCTAATTTAAGACTGGCTTTTTTTGTCACAGTACAAACATGCCCTCCTCTTCCCTCTTCCTGCAAAGGAGTACTTTTGAAACCTTCCCGTGATTAATGATGTTTGGGTTTTGTGGTTGGTTAGTTCCTGAATTCCCAACCCACAGGAGTGATGGTTGCTCCAAAGTTATTCTGCCGATGTAAGGAAAGAGTGCTGTAGATGGATCAAAAGAACCTTAACATCTTCAGGAACTGAGATTTGAGAAGTCATGTGCCTCTTAGTCATCAGAGGGAGAGGCAAAACTGTCGTTCTGTTGATGAATTCCAGGGCTGGACTTCTTCAGCAAAACAAGGGGAGCCTGAGAGCCCAACGGGAGCAGCAGGGCTGGGGCAGTTGCTAACTGATGCAGTTGTGATTTTCAGGGGATGGTGTAATAAACATTTCTCAGTGCTGAGATGCTTCTAAAGGCAGTGCGCAGTGTTTTATACCCAGACTTTTGCCTTCAAAACCAGAACGACGTTCTCCTGAACACCAAACCTGCATGCCTGAGGAGTTGCCCTTTCCAGAGGAAGACCTCTCCCTCCCCACTTGGCTGCACTGCTGTGCCCGTGGTGCTGATGCCAGAGGCTCTGCCCCAGCAGAGGCATTGCAGTGCTCCACTGGGAATGCTGCAGCTGAGAGTGCCTTCCAGTCATCCTGCCAGCACCTCTTGTTAACAAATAAAGGAGGGGGAGCTGTCCTGCAGTGGAGGTTAGGAGATGAGGGAGGATTTTCATTTTATTCTCCCCTACAGAAATGTGGTATCTGAGTTGGCTTGCACGTAAGCAATGCTCACGAGCTGGCTTTCCAGCCCCTGTTTAATTCTAGTGGGCGCTCATTGCTGACAGAATGGTCTCAACCTCATTTACCACGCTGAAGTCAAGATCTAGCAGCTAGCCTGGAATTTGCAGCGTTTTGTGGCTAAGGTGAATGTCCTGGTTTCAAGTGTTGCTTTAGTGGATATCAGCAATACCGGAGGTGGATTTGACTGAAGTTTCCTCCCAAGATCAGATACCAAAGGCGTTGGATTCACTTTTTTGTTTAACAGCTTTGGTGCAGACTTTGTCTGTTCCCATGGTGCTCAGCACCAAATTCCTTCCCGTGAATGGGATGGCTGTGCATCATGCAGGGATCCTTGTGGGGACGTGTCCCTGGGAGGGCCCTGGATCTGCACACACACGCCTGTGTGAGGGCTCACACACGTTCACACACACGTACACGTTCACAACACACTTGTGCTGAGCTGCTTTCTAGAATTCAAAGCAAACATTTACATTCTGAGGCTCCTCTGTATTTATGCTGGGCTTCCAGCTCCACCCTCGATGTTTGGGAAGCTGCTCCTCGTAAGTTCCTGTTGACTTTTACTGAAAAGTCACTGGTGAAGGAGTAAACATTTTTATGCGTGTGATAATGCAGCTGTTCAGGGCAGACAGATCTCTGAAGAGCAGCCTTGTGATCTGTGGCAGAGCTTTGTGTCTCATCGCTCGTGCTGGGATTAATCACAGTCAGTGGTTACAACAGCAGGCCCAAAAAGACAAGCTTTGCTGTGGCAGAGGGGAGGAAGTCCTCAATCCACTGTCAGGTTCCCATCCTATCAGGCTCTGGAAAGCCTGACATGCTGGAAGAGCTGCTCGAGGTGTACTAGGCAGGCTACAGCTAGGAAGTAAGAGCTGCAGAATGGCAAAGCTAGATGAAGAGCACTGTTAGCAGTCCCTCCTCAGAAACTGCTCTGGGAGACATCCTCCCCACGTTAATGAACTGATATGAATGTTGCCTGTGCTTGCTCCATTTGAACACTGTCAGCCAAGCACATAATGGCCTTAATAGGAGAGAGCTGCTTCTGCAACAGTTGTTTTGATATCTTTCATCTCTGGTGGTTGTAGAGTTGGTAATAATTGGTCTCCCAGAAACTGTGGGCTCCTCGAGGTGGTAACTGCCCTGGGGTACTTCAGGGAACCGGACTGTGTTCACTGGGTGCTTAAACCTGAAACACTTAAAATGACGTGCCGTGCTTGCGTCTTGCATCTGGGCTGGTAACCCAGAGGAGCGGACTGTTACTGATGAGCACTGCTTTGATTTCTGCTGCAGTGAGAACCCTTTGCCCACTGTGGAAATTGCGATTCGCAACACAGGGGATGCCGACCAGTGGTGCCCTCTTCTGGAAACCCTCACGGACGCCGAGATGGAGAAGAAGATCAGAGACCAGGACAGAAATACAAGGTGCTGCCCCCCATTCAGACAGTTCTCATTCTGGCCTGTCCCTAACACAAAAGTTAAAAGCTCTCATGTTTTTCTCTCCCTGCTGAGTGCCAGTTGGCAGGATTTCAAACTCGCACACCACAACAGAAACTCACAGCCTTTTTGTTTCAGGATATTAAACTGTTATCGCCTTGCTCCACAAATATTTAAATGTCTGCTTGAACCATATTCTGCTCGAAGCAGTTTCCTTTTTTTTTTTTTTTTTTCCTTTCCCCTTGGACTCTCTGCTTGTGCAGGGGGATTTGTTTCTGTAGGAAGGCATTCATCAAACTATGGGGGTTTCGTGCTCTGTCATGCTAATGAGCATCCTGCCAGGATTCCTTTTATGTAGGATGAAGTGCTGTTTGATGTAGGGACAGACAAGGTCTCAGCTCCAGCCTGATGAATGCTGACCTGTTTGCTGGCATGTGAGCACTTCTGTCACTGCAGGAGGAGCTCTGCTTGCCGTAGAGCCCCTCTAAGCAGTACTCAAAAGCACTCGCTCCTACTTGGTTGAACTGCAACTGCTTCTGGCAACATAAATGAACTGCTAGTATCTCTCCAAAAGATGTGCTGTGGGAACAGTAAGTATCCTGGCTCAGCTCTCTCCTAGGAACAGTTTAGTGCTGATTAATGGATGTTATAATTGTTTTTCTTCTTAGCTATCGCTGTCTGGGTAGTTCTAAGTAGAGACTAGTTCAGTCCCAAGGAGCAAAGCTGCCCTAAAAGCAGCTGCTGAAAACTGTGCATCATAGCACCGTGAGCAGGGGCACTCAAGTGACCAAGGAACTATGTCTGGGCAGTAAATCTTAAAAGATCACCAAGCTGCAGTAACCTCACCCAAAGTTTTAGCAAGACTTCACGTGTCTGTGGCATTTACTGTAACTCTTTCTCTCTTTCAGGCGCATGAGACGCTTGGCCAACACTGCTCCAGCCTGGTAAACTTCCTGTTGTGACACTGGTGCTCTTCCTACAGACTTTATCCCTAACTCCTCTCCCCAGATGGATCTAGGATTGGCAGGGGTCTTACTGTCCCTAAGGGGACACACATTCCACTTGCCAAGAGCTCCCAGTACTGCTGACTTCTGCCCCCATCCCCTCAGCCTAGAGGCCACGTACCAAGAATGCTGCATTAGCACATGATCTAGCTGAGACTTGTGGCAGCTGTTGGAACCCTTATATACCTGTGTGTGGACAGTGTAAAAATACTTTTGTATAGGTGCAACATGCACTACTAGAGCAACTTTTTAAATAAAAGGAATGCATACTACTAAGGTAGAGTTCAGTTTGTTTGAATAAGTAGTGAATCTCACGCTGTTCTGTCCTATTACAGCAGCTCAGTCAGTTCTGGCTGTAAGTGGTAAAAGGTGATGTTCCTTTTTCTTTTTTATTTTCCTGTGAAAACTGCAGCTGGAAGATTGTAATGCCTCTGACCTCAAGCAGAAGTTAAAAGACTGCACTCAGCAACTGAGGCTGCAGCATCCCTTCAGCAACTGGCTTTGCTGTGGTCATTATCCACGCACACAGTGCCCAGTTACAGTACACAGAAGACCACACACTTTGCTTTGGATGCTGAATTCCCTCAGCACTGCAGCATCAGGTTTCTGTGAACCTAGAAACGATCTGTCTTTTCCTGGGCTGTTTAAAAACAGAAAATTCATTGAAGTGAGATTAAAAAAAGACAAGCTTCCTTAAAAAAAAACCAAAATCTCATTAGAATCTACCTTGCTGCTGAGGTCCACCAGCTCTCTGATAGCGTTCCTGCCTTTCACTGCCAGGAACTGTCAGGCATTGCAGACAGGGCAGATTCTGCTGGCAGCCTGACAGTTGCATTCAGACCTTTATGATAAAGCCAGTAGGTTTTACAGCCCTTGCTGGTCCACCCACACTGCTTGCACAGTCAGAAATTACTTTCTGGCCTTAATTTATCATGTGTGGACTTGAGTAATAGCAGAGCTAGTTCTGATTCCAGGGTGGGAGGGAACTTCTTCCAGATGTTAGTACACAGAAACCCCGAATTTGCAATGTAACAATAATATTATTGCAGTCTTAGCCTCAACTCCTGTGCCAGAGCAGTATTCCATCCATTTTTTCTTACTGCAGAGGTTGAAAGGTTAGCTCAGCATGTGAGACAAAACCATGCAGAACGTGGTTTGCCATTTGGATGCAAGAACTCCAGCTCCTTCTGAGAACACTTCAGCCTCTCTTTGTTACAGCAAGCAGCCCCTTCAGGGAATGCAGTCAAAACAGACAGAACTGCTTTAGCCTTAGGCTGAGCATCAGTGGTGCTTTCTCTCTTGTAATTCCTGTGCAGCTTGGGGTTAAGTAGCCCTAAGCTTTGCAGCAAGGTACGGACAAAGGCACACGAGGATGTGAGCTTCCGTAGCATGCTTAGCAGTACTCCCTTTGGCTTCTCAAGACCCAGAGAGGCTGTAGGAATTTTCCCTCCAATAAAATAGAGGCAAGGCAGCAAAGTGCAGGAGCCCAGCTCACAGAAAGATGAGAACAGGCTGCTTTGAGGATTAGGACTATGAGGAAACAGCAAGGAGCAGCTTTCCCTCCCTGTAATCACAGCTCTGCTGTTTAATCTAGTAACCAGCTCCCACTGAGTGCAGCCCAGCTTCTGCACTGCAGAGTTGCAGATCTGCAGGCCCTAAAGACAAGCGCAGCTCTGCAGGAGCTCATGAACAGAGCACACAGCAGGTGCCTGTCTATGCTGAAGCCAATTCCCCCAGTACCACTGATCCTTCTAGAATACCACTGGCTGTATGGTTCTTTCCCTACACAGAAACAGGAACGCAGCAAAATAGTTAAAGTTTCCCATCACCAAGCTGTTTTCCTGGGAAGCCTGCAAAGGAGGTGAGTGGGATGGCTGTGGCTCAGCCTTCCATTGCCATAGGGCTTCTGTATCATTTTTATCGGGCTGCTGGTTACTCACACCTCTAGGAGTTGTAGTGGTGGTTTGCAAGCACGGAGCTGAACAGACAGCAGTTAACTGAGCTACCACCAGGTACACTGCAGATTTACTATAAACACTTTGGAGGTCTAGTAGAAGCACACACGCACTAAAGCTAACAAGAATGATCAAATTCAGTTAGTACAGCTGCTCATGTTTAATTTCTAAAATTCAAATCTGGATTCCACAAGAGTGGAATTACATGGCAAGCACAGACAGCCTTTATTACTAGTATCAAGAGCTGCTTTCAGTCACCAACCAAAACAAGCTTCCAACTCCCTTTTGAGGGCACACCTTTCACCATCCATACCTCACCCCTTTCTCACACCCTGCTGGGTGAAGCAGAGGAAGGAAAGCTTCCAGCTGGACTAAGAGTAAGTTTTGCCTTGCCTGCAAGAATTAAAAATTAAGAAGCCTGAGCAAGCAGCCTGGCAGTTTTGAGCGAAGTCCTGAAGAGTACCAGTGACCTGCGTGCTTCTGCTCCTGGCAGAAATGGACACACAACTGAAAAATAAAGACTTTAATGTAAAGACTCTTCAGAAACAACAATGAAAAAGGGCAGGGGACCCAGAGGAAAGGGAGAAGTTGAGTTGCATTCCATTTATGGTAGGTGGGAGACTTGGCTGCGCTTGCACCATGACAAGGTGCACTACTTGGTTGAAAGCCCACAAAGATGTCCCACAGCTGTGAGAGCAGAGAGCATTAGTCTTTGTACAGAGGCCAGAAGTGACTTGCCATACAGCAAGCCATTAACAGCAAGAGAATGAGTAACCAGTTCATGCCCCATTCGATGCTCATCCCCACCAGGTAACTGAGGAGCCATCCCTTAACCTCCAGCCCTTCTCCCTAGGACACCTCAATAAGCATTCATCAGTTCTTACGTGCAAAGCTTTGCAGAACCACTTAGCACAAGAGGAAGATGGGTTACCCATACAAACACTGAAACATGACACGTCAGAATGGCAACTGGTATTATTCCAGTGAGATCTCTGGGGCACAGCTAAGTCCAGCCAGAAGAGAGGAATCCAGACACCCAGAAGTCCTCTGTTACAGCGGACGCTGCTGCTGCTCTTGCTCTCCAGGTTGGTTTTCAGGATGATCCTCAGGGAGGGGGTTATAGTTTGGATCCTCTTCAGGTGTGTCAAATACCATCTTCCTGGCAAGGGATACGCACACCCCATCAAGCAGGCAGGTTAACAAAGTGAGCTTTGACAAAGAAAACCCGCAGCCCTCCACAGAATGCCCTAACCCTCACAGGGTTTGGCTGCATAGAACATCCCAAGCCAAAGAGGACCCACAAGAATTACTGAGTCCAACTCTTGGCTTCACACAGCTGCGCCTAAAAATTAAATCATATGATAAGAGAGTTGTCCAAACACTTCCTGAGCTCTGGCTCGCTTGTGCTGTGACCACTGCCCTACTGCACAAGCACTCAGCTCAACCAGCAGCAATGACAGTACCACAATCTCAAGGACAGCTTTGCTCACTAAAGTGAAACACAACACGTTCTAATTTCTTCAACCACAAAAGTACTTCAGGAAAAGAAAATCCTACCTGTATCCAGCACCACCACAAGCAGTAAGAGGGCCCCAGTTCAGCTAGCAAAAGTTACTGCACCAGCAACTGCCCTGTACACACACATACAGCGTGCCAAGTGTCAATGCCTTCTGCAGCAAAGCCTTGAACTACTGAGCTGAGATGCTATAACCACACAGGTGGGTCCTATGGCTTAACACAACGTAGCAGAAGCTGCAGCAAGAGTAACAGCCAGAGCCAGGTTACCCCACAGAGCCACAGACCAGTTTGCTGTGGAAGCTATACAGTAAATCCAAGAAGAAAAGTCTGCTTTACTTACAGGAAGCTGGGAGTCAAAAGCAACTTCTTTCCTCCAGGCTGGTTGGGGAAGACATCTTCCAAGAAATAATAGATATGACCCACTGCAATCCCTGGGGAGAGATGCCATCAAAGTCATGCCCAGCTGTGCCTCCTACGCTCAGTGGACCAGAGCTGCTGGAGCGTAAGCAGGATGAACCCCCAGGAACCCCTTGGAAGCACACAGCTCCCACCAGATCCACCTGTGCTGCATGTCAGCAAGATGACTCCAGTAGAACAGAGAACACTACAGCTGCAGAGTGCCTCACTACCCACCAGCTCGGACTTACCCAGCAAATCAATAATGATGGAGTTGCCCAGGAGCAGGGAGAAGCCCATCAGGACCCAGGGCAAGAAGGGAGCCTGGAAGTTAAGCAGCCCGAAGAAGTTCATGCGGATGTAAGGGTTCCTGCGACTCCACACATACACCAGCATGATGGTGAAAGCCTGGCCCAGGAAAAAAAGGCTGGCAAAGAGACCAAATAGCTAGGAACTACCGAGTCAAGGAAAAAACCTACCTTGCACACCACCTCCAGGCAGCACGAGTCATATGCAACTAGGGAAGTTTCAGCTAACTGGCAAGGAAGATACTGCCCACACCACCAAGTCTTTCCTGAGCTGCTTGAGATGCACCAATGCTCCCCCACACTCCATTTCCCCCCCTGCACCCCAGAACAAGACATGGCATCCCACACACAGCGATTTCTCCCTAAGCTGCTTGCTACAATTGAGACCAGGCAGCCCTGAGCCTTCTCCGTGAAGCGACCAGGAGAAGGGACTTCCAGAGAAGGGCCTTCACACTGTTTCAGAGCCAGCGCTCTAAGCCAGCTGCAAGGCATTCCCCAAAGAGGTTTATCCCTGGGAAGGAAATTTCTCCTTCTACTTTGGTAACTGTAAGGCAAACTTAGGACAGGGACACATGGCAGTCTCTCCAGCCATTGGCCAGGTGCAGAGACAGATGGGCTCACAGTGCCTGGCGTGCTGCTGGCCTGCAGGCACCCCACTCCCTGCGCTCACAGCTCTGGTTCAGCTCCTTACACTCTTCGCACCTATCAAGCACCCCTTCACCTCAGTCCTGCCGTGGTCACCGGCTCAGCTGGAGGACTCCTCCCAGAGCTAAATGAGAGGCTTCCCTTCAGGCAGAGCTTACAGACGCTGCCACACACAGCCCTTCCCCTTGCCAGGTGCATCAGCACTTCACAGACATGACGATACCAGAAGTTCTTCCTTTGGCTTGCTTTCACTCCTCCGTGCACACTGGCTGAGAACAGGCCAGGCTCCAGCTGACCAGGCAGCCCATGGTGACCTGCCCAGAGGCAGGTGCCTGCTACAGACCAAGCACGGCAGCACGGGACACAACTGGCAGATGAGCCCCATGCTATTCACAGCATCTCAGAAGAGCCCAGAGGGCCTCAGCCTGCTCAAAAGGATACTGTCATGAGAAACCCTCCGAAGAGGAACATGAAGACAAAGTCAGCTGTCCTTCCACGGAAGGAGCCTTCTTCTAGCATGCGGCAGTACCTGTACCTGAGAGCAGGAGAGAAGGGAGGGGTATAGGAAATTAACAGCTGGCATCTCCAGCGAGGCCTTATGAGGAACAGACAGCTGCAAGGACTGGAGGCGGTCAGCAAGTTTACAAGCACCAGAGCAGAATAGAAAGTTTCACACCACTGGAGCAGCTGCGGTGCTGCTACTCATCCGCTGCAGCAGCCACACCACCAGCTTCAATCTCAAGCAGGGGGAACAGCAGGAGGCCAAGAACAGGGCTACCAGCACCCAGAGAACAGCCCCACTGTGCTGCAAGACAGGGCAGTGCGGAGGGGAGGAGGGACAGGGCATCATGCCTAAGCCAAAAAGGGAGCAGACAACTTTACTGAGATCAAAGGATACAGAAATATCATGTTGAAAAAGAAACTGAATCCCAGGGGACCAAAAAAGAGGAAGTTGGTGATCAGCCTCCATATCTGAAAGAGAAGAGAACAGGGGGTGGGCAGGTGGCTCCCTCACAGTCACAGGGACAGCATCGAGATGCCCTGCACACTGGGGTCAGCCCACACACCGTGCAGCCACACCTTCACACAGACCCCACCCCACTCACATCCTATCGGCCCACACGGGAGAAGATTCCTCTGTTTCAGGACACTGTTTCAGCACCCAGAGCAAGTGCAACCGCTCACCCCTCTCCAAAGCAAAACTACCCCAGCCCCAGCACAGCTGCTAAGGACATCACCTAGGGATGCAGGGGATGCGATGGGGCTGAGCCATGGAATAGGTGGGATGGGGGTCAGGAGGAGCAAGCTCCATCCTGCAGAAAGGCAACATCAGGCTGGCAGGCAGCTCCTGCAGGGCTGGAGCAGCCCATCTGGACGTGGCCAGGGCCCTGCACCCCTGGGCGAGGCCTCACCTGGAGCTTCCTGAAGATCAGATCGGGGTTGAAGTACAGCTGGAAGGGGGTGATGAACTCCAACTGCTGAGAGACACAGGCAGGGCAGCTGCCAACGCTGCTGCTCGCTAGGCAGGCAGCGCCAGCTGCCCCACACCCTCCCCAGCGCAGCACCCCAGCGCCCCAGCCCTCACCACGGCGGCGGTGGTGAGCACGCAGGCCGTGGTGTAGGCGCGCGTCACGGCCGGCATGCCCAGGTACTCCTGCGCCAAGCCCTGGTAGGCCATGGCGCGCCGCGACAGCGCCCGGCCGCGCCGCGGGGCCTTTAACTGCACCCCCCCGGCGCCGCCGAGGCCACGCCCCCGCGAGCGGCGCTCGGCCAATCACGACGCGACGAGCGGCGAGCGTCGGCCAATCGGAGCGCGCCTCATGCCCTCGGCCTCCAACCCGGAACGGACCCGCCGCGGACGGTAACGGGCCGGCAGGGGGAGCGCCCCCGCGGGTCCGCCCGACGGAGGCGGGGCGGGGGAGAGCGGCGCGATTGGCTGGCGGCCGAGGGGAGGCGGGGAGGAGGGCCACGCCCCCGCGGAGGCGGCCAATCACGGGCAGAGAAGGAGACAACAGGGGGGCGGGGCGGGGGGCGCGCGCTGCACGTGGCTCCGTGCGGGGCTGCGCTGCGAGTGACGCGCGCCGCTGTGCGCGTGCCCGCGCCGTACGGCCCCGCCCGCCTGCCCGGCTCGCTCTGCAGCCGAGGAGTGACACGTGCAGCAGCTTTCAGAGGCCTTGGTGTTTCAGGAGTTCGTGTTAACGGTTCCACCTCGTATCGCTTGTAGCGCTGAGGCGCTTCCCTGAAGCGTAAGAGCTCAAAGCAGGCAGCACGAGGTGCCTCCCTGACTGCACGATCTGATAAAGATCTGAATGATCCCACCATCCTGTGCTTCTGAGCCCAAAGTGCTTCCCAGAGCTGCGTGCTGTGCTGAGGAGGCAGGTCATAATTTCACAGCCATCCTGGTTGCAGGCAGAGGAAGGGGCCTTGTACCGGGTACTGGGTTTCTGTGGGAGAAGATTCAACTGTCAACAGATTTTTAATGAGCCCTGAGATTCCTCCTTAAGCCCTCAGTTAACAGGAAGTGAAATCATTAGCAGAGGAGGGAGTCCTTGCATCTTCTACTGCCCCACCCGGAGTGCTGTTTGATGAGGGACAGATCACAGCTGGAAGATGAGGGGGCAGTGTGGTAAAAGCAACACACACAGAGCAGGAGAGAGGAAAAGATGAGACAGGTGGGCACTGGGGGACGGTTCCTGAGTGCCTAGGAGCTGAGAACCAGCAGTGCTGGTCTGAGCTGCACTGGGGACCCTGAAAGTAGAGTCCAGGGGATGATAAAACTACAGCTGAGTAAAGAAAAAGAAACCCCTCAGCTGTTCTGGTACAGCCTTTTGGTGGGAGCTGGGCCAGGTGTGAAGCTCCAGCAGGTGGTGAGAGCCAAGGAAGGAAAGAGCTCCTGATCTGGAAAGGGGCTCTGCACGGTGCTGCTCGGATCCTGTTTCAGCCCCAAGTCCCATTGCCTCAGCTTTGTGCACAGGAGCTGTTGCAGCCCCAGCCCCTGCAGAAGAGCAACTGCAATCTGCGTAGAAGAACTGAGAGTGAATAAATGGATGATGAAAGAAGGACATGAGTAAATATCAGCTTGTTTGGATGGAGGATTAGAGATTTCCTATCTGCTCTCACAATCAGAAGCTGAGTTCAAGCACTGTGACTCCTGCCCCTACCTTGCTTGAACCAAGGGTGGAGATAAACATTTGGAGATAAATGTCTGGAGCCCATTTGCTGGAAGGTCAGCAGCCTGGAGCCCAGCCTTGCTAGCCACAAGGAGATGAGAATCCAAACGATCAATCCTAATTACTCCATGTGCAAATCAGATATTACATGAAAAGCAAAAAAATGTCATCACTTTATCATTTTCCTTCTTTTCCTTTGTTTCCCAGCCAAATTTTGAGAACTCTACTTCTCCACCCTTATGCTTAAGGCTTTTTATTTTTTACAGGAATCAAGGGGAGGTAGTGGGAAAACAATGAAATGTGCTCCCCCTTTTGCATGGGAAGAGGCCAGACAAACCTGTGACCCCTCCAGTTCCCAGGCTGCTTTCTGCCCATGATCTCACTTCCTCTGGAGAGCAGCCAAGCTGACTTCATGCATTACAGTACGCCCGGGGGCAGCTCCAGTCTGCATTACAATCCTTGTCATATTTTATGGTCTTTGGGAATTAAGTCCTTCCGCCACTTCACGTCAGCCCAGCCACACAGCTGAGCACTCATTATATACCTTTGCAGGGATGCTGACAGGGCTGCTTCTATAAAACCACAGAATCCAGCTAAAACCCACAAAAAAACAAACCCAATCTCTTTGTCTCAGCTGCAAGACAGGAGGATAGTCAGAACAGGAATGCTGCTCAGGAGCAAAGCAGCTGATTTCCTCCTGCCTGCTCCTGTTGCCTTTTCTCAGCCCAGGAACCAAAGCTGATGTGGGCACGGGTGCTGCCAGCAGTGCTCTGATGCCTGGACTTTCAATGGGCTCTGGTGAAGGTCTACCAGGGGCTCCTGGAGCTGCCTGAAGAACAAATTGCCAGAGCTCCCACCTGCAACTTTTGTTCAGGTCACTCACAAGAACTGAAATGCACTGGTACCAGAGGTAACGCTTTCCCACGCACTGTTATCAGTTGTGCATGTGCAGGTACAGCAACAGTAACCTGTGGCACCATAAACTCTTGTGATTTACAAACCAACCCATAAGGAAACAGTCCTGGGTGGGAAGAACTCGTGCGTCACACACCCTTCACTGTAAGCTCATCTGGCCTTTGATTTAAGTATACTGAAAGGGAATGGTTTTGTGAAGACACAGCATCAGACTACCACTGTTACTTCTGGTTTTGTTCTCTGTCTTTCTGGGGGACTTCAAGGAACGTGAAAGCATTTTCCTGGGGTCACAGGTGAATTGAACTCTCCAACAGAAACCCAGCAGCTTCTTGTCTTGTTTCTGAAACTGAAATAGCAAGGAGTTAGAAAACAAAGAAGAAAGCTCCCCACGAGTTAAGCAATTCACAGGCCTCAGGAGGCACATGAGCAAAGATAAATGGGCTGCTGCAGAGTTCATCTCCTTTGTTTGTAGTAAATTATTGTGTGTAATTCGTGTTTCCTGTCCATAAATGCCAGAGGAACTTGAAGACATGGAATCTATTCTAATTTACTAAAGACAAAAACAATTCCTCTCAAGTCCATCTGGAACTTGTTTTTATCATAATTGTTTTAAGCTCAGTAACGAGTTCAAGATCTAACTGCCCTCCCTAATCGTTTCAAGAATAAACAGATGCTCTATTTAAAGGCGTCAGCTCTCCCTTTGGCCAGTGCAGCAATCACTGGGGTTGCAGGATGAAAGGAGTGGTACGCCAGGTCAGCACAGGCCCCAGCGAGCAGTGGCCCTCCAGCGGGGCTGCTCCTGCCACCAGCAGCAGTGGGGCAGGAAACAAGCCCCTGGCCCTGAATGCAGTGACTGAGCAGCTGCTGATGTGTGCCCTCTGCTCTCTCCTGCCATCAGCATGCTGTTTGCAGCTCCATCTGATGACCTCTGGTGATACACCCTACAGGTGGGTCACACTTCCCTCCAGCTGAGCTGCATGGCATGCAGCGGGACTGTGTTCACCCCAAGGCCAGACCACTGCTCAATCCTGCAGAGCCCCCGTTCTCTGCTTCATTTGGAAACCAGGACAAACTCACGCTGCCTGCTCATGGGACATAAGGCTGAGCGAGCTGTCTGTGAGGGCTCACCCACCCCAGTGCCCCCCCAGCCCCATGCAAGAAACACATCGGTGTAAGTGAGGATGCAGTCACGCGAGGAACGTGTTCAGAAAGGCACAGGAAAAGCTATTTCTGCTCTCAAACTCCATCCTCACTGTATGGATGATGGGTACCAAGAGCCCTAGCCCCACCACAAAGCAGTCACAAAGATACACTGCTCCAGTCCTAGGAACTCCACTCCATGGACTCACAGCCCATAGACGAGCTGTGTAACCATAATGCCTGCAGTGCTTGAAATATTTACTTCTGTATAGACATTAAACATATAAAAATTCTTTCTCCTTCATTGAAGGAGTGTCTATCACACAGCAGCAAAGTCAACAGCTTGAGGGCTAAAGTCAGGGGAAGATGAATCATACAGAACTGGATGTTTGGTTGCTGTTGGTATTCTATTTTCTTGTTTGTTAGAAAGAAACTAAAAATAGCACTTACTGCTCAGCCCTGAAAGGACAAGTGGGTTGCACAGGGTTCGTGGTAAATCGAAGTTTATGTTGTTTTTACTTCTTATGGCTTTTTGTTCAGAGATACAACCATTTCTGGCATATCTTGAGAAAGGTAATCTCACCTAAACTTCCTTGAGCAGAGTCTGGTCACATATCCAAATAAAGGCCCTCTTCTAAACCAGCTTCTGATCATGAATTGAAGGCATCAAGAGAGGAAACCACTGTCTCTCAGCACAGTTATTTTTTCCCTGTGCTTCATCACTCCTGTTAAGCTTTGCCTTGTGATCTGTTCCCTGCACCACAGGTCACCTCCCACAGCTGCTGCTGGGGAATGTCATTCAAGGGCACTCATTTTGTAACATTCATTTCATAACCACAGTGGCCAGTTGGATAAAAGAACATCAGGCAACACTTGTTTCCTATAAAGGAGGTCTACGTTCGACTGCAGAAGCTGGGAACGTCTCTAACAAAAAACCCTTCCTGAAGTGAGGACTAAATAAGATATCAGGATGAATCTGAAGCTGTGACATTGGACAGGAGCATCCAGCACGGTTTGCTGCCTCTCCAGCACTCAGGGACGGAGGTTTAGTTCTGCAGATTCCTCCCTCTGGCCCTCACGTCACCCAGTTTTGACCAAGACCCCGTGTCAGAGTATGATACAAAGAACAAAGGGAATAGCTCAGCTACAGCCTGACCTACAGCTCACAACAGACTGAGAAAGGGCAATTCAATCACTAGCAGTACTTTGACCTTCCTGGGTTTTCCCAGAGAACCTCCATTGCTTATCATGAGGATGAAAACTCCAACCACTGACCCAGCACACAGGAGACAGAGCTGCTCTTCTGACATCCAGAAATGCCTGCTTGCAGGTGAGCACTGGGAGCTCCCCACAGCACTGCTCTCATGGCCCCTAGCCTCAGCACCTGTGTGTCCCCACCAGGCCTTACAGAAGCCCAGCGACTGCATGACAGCAGCAGCTCTGTCAGCTCTGTGTCCCTGCCCCCAAAAAACTGCAACAAAGCCCATTTCCTCAAGCTGTCATACAGTGTCTTGAACTCACTAAATTGTGGGGACGGTCCTTACAGGAAAGGCAGAATGTTTTACAGAAACAGCCAGGCAAGAGCTTGGGAGACAGCCAACATCCAGCCAGGGAACAGCTCCAGATCTGCCCCGTGGTTACAGGGCAGGGTATGCAGGGAGAATGCATCCTGTAGAGCCAAGCTGCATCCATTCGCCTCTCACAGTGTGCCTGCAGCTGCTCCAGAGGAGCCAGGGAGAAATCCCAGCACACAGAAATCTTTCAATGTGGGGCAGAGCAGAGCGCTGAGAGGTTTCTAACAGCAGGATTCTGCTTGCTCCTGCAGCCAGATCTTTGCAGGCACAGAGATGCCATCACATTCTCCAAGTAACTGTCATCCCATGCTCGTGGGATCATGTTCCACCTAGCTGAGCTCATGAGAAGGTATTTGAGGGAACAGAAAGGTAGGTCCTCACGGCAGGGCTGGGGAGCAGCTTCTCCTTCCAAAGCCAGGAGCTGTGTAGCTGCAGCACGGTGCTTCATGCTGGTGACACAGCCGCAGGCCAGAGATTCCTCACCCACATCAGCAGTGACACGATGAGAACTCATCCTCAGGGCTGAGCCCTGATCTTTAAAGGCACAGCGAGAATCCAGTCGGCAACACAACCAGCGTGAGCACCAGTCAGCATCACAGCACAGGGCATACAGGTGCACAGAGGGGAAAGTAAAGCATCCATCCACTCAACGAGGGTGCTGCTGGAACAGACAGGGCTCCGGGAGCTCCCAGCCAGGCTGGGCATGCGGTGAGACAGCAGCAAGCATCCCGCGCTGCTCCTGCCGCTCAGCGGCTGAAGGCGGAGCAGCACTCGGGGCCACAATCTCTCGAAGCGAAAGCCATACTCCAGTGGTGAAGGCAAGACGGCTAGGGAGTACACACTGCAGAACGAGCAGAAAGAAAGCACCTCTAGCACTGATGAGGGTGCATCATTTCTCCCTGCCCGACTGGTACTGTATAGAAAGAAGCAAGTCATTGCTGTCGCTGCTGCCACGCCATCTTCAGCAGCTCACATGGGACAAGGATCCATTTCTGGAACAATGAGCAGCCCCATACTGGCTGGACTCGTTATCCAGGGCCCATCAGATCTGTCCTGCTGAAGTGATGGGTGGTTAGTGCAGGAAGGCACAAAGCTGCCGTCCTGGTGAAAGATAAGCCAAAAGACAAAGATGAAAGGTCATAGAAGTTGATATTACTGTGCAATAAAACCTTTTCTACTCATTAGAATTTAGCTGGAGCCTCTCAGAGGAAACAGGAGGGTCTCTACAGCATAAATAAAGGTATTTAATTTTTAACCAAGGTTTTGAAACAGAAGTGAATTTCAATTTTATACTCCAGAAGTGTGCCATAAATCCATTGTATGAGGACCTCTATGCCTCTGTGAACAACTGTGAAGTCTGGTTCCTTGATTGGCACCTCCCACTGCACAAAACCACATACACTCCTTGGTACCAGCTCACAGTACCTCAGAGCTTAGGAATTTGGGCAGCTCTGGATCCTGCAGAATAATTTCCCCAAAGTGTCATGTATTTGAAACAAAGTTAATGGAACTGTGTTGCTAATAAACATGCAGCTCCATTTAGAGGATGTAAATCAGCTGGCAAGACACTTGCCAAATCAGCCATGCTGTCCTAATGTAATAGGTGACTCAATACATAGAATGGTTTGGGTTGGAAGCGACCTTTAAGGTCACCTAGTTCCAACCCCCTGCTATAGTCAGGGACACATCTTCCTGGACGAGGTTGCTCACAGCCCCAACCAGCCTGGCCTTGAACACTCCCAGGGAGGAGGCACCCGCAACCTCACTGGGCCAAGCAGCTCCCTTAAGGGTTCAAAGTCTGCTCTCCTGAAGCCGTGAGTGGCAAGCTTGCTGCTCATCCTCTTCGACACCCTAACGATTCTGAACTCCACCATTTTGTTGTCACTACAGCCAAGACAAGAAGCCTTGAGCTTCACACTGCTCACCAGCCCCTCCTCATTGGTGAGGACACGGCCCAGCACAGTACTTTTTCTTGTGTGTTCCTGTACCACTTGGAAGGGGAAATGATCAACAGCACAGCACATTCCAGGAGTCTCTTTGACTTCTGCTGCACTGCTGCATCGTTCCTCCAACAGATGTCAGGGTGGCTGAAGGCCCACATGAGGACCATGTTTTGTGAAGGTGCAGCTGCTCCTATTTGTTTGTAGAGGGCCTCATCCACTTGGTCTTCCTGAGCAGGCAGCCTGTAGCATACCCCCACTACAATGTCGTTCTTCTGCCTTCCTTTTAACCCTAACCCATGCATGCATGTGCCTGCAACTCCTCCTGCTTGTTCCCCACGCTCCACATGTTGGTAAGCCCACTTGAGCTCCTATTGAGGCTGATTTATCAGTCAGTTCCCTCATCCTGAATCTTAGGTGCTGTCTTACTGGCCTGTGATTCTACTCCAGGCCCAGGGCATCCACCACCACTATAAGCCTGCAATGATTTGAGGATCCCCCACCCTCAGCACCTCTGATTAAATTGGAAAGCTTGCTCCTAAAGATGGTCTTCCCCTTGCCTGACAGATGATATCCTTCCCCAGAAGACCAGGCTTCCCAAAATCAGTTCCAGCACCGCTCCCTTCGCCATTTATTGATCCTCTCAACTCTGCCAGCCCTTTCCCTCCCCATCCCCCTGAACTGCGGGATTGATGACAAGCCGAGCTCCATCATCAGGCTCTGAGGCAGGCAGTTTACCACCTCCCATCACTGTTTCTCCCCCTCCAAGCAGATCTGCCGGCGGTACAGTCTGGGGGGGGTGAATGCGGCTGAGTTCCGGGTTTGGGGCGTTTAAATCTGCCGCCGTTGCCCTGGCAACGCCGGCGCCAAATCACCTCTCGCGAGAGCTGCTCGCTGCGGGAGGGCAGCGCCGCAGTGCCGGGCGCTCGTGGCTAAGGAAGGGAGCCCGGACCGTCGTGCTGTGTGGTGCTGCTGCTCCGCCGAGCCGAGCCGAGCCGAGCCGAGCCGAGCCGAGCCGTGCCGAGCCGAGCCGAGCCGAGCCGAGCCGAGCCGAGCCGAGCCGAGCCGAGCCGAGCCGAGCCGTGCCGAGCCGAGCCTAGCCGGCTGCGAGGCCGCCGCTCTCTGCCGCTGAGTGCTAGGTCCTGCGCTGGGGATTTAAATAACCCTTCAGCTCGCTGCTGAGAGCACCGCAGGCTTTGGCAAACAGGAAGGACCTCCCGCGGAGGATGAACAAGCTGCAGAGGCTGGTAAGAACAGTGCGCTTCGCTGTTCTGGTTGAGGGATGTTTTGTCCTGTTCCCGTAAGGCTGTGTGAGCGCTAACAGGTCGCTGCAGGGTGCGGGGCAGCTCGTCACGGCGCTGGGCTTGGAGCTGCAGTGCTGTGTCCGATGGAGGAGGAAGGATGGGGAGCAGCCCTGCAGGGCTGGGAGCTCCGTGCTGGAGCAAGCCGTTGACCCTTAGCTCAGGGCTGAGAGAGGACCCTGAGATGCACGGTGGGTGATAGTCTGGAACGCAGAGATTGAGGAACCGGAGTAACTGGGAGGAGCAGAGATAACAGGTCCTTAGGTCACATCTCAGCAGTGAGACGGCACAGCGGTGCGTGTGGCCGAGGAGCAAGAGTGAGTGAGTGCAGCATACCCACAGAGAGGGGCAGGAGGGAGCTCAGCCTCTTCTTGCTGCAGGGTTGGAACAGGCTGCTGTGCCTCTGTCGGATGGAGCATCTTGGCTGAGGCCATGGAAGTCATTTACATAGAAAGGAAAGATAAAAAGCTAAGATTATTTGGATTTGTGATTTAAAAACTACCGGGAGATGAAGGAAACCATTCCTTTCTTTGGTAGGAGGGTCTGTAAGAGAAAAATGAACAGGTGAAGCAGAGAGGGGCTCCCCAGCTTTAGGAAATCTAAGTTCTCCCCTGGGTCAGTGGAGTCATATTCATGCAGCAAAACAAAATGTGGCCTGAGGTGACCTGCACTGGTGGTGAGCAGCCAAGCCCAAGCATGGGCTCTCTGTGTCACCCTGCAGAGCTGTCCCATGGGGAGTGCTTTGCATGTCTGGCCCTGGGCCACCTGGAACACTGTGCAGGCGGTGTCCGGCTAAGGGCAGGTGTCCCCAGCAAACTCAGAGTGGTCTTGAGACACGGGACAGTGCTTCCAGCCCAGGGACAACACCAGGGCACAGCTTACCAGGCACGGTATCTCATGTACAGGTGGAGAAACTGAAAGCAAGGCGCAGAATAGGTGAGAACAGACAAGGATTGGTAGTGTGGCTGCAGTGAGGATGGAGGTGTGGTATGGGGCACGATGCTGCTGGCACAGCATGGTGGCTCTGCAGGAGCAGTGGGTCCATTTGCAGGAAGTTGTGCACACAGAAAAGCATCTTGTCAAGGGTGGCAAGAATGAGCTGGGATTTACAAATATGACAGAGGAGGAAAGATCAACAGAAATGTGTACAAAGGGGAAAACAGATGACTGTTATTTGATCACAAGTCTGATGGTGAGCACCCAGGTGTCAGTTGGGACAGCTTGTTGTACACCCTTCCAAAGGCAAGAGGCTTCTCTTTGATACCAGCACCATGACCCCATGATGCTGCATGAAGCAGACCCTTAAGTGGCTCTGAGAGCAATGGGCAGTGAAGAAATGACATCAAGGAGGCACAGAACGTGACACTGAACCCATGACCTGCTGTGTATTTCACCTGCATCATTATTCAGAAAATGTAGAAAGTATTCTGACTGAATACTCAGCTGTAGACTTAGGAACACTGTGTAATGAATAAATGCATCAGAAAGACATTATCTGCTCAGTAGGAAAAGTGAAGCAGCATGGGAAAGACAGTCTATTTTAAGCTAAAGTGAAAGGACAAAAAAAGAAAGTATTATTGCAGTAAAACAGTAGAAGAAGTAGCTTGCCAGTGAACAAGAATGCCCTGGACATAAATAGCCCTGAGAAGTCTCTTATACTAGAGGGGAGCTGGAAATGATCCAGAAGTTATTAAAGTTTGCCAAATGCTTCTTGAATAATTCATCGTGTGGCTACAGGTTTTGTAATGAATTAAATTAATTGAAGCAGTAACACCAGTCCCTGACAGTATTTACTGTTCTTACGCTGACTTTCTGTAAGCATGTGGATTAAGTATTAAACAAAAGACACTTGCCAGGCTTTGCCTCAAAGAAGTCCCGCCTTGTGAACAGCAGTGAATTATTAATATGAAATATTAATGTCATTTTACACTTTTGGAAGCCGTGGATTTTAAAAATCTCTTTTTTGTTTTCTGTCTTTTGAACTTCCCATTATACAACATCATTTGTAGCCCATGCTAATGTTCATCACACAACGGGCCAAATATCCGCTGAGACATTTTATTCTGTGCACAAAAACTATCCATCTTCCTTCCATTTTCTTCAGCTTCAGAACAAGAACCTGATCCTGACGGTGTGTGCCGCTGGGATTGGAGGCACTTTCCAGTACGGTTACAACATCTCCATCATCAATGCTCCAACTTCAGTAAGTACTGTGGGTCTGAGAGGCTCCTCCTGGGGCAGACATTCCTCGGTGTCCTCATTCAGGCTGCAAATAGTGGCCTGCCACCAAAAATAGGCAGTGTGCTAGTGCTGACGGTGGAAATGTGTTGTCACCACTGTCATAGTCATAGGTACAGGACTTTGCTGTCACAAGGCAACCTTACTCAGGATCTAGTGTCAGAAGAATTCCTTCTAAAGCCTTGTTTTCAGTTGTTTCAGAAAATCTAACATTTTCCTACCTACATCGTATGAAACTGACTTTTGCCCTTAAATTCAAAGTTGGTCCCATGATGCATGTTTTTGAATTATCGAAGACAGCTACACAGACATACAAACCAAGTACAGCTTTTCAGCAGCCACAGTATTATGTCCTTATCCTTCAGTTAAAAACACATCTAAGAGCTGCAGGTCCTTTTCAATCCAAGATTTAACAGCATCAGCACAGGACAAGCAGGTCAGTGTGGAAGGAAACATTTACACGTCTCTGTCTGCCACGGTCACGCAGCACTGTCCTTCTCTCTCAGTATATCCAGACGTTCATGAACAAAACATGGTTGGAACGCACAGGTGCTCCCCTGGAGAGTGGTGTGGTGTTGCTGCTGTGGTCCTTCACCGTGTCCGTGTATCCCCTGGGAGGTCTCGCAGGAGCTGTTGCTGCTGGCCCCATGGCCATTGTGCTGGGAAGGTAAGAGGTGATGAGTCTTCTTTTAGGCCAAGGGGAAATGTGCAAACCTGACCACATCTGAGCTCACAACGGTGTCATTTCTTTCTGAAGGAAGATGTCCCTGCTGGTTAACAACATCTTTGTGATCGTAGCCGCGGTGCTGTCAGGATTCAGCCAGATGGCAAAGTCCTTCGAAATGATCATGCTCAGCAGGTTCCTTACCGGTGTGAACGCAGGTATGAGGTATGCAGGAATGAGAAACCTAACGGGCCAAATTGATAGAAAGTATCAGTTAGAAATAGAAGATACTTAAATAAGAATGATCTTAGATGTCAAAATAATACATCCTCTAATCTGATCAGATGTGAAATTAAAGGTTTGGGTACATAAGTTTAGGTAGGTCAGACATAGCATTTCCTGCAGTAGAAGAGCTGACTGCGTTTGTCCTCATCTCCTCTGTCTACAAGCTGAGGCCAGCATTTGTCTGCTTTGCCAGGTGTAAGCATGAACATCCAGCCCATGTATCTGGCAGAAAGTGCCCCAAAGAAGCTCCGCGGGGCTGTGGCCATGACCTCTGCATCCTTTACAGCCCTGGGACTGGTGCTGGGCCAAGTTGTTGGAGTCAGGTAATATAAAGCTAGAAGCACAGTTTATACTTAATCCATTTTTCTTCTCTTTTTCTTCTTCTTTCCTTTTTCCTTTACTCCTCTTCCCTTTTCTTACTTTTCCAGTGCCCAAACACAGCAGGTGATCCTGGTCTCTTGTTGTCAAATTTGCTGAGCAAGGTATCTTACTTTTTTTTTCTTTCCTCCAGGGAGCTTCTGGGAGGGGAGGAAAAGTGGCCACTCCTTTTAGCCAGCAATGCTGTGCCTGCCGTGATCCAGCTCATGGCTCTGCCATGGTTTCCTGAAAGTCCCAGATACCTTTTGATTGACTGTGGAGACAGAGAATCCTGCATCTCTGGTGAGCTTATGGTGACAGCCATCCCCTCGCTGAGCAGTGGGATCTGCTCTCTGGGCAGAGGCACAGTAAGAAGGTTGATTATATATCTTCACACACAGTTCAGTGTATTCAGTCCAAAGCAAATCAAAGTGTAGGTTCCTCCCAACGCTGATATTCTTCTGGTGGCCTACCAGTCTCCACAGATGAACTTAAAGTCCTTATGCCCAGTACTATGGCTGTTATCTCCAGTCCCATGGTGTGCTGGAACACTTGGTTAACGAACCACAGAACTGCACTTGTTCTGTACAGGACACATGGTACTGCCAATGTTTGTAGATGCAGAAGTTGTTGTACCCTTAAGCACTGCCAAGGTGGTTGCATATTTGTGTGAACTAAAGTAATTCTGAGCGCAGATTAATGTATTCTTTGCATCCTGCTTTTGTACGAAGACTTAGGCTGCAATAGGTCACAAACATTCTACAATCTTAAACATTTATGACCTATTACGATTAAAATTTAAAGGCATATTCCTAACAAAATACATTTTTTGATTCGAAGAAAAGGTCAAAAGGTGGAACGTGTGTTCACAATGGTATTTATGTTTTGTAACTATGAAGTGAAATAAATGCTGGCTGAGGAGCTCATGACCAAAATGTGCAGCCAATTCATATTAAGGGATTTGCTCAGATTTGTAGCATACAATTCCCACACACAGAGAAGCTGGATTTAGTTTCCAGGAATCATGTACCAAGAACGTTTTAATTGCCTGAATTTCCCAGGGAATTCACTTGAGGTATGAACCAGAAGCATGGCTGCTGAAGTGACACTGACTGGAAATATCCTCTTGTCAAACAGTGGGGTGGAATTTGCAGTCCCTATTCCCTAATCTTTCAGAGGACTACCACTTGCCACTTGAGGAGGCAGCACCATGATCGTAGGCTGTTAGGCAGCTTCCCACAACATCACCTACTGCTCAGCTGTTCAGCCTGCAGGGGTGGGCAAAGGTAAAGCCCAGGTTCCTTTGTTCTTGCAGCTCTGCGGAAGCTCCGAGGCAGCAGTGACTTGGAAGAGGAGCTGGAGGAGATGCTAGCTGAGCAGGCTGCTGCCAAAGGCCAGAGGGCAAAGAAGCCCTGGGAGCTGGTCCGAAACCCAGCGGTGAGGTGGCAGCTTATGAGCATCGTTGTGCTGAGCAGTGCCATGCAGCTCTGTGGGAATGATTCGGTGAGAGCTGCTGGTGGCTGCAGCACTGTATGGGCAGTGGGTGTAAGTGCTTGGGTTTAACGCTTCTCCTGCGGAAGAAGGAGCAGTGTTCTGCTCTTACCCTGCAGATCTTGCTGCAGCAGGTGTGAACAAAGTAGTGAAGGAAGAATCGCGGAATAAGTCGAATTAGAATATAAAATTGATGGCATAAAAAGGAAACTGGGTACAAATGCTAGGTCTGTGCTACAATGCCTGCTTGATATGCAGGAAAAAACCCTTTGGCATCCAACCCTGATTTTCATGGTCCTTCAGGAAAAAGCAAGTGGATGTATTTTCAGACACCTTCCCTTACTGCTCTCTTTTCTCTCCACAGATGTACTTTTATGCAGCTTACGTGTTCCAGGAAGCTGGAATTCCTCAGGACACAATCCCATATGTTGTCATCGGCACAGGGAGCTGTGAACTGATTGCATCTGTTACCTGTGTGAGGCTCTTACAACACTGGTGACACACAGTGACAGTGAGGAGGCCGTTGATGGCAAATTCTGAATTAACATTGCCTGTCATCCCAAGGAATCACTTTACAACACAGCAGTTGGGCAAACTCTCAGCATTCATGTCCAGAGGGGTTAATGCTGTGTGTTGTAGGACACTGCATCATCATCACTGTCTGAAAAATGCTGTTTGGAAGGGTCCAAATGAACAGCATGCTTCAGATCTGTGCACATTGTCTCTAGAAAATGGAACTTTTGCCTCATGTCACCACAGCTAAGGGTGGGGTTTAGGTGCACCTGGGACGTCCCTGTCTCCTTGAACACCCATCTTGCTGGCTCCTGCCAGACCCCTTCCCCTGAGCGGCCTTTCTCTTTCAGCTAAGAGTTGCAATGGGACAGGGGGTGCAGTATCTAAACAGATGTTGAACATTTTGCTTTATTTCACTGTGTTACTTTGTGCAGAACACGATTATAGACTATGCTGGCCGGAGGCCACTGCTGCTGGGAGGATACATTCTCATGGCAGGATGGGCCACTGTCTTCATGGTTGCTCTGAGCCAGCAGGTAATAAACTTCACTTGATTATTGAGGAGAAATGCAATTGGCCTTTGCTTTTTTATGTGATTGCAGTGCCAGATGGTGGCAATTAAGTGCTCTCATTGGCTTTCCATTGTTCCCTGTGGCTGCAGACTCGGATTATCTGGATGCCTTATCTCAGCATGGCCTGCATTTTTGCCTATATCCTGAGCTTTGGAATTGGACCAGGTCAGTTCCCCACACAGTACACTGAAACTTCTGGGTACCACAGGAGTCTGGAGTTGTGTGCAAGCACATGGCTTTGGAAGGAGTTTCTTGTCACAGTCCTTACACTGTCATTGGGTTGAACTAATTATGAGCTATTTTCACAGCCAGATCCCAGTGAGAATAATGTGTTACAGAACATCTTCCAGCAGTTCATTCTAACGTGAAAAGAGACTAAATAATTAGCCAGCCCTTAATATTTAACCTAAGACTTCCCCATTGCAGTTTATCTCTTTTACCACTTGTTCTGGCATTGTTAACTAGTGAGAATAGTTTACTCAAAAACAATTTACCGTTCTTATAAATTTCACATTGGTTTTGCTTTTTAGCATGTGTTCTCCTGGTTTTCATCAGCAGTGTTATCAACAATCTTATTAACTTCCCTTTTATTTCTTTTTTCAGCTGGTGTAACAGGAGTTCTGCCCACAGAGATTTTTGATCAGATGTCCCGACCAGCTGCTTACATGATCTGTGGGTCTATGCTCTGGATCAATCTCTTTCTAGTTGGAACAGCATTTCCATTCATTGTGGTGCGTTCCCAAGGCAATGCAATGGTTATTTCTGATGTGAAGATGGAAGTGGATTAGTTTGGGGGCATGGATAAGTTTGGGGACATGGGCGGCCTGTAGTTCTGCTCCATCCTCTGCTGAGAATGGCTGGGACTAGAGATGCCATGTAATTCCCCTTGGTCAGACTCTGGCACCATTCCCCACATTGATTCCTGAAGTGAAAGGGAGCAGAACTCTGCCATATGCAATCCTATCTTAGTTCCTGCTGTGGACCTCCATTCTATACAGTTATGTATAGACAGAAAGACAGAAAAACACATTTTGAGATTCTTTTCTTGCTACATCAAAGCTCCCAAACTATACTGGAGAGCTGCTGTGCTTGCTGGGAGCACACAGATACTCTGTGGGTGCAGGGAAGGGGTTTGCCAACCTGGTTGCTGTTGTATAGAATGTCTCTAACATCATCTTGTTCTTTACCTCCTGCTCAGAAAAATCTAGCACATTTCTGCTACGTCCCATTCCTCGTGGTTTGCGTCTGCACTGCTCTCTACATTGGGCTCTTCCTTCCTGAGACAAAGGGAAAGTCCTTCCTGGAAATCTCAGAGGAGTTCAGGAAACGGAACTTCAGAGCTCAGAGCCGTGGAGCTTCCTATACAGGACCTGAGGAGATCAAGTCCACCACGTTGTAGCAGAAGGAAGAATTGCATCTGGGGGAAATTCAGCAGTGGTTATATTCTCTTTGCAGGGACAAAGAGAGAGGAGCAGGGCTAGGGAGAATATATTGCTCTTAAATTCATCTTGAAAAGATTTTAAGGCGAGCTAGAAAATTTATCCATTAGGATCACAATACTTATTTACTTCATTTGTTAAACTCCTCCTAAGCCACCACTTGGCTGAAACCCTATCGTGGACTTGTCCTTTGTCAGCTCCTGGGGACATTCTCAGGGACTGCCTTCCTGACAAAATGCTTGGAAGTTTCTTTTAAAAAGCAGGTCTTTTGTGGCGTGGTGGTACCACTGAAGCACTTTCAAGCAGGTATATCAGAGAAGTGCCTGACAGCAGCATGATGCAGCAAGACAAGGAACCCAATTGCTTTGCTCAGGGACATCAGTGGATGTTACAAAGGTTGTAAGCCACCTCTCCATCAGCTGAGTTTTGTAACACTTGATAAACCATTTATGTCTTGCAACACAGCCTGTTTTCCTGCTCCTTAAAACCAAGGTTCCATGAGTTGAAATGCGAAGTGCCTGCTTTCATCCAACAGTGAAACTCAGGCCATGCTGCCAGATACCTAAATATTAATTTAGGATACTCTGTTTAGGTATTCAAATCTGAAATTTGGCCCCGAAGGCTTAAAGCTTAGGGTGGGCCTTGATTAAAACAGAAAGCAAACAAAAAAAGGGAATGAAATACAGATTCCCTTCTCTCCCAAATTCAAAGGCAGATTTGGGTAAATTCATGCACCCTCTGAAGGGTCCGCAGTAGCCAAAGCTTATCAGCGTCGCACTCCACCAGGTCTTTGTTTACACAGAACTTTGTGCTGTCGCAGTTGTGTTGCTGCTTATGGAAAACAGGTTTGTAATATTCATCAACTACTAAATTGCAACAAAAGTTTAAAACTCTATCGCAGGGTTTTAATACTAGGTAATGCATACATTTTGGAGTTATATTAAAGAGGGATAGGCTGGTGCCTTATTCTCTTGTCATCAAACACCACCATGCAATGCTTCAGCAACTTTCTTCTAAATTCCTTCTAAATTTCATCTGTCTGTCTTCTCAAACCAAACAGAAACTTGCACCTCAGAAGCCTTTTTTTTGCTTCTAAATCTGGGCTCTCAGCTACAAAAATTAATACGATTAAATTCAGACAGCAGATGAAATTCTCAGTACAGTGTCTCGGTGCTCCTGTTGTTTTGATTATGAAGAGATTTCAAATAGACCACTACTTGTTGAGCAATAGCAAGCAGTTAATTATTTTCAGCTATAAACACACGTGACGGATGGATTAGGAAGAAAGCTTCTAGCACGTGCTGCGTGGCTTACAGCTGATGTTTGAGCGCCGTTTTGTGGACTATTTACTCTGGACTGATTTTCTTCCTGGCTTGGTTCTTGCCATCCAATCCTGTGTTCTGCCTCTGGTCCCACCTGGACAGCTCACACAGGCACTGCCAATGCATCTTGTAGGGATTAAGCCTCTGTTTTATACCCGTGCTCTGCTGAGGCTTTGGTTGCAGTGAAGAGGAACGTTGGCAAAATAAGTCGTTACTTTCTGTATATTTTTAATCAATTTTAATAAAAAAACGACAGCATTTTTGAATGTCATGAATGTAAACATAATGTTTCCGGAGTGTATTACGGGTGTGTTGGGCATAGGCAGATATATTTCACTAGTCTGTACAAGAACTATCTTTTACTTCCTACAGTGTACAATGTAGGGAAAATAAATCTATACATTTGTTCATCTGTGGTTGGTGCTATTTAAGAGTCAGTTGCATAAACACACGGGCAGCAGCAGCTATCTTTGCTCTTGGATGACACTGAGATTCTGAGACAAATGGGATTTTGAGACAAGACTGCCAGGAGCAAGACAGCTGGAAGCTAGGAAATGCAGAGGTACTTCTCATTCCTATTGTCTGGAGGGGGCAGTGAGGACACGATGGAAAGAGTAGAACACACAGCTAAAGCAAAAGTGTTGGTACCATCATGATGGTACCAAAACATCCTATCCTTTGGTGGGGATGAGAGAAAGGACAGGAAATAGAAATGAGGCAGTGAAGAGAAGGTGGGAGAGAAGATGCCTGGGTGGAGGGAGAGGCCTGGCACAAATTGCCAGCAGGCACAGGTTGGAGGAGACTTGGTCAGAACTGGGAGAAGCCCTGCAGTGTCCCAAGGTCCTTATCTGGGCCACTTCTGTGGTCGCTCCCTCGAGTCAACACTCCTTGGCCTTCCCCAGAGCCCTGGAAGGATGGAGGCAGCTGGCTGTATGCCACATGCCTGCCCATAAGTGATACACATTCAGTCCCGGTCCTGAGAGTGTGCATCAGAAAACTACAGCTCCAATTAGTTTTTCTTACAGCCATGGCCTGAAGTCAGGTGTCTTTAGACTGATTAAGCAAAGGTAAGCAATGGTTACATTTTAATTGATCTAGTTGGTTGCATTTTAATTGAAGCATCTAACAAGATGGTTATTTATTACTGAATTAACATACCTTAATTAACAAAAAGAATACGCCACTTGCTTAGGTCAATTTTCTAATCATGTGAAGCACTGGGCACAAATGGATCTTGAAAAGTGATTCTCAGACACTCATCATGGTTTAAAAATCAAATCCCTAAGCTGCTGGACTGACCGATAACCATCGCACCGCAGAAAAACTGTTCCCACTGCTATCCTCAGAGTGCTCCTCTGCATAATCTGCCTCTCAGGTCCCACACAGCTCAGTCCCAACCTGCCCAGCCTGGATTCTTACAGAAAACAAAGAAGTGCAGGATCCCAGCATGGGCGCTGCCCAGTGCGGCCACTCAGCAGCTGAAATGCTTTCTGCTAAGCTGTTTGAGTCACTCATAAAAGCCTTTTAACAGAAATGCACTGGAGGCTGCCAGAGAAAGAGGCCATTCGAGAATTAGGGCTAAAAGTAAAGATTGAATTGATTTATGTTACGATCAGGATTTAAAAGTGGCATTCAGCTTTCCTAGCACTTAACATGTTACAGGAACATAGACTTGAATTTTGGGCAATGAAGTAATAGCCTTAAGGCATCAACTGATCCTATAATTCAAGCATGAATGCACAAGCTTAGTCATGCTTAGTCAAGTTTCTGAGTGAGGCTTCAGACAGCTTTGCTGTACTGAGACTCAAGGTAACAATCAGGAACTTCTCCGTTAATGCGATGACTAATTACCCAAACTGTGTTTTGGGAGTTCAAGCCAGTCCACTCCAGTTTGTGCCAGTCTCTGGACTTTGGTTTCCATTAGTGCCTCTTTATTATCCTTTACTTGTTTCCTGCAGCTCTGTTGCTGGAGCTTCTCTGCCCAGCTGACCTGGCGTGAATGCATAACTCGTCACAATCACTCACAGTTTCATCAGTAACCAACACAACACTTCGAAGCAAATAGCAGGAACTTCATGACAAACCAAACAGGGTGTAAACACTGAAAGAGAATGAAATATTATCTCAGGCTCCTCTTTCTCTATATATAGCCTGACTTTTCCCAAAGTATCTGAAGAAAGCACCAGGAAGGATCTAGCCTGCAAGCTGAGATGACTGCCTTTGCATTCAAGTTGGTATACATTTCCTTTTTTCACCCTGAAATAGAATTTTTGCAATACCCATTTTTTCTTTCTGCTATTCTAAAGGGCCCATTGCATAAATAACGTTCAGAAAGTTAAATCAATCTGAATCGAATGCATTTATAATAATAGCCTGAAATCCTAACCGAGAGATATCCAATACGTTGCAAGGAAATATTTTTAAAAAGCAAAGAAAACTGGATTTGAGAGCACTTTTATATTTAGTGGATGACGCACGACAAAGGCAAACCAAGATAGTTCAGAGCACAGCAACAAAACAAGGCTGCATGCTTTGACAGAAGGAGAAGGAACAGGGGATGGAAAAAAGTCCTCCTCAATAAAGGGGTTAGAAATACTGATGTACTTAAGGAACCCAAGAAAGGAAAAACCAAGTAATGGTGTTATAATGCAGAACTGGGATTACACTAAGAAATTTGCTGCAGATGCAAACTTTGTACTTAGGATGGGATTCACTGCTCTTTTTTGCTCACGGTGAGTCTCATGCTGTTATGTGGCTTCTTTTATAAGCACAGAGCGTGTGTCTAGTGGTAAAGACCACGATTCTCCTTTCTCCCTAGAGCTTTGATAAGCATGAGATGAGTAGAAAAGACTGTCATCATTTAATATATGAATGTACCAAATACCAAAAGTATTCAGAACTAATTCCTCTGAATCCAACAATGATGCGACATGAAACATCTGATTAGAAATCAGCCTGTAAATATTTGCCATTTGTTGCTCAGCATTGCCTTTGAATACGATTTGTTCCAGAGATAAAAGTGCAGCATCGTATCATTGCTGTGCAGAATGCACTGGGACTCCCAGTAACAGAGGGTATGAGGAGTGGGAGGGACGGGGCACGCATGGAGCACAGTGCTACACTGGGGCTATTCTTCAGCCTATCAGATATACTTCTAGAACAGTGAGTAACTATGAAACCAGGAATGCCCTCCAAACTCCAAATATTTATGTAGCCACAGCCAAGCTACTGAGCAAAATATTCACTTAGGAGAGACGACAAGTGGGAAAAGAGGAGGAGGAACAAATAGAAAGAAAGTGTGCACATGATGCTTGCACATTGAACCATGCTCCCACAGCTAGTGAATCTATGCAGATTAAGTTGACAAAGCTGAAAACAGAAGCACTGAGGTGTAAAACCTGCTCTGGAGGACAGCTACATTCTTGGTTTCTCCTTTCTACAAAAAATTTCTTACTGTCCTTGTGCTTTAGCTGCTGTGGTCTTCCACTACGCTAGCTTTAAGCATCCCCATAGGCAGAATAGGACACCTGAGGACATGTCTCAACAGCTTTCCCTGCTGATTTTTCATCCTGCTAGAAAATGAGCTACAACCTCTTCCTCCTGGCTTTTGTCCTGGGCATTGGTGGAACCTTCCAGTATGGCTTGCAGATCTCCATTATCAATTCTCCTGCCGAGGTAAGCACGGACGATCTCAATGATTGAGCACCCAGCATGGATTTCAGCATCCTCATACATTCCTGCCTCTATCTGTAATCACTAAGTTCTTTCCTTACACACACCAAACTACATGTTCAATGGTTGCCTGATTCTCGGAGCAGCTGCCATTGCTCTTTTGTATCATAGTTCCTAACTTCTGTCTGATGCCACTGAACTGGGAAAGGGGAGGATGAGGGCCATCTATAGCCAGCTGTTTTTCCATTACTGATTTGGACTGTTCACAGGACACTCTCCTGTCCCCAGAGTTCCTGGAGTCCTTTGTTCCAGGACCCTAGCTATGCACACCAGGTCTGTGTGAACACGGGTAATGCAAAGCAGGACAGGGAAGGAGTGGAGCTCTGGAGCTCATGTCAGCATTGGTACCTGCAGCTGAAAAAGGAGAGGTGTTTGTCACCTCAAATGGTGCTGAGGACCTTGAGCTCATAGAGGCACCAGACTGGGAACCCTTATCCTGAAAGAGAACACTGCGAGGTTATCAGCAATAGGTTAGAGAGACCACAGAGTAATACACATCAGGGGGCAAATCCTGACCTTACTGAAGATAACTGAAGTCAAACCTAGACTTCATCCAAAGCAGCAGGCAGAATGCAGAATGTAAACAAGAGGAAAGGTGGGAATGAAGGGGAAAACTGTGTAGCAAATCAGGCTCCGGCACGTGAACAGAAGACCATCTTGCCCTTCTCTTAGTGGTTTTCACTGTTGATATTTAATATCATATTTACTGTGATTTATTGCACCGTGTTTGTAAAACATGGACTCCGCTAATGTTAGTGGCAAAATTTCTTTTCATTTTACTGGGGTTTTTCAGGCAAGGTATGAACAAATAAGTAGGAAAGAGTAGTTAAAAAAAAGTTGCAGTTATCAGAAAACATGTTGATTGAGTCCATTGGTTTCTGTTTTCTTTTAAAGTACATCAAAAGTTTCATGCGTGAAGCCTGGCTGAAGAGATATGGATCTTCTCCCAGTGAAGACGTAATTACTTTGATGTGGTCCTTCATTGTGTCCATTTACACCATCGGTGGGCTCCTGGGGTCCATGTCTGTCAGATATTTGTCTGTTAGATTTGGAAGGTAGGAATAATGATTGCATTAGTCTTTCTGTTTATGCCCATACCTGCAAGCACAAGTGATTACGTCTTGATGAAGACATATGTCTATGCCTTCACTGCTTGTGAAGAGGTCCTGTGAGCAGCACAGGGCCACTTTGTATGAAAGGTTATTGAAGAAACAGAATAACAAAAACTGCCAATGATCACAGGGAAAATATCCAGTTCCTTGTAAATTCCAAAGCCAATCCAGACCAGAGAAATCACCTGGTGCTTTTTAAAAATGAATTTCACAGAAAGCATCTCTCAAAGCATTCTCTTCAAAGTAGATATTAGCTGCAACAGGTTGCATGCGTGAAGTGCTGTAGGCACCAAAAGCTCCAACTACCGTTTCAGTTGAGGATAAGGTTTTCCAGTTTCCCTGCTTCACTGAAGGTGATCTCAGTCTTTAACCACTGTACAAGTTGCATCCCTTCCACCTGGCCAGGAATGACACATGGACACAATTTATGCTTATACTGATTTAAATTCCAGGAAGAAGTCCATGCTGCTTGCCAACATCCCTGCTCTGTTGAGTGCAGCTCTCATGGCACTCAGTTGGCTGTCCGGGTACTTTGAGATGATCATCGTTGGGAGATTATTAGCTGGAATATGTGCAGGTAAATTTGCATTCCTATATGTGGGAGAGTAGTGGCTGAGGGTCACAAGGTTTTACCTTCTGCCTGATTACCAAATGCATTTTTCACTAAGTAAGAACACACAAACATGACTGAATTAATTGTGTATGACAGGTCAATTTCTCATTCTTTTACCTTCACATCCAATCCATATGAAAAGTACTGCCCTGTCTGACGTTCATTTGTCGCTGAAGGTTTAGGTCTGAATATCCACATCATGTATGCTGGGGAATGTGCCCCACAGAAGCTGCGTGGGGTGATTGCCATAACAGCTTCCACCGCCATCGCCATCGGGAAGTTTGCAGGATTTGCTCTGGGTCTCAGGTAAGAGGGTCTGAGAGCTATTTCATTTCTCTTGTTATTAAAATGTATGCATATTTCAATGCGTGTCTACAGATAACCCCTTTTCATTGGTGTGCTGAGGGTACCATAGGCAGACAGACCAAATTGTCACATCACAAACTCTCATATTAACTGAATGGAAAACAGAAATCATATAAATGTTCAGCACTGAAGAACGATGTTGCTTCCTAGGAAAACCAGATCAAAATACAGACAATTTAATCAGGTTTTTCAGGTTTGAAAGAAAACTAGCTTTTGTAAGAACTGAACTTCAGCTTTTAATTTTTTAGAAGCAACAGAAGGTGTCAAATTCATTAAAACCTTTCTGAAAATACACAAAAACTGGCACATCCATTCACAGACACACAACTCAAACCACAAAGCTATGATGGGCTCATCCCCCTCAGCCCAGGCTCTCTCTGCCTGTCTTGTGACCTGTTCTCTGGGCACAGATCCCTCTGGTTGCAGGCTGCTCAGAACTGCAGTGAATTCAGAAGCTGCAATCTGGGACAGCAGGTACCTGCCCAGGAAGCTTCATGTAACAGATGATTCTTTTCATCAGAAGCAGAGATCAGACTCTGCAGGTTCTTTCTTTGGTACTCATGTTCTGACACTGTCATCTTTGTGAGGCTTGTAGGATGCAGTCAGCTTGCTGCCTTTACAACTGAGCAAAAGGCAACAATGCTGTGTAATCCATGTGCTGCTTTCTTCCTTCTCCCTTGGACATTTTCATTTTCCTGGAATGAGAAATGCTGGAGCCCCATTGGCGACAGCTGCCAGGACACATGCAGCAGAGACAAGGAGCACCCTGTATCCCATGAGCTCACCTGGCCAGTGCACATCACAGCTCAGCTCCTCTCCTCTGCTGGTTTTGTTTCAGAGAAGTTCTGGGAGTAGAAGCTCTGTGGCCTGTTCTCATGGCAGCAAATGCAGTTCCTGCCCTCATTCAGCTGCTCACCCTCCCCTTCTTCCCAGACTCTCCCCGCTACCTGCTCATTGACAAAAAGGACAAGGAGGGGTGCATCAAAGGTAAGGAAATGGGCCGTGTTTTTTTCTTCTCTCTGTTTTAGTGTGTGCAGTACAACTGTATCTTTAGCAGGAGGGAATTCACAGGAGGATTGGTAAAAATATAAGCTTCGCTTATATGGAAATACTGTAAACAACTGCAAGTCAGTGGTGAGGTCGTGGTTAGGATTTATAGTAAAAAATAGACAGGAATGAACTGGATTTGGGTCTAAGCTGAACCCAGATCTCTGGGAAGTTCAGACAAGCAAAGAGCCTGATGCTTTAACAAGACACTCCTTAAGGCAGGCAGCAATCCTCTGCATTCGTGTGCGCTGGTGAGCTTGGCCCCAGAGCCATCTTCTCCTTTCCTTGCAGCTGTGAAGCAGCTCTGGGGGGAAGGTGACCACATGGCCGAAGTGGATGAGATGATTGCAGAGCAAGAAGCCATCCGTGGGCAGAAAGCTAAGAGTGTCTGTGATCTTGTTCGTGACAAATCTGTCCGTTGGCAGTTCATCACTCTCTTTCTTGTATCCTCATGCATGCAGTTAATTGGAGTCAATGCGGTATGTGTGCTACTTTTCTCTGCTTTATACACTGTTCACAGTTTCCTGGCAAGAAGTGTTCTGCAATTAGTAAAATGCTAATTGTGACAGTGGCTGTGAGGTGGAAGTTGTTTGTGTTTGTTATAAATCATTCCCATGGAAGTCTGGGAGCTGAGATAAGTTGAGAACTGTGGTATAGCAAGCATTACAATGCTAAAACAAAATTTCTTATGTGTTAGGAGTAATTGCATTCAGAAAAATGTCGACTACCAGAATCACAGCAAAGGTTTAAAGATGATGCAGAATGTTCATCTAAACCATTTGCTTAGTAAGTACCATCCATACCTGTACGTGCTCTGTGTCCTGCATATGAGACACCTAAAACACATGGAAGGATGCTGGATAAAATTACAACCTGTAACATGAGCTAGTGCTCTAAGTAAGAAGAAAAAAGTTAAGTATGCCTTTGTGACTGAGCTAGAAGTAGAGCTGCTGGTAAAAGCTCATCTGCACAAATGAGCTCGTGAAATCATTGAGGAGTAGCGATGGCACATGGGTGCCACCGTCACACATTTCTATTCTTTCCAGGTTTACTTTTATGCATACAACGTCTTCTTAAAAGTTGGAATCTCCCCTGCCCAAACCCGCTACGTCTCCCTGGGAGTTGGGATCACCGAGATCCTCACCACAGTTCTGTGTGTAAGTGGATCTTCAGCTGTATTTCATTCTGCTGCAGTGCCTGTTTCATTTCAACCTTTAGAAATTACTGCAAGTGGAGATCCAGGAATCAGCCTCCTCCAGCAAACCAACACGAGTACTCTGTACTGATCACACACCACCATCTCACTTGCCAGTAGGACAAGTAGGAGCCACTTCCCAGGGCCAGCTCCCCTGCCTGGCTCCTGAAGGCAGCAGCCAAGCAGCTTGTCCACACCTGTGAGACCTGTCCTGGGGGCTGACAGCAGGTGCTCCTGTTTGCAGGGATTCCTTGTGGATCGTTCTGGGAGGAAGGCATTGCTATGGAAATCCTACACTGCTATGGCCTTGGCCTTAGGACTTCTCACTGTCACACTAATTTTACAGGTAAGTCCTCACTTATGCATTTGAGCCAAGTGTTGTATCTTCGTGTTCTATTACACAGCAGACATCAGTAACACTTCCCTTCTCCCAAATCACTTTTAGCTGAAGTAGGAGTATTGTTGCAGCTAACTATCATGCCAACAGTGGTCTGTTTCCAGCCACGTACATGAAGATTAAAGTCCACAGCTTCCTACAAGTAGGATCACTGCTAAGACTGTCTCCTTGTGAAGCGTGTGGGAGTTGAGAACACAGATGTATGTGATACTGTGTAATACTGAAGACTGACCCTGTTTCTAACAGAGCTGAATGAATGAAATTTCTATTTCTGATTTGATTTTTGTTTCCCATCATAGGATTCTTTCTCCTGGATACCATATTGCTCTGCTGCACTCATCTTTATCTTCATCATGAGCTTTGGTCTTGGGCCAGGTTGGTGTTTTATGGTGGAATGTTTTCATACACGCTGCATTCCTCACAGCAGCTCTTAGGAGAGGCATAGCTGTCACATAGTGTGAATCCTTGCTCTTGATTTGGTGGGGGGTAGATGCTCCCAGTCCTAGAGCACTCCATAGTGTGATAGGAATAAGAGCTTCCTTTCATATTGCATTCCTACTTGTCTTTCTCCTGAAGAACCAAACAGCATTTCAAACATGCCTAGGTCAGATAAAACCATCAACTTCCACAGCCATATGAAGTATGAGTTGCAGAAACATCTAGCAGATCTTCTAATTTTTTCTTTTTTCTCCAACATTTTTTCAGCTGGAGTGTTATGCCCCCTGCCCACAGAAATATTTATTCAGTCATACAGACCAGCTGCTTATGCTTTCAATGGTGCTTCAAACTGGATCCAGCTCTTCTTTATTGGACTTTTGTTCCCGTTCATGGTGGTAAGCAAAGCAAGGTGTTCTGAAATCTTCAGTTTGGAGGTTACATTTTTCTTGAACCCAGAGCCTGCCTCCCTTTTTCAACTCTTCATACAGTGTACAACTGAAATTAACAACAGTTTGGATGGCTTCTTGCTTTTTTATTTAGAGGTGTTATGAAAGTGTAGTAAAACCACAAAACACTGCTAACTGTACACAGAGTAATGCTGGAAAACATGGAGGAAGAGGCAGCAGAGACACTGCCACAGTGAGAAATCATCTGAATGTCACAAGGGGCTCTCTTTCCCTCCTTGCCCTGTAGATGCATCTCCTTCTGGGTTAATGTGGAAAATGGATACACCCATACTTCTCCCAGAGATCTCACCCAGCACTAATAAGTACCAGGGAAACTGAAGCCTGTGCAGTCTGAAAACTGCAAGGACAGACAGAGCATGTAGTGCTCTGTCTGTAGTGTAGACAGACAGAACATGTAGTGTGGGGAGGATGGAGCAGAAAGGAAAACTGACTGAAATGCGGCTCTCTTAATTGACAAGTAGTGAGATTCAATACCTGCTCATCATACAGCTTCCCTCCCTACAATAGAAGTGGCCTTCAGTAGCTCACCTTAACCCTCAGTGCTGATCCAAAAGTGGCAGCAAGCAAGATTTACGTCAGCTAAGTCCCTGGCCAAGTGTTTTAGTCAATGCAAAAACAGAAACACCGTATAATAAGAGAAACATATCTAGATCAATTTCTATGAACTTATTTTCCCTCTTTCTTTTTCCTACAGGAAGGCCTTGGTAGTTTTTGCTTCATCATTTTCCTGGCATACTGCCTGTCCATGGCTATCTTTGTCTACTTGGTAGTGCCAGAGACCAAAGGAAAGACCATGCTACAGATCATGGAGGAGTTCAACCGCCTGAACTACCGTGGAAAGAAGGGACAGGCAGCCCTGCAGCAGAATAACTGCTCACTGACAACTGTTACTAGGCTTTAGTAACGAACTCTCCAGCCCATCTTCTGTTCCTCTATTACTGTAGTGCCCAGAAGTCTCACTAAGCAAAAGAGATTCTATTGCTCCCAGACACTACAAATGTGTATTAAAAAGTAGTGGCCTGCTGTGCAGGATGAACTTGGTGGTTCTCTCCAACTGCTGAAATATGAACTGAATAAAATCCTGAGCACAGAAAAAAAAAAAAAGAAAAAAAAGAAAAAAAGAAAAAGAAAAAGAATATCTTCACTCTCTGCAAGTTAGCAGCTGTGTAAACTGAAAACACAGGATACCTATTTTTCCAATCAAAACCAGGACTCCAAAATTGCTGGGCAATGTGAATGTGGAAGGCTCAGACATACAGCATACTTGTGAAGAGCACAGAAAAAGATGACAGAGGCTTTCACAACAAAATTACCTGCTACTATTTACAAGATGGTGCTGCTGGGCTTTCCAAGAGAGGAGCTTCAATCCAGATGAAATGTTTTGCTCTTTAAACCAGTGGAGGAAGAGTACCATGCCTATCATGCCTAGAAATAATTGCTACATGGTGTTTCCCCCTTTTACGGTTAGGAGTGAGCACACAGTACTGTGTCAGCTAGGACTTTCTTTAACTCCTTGCAATCGGGTTTCCACCTCTAGTCAAACTTCTTGTTTTGCAATCAGGTACATCATTTAGATTTCTGATATTCTTCTACTTGGACATTCATAGAATCATAGAATCACATTCAAGGATAGACCACCACTGAAGGAAAGCGTGAACAGAGAAAGCAGACTGCAGAAAGCCTAAGTAGGCTAATCCAGTGTGGGCAGTTTCTCCTGCACCACTAGCAATGGCAGCAGGGTGTGCCTTCAGCCTGGAGTTATTTCATCTCAGAGAGAAGGAACACTGGGTTTCAATGGGATTCAGGTCCCACATCTGTGGTATGATGAAACAAAGATTGCTGCCTCTGCTAGAGAATGCAACCTGAGTGTTTGCTCCTCTCTCTAGGTCTCTAAATACTCCACATTCTCATTACAAAGTGTGGGAAAAGGGCCTCACTTTTTCTATTCATTGCTATACAATGTGAAACACTTCGCTTGTTGTGCTTTGCAGTTTACTGACAAGGAAATAAAAATGCAGCAACTTGGCAAACACATTCCACTGATCATGCCTGTGTTTGGCTTTCACTGATGAAAGAGTCAGGGCCAGAGGAGTGCCCATCTCTGGGACTGCGTTGTCAGGGTGAGGTTTTGCTCTGGAAATGTGACCCCCACCACTGGCTGTTGCAGATGCTGTACAATGCAATAGAATTTGCAGAAGGATATAAATGTCAAGGAGCAGTTCCTTTTGCAGCCCAAGTCTGCTGATTGATCATCACACCACCCTCTAGCAATATTTGTAGCAGTGCCAGGAGCTAATACCAAAAGCAGTGGCCTTCACGGCTGTATTAAGCTTACACGGCAAGCTTTTGGTAGCAGGGGGCTGCAGGGGTGGCCTCTGTGAGCAGAATCCAGAAGCTGCCTCTAGTTAGAATAGAGCTGGTCTTAGCTGGCTCCAAAAGGGACCCACTGCTGGCCAGAGCTGTGTCACTGAGCAGTGATGAAAAATCTCTGTGACAGTAGATTTAAGAAGGGAAAAAACACTGCACAACAGCAGCTGCGAGAGAGGAGTGAGAAAATACGACAGAAACAGACCTGCAGCCATCAAGGTCAGCGCAGAAGGAGGGCAGGAGGTGCTCCAGATGCTGACCAGAAGTTTCCTACAATCCAGGAGATGCCCATGGTGGAGCAGGAGGTCTGGAGGAGCTGCTGCCTGTGTCTTTGAAGAGAAAGTATTAGGTAATGTCTTAACTTGGTCTGGTCTTTCTCAGGCTTACTGCTTTGTAGTAAGGAATGTTTTTGTGTCCTAAAAGACACTATAAACTCATTTCCTCATATATATCTTTCTACTGTGTAATCTTGCTCACCATGCCTGACTTTTTCCCTTCTTTCCCCCTACTAATAAGTACTGTCTGCAAGAGGGGAAGCATGGTTAATCATTAATGCTGCCTTAAACTAGCATGTATCGTGAATAAAGGTTAAATGAGTATTTGTGAATCTGCAATATATCCATTCGATTTCTAGGATCACAGAAGTGTAACAAGTCTGGAACAAGCACAAATCTTAGGTAAAAAGGCTCATCCCTTCCTCTTCCATAGGAAAATGAATAGGAAATATACTAGACATTTAAGTCTTGTTTTATCCATATGAAACAAGAAACTGAATAAAAGTGAGGAGACAGATAGAAATGACAATTGAATGAGTATTCCGAGAGACATACAGACAATGAGTAGAACAAGGCTCTGCTGGGAACAGTTAGTTCAATCAGATGCTATAACCTGTCCACAATCAAGGTGTTTTAAACCCCCTCCAGAAAGTTTCAGCCACGTGTACCTCTCCTTCCAGCAGTCAAGCCTCCCACCCTCAGCTCAAAGAACAAGTCCCCATCTCCCCTCAGGTTCATTCAGGTTCATCTGTTCCCTGCACATGACCCCACAGTGCCTGAACTCTGGTATCTGACTTTATCAAAGAACAGTTTACTGTTAGTGTGGTAGAATCCCTTTGAGAGTGAAAGGGACCTGGAAGGGACAGTAGAGCATGAAAAGGTCTGGAAACTGAGATACCGCATCCAAATTTGACAAAGGAATCAAAAGGTCTTATAAAGAAAGTAAAATGTGAAAAACAGTCAAAGAAAGGAGTAATGGTTTCAAAACCAGCTTTTATTGTGCCCTGGCAGGAATCAAGATACACTGCACTGTTTGAGTATCTAATGAAACCCTTCTGCCACAGACTTGAGGACAGCAAATGTTTACAGGAGCTCAGAGAGGAACTTTATGACTACATGGAAGGAACAAATATAAAGTCATCATCCTGACCACAGAGTCCCAGGGCTTTTCATCGCTGAAGCCTGGGAGATGCATCAGTAAAGACACACTGCACACATGTCCAGATCTTGTGCTTCTGCCTATAAGTGCTGTTTGCAACTGCCAGACCTGGGATACTCTGCTGGGTATGGTCTTGATGTGATGCTAGGAGGCAGATCTGCATCCCCTCCAGCAGGAGGCTGGAGAAGCCAGTGGGCAGCTGTGCCATCTGCCTACACTTCTCTGTGGCAGCAAAAAATCTTTGGCTGAAGGAGAGCAGTGTGAATGTGACTGGAGTTTGAGAGTAAGAATTCGTAAGAAGAAAGAGAAAATCTATATACAGAGAGTCCTGCAGTAATCGTGGAAGAGAAGGGTGGATTCTGGGGTTTTACAAGTGAGAACATTTAAGGAGTCCATGCTAAAAGGTGAAGAAACAAAATGCATAACAGCTGATGTGGAAGTAATAAAGATTTCATGATGTGAAAACAAGAATTCAGCATAAATTCTTTCAGTGTACTGATACGCTACAAGACTTCCAGGCAGAAGGTGTGGAGACACAGAGTGGTTGGGATGTCAGTGTAACACAGCAAGCTCAGTGCTGCTGAGCTGCCTGACACTGTCAGAGAGAAGGCAAATTTTGGGATGGATGGAGCCCTTCCACCATGCTTCTGAGCACAGCTCCTGCCTCCTTCAGAGCCACAGCCTCCCCTCCTCAAGGAACTAGCAATGCATTGCTAAATGTTTGTGGAGTAGTATAGTGCAAAATGTATGCAGAAGCCTGAAGGAAGAATGTCTTCTGTTCAAAACAATCTTTTCAGGGTGAGGAGTACTTCTTAAAATCAACTCCCAAACCAGAACAGAATGAGTTCCCTACTTTGGCACATACCAGGCCATTTCCGCTGTTACAAATTGGAAATAAAGATGTTTTTGTGTAGTACTGGAAACAGTGTGACCATCTGGGTGTAAACAAGGACTAGTGCTCCTCCTCCACACTGAAATTCAAATACTTCATCTCCTGCAACTGGGAAATTAAACAAATCACTTCCACTGATTCAACATCTTACAGCATGCAGGAAACCAGGCAGCACGTCCCAGCTGCCACACTAAGTTGTTTAACTTTGTAGTAGACTGGAGAAGAGGAAACACCCTGCCCAGAGAACCTGCTGCTTTGAAAGAAAGACTCCAACACCTGATACCCACCAAGCAGAAACCCACATTCATTTTAGCAAAGCAAGTAAAGGGGAGCACTCCCAATACAAAGACAAACATTTACTAATGTTGTAATCAGCGTGGCATATCTGAGTCTTGGAATTATTAAACCAGCAAGAAGAGACCCTGGCCAGTGATGGAGGAGGACATAATTCACTGGAAGCCACATAGTTAGAATTTAACTTGCTGTGCTGTGATCCCAACTTGTTATAATCTAAGCATAGGAAACATATCACTCATCTGATAGACTTGACAAGGGCTCTCAGAGCAGGCAGATATTCAAGGGGAAATGGCTGGTTTCCTCTCAGCACTGGTGAGTACCCATCGTCTTGTCTTCTAGCCCTAGCTGCTGACAGAAGACAGAATCTTTGAAGATTACAGCAAAGGGAATCAAACAGTTTTTCCTGAAACAAAAACGAACAGAGCACACGCTGGGGACAACACTGACTCAGCAATAATACTGACTCCACAGCATGTGCGGAAAACGTATTGCAAATACAAATGAGCGAGAGGTTGAAGAGAGGACTCAGGAAACCAGGAAAGAGGAAAACAGAAAACAGAAATATGGAGAAGTAGAAAAAGAAAAAGCCTTCTACTCTACTGCCATGCACTCTCAAAGACATTTGAGGATACTCATCTGTTTAGATTATGACCTGATTAAATGTCTAAAAGCATACATGCTGGTGAAGAATGCTCTGTAATGCAGTGTACATCATGGGCAGCACAGGAGTCGTACAAGTAGGAGCTCTGAAAATTCAGATTCCTAGGGGAATAATGAAAGTAAATTTTGTTTTTTTTTTTAAAGAACAGTTTTCAGGGAACTAACTTGATCAGTCCCTGGCAACAGGTGATCAAATTATCTGAGAATTAAAGGGAAAAAGGAATTCATGAAAGTTGTAGTATCTTACCAATACAAATGCAAACACAAATTGTCGATCAAGGCTTTCGTGGATTTTGATGATTTTTCACTTCTACTATTTTAGTGATAAAAATTCTGTGGCTGGCAAAACTAAAGGAATGATAGACTGCATCTTCCAGGCCATTAATATTCAGGAAAGGATTTTTTTTCTGCTTTTGTTTTTCTTTGGTTGGTTTTGATTTTGTTTTGTGATTATGACGATGATAATTATTAAGGCTTTTTAATGACAGATATGGAAAGATGTAAGATCTTATGAATTAACCTGTGGTTCTGAAAGCCGTGCTGGGGTCAGGAACTTTGGATGTCTTTCATCATCTTTGGCAGGTTCAATACCGGAAGCTATTGCTAATGATTTTGGTGCTAGGAATTGGTGGAACCCACCTAGCTGGCTTTCAGATGTCTGTGATCAATTATACTTCTCCGGTAAGCAAACATTTCATGAAACCAAATCTGCAGCTGGTATTTTTTTGTTTGGTTTGGTTTTGGTTTCTGTAATAGTTTTTTGTTTATTTGTTGTGTTTATATTCTATATTTCTGAAAATCTTCTTACATATTACTGTGAGTTTATTCCCAGCTCCTTCCCAACTCTTACTGTCCAGTATGAAAGCACAAACAGTTAAGTATGAGTATTAGGAGCTGTCCTGCAAAGACAGCTTCCCAATGAATGTTAGAAAGGCTGAGAAAACTGGAAAGCATGCAGTATACCTGCTGTGATCTGTAGTTGAATGGAGGGACTATGGAAAAAAAAAGTAGCAGCTATTTTCAGCATCAGTACTTACAGTAACACCTTCCCCTCCTTAGCAGACTCCATCTCTCACAGTGCTAATGGCCCAGCAGCTGCTTACAGTTAGCACGTGAACAGCCAGCAAACTGTATTTTAGTGGATTTGTGGCTAATATCAATACCAACTTGAAAACAAGAGCCCTATATTCTTGATTTTAATTAGGACTATTAATCTTCTTTTTTAAGTTGTAAACATAATGAAGAACCGTTGTGATTAGTGCCTCAGAGGAATAAAAACTCTTTTTTCTGTCCCAGTACATTCAGAAGTTTATCAATGAGACCTGGATGGAGCGATATGGTTCAGCACTGCATAAGGAGACCCTCACATTATTCTGGTCCTTCATTGTGTCTGCATACTGCGTAGGGGGAATGATAGGGTGTCTGTGTAGTGGGTACCTGACTGCAAAATATGGAAAGTAAGTATATTTCCCAGCAATTCACTAATGCTGCCATGAGGGAAGCAATTAAACCTCACTTAACACAACAATCGTCAGAATTTTCACTGCCCCCTCTTGATGTGGTGCTAGCTCTGCTTAGCATGGATAACTACACCTATGTGCAACTGTTTCTGATTCCATTTTCACCAGTTTTTGTGCCATACAATTCCTATATTTTTGCTGAAATGTTAGAGAAGAATCAATGTCTGAAATTTCTTTACTGAGCAATAATGCCATAGAGAGCCTAACAACACTTGGAATGATTGCAGCTCTTACCAAAAACGCAGGTTCATTCATCTGTAAGAACAGTCATAGTTTCATCAAAGACGAGCAGATGTCTGTCAAACCATATTCAGAACCATCTTTTTGAGAGTGACCACAAAGGACAAAGCCAGAACTCTCTAGGTCAAGGTGGACAGTGAATCTAGTTCTCCATGAAGCTGGATTGGCCTTGTTCAGGTGGCAACTGCAGTGCTCAGGATGGCAGTCTGACCCAAAGGAAAGGAGTGAAAAAGACCATTCCTTATCAGTCTCTGTCTCGCAAGGATTTCTTTCAGTCTCATAGTGTGTTCACATGGTACTAGCATAGAAAAGAGAAATCTAACATCTTCCTTTCCATATTGTTTTTCATAATCAGGTATCATCGCCCAGTAAGTAATGGATTTTAAAATAACCATGTCTTAGTCTATAAATACAGACAAGAACAGGTAGAAATTAGTTAACGATGAGAAAGAAAATATGGATCATACCAACATGTTGTTTGCTGTTGTAGGAAGAAATGTCTGCTCATCAATGATGTGGTCCTAATAATAGCCACACTGAACACTGGCTTCAGTAGGAGAGCCAAATCCTTTGAGATGATCCTGATTGGGCGCTTCCTCGAGGGCATCTGTGCTGGTAGGACTCCCCACTACTCCATGTTAATGTGAATTCTTAGGGGTGGATACAGAAATCTTCCTGCTGGGAGTACCCAGGCATGCACAGTAACCCAGTGGAACAAGGAACAGATTGGGAAAAGGTAAGAAGATCATGTTTCATGTTGAGGCAGCAGACTGCTCAAGCCTATTGCAAAGTGCAGGTGTTCACTGGGCAAGGATGTTATAATGATGAGCTGTTCCTTGCCCTCGAGAGCTCTTTTTGAGAGAGATATCCGATGGGTTAGCTAAGTAGGATGTACATTTTCACAGTACTTATTGTAGTGGATGTATAGTGGATGTATATTCAGGAGTGGGTAAAGTGAAAAGGGACTCTCTCTTGTTTTCTGTAGCTTTAGTTCTCCTTTGTCTTCTTTTAGGAATACATATGAATGCCCATGTTCAGTATGCAGGAGAGATCTCACCTAAGAAGTTGCGTGGATTTGTAAACGTGACCTCCTCTGTGTTTCTTGCGCTGGGAAAAGCCATGGCAAGAGTTCTTGGATTACGGTACTTGCACTGCCCCTTCTGGTCCTATTTTCTATTTGTCCTCTGTGTGGCAGGAAAGTCCAGTCCTAGAAACAGACACACACTGAAGGTGGGGTTTTACTTTGCTTGATTATTGCTGTCAAAACGGAAATGTCTGCCCCATGCCAGTCACTGAGGCTCCCATGTCAGTTACTGAGGAGAGGAAGACATTTCTCTCAAGAAAGGATTAAATCTGTCTTCGAAGGTGCAGTCTCTCTGCTGAAGTTAATAAGAACAAATTATATATATGTATATATATATATATATATATATACAAGCTTAATAGGTCCCTGAGACCTGAGAGCTCTGCTGATTTCTTGATAACCTCAAGCAGAATTAATGTATTTGTTCAGAGATCTGTTGTGACAATATTCAAACTCCACTGATGTTTAGAAAAAAAAAAACTCATGAGAAAAATCTCATTCTTGCAGTAGAACTAAGGTATCAATCTATTGATACCTTTTCTCCTTAGTCTAAACATCTTTTATTCAAATTATTTTTTACAGTTACATGTATGTATAGTTTGCTACTCTAGGATCCAGAAAATACCAAACTAGTTGTAAGAAGTAATTGCACTGGACGATAAATTCACTCTTGTATGCCTTCACAGAGATCTTTTAGGAACTGAAGACATGTGGAATGTGCTATTGTCCTTTTCTGGGTTGGTGGCATTGATCCAACTGCTTTTTTTGCCCTTCTTTCCTGAGTCTCCTCCATATCTCTTTCTGCAAAAAGGAAACAAGGATGGTTGCTTGAAAGGTAAGGGAAAATTTTAGATCCCTAGTTTGTTAGATTGTAACTCTTGGGAAACTGAACTGAATAGAGGCAATTAGTTCTGAACAACTACAGATTTCCTCATAAGACATGATGAAAGATCTTGTAAAAATCATAGCATAGCATAGCATATTGCTCCAGAAAAAGGATTCACCAGAACTATTTAAGATTTATCCTTACATAGTATAAAAGTTGAAAGCCATTTTCCAGGAATCTCAGCAGCTTCCAGTAAGAAAAGCTCTTTTCTCAATGACTCATGCATGAAGGCATGGACTCAACTGTAAATGATCAGTGCATCAGATGATGGGAGAGTATCTTCTTTCTGTCTCTTCTGTAGCCATGAAACAACTCTGGGGAGAAGATAATTATCTCACAGAATTTGATGACATGATGAAGGAAAAGGCTGTAACAAAAGGCACCAAAATAATGAATGTCATAGAGGTGCTGAAAGAGCCATCCGTGCGTCCACAGCTGTCTACCATGCTCCTGCTTCTTCTGAGTCTACAGCTCTGTGGCCTGAGTGCAGTTGAGTACAGCTTATATCTGATTGAATCACTGTGATTCCAACTTGTCAGTTTCCTCTGGGTCTATGTCTCACACAGAGCCTGCCCCTCTATGAAGCTCTGTGGTATCACCACCAGTATTGGTCATACCTTTAAGGGAACTTTCAGGCTGGGAATACAAAAGATCCAGTTCAGCAAAGATTCCTGTGAGAGTGTTGTTGCTTTCTTTCTCCTGGTTGTATCTCCAAATATTCTGTAGGGTAAACAGTTTTAAATACCTAAGGATTTCCACAGCCCACAGATTCACTTCTTTAGACATCCACTTCCACATTCTTTGACTTTTATAGTAGCAGATGAGCTACTGCCATCTATACATAACCCTTTCTTAAGATTGTGACACTGCTGGACTGTGACATTGCTGGACCCTCTGTTTGTTGCAATGCCTGGCAGTGTGAGCAGAGAAGTTATTTATGTCCTCTGTTGACGAAGGAAAGATGTTCAGACCAGCAGGAGCTTTGCAGCTGATCAGCTTCTTATGAGTATTAGTAAAAAGGCTACATAATAAACTATGACATCACCTCCAATAAGTCCCAGTAATGCACTGCTGCTATTGCAGTGATGACAAATCTAGGTCTAAGAGATGCAGGATAAGAGCATATTATACTCACTGACTATGATTCATTGTTAAAGTGCTTCTTATTTCCCAGATCACTTTCTACACATCGGAAATTTTTCAGACAGCCAACCTCCATGAAAGCATAATCCCATATGTAGCTCTAGGAGTTGCAGTCTGTGAGCTCATCTCCATCATATTCTGTGTAAGTCAGACCACGCTGGAACTTTAAGACTGATTTGGGTCTATTCTTCCTCTTGTGATTTAAGCCTGTTCTTCATTAAATCAAACAGATCTTCACTTGATGAGCTTAAGAATTTTCCTGTGGCACCACATAAATCTGCAAGGTGGTTGCTACTGTCTCTGCCAAATTTCTGCCCATCTTCAGTCTTTAAAATTTCTTGTAAAAATCCTTCTCTTTTTCATAAAAATATCGATAAAGTATCCTGCAAAGACAAATATGCATATTTATTTCAATTTATTGATATATCTATTTATTTGAATGTAATCACAACATGCTTCTATTGATTAGCGTGTTTATGAAAAAATTGCTTCAGTGTTTGGGCAGCCATGGTAATTCATAGTATTAGAGACCAGAAGGAATTCCATAAAATAACTAACTTGCTACTAACGTGATTTGTGATCTCTGAAGTAAAGAGAACTGAAGAAGAATGTCTAAACTGTTAGAGGGCTCATGGCTAGACTTGGCCATGCACCCAGTGATGTATGTTTTCTTTGCTTCTCAGAGCTCCATTATTGATCGTTTTGGACGCCGGAGACTCCTGTGGGGTGGTTATCTGTTGATGGCGCTGGTACTGGTGTTGCTTGAAACAAGCCTTCTTCTGAGTGTAAGCAATCGTCTCTCTGGGGGTGGACCTGCACTAGAAATCTTTGTGCACCATAGTTCAGCCTTAGTTCTGATGTCTGAAAGAGCAGGTCAGAATATCTTCTGAACACAAACATACAGAGCTTCTCGCAAGGCCTATCTCTCTGTCATATATTGTACTTCATCTTTTTTAATCAATTCAGACAGTAAAAAACATGTTGTAAAACCATTGGTCAGGCACAGCTTTCCTTTGGCTCTTTGTCTGATCTCTCCAAGCCTCTCCTGCATCATTTTGCTGCCCTTTGAATCCCTAGATATCACCTCTGTTGCGCCTTTCCCAGTTGCTATCCCCTGCCCTCTGAAGCAGTGTGTACTTCCCACCTCCACCTGTTTCCAGCCTTGATCCAGCCGCACACGCATGGTGCAGCTCTCAGGCTACACCCAAGTTGGGTGGTGGAAAGGAGAGAGGAACCCAGTGGTACAGCTTCAATATTGGCAGCATTTGGCACTGCATTTCAATCTTCATCTCAGCCCTCAAACTATTAACTCCTCTCTGTTTCACAGATACCTTCTGATTCACAAATTTTAAGCATTTCTCTGAAGCTGTCTAACTGAATAAGATAATTAGGTTGAATCATGTACACTTTCCCCCATGCTATCACTAGCTTGGAATTCATTTCTTATTCTTCAGAGCATTTCTGTAGGTGTGACACTGCAGGCTACTTTTGGCTTTCTACTGTATTCAGTACAGATATATAAGTAGTTTTAGTGAGAATCTGTTCCTCAGCATTGGGGGCTTTTTCATCAGCATCTCTTCTCCTGTATGATAGGATCAGCTGTGCTACAGCTCTGAAATTGTCATTCTCATCCCTCCTTCTGCCTTTGTCTAGGATCGGTTCCTCTGGATGCGTTACTGCAATGTTATTCTTATCTTTTTATTCATCATTGCCTACGGAATAGGACCAGGTGAGTATAACAGTATGAGCAGCAACAGCAAATCTTAGACCACAAGGGTACACACAGACCATGGATGCTTTAAAATAGAACTAAACTGTGTGAATTTATCTTTGTAAATCAGAAGCTTATTGTGGACTGAAATGGTGGACCCCCAGTTTATGATGAACTAATGATCTGAGGAACCATTTCTTTGACAAATTACTTTAAACAATTCAGACCCTCATGTATCAGGATTCTATTGCCTCTCACTAGATTACAGGTTCAAGGCAAAAATTACATGTTTAAAATCACTAAGATTTATTTTTTGGAGGATGTGAATGCTGTTCCATGCATACAGGCTCTTCTAGTCCATTTCTGGTTTTGCCCAAAAGCAGTGGTAGCCTCCTCCAAAATATCAGTTTTCTCCATTCACCTGTAAAATTCAGCTCCATCAAAGAATGATGGTAGAATGCAGAGTCTGTCCCTTAGCATTGCTGTGTCCTTTCTCATCCTCTCTTTATCTATTTTTTTCTGAATCACTGATATCAACAATACCAGAACCAAATTTATAAGCTCTCTATTACGATTACACTCAATTGAAAGTGATCTTCACTCTGCTATATTTACATGACTAATAACTACTATGAGTTATGCAATCTCCAAAATCAAGTGCCAGCCGCTATTATTATAAGGACTACATATGTGATTACAAATGTCTTTAAAGCCTAACAGAATCACCATGGTAGCAGAACCCAGCTGGCAATTACAGGCAATGGAGAGAAATAGGCCATTAGAGCCATTCGTATCTATATGTCATACATCCTAGGTGGAGAGAAACTGCATTTCAGTGGTGTCCATCTCTCTCCATGGACTGGAAGAATGGTTGGTAGGTGAATTGAATAGAGGTGGTTGTGCTGCCTGGATATAGATGATCTCACAGTAGTCCAACTTTCTTGGGGCAGTGTTTGATGAGTGACAACAGTTTATTCACTTTCAGGACAGTAGTTAACTCGGTCTCCACAAAACTCACAGCGGTATTTCTCATTGGCTTCTATGTTGTTTGTTTTTTTTCCTCAGCTGGAGCTGTTTCATCTGTCATGAATGAAATCTTCACCCTCTCAGCACGGTCCTCAGCGTATGTGATCGGTGGAATGATCATTTGGCTAGGCCTCACTTTCACTGGAATGATTTTCCCCTTTGCTGTTGTATGTAATTTGATTCAAATATTCTCTTTGACTTTCTCATTTCAAACTGTTTTTCCAGGCTGGTCTGGACAGAAAGTAAGATGAAATTCTTGTAGATGACCAGAGCTGTGAATTCTTAATTACCACTGGCATGTGGATACCATTCACATAAGACACTTATCTGGAGTTCTGACAGCTTCTGCTGCCTTAAGAATAGACTGAAAAGATTTAAAAAATAACTTAAAAAAAGTATTCCTCGTTCCTTAGGGACAAACCAACAATTTGGAAGAATCTGTAGGGGTGGGAGTTGCCAGGGAAATCACTCATCTTACTCTATTTTTATCTCCAGATGGCTCTTGGTCCTTTTTGCTTCCTCATCTTTATTGCTGTCCTGGTAGTTTCATCAGTTCTCATCTACCTGTTCGTCCCAGAAACAAAAGGGAAGTCGACTTTTGAAATTACAGAAGAATTCAGAACACGCAGATTTAAGAAGAAAAGGCATCAGATTGGGGAGAAGAACATGTCTGAAGAAAAGATATATTGCACCAAACTCTGACCAGCCACCATAAGCAACTTCCACTGACACAAAGCTTGGTCTCAAAATCAGACTGAGAGCAAAATCAGTCATGGACTTTTCTCAATAAACTATAATTGAAAAAGCAATCCACAGATAGCTTGTCATTAGTCCAAGTAGTTCTATTCTTCATTTGTCTTTGCTTTTCAGTGATCCTTTCCTGTAACAACAGTTCTGTGGCAGAAAGACATTCATAGCCCTGCAGACACTTCCCAGGGCTGACGTGGACAGCTATGCAGTCAGAAGGATGCAGGCAGTGCTGAGAGCTAGAGGACAAGGGACTGGGAGCAAGGCAGGGAGTGAGATACTTTGCAAGAGTACTGAGAGAGCGGGCGCTCAGAAAATTCAGCCCACATTATCAATAAGTAACTGCTCAAGACGAGAAGCAGAAGTTGTGGTAGCAAATATCTGCCTGCTGTGTATCGGATTAGGACACATTACACTCAACATTACAACAGCACATCAGTGTGCAGTACTACACTTTGCCACTGCTGTTCTCCAGGAGCTGTTAATCCTGCTGACTGCTGCTGCATTTAACCACTTCCCTCCCCAAGCTCCTCTACCTTTATATAAAACTATAGATCATTTTTCCATTTTCCATCACAGGTACAAATGGTATACCACACCTCCTGCTTAGGAGGACAATAAGTCCTGCCTTTCTGCAGCTATATCATTCACACATTTCCTGCTTCCGAAGGAGGATACAAAGAAGCTCTGATAATAAAGCACGTTCCAGCAACCAAAACCTAATTTAGATTTTATATTCCACCTGTTTTCAACTTCTGCATCAAAGCAGAGTGTTCATGCTACAAAATCTTACTTAGTGGGACCTCTCCTGTCAAGACACTGAAATATTTGATCTTTCTGTTTGAAGTCCTGTGCAACTGCTATAAAAAACATCAGTCAACAGAAATCATGAGAAGTAAACATTAATCTCAGCCTCAGACAGGTGATTGCGTGAGCAGAAGGTGCAGAAAAGAAATGACAGAAACCTTCCTCTGTCTGACAGTGTGCTGTCTGCCTGCGATCAGCCACACCTTCCATAGAAGTTGGAAAGGCTTCTCTCACAAGTGCTGAGTACAGCAGCTGGCAGAACTGGCTGTCAATGTCAAGCTTTAAGAAGCTCCCCAGGAAAAGAATTGAGAAGTTGTCTGTTACAGTTACCATTCTTAAAGAAAGTACAATACATACATATCAACCTCTTTACAAAATAACGGGTGGACAGTGGACAGTTGGATGGTCTTCAAATAGACCTTCTAATTTTCTTGGTGTAAGAATTAGAACTAAAACTTATAATCAAAGCATCATCAGATTTTTACCGGCCTTACCTGGGAGATAGCTCAGAAGTTTGGTTTATGTACGGTTGGGTTGGGCTTTTTTTGCTGGCAGAGGGAAGAAGTTCATTTTATCTAGACAGAAACAGAGCTTTCACCGTGACCCAGGTCCAGCTAAGGCTTAAGCTGTACCCACTTTCCTTTTAACACACCCACCTCTCCTCACTCATCTCTGGCTTTTGTTGTCCTTTATGCATTCACCCAAAGCATTTCTGTTTCAGACCTTTTTGCATCATCACACTTCTCACGTCCTTTCTGTACCCGGTTTGCATCTTTTCAGCTGTAGTTTTGCTTGTCCTTAATATGATCTTTCCATGTCACTGAACTCAAGTGCCCAAAACTGCCCCTACTCCGCTGTAGAAAACTTTCCCCTGCGTGTAGCCCTAGGTGATGTTAAGGAAATACAATATAAAATTGAATGCCTCATTTTTAATTAATACACCACTGCAGTTCTCTTAATACAACAGCTTCTGGTCTCTGGTCCAAATGTAACTGACAGCTATGCCTCCTGTATATTTGAATAGAACACTGCCTTCTGGTTGGCATCCATTTCAAACATGCTGCCATACAACAGAAGTTGCAAAAGACTGCTGGGCTGCATGCTATAATAATGTGTAAGGTTTTAATTTTGCTTTACTTGGAGTAAAGAGTTGCAGGAAATGTATTTGCAAGTGCAATATAAATAAATGAATGAATAGTGCTGATTGCAGGACCCCTATGCCTCCATGCTCCCAAAACACTGGCAAAGTGCTGCCTGCATCCAGGATGACATTTTTTTTTAACTTTATTCCATGATGACTTTTTCCTCCCTCTGTGGCAGTGCTTCAGTACAGCTTGCAGCTTTTGTCATGATGCTGTAAAGGGGAATTTCTAATGCCTAAGTTGCATGCTTCTTATTTAAGAAAAGCTTGAGACCAAAGGTAATATTTTCTTCCATGCTGTTCCATTCACAGTTTACACAGGTTTCACAATGAGATGTAATTGGTAATGGAAGTATTTCTGAAATGTGCTGCACATCACATGCCATGCCATCGAGTAGACATCTACGTACACAAATGGAAAAGTACAAGTTAGGATCAGTGTTCGCTTCTGGCAACGCACCAGATCATTAGCGAATTCTGCTGTGACAACTTCCACTTTCAATTTGTCAGTTCTTTCTCTCTGATTTTACTCTCCTCTTTTCTGATCTTCTTTTCAGGATTCCCAAATCTTCGTGCCTTCAGCACATGGAGATGAAAGAATCCTCTGTTGGGATCTCGATCAGTGTCACTGTGGCTTTGCTGGTCCTTTTGTAGGAACAGGAGGCAGCGGAATACTGCAGAAGGACTGACAGCTCATCCACGCTGCACAGCTCAGTGCCACGTTCAGGTGGGAGCTTTGAGTCCCTCTGTCCCTCTCTTATGAGCTCCAGGCAGGCTCACTCTGACATAGCTCCACTGCCTCCTGCAAGAATCCAGTCTTTTCAGGGTAGTCTTTGTGGGTACCACCACTACTTCTTACCTGAAGGAATCTTTCAATTCCAAGCATTCATTCTCTCAGGTTCTACAAAACCAGTGTGCCAAACATCTCACAGTTACTGATAAACCAGACAGTATATGATTAAACCACCAATATTAATGTTTGCAGGTTGTTTTAACCCCATGCCAAGGTCTGTCTCTTTTTCATACATCTGCTAGAAACAATTTTTTTTTAACTACTCACTCTGCCTATCTTTTACTCAAAAGACACTACTAGTACACACTACTTGACTGTCACAGGGAGAGTGACGGGGCTCTACACAGATTTGGAAGTGCACCAATGAGTGTACTTCCATTCAGCGAGTCTGAGGACTTCAATTCATTTACACAAGTATGAGGAAATCAAGAAAATTAACACTGGCATTGGGTACTTAGTGCCAAAGTAACATCCCACTAAATCCCAGTGATGTGATAGAATCATTGCAAACCATGAAATGAAAGGGAAACTAGGAAATCCAAAACAGAACCAGCCAGCATGCTCTGTCCATCTTCATGCCTGTCTCCTCTTCGTATGAGCTACCATGTCCATCATGGAGGAAATCTTCAACCAATCATGTTGGACATCATCTACTGAGACTGAAGGATGTCTCATCTGGACAGGATTCCTTGGTTTTGGAACACTTTTCCCACTTACCATGGTAAATGACTAACCTTATCACTATGTTTTGAATATGATTACAGGCACCAGAGGATGATACACCTAATTGTTTACACTTTCATCAGCAGTAAAGCAGTTAGATTTCTAATTGGTGAAATCATGATCGATGATCCAAGGAGAATCAAGGAGAACCAAAAGAAAATTTTCTGATTTATCTTTCTCTGGCTTATTTCCAGGAAAACCTCCATTCTTCCTGCTCCCTTAATTTTGCTGGGATCTTCATCTACCTCCTCCTTTCAGAGACAAAGGGTACAGTTATGAAAATAACAGAAGAATTTGCAATTTTACATTTTAGGATGAGACTTCATTCCATTACAGTGCTATTCTATTACAATTCTGTAATTCAGAATTTCATTTTGAATTTTTAATTATAGCAAACCTAAAGTATCAAATTTAACCTAAGATAAACCACTGGGCTCCTCTCAGAGGATAGCAGGAAGACAATGTTTTATAAATAGGATTTCTTCTTTGTGGAATTAAAACAATCAGGGCTGATTATTTAGGTGAAAGTAGAAATGAGTCAGTCAACTTAGCATTCCTGATACAACAGAGTGGTTTTGTTGAGTCACAGGGTATACAATTATCACAGCCACAGTTACTCATTTGGTGCCATGACTTGTAACCTGCTTCCTCCCACCGTGAACAATTATCTAGGAGCTGGAGAATTGTGATGCAGAGCATAACCACCTGAGTCAGAATGCACAGAGGGAGCAGGAGGAGAGAGCTGGCAGAATTTGACATCACTTGGAAGTTAGTAAGGTTTGCTAATTTCCAACTGCTCTGAATTCCTTTAGGAGATCTGCAATAATGGACAATTATATGAAAGACAAATATAAGGGACAACAGCAGAGTGGAATAAAGGTGATATATGCACTGTCCTCATTGGACTTATTCTTCAGAGAGAAAGGAACAGTAAAAGTCTCCTGATCACACTGTCTCCTAAAATTGCTGATAAAGTGAAACAGAACTATGCTATACAATCAAGTGTAGCTCAGGAATGCCAGAAAGACCCCCATAATGTCAGAGAAATGTTACTGTGAATGAGTGGAATTGCTGCTATTTGAGATCCTCAGCAATTGTTTTGCAAGGAGAGCAGGAATCATTATGACACTGAAAACCCTACACTTTGATATGAACTGAGAAAATGCATGTATGCAATAAACAGCAAACGTTAAATTTTAAAAATGAGTTAACAGCAATGCTGCTTCTGTTTCTGTACAAAGTGCTACAGTTGTTGGTGTTCAAGAGAAAATAGAAATTTGCTAAATCATTCTCAATGCTATTGCAAGCATCTTCTGGTGCCTTCTCATCACTCCTGGCTAACACTCCCAGAACCAGAAGATAATAAATACTCTTCCTTGGGACAGTCTAAATGGTACATGAGTCAGAATAGCTGAATTAAGCTTTGAAATTTGCTATTTCTATCTCAAGCCCAATGAAGAGCTGTGTGTTTGAGAATTTGCCTATTTTTTCATCTAATAAAAGCTATTTACTATACCAGTGAGTCTGAAACAGAACACCAAATCTTTACTGTTTAATACATACCTATATCTAAATATCTAAACCTTGTGCTAGCTGCTTTTTCTGCTGTGCAGATCATAGTGGATGTTGTTCAGCTCATATCAGAGAAATAAAGTATTTTACTGGTCTTGGAAAAATGCTTAGATTTTTTTTTTTCCTGAGCTGTTCTTCTTTCTCTTTCCAAAGGCCAGCTGCAAACTCTCTCTGTTTTGAAACTTTCCCCCTGCAGACTGGGCCAGATGCAATTATTTCCTGAAATATTTAATCCAGCACTGTTAACTTTGTCCAGTTGAAGTAAACGTAAGTGAGCAAAGACAAAATAGTAAAAATTTAACCATGCTCCCTGAAGCCAAGTGCCCACTGCCATAGCAGCAGGAAGGAGACAGACACAGAAGCCAGTGATGACACGGGCACTCGGCACACTGGACACACAGCCCCTGAGCTAGAGATGACCGGCTTCCTATCAGACCTGGTGAGTATGTGGTGGGGCACTGACATCTGAGATATTTTTGTATGCTATCAGAGCATCAAAGAAAACAAAATCACTATCTCAGTCAAAACAACAAGGCTCCTATTTGCAAAAAGTACTTTGGAAGTGATTCTACACACTTTTTCAGGGTATTGCATATGTTTGCACTCTGTCTTCCATCTTTGTCAGAGCCCTCCTGCAAAATCCTTGAACAGATGAGATGATCCTGTAGAATGAGAGACTCAACTAAGGAGCAGCCTGATGAGGCTACAAGCTTAACATTTTGTTCTAACCCTGCAGGTACAGTACCATGGACTCTTCCAAATGGTCATTATCCTGGGGATTGGTGGAACATTCCAAGTTGGCTTTCAAATTTCTACGATCACCTACATGAATCAGGTAGGCAAAAGCTCACATAGCAGACTGGTAAATCGCATCGCCAAATCCACATTCCTTTCTTGGGAATTCCTTCCATGTCTCCGACAGTTAGCAAGGGTTTAATAACTAAATTCTCCTCCTGTGATTAATTCCCATTGCTGTGCTATTGTGTAAAGCAGAATATGTTGAAGTGTTGATAACAGAAGAAAATAGAGAGATCTGCAACTTGTTGTTAATAGAACTGTTCCTCAGAAAAGCACTGACAGGTGTGCTGCAAGTTTACAGGGAGACGGATGTCCCATGTGGCTACTGCAGTGACACTCTCAGAGCTTCCCCATCTTCACGTAGGGAAGTCAAACAGAACAAGTCAAGTGAACTGTGCTCTAACTGCTTCTCACCACTGACCACAGGTAAAACTTCCATTTGGAGTTTAAGGGAAGATATTATCATTTAGTAGAAATCAACTCACGGCTGAAGTGTTACTTTCAGGCTTTAGAGCACGGAGTTCTAAGTGAGAAAGGATTTAGAAACGGCAGTGATTAGGTGCCGCTCCTCCTAACAGGTCTGTGTCTTAGCCCCTCAAATTTCAAGATCAACCAAGCAAGGAATGAGCTCCTAGTAAAGGAGAATCAACATAGCATACTCTACTACACCATGTCTATTAGCTAATGCAGACTTTTAGAGTCCATATGAAACAGAGACTTAAACTGAAGCAACAAAGTTAGGTTCTAAATGTAATAAAATACATGCTCTGGAGTTACAGTCATTGTTAATGAAGACCCTTTTTTTCTGTCTCAGCATGTTAAGGCTTTCATTAATGAAACATGGCTTGAGCGATATGGCTACCCTATCCACCAGGATAACCTCTTGTTCCTGTGGTCTCTCATCGTGTCCATCCTTGGTATAGGAGGTCTCTTCGGTGCTTCAGGAAGTAGATACCTGACTGTCAAGTATGGCAAGTATGTATGTTTAAAGAGAATTTGCCAATCAAAACTTACTTTAAGGAAATTACTGCTGAGGTTTTTAAAGCTTTTAAATGTGAGACTGATTTAAAGGTACAGTATGAGCTGTACACAGGCAGTTTGGCAGTGATGACAAGCTGCTGCTTCTTGACTGTGTCTTGTGGCACTAGCCAACCAATTATGCTTCCAGCCTGTCACACAAGACGCAGTTACTGAGGCTGAGTTCAATTGGAAAGGTAGCTCTCAGCTGAAGGCAGAGGGGTTTCTTGGAGTTGCTACTCACAGTATAGCAGCACTAAGATGCTTCTAGGTGTTACATCAGCGCCACATTGCTCCCTTTCCTTGTTTCACTCTTCCTGGTTTACTGGGAAATGGACATTGGCGTGTGACCCAGAAGGGACACAGGCTGACAGGTCCTGTCCCAGAAGTCATGTGCATGGGAATCCGGAAGTAACATTTTTCCAAGTGCCTTCTTCTGCCAATCATACAACAGACTTCCTCGGCTCTAGTGAATTCTCCGTGTTCAGATCCTGAGTTAGCTGGATGATGATATAACTCTGGACACAGAGTGTCCAGAGCCAATACTGTAGGACTTACTTGTACTAGATCATAAATGCATAACTTGACAAAGATAGCAAGATGATTTCACCTGTGTTCCAGGAGCTTAAGTGTCATTTCTCTCCTGATCTACAAAAATGTTTTATTACAGAAAAAAATGTCTCCTGTGCAACAATCTGTTAATGATAGCTGCAGCATCTATCATGGGCTGCAGCAAAATGTCCCAGTCCTTCGAGATGATTCTCATTGGACGCTTCCTGTGTGGTGTAAGTGTAGGTAAGTGATTTCTCCCATAGGTTAAATATTACATCCTTATTCAAAATAGATAACCCTTCACTAAGAGGAAAAAAAATCTTGAAGTCCGTGATCCTTTGACAGAAGATCTTCTACATCAAGCAACAAGAACACCCACCTGTGTGACCTGGTGCTTTGGCAGGGGGGTTGGACTCGATGATCTCTTGAGGTCCCTTCCAACCCCTATGATTCTGTGATTCTATGATTCTATGATTAAGAAGGAGTATAGTTATAATTTTGCAGACGCCAAATGAAGTTCAGCTTTGCCAAGTGCACAGATATTCAGAGCTGTCAGAAATGTTCTGATACAATTTAAAACTTTTCTAGTGGAGAAATGCATATAGCATCACTTTAAATTTGATGAACAGTACTCATAATTAGATGGAATATAGCTTAAATCTAGTACCCTCATATGGCTTCAGAGAAACAGATCATACAAAGTCATGGCCATTTCATTTTGACTTTGAGCATATTTCAGGAAAGTTCTACAAGTGTGTTCAACCTGCCTCAAAGCAGTAAGTCCTTGGGGTTAGTAAAAAGAGCTGGACACAACCTAGTGAAATCAGTCCCAGCAGGTAGTTCATATGCAGAGAAAACAATTTGTGCTGGTGTAAGTATGTCTTGTATTTGTTTCCTACACACAATGTTGTTCTTCCATTTAGTTTTGGATATTCACAAGGATGCTTTTTTTTTTTTTTTTACTTCCTTCATTACAAATTAGTGTCTATTTTTCAAATAACCAAGTTCTGTAAATTGCTTTACTGACATACAGCTCTACTGAAGAACAGCATTATTTCAAGAACTGCTCAGACCGTGGCCATCCTACTATGATCTAGAACCCATATCTTGTCTTACGTAAAGACCTAATTTTCACTAAGGAGACTGTATATCTCCACCATTTTGCCAACATATTAAGCCAAGAGAAGAAAATGTTTTCAAACCAGATTAGGAGGGCTGCAACCACCACATAAGGAAAATAGTTCCCAGACTAGTTTTTAATTTTTCTGACTTATTAAGTACTTCGTTGATAGCTGGAAACATCAACTCTGCTTGAAATCGCCAAAATTATTGCTGTACATTGGAAAAGAAATACTTGCATCTTCTCTTAAGGCATGTACAAACCAGCATTGAAGCAACATATACTTTAACCTGCTATGGATCTATCATGCCAGCTCTCCCATAACATCAGGAAAAAAGGGCTGATATTATATACACTACCTACAAGCAAATTAAACACTACTTCTCACTGTTCAGTTACTCAGCTTTTGCATATAAAATATACTAAATATTCTAACTATACTTCAAAATATACTAAGACTCAAAAGAGACACCATGGTGAGGCAACCCCCCACAGGTATACAGTTCTTAAGATCAGGAAACTGCTCTGTGCAAAGAGGACAGGAACCACTTCAGTAGAAAGGGTTAGAAAGCCAAGTACTGTTGAGTACCTAGGTTGAGGTATGAGAAACAATATGGTGCACAAGGCAGCTACACTGTGCTGCTTAATTGTTTACATTCAGTTTTATTTCCCATGGTTATGAATGTCTTCTTCTTCTCTCCCATAATTTCCTCTTCACCTCAAGGCTTTTCTACTCCTCTGCATCATCAGTATGTTGGGGAAATTTCCCCTAGGAAGCTACGTGGATTTGCAAACTCTACTGCCTCTTTCTTTTGGTCACTGGGAAAAGCCGTAGGGCAAATTGCAGGACAAAGGTATAGTACAACTGATTTGCAACCCAGTTCATATCTGGATCCCCTCTATCTTTTGCTTCTTCTGCTTTTCCATCCATTTCTTTCTCTTCTCAAAAACCAATGCAATGAACTTTTATTCTATACACACTTGTTTTATCCCTGCCAGGGAGCTGCTGGGCAGCCAGTCCCGGTGGCCCATGCTGATAGCCTCCTGTGGAATTCCTGCACTGGTCCAGCTGTTCACTCTGCCCTTCTTCCCTGAGTCCCCACCATATCTCCTCATGCACAAAGAAGACCAGGAAGGCTGCAAGAAAGGTAACTGAGCGCTCCAGGCTCTTGATCCTTACTTGGCTTTCAGTTGGTTTGTGAATTTTCTCTCCCAATGCAGAAAAAGTTTCTCCCTGCTCATTTCTGAGATGACTCTGAATACCCACAAAGTATATTTTTGTTGTAGTACTCACATAGAACATGAAACTAGTCCTGTATTACGAAATCTTTTATACTCAGCTCTTATATCCTGAGCAGTATACATGATAAATGATAAATGATAAATGATAAATGGCTGTTTGCACTGCAGGGCTCCACAAGGCACAATTCAACTCTAGGCTGCTGGCTGTGCATCAAACTTATACCCTGAGAGAACAAGCAAGGGAGAAATGTGGAGCCATGGGCAGGGAGGAAGTCACTGTGCACCTCACTAAGCCCCTGTCTCAGAACAAGCCCTTCTGTGCAGGAGGGGACAGGGCTCTGGAACACACCATTGGACATCTTTGCCTCACACTGCAGACACAGCCCATGCATGCTGTTCTGACAGACATACGCATCACCCACTTAAACTCCTCAGTCGCCGAACAAAAGAGACAAATTAACATGGCAGGTCTCACTCTCCTTCTCCTCTACAGCCATAAGGCAGCTTTGGGGTGAAGGCCATCACCAAGCAGAGATTGATGACATCATGAAAGAGAAGGCAACGATGAAAAACATCAAGATCTTGAGTGTCCTGGAGCTAATGAAAGAACCAGCTATCCGCTGGCAGCTGTACATGATAATTATTCTGACCACCTCAACTCAGCTATGTGGCAACAGTGCAGTTGAGTGCATTTCCCCCTTGAAGTCTCAAAATATTTACAGCGACCTTAAAGGAGACATCATGGCTCTCAGGATCCCCCTCATTTTTCTCAGGTTTCTCAGGCCACTGTTTGCTATCTGCCAACCCTTCTACACAGCAGCCTGCAAAGCTTGGCCAGGCTTTCTGTATGACATCTTCTTTCCCAGTTCTTGGTCACTGCTGGAGTTACCATCCTCTGTATTTAGGATTATTTATCAGCCATTTTTGGCAGCTGCTATGAGGCCCCAGAATCTTCCTACAAACAAGCCCACTCTCTCTTGGCAAAATCTACAGCACAATTTTATGTTACTGCTCCCATGTGTCAGCATTCTAAGTAGTATACTTGTCTTGGAATGACAAAATGTTCACTCTACCTTTAGCCATTAAAGCATGCTCATGGCTTCTGTAGTCCTCTGTCTTCTTCAGATCATAACTTTTCTGAGATGATTTTAAAGCCACAGCTTTGCCATTGCCTGCATGATTCTTCCACACCTAACTTCACACACTGCAGCAATATCTGTGAAGGAAACACACAGCTGAGTCTAACACAGTTCAAACTGAAATCTTTACCATCTCAGCAAATCTCCCAATAGAGCAGAGATACTATAAAAGAAAATATACTTGTTTTACTTTGTCATGATTCTATAACTCATTTTCTTCTTTCTTGGGAAAGAAAAGTATATCCTACACCATTGCTCTTGGATGGGCTCCAGAAGTGACAATATAACTGACTATTCATGAAAGCACCTGAATGAAGTCAATGCAAACCTAATTACATTACAGCAGCTGAAGATTTGTTTATCACAGAACTTTATCTTTCATCAAATTAATTAATTTAATGATGTTTTACAATGTTTTTGTCTGCAAACAAAGTGAATACTGCCAGAAAGAGTGCAGAACTCTTACTCGAAAGCTAAGCTGCATGCTCCTTGGTTGCCAGCTCCTATCCAGGTCAGTGTCACACAGGCGTGGGTAAGAAATCATATGCTTTCTTCTCTGACATTTTCTGTTTGATTTTTTTTTTCCCCTAGATTTATTTTTATACTTTTGAAGTCCTCCAGGCAGCTGGTTTTGATGAAGGAATGATCTACTACATGACCCTCTCTGTTGGACTTGCAGAACTCTTAGCCACTGTAGTCTGTGTAAGTCACGTCACTATGGGAATGCGTCACTGTTTGCGTTCTTGGCACTGACACCAGTTGTGATTTCTGTCCCTCAGAGCTCCATCATTGAGCGACTGGGCAGGAAAACACTCATAAGAGGAGGCTACTGCATCATGGGTTCACTGCTAGTTGCCATCACAGTGACCCTCTCCCTACAGGTTAGGAAACTCTTCTGGCAGATCTCTTTCCATAATCCATTCTAATCTATTCTAACCTCTGCTCACAGGAAGGAACATATTTCTGAGGAAGGAAAGCTTAGAAGTGCTCAAATAATCCTGTGCATGTAGGATTAATCCTACTCTAAGCAACTACTTTGCACTCCTGCCTCACATTAAGCAAGATCATGACGAGGAGCACACAAAGCACAGAGAAGGTAGCCTTGATTCCTGATATTGGCAGGCTGCAAACGCTGACCACTGGTCAGCATAGATCAAAAGGCAGTCATAGGAAAATTGTGCTTTCTAATTATGCATTTCTTAATAAGTAAGTAACAATTAAAAAAAAAAAACAAAAAACAGACTCTTAGAAGTTCAACTGCAGATATCCCTGGGAATACACATATGTGTTCACAGACTACAGAGCAGTTCAACTTTTATTACTATGTCAGTGGTATAACTTCTTCAGAAACAGTTCTCTTAGGCTACCAGCATTCATCCAACAGCTGTTCAGTAGATGCTGCTGCAAAATTAATGTTGAAGCAAGGTGGCAGCAGACTTCCATTTCTGTTTCAGTCATGATGGATCTCAGATATAGGACAGAGATCTTTTCCTAAAGCATTGTGTCCTATATCTTCTTGATCTTCTAAGATCTAGGAATGTTCCTTTTCAGTGGAAATTATTATGGCTATCACACTGTTGAAAGCAAAGAAAGATATAACTTGGCCTTCCCATATCTCTAAGGGTTAGAGGAAGCACTGTGGGATCAAGGAGAAAGGAGGACATGGTGGAAAAGTACTATTCAGACAACCTTTAATTGACAGCTGCTCTGCACCAGCAAGCCTGCTTCTCTGCATGCCTCACAAAAATCTCAGGGCTCTGTCCATAGGAAGAAACACTCACATTTCTCTGCCAGTTCTCACACACCACGTGTCTCTTTCTTGAAGTGACAATATCAGAAAACTTTTCTCATCTACAATTATTCACAGATTTCACTCAGAAAACATTCTTTTCTTTGTTTTGTTTCCCCAGGATTGGTATTTCTGGATGCCATATTGCAGCCTTTGCCTGATTATCTTATTTGTAGTTGTCTTTGGGCTTGGGCCAGGTGAGTACATCATTCAAAAGAAGTAAAAGGATTAAGTACCATCACTGTACTAATACGGCTGGGGAAATACTGCATTATGTAGTATAAGGCATTTCACAAAGGAGAGTTCATTTAACCTAGCCTTGTAGTCCTGTACACATCATGGGTTCAGTCAGTGGCAAGAAACTTCAGAGCCATCAGGTTTGGGTTTTTATAATGAGAGACTGGTGAGAGCAGACAGTATTCAGCAGAAAATCACAGAGAAACAGAGTGAAAGCAAGTGAGGAAAAGATATGTTAGAAATACTAAGAAAAAGAAAAGGAAAAAGAAAATCAAGGATAGTTTTAAATTCATTGTCATATACTCTCACATTGTATCCCACGTAAACAGCAGTGTAGAAGACCTAATTAGGAGTACTCTTTTCCTAGCTTATACTACCTACTCCTTGTGAACTTAAAAAGCTGATCTTTTTTAAAAATACTTGCCTTCTCATATGGTAGGTGAAAATATTCTCCTAATTCAAAGTCACAATTCTGTGAATTCAAGACCATAACTGAAATGCCCAGGATGTCAATCTGGGAAGACTAATAATTAGTGATGGAGCAATATCACACTGGGAAGTCTTGCTTGTAGAAATAATTGTAATTTCACAGTTATGGAGAAGATGTCAGATATTTTGAAGTGTTGACCAATCAAATCTTTGATCCCCCCAGTACATTTGTTTGAATAGATTAATATTTAAATAAAGTGATGTCTAACAGTTTATTAGATGCCACAAACTCTTTTCTAGAAGACAGTGACCTACTCAAGTCTTCCGAATGCCAACCAACAACAGTAGCATGTTTGCTGACTCTCTAACAATTCAGATCTCCAAATCAAGCACAATGACAAGTAACTCTCACTCCTCTTTCTTTATAGGTGGTGCCACAGTTTCCACAAGGGTTGAAATTTTCAAGCTGTCATGCAGACCACCCGCCTTTGTGATCAGTTCATTTATCAACTGGCTGGGTGTCTTTGTGATCGGAACAACCTTCCCGTTCATTGTGGTGAGTGACTTAGCCCTCTCCTCAGGCATGCCATGCTACAGAGCTGGCCACAGGAGCTGGAAGAAGAGCAGCAGGAGACGTCCCATGAAAGTGACAAACAAAAAGATATGCTCATCTTGCTCTCTTTCTCACTCTGCTCTTCCCTGCAGGAAGGACTCAAGCACTTCTGTTTCCTCATCTTTATCGCAGTACTTTTCACTTCAGCAATACTTATCCACCTGTTCCTTCCAGAAACAAAAGGGAAGTCAATTGTGGAAATAACAGAAGAGTTTGATAAGCTAAACTTCAAAAAGAAGCACGCTCCAGCTACTCCAAACCATGTCATGGAGGAAGGTTACACCTTCTGCACCAGGCTGTGACTGGCTGGTAGAGAGGTGGCAAGCATTCTTAAAGGAAAGAAAGAAAAGATACTTGTTGTCTTTTGGCTAACAAGTTGTTCAAATGGACTATCAGCACTCATTATTCATCACCTACAATGTTTTTCTGTTGCCAAAACAGCACAGTTCTCAAGCACTCCACTCTGGGCAGCTTAGAAAAGAGATGATGGCTAATATTAGCGGAATAGACTTGTCTAACTCATGCACATCTTGGCTCAACTTGCTGACGTGTAAATCTCTTCTATAATAGAGCAATTAATACACACTGAAACTACATGTAGAATTTCTAAACATTCTGCTGACCACACAGAATAGGAAGACTTACGATCCCTTCTCTCTCTGTGATTCATGAGTTTGTACTTACAACCCTGAAATAGCAATAGTAAAGTTCTTGGCTTGCTATCTCTGGCTAGATTTCAATTCACAACAGATTAAAGAAAAAGAAATAACAGAATAGAAGAGAAACACTTTGTTTCTTTAGACTGAACTGCACAACTACATCTTTCCAGATTCCTGTACTTTATGCCACAATTTTCTTCTTTTATCAGACTTTGATTCTAGTTTGTCAAAATTCAGGACTTTCAGATCTGAAGCTTTCGATATCAGCAGCTCTCCTTGCTTAGTATTGCATTTAATTATTTTATTATTTTATGTTAAAAAAAAAAAAGAAAGAAAATCAATCCTTTGATTCTAAGATCAGATTTATTCATGAAATGAACAAAAATTGAGTAAAAAATTCCTATACAGCATTACTTGTTTCAGTGGCAATAGAGCTAACAATGTCACAGATGGAAACCAGTCACCAGAATGCAGAAGCACTGGGAGCCCTTTCAGATATTCAGTGCTATCATCCCATCAGCATCATCACCTTAAGCCTGTAGCTACCCCTCCTGGATCAGAGTGCCCACAGCTGCCTTGTGGGCAGGGAAACACATGACAATATACAGTGGAGTGCAATACACAAAGTAAAATCTAAACACTAGATGTACATAGGAAAATAAACGTTCCTTTTCATCTCTGATGCTGCTCTGACTGTTATATTTACTTCAACTCCAATGAGGCTATTCAAAACATGAATTCAGTTGTTCATCTTAGCTGCTGGTTACCTTTTATTGGAAATGTTAAACCTAATAAAACTGGCAGATGAACTTGCAATAAAACTTCTGGCCTCCACAAGTGTTTCTGTCAAACATTAGGAACAGTTGACTAGAGAAAAAGCTACTGGTGTGCACATCCTTCCACTACTGGGATTTTTCAACTTCTTTTGTATTGAAGAGCACTTAAAACCTCTCACTAAAAGTTAACCTATGAAACATGGAGAGTCTCTAGAGTCAGAAAAGCCCCACAATTTTCCAGTGTTCTGTATATGTGAATATATATACCCAGGCTTGGTGGGGCTGTGAGCAATGTGCCCTAGTGGGAGGTGTCCCCGTCCATAGCAAGGGGGTTGGAACTAGATGGTCTTAAGGATCCGTTCCAACCCAAACCATTCTAAGACTCCAGGATTATATGTAAAACAAAAACAGAAACTACTAGTCATATGGAGACAATATAGAAAGAATATATTTCCTTGTAGAAATCTCAACTTTTGGCAAAACAGAATTCTCCTCTCCTAACCAGACAGTCTGAATACAACCTCCATTCCATTTCAACAATACCCCAAACCTTTGGGAACAGAAGCAGAGTGTCATCATGTAGCATTGCCAGATTGACTCCCCAGTGAGCCTCTCCTCTGATCTCAGTTATTCATTAGATGTTATTGGGAAAGTCTTCTCCATACGATCCTTACCAGGAAATGAGCTGATGCCCTATGGAACATTAATGTGACAACGAAGTGGAACAGCTATTTGGAGCACAGGTCAACCTTTGCCTGTGCTCAGTGGAGCGAGAGCTGTCATCTGGTTACAGCCTGGTCAAGGGATGAAAAAGCAAAAATGTATAGTTCAAAAATAGAGCTGGAGTATCTGCAATAATTGATCGTGTACAACATACTGGCTATGTATATTGGCACTTCTGTTTACTTAGTTAAGTCTTACCAATCCAGGTCTTCATGTTTTTGGGTCAGAAGGAATAAAAGCCTCCTAAAAATGCCTCCCAGTTACCAGAAAAGGAATGACTGCAGCATCCCAGTGATATTTCAGAGTACTGTCTGTGTAAGTCCAGCCCAGAGAGCCAGAGGTGACAGGACAAAGAGACGAACCATTCAAAATTTCAGGAGCACCACATATACACATTCAGAGACATCAGCTGGTATGTAAGAACTGTCTCAAATACTGACTCTGAGGCAGATACAAAGCTTTAAAAGTGGATCAGAGAACTACTCTTACATAGGCACTAAAAACAGATCTGGGCTAGTTAGACTTCATTTTAGAAGACAGGTTTGCATATGTGTGTTTGGCATGACTGTAACGTGTTTTCCCCCAGGGCCATCTAAGCAAGGCAGATACTAGCAGCTAGCATAGCATTTTTTTCCATTGGCAGATGCACAGTATGTCATTTCAACATTTCATGATTTTCCAGAAAAATAAATTAATTCATGGCATCAAAGAAATGGTCTCACTTGTGTTCTAACAACAGTTTCACTACTGGAGAACTTAATCAGAAAACAAAACAAAACAATCCCGTGTATTCTCAGCTTGCATTAAAAACAAAGAAAATTTCACTATGAAAACAAGACAAAAAAGATGAGGAAAATGGCCAGGTGGCACTGTGTGCTATATTTCAGATGTCAGCCGAAGAATCTGTGAACATTCTTTTCAGGTATGGCTATTTGCATGCAATACTTTCTTTGTGATTTCTTCATCTTCTTTAACTGAAGTGTAAAATGTAAATGATTTCTAAGCCATTTACCAGCTTAACACATATAAAACCATTTTAACCATGAAATAAATCAAGTTAAAGACTGAAAACATTCTGTCTGATGTAAGAGACAACACTCCAGCTCTGGAGCTTACTAGACCAATGTTGAATCTTCCTTTCCCAGCAAAGAAAAGTCAGCTACTCCTATTAAGCTGCCAAAGCCCAATGTGCTACTGTAGAATTGTTATGCTCTTTCCAAAAGTCCTGTGTATCATTATTGAAGCCCCATCTGAAATTCCCAACAGATAGCACTTCCTCTATGATTCTTAGTTTCTGCTGAGCACAGCTCAGCTATCTAAAGCAAGCTGTGGCAGTTGAAATTCTTTTTAAAATCAACTCTGTTCCCTATCACCCTTGTGCAAAAGAGAGCTCATAATGTATACAGGCTCCTTGCAAGGGAGACCATTGGTTGAAATATTTAATCCAACCATTCTAAACTTTGTACAACAGCTGAAATAAGTGTAATTAACTCAAAACCCTTCGAAGTAAACTTTAACTTTGGTAACGTGGGACTAGTTCACTGACGCTGCTATTGTGCAACGTGAGCTTTTGGTTCTTTTGGCGGGTGCTAGTCAGTAAGCAGCAGGAATCAGCTCTTTCATCGGAGATGGCCACCTTTTTCTCTGACCTGGTAAGTGTCACTTTTTCTCATGTCCCTGACATTTAAAGGGCAAGGTTAACGTAATCCAGATTCCTTAAATATTAGAAGCGCTTTTAGGACAGCGACCATCCTTCTCCTCTGCACTTAAACACTGCCAAGAGGAATGGGGCCTGGGGCGTGGGAAGGTATTTTCATCCAAGCAGACAAAATAAAAACTATCAGAAGTCCTTGCAGTTCCACCTTCAGACAATGCTGTTGTATTTTTGTCTTCTGAATTACTGAAGAGGATACTTGCTAGTAGGCACTCTGATTACTTTCCATGACTATTACTAAAGTAATGAATGGATTAACCGTTCTCCAAAAGGCTACGATGTGCATGACAGGCTGCAAAAGAAACAAGCTTCCTCATTTCATCCATTTAATATCATCCATCAAGAGTTACCACAGTTCTAAATGCTGAAGGAATTATAACAAGTATTTCTTACTCCACTTCTCAACATCCAGTGGTACTGAAATGCTCAGTTTCTTAATCAGTCATGCACACATTAAAAATAGGGGAAAAAAAGGAAGAGTGAGAAGGTGAGCTCACTTGTTTGAAAGCTTTTGTTGATTAGCAAATCCATTGAATCTGAGACAGAGTGCTGAAGGAAATTCAGAATCTTCAGGTACATTTGCTTCTTTGTTCTTGGCGTGTGATAAGTTGGGAAATTCAGATGTCGGGGAATAAAGTAACAAGCCCTTGAAGGATGGAACTAAGAACTAGAAAAAGTAGACACCTAAATATCTTCCAAGCCACCATTACCAACGTTTGCTTTATTTTGTTCCTGTCTGACTGTATTTTATTCCAGCTTTTCTTTATCCAGGCACTGATCTCCAGGAAACAATGAGCTTGTGAAGCTCACAAACAGGAAAAGGGGGGATGGCCTTAATCTAAAAGAGAGGGGATTTAGGTTGGATGTTAAGAAGAAATGTTTTACTCAGAATGTTGAGGCTCCGGCACTGCTGCTCAGAGCTGTGGGTGCTCCCTCCTCCAGGGGAGGCACTCAAGGCTGGGTTGGATGGGGCCCTGGGCAGCCTGATGTGGTGTGGGACAGCCAGCCCACAGCTAGGAGTCGGGGCTGGGTGATCTTTATGGTCCCCTTCAACCTCAGTCATTCAGTGATTCTATGATTACTATCTGACATGAACAGAACACAGAGAACAGTATAAATATATACAGAGCAGTAGTACCACATACCCCAGATAGGTCCAGGCAGTTACAGGTTACTTTTTTTCTTATTTACAGGTAAATTTTTCCAATCATCAAAGCATCCAGCATATCTCAGTCCTTAATCCTTGACCAAAGCAATTCGTAGCTTCAGAGATAGCAAACCTTGGAGATAGCTCAATATGAAAGTGTAAATTTTTGTGGTTAAATAAAAAAAAAAAAAAGTAAAACATTGGGAAAGGAGAAGTGAAATCAGCAATCCAAGTTAGAGTGCTGTGTTAGTGCAATTACAAAGGCTGTTCCAAATTATCACCTTCTCTTTTCAGCCCACGCCTTTCTGAAAAAGGCAAATGTGAAAAGTACCTTTTCTTCATTATGCTAAAAGGTAACAACAAAGTCATAAAGGAAAGCAACGTATTAATGTGAAGGTGATGGAGTACTTTATTTTCACTTTGCAGGTTCAGTTCCAGGGGCTATTTCAAATGATCCTAGTGCTGGGAATTGGTGGTAGTTTCCCATATGGATTCCATATTTCTGTCATCAACTATCCCTCTGTGGTAAGTAGCCATGTCCCTGAGGCTGAAAACACAAAGTGTACAGCCTGAGCTGCCCGTTCTCCCACTGATCTCTATTACATTGTAATTTTAACATCAAACATGTAGAGGACTTTTTCTCCTTTAAGAAGTAGTTGGTACATACTCTATTAAATAAATTGTTACCCCCATAGTACATAAGCATGGAGAAGAAGGGTTGGGAGGCAAGGCCTTAATTTAATGCTAAAATCACCTTGATCCTGTGTCTCCCAGTCTAGAGCTTTTAGAAAGTCACATGGAGTTCAGCTGCTAAAGGAAGGCAGGACTGAATGCCTCCCTCATGTCATACACATATTTAGTACTTCAACACCCCATGGCTTGACATAAGAATCATCCTTTTTTTTTTTCCTAAAATTGCCACCTCCAAAAACATTCATTACACAGCTTCTGCTATCATTACACAGCTTCTGCTATAAAAGTTTCTTACTCTGATACTTCAGGAGAATTCTAAATTCAAATGATTAAAATAAGAGTCATAACTGGAAGACCATTGCCAAAAACTGTACATGTATTTTCGGTAAGGTATCATGCTTTCTGAGATCTGGGGGTCTTTCTTTCCAGTTCATCAATCTGTCTGGTCTCCCATGCACGTGTTCTCCTCTCCTGCGTGCTATTTACAGGAAAAACATGGCCAAATACCCAGAGTCAGAGACTCAGTATTACACTTTCAGCACCATTGCTGTCTTTCATATGTATATAAGAGATGCTTCTCATTGCTAGAGTCCATAAATGAGAGTGCCATCTTGCATCAACCTGTCTGAATATGATTCGTAATGTTACTTCTTCTTCAGCATTTTTTCTCCTGATGTAGCTATAAAACATTAGCCATTCTGATAATACCCCACCAAAGCCTTCCTACAGTTCCTGAATTTCATCACAACTTCCTAAACTGGAGAAGGATGCCAACACCACATTTTCTGTTTTTCAAGCTTACTGACTGACATTAATTTGAAGATTCTGCAATGTGATTTCGAGTAACCTATTTTACTAAGGAAGTTAATCTCAGAAGAAACCTGGTATTGTTAATCTCAAAAGAAATCTAGTCTGGGCTAGAACTGAAGTACAGCAGCCAAATAATATGAAGGAATCTGACACCCATTATTAAATTATCAATTCTTTTCTTTTTCAGCATATCAGGAAATTTATTAATGAAACCTGGATAGAGCGACATGGCTCTCCCCTCCATCCAGAGACAATCATGCTGCTGTGGTCCTTCATTGTGTCCATCTATGGGATTGGAGGCTTCCTGGGGAGCCTCTGCTGTGGCTACCTGACTACAAGATACAGGAAGTAAGTCTTCCTAGTAATAGCTCAAGAGCCCAAGTACGTCAAGTACAGGGAAATATCAAAGTGAATGAATAACCCTTTTCTTCTTGTTGAAGCAGTCTGATTGCAGACTAAATTGATCATGTATACTAGCACATCCAAGGCTTTCTACCAGCAAGATCTGCCAAGCTTTACAAACCCCCAGAATGGAGCTGAGTCTTCTGCTGTAACATGCTGTGTGCAGCTTCTTGAAAAGCCTGGAAAACAGTGTGCAGAAGACATTCTTATGTGACAAAGAGCCAGATTTCTACTTACATACAGTCTGCCTGGGGTGATGATGTTGTATCAAATATCTCTAAACTGTGAACACAACTGGAAAAATTAATTTCCCTGTAACTACACTGTAAAAGATACAGGCAGCACCAAAACAAATTACCTAAGAGAAATCTCTGTTCTTGGCAATACATTTTACTGCAAATCATTCCATTTTCTTTCTGGGTGGAAAGAAGATTCCTCTCCAGTCTGGTCTGTACCCACTGTCTGTGTGTAATACCACTAACTTCATTTGTGGAGAGACTGTCAAACTTATCTGCTTGATGTGATCCATTTAAAGATCTGCTCCACAACCCATTGATTTAGAGACCCCTCATGAGGGTCTCAGCAGACCATCTTAGCCTGCCTGCCACCGTGTTCTTTCCTATCAGGTAAGTGTCCCCAAGGAATTTCTTGTGGGACACTGCGTAATCCCACAGTCAGAAAGTCTCCCATGACTAGAAACAAAAATGAGCTCTCCCATGGATTATTTTGTGTGTGATAACCTGTATCACAGTATCTTAAACAGAGGATATCTGTGAATTCTTAATGTGTGCAAGTGGACTCTTGTCTAGCAAATAGCACAGCAAAACTGAGTGCAAAAGACTTTGACTTGATCCTGAGATGTGCTCAGGAACATACCAGCCCACGATTCATGCAGAGTGCTTTTTAAAGCATGAAGCACACCTCTGAAAACTGCTTTTTGCCATCTCCCAATACCTCAGGTCTTGCCTAGAGTGCCTTTAATACAATCCCTTCAAAAATTAGAGCCAAAATTCTTTCAGACATTTCTCTAACCAGCAGGAATGGTTCCACCATGCCTTTTGTCAGAGCAAAAATAGTCAAAAGAGATCCTCATTTCACACTAAATTCTCATGGTTTGGTATTGTTCTTTGTTTCAGAAAAAAGTGCCAGATTGTCACCAACCTGATCATGCTGGTAGCTGCACTTCTGATGGCCTTCAGTAAAACAGCCAAATCCTTTGAGATGATTCTGGCTGGACGCTTTCTTTATGGTGTTGGTACAGGTATGTGCCCATGACATTGTGCAGAACAAGCATCCTTGCTGTCCCAGGATTTTCTCTTCAGGCACTGCCATTCTTGGGTAATGATTTTAAAGAACCATGCAAATATACAAGGCCCATCTTAAAAATGAAAGTCAGCACCCCTTTGCAAGAAATTTGACTCCGAATATTGGAGTGAATGGAAACAGTGGAAGATAGGATTGAGTCAGGAATTTCAGTTTTTCTCAGTACTTTAACCGTTACTTATCCTCTTTTATCTTAAAGGGTTTTCTCTCAATATACATCCTCAGTATGTAGGAGAGATTTCACCCAAGAAGCTGCGTGGATTTTCAAACTCCACAGTTTCTGTTTTTCTGACACTGGGAAAACTCACAGGACAGGTTGTTGGACTACGGTAAATTCTTCTGTTTTTCTATCAAGTTGCACTAGAAGTAGTAGAAATCTTTCTATATCCTTAACCTCTCATCTGCTCGTTGTCTGAGAAACCCTCTCATCTTCTCCAAAACAGGGCTTATCTTCTGCCAGAAGAAAACTTTTGATCAAATTTGAGGCAAGCATAGTTTTAAATATAAGAGAAAGAAAACCAAATTACTCACAATCTGATTTCTTCTTCATGACACTCCCTTTCCACTAGGGGACTTCCCCTCAGAAATTTACTACAATTACATGAAAGTCTTAGCAAGACACTTCTGTCCTGCAGTCAAACCATGGTCAAAACAGTCTCATCAGCTCCTTAGACATCACACTGAATCCTAACGATCTTTAGAAGGTGTTTCAAGATGCCAAAGAAATTCCTAAAAATTGTCAGAAATAAAAATAGTCAGATTTGTGAAATTTGACAAATCATTGGTATGGATGTTTGCTCCATTGCACCCTTGACTGGAGTTTGAGCAATCCTCACTGCTCAGAAGTTCCTGAACATTGATAATTTTGTTTCACATGCGCTTTCCAGGGAGATTTTAGGAAGCGAAGCTTTGTGGCCATGGTTGTTAGCATCTAGTGGACTGTCAGCATTGGTTCAACTGGTTACTCTCCCATTTTTCCCTGATTCACCATCCTACCTCCTGATCCAGAAGGGTAATGAGGAAGCCTTCAGGAAAGGTAGAGTGCCTAATTTGCCACCTAATTCATGTGATGCAGTAGAATGCCAGCTTCTATAGAAGATAAGAAACCAGAACAGAGCTGTTCAGCACAGTGGTTACTACCATGGAGTAACACTAGAGGTAGTTCTGACTAAAACAGATGAGTTTCCTATAGCAAAACGTCTGTATTAACCTGAAAATTCACTCAGGCTAATTTAGTTCTGAAAAGACAGATGCATAACAGCATGTTTAATATGTCCCATTTGGGCAGTAACTATTTCTTTAAAGGAAATGGTTTGGGCAGTCCATTTCTTAAGAAATAAAATGTATATAAACGATTACTTTGTTTACAATTAAATCAACTCAGCTTTAGAAAGATATGCTATACTACAATCATGGGGGCAAAATTCTCCCCTTCTTGTTGACTCAGAATCGACTAGATGACAGAAGCAGACAACAAACTGGATACCAAGCACCTACATCAATGGACAGGCAGAATAGGGATTTAATGTAATCACTTATGATGGAGTTATTCTGGTAGAATAATGCACTCCACTCTCTCTCCCCAACAGCCATTAGGAAGCTCTGGGGGGAAGGAGACCACCAAGCAGAAATTGATGACATTATGAAGGAGAAGGTTGCAATGACGAGCACCAAAACCTTGCGTGTCCTTGAATTAATAAAAGAGCGATCTTTGCGCTGGCAGCTTTACATTTTGATGACTGTCATGACCACCTTGCAGCTCTGTGGAATCAATGCAGTTGAGTGCTCTCTTTATCCGAAGAACAATAAGTGGCACTAGGCAGCATTACAAAACCCTCCAAGTTTCTATTTCTTATACCAGCTTCGACTAAGAAACTCAGAATAATTTCAATTGAAGGGACGTTTGGAGGTCACGTGGTCCATTTCCCACTGCTCAGAGTAAAGTTACCTTCAAAGTTAGATCAAGCTGTTCAGGGTTTCAGCTGGCTGATGTTTGGAGGCCTGGAGATTCTGTGACTTCTCTTGGTTCCTGTTGCAGTGCTGAACCATTCTCTCTGTGAAGAATGTTTGTACGGTATGCAGTTAGAATCTCCCCTTGATGTCAGCTGTGTCCACTGCCTCTCATTCTTTCACTGTGCTCTCTTAGAAGAGTCTGGTTCCATCTTCCCTATACCCACCTGCAACTAGATCCCACCTTCTCTTCTCCAGGGTGAAGATATCTCAGCCTCTCTTCAAATGTCATGTGCCCCTGTCCATGAAGCACTTTGGTGTTACTCAGACCTGATCCAGTTTTTCAGTGTCTGCATTGCAGAGAGGGCCCCAAAACTTGACTGAGTCCTCCTGACTTTGATGCCACACGGGGAGGAATGAGCAAGTCCCTCAAGCTGCTGCCTATGCTTTTACTAACACAGACCTATACACAGTTATCCTTCACTCCCAAAAGGGCACAATTCACTTCCATACTTCCACCTTCACTAAGAGAGATGAACAGGGATGTGCATCACAATTGCTAAACTTTTCTTCACAGGTGCATTTCCTCTCTGCATTTTTCAGATATACTTCTATTCTTTTGAAGTATTCCATACAGCCAAGTTTGAAGAATATCTTATCCCATACGTGTCCCTGGGAGTTGGGCTGTGTGAATGCCTATCTTCTATACTGTGTGTAAGTCTTTGGAGACTGGATTTGAAGGAAAAATGTAATGTGGTCAACTGTGCTTTTCCTTTCTTATCAGTGGGCTCAGGAAAGTTTTGCATAACCTAAGACACATCTTCCTGTTTCTGTAAAACCACATGAAGGACAAAAGGCAGCTCTTTTCCATGACATCTTCAGAATAATTTTTATTCTGTAAAAATATTTTCTCATTCTGTTTCAATGAGTAACCATTAAATGAGAAAGCATGAGCAGACACAAGAGTCAGGGGCACAGCTCCAAAGGAACAGGAGTCTGGATTAGCTGCATCTGATGGTTGGCATTAGATGAGTGTACATGTGCATGTTCAATTTGATACATACCACCATGCAAGAAAGAAAACTGTCTAAAAACAGTCTAGTGTAGACTAATAAACAACAGCTTTGAAGCTAATAAATTCATCTGCAGTTCAGAGCCTCTCAGATGAAATAGATTTCCAACTACTATTCAGATAAGGCTTGTGAGAATGGCACATGTAAAGGGCAGGGATTTTTTCATTTGAGAACTGAGATTTATGACATGTTTTCTGCCTTTCAGAGTACCCTTATAGAGAGATTTGGGAGGAAGGTGCTGCTTTTTGGAGGATATACACTGATGTGTTCTGTGCTAGCACTCCTTACCATGACCCTGTCACTGCAGGTAAAGATATCGCAGCCTTCTGGCTACTTGCCCAGCATCAACCCACGTTTCTGGCCCTGCCTGATTATGAATAAGTACATGAATTGAAGTCAACGAAAGACAAAGAACTGTTATTCTTGCATGTATCTAACAGTTTGATATGACTGGTTTCTCACTTTCAGCACCAGTTCTTCTGGCTTCACTACTTCAGTGTTGTCTTGATCTTCCTATTCGTTGTCTTCTATGGAATTGGACCGTGTGAGTAAGAGAGAAAAATCTGCATCATATTGGTTGGCAACACAACTGGCAGGGAAAGAACAGACTAGTGTTGATAAAATTCTGGAAAGTAAGGAGGAAAGGGTAGACTGGTACGAGTGGGAGAAAGAAAAAGGATACAAACACCACCTTTTTTTTTTTTTTTTTGCTAATCCCAGGACCTTAATAACTTAAAGTAGACTATCACTTTCTCTGGTGGATTTAAGAAAGAAATTTCAGAACACTTTTAAAAATACTCAGCCAAAAGTAGGATTTTACGCATTGCCAGGTGAATGGTAGTAACCAACCCTTCATTACTCAGTGAGCTAGGATTTATACCCATCAACATACTTCAGGCAGAAATGACTAGAGGAGCCATAAGAGGCATTAACAATGGCTACCAATGCAATACGGAGCTGCACAGATGCACAGGCTTCAGGAAAAGGATTGCAGCATGTATGAGAGAAACCTGAAGTCCTAATCAGCAGCTGTAGCACCTTTCTGGAATCAAGGTCTTTCAGACCCATAGCAGACGTGATCTGTCAGCAGGACATCTGTTCTGCCTGGCATTTCCTACAGTTGCCACTGCAAAGATTTTCAGCAGGAGCAAGGTGCACTGAGGAATGAGGAAAACGAGTATACCTTGTGTTCTGCTTTTCTTTTTCAGCTGGAGCCACTGTAACCATCATGGTTGAAATCTTCAGCCAGTCATTCCGACCATCAGCCTTTCTGATTGTAGGCTGCATCAACTGGATGGGACTGTTTGTACTTGGGATGATTTTTCCACTGATAGTTGTAAGTCACTAACCAGAGTCCTCCCTCTAGGCTTATCCACTTCTGAAAGCTGACAGGGGGTAAATTACAGCAATAAATTGCAATGACTTGCAAAGCTTAGAGCTCTGTCTGAATGCCAAGTCTGCTCAGGAATACCCCTGACCTCTCCGAGAAGCAGCAGCTATACTCAGATCAAACATGGCCAGTAGAAACTCCCAGTGTGATACTCATTCAGGTTTGTGTATTGAACAAACCTTTGTATTTCCATTAGTAAGACACACACCCACGACTAAGGGCAATGAAATGGAAATTAGATTCTTACTTTTCTTAAAGTGTTTCTCATTTCTGCTTGCAGGATAACCTCGGTCCCTTCTGCTTCCTTATCTTTCTGGGAATCCTTGCTTTATCAGCAACTTTCATCTACCTGTACCTCCCTGAGACCAAGGGAAAGTCAATCATGGATATAAAGGCAGAGTTCAACAAGCTGAATTTTGGAAAAAAGGAAATCTCTGTTACAGAAAATAACTTCCCTAAGGATCAGTTGTTCTGCACCAAACTCTGAATGTTCAAAGGAGAAATCTGCGTTCTTTAGAAAGAAACAGAAAACAGTGTTGCAATAGAAATAAAAAGGAATCATTAAAAATAGAATGCAAGCTCTTCCATGTTTCTTTTTTTCCTTTTTTTTTTTTTAAATAAAATTAAATAATCTTTTTTCCTAATGCATTTTATAGTTCTAAAATATTTTGCTTGGAGTCCTGCTCCAAGATCATACATGTATGTGATACATTCCTTCTGGAGATGGAATGGGAACCTCAGTGGTGAATACCCAAGCGACTCTGGCAGAGAGGAGGACTGGCTGAGCTGTTATTGTTGTATGTAAAAGAGGTCCAGTGGTTCCTATAAAACAAAGCACACTCTCCAGAGCTTCTGTGGCATCCAAGGATCTGGTTTCCAGCCTAGCACATCAGCTTCTGGGAATTACATCAGACGTTTTCAGAAAAGAGTTTGTTTTGGAAATGTTTCCACTGTTACATAAGCAAGCTGCAAATAACTAGAGATTATGGTACCCAGTAGAAAAAAACAGGTTGTGAAGTTCTTTACAAATACAGACTAAGTTTTTCCAGGTGACCACTAACAACTACAGCACGCTGTGTGACTACACGCTTTGGATCATACCACTTGCTCTCAACAAATCACTGGAGAAGAGATTCGTGAATATTGCAGAAATCAGTTCCTCTCCTTACGGATGGAGCTGTCACATCAGTTTGTTTTTAATGCTTTGACATAGGATACATGCCCAGGAAAGCTATTTTTGGATTTTTCAGTGTTTTTAGAATGTTTCGGATGCAGGAGAGACTATCCACTAACACAGAGAAGGAATGCATTAGTAGCATATTTGTAACAAATCTGTCACAGCTCATGGAAGGTGTCCACAGTACACTCATGGGGATTTTCTGTTATGGATTACTCCCAGAATTCACAACTGAGGTATCCACTATATTTTTTAAAATAATGATGAGAACTGTGAGTGTGATTCCCTGACTGCAAGCAGCCAGCTTCCCCCCTACAAGCCTTACCTGTCTCCCCTTTGCACGTGCAGCCTGCAGAGGGCACATGCAGCCTGTTCCCTTATGAGGCATTCACACTCCTCTAGGTGCAAGCTACCAGTGACCATTTAAAGCTTCCTGGCAAGCTTTCTTTTACAGCAGGGTGAGCAGTCTAGTGTGTGTAAGGAGTAAGGTTGTAAACAATGTGAACTGAAAGAAAGAAAACCTTCCTGCAATTAAAGATGCCTAAATTCACTGTTAGCACAACTATAAGCAAGGGTAACACTGCAGAATCGTTCATAGGGGAGCTCACCCAGCAGTTACCAAAAGCAATGGAACAACCATTGGACTAGATGATCTTGTAGGTCCTTTCCATCCTAATGAATCTATGAAACCAGCACAGGAATGTCTGGGTACTCAAGTGTTTTCTTCATTCAGACATGTGCCTGTGCAACGAGCTGTTTATCAGCAGTATCTCCTCTAAACTGATATACCTAATGACTCACCAATTTTTAGCCTTCCCTTTCTGTAGATTTCAGGAACTTGCTTGATGTTAGTTAGTTATGTCAAGGTCTTAAACATTTAGAGTACTTTAACTATGTATGTGATGCCATTCCATGTAGGCCTTTATCAGACACTGGGTGTGTGGGGGGGTATGTATTTATGCATACATGTGCATCCCTGAACACATCCAAGAACCTAACGGGGAGCAAGCTTCACTCTAACTTTCTTGTTTAGTCATGCTGAATACTCAACTACCTTTAGTCTACAGGTTTTATCTGGAGAAAAGTGGAAGATGCCAAAAGATCAAAACTGGGGAAGATTTGAAGGGTCCCAAAGTAGTCTGTCTTGTGCCCAGACTCAGTTAATACTTCCACGAATGACTCAGTGGGCTGAAATCTGCAGGTTATAGTAGCTTGTCTGCACAGGATGCAGAGTAAGAATCTTCTTGAGTCAAGAAATTTTATTTCAGTAGCTGATTAAATACTACTGCATTTAAGAAGAAAATATTAAAATGCACAAATGTCAAGATATAATTCATTAAAGAGCTAAGGATTGGAGGAGGTATTACGGATTGCAACAAAAATGAGAATTATAATGATGCGTGAGCATAGGGAAATCTCATTTGTTGTGCACCAGATCAGAGATAGCATCATATCAGTGCTCCTGTGCCACTTCCAGCAAAGCATTGGGTTCAAAAGCAGTGTAGAAGCTTCCAAATGCTTCGTTCGCTCGGGCTCCACACTGACAGCTGCTTACGCCATGCAGAACCTGGCTGGATACTCCTAAGTGAGATTTCTGTAGCTAGACATTGTGAAGCACAACTGTGTTTATTTTGCAGCTCAGAAATGCCCAATTTGAACATGGATTTGGACTGGGCAAGCTTTCAGCCTCCTGCGTGACAGCACTCTGGGGATGCTGTCCCTCAAGAGCACCCAAGAAACTCTTTGAACATCTTGTGAGGGAAGGAAGGTTTCACCAGGTGCCACCTTCTCCTCCACTGGGGATCGGTGGAGGTTCTAACCGACACACATTGCAGTAATGAGCAGTGCTGGGATGGTTAATGGTACTGGCCTTTCACTGACCAGTGAGAAATCGATTGCTTTGTGGTTACAGATTGAGAAAGTCAATTATGTGGCTGGGTGTCCTCATCAAATTGAAATCTTGCTTCGGAGATAGAAAGCCAAAAGACGTGAAGAAGAATTACTGCACTGAGCCTCTTCCAGGCAGATTGCTTGATATCTAATAAAGCATTCCTCTTTCTCTGGGGCCAGTAACAGAACTCAGAGCAGTCAGCCTATCTCCTTAAACACGCAGAAAATCAATCTCTGCCATGTTTGACTGAAGTTAGCTATCTCAGAGTAGTCAGAAGAATGTTCTAGGCTTGTATAAGCCTTATTTCCACAGAAAAGAGGCTAAACTACAAATGGAGATTTTTTTTATTCCTCAACACATGCAGGAACATAATGGACTATTTCTGTGAAGAGGATGTGTTCTACCCCTCTTCAAAAAAAAAAAAAAGTTTTTATAAGTCATCAATCTAGCAAACAAGTACTTGCTGTTTGGGGGAGGGAGATTGTCAGCTGGCTGTTCTTGCATAACAGCTCCTGAATATAAAGCTAGAGGCCAGGGCTGGGATGCAGCTGGAGCAGGTTTGTGCATCAGGGTGGAAGGGACATGTAATGGGACCTAGAAATATACAGGGAACAACAAAGATTTTTTTTTAAGTGGACACGCAAACTCCTTCATAACAAAGGAGACAATAGGAAAAGAGGAGAGTCTTGCAGTTATGGCAGAGAGAAGGAAAGGATTAGGGTGGGATGGAATGCAGAGCTTTCCTCTCACAGGAAATGGTACCATTTGAAAAATCCTGATTTTAATTATTTTATTTTTTTTTACAAATAGACTTTTGGTTTACCATCTACTGGAAAAAAGAAAACCCTGCTTCAACAGACATTTTCAGACCACACTAAGGAGATAATGCTGGTGGTTAATATTTCAGTCTGGCTTATTTCCTAACAATAACCTGCTTCTGGGATAGATGTTTGAAGGCATGAACATACAGACATTCAGCATACAGCTCGCTGGGACATGGGGTGTCCAGCTGGGGAGAGCAGCCTGAGGAAGTGGTACCTCAGCAGGATCCCCTCTGTTCGTCCTGTACTGCTGTGTGCTCTGCTGTACCTTGCACCCAAACAAGCTGTAAATGACAGCCAAGGCTAATTACCCAGACAATCCCTGGTACTCAGACTAGCTTGTTTTAGCAAGAGGGTTAATTGCTGCTGAGTTCCAGTGATGCACTGCTAATAAACGTGGGTAATAGCAGAAGCCAGATGGATGCCAAAGGAACTGATCCCCGGATTCCCCAGTGCGTGGACCTGACACTATGTATTAGCAGCAGGGGAGACTGCAGGCTGCTCGTTAATGTTAACATAGATACTTTCTTCCAGTTTTCCTGCTATCAAGAACAAAAGTAGGATTGAGCTGTATTTTGTTTAATGAGGGGAATGTTGATCTAGACCTCGTCTGTGTCAGTTCACATTCTCTTCAGCAGGGAAGACTGCAGCAGGAGCCAGTGAGGTGCAAAATCTCTCTGGAATGTGGGGTTGGAGCAGTGTGATTGCCAACCCTCAGTGGCATTCACTGTTCCCACACAGGCAGAAAGAGCCTGCTGCCTTGGAGGGATTCTGGGTGTACTGCAGGTCACCAGGCTCCTGGAGTACCCAAAATTCCCTCCCAAAACACACAGTCAGTAAAGACAATACCGCAAGGTTCTCTTTCTAACGGTGTACTCGGGCAGAGCATCCAGAATCCACATTCCAGTATGCACTTGGGCACAGCAGGGCTGATCTACGGTGGCCAGCATTCACTGCAAGGTCACCATTTGCCAGACGCTGAGCGTTCCTCTGATTCACTGCTCTGGAGCAAACATCTCTGTGTGCCTCCTGCCCTATTTTCAGCACTGTCTGCTTACATAGCAAACTCCAGATCACCCATGGCTTTTGGGGTGTTGTTTTTTAGTGGTTTTTTTTTATGGGTGTCTTAGGATTCATGCATGTTTGGGTACACAAGGTGAGTACCTGCTGCCAGCCAGCCACAGGCAGTTGCTCACACCTGGAAGGAGCAGCATGAGGTCCATTTTTCACTCCCACAGTTATCTCTATCCAGCTAGAGCAGTTAGTAGGAACCAAGACTCTCAAGACAAAACAGCACAGTGTCCTTGTTTGGGCCCTTATCACAGCAGTGAATGTCTTGGAAAAGACTTCAAATCTATAAACTAAGATGCTAACACATGATAACCTTGGATGTGGTAAGTAAGACTGGAAAGACAAAGACTTCAAGACAAAGACAGAAGGCATTGAAGGATCCGCGCTGCAAGATAACTTGATAAAAGCAAGAGTTACAGTATTTGCTTTCTTGAAAGTGGTAAAAAGCATCGACAAGTACTTGGGACTGACTGTAATTATGAGCTGCTAGTCCTTTTAGCTAAGAAAACAGCCATTCTGCATAAAATGGAAGAATTGTAATGACAGTGCATACCTCCAAATGACATACCATGGGAGTGTGGCTGTACTTCAAACATTCTCATCTTTGTGACTTACAGAAAGATATTTATGAGGCCTGAGATTCCTAAGAAGTATATACAGGAGAAATTCAAAAGCATACATGATAGGCATACAACTATTTTCCTAGCAGTTCAGGTACACAGATATCTTCTGGGATTTTCAAAGCTTTTCCAAATGTGGCAAAGGAGGACAGCACTCCTTTTCTCTTTCTTCCAAATGTACCTAGAAATACAGATCTCTCCTGACTGGGGGAAGTCCTTCAGTAGCTCCACGGACCTTTGTGCTATATGCTTTCTTTACAGCACTGGGAAGACAGGAGAGCAGGAGAACAAAGTCTACTCCAAATTGCTTTGTTGCCTGCTAAACAAACAGCTGAAAATATCATCTGACAGTGGCTCACACAGCTACTTATCTGACATGACTTTCCACACAACGTTAAACCTGTCAATCCCAAACTGTAATCCAGTGTTTTTCTGCTGACGTTCTTCTTGAAGATGCTAAATGCCCAACGAGCAGGGCAGCCCTTCCATTACAAAAAGGGAAGGAGCAACTGCATGAGCTGCCAAGTCCAAATTCCATCTCAGTTAAAATTACCGAGGCTCAGACACCATATGTACCACAGATCTCATGTGTGCACAAATGGGGACCTGTACAGTTGAGAATCTCATGTTACATTTGAGAATCTGGCTGAGATGAGAGGGAGCTTTCTCAGATATTCCTCATAGAAGCTTCTCTTTAAAGCAATGCAGTCTTCTGTTTGAAGATGAACTCTCCACGCAGGCACACCTGGGCATACTGGGCAGCCTGGCCAAGCTTAAACAGATCTGTCTGGACCTGACTTCAAAATGTATTGTAATGTAAGTAAAGATGTGGCTATCAATGTGGATATAGGCCTCCCTTCACAAGGAGGAAGACAGGACTGCCTTAGTTTTTGAAATGCCTGGACTGCAGCCCAGGTCCACCTTAGATGTAAGTACACGGACATCTAGCTGCTTTGCAGGAACACGTGTGCTGACAGAGAGCCTCAGAGCTCAGAACAGGCAGAGGGAGTAAGTGGAAAAACCCACTGTCCACTGCTCTGCCCTCCCCTTTTCATCCACAGAACGATTTGCAATGACATGAAGATTAGAGCACAGCTCAAAACGAGGGAGACGCACAGTGAGCCATTCCCAGATGTCAAAGTGGTGAATTATGAAAGGAAGATTTCCATATAAATATTTATTATTCAAGCCCTAGGTCAGATAATATAATTTGTTTCCAAAGTCAAACAGATTGAATACAGATCTGTTTCCTGAACCTCTTTTAAAAACAACACCAATATTAAAAAAACCACAATACACCTGATTTCTATTTATTTTCTTCTGGAATTACAACCCCATCTCACCCCTATTAGAAGCTCTATTGTGAACATCCCATTTTGTCCCTATCACAGCTTTGCTTTGCAGCCAGCAGTTTCTAAATAAAAGCCCCTGCCTCAACCTGCAAGAAGAGGTTTCTGGAGACAACACGTGGAAGCCCCTCTGTGAATCAACCAACCAAACAAGGTGCTTCTCAAATCTAAATACAACGTATCTTACAAAATATAGTTCATTCCTAAGCAAAGCCTTGGAGAGCTGAGCCTTGAGAAAAGGAAGGCATGGTGCCAGGTACATACTCTCGTCAGCTTTGCTCTTAGGCAGTGGTTACGTAGCCCCAAATGCAGCAGCCCCCTAGCTGAGGAGGCAGCTCCCTTCTCCAGAAAGGAGTCTGCCACCTTCATAGAGACACCAGGACAAAGAATTACACCCCTGTTTTCTGATGCCTTCTTGGCTCCTTCTCCCTGGCCCAATTGCTCTGTGACTTGGTGCAATAGCTCTGGTTTTGACTGCAATGAAGCCAAGCTTGTACAAGTGCAACCAGAGATTTCCCCAGCCCTGCTCTTTGCAGATAGTCTCCGTGAAAGACTTCAGCCTGCCTAACGTCTCTTCAGAACTCTTTCTGTGCTACATACCTTCTGAGTTATTTTCAGAGCACCCAAACACTGAACCGTATGTTCCTAAGGTAACAGAGAGGAAGCACCATGGAGATCACCTCTACCTGTTAACAGCCTTGCTTTATACTCTCTAATAAGGAATGTTTTTCTTCGTGTGAATGCAGCACATCATCAGAAAGCTGTAAAATATGAAGTATTTCAGTTTCCTTCATCTTTAGAAGCCATGAAAATACTAAGAGCCAAGGGGATGAACCTGCAGGTTTCTCTCCATTGTGTGAGCAACATGAGCCAGCAACATGAGCTGCATGCCAGCCTGAGCCGCTCCAAATAGCATCCTGCACTCTTTGTGTCTGCGTGTGCCCACATGTGCAACGCAGATGTACGGTCAAGCTTTTTGCAGATGCATTCAAACTTTGTTAAAAGTTCATGCGTCTGATTCCTGCCTGCAAACGGTCCGCGCAGGGCGGTTTCTGGCCCCGATTCCCCTCTGCCTTCCCGTGAGTCACTCCGAGCAGCTCAGGCAGTGCAGGGTGCTCTCCGCAGCCTACGTGCGCCGCATCACAGCATCTCCGGCACAGAGCAGGCTCGGCTCAGCCTGCCTCACCGCCCAATGGACTCACACCGTGTCATTTCGGAAAAAAAAAACAAACTCTTTCTACCTTTTTCTTTTTTTTTTTTCCAGTAGAAAAATACGGTTTGAAGGTGGAAATGAGTTCGAGATCACCTGCAGTCGGACTGAAGAACATCAGAGAATAATTATCATGCTCACAAGTCAAGTTTTCCCTCGCACTGTGTTAAAGTTAAAAGAAAATGCGCAAATGGCTTGATTTTTCGAAAGGAAAAAAACGCTTCATGCATCAATCAGGGCTAATCTCCCCTATCGCAGAACCCGCGCTCGTATGGGGCAGCGTGCGAGCCGGCCGGGGCCCAGCTCCGGGGTGCAGCCAATAACGCACGCTCGAAATACGCTCGACATCGTAACACTGAGCAGGAATAAAGGCAGAAAGCGGGAGCCGGACCCTGATTAAGGGGGGGCCGCCGTCCGCCGCGAGGCTCTGCGGAGGGCACATCCCCCTCCCCGCCCCGCGGGGCGCGGCCCCTTTAAGGGCGGCGCGGCGCAGCCCCGCGCGCACTCTGAGCACCGCCGCCGCTCGCAGCGCTCCGCTCGTGTCCGCTCGCAGCCCCGCGCCGCCATCATGCCGATGTTCACCATCCACACCAACGTCTGCAAGGACGCCGTGCCCGACAGCCTGATGGGCGAGCTCACCCAGCAGCTCGCCAAGGCCACCGGCAAGCCCGCGCAGGTGAGCCCGAGGGGATTGGGGGGGAGGCGGGTGGAGGAGCGCGGGGTCGCTCCCCGGGGCCGCGTGGGTGATGCGTGGAAAGGGGCGGGGGGGGGGGAGCAATCACGGCCCGGCAGTAGTGCCCCGCAGCTCCGCGTGGCCGTGGGGCTCAGAGCACGGCTCGGGGGCGGTGCGCGTGTGCTCCCCCACGGGCTCAGGGGACGTGGAGGGCGGTCCCTGAGCCCGGCACGGCGCGCAATAGCGTAACGCCCGGTGCTGTTAAATCTGGTGCCCGCAGCGACCAGAGGGACGTGGGTTATCCCGTGCCTGCTCTGTCTCGTTGCAGTACATAGCTGTGCACATCGTACCTGATCAGATGATGTCCTTCGGGGGCTCCACGGATCCCTGCGCTCTCTGCAGCCTCTACAGCATCGGTAAAATCGGAGGGCAGCAGAACAAGACGTACACCAAGCTCCTGTGCGATATGATCGCGAAGCACTTGCACGTATCTGCAGACAGGTAGGGCTGGGATGTGACCCTTCCCATCCCTTGCTCAGGGACTGCTTTGGAAACTTCATTTGGAAAATGTAAAACAGCCAGGAATAAGTGCTCAGAAGAATACAAAGTAATCTCTTGCAGCTCTTCATCTGCACTTAAAATATTGTCGCCTACATCTTTCCCTTGAGAGCTCTCCGCTGCTCAGCAGGTTCCTGCAGGGAAGGCCGCCTGAGCACTAGCAAATGGAGGAGTCCATAAGGTAGATTCATTTGCTCCTTGGGGTGCGATGTTTCCTCACAATGGGGCCTGAAAGCACGAGGGAGGAGCAGCAGCAGGCTGGAGCTCACAGGCAAGCAGGAACTAGCAGGCTGCACGCAGCTCCCTCGTGCATGGGGAGAGCTTTGGGCAGTACCCGCATGCAGCAGTGGCAGGCAGGAGGACCGGCCTGCTGCCACTTGTATCCCCATGCTGGAAGGGAGAACCACAGAGCCAGGGCCCGCTGGACTGTGTTGGTCTGGTGTGCAAGACTGCGGTGCTCTGAAACAAGAGGTTGGTCTCTGGAATTCTGGACAGGGCTGCTCCCCAAAAGGTGCCTGAGTTGCTCCTGGCTGGAGAAGAGCTTGTATTTAATAGAAAGTGCAGCTCCAGGGCTGTCAGCTGATGGAGGCTCAGTCACACTCCAGGTTCCAGTAAAAACTTTTGTTTCTGGGAGGCAGGAGGCACTCCCCTGTATCCTGTTGCCTTGTCTCACTCACGGCTTACACAAACTACTTAATGAGTCTCTTTTTGCGTATTCTGTGCCTCTTCTGCAGGGTGTACATCAACTACTTCGACATAAACGCTGCCAACGTGGGCTGGAACGGTTCCACCTTTGCGTAGAGCTCTCCCTCCTGCGCCCAGAGGCCGCTCCCAGACCTCCCCTTAGAGACCACCGCACAGACCCCCGTGCTCTCACAGATGGATGGCTCCTTGTTAGCGTGTTCAATACTGCTGCTTCAACATTCCTCCGTTTTCTCTGCGTAGAAAACAAATAAAGATTTAGAAATAAGCTGTCTGCTGCGTGGCCTTCGGTTGGGGCTGGGTGATCGCTGTTGTTAAAACAGAGGGACGTGGGTTTGTTTCCACACGTCCGCAGGTACACTGGGTGGAGGGAGTGTGGCTGATTTTAACTCGCTGCGCTCCAGGGCTGCGCTTAGGCTTCTCTGTTGCCTTAGACATCCTTAGGCCGCCCTAAGCACCGCGCTGTGGGATGCTGTGCCCACGGCCTCGAGGTCCCCTCAGCCTCCATTCCTCTTCCCGCCACCCCCTCAGCCGCCATCTTAGCTCCACCCCCCCTTCTCAGCCGCCATTTTGGCTCCGCCCCGTCCCGCCCTTCTGGAGTCTTCCTCCGCGCGGTGCTCGTGACGCCATCTCAGCGCGCCCCGCCCGCGGCCATGGCGCTGTTCGCCGTCCACAGGTGAGCGGCGCGGCGTGGGGCCGGGCCTGGGGGCCGCGCGTGGCGGGCTGACTGTCGGCCGTTTCAGGTACGCCGGAGAGGAGGAGGAAGAGGAGGCGGAGGATGAAGCGCAGGAGGAGCGGGCTCGGGCTCTGCTGGAGCGCCTCCGCGAGCAGGCGAAGGCCCGGCAGCTGAGGCGGCAGCGGGAGCTCGGCGGGGCGGCGGAGGGGGAATGCGGCGCCGGGAGGGTGAGGAACGAGCGCGTGGGCGGCAGCGCGGCCCTGAAGAGGAGGAGAGACGGAGAGCGGGGCCCTGCGGCAGGTAACGGCGGCACCTCCGGGCACCCCGCGGGCTCTGCCCGACGGGAAACGCTGTTATCTGTTCCCCAAGTCATTCCTCCTCTGGCGGAAAACCCAGTATCGCAGCTCGGTGTAGTGTGAGGGCTGCGTGTCAGCACGGCTCTCAGCTGCCCCCCCGTGACACCGAAGCAGCGTTTGGCTCCTGTGCTTGAGTTCAGGGAAAAGCTTGCCAGTTGGAAAACAGTCCCTGTGCCCCTTTTCCGTGGCACGCTGTGATCTGTAGCTCTGTGTTTCTGTTATCTAGTTGCTGAAGGAGACAATGAACAACAGGGAGACGGGAGCAACCTTAAAAATAAATCCTCTAAAAGGAAGAAGAAGGATGAGAGAACTGAAGGGGATGAAACTAAGAAGAAAGAGAGCAGTGAAGGATCGGGAGAAAGCCAAACCGCAGAGGAGGAGCTGCCCTCAGCTGCCCTGGGGGAAGAAGCACATCCACCACCCTCCAGCCTCATGATTCTTGGAGACTATGACATAAAGCCTGTGCAGAAGGTAACTGCCTTGCTGAATCTTGATAACTGGGAATGGAGGGGCACCTTACAGCATATATTTGGTGTATGGCTTTGCCTGTTTGGTGGCAGAAACACTTCGTTACTCTCTTTAACTCTCACCTCAGGTACAGCCCTTCTTGCCGCAGTGGCTTGCTCAACCCAAGCTAGTGCAAAAACGTATCAAAGAAAACCTAATTCCAATCGGAGATGTCCCAGGAATTCATCCCAAGCTGTTGAAAAAGCTGCAAATGAATGGAATAGAGTCCTTTTTTCCAGGTACCTTGGTAGTGCTCTTCTTTCTCTAAACTCATTTACACGTTTCTTTCACTGTTGCTGTATGCTTTTTGTAGTCCAGGAGATCAAGGGTAAAACAAAAGCAAACTTAATGCATTAATGAAATCAGTTTTGAACTTTCACTTCCATAACGTGTGTGCTAGTAATTGAAGGCTGTTGTGTAGTCTTAAGTGCAACTACACAGAATGTATGTTTTGAAGTAATAGCTCACAGCAGCCAAAAGAGGGAGATCTTGCTTTTGTCATTCCACTTTTTCTACTTTGTTCCCTGGCTGCTAAACCTCACACATAAAACAAGGTTGCTGGTTTGCAAGGACCAGTTGTGGGGCAGGGAAAGAAGAGAGCTGGCAGCCAGAGCTGCTGTTTTTACACGACTGTTTGCTTCAGTCCTTGTATACTCTCTTGCAACAAACTTGAATGACTTCAAAGCCTATGAAAAGAGTTCGTTTTGCTCCTTGGCAGATAATACTGATGTGCCCTGATGCAAATCTTGTGATTATGTAAGAATAGTTTGTACTTTAGCATCCTAGCATGAATACAACAGTATGGGCATGAGTTGAAAACAGTATTTAACAAAGTAACATCTATTGTGAGCAAAAGAAATAGTTGAATCCTTGGAGAAGGAGATCTCAACTCTCAGTGCTAAGCTCACAAATGAAAAAAGAGCTGTGGAGAAAACAGCATCTGTACTGGTTTTAATTCTTCCTGTCTTACGTTTGTAGCAGCAACAGCACAGACGTGGAAACAGATTCATTGTATAAAGCATTGATTTCCTAGATAAACTAGTCCTGGTCTAGAGAATTAACCCTGTTGTTTCCATTTTTGTTCAGTCCAGGCAGAGGTGATACCTGCTGTTCTGCAGAGTGCATCCAATGGGTATTTGATGGGGCAGGGAGGGTACCGCCCCAAAGACATCTGCGTCTCAGCACCCACTGGCAGTGGTAAAACACTGTCCTTTGTCATACCGATAGTACAGGTGAGTTTACTACCAACAAAATACCTGTGTGGAAAACATTGAGGTTGGTTTTGTTCAAGCACAATTTGAATGTAAAAGCAGGTGAGAAAGCCAAGAAATTTGTGAATGCAAATCAGCAGGGTTTTTTTGCTCAGAGCTGTCTGAAGGATCTGCATGAGTCCATGTGTGCTCACTGCACTTCCACAGACCATAGATAAAGCATGAGGAGTTGAGAGGACGTGGGGGAGTGAAACAGAAATGTGAAACTCTGGGAGGACCTGATATGTCCTCCCAGTCTGTTCTCACTAGCTTAAAGAAGCTCTTTCTCACCCCATTGCTGTCAGGGAATCATTTGCCCTTTGTTCTTACAGGTTCTGCTGGATCGGGTGGTTTGCCAAGTACGAGCTCTGGTTGTTCTGCCTACAAAGGAGCTGGCACAACAGGTACACAGCTCTTCACCTCTCTTGCTGAGCAGGACTGGGCTGAATAGAGGGCTAATGCAGTAAATATTTGCATGTCTCTTCAGGGAAGCAGGCTGAATGCTCTCAGTGGGACTGATGTTAATGTGAAGTGTCAGTTTCACTGATGTTCTTGCAGCTAACAAAGCCCATTTCTTTGCAGGTGAGTAAAGTGTTCAACGTTTATGCTGATGGGACAGGTCTGAAGGTTGTATTGATTACTGGCCAGAAATCTTTCGCAAAGGAGCAAGAAATGCTTGTCCAGAAAAAGTAGGTGAAGTGGTCTTTTGATAAGGTTTATAGAGATTGTAAGCTCTTTAATCTCCACAAGCAGAGGTCAAAATACAAACTGTTATATTGCATCATCATGCAGTAAGGATTTTGGATAGCAGGTTTATATGCTAGATGGTGGCTCTGGCTTTGCCCTGGTGCCTGCTATGATTCCTTCTTGTGGCTGTTATTAGATTTGTAGGGCTTTTCACTGGCTGAGTAGAATGCAAGCACTTACTGTGTGCCCACAGGAACAAATGTCTGGTACAGCTTTTTGCTGCAGTTTTAATTAAGTGCTTTTTCTCAAGTGCAATGAGGAATGTTACGTGTTGATACTGAGGTGGTACACTGGAGAATAGGGTTTAGTGTCCACTATTGTTTTTCTTTGCTGGTAAATTACGTATTTGAATTGTATTACTGTAAGCGAAAAAGCATTGGGGAAATCAGCCTTCTCACCAAGGATCTTTGTTATGTGCTTTACAGTGCAGGGAGAAACTTAACTGATGAGCTGCTTGTTCTTTCAGGGTGACAGGCTACTGCAGCCTTGCTGATATTATTGTGGCTACACCAGGGCGGCTCGCAGATCACATTAGCAAGACCCCAGGGTTCAACCTGACACAGCTTCGCTTCCTGGTGAGTCGGCTCCCCCACCTCCCTTCTCAGGGCACAGTCTGCTGGGTCTGTAACTCTTGCTTTGTTCTTGTGTGGTGCATAAATGCATCGCTGTTGGAGCTGTTGTATGTACTTGGTCTGCTCAGGCAGCTGCCTTAAGGTGAGAAGTTCTGTTCCAGCCCGTGACACTTGCCCTTGCAGACACAAACTTGGAATAAACCCTGGAAAAAAACAAACCTTTTATTTTTTAAATAGCTGAATTGATGGAGTTTGAAGTTAATTCCACCGTGCTGGAATCTGTACAGAGACATAGCTGCCATCCTAACTAAGATTTGAGGAGTTTTCTCTCTTAAATAGAACCGTGTCTTTGCATAAGTGCAAATGAACTTGTGTGTAGTTTGAGTGTGAGCAACTGAAATGAAAGCAGAATTCAGTTTGGGGTAGAAAGGTCTGCCTTCATTCGAGAGAAGATGGGCAGAGTAAGAATTTCTGTTGCATAGAAGCTTCCATACACCTTGAATTCTGGCTTACTGTTGTAGATTTAAAAACACAAAGAAAAGCTGCCAAGTTCAGGATAGCATTTAACAAAGTGTTGTTGTTTTTTTTTGTCTGTATGAATTCAGATCATAGATGAAGCTGACCGTATGATTGATGACATGCACCAGAACTGGCTGAACCAACTTGTCAGCGCTGCGTTCCAAGCAGAAAATGATGCTGGTTCTAATACACTTTTCCAGAGGACCAAACCAGGGCCTGTAACAGCAGCTGGGTAAGCTGCTAACTGCATTTCTTTGAACTGTTTGCAAGGATACTTAGAGAGACGTCTGTCAAAGTGAGGCAGCTACTTCTTCAAAGCTTGAAAAAGCAGGCAGTGAGCAGTGGGTGTTAAAGGATGTCTTTTAGGCTGAAATCTAAGTATTGTCTTCTTCAGGCGTTCCTTAACTAGACAAAAGCAGCATCAAAAGGTGGCAAGTACTGCGAGTCTCTGAATGTGGTATTGCCCTCTGGCAAACTGAGTAACTGGGAGGAAAATGCTGAGCTGGGTATGTGCTCTTTTCAAGCGTGACAGAGTTGCAGCAGAAACTGAGATGAGCAGTGAAGGAAGGAAGTGACTGGGATTGGGGCGGGGGTGACTGGGGTGTGAGGATGTGTGCCAAGGTAACAAATGGGGGTTGTGCTATTGACTTGAGAGTGCTGATCCAGTTCCATCTGTGAACTGTACTCCTAAACAAGAACGGGAAACATCTAACCAGCAGGGCCCAGAGAGGGAAAAGGGTGTCAAAAAGTTAATTACTTCCCTTACAACATCAACTGAAAGCGCATGTGTGGGAATACCTTTGCCCTATCCTCAGAGTTCAGTTTCCGTATGCTGTTTATTTCAGCTGCTGTTACCCCCAGATACCCTTACAGAAACTGCTGTTTTCAGCTACGCTGACCCAGGACCCAGAGAAGCTGCAGCAGCTGGGTTTGTTTCAGCCTCGCCTCTTCACATCTGTCTATTCTGAGAGAAAAGCACTCCAAGATGGAACAGAGATGGATCAAGATGCTGAAGAGAAGTACACACTCCCTGAGGGGCTATCGGTATGATACGAGTTCTCTTGCAACCATAAAAGTCACATAGTTGGTAGCTGCTGGAAAAAAGAAGGTGCTTGAATAAGGTACACTTCGAGATTAGTTTAACTCTGGGGTATCTAGTGATGAGTGTAGCCTGTAAACTGATAACGCCTTTCTAAACTGATACGCCTTTCCTTTTATGCTTTGTGTTACAGAGATGCTGAAAGAAAGTGGCTTTGGGAGTATTTGAGCCAAGGCAGAGCTCTTTGAGTCACATCTGTTTTCTCATTACTGTTTGGTTAGGGCTGTAATTCTTTAAAATTAAACTCTTCATACAGAATTGAGTTTGCTTGCAGAAGGGAGTGGAGATAAGAAGTAATGTAGCATTTCTCAACTGCCCATCTCAGGTTATATTTTACGTATGTATGTATAACATGCATTGTGAGGCATGTGAGTACAGATCGATGTGTAGACAAGAAGGCAGTGCGTGCTCTTACTTGCCACAGAGAAGTGAGAGCTCTGGAACAACATAGATCTCCTGCCTCTGCCCTGTGCTGTGTTGCTGTGACTTGTTCTGAAGGGGTGGCACTGGGGGATCTGGTTTTGTTGCTGTTGCAAAACATCCGAGCCTGTGTAGGTTATGGACAGGTAGTAAGTTTCAGGGAAGATAGCTTTGGCAAGAAGTAACTCTGTCTCTGAACTTCTTCCCTGACCACTGCAGCAAAGCTACGTGCCTTGTGACCTCAATTCCAAGCCTTTGCTCCTCTTGCATTTCATGCTGACAATGAAGTTCACCCGCGTGTTGTGTTTTACCAACTCCAGAGAGGCTTCTCACAGGTGAATATGTTCATGAGGATGTTTGGCAGACGCCTGCCATGGTTTTATTTCAGTTAGGTAGTGACAGTTCCTGTGCCATTCCCCTGCAGACTGTTCCTGCTTGTTCAGGCTTTTGGTGGAATCACTGTGGCTGAATTTTCTTCTCGGTTACCTCCAAACGAGAGACGAAGAACCATGAAGGAGTTTGAACAAGGAAAGATACAACTGTGAGTACTTCAAATGAGTTTCCTGTAAGTCTTAGGCCATATACTGTATCTTCTGTGAAAAAGCTAGTTAGAATCAAGAGGAAATTCAAACGGGGCTCCCCTGTAAAACAGAGCATGCAGGAATCAGCTTGAAAAATGGGCATGAGACCTGGCCCAGTCACACTGGCAGACAGATTTACTTCTGTCTGTAACTACGATTCGCTTTGTGATGTTCATAACTGTGTTGGGATTGCATCTATGGAACGTCCCCAGAAGGAAGCTCAGTGTTTATTGTCTGGGTTTCCTTTTTGTCCAAACCCTGCACTTAAATTCTTCCTCGATTGCTGGCAGACACATCACTGCATTCAGTGCCTTTAAGGAGTGCTCGGATGGTTTAAGGGTTTGTAACCTCTGGGAGCTGTGTGGCTCAGTGCTGCATGCTTGGAGAGCCTGGAAATGCCCTGTAGCTTTTCATCTGTGACTGCGGAGGTGCTTAGATCAGGCAGCTAATGCCAATGTGTGATTTACAGTGCTGTTTTAATGCTTGCAGCTCAGAGTGTGACTGCCTGCCTAACAGAGGCTAGCAGTAGTTGTGCTGTGTTCAGTTGTTCTGTACGTGTTTGTGCAATGGCAGAGATGTCACCTGAAAACAACTGTATGTACATTTGAAACCAGGTTAATCAGCACAGATGCCACTGCTCGAGGGATTGACATTAAAGGAGTGAATTGTGTAATAAACTATGACACGCCTCAGTTCATCAGGACATACGTCCACCGGTAAGACGAGCAGGAACAAAAGGAGGGTGTTCGAGCTTGGTGTTCCCTGAAACGCTTTGTATAAGCAACGTGCACTTAAAGGGAGTTTCAGCTATGGATTTTTTTAACTTCAGTGTACAACTGACTTTCAAACAGAAGCTAATTCATGGCATCGTGAGAGCAGTGTTGCATTAAAACGGAAACCTAGCACCCTGTTGGGTAAAATGTATTTTACAGGAGCTCGAAACATTGTCCCGGGCAGCATCAAGTTGGGTTTCTGGATGCTCAGAACACTGCAGAGTCTCAGCAGCTGTAATTGAACTCTGGAAACGTTCATCCTTTGCAACCCATGGCTAGCCCTGTTAAACATAAAAATCAAGACTTTCTCCTAAATCTGGGGAGCTTCACAGTCAGAATCCTGCAGCTGATAATGGCAGTGACTGAACTGATGTGATGTTCCTTCTGATTTCAGTGTTGGAAGAACAGCTCGTGCAGGAAAAGCAGGCTTAGCTTTCAGCATGGTCCTCCGAATCCAGGTGTGTCATCAACGTAACGTTCATTTAAGAGGAACGGTGAAGGACTGTAAGGAGCAGAAAGCTCCTGTCACTTCTTACATCCTCCAGTCAGCTGTGTTTTGTACTTAGAATGCTTTTATTCAGCCGTTCCGTGACGAGGCAGCAGATCCCCAGAGGTGCTCATTTTCTAGCTGAGGGGCAGCGGGGTGCCCCGTGTGAAGTTGGGGTACTCACTTCTTTTTCTGCTGTCTGTTCTGTTGTGCAGGAGCGCAGGTTTCTGCGCATGCTGAAGGATGCTGGCATCCCTGACATAAAGCCGCACTTGGTCAAGGGCAAGCTGTTAAAGCCGTTGGTGCAGCAGTATGAGGAGGCTCTGTCTAAACTGGAGAAGACAGTCAAGGTAACTGCAAGAGGGCATAATGGCAGAAAAGGGGGAAGAAAATGGAAAATCCTAAGCTATGGTTTGTGCAGTTCATGGCAAGTCGTGACAAGCATGAGTAGCAGTGTCCAGAGTCCTTTGAACTGAAAGATATCCATTTCTTTGTGAAGGAGGTGCATCACTGAGTGCACCATTATGAAATACGAGGAAGCGGTGGGGAGGTCAGAAGGGGTTTCTGTTAAAAGAAAGGTAGACAGTATTTGTGTTATCCCCTTTCCCTTTCTGGCTTTGTCTCCAAAGCGTGGGTTTTGGCAGCTACCCAGAGGAAAGCAAACAGAATGCAGACTGAGCCTTTTGTCATTCCAGAGCTTCAGGATTGTAACTCGGAGCCTTGCTGACCACAAGTTGGGTGTTTCGAGACAAGGAAGCATTTTTCTGCAGACCATTACACACCAGTAGGAAGGCTGAGAGCTCTCAGAGAGAAGCGGGGTAGCATTTAACTTGGCAGGCTGGTGGATAAGGGAACTGCAGCAGATACTCTTGTGCTGTGTGATTTGAGCAGGTGTTCTGTTCTCCTCCGTGAGGACTCTTGATAAATGCTTGTCCTTGAACAGTCATGATTTTGAGTTGCAGATTAGAAATGTTAGAGAACTGGGGCAGGGTGGAAAAGCTGTCGATACTGTTACACTGCTGCCCAAAGTCCCTTCTGTGTGACCCGAAGGCATTTCCACTCACCTTCTCAACTTCAATTTTGAACAGGATGAGCGAGCACAGAAACGGATCTGAATGAACGCGGGCAGAGGTGGCTGTGTTTCGTGGCACTGAAGATAGCTCAGCACAGTAAGAAGGAGGTGTGGTTCCTGAGCTCCGTGGTTGTCTCCTCAAGCTTATCCTGTCCCAAGTCAGCTATTAGAGGCCTCGTTCCCATTTCCAAGGACACAAGAAACAGTTTGCTGGGGTTTTTGAGAAGAAAATGCAATTGATTTGAAGAGAATTCTGCATAATTACCCCCAGTGAACAGAAGAGCCACGTCCAGTTCTTGCTCCTGGTCCTGATGGAGCTGCTGTCCGCAGAGGTGTGGGCTGTGCCTTTCTTGCCTCTGAAATGGGACAGCTCAGTTCTGCCCCGTGCTGCATGGAGCTGCGTCCTCACAGAAGCATAAACCTGTGTGCAGTGCAGCGCCTGGAGCAGCGTGCTGTTCAGAGAACCCTTCTGGGCTGAACGAACTGCAGCTTTGAAATAAATTGGCAGTGTGCTTTAAAAATATTTGGTATATACTGTTGTAAAGTTTCCGGAGTGCAGAGGTGATGGCAGTGGATTTTTGGCTGTACGGCTGTGTATCTTTTTGTCGTTTCCTTGACTGCATTGTTTCCTTCCTTTCAGGGCTAGGGGTAGCAGCTGCTACACAAAGCAGTTTGTAACATCTCGTGTCTTGCTGATATAAAAGCTCTGACTCTGCATTTACTGCTGGTGTTTGTAGCTGTCCCTGACAGGCTCAGAGCTGCCCTGTGGCCGTGGCCTCCAGTGGCCCAGCTCTCTGGCTTCTGATATTCTGTAGGACAGTATGAATGAAAACCATTGCTGGCAGTACAGTGAGGGAGGAAGAATAAAAGGGTGCTGGAAAGCTTGCTGGGATGAAAGGGGAGGAAGGTGCTTGCACGGTGCAAGCACGGCAGGAGCAATGTGACTGTCACGGCAGCACAGCCTGCGTCTCTCTCGCTCCCTGAGTGCCGTGCCTGTCTTATCAAGCTGGTTTGGCTTCGTGATGGAGCAGATGCGTACAGCCCCCTTACCCCAGAGCTGCGAGCTCCCACGAGCAAAGCCGCCCGGTCCCAGCGTCCCATTACCGCCCGCGTGGGCACTCTGCCGTGCGGCTCCGCGTGTCTGGGAGGGGCTGCAGCACCACCCGCGGGGCGGTTCGGTTCGGTGCCGGCGGAGCGGAGCCGGGTGGGAACGGGGCGGGAGCTGCGGGTCCGCCCCCCCGGTACCGCCCCGCCCCGGCCCTATCAGCCCCGACCCGACCCGGCGCCGGCAGAGCGGGGCAGAGCGGCAGCATGGGGCTGGAGCTGTACCTGGACCTGCTCTCGCAGCCCTGCCGGGCGCTCTACATCTTCGCCCGGAGCAACAACATCCCCTTCGAGTTCAAACGCGTGGTGCTGATGAAGGGTGAGCGGGGCTGGGAAGGGGCAGCCGCTCCCGGCACGGAGACGGGCAGCGCGGGGGGGGGGGGGTCCCGTCCCATAACGAATCCTACGGGGCGGTGCCGGGGATCCCCTTCGGGGTTTAGTTCTGCAGAGAGAACAGAGAACGGCCCAACCGCGTCAGAAAATGGGGGGCAGGAAAAGAGCCGCTGTTCCGAGAAGCGGCGCTCCTCGGGGTGTGCCGGCTCCGAGGGTGCCTCGGCTGCCGAGAGGAGATGGGCAGCGCAGCCACCTGCGGGGCCGGGCCCCTCCCGGTGACCTCAGCCCGGGGCGCCGCGTCGGGGCGCGGTGGGGGGAGCTCAGTGCTGGGAGAGCCGTGGGGGGCGAAGTGCGGCTGTCACAATCGGGAAGCTGAGGGCTGCAGAAGGGAGAAGGGCTTTTGTTTGCTCTAAAACCGACTCCCAGCGGGTAGGAGCCTGCCAGAGCTATCAGATGCTCTCAGCAGATCTGTATCTCCTTTCTTTGTAAGTGAAGCTGGTAAAAACTGCCTTTCGGTGCTCTGTTGTGAAATTCAGCGAATGTATTGGGCTCAAAAACAACGCAAGATGAGGTCTCCAAGGCTCAAACCGATAGAGAAACAAGAGAGGTTCCAGCTCGTGATTAGAAAAACTTCTGGGTGCTGTGGTTTCTTCTCTGGGTGTTCCCCTTCGTGCCTTGGCTGCTCACTGCATGCACTTGGTGCCGCTTTCCTCTTCACGACCTGTCTCAGTAGGAACAGACTGCAGCTGGGGTAAAAACCCATACAGTGCCCTTTCCCTTCTTGCCAATGAATGCTGTGGTGAGGTGCTGATCCAAAGGAGGCAGGCAGGCAGCGGGAGCGCAAAGGGGAATGGAAAAACAGAAAGAGAATTACTCACAAATTGGGTTTGCCAAGTTCTGGGAAAACAAACATTTTCCAGAGCATCTCCTGGGGCACAAAGATTCCCGGTGACTCACGCAGGAGGGCACGACAGGGGCAGGCAGCAGAGAAATGTGACTGCAGAGATGCACGTGTGCCACGCTGAAGCCGGGGGCTGGGAAGAGGAAGGGATGAATGAAGGTGTCCGGGCTCAGGCCCAGGGGTAACCAAACACACTGGGACTCAAATGAACACAGCACCTCTGGTCGGCTTTACTTTCCAGGAAAGGAAAATAAGAAAGATCCCTCTCTTTCTCGCTGTCCTTGTGGTTAACCCGCTGTGTTCGTGGTGCTGAGATCCCTTCCCCCCAGAGCTGCTCGGTGTTTGTACCCTGACAGGTACCTCCCAGCACAAACACCGTGCCCTGAATTGACAAACACTGCTGGTATGAAAGGACTCTGAACCATTTTGAACTTTGTCAAGAAGTTGTTATGGTATGCAGGCAGTAAGTTAGCTGACATCACAGGGCAAAGCCAGAATCTACCCCTGCAGTACAGGGCTGTGTTTGTACAGGCACAGCCAGAAATTGCCCACGCGTCACCCACGGACCCCTCGGCTGTTCCCTGATGGGCACCACTGATGAGAAAAAATTCCTCGTTTCCTTCAGGGGAGCACAGGACCGAGGAGTTCAAGAAGGTGAATGTGCTGATGAAAGTGCCCGCACTGAGGGATGGCTCCTTCACCTTAGCAGAGAGGTAAGGCACAAATAAGCTCAGTCTGAAGTGCTGTTTGAACCACTGCTTGGATCCCCCCAGCACACGGTTGGGCCTCTTCTGGGACTCCAGTCCGGAGAGTTGTTTGCCTCTTTCTGCTTGTACGTAAAATAAACCTGTTCTAAGGGAAACCTCTTGACACCACCTCAGGCAGCTATGAAAACTGAGCTGCTGCTCGGAGCCAGCTTGCACGCAGGCGATGTTTCTGAGCTAAGATACCTGCCCCTATGTCCTTCTGCTCGCTGCCTTCAGCTGGGGGCCGTCACTCGGTGCTGCAGATCTGTCGGAAGGCACCTGCTGCAGGATGGCCTGGCAGCACAGAGCTCCCCGGTGGATTGAACTCACTCTGTGGTTCCTGAGTGCTCTAAAACGCCTGCAGGTGTTTTAGCACAGAGGCAGACGTGGCCTGCTGGTGACACAGTGGCTGTCCCCCAGCAACCAGCACAAACTGCCGCGTGCTCTGACCACCCGACGGTTACACGTCCTTGCTTAGAGCTGACTTAAATCACGTTCGTATTGCTGCTCGCTGCAGCAGTGCGGTATTTGGAAGGAGGAGAAAGGGTGAGGTGCTTTCATCTCAGATCACGACTCACTGCTCCGTCCTGCTCCCTGGCAGTGTTGCGATCCTCCTGTACCTGGCCCGCAAATTCAAGACCCCTGACCACTGGTACCCCTCCGACCTGCAGAAACAGGCCAGGGTTGATGAGTACCTGTCATGGCAGCAAGTTAACATTCGTGGGAAGGCGAGCAAGGTGTTCCTAATTAAGGTAAGACCGTCATACATTAAAAACTGAGAGCTGAGAGTGCTACAGCCCGGGTAGTATCCCTCTGTGTGCTGGGCATTCCTAAATGAACGTACAAGCCAGGTGTCAGGAACAAATTGAGACCTGGGATTGATGTGGCAGGTCAGTGGAGACAAGTGGAGCAGTCTGAATCCCCCACATGCAGCTGTAGCTCTGAAGCCCGTGGGACTCATTCCTTGTAGATGCAAACAGAGCAGTACACACAGCGAACGTGCCCGGTGTGACTGCAGCTCACTGCCTCCTGCCCAGCTTCTTGGAAAGAAGGAACGTCCCACTGGAAAACAAATCGCAGCTGTTTAAAGATGATGCAGCCTTCCCTTGAGAGAAGGCTCGCGTGGTTGAAATTTCAGACTTTGTAGGGAGGAGACAGACAGGAAGTGAGGATGGACACTTAATCACTTGCAAGAGCTGCTCTTGGGCACAGCTGAGGGATTCTGAGAAGGTCTGGACTACATTTCGAGGGAAGCGTGTAAAAAGCAGTGTTTTTCCTTCTCCCTGCCAGGTGCTGATACCTCTCCTTGCAGGCCAGCCACTGCCTCCAGAGAAACTGGAAGGTGCTATTGAAGAGCTGAATGCTGTCCTGAATCAGTTTGAGGAGAAGTTCTTGCAGGACAAGCCCTTCATTGTGGGCAGCGACGTCTCCCTGGCAGACCTCATAGCCCTGGTGGAGCTCATGCAGGTGAGCATCCATCGCACTGCTGTCAGGTATACAGACTGGGCTGTGAGCAGCAGCAGCAGCTCTCTAGGACAGGCCTTTCTCTCCGCTTTACTCTTTAGTGGAATGAAAACTTGTTCCTTTTCGACCATGAGCAGAATTGAGTTTGCAAGGGAATTTCTCTTTATAGAGGGTTGGACAAAATTTCCATTTTCTAGTATTTATTCCGGGGAAAAAAAGACTTTCAATCACAAAGTAGACAGGGGAGGATGAAGGAGAGATTGAAAGAACAGGTATCTTACTTACACCACGAATTCAGGAGAGAAGCTATTGCCTTGGGGGGGGGCTGAACATAAGGTGCTCATCGACCACTGCTTTATCTTTTGAGCAGCAGCGTAGGGACTCCTCGCCCTCATGTTGGACAGGAGCACTGAAGCAGTGTCTATGTTGTCTAGGAACAAAGTCACCTTCTGTTTTAGGGGAGAATAAATCTATTTGATTTTCTCCCACTACCAGGATTCGGTGTCATAAACTGAGCTACAGAAATCCTGTTTTTGGAAGGGACGCAGTGTGTGTGGAGCTCTGTGTTCCACATGACACACTTCAGGGGTCTGCCACAGCTGTGCTTCTGCTGCAGGGCACAGCAGCTGCTCCCCGCAGGTTAAGAAGCAGAGATGAACTCCATGACTTTGTTGCCTCAAACGAGAGGCACGTCCGTGCTTTGCTCTGCTCCCAGCCCTGGCAAGCACCTGTGCTGGCTGCTGGCAGGGCAGCCTCATGCCCGGGTTCTGTTGCTCTCTCTGCAGCCTGTTGCTTCTGGCTACGACCTCTTTGAGGAGAGGCCCAAGTTAGCGGCGTGGCGCAGGCGGGTGGAAGAAGCCGTGGGGAAGCAGATCTTCCAGGAGGCACACAAAGAGATCCTGAATGCCAGGAACCTGACCGCGGACAAAATCGCACCCGAGCTGCGGGAGCACTTGAAGCAGCAGCTGTTAAAGCAAGTCAACTAGAATCAAGGGTGTTATGCTCCAATTGAAACGAATTATTTTGTGTAGGCTTTAAATAATATTCCTCTAATAATCATACAAAAAACGCACTCTGCAAAATGCCCCTCCAGTACAGCCTTTCTGCGACTTAGATGGGAACTGCATCTTAAACAGACTGCAGCAAGTTGCTTTCCTCCCTTGTTCGCTACAGATATGTGAGCTGTAGCTCCTCAGGCTTTTCCCTTCTTGCTCCAGCAGCACCGTTCTGCTTCAGGACAAAGGCGATTCAACCCATGTGGGAAAAGGAGCTGGTCAGAACTGCCCCTTTCTGCAAAGCTTTCCTGAAAGCGTGGCAGATCTGCCTGAAATAAGGCATTCTAGTTGTTGAGAACGGCATTCACGTCTCAGCAAGCTCAGCTGGAGTATTTTTATTCTTTTAGTAAAGATGGCCAAGGGGCAGCCCTCGGCTGCTGCCCGGGAGGGGAGGGGAACGGCTGGCCACTAGAGGCTGCTATCCTCAAAAGTAACCTTATGCCATCCTATCATCTACGAACATGCAGTTGAGATTTTCTAGGTGAATCGCTGCCACGTGCTCGCGTTCCTGGAGTCATAGTGCTGCTCCGTGCCTTCCCCTGACAGCCCAGGGTGGCCGCTGGTAGCGGGATCCCTGCTGCCTAGCGCTGCTGGGGTGAGTCTGTGCTGGCCAGCCCCAGGGCGAGTGGAGTGCTTAGCAAGCGAGCTAAATAATGCTGAAATAACGTGCGTGTTCCACTGCTCTTCTGTCATGACATATTCCCCAGTAAAGTTAATCGTTACCCTTGCAATGCGTCCTCGCTCTGTTTGGATTTGTAAACAGCAATGGGAACACACACTGCGTCCCCTTGTATTCCTCTTGCCTTCTTGTCCTCTCCCTATTTCTAGCCATCCATTTTCAGGTAGGAACTATGATGAGTCCCAGTTTGCAGAACTGTTTTTTCCTCCTAGTTTTAGCTGGAGGTCTGTCTGTGCTGTGGTCTGTCTGGGTGGTTACCGTGCCTGCTGTGATGGTTGTGGTGCAGTGGGTGAGCTGTCTACCACACGAATGCTACTTAAGTGACAGCAGTGCTCAGAAAAGGAGAGAACAGCTGCTCAAACCAGGCCCACGTACCCTTTCAGCTGGACCTGTAGTTTTGGGGAGGAAGCCATCTGCATATTCTGTATTTGAGTTCCCTGAGTAAACCTGCCCTCTAGTTCAAAAGGGCACTGTGAACCAGAGCTGGCAATGCACATCCCTCAGGCATGAGCTAAGCCAGCCAGATCAGTCCTTTTTCTGGTCTCCCAGCTTGCAGGCTATCCCAAATGTCAGCAGTGAAAGAAGCAGGTTTGCCCCAAAATTCCTGAAGCTTCTGTGCCGACACCAGCAGAGAATAACTTGTTTTCTCTAATTTGTATTGGCTTATTTGTTGAGGACAGCCTGTCACACTAAGTCCAGGAAACTCAGTAACTTGCCCTGAGAGCGTCTGCGTTGCTGCCACCTGACCTGTGATGGCTGTCGGTGCTGTTCTGCTGTAGCAGCTTGCCTGCAGTGCTAGGCCTGAAGAAAATAGACTGTTTATGCCATGCTGCCAACCACTTCCTCTCTCCTACAACCTGCAGCTTACCACATCCAGCTGGCCGGGCTCCACTCTGAATAAAATAGGTCCCTCCTTGCTGCTACTTTTAGCACTGTTGGTGTAACTATAGACTCCTCCAGCTTCTCCCTTATTTGTAGACAACAAACTTCCTATTACCGGCATAATAAATGCCTCAGCTTCTGTTCTAGTAGAAACAGAGCAGGGACAATCAAAACCAAGAGCCAAATCAGACAGACCTCAAATGGAGCTTGTTAGCAGAGCTTTTCTTGATATGCTTTTCCCTGCAGAATCTCAAGATAAAACTCTGTGCATGTAAAACCATTGTGCGAGCCCAGACAAGTGCAGGACCAGCACTTGGTGGTGTTGAAGCTCATCCCAACAGCTTTAGCACACCAACCCAGCCAATCCAGATCCTGATCTGTTCATCAGTCCTGATCATCAAGATGATCTGTTCCATATCCTCCCCTGGCACAGAGGGGGTGTTGACAGGTCTGTCATTCCCTGGACCCTCCTTATGACTCTTCTTGTAGATGGGAGGCCCGTTGGCAAGTCTCCAGTCCTCTGGGACCTCTCTCAGGAACACTGAAGGATGGTGGAAAGCTGCTTGGCAATCACCTCCGCCAGCTCCCTCAGCATCCTTGGGTGGATCCCACCCGGCTCCATGGACTTCTGACAGTCCGGATGGAATAGTAGGTCTCTAACTGTTTCCATCTGAACCATGAGGGGTTTATTCTGCTCCCCATCCCAGAATTCCAATCAGGAGGAAGAATACACTGAGGATAATTGGTCTGACTTTTAAAGACAGATGTAAAAGAGGCACTGAGAAACTCGGTCTTTTCCTTATCCTCAGTGGTCATGTTCCCTGCCATATCCAGTAAGGGATGGAGATTCTCCATGGCCCTTCTTCTACTGTTAACATATTTGTAAAAAAGTTTTTATTCTCTGTTACTACAGCCTCGCCTTGCTGTTGGTTTTTATCATGGAGATAAAGCATCTCGTCCTTGTACTTTGCCTCCTGCTGTCCCTCCACTTCCCCCACCTGGTTAATTTGTGTCATTCGATCTTAGCTGGTGCCAGGTCCCAGGCTGAGAGCCCCGAGAGCAGCCCTCTGTCTGCCAAACCCAACGGGTTGTGCAAGAGCTTTGCCTGTCTCAGTGCAGCATTCATTGTCCTCTCCCCTTCGAGCTGAATATGAAGAGAGGTTACACGTCCTGTGACAGCTTAACGCGCCGTTCTGATTCACTTTCCCCAATCCTTGCCAGGAGCTATTTGGAAATAAGTGAGAGCCTGTGATTTCTAGAGTAAAATCATGCTGGGGTACACAGCATCAGAGGAATCTCTCTTTGATTGCGTGGGCAATGCAGTGCAGTCAGCAGCAGCAGAAAGGCACACGAACAGAACGTTTCCAGGAGGCATAGGAGAAGCCCTTGGGGGCACAGATGGGAACAGAGGCTCCTCTGAAGCATGAGTGAAAAAGGGGGGAAACTGATCCTACATCGCTCCTCTTGCTACCCACCACTGGGATCAGTGAGCACTTCCCAGTTGTATTTAAGATGAGGGGTTTGCAAGCATTGTAAACACACAACTCTTTCACCTGGGCACAGCCACATTCATTTTTCCTTTCCTACTCCTGTAGCATTTGATATTTTCTCACTCTGAAGGGGCTTGGCAGAACTCAAGCACCCGCCACCAGCCTTCATCTTGAGTTCCTGCTGCATGCAGACGCTCCGTAGGGTAACATATCCAGTTTTTGATTTACCCAAGCAGAGAGCTCACTGCTCAGTGCCCAAACCTTTTCCCAACCTTTTGCACGAGTGAAACGACACCGTCCCCCAGCTCCCTCTATTCGAGGCCCTAAAGGTCTGAGTGTGAATAAGGTCTGCGTGGGACAAAAGGGCAGCGTGGGACAAAAGGACAGCGTGGGACAAAAAAGGACAGCGTGGGACAAAAGGACAGCGTGGGACAAAAGGACAGCGTGGGACACGTGAGCACAGCGCTGCTAAGGAGGTGTGTGAGCGCTGAGCTGGGTCTGACCGCGGGTGACTTTGCCGTGCTCGGTTCGGCCGCTGTGTCGGTGTCACAGACCGTACCGTACTCACCAGCACGTCGCCGTCCCCGAGTCGCACGGCTGCGAAGCGCTGCGGGGCAGGGCTCGAGTTAATCCTACATGAGAAACAAGGAGAACGTCGGGTCACCGGTGTGCGCGGGGCCGGGACGCGGTGTGGAAGGGCCCTCCCCGCAGCCGAGCCGCCGTCACTCCCCGCACCGCTCCTTTCCTACAGCGGTGCCAGCGGCATTTCCTTTCCCGGCCTCGGCGCATCCCGTGATGTCCCGGGCCGGCAGCACCACCTCCCCGTGCTCCGGGACGGCTCCGCAGCGGGGGCCCCTGGGGCGAACCGCGGCCCCGCGCTCCGGGCTCGGCGCCCCGGGGCTGCCCGCCGCGTCCCCGCCCGGGGGAGGGCACGGCCGCCGCAGCTCAGCCCCCGCCCGTCCGCTCGGGGCGGCTCCGTCCGCAGAGCGTCCCCGGCGGCAGCATGGGGCTGGAGCTGTACCTGGACCTGCTCTCGCAGCCCTGCCGCTCCATCTACATCTTCGCCCGGAGCAACAACATCCCCTTCGAGTTCAAGCACGTGGAGCTCTTCAAAGGTGAGGAGGAGCGCGGGCCGGGCGGGGCCGGGGCTCGGAGCGTTCCTCAGCGTTCCTCTCTCGGCAGATTCGGTGCTGGGGAAGAAACCGACGGCGGCGGCGGCGGTGAGCGGCGCGGAGCGGCCCCACACGGGTGAGCGGCCGGGGAGGGGTGAGGGTCGCGGCCCGCGCTGTGCCCGGGGGCCCGGCAGTGGGACAGGGTGCTGGGCCGCCGCGGGATGGAGGAGCGCTGCCCTGCTCCATCCAGGGGCTCTGCAGATCGCCCGGTGGAGGAATCGCGGTGAGCCGACCCCGTGGTGTGTTGCGGATGGATGGAGGTGAAAGGGTCCGCGCTCTGTAAGTGCGGACACTCAGTGACACTCAGTATCAAGGGGAAGCACGTGAAGTCAATCATAGGGTGGTTTGGAGTCGGAAAGGACCCCCGAAGGACATCTGCTCCCACTGCCCGCAGTGCACAGGGGCACCCGCAGCTCCGGCAGTGCTCACAGCCCCGTCCCCTGACCGTGGGTGTGTGCAGGAACGGGGCACCACCACCTCTCTGTGCACCCTGTGCCAGTGCCTCACTGTGTATGTGCAACATCCCCCTTACATATCCAATCTACATCTCCCTTTTTTCAGTTCGAAGCTATTTCCCCGTGTCCTGTCACAATGGACCCTGTTAAAGAGTCTGTCCCTTCTTTCTTACAGCCCCTTTAGACACTGGAAGGCTGCTTTCTTCTCTCCCCAGAGCCCTCTCCTCTCCAGGCTGCACAGCCCCTGTTCTCTCAGCCTGTCCTCTTAGGGAGGTGTTCCATCCGTCATGTTTGTGTCCCCCTTTGGATGTGCTCCAATAGCTTCGTGTTTCTCCTGTACCCCTCACCTGGATGCAGTATTCCAGGCGAGGTCTCACCAGCCCAGAGCAGAAGAAAAGCATTACCTCCCTCGACCTACTGACCACGCATCTTCTGATGCAGCCATCTGGAAACTGGCAAAATGCAGGAGCTAGCAGAGATGGGAGATCACCTACTTACAGGGGCGTGCAGGGATGCAGAGCTCAGAGGAGACTTTTCTGGGGTTGTACTCATGTAGTACAGCGTCCCATCCTGCCTGGACAGCCATGGAACACATGTCAAGGCCCCGCACTGAGCCTGCTGCCAGCCTGCAAGCTCTGCTTGGGCTGTGGGGGGGGAAGGACGAGCTCATCAGGTGCTGTGTGGCTTTAAACACGCACGCTGCAGGCCCTCCTGAGCACAGTGTTTGGGCCACGGAGCTGTTGTTCACAGTGCTGCCTCATAGCCATGCTGCGGCTATTTTTGTGGATCCCCAAGGAATGTTCCTCCAGCCATTTCTAGCAAATTAGTCACAGTGACAGCGACTGCTCTGGGAACGGTGTACTTAGGAACATTCAGCTGTTCAGACTTGTCCAGCTGTATAAGAAGACTATTGAACGTTTGCATATTGTATTTTCCAAGTAAATAGTTTGTTCTTTTTGTTGCCTGAGGTGAAGCACAGTACTGGGAAATCCTTGGCTGAAGAGGTTATTAGGCAGGGATGCGACTGGCAAATGAAACATTTTTTTTTCTTATTTCTTTTGTAGAATTTTATCTACTTCTCTTGACACCATCAGTAAATGTTCCCTACACGGGGGTGCAGCCTGTCTTTCCTTTTGGCAGTGTACATTCTAACTGAAGTTATTCCTCAAAGCTCAACAAATGCACAGTGTGTACACACACACACTTTATATATGCATATACACTCCTGTTTGTATGCTAATCACTGTTACTAACTAATTACACCAGATGCAACAGATGCTAAACAGAACTGTAAGTCTGGCAATGTCACAGGATCAATATAGATAGGCCACGTGAACAAAAAAATGAGTTCTGCTTGCTGGGAAAGGCATAGTATTAAACTCTGCTGAACTACAAATACAAATACTGGCCTCTGTATTAATAAACCACCAGTCCCACTGGAACAGCCTGGAATCACTGCTGATACCAAAGCTTGTATCAGTTTGCAGCTCAGGGCTTTTTTGCCTGCATGAACCGAAGCAAATAAGATGCTATCTCTGGGCTGCAGGTGCAGTCTCAGTAACAAATGCTGACTGCTGTCAAACCTGCTGTAGTGCTGCCTTAGTCCCAGAAGAAACGTCTGTTATTATTCCTGTTAGAACTGCTACGCTATGAAAACAGGCTGAAATCTGATTCATGCTGCCCTGACCCACTGCTTACTTCTCATATCACTGTTTCTCAATTGCTTGCTGCCCTGGATAATAAACAAACAGTAGATTGTAACAGCTAGCCAGCTAGGTCCAGGAACTGACTGCCCATTATTTGCAAAAGCTACTGACTTGCAATTTGATACTGCATTTTTTTTTCTAAAGACCACCTGATCTCTACACACCTTGCCCAAGCTGGGCGTGCTGACCACCAGCCGTTGGAGCCCCTCTAAATGCACAGGCACAAGCACCTTCCAGAGCAGCTCCTGGGATAACAAGAGATGTGCAGTTGTCCATGAAGATTTTTAGTGATATAAATCATAGACAAGAAGTCCCTCGTACTTTGCCAACTGGCTTGATTTTCTAGGAGTGTTTTTGAATGTTCACGTTTCTCAGTGGGTTTGTTACCTCACCCTGCCAAGCTCTAATTCTTAAGAAACACTTTATTCTGGTCTTTTGTACACTGCTGCCTGCTTCTGCTCTGCTCATGGAAACTAAGCTTGAGGGCATCATCACTGCAGGAGGCTCGAGACATTGTGCACGTGAGAAGTGGGTTTGAATCCCTTCAGACAGCAGATGGATGTGAACCTCGTTCTCCAGTGAAGCTACCTGCATTGGGCTTTAAAAGCTCTTCCCTAAGAAGTGAGGTAGGGGCTAGTCAGCTAGCAGTGACAAAAGGGTGGTAATGTTTGCTCTCTTTGGCCTGTCTCATGTGAAGGCAGTGCTGGGAAGGCAGTCAGAGGCTTTGCTGTGTTCTGTAATCTGCAATCTTTTATTCTCCCCCAGCTTCTCCCCCAGCCAGCTGTAAATAAACTTAGTAGTCCAAAGACTTTTTACTGCTTGGAGTCTCCATTAATGCAGACACTGCCACCACCTTCTGTATGGCAGCAAATAGTTCTTGGGGATGTAGAACTTTGCTAGTTAACACCACTTTGGTTTTCTTTCTTTCTTTCTTTCTTTCTTTCTTTCTTTCTTTCTTTCTTTCTTTCTTTCTTTCTTTCTTTCTTTCTTTCTTTCTTTCTTTCTTTCTTTCTTTCTTTCTTTTCTTTTCTTTTCTTTTCTTTTCTTTTCTTTTCTTTTCTTTTCTTTTCTTTTCTTTTCTTTTCTTTTCTTTTCTTTTCTTTTCTTTTCTTTTCTTTTCTTTTCTTTTCTTTTCTTTTCTTTTCTTTTCTTTTCTTTTCTTTTCTTTTCTTTTCTTTTCTTTTCTTTTCTGGTAAAGGGATTTTTGTATGAAAACTCCTGCTGGTCATACTGGTTTGATTTGAACAGGATTTGCACCCTGGCACGTCTCCTTGTAGAAAGCATTTAAGACAAACAAAGTAAACAAAGCCCTCCAATCTTTTCTTTTTGTTCCTGGCCTTTTACGCAATCCCCTGGCATTTAATTGCTGACTCACGAGTTCAGTGCCTTCTGTGAGATACTGAAATCTTGATTAGATAGCAGCTATTAATGCTTTCAAACACCAAGTGACTGGAGTCTGAGCTCTTCGATGGGATGGCTTCTTCCTCTTCTGTTTTCCTGACAGAGGAGGTTGAAATGCTGGCTTACTGCTGGGAGTAATGCAGAATAGAGGTGTTACAGCTTCTCTGACCCTGGTGAATGTCCATGATGGCAGAATGAGTTACTTTGGAAGTTCACTGTTATATTGCTGGTAGTCGTGTTTTTCCCATCTCAGCTCCACTGGAGGGATCAGCTCTGCTGACAACGTTTGCTTTCTTTGGGAATGATTGATTTCCTCTGCGCTTTGGAGACAAACAAGGGAAAGATTCTGCTCCATGAGTCCCATAAGCCATCCGTGTTGTCTTTGATTAATTAACCACCGCAGTGATCTCTGTGAGCACAAAGCTTTTAAGTTGCTTTCCATTGTGATGCCATCCCAGCCTGAGTCAGCCATGTTAACAAACTGGAGGAAAATGACTTTTTTTTTGCTGTAATATGTTGGAAAAGGAACGGGAGAAGCATCTGTTTGCCCTCATTGGGGTGCTCTGCATGCAGACTCAGCCTTTCCAGACCACACTTTGTGCTTATCTTCATTCTAAGTCTCTTTTTCCCCCCTTTCTAAAGTCATAGGGCACAGTTTTCAGATCAAGTTATTGTTTTCAGTACCAATATCTTCACCATGTTTTCTAAATACCTCACTGGGAATGATTTTTCAGAAAGTGTTGCAAGTACTTCTGATACCAAAATCAAACAACTGAATTCCTGTGTGGAAATGAACTGCTCCATGCTGTGTGATGAGCCTGAGCAGGCTGCAGGCTATAGATGGCTTTTACACTGACTCTTCAACTTCAATTTCACAGTACAGTATAGGAAAAAAAAAACAAAACAAGCAACAGCTGAGTACACAGATTTTTGAGTTTGTTATGATTCATTGGCTGATGCTGTTCTAACTTCTGTCTTGTCTATTTGTGTTCTTAGGGTCATCAAATAGTGAAGGGGCTGGCAAAATCAGCCTCTTGAAGAAAGTACCAGCACTGAAGGATGGAGACTTCACCCTAGCAGAATGGTAAGAACTCAGTCCTCATAGTTCCTTGGATACCAGTAATATGAATAGTGTTTAGGAGGTGTCATTCCCTCTGAATGACTCAGAACTGTTATGAATAGGGAAAGATTAATGATCTCCTTTGACACTTCAGCTCCTTTGTTCCTGAGAAGTTAGATATCAGTGTGCACATTTATGATAAGCAGTTAAAGGAATGTGTAATTTCAGGTGGACGTGACCCATACTTGGAGATAAACAACCTGAAGTTGTTAAAAAGATGTTCCTTTGACAGGAACTTCTGTGATTATGGATGTTCAGCTGCCCAGTAGGTCTTTTAATCTGCTTATGGAGAAGCAAGCATTTTCTGCTCAAGTTGATGCTGCAAGAGCTTGCTTACTCCACTATCTGCCTTATTTCTCAATCTGAAGAGGTTGACATTGTCAGCTCATATATATGTCCTGACTAAATGAAAATATTACAGTAATGATATTTTTTGTGTTTCTAATGTTTTGCCCTCCAAAGAGCACTGCACAAACTGAAAAGGTTTCCACAAAGTTTCATACCTTGTAACCTAATGTACCTTGTCTATCTTGGTTATGTGTAATACTATAATCTCATTTACTCAATTTCCATTTTCTGTTTGAATTATCTTTCACAATGTAAACGAATCAGCTGGTTTAACTGATCTTCGTCTGAATGCATTTACCTCAAATTAGGGTTATAAACGTATCTGGGAATTGTTTAAAGTGTATAAAACACTTTAAAAATTACAGAACTACTTTTATTTGTTTGACTTAGTTATAAAGGCCAAGTAAACACCCGGAGAGATAAAACTCTGGTCTGAGGTAAAAGCATTCTGCAGCACTCCATGACCACTTCTTTGTCTCGTTTACATCTGAGCAGCACTGCCATTCTGCTGTATCTGAGTCGAAAGTACAACACTCCTGACCACTGGTACCCATCAGACATCAAAAAACGGGCCCAGGTAGATGAATACCTCTCTTGGCATCACGCTAACATCCGGGCTAATGCTCCTAAGACCATGTGGATCAAGGTAAGGAGACTGGGTATTAAGGTGGGAGTAAAATGATGCATTCCTGGCTGAATACTGAATGCACTTAGTACAGAGTTTGTCACAATGAAATAACAAATCTAATGCATTCCTAGCTGAGAGGAGCTGTCAGAGAGAGCTATTTGCTCAACATCAGGATCTGGCAGAAGCAACTTTGGCAATTTTGTGGTGTTATTTGTTTTGTTTTGCTTTCTTGCTTGTTTGTTTCTTTGTTTCCTTAAAGTAGGTCTGATATAGAAGGTCTCAAAGCCCCACAGACTTTTATTGCCTGGATCTGTGAACAAATATGTAAGAGATTGGGTACTGCCTCCAAGAGCCACCCCCTCCCTACACAGCTGTGCAGAGTGTGCACACAGACATTTTGCTTCTTTGGCAAGTGTGCGCCTTGTTGCTGGAAACTGAAAGGCTTGTGTTCTTCACACATCAGGTCGCTGTAGTCCCATCAGGGTGGAAATCCAAAAGAGATTTCTGCTTCCAGAATGCTTACATATTCCTTTGAAATGAGCTCAGGAATAGGTACAATAAAGATTTATGTAAATGCTAGGGAGAATAGCAGTATCTCTTTATTCAATGTGGTCAGATCAGTTTACATTTAGGTAAAATTAATGGAATCACCCTGAGGCAGAAGGTCATTTAGTATCAAATGATTCTGCTGGACAACTCAACAAGAAAGCTAATACAACTATCATTAGAGAAGCCCAGCTGCAAATACAGCCCTGCAAGCAGGATTGTAACAGAGAATTTAAGAGGAAATAAGGGTTGCCAGTAAGAAGATAAGAACTTCGCTCTTCCAGTGTAAAGTCCACCCTTGTTTGTGCCTAACAAAATGTATCAGGGCTCATTTAGATTTTTTGATTTATTAACATTTGATATTTTGGCAAGAGAGTAGCACAAATATGAGTCAGATTCCGACAAACATGAGTTTCTTCAAGTCTCTGCAGGCTGTTATTGCAGTGCTCCAAGAGAAGGAGATCCATCTCGCTGCTGCTGCTAGTTAGATAACTCAAATATGGGGAAGTCATCAGAAAAAGTTGAAAACTTGGAAACTTAGAAAGCCACTGTGTAACAGAAGGCACATTTGCTAGTTTTGTGAGAAGACAAACTGCCCTGAGATACAGAAAAGGAGATACCATTTCATAATGGCTATACCCGGAGATCCCATCATTCGTAACTGGAAACATTTAGGAAGAGAACTGGCCATGAATTTTCTGATGTCACAGACTCTAAATGTACTTGGCAAAAAAAAGGCTTGGATTAGGCAATCACAACATGAATTTGTTGAGTATACTAGCAGTTAATTGAAAGTCTATCTACTCCCACTGGTGGAAAATTATTTCTTTTTCCTGAAAATGAACTGTATTTCTTTAGCTGTCGTAGATAGAGGTAGCATAGTTATGACATACTGGTGGCTCTGATGGCATGTACACCTCTGTGAATGGTGATAAATCTCACTGAAAGGCTACTACGGACAAAGACTGTGTTTATGATTACTCTGTCTGGAAACATTTGTAATGGTATAAGCAATGATTCTTGGGAGGCTTCAGAGTGATGTAAAAATGGCACTTACCCACTCTGCCCTCCTGGCAGCTGCTCCTCTGCCAGCTTCACTCCTTACCACAGCCACTGCTATGACCTGCTCCCATCACCCAGCAGGACTGCAGGTGCCCACCTCCAGCAGCCAGTTACACCACAGCATGGATGTGTGTTGAACCAGGGAACCGAGTGGCAGTAGCTACAGCAGAGATTTGTCTTCCCAGGAGCTGTTGCCCATTTTAATTTTGCAGCCCACTGAGATAGTGTAGGAAGACATAATGCCAGGCACAAATCGCTGCTGAATCCTTGTTTGTTTTTTTTTTTCTGTGCCTTGCTACTTGTTAGCTGGAGGTTACTTTCACTGTGGATCAGCCCCTTTGGACTTCTCATGTGCACTTTGTCCATGAGCTCTCTGAAACTGCAGCAGCCTACAAAGCTGTAACATCATCCTCTCTTTCAGCTTTGACTGGTGGTCAATAGTACCTCGTGAGGTACGACTTAATGAGTACCACTGGATCTACGAGAAGACAGCTGACCATACTTTATGCCCATTCTCTCCTCAGGTGCTGATTCCCCTCTTCACAGGGCAACCACTGCCATCAGAGAAGCTCCAGGAGGTGATGGAGGGGCTGTCCACTTCCCTGAAGCAATTTGAGGAGAGGTTCCTGCAGGACAAGGCTTTTATCATCGGGAGCGAGATTTCCTTGGCAGATCTTGTGGCCATTGTGGAGCTGATGCAAGTGAGTTCTGGACTATGGTAATGAAGGCTCAGCACAAGGAAAAACATGCTGCTGGGCAGGGAGGGATGCAGCATGTGGTAACACTTCGTTAGCAGTAAGAGCATATCTCAGCACAACTAAGACAATGGATAGAAGGCAGCAGCGGGTTCAGAAAATGGGTTGTTGTTTTAAAAGAACAAACTGGCTGCAACAGGTCTCTTTTGGTTTTCTTCCCTAACAGAACGTTTCCCTGTTTCATCCTGATTTTATTTTTGACCTCTAGAGATAGAGACGATATATAAAACTTTATGGGCTCCTCCCCCTTCTCCTACCTGTACCTGCACTTACATTCTCGATGCTCGTTGTCTGGCAAAGAGAGGGTTGCTCAGTGCCTCACTGTTGGTTGCTCTCTGGTTTTCTGCAGCCTGTTGGAGTTGGTTGTGACATCTTTGAAGACAGACCCAGGCTGATGGAGTGGCGCAGGCGGGTGGAGGAAGCTGTGGGGAAAGAGCTTTTCTTCCAAGCCCATGAGATGATCCTGAACATCAAAGAACTGAGCAACATTCAGATCGATCCACAGCTGAAAGAGCACCTGGCACCTGTGTTGATGAAGATGTTGAAATGAATTAATCGATGTTATTACTTTTCCTGCCCTTATTTTTTTTTTTTTTAACTTCTGTGGTCTCCAGCTCTACACTTAACTGGAAAAAACACTGTACTTCTTACGTACTATTGCAAGATGTCCTCCCCAACTTCACTGAGCCTGCCCTGCATCTCTGGGGAGTGGAGCTGGGGAAGTTTTAAGACCTGAAACATTAAATTTATATGAAATGCTGAGGCCCTATGGGTCCCTTCACACATGCATCTGGGTTATATTTTAGTGTCACTCAGAAATGTTGGAGACATGAATAGTATTTCCTGAAAAATTTGAGCCAGCCTGCAAACTGGAACAGGAGAGAACTGCCGGGGATGGGGATCATTGTTTTCATGTGTTTGTAACATTTGTAGCTCCTTCCTAAGTGGCAAGCACAGCAAAGCATACCTGATCCTCACCTTCCCAGTGTGCCTCTCTGCATAAGTGAGTATGGAACAAAGCTACAGGTAGTCACAAAAGTGAAAAAAAAGACTTGTTTTATTTTCTTTCGTTAATTTTAATTTAATTTTCTTGTTGCTGGAGCGCATTGCTTGGCCTCCCATCTACATTCCGTACTTCTGTTTGCCTATAAGATCCTGTGAGAAGTTCCTTCACATTCGTCTATGACTGTGAGTCACTGGAATTCTTTTGCCACTGCTCCCCACTTTTCAAAGCTGGGTTTCTTAGACACGTGGTCTGTGAGTACATGTGTGGAGGGGCAGTCCTTGGGAGGTCTGTGTAGTAAAGACCCAGCAACTTCAGAAAGCTGAGGGTGGCCACAGCCTTCAAATAATTGTCTACTTGAATCCTCTGTGGATATCATATGGGGAATACTCTGAACAAATGCTTTCACAATGACTCCTGTAAAGAGATTGCAGTCAAATTGCTTTTTTTCTGTGGTAATGATGCAATAGCAATTCACGTTCCTCCTAGAAAACGGAGAGGAGGAATAAATCTAGACATGCTCTTTGGAGATTGTTTGGGATGGAAGTTCACCAAGCTGAAGTAATAAGGGAGATTTTGTGGCGTTGAGCAACATACGCATCACAATAAAAGGGCAGAGAGTTGTTCTGGAGCTTCAAGGCTCTTTTTCTTGGTTGCGTTATTTCTGATCAGTCGTAGCTCGAGTGGGAAACCCTTCTGTACTGCAGCACAATTTATGAAGCAAAATAAGCACTTCTAGTTTTTTCAGCTGAAAACAGCAAATAGTAAAGGATGCAAAAACTGTTGGAATATGTACATCTCATACTTCCATTCACATCTAGCTGTTGCCTTTGAACCTTACCCTGAAATACCCCAGAAAATAATTTGGGGATTACGTCTCTCAGGAGCTGAACAACTTCTTCTCTTACATCCTAACATGTCCTGGCTACTCACAGTTCTGCTGTTAAGTACTATACAACTTGATAAGTTTTGGTGTTTTTTCTCTAAAGTTTTACTTCTAGGTATATGGATTTAGTCAGAGCCTGGGGAGATCATTAAATTCCCAATCTGGAAAGAAAATCTTATTATACATTTGAGCTTTCAATAATAGAAAATTTCATTTTTTTGTTCTCTGTAAGGAATTGAGACCTGACTGAAGGCTCCTTCTTTTTATGAACTGAAAACGTTAGAAGTAGGCACCTGCAGAATGGAGGCTGCAGTGCTGTCACCTCTCGGCTCATACCCCTGCAAACATTTTAGTTTCCAGCTCCAAGACAGAAACAATAAAACAAACGCCTTCAGTTCAATAAAAACTCTGGATTCTGGGTTGTGCTGTGAGGCCATGGAGAATTTGCCATTTGTGTTCAACCCTTGGGAGCAAAGGATAAAACGTACCATTAAAATGCTTGTGACAGACCCTCATCCTGTTGTAATGGCTGACTCTTGATACTTAAATCTCTTCTTGCTCCTTTTCTCTTGGGAGGCCTTCTGACATGTTGGTCTGTTGTCATGTATTTTTAGGTGGTGGGATTTTATTTGGGTTTTGGAATTTATGGGGAGAGATTCTGAATATATTAAAAAGGAATGAGAAATGGAAAAATGGATCCCAAAGGGCACCTTATGCTGGTCAGTGGTTCCCTGCAGTCAGGCACTGGACTTGTGGCCAGGGTTGGAAGTGTGGCTGAATACCCTCAGTGTCTTTGTTTCAGTAACAAACTCAGTTCTCATTGTTTGCTGATGGAGAGAGCTTGGTTCAGTCTCCTGGACTTCTCGTGGGCAAGTCCCAAAATCTTCCCTGCTGCATCCCTGCCACGCAGCAATGTGAGGATTCCCCACCCCTTACAGAAAACACATTATAGAAAAGTAAATGCTGCACAGGGTAGCACTGCGTGGATTCATGCTTACTGTGACTCAAGATCATCTCTTCTGTTCATAAGATTAAATCTTTGTGTGATTTTGCCTTGGAATCTAACAGCTTTCCCGGGTTATTTCTGCTGTTTTCTGGGTTTGGAGGCAGCTTCTGCAGTGCACAGCAAACAGCCATCCGCTGCCAGGTCTGTCTCACTTCACAATCACTCCCCTAGAAATCTGCAGCCTGACTGCTGGCTCACATGTGCCGCTCCTCCTGCCAGTATTGTCCCCACTGGCAGCAGCAAAGGCCAAACAATTCCCCCAGCAAAGCCAGCAGCTCCATCCGTTTTCATTAAGTCTGTCGGGAACCGTGGAAAACAAACCAAAAAAATCACATTATCCAGGGCCAGTCTTCACAACAGTGCTGTACCTTAAGCAAGGTGACTTATTCATCTAGCTGCCTTTCGCTGTAGATCAGCACGCCCTGCACTCAGCTTCCGAGAAACCTGATCCACAGAGGAGACCGCAGCTGCGAGCCAATGCCTGGTGGCACTCCTGCCAGCTTCGGCACCCAGATGTAAGTGCAGAAGCCGTGTCCGGAATCATTCATACGGGACAAAACAATAAGCCCCCTTGCTCGCCTTTTAATTTATTCTGGTGCCGGCTGTTCTACAGCATCGTCTCGCTTTCCTTAGTAGACCCTTCCCGCCCCAAATGCAGCTGATGGAACAGAAGGGGCCGGTGCCCGCCCGCTGCTCGCACTGACCCCGAGCAGCAGGAGGAGAGGAGGGCCGGAGCGGGGTCGGGCGGAGCGGGAGGAGGCGCCGGGCAGCGGCGGGCAGGAGGCGGCCATGCCGTTCGTGGAGCTGGAGACCAGCCTGCCGGCAGAGCGGCTGCCGCCGGGGCTGCCCCTGAAGCTGTGCGAAGCCACCGCCACCATCCTGGGCAAACCCGCCGAGGTGGGCGCGGGGCGGGGGGCGGCGGCGCGGGGCGGGGGGCGGCGGGGACGCCGTGACGGTGACCGCGCGTGTACCGGCAGCGCGTGAACGTGACGGTGCGCGGCGGGATGCCCATGGTGCTGGCGGGCTCGGCCGAGCCCTGCGCCCAGCTGCTCGTCTCCTCCATCGGCGTGGTGGGCTCGGCGCAGCAGAACCAGGGCCACAGCGCCCGCTTCTTCGACTTCCTGACGGCGGAGCTGGGCCTCGACCCCAAGCGGTGAGTGGGGCCGGGCCGGCGCGGGCTGCGGGGTCCGGCTGCGGGCGGCCGCTGGGGGGCGGTGCGGGTCCCGCGTAGGGCGCTGCCCGAGGCGGAGCGCGGGACGGCTGCGGGTTAAGTCCGGCTGAAAACGTGGCCGGGCCGCTGAGCGAGCAGCGTGGGGACGGCTGCGCTCTGAACGCGAGTGACTCCAGTTGGGATAATGGCTGCAAACACGGTGCGGACGGGTAAGCCGCGTCCCCTCTGCCCCAGAGCGTGCCCTGCAGCAAGGTGACTGCTGCTGTTTATTTAACGCCACAGCATGAGCCAGCCAGAGCTTAGGGAAGATTTTCTGTTTCGCTGCAAACTGGGAAGGGATTGTAATTAATTTTTTTGCTCTTCTACCCACTAAGGATCGTCATTCGCTTTTACCCGCTGGAGCCCTGGCAGATTGGCAAGAACGGGACAGTCATGACTTTCCTGTGATCCCTCGAGCGGCCGTTTGGAACGAAGCAGTGATGAAGACAGCCCAGAGATGACCTGCCCCATCTACCGTGTTTCCTCTTAGATCAGCTCTAATAGTTCTGCACCTTCACCTCTGTGATTCTCTTCTGCTTTTGGACTCTGTGCATATAAAGAGTGGGGCAGTCAGCTGTACAGTTATCATCAAAGTAATTCAAAGTCCTCATCTCAGCCCTTCCTTGTAGCCCAAAAGCTCTGCAGCTGCCTAAGCCACTAGCAGTCTGGAGATGGCCATACTTAACAGTCTGAGACAAAGCTCTCTTCCAGAAGTCCAGAACACATTTGGCTTTACTGAAAACGGCAGAGGTTCTGCCGCTGGCTGCTCCCAGAGAGTTTTGTTTGCCCAGAGAGTCTTTGTGGCTGGATGTTTGTGTGTCAGTGGCTGCTTCTGAAGAGCTGCACTGTGCCACAGGAAAACGCTGTGAAGGTTCTGCCTCTGCTGCCTTTAATCCCTATTGTTTAACCTGGTGTTCAAAACATTTCTCTGGGAAGAGAGGGACATCTTAACTGTGTCCTATGGCTGAGGTTTTCAGCTCACTGCCCTCTGCAGACCGGCTGCTGTAGTTGTCCACGAGTGACAGCACACAGGCAGCATTCTGCCTATTGCACTCAGAACCTTACAGCTTCTGTTGCACTTCGCTCTGAAATGTTTTGGATTTTAGGATGTGTATGCTCCATCACTTTATAACTAGAATGTACGTGGTATTAAAACAAAAGCACAGTAATGTTATCACAGTCTTCCATGAAAACGGGAACATGCACTGCCTTCCCCTCCACTTGGTGACTTTGTCAGGTGCCAGTCACAGGAGCACAGAGGACCTAATTGCATGCCCTTGGGAAGTAGAGGCCCATGAAACACAAGGCTGAAGAGTCTCCATTCCTTGATTATCCTCATTAGATTTTTGTGTATGTCTTGAGCTCCTAAATTTGAAAATACCCCGTCTGTTTATCACTTGAAATTAGTTACTCCTTATGCACCTTAATACCTTCTGTGTTTGCAAAATTCCCCTTAAGTAGCCATGCTATCTGATTAATAAAATGTATCAAAACCTCTTTTGATGAGTGTCTGTTTATTGGGTTGTAACCTGGCTTTTTTAGCTGCCAGTGCCTGAAGACGGAGACACTGGCTGTGCAGGTCTCTGCCTTTTCTCAGATGTCCGACTGAGTGCTTTTGAAACCAGGTAATAAACAGGTGAACTGAGCATGAGATACACATGTAACTCAAGTGTACTTTGTCACAGGGAAGAAGGTGGTTTTGCCAGGGAGTTACCTACTTAAGTGAAAACTCAAGACATGCAGAAAATAATGTAGCTTTAATCCTGCTGAGCAGATGGCTTTTTTTCCTCAGTACCATGGTCCTCTGTACCATGAAGGAGCAGCAGTGGTGATAAACCACTCCAGAAACCTGTTCTGACCTGTGCCCCAGCTCTGGTTCAGCGTTGGCCTCTGCTGGGCTAATTTCAGATGGCTGCAATATTTCAGTGCTTGAGGATACCCTGAAGGGGGCTCGTGGTTTCCGTAAACCCACCCTAGAGAATCCACGCAGAACCTGGCAGAAGCAGGAAACATTTCCTCGCATCTTTGTTGTTTGTGTTTGGTGGTTGGGGTCAAATATATGCACCCCCCTGAACCTAGCCCCCCAAAAGGACGATACCGAGTCCCCTCTGCCTGGATGCTGTGTGCAGATGGTTCTGCTCCGATGGGACGAGGCCTGCTCCCTGTTGCTTTGAGGGCACTTTGTGGTACTCAAAGGCAACGACCTGAAGGTGAGGTGTGCGTAACCACTGCCTAGCTCTGAAGTGCGTATTTACACAAGGCTGAGGACTGATGAAACGCCAAGCTAAAGGGCACCGCTGCCAGAAACCTATTACAAAGCCGTGATCCCTTTGGTAATCACTCCGCAGGCACAGTGCTGTGGTGCAGCAGCACACTTGGACGGGAGCCCTGTTGTTAGGTCCGAGCGGGCATTTTCTACCACAGAATTCACGCTTTCAAGAGTAGGAGAATTACAGTGTTAGGACCTGCCTGGAATACCAGCAGCCTGCTTGCATTTTGGACCAATTTCCGAGCTGCTCCAGCAGCCCAAGCGCTGCCCCACAGACCGCGCACCTCATGGCGAGCGCTTTCCCGCCCTAAAGCCCCTCAGCCTAGCCCCGCCCCGCTTTCCCATTGGTCGTCTGAGGAGAACCCGTCCAGCCAATCAGCGGCCGCCTTATTGCCGACGGGCTCCGGGGCCCTGGGGGAGGTTGCCGTGGAGACCGCCGGTGAGGCCGCGTCTCCGGGGAACCGCTTTTCGCCTGAGGGAGCCCGCTTCTCCGGGAGCTCCGTGCTGCGCCCCGCCGTGCCGGCAGCCCGGGGGCGGCTCCGCCAGGTGAGTGTTGTGTCCGCCGCAGCCCCGCGGAGGGGCCGCCGTTTGGCCCTGCCCAGCCCGCCGTGAGGGCGGTGTGAGCCCGGCGCGGCGCGGCCTCTCCCTCCCGCCCTTCTCTGAGGCGGCTGTCAGTAGCAGACGTGGGCTCCCGCCCGGCCCCGGCCGCCTCCCGGCAACCTGGCAAACAGCGAGGGGGTGTCCCCGCTCCTTTCGGCGGAAAGTTACCGCGTTTCTCTATATAAAAAACCCAACTTGTGCTGAGATGCGATGAAAACGACATTTAAAACAATAGCAGCAGCAAGCACCGAGCCCCCAGTGTTTCTTAAAAGAAACCAAAACAAAAAAAACCGTGAATGTTTGCAGCGTGTGATTCCGAGTGTAGCAACAGGGAAGAAAAAAAAAAAGCTTGGGGAGCCCAAGCCACTCCCTTTGTTTCTGGTTTTGAAGCACAGAATCACACAATGGCCCAGGAGCTGCCATCTCACACTTCTGCCAATGCTGTCGCCTGCGAAGGGAGAAGGGAGATAAGATTTTAACGTCAAGAGGTTTTAATGGGTGTTTTTACCTTTTGATGATGTGCTCAGGTGTAATAAATACATCTAACTGATATTGCTGTTTTGTGTTGATGTTTTGTACAGTTACAAACTGAGATGCTGCTTAAATTGATCAGTCCGTATCTGTTCCATGGTTTGTGACCAAGTGAAGAGTCGAACTAAAAATTCCCCTGCCTTTTCTGTGCTTGCAGTCTTGTAGGCACTGCAGTCATGGAAATGCACTGTTGCTAACAGTCTCTGTCCTGCTGACTTCCTGCACAGTCTTGAAGGAGACCATGTGGATTCAGCAAAAGCCTTGAGCACATGTATGGAGATAGGCGTATTTGTAAGTGAACTTTAAAAACACTCATTTTAAAGACCTAATTGAGTCAGGGTCATATAGCTTTGCTTATTTAGATGTCATCAGTGCCTGCACTGTCTGCCAAAACCTCTGGCATTTGGTATTTTAGAGAAGAGGTGTTATGATATTTCTGTGCATCCGTTGTCTCATATGCAGGTCAAGGACTCCCTGCCTCGAAAGAGCTCTGATTTTTTTAATAATGTTCAATGAGTGATTTAAAGAGAAACATGCTTAATTGCTGTGCAGTTATCAGCCTAATTTAGCTAGAAGTAAATAGAGCCTGGGCAAAGTACCACTGCTGAACAGATGAAATTAGTGTAAAAGTGCTGATTTCTCTACAAGCAGAACTAATAATGGTGGTGTATGAATTCATTCACTTTATAGTTCAAAACTCCCACTGCGTCCTGCTGTGGTTAATTTTGGGATTATTCTTTTATTATCATGTTCTCCAAAATCGAGGGCTGTTTTTAGCCTGCAGTGCATGTGTCATCTTTCTTTTTCCATTAATGGGGAGGTTTTATCACGTAGCACTGAGGCCATGCTGAACTCTTGTATTCTTCCTTTTACTAATGTGTTTCAAGCAGTTAATAGAAAATAATTTTGGGTTTAATTGTGTTGGAAAATGACTTACAGGTTACAAAAGTGAGTTTTTCATTTTAAGCTTTTTATCAGTGGTAGAAAGACTGAAAGTATTTGCAGCTCTCCTGCAGAATGGAGAAATACTGCTCAGCAGAAGCTCCGATTCTTCTGTTTGCATTTGTCATTACAGGGAATCACATTTTAATATTATTGGAGTAACGTACAGTATGTTCACTGAGTATTGTACCTTACAGCCATAGCTACGCTGCCTGTGCTTTCAAGGTCTCCTCACCCCCAGGACTACTGTTTTGAAAGCCATCCTGAAGAAATACAAGTGCTTAACTTTGTGTGGTATGCTTTGTCTGTAGTTAAAATGTTCTTCTGTGGTAGGGCAGTTTGTCTCTTGGCAGTAGTGGTGACGTAAGGCAACTTATTGGTATTTGAATAAAGTGTATATTTTTATTTCTGAATGCTTTACTTACGGTCAGAATAAACATTCTAATCCTGTTTGCTTTCCAGACCTGTTTGCATTTACCCTCCCTCCCAACCCTGGAGAGCGACTGTGAATATTTATGAACATGGTAAGGATTTGCAGTGTTTGAGATGTTTTGGTGGAATAAAACTGAAAATTTCCCCTCTCGCTAGGACTAAGACTAAATTGGCATCATCAGAATGTTGGCTTTGAATGGAGAAGCTGTTGGTAGATTTACAGTTTTGAAAACTCAGCTTATTGTACGTGCACATTCTAGAGAAAGCTGCTTGCAAGGAGCTTGGAATTCTGACTGCTGTATTAGCTGACCTTGGGGGGAAAATTTGCTCTGCTATATCATTATTGCAGTTAATGATGCCTAAAGTCACTGCAGTTCTTCTAAGATTGAGGCTTCACAATATCAGAATATGCAATATGTGTTTGCCAAGTAAAGTTAAAAAAAAAAATAGTCTCCAGTTTGCAAGATAAACTGAAGTGTGTATACATAACAGTTCTTTTGGCATCTGGACTGTCATTCTAGATTCGAATCGCTGCGCTGAACGCAAGCTCCACCATTGAGGATGACTATGAAGGTACCTTCAAAAGCCATAAGACACAGACAAAGGAAGCACAGGTAGGTAAACCCAGAACACTCTTACTACATATGATTGATGGGAATTTTGTCCTTTCTTGTTACAGAGATTGCTCATGCATAATTTTGTTTTAAAGAAAGTTGTGTTACTGTCTTTAACTTTTGAATCTTTAAACTGCAGGAAGCAGAAGCTTTTGCTTTGTACCACAAAGCTTTGGACCTTCAGAAGCATGACCGGTTTGAAGAGTCTGCCAAAGCTTATCATGAGCTGCTCGAGATTCGTCTTCTGCGAGAGGTTGGTGATCCTTAGGGAATGAAACTCTAGAAACTGTTTTTATTATATTACTTTTAATGCTATTACTTTGTGTCTTATTGGCTGCTTTTTAATGTCAGCGTTATCAGTTGGCAAGTTGTTTGCTGCTTTTTTTTTTTTAACTTGCCTAATTCCTAATGCTCATATTGTGCTTACTTTACTATTTCTAGGCAGTTCTTTCCGGTGATGAGAAGGAAGGGCTGAAACATCCAGGCTTGATGTTAAAATATTCCACCTATAAAAATCTAGCACAGCTGGCAGCACAACGGGATGACCTAGAGACAGCCATGGAGTTTTATTTGGAGGTACAGCACAGCTGAAAGGAAATCCTGGAGCCTCAATGTTGGCATCCATTTGCTAAAATACAGATGTACACTTCTCAGGATACCTCATCTGTGTGTGTGTGTCTGAGTGCTGTGTGCTTCCTGATATCTTATGGCCACCATTCAGTCCCTAAGCCAGTCGTGTCCCCGTTAAAAACTGAAGCAGCAGCAGTAGTCTGTGTAAACAAGCAGATCTGTGTGTCTGAAACGTGAATAACGTGGTCTGTTATGCTTTCTAGGCTGTAATGCTGGACTCTACTGATGTCAACCTGTGGTATAAAATCGGTCGTGTGGCAATAAAACTCATCCGCCTCCCTTTGGCTCGTCATGCTTTTGAAGAAGGTCTCCGGTGTAACCCTGATCACTGGCCTTGCTTAGATAACCTTATCACTATCTTGTACACACTCAGTGACTACCCAAGTAAGTACAGTACATACAGATATTTAGAGAAAAAAAGAAATGTGTAATTTTGTATATAAAAAAAAATACATGAAATGTAGTAGATTAGGGTGTGGTGGGGATTTTTACTGCATGATGAATTTATGATGATTTCTATCTGTTCTAGTTACCCTAAAAATACGTGCCCAGTGTGGTGTTTATCAAGAATTATGAACTGATCTCCATTTTGATGTTGGATCTCTGCTTTTGTTGATAAAATGTTTGGACATTTTACATTGGAGTAACGTCCAGTGAATTAACTGATTCAAATGGTGTTTAGGAGAAAAGCTGTGAGGTGGCAGAAATGTTAAGTCTGGTCCCTTAGGTTTGCCCTACTGCAATGATCCTGATTCTGTTCATGTTATTGCCCATACGAGGGAAAGCCTGCTGGGATTCATTGCTTGTTGCTGCAGTGGAATCTGAAATTAAGACATCTCACCATTTATTATTTTCATATTATTAAAGTAGAGATTGACCATTCAATTTCTGTTTCTCTGTCAGCGTGTTTGTACTTTATCTGCAAAGCCTTGGAGAAAGATTGCCTGTACAGCAAAGGGTTGGTGCTGAAGGAGAAGATCTTTGAGGAGCAGCCTCTCCTTCGGAAAGATTCCTTAAGGATGTTTCTCAAATGGTGAATGTCCTCTTCCAGTACACACTGTATTTGGAGTGTCAGCTGTTTTTTAATCATGGACTTCTGATTTTTCACCATTCAAGAAGGAAAACAGCACCTCCTGTTTTCCTTTCTCACTATCTGGAAAACAGAGCAGGATGATCTCCATTTATCTTTTGATTTTTAACAGAGCAATGATTTCTGATGGTGAAACACTTCTGTACGCATGCTGTAAAGTGTGCAAATGCTTGTTTTAACACTACATGTTATGAAAATCTCTCAAGACTTCTTAAGAAAGCAAGCAAACCCTTGTCTTTGTTTCTTAATGCTTTCTAGTGACATGTCTATCCACAATGTAAACGTGAGTACAGCTGAAACAGGAAGAATCATAGATGAAGCACTGGAGCTGCGTAAGAAAAGACAGGCTTTGCTGGTGCAGGAGAGGGAGCCTGACCTCCGGCTGATCCAGCCAATTCCCTTTCTCACGTATGTCTTTGTATTTGCTGTTTGTAACAGGTTTATCTGAAGCTACTTATGCTGGCAACTATATTGCACAAGTTGTTAAATAAATAACAATAAATACTATTGGGTTTTTCATTGTAGACTAGTTTTATGTGAACTTCAAAGTAAGTTTAGGTTTTTAAATGTTTCTGCTGCTGGTATAATGGAAACTTGTAAACATAATGCAGTCGTTTATTCACAGCAAGATATAAGGATAGCTTAAAGTTGTTAAGGACATCTTTAGTAAGGCATAAAGGGTTGATTTTTATACTGTTGCATTTTTATGTGCAGATGGAAGTGTTTAGGAGAAGCTTTACTTGCCATGTATCAGCACCTCACAACGTGTGATCCTCCTCGGCCCAGTCTGGGAAAGAGAATTGATCTCTCAGAATACCGAGACCCGGTTCAACATTTGGTTCTTTCTCCAACCTCAACTCCTGTCAGCGTTATTCAGCCAACTCCTGTCAGCACTACTGCAGTGGTGACAGTGCCAGAACCTGTATTAGCTTATACTCCAGTGACACCCAATTTTCCAAGCCACAGTCAGAATTCATTGGAACCAGGAGCTACTGTAGGTGAGCAAGGTACTTCAGTTTAAGATTCAGTATGTTTTTCCAACTTATTTGAGTATTAAGAGCACTATGGGACACACTGCTGTCTTTAAGCTCCTTATTAGTGGCTTCAGAACCTGTTTGGCATATGTATAACGTGGCAGAAAAAGTGAAGTTGAGTTTCAGTCACAAATCATCATTTTATTTATCTTCTTTAATTTTTATTGTTTTCCTAAAAAGAGTTCCCACTTCTTGTTTGATAATTTAAAATGTCAGCGTATTTTTTTCTTTTTTCTTTTTTTTTTAATTCTGTTTTTAGGTGACATAACTGCAGGTGATAAATCCAAGAAAGGGGTGAAGCGAAGGAGAATTACAGAAGATAGTGGTGAAACAGCAAAAAGGAGATCTGCCAGGGTCCGGAACACGAAGTGTAAAAAAGAGGAGAAGGTTGACTTCCAAGAGCTATTGGTGAAATTCCTTCCTGCCAGGTATGAGACCCATTTTATTTTTTGAAGGACACGTCTCCTTCAATCTTATAAATATGATTTTTTATCATTTCTTACATTAATGAAAACTACTGAAAACTAATATAAAAATGAGAAAGGTTCTGGTAATATGAAATAATCAGAAGACAATAGAAAGAAACATCAAATTGTCCTAGGTCAACAAACAAGGCAGTCCTGGTTTTGACAGAGTTTGAGAGCTCTGAATCTGTGGCTGTGTTTCAGTTACTATACTTCCACTGATAGAATATGTACAATGTGCCATGGTTAGATTTGACGTAATAGTGAAGGAAATTATGAAGATTTTGTTGCTTTTGTCCCCCTTTCCACACAGATTAAGGAAATTAGATCCAGAGGAGGAGGAGGATCCTTTCAATAACTATGAGGTGCAGTCAGAGATCAAAGAAGAGAATTTCCAACATGTTGGACCACATAGAATGTCATTTGATTCTACAACATTCATGGAATCTGGTAAAGATTTCATTCTAACTTCTCTTTCCCTGTTGGTTATTCTGTCTTGTATGCTTTTCTGTATTTTCCTGTCTTATTGAAGATACAAATGAATATGTTGTTTTAATTCACATAGTAAATTTATACTCTTTATCTTAATTGGTGATTTTTGAAGTCTTGGTGACTGGTTAATTACTGTATGCAAGAGCAGTGTATCACAGAGCTGCCCACTTAAACATATTAGAATCCAATAACTTAATTCTGCCTCTGTAGCACACAGGGACTACTGTAGCCCTTCTATAAGCTTAGTGCATGAAACACTGTCAAAACTAACTTAGCTCAAGTCACAGCTTACCTTGATCTTAGTTATGCACAGCTTTGTTTTTATCTGCTTTCTAGAGAAGCAGGATGTTCATGAATTCCTGCTGGATAACCTGAACAATGGAGGTATCTTGGAGCTGATGATGAGATACCTGAAGGTCATCAGCCAGAAGTTCTTGGTGAAGTGGCCTCCTGGCTTGTCTGAGGTTGTCCTCAGTATCTATACTAGCTGGAGGAAGCACAGTACTAGTCTTCCCAACCCATTGCTGAGGGACTCAAGTAATCAGCATATCAAGGTAATGCGTTTTTTATATCAGTGGTGTTTCTGCTTAGTTGGAAATGGGAAAACAATTTCAGAACACTGTGCTCCATTGATTCAGTTAAGGAAAAGCATGCAAAGATGCAGTATTGTTGTGTATCAGATGTTACAATTTTTATAAATCTAGTATGTGCTTTTGTATTTCTGTGTATTTTCATATATATACACATCCTTTTTTATTTTTTTTTCTAAGTCTTATGAGTGCATAACTTCTTGTTATGTAGAATGTAATGAGTCAGTACTTCATAGCTGGACCATTAAAATCACTGGCCTTATGCTTGTCTTTTCCCTTTAATCCCTGAATTTATTTTAAACTTGATCTGCAAATTATAGTAACTGTCATGAATCTGGGGCGTTTGAGACTCCAAAGGGCTACTGTGGTACTGTGCACTATTGGACCTTTATAAACTTTCCTAAGCTCATGGATTTTACAGACAGATTTGTAGCTCTTCTTCCTATGAACATAATCAGAAAATAGCATATTCTTCACTGCACAAAACTAGCTGGCAGATATCCATGGTGCTTTCTGGTGTACTCCTGAACTTCATCCATAAAGTGTTAATGAACTGGTAAGGCTAGAGTGCATATTCAGTGTCATGGAAATGATAATAAGGATTTTTAATTTTTCTCTTTTTTGTTTTAAACTTTTTCTGCAGGATATGATGTTGATGAGTCTTTCCTGCATGGAACTGCAATTAGATCAATGGCTACTGGCAAAAGGAAAGAACTCTACAGGTGAGAGTCCAGTGTTTCTTTCTCTATTCTAAAAATGCTGTAGTAAATTAAGGAACTGTTCCAGGAATTCACTGGATTTTTGGAGCTGTCTTTTCTATGTATGGATATCATTCTCTCTGTGCACATCTGAAAGGTGCATCATTTGTCGAGTAGATCAGTGCTTTTGAAATGCTAGTATGTGGGTCTCTCCTCGTGGGACACTTCTAACTTTATGATAAAACATAATTGATTTACAGTTTCTCCACGAAATTGCCCTGCTGTCTCTGTGAATGGGAAGTTTGGTTCTGACTTGCCAGGAATTCATTTCTTGGGAGACCTGCTGCAGTTATCGTTTGCGTCCTCACAGCGAGATTTATTCGAGGAGGGCTGGATGGAGTTTGTCACTCGGGTGTACTGGCTGAAAGCTCGCTTTCTAGCACTTCAGGTTTGTTCTACTTTTGATTTAAGGAATAAAATTTTCCTCAGCGACTAAAAATCATGTTGTTCTCAGCTCACTGTAGGTGTGAGAATTAAATCAGTTTAAAATAGTTAAAAGCATTCACTTTGCAGAAAGCAAAATGTTTCTTGACTCAGTGTTTTGATCAGTCTGAATGGAAGAATTATTTCTACTAATTACTCTTTTGTATTCTTAAATAATTTTTTAATCAAATTAATCCTTCAAGTTGATTTCTATTTCTCTGTTTTATCTATTACAAAAGTCACTGATAAGATATACTTTATTTGCTTGCTTCCATTTGCTTTGTTGGATTTGTTTTTATGTGCAGTAATCACGTTGGCAGTGCTTACACTGAATTTAAGCATTTTGTACATGCTTTGGAAAACCGTTTTGCAGACAGAACTCTTATCTTGTTACTGTTTTTCCCCACACTGTACTTCTGTAGGGAGACATGGAACAGGCACTTGAAAACTATGATATTTGCACTGAAATGCTGCAGAGCTCCACCACAATGCAGCCTAAAGCTGGTGATGAAAGCAGTGTTGTCATTCGATTGCCTAATCTGCATGTTGATTCTGTAGTTTCTCTGGAAGAGGTAAGAATGCCTTTGCAGGAGTATCCTCCCTGTTTCCCCCCTTCCAGTTTCAAAGGTCACCTGTGAATTAGCTCTTTTGTGATGAAAGCTTACCCTGAATTTTTTTTAACAATAAAGGAACAGGTTCCTAGTTGAATGATGATGTCATGGCCATCATCTCCTTTTCAAGAAGATGCCTTTTGGATCTCTTGGTTTTGTACAACTTAAGATTGTTTTTATGCAGAATAGAAAGTTTTCTGTTAGAGGCACTGCATGTACAGGGGTAGAGTGCTTATTTTCTGTTCTATGAGCATAACTTCCTCTGATGGTTAAATGAGTTTCTTTCTTCATCAGTTGGTGTTTTTCACGTAGTAATTTACACATTTGAATAAAAGTATGTCAGTTTTCCTTTCTATCTTTTGCTGTTATGTAGGGTCAGTTCCAACACAGGTTCTGCCATCTTCACTTCGAAATCCACCTGATGAATGTATTCTTGCACAGAAATGTGTGATTTGGGGATTTGAGGCAAAAAAAAAAAGCTTAAAATTAATATTACACAGCAGTCTCATACTACATGATAATTAAAAGTATGTGGGACAGCTGAAGTGTTCCATAGTAGGAGTTTTCTTCCTGGTCTGCGTTCCTGGATGTAGCTGTAGAGTTAACACAGCTTTATACATAAAATGTTAGATGAAGGGCCACTACCTTTGTACGTGAAGACAAAACAAAGGCTGGATTATACCATGTATGATATTTGCAGATTGATAAAAACCTGAAATCTCTGGAGAGATGCCAGTCTTTAGAAGAGATCCAGCGACTGTACGAGGCAGGGGACTATACTGCAGTGGTGCATCTGCTTCGCCCGACGTTATGCTTTAGTGGAAGAGTAAAACATCTGGAATTTGTGACATCCATACCAGAGAGACCCGCACAGCTGCTTCTCCTACAGGTTTGGTTTGTTTCTTAAAAAATGTTCTGTAAGGAAGGGATTAAGAACTTGCAGCTGATTTACTTTTGGGAAACAGGGTGAATGGATTTCTAGAGTGAGCATTAATGGTTAAAGGATCTTCATTACAAAGTGGGGATCCAAATTTGTAAATGGTCTGAGCTGTGTAGTTTTGTTAACATTGCTAGAAGCATGCCAGATTTTGCTGAGGATGTTACTAAAGATGTATTATATGTCTGAGACCTCTGTGAAATATCCAGAAAAAGTATAAATTCAAATAAACTGGAGTCATTTGCAGAGACATCTTACGGCTGGATCTGTGCTGTGTCTGCTAGGAATACTGCCTGCTTTTGTTGCTGTTGGCTGTTAATGGTTGTTGATGATTTACAGCCATTGAGAACCCAAAACTTTAAAAAAGCTGTGTAGTACATGAATGATTCCATAGTTACTGTACCTGTCCTGCACAAATGACAAGCTGTGGGTAAGATATGGCTGTTGTACTGGATATATCTTGGTCCATGTAATACTGAAAGTAAGGGTACAAATACCTCGGCTATGGGAGCAGTTAGAGCTGTCAGGTTTTCTGACTGGGAAAATGCAATCACAGGATGGACTGACACACTTCTAGCTGGACTGAGCCAAATCTGATGGCCTCCATGCTGTGTTAGTTACCTAAACCTGTCAGAATATAAGCAGGTAGGTGTTGCTGTAGTACTGGCCTTGTAATTGCTGTTCAGGTATTTATGATGTAATTAAATGGTAGCACAAGAATACAGATTTTTTTTTTTTCATGTTCACATTCTCTAGGACTCTCTGCTCAAGCTGAAAGATTACAAGCAATGCTTTGAATGCTCAGAAGTTGCCTTGAATGAAGCAAGTCAGCAGATGATGAATATGACAGCAACCTCTGCTAAAGAAGAGTGGGTTGCTACAGTAACACAGCTGCTCATAGGAATAGATAGTTCATTATCATCAGACAACAGCATCCTGAAAGAATCTTCTGTAACATCAAGCCTCGTTCGATTAACAACCAACCTTATTCAGGTAACCTGTTCACTGGTACTTGAACAGAGTCACTGTGTGCTGTGGGCACGAGTACAGCTGATTACTGAGCTGCCACCTGTTCGCTGTGATATTTCAGGTTACAGTTTTGTTGGTACAGGGGAAAAGAGGAACATTGTCTTTGTAGTCTTAATTTTCAATTCAGTGTGCTAGAGAGGCACTGAGTGCACCTGTTCGAGAATCAGTAACAGTCCGTACCTTCAAATGCTAAGCTCCCTGAAGTAATTAAAGGATGGTAGTAAAATATCTAAAGGAACCAATGTTTTCTTATGGTCTGTAACGGTGACAGTGTGAAGACTTACTGATCAGCCTGAGTGCATTTTGTAACTTTGTTCAGTTTAATCATTCTTACTCTGTTAAATTATTTGTGTTGTGTCTGTTAATGATTCTGGTGTGTCTTTTCCAGTTGTTGTTCTTTCTAGTTGTTGTGTTTTTTTCTGTACATCTATTCACTTTGGAAAGTCTGAATGTGATAATAACAGAGAGGTAACTGGTTGGAAAATGACTATGCAAGAGAAGAGTGTCATGGTAGGGGAATGGTATTCTACCCTTTCCCATGCCAGCTGACCTTACTTGTAGGACTTCTTACCCCTATTCATTGTGAGAAGCTGAGGCTTAATTTAGGATTATTCCTATAGAGTACAATGGATTATTAGCTTTGGGTTGTTCATTAAGGATTCACTGCTGACTCTTAATATGTATCATCTTGTGTATGTAATGTCTTTTTGCTTTATTAGATCATAGACTGCAGCATGGCAGTCCAGGAGGAGCCCAAAGAACCATATGTCTCCTCAGTTCTTCCATGGATCATCCTACACAGGATCATTCAGCATGAAGAAGATGCTTTTCAGTCCCTTTGCTGCCAGCAGCAGCAGAACCAGGGAGAAGGAGGTATTTTTTTAAATTCACTTTTATGTGTTGGAGCTGACCTTCTCTCCATCTTGCTCTGGAATATAAATAAAAATTACTTATGTTTGTCATCTCATCTGCTGACTGAAGGGAGTAGATGGAAATAGAAATATGACATTATTATATTTATTTTTTTTGCACCAGATGAAGCATTGGATGGTTGAAGTTAACTCAGTTCTTGTACTACTAAAATATTTGCCAACTTCTTTCTTCCAGTGAATCCTGATACTCCTGTGCTGCCTTCTTCACTCATGCTGCTGAACACTGCCCATGAGTATTTGGGAAGAAGATCCTGGTGCTGCAACTCAGATGGTGCTCTTTTGAAGTTCTATGTAAGTGTTAGCATTGTAGAATATCTTAGGCTGAAAAAAAAGCCCTCTAAAATCCATATGGCCAGCACCCATCTCAGATCAGTTTAATAGATTATTACCTTGGTAATGTCTTCATGCTAAAATGCACTTCTGAATCTGCTTTTCTTCTGCAGAGCACACCAAACTTTTAGTCAGTTGAGTCTGAATAGTGAAGGTTTCTTTTTCAGCTCCCCTTTCCATTGTTATCCTTTCTAAACAGGACTTCTTGTCAGACAGGAGTTGACTTTGGATAACCACCTCTGTACTATACAAACGTCTTAAATGAAAGCTGGTAATTGGTCTACCGTGCCTTGAAAGAGTGAAGCACTGGAGAACCATTAGGTGATTATGCTGAGCACTTAGTCTTGTAGAATTATGTCTCTGTGACTTTTTCACAGGTCAAGAGTCATGCTCATTTGTGTTCAGGAAGTGAAGTGATATTTGAAAGTCTTAATTGGGAGAACTTTTTTGTTAAAGAAAAACAAAGAATAGCACACGTGACAGTGTACCTACGTGGTAGGATAAAAGTGTTACTTATCCATGCGGAAGCCAATTCTCTAACATCTGGCAAGAATGTACTCTTGAGTGTTGGTATAAAACTGAAAATAAACTTGAGCAGATTACTTCCTGTCATAATTCCCATTCTTTTTTGGAATTCTCACTGAGAGGAATAATAATTGCAATCTTCTACTTTTCCTGTTTTGCTTCTTGCACTGCTATTATATTTTCCTCCTAGGATTTGAGAGAGAAGGAAGAATGACAAGTAATCCGATAGCACTGTACTTTCACAAACTGAAAAAAAATGTGGTGCTCCATCTGTAAATTTGCTGCTAAAATAATCCAGTGGGATTCTGTGTTCATCTTAGTGATTCTAAAAAAAGTCTGTAACTAGATTTATAGTTTCTCAATTCGCAGAACAGAATTTACCAAGTGTTACTTAAACGTGGTGCATTTTCCATTGTAGGTAAATGTTATCTAGTGTTTAAAAGAGTCTTCTGAATGAAAATTCAGTTTTGAATGTTGCAGTTAAACTGAGTTATTTATTCTAAACTGTAAGAGTGCAGGTGTGTAGGATCTGTCCCCAGTTAGGCATCTGGAATGTTGATCCCTCATAGACTGTGTGCTGTTACCTGGGTTTGGTCCTGGAGCTGTGATGTTTGTGACTGTCGTGCTGTTGCTAAATGTGGGTATTTTAATTGTACCTGCTTTGGTTTTATAGTGCAGGCTGAAGCTGGGTAGTAGTTCTATTTTTGTGTTATGAGCTAAATATAACTTCAGCTGATACTTACGGAGCTGATCTATTGGACAGAGATGATGAGAATGAAGAACTACTTCAGCCCTTCTCCCTGTGTCTCAAGGCCATTCTTTGCTCGGTTGTTTAGATGAGTGTATTATAAAATCTAATATGTTCCAGCAGTGTGTGTCTGGGCAGTAGCATTATTAGATGAAAGGAGTTACCTGCTCTCTATTGACCTTTTCAAGATAATTCCTTGAGAAATCCCCCATGATAGAAGCAGAATATTTCTAAACTTATTTCTATTTCCTTTTTCCTTTGGCTTAGAAATTGAATTGCAGTCAGCTTTTTGCTGCCCAGGGTGCTGACAACCTGGGTTACCCCTGCTGCTGGCAGAACCCAAATAATAGAGTTCTGTGGCATTCAGCAGGCAGTGCTTTACAGGGATTTTTCAGTGGCACTTTACAGATTCAGCTCGACTTCATCGAGGCTGATTACCTTCAGCCATGAGAAAATGGTAATTAGTTCTGCATAGAGCTACTGGGGAATCTCTTCATTTCCCTTCTTGGCACTCCCTGGAGCTTATTAGCCACAGCTCAGTGCCAGACTCCATCTTCCTCTGCGTCTGAGCAGTGGTGTGGCTGGGCAGCTGGGAAGGGTGGTGTGGAGAGCCTGAGGGGTTCTGCAGGGTCGGCTCTCCCCAGCAGGACTGGAGCTAATGAACAGCGTTGGAGCTGAGGCTGGTCCTTTGTGGAACTATTAGCTTATCTCTGCAGCCTTCTCTGCTCAGTCTTCCTGGTATTAGGAGCATAATAATGTTATACGTGAGCTGCCTGTGCATGGATCTGCCTTTGGGTCCAGCGGGCTTGTTAGCTCGGGCACTGTGCTTCATGAAAATAGATAACCTATTTCCAGACTCAGGCTTGCCCTAAGTGCTGTGCAGCTGCAGTGCTCTGAAGTGCTGAATCCAAATTGTATGGTGTGCCTGTATCCACAGCCTGGTCAGTCTGTTGGCATGCCCTGTGAGCCTGGGTAAACTACAGGTAATTGAGAGCTGCAAATAAATATACCATTGGATCTTTGCTCATGTTATCAAGTACGCTGAATGAAATCTTCAGTTTTCAGTCTTATAGCTGCCCACTTTTTAAACTAAAATACAAAATAGCATTATTTAGCACAGTTAGCTTTCAGAAACAAGAGGGTTTTGGAAGGGTAAAGACAGGGAAAAATGAAATAAATTATTTGAAGAGAATGGCAGCTTCAAGTGTGCTAAACAGGATGTGTTTCATAGACTAGTACTCATCTTCTCTATGTGTTGAAACATTTTATTACATACAAGTGAAGAAGATATGCAAGAAAATGTATTAATACACAGTTATTTTCCTTTGTTACTAAAAAATATTCTGGGGGTAGTACTAAAAGCCAAATAAGGATGCAGGAGGTTGTTCTGAACACTGTCAGGGGTAATTCTGTTATGGGTGTTGGATGCAGTTTTGTCTGCAGCAGTACCAATGTCATGCTTTTGTTAGTGTCCTGTGGGCTTTGCAAATTCCTTTCAGTTGACTTATCTACACTGTCTTAAATATCCAGAGCTGTTCACAAGTCCTTACAGGGAAAGCAGTGGAAATAAGGAGACTGCTGTGGTTGAAGGTTGTTGCTGATGCTCAAGATCTCATTGATGAGCCTTCAAAGAATTGTCCTTGCTCTACTGCGCTACTCTTATTTCTCAGGGTTTTGGCCCAAAAAACTATCAACCAAGCAAGGAAACCCTCTAATTGAAGTACTGTAGAAGTAGTAAGGCCTTTCCTAGGAACTGCAAATAGCTGTTACATTTTATGGTTTTGATTTATGACTGCAAAATTTGGTGCAGAAGACACTGATGTCTGTGCATTGAAGCCTTCTCCTTGTGGTAGCCTTGCTTATTCACAGCACTGACAGACTGTAGTGTTCATATTCACTGAAGCAGTAGGTAGGTAGTTTCTTATTCTGTGTTCATCACATAACTGCAGACAATTAGGTAACTTAATACAGGCTTCAGATCATAAATGACTTTCATTGATGTTTGTGATGTTGTAGGTGCAGGTACTAGAAAAAGAGCTTGCAGCATCTACTTCTGAAGATACTCACCCATACAAAGAAGAGCTGGAAACGGCTTTGGAGCAATGCTTTTATTGTTTATATGGTTTTCCTAGCAAAAAAAGCAAAGCAAGGTACCTAGAAGAACATTCAGTGCAGCAGGTAAGTTATGTATTGTTTAGTATCAGTGAAACTTCCTGTGATGATGGATGATGATGGAAGATGCAGACTTGTTTGGTTGTAATGTGTATATATATATAAAATAAAAAAATAAATATTGCATATTTGCAATATGCAAAATACTTATGTTTTACAAGGGGAAAATAAAAATAATAACACAAAAATAATAACAAACACACACTGTATATATATATATATATATATAAAATGCATATTGCATAAAATAAACTTTTCTTAGAAAAAGTGGAAGACTTGTTGAATACAAAGAATCACGTTTGATACGAGATGCTGGTGTAATCTGCAGTAATCTGTCATTTTGAAAGTACTGACAAACTGATTTTTATTGAGCCATGACTTTCCTGCTTTCAACAGAAAAGAAGTTGGAGGTTGAGAACTGTAGAGAGGAAAATGTGAGCTTGTAGGAAGAGAAGCTTTAGCAGCCAGCCTTGCTGAGTGAAAGGTGGTACTGTTTCAGATTTTGTTGGTGAATATCTGTTAGCTGTTCCACAGAATGATGAGGGATTCAGTTGAATATGGGAGAACTACCACAACTGGGTGCCACAGGAAAGGGGCTGTAGTCCTTAAGAACTGACAGAAAAGTCGAGTCCTCCCCCGGAACAGTGATCTTTTACTTATAAACCTCCAGATGAATTTATAGTTACCAAATGTAAGTGAGCATGAAATCAGAAATAAAAGTTATGTTTTGACAGTTCATTTGAAAAATTTCATGTTGAAGCTTTTAAAAAGAAAATGGGTATTTTAGGAGTGCAGCTTCCTGTACAAAAGCCAAATTTACTGTACGGAATAAGTTGAACAAAAAAAGGAAAAAAAAAACTTGGTCTAACAGGAAAAACTGTATTAATAAAGTAATAATTTGTCTAAGCAAGGAGAGTGACTTTATTTTTCAGTGACATATATTAACTTACACATAAATGTTAGTCCTCTAAGTGTGCTGTAGCTGTGAGCACCAGCTTCTAGTAGTGATTTAATTGTTGAGAGGTTTAATCATAGAATGGTTTAGATTGGAGATAACTAGTTCCAACCCCCTGCCATGGGGATCATAATTGGTGTCCTTGTAGAATAATACTTGTATTTTGGTAAATGCAAACGTCATACAGACTCGCTTTTAGTAAATGCTTTGATTTTGGAATTTGAGGTAATTTCTCCCCTCTCGTCTGCCTCCCCCTTCAGGTGGATCTAACGTGGGAAGATGCGTTGTTCATGTTTGAATATTTTAAGCCTAAAACTCTTCCGGAATTCGACAGCTACAAAACCAGCACTGTTTCTGCTGACTTGGCCAACCTTCTAAAGAAGACTGCTACAATTGTTCCTCGAACAGACAAACCCATGCTGAGCCTAGATACTGTTTCTGCCTATATTGAAGGAACGTGCAGCAAGGTATAGTGAGTAGCTATAAAAAAAGAAGGAAACTTACTGTAGTGTTATTTTTGTGTTGATTTTCAGATAGTTAACGGAGGGATTTATTCAGTAACACTGGATTTCCTCAGATAATTGCATTAAATGAAATAAAAATGGCACCACCTGGTCTTTAAATTTAATATTGATTAGATGGAGTCAATGTGAGATGTTCTGAGTGCTGCATAAATCTGTGGAATATCTTCACTGTTTTCATATTTGACACCTTCATATTCTGTGATGGAAAGACTACTTTCCCTATAAGGAAGAAACAAGAGTTCAGCTCATTTAATATGTACGTTTTATTAATCTTTATTATTTATTTATTATCTCCAGGCGCCATCTCTCCCAGATGGTGCAGACTACTCTCCACCAGTCGTGACTGAGCTGTATTACCTTCTGGCAGACTATCACTTCAAGAATAAAGAACAATCCAAGGCCATCAAATTTTACATGCATGACATCTGTATTTGCCCAAACAGGTCGGTACTGTTGAATCCTACTTCACGGCACTCATTTATTTCAGTATTAGGAAAGCATAGAAAAGAAGCTTGGTTTTTGTTTCAGGAGTTTAAAAACAAACAACCCTGCACTCTGATGACCTCTTCTATTTACTTTGCTTAAGTGTTGTATTTATGTGATGTTTAAACTACATCTGTTTCTTAGTAGCATCAGATATACTGAAATACCACCAGGATTAAGCAATTTCATGTTAAAAATGGATTAAATATTAGGGCTTGCCTCTTGGTTTACAATGAGAACTGAAATGATAGTTAACATCCAATGTGAATTTAAATTACTTGAGAAATAGAGACAAAAGGGAAGGTGATGGCACAGAACAATTTTACATGTGAAATCCATAGAGGAAATAGACAAAGTTTATTGGTATTGAATCCTTCTGGTCTGGGAACAGGGTAGGAGATTGCTAGAGCTCCAGTTTGAAGCCTGATAAATTGCAAAAAAAAAATCGAAGACGTTACTCTGGAGTTTTGTAGACGTCACAAATAAATGGCAGTGCACTCTGTCTTTATTCTGTGACTTTTGGTTGTTCAGGAAATGCTTTGTGTGGTAGTGTGGTATTTTTGCCCTGGTCATCTTAGATACTATTTTTTAAGATGTCTGTATGATGGTTCCCTTTCCATTCCTTTCTGGAATGTCTCTTTTGAGGTCTGTTGACCCAGAAATCAGCTATCAAATTAGCAAGAAATTAGCCAGCAGAATTGTGAGGATGTTGTGATTATTCTTTTGGTGTTAGAATAGTGTGGAAAGAAAATTAGAGTTCCAGAACCATTAACCTCAGATGAGTTATCTAACGGGGAAACTATTCTGACTGTTGTCAATAACATAATAAATACAAGTCTGGATCCTGAATGTTAAACTCAGAAAGTGATCTTTCTTATTTATTGACATTTCTCTAGGCAAGTTTGTATTTTGTGATACTTATGTTGGAAAATTCTTGTGATGGTAAAAGGTGTTCACAGTTCAGCCTAACAGCACAGGATATCTTAATGGCTGCTGGCCAGTGTGTCTTTGCCATTCAGTGTGCTGTGTGTGGGGGGGATTGTTGATTTGTTATTTTCTTGCTTGCCTAGGTTTGATTCATGGGCAGGCATGGCTCTGGCTCGAGCAAGTCGTATTCAGGACAAGTTGAACTCTAATGAACTGAAAAGTGACGGGCCCATCTGGAAGCACTCTACTCCTGTCCTGAATTGCTTCAAGCGAGCCCTGGAGATTGACAGCTCCAATCTCTCCTTGTGGATAGAATATGGCACCATTTCTTATGCCCTACATTCTTTTGCATCTCGACAGCTTAAGCAGTGGAAATCAGAACTCCCTCCTGAAGTTGTGCAGCAGGTGAGATTTAACTTAGAGTAGTGGGGACTTCTTCAGAACCTCCTAACTGGTCTTTCCTGACACAAGAACTTAAATATTCACAGGCTATATGCTACCTATTGTACCATATGTTTGTTGGAAATTCTAATTTTCACTCATAAAAGCAGCTGGCATCAAGCACTGTTTAAAGAGTTCGAGGTTACTGCTTTTTTATTGTTTTGTTTTTCTTCCTGTGCAAAATTATTTTGAGCCCATCTTCAAATTGTCTTTAAAAGAGAACTCACCTTCCCCAAAGCTTGTGCAATGCTTTCCTTACCGTTCCGAAAGCGTTTCCAGGAAAAGGTGAAACATATATGTGAAAAGTAGTGTGAAAAGATGAGGAGTTACTCTATCTGTGTTCATAAGTCATCTCTTGTGTCTAAAGACATCTGTTTTTTATGTTTTGGGGCTATTTTCTTTCACAAAATATCAAAATAAGAAGCTTAATACATTTTCATAGAAGGTGTTATTAATTCATTAGCATGGAGTTTAATGCTGGGCCAAAATGAACAGTTGTAGATACTCTCTCTGACCTTGATGGAGTTGTAAGGAGAAGTGTTTTGTCTGTCTTTTTGGACCAGTAAACTGAATTTCTGATTTAACTGTTCTGACTCACAAATATTACATAGACCAGAATAAGTGTGAGCAGAGTGGGGAAAAAAACACTGCTACTGAGTGACTGTTGTGTTTATGGAGCTTAGTAGTGTTGGAACTGCACAGAATGGCACTGGAGCATACTTTGTTACCAGGACTGTGTATTTACAGCAGGGTGATGGGTCTTGCATCTCAGCTGCATGTGTAACTGTACTGACATTGTACTCCCTGTAGCTGCTCACATGGCATTTGACCCTTTGCATACAAAGGTGATATAAGCACATACACTAGAGGGGGACAAGTGTTGTATTGTGGTTTAGTTGTTTGGTTTCTTTTCCCAATAATTACATGTGCAATGATATCTTAACAATTCAGGTTTCTTTATAAGGGCTATTTGTTAATAACATCATAAGAGTTTCAAAAGTGACGACTCAGAAAATTAAGTTATTTTGCCTTTGCACTTTTATGAGCAGGAATGTACTTGTAGCATTTTTCATCATAGCCACAGTGAACTCAGTGTATTTCTCAATGCTTCACTCTGTGTCAGATGGAAGAACGCCGGGACAGCATGTTGGAGACAGCCAAGCTGTGCTTTACGTCAGCATCTCGCTGCGAGGGAGATGGGGACGAAGAGGAGTGGCTTATTCACTATATGCTGGGGAAGATTGCAGAGAAACAGAAGCAGCCTCCTGTTGTCTATCTGCTTCATTACAAACAGGCAGGTCATTACCTGCACGAGGAGGCTGCCCGATATCCAAAGAAGATTCACTACCATAATCCACCAGAACTTGCCATGGAAGCACTGGAGGTAAAAGAAAGAAGTAAAATAGTTAGACTTGAAAGCAGTGTTTTCTACAGATAACAAAATACAGTTATTATTGGTTTATATTATGAAGCATGTGGAGCACGAATGGTGCCCTGCATCTGGCAACATTTACAAGGCTGATTTTGAAGTTGGTTGTTCTGGCTGTTCCTGTTTTAAAGAGTTTGTGTGTACAGTCTCAATATCATACCCAGTGGTTACTTCAGCCTTGTCTGCTTAGCTATAATATTTTGTATGCTGCATTCATAACATTTTTCACGTTTTCAGATTCTGTCATTTGCAAGCAAGGACAAGTTCTGTTCAGCTAAGTTAATGTACGAGCTGACTGTCATATACCAGCTCTGCAGCTGCTACAGAGAACAGTCTACTTGCTATTATGTGCAGAAATATGCATTCCCTAATGACTGAATGTACTTGGGTGTTTTCTAGGTGTACTTTCGACTTCATGCTTCTATTTTGAAGCTTGTTGGGAAGCCAGATTCTGGAGTAGATGCAGAGATATTAGTTAGCTTCATGAAAGAAGCTTCCGAGGGACCGTTTGCCAGGGGTGAGGAGAAGAACACCCCAAAAGCTGCAGAAAAGTGAGTGCTAATTTCCAGGAACATCATTGCAAGTCATACTTCTAAACTGCTGCATAATAAAGTACTAAAATGAAATAAAAACTAAGCCAAATGACTCGATTTAATTCTAATGTCCAATTTCAGGCACCCTGTATAGTCAAAAGACCTTCTCAGTAACTGACACAATGTAGATGGGAAGGGAACAAAAAGTAACAACTTCAATCTTGTGATCCCTTTTAAAACAGCTGTTGGTATTTATTTTTTTAAATCAGCAATCAAAATTGCAAAAGCAAACATTTATTTTGAAGGTTGAGAGAGTTTAGTCCTCATAGGGTGTCATCATAACAGCTATAAGATAAATAATGTTTAACTGCTGAACACTGGTGGAGGGGGATTGTGATCAAACTCCATTATTTAGGATTTCAGTAAGATTTGATAAACGTATCAGAAATGTCATAACATATTTTTCTTTCTTTGTATGTTACTGATATGGTAATGCAAGTTTTTCTTACTCCCAGGGAAAAACCTTGCATGGTTGATGAAGACTCTCACTCTTCAGCTGGAACAGTGCCGGGCCCTGGGACTTCCCTGCCCTCATCCTCCGGTCCAGGTCTGACATCCCCACCTTACACAGCCACTCCAGTTGACCACGATTACGTCAAATGTAAAAAACCCTGTCAGCAGGCAACGCCGGACGGTACAGTCCCTGTTCTCAATACTGGCAGCACAGGGAGGTGCTTTAATCATGGGGGGTCTGACCTGAAATGATCAAACTGCTCATTTCAAGGAGGGTGATGGGTCTGTGGTATCACGGGCAATATTGATGCTTTATAAATTCAGTACTTTAAATAGAATCAATGTACAGTCAAAAGCTTTAAACAAAATTCAGAGTTGTCACCTGCCACCATTGACACCTGTCATTTACTGTTGACAGCTGCCTGAGTTTTCAGTGATTTTTTTTTTTTTCTTATTTCTGCAGAGCTTATTAGGAAAGATTTGGACTCAGTCTTTACAAGACTGGATGCTCTTTCGATGCCTGTTAAAACTGAACAGGTGAAAACTTGAACTGTGGCTGAAGCAAACCAAATTGCTGAAAGGCAGAACAAAACAGTATTTTACTTTTTTGAAGGAGGCAGATGGCAGCTCTTTTGAATTTATTGTGTATCAGCACGAAGTGATTTGCATGACAATCCAGTAGACTTCATCTTTTGATTTTTATCATTTGCAATGACTGGCTAGCAGCTCATCTTTATAGGCCATGAAGTTATATAAAAACAATTGTCTAGAGCAGCAGAAGGTAGGATGGTATCAGAGTGTTACTGAAGATTTTGCAACATGTGGAATACAGTAGAAATTAGATTACTGTTTAAGTAATTCAGTATTATTATTGGGCTAGGAACTTTATTCTATTCTTCTGGTCACTTGTTTATCCATCTGGACCTATGAAGCACTCAAGAAGGAGTAAAATATCTGCAGTGTACAGCGTAGTGTTGGTAGGATGTGGCAGGGCTCTGTAGAGGCACGCTGCTTGAAATGAATTTGTTTGTGGAGGGTGGGATGCTTCCTGCTGTCACTTTCTGAAGAACAGTCATTTGTAAATATCTTACATTGACACAGCTTAGAAACAAATGTTGACGTACCTGGGAACTTTGCATTTATTCCTTTTCCCCAACAGATAATTCTTGCTGAAACTGACAGAAGTTCCTTCCTTTCTTTCAGCAAGTTGGATATAGAAATATTAATTTTATCCATGCTTACATTTAAATCTGGAGTAATTAATCAGAGTCTTTTGATATCATATGTAATGCACAGGTGCGTTGGTCATGTTCTTATGTCAGTTAGCCTTTTGATGTCTTTCTGAAACAGTAAAAACAGAAGGGAGTAAATATTTAAGTATTTCCTAAACCACATTCCCTATAAGAAGCAGTTCTGACTAAGAAGACTACATCTGCTTAGGTGCTGCAGACCTGAAGTGCCCCCAGGAGACAGATAAGTAAGATGAATTTTCCCATTCTTGTCAGTAGTACATTTGCTCAGAGTGAGATATTACGAACTTTGGCAGACTTAACTGCCCAATGGGGGCAAAGCTGGCTGCTTAGCAAAGCCTGAAGGTGCAAGCTAAGGAACATCCACACCTGTCAACATAGCAGTTCTTGGGGCTGCTAGCTTAGCCTACCTAGGACTTAGCTTTGCTGCTGTCACAGCAATTCAAAATGCCAGCTACTGAAAGAAGCAATGTTAGGGGGATCTGTAGGAAGGCAGTGTGCACTTATGACAAGTGGAATTAGGAAATACTGCATCATTCATTGTGTTTTGTAAGTTGCTGGCAAAACTAAACTCTGGATACAGCATACTGAAGGGCTCCAGGAAACTGAAATAATTGCCTTGGGGCTGCTGCAGACTGAAGGAGAGCTAGCAGGCTGAGCAGTGCTTGGAAGCCTCCTGCTTTTATATTGTTACATACACTGTGTTTCTCTGCATTCATTTGCATTTCACTTACATTTAAATACATACTTTTGAAGTAAAATGCTCCTGACAGCTTACATATAATCACATCACTGAAAAAAACTGGTGTCTGCATTTCCATTGTACTGTTCCTTAAAATAGCAAGAAACTATCCATCATTTGACTACTCTTTAGACTCTTTCTTAACCATTCTGACAGTAATTGAAACTGCCTACATTGCTGTTCACGGGCTGGATAATTTGGCCTACAGTCAGCCTGGATATGTATTCTTTCTGAGGCTTCACAGCACTCTTATTTACTTCTGCAAAAGTAAATATCTCTTCTATCAATACTGTTGATCATATGTGACAAACAGAACGAAGGCGTTGTGCAGATTCTTACTTACAAAGGAACCAGTAAGTACAACTTGTGAGGTAACTGAACTTTGTTTTCGTTATGGCAGCTCCTAGTAGGGATCCTCCTCAAAGAGGCAAGTGCTGTTCAGTTGCAGTCTGGATTTGGTGGCTGACCAGCTGCTGTTATGTGTGCAAAGTAGGCAGCCTCCTTTCTCCGTTCCTGTCTTTCTGTTCAGGAGCTTCCTTTCCTTCCTTCTGTTAATCATGTTTTTTCTGTTGTCACCCCTGCCTGTTGCTGTTTAATAACTCTCCAAAATGAATTGCATTTGATAGCAGAAACCTAAGACTTTTTTTTTTTTTAATTTTCCAAGAGCAAACTGAGGAATAAGAAGAATCAGGAACTCAGTGAGGGCCAGGCCCTCATTGCCTGGGATATCCCCATGTTTACACAGCTGCATGGCCAGTGTTACACACCAGAACAGACAATTATTGTTGTTATTTATATCAGCTGGAGTTGTGCAGTCATTAAAAACCAATCACAATGCAGACTTCAATCAGTTTGTTTTGCTAAATTTTGAGCTAAACATAAATATTGTCTAGGAAGGCAGTAGAACTAGTAAAAAATAATAACAGTCAGGGAAATCAGGTTTCCAGATGTGGGCGAGAGGTTGTTGTGTGGTCTTTTTAGCTGTAATATGTTGTTGTGGTGTTGATATTCAATTACAAATTATTGTGGTATGCAGATGATGTATTCATTACTCATTGCTACTGCAGTGTTAAAATGTCTTACCGTTTAAGTCTTCATCCATGTCATGTAGCGTGTTGTGTGCAGTTAGATGTAATCACCCTTTTTGTGTTTGTCTTTGCCTGATTGCTTTTGCAACCAATATTGCCCGTGCTGCCTCTAACCTTTTTACAAATCTCTGTTCCCCAGGCATTCTCTTCCTGCTTTTACCTGTCACGGCTTGCTTTAAGTAATTGGCAAATCCTGCATGATAACCTCACTGGGAAAGGCTACTTGCTTCATGCTGTGGGAGAAGTCTCCCTTCATAGTATGTTGGTCCTGTAATTCTGCACATGTTATGAAGATGCACAGTTTCTTGTAAGCGGGGCTTCTCAGCATCGTGGTGAGACAAAGGTGATCTCTGAGAACCTTCCTGCACGTAGGCTGTCACTCGGGTTAAAGTGAATAAGCATCAAAGATGAGGTGGATATTCCTGTGCATGAAAAGAAGGTCCGCATTGCATTTTGGAAAATGAAAACCTTAACTCTTCAAAATTCCATCTCTCCCACAGTTTGAAATGAAAGCTTCAGGTCTGTAATGCATATCCTATTCTGGCACACGGTACTAGATGTTCATGGGGACTGCACTCTGGACTCCATGAATAATGAATCAGATCCAGTTTATTGCAGTGTGCTCCAGTTTTACCTTTTCCCCCGTTTAACCTCTTGCTGATTAGTGCAGCACTGACAAAGAATTTAACCAAACGAACAGAACATTGGTGAGGTTCTGATGCATTGCATTCGAAGGAAAAACAGCAATACAGGACTGCAAGTTATCAAAACACATTCAGTGATCAGTAGAGCTGGACAAAACATTGACTTTCATCTGATTCATTTTATAAGAGTACTCCCTTTATATGTCCAGAGGATTTGCTGTCCTCCAGAAATTAACCTGCTCCCATGCAAACCTTTGCAATTGTTTTGCTTTCAGTAACGTGCAGATGGCTTTGCAGAGTTGGATGTTGTCTTCTGTTGTTATGGTAGAAACTGTTTCAGGAATGACAGTGGTCTGATACATTATGTTTCTGACCACCAAGCAATAAAGAAAAATGTTCTTACATAGAAATAAGGAAGGGGGGGGGTGGGGTGGGCTATGGTGTCAGATGGGCAAGGTAAAGACAGAGAATGTGTAGATCTACAGCCTTTGAAGAATTCACTTTATTTTTGCATGGGAGTATATATATTTTTTTATTAGATAGTCATCTGTCCGTGTATTGTGTGGCAGAAATTTTCTTTACTTTAAACTGAGCTGATAAAGATAGGTCACTCCAAAAGTAATGCCTGCTGTTGATTTCCGTGGAAATTATGAGGGAGACAAAGAGTACAATAATAATAGCTACAAAACATTTTTTCAACACAGTCACCACTGTTAACTCTTCATTTCTGCCCGTGATGAATAAGCCTGCGTGCTGTGCTTGTAAAAATCTGCACCAGCAGAAATGGTCACTGCTGCCACAGCTGAAATGCACCACATGCCCTCACTGTGCTCCACTGTTGGGTCTCCGTAAGTGTTCACAAGCGTCAGTGCGTGTCAGTGGGGGCCGTGTTTTCCTCATGGAGGAATTTATTTCACCCATTTGCCTCATTTGCGCTTCTGTGTCAGGTGCCATTCTGTCAGAGTGCCCCTCTGCTGCCATCTGTCACACGGCGACAGGATGGAATGGGATATTGGTGGGAAGGTTCATCTGCCAACATCCACCTCTGACGGCATGTGCCAGCCTCGTAAAACAGGAGGCATTACTTTTGGAACAGCCCTGCCACACAGCTTTTCACAAAACCTTTCTCTGCCACTTGTTTCTGATTTTTTTTTTTTTATGAGTAGCTGAATGTTTATGACATTTCCAGATACCTTCTTGTTATAACTGTGTCTGGGTAGGACATTATTCAGAAGAAGTCAGTGAGACCCTATTGGCTTTCTCAGCCCTTTGCCATCCCCCACATGCAGTGCTTCAGAGGTCCTCTCCCTCCTCTTCATTTCAAAGAAGTTTCAAGGAATGGAGGACAGGCAGCACAATTACAGAGCTGCATAGTAATTAATGGGCAAAGACGGAATACCTAATTTATATTGGCATGGTGAAGCTGTGCTTCAGCTCCCCTGAGAATAAATTATGGCAGTTTGTACCATGAGCTGATTTTATCTAGCTGGCATACTTAGCAGTAAGAGCTTTGACATTAGAAGTGCATGTGTGCCTGTTCAGGTGGCTTACTTGAGCAGTTGCATAAAATTTTCTTTAATAATAGCAGCAATTATTATAAAGTTATGATGTTCTTCTTGGATGAATATCTTTCCAAACAGCTGGGAATTAGCAATTACTTCTCATGTCTCACGGACTGATGTTAGACTCGGTAGTCCTAAGGGTCTTATCCTACCTTGGTGATTCTGCAGTCCTTTCACTGCAGTGGTCTTTGGCATGTAGGTTGAATTACTCCAGTAAATATCTCTTAGTTACAGTCAGCTTTTAACAGTGAGTGTAAAAAATACACGTACCTGAGAGACATGCAGCATCTGTATTTCTGAGCTCGGTATAAGAGCTCTGATATATGAAAAGTACTTCTTTTTTATCTCTTATTGCAGTGCTGCTCTGTGCCATCGCTGTGAGTTCTGCATTACGAACTGTGGCACTGAGGTTATTGTAAAAGCTTTTGTTTGTTTTTTTAAACAATATAGAAGTCCATTTAGGATAACCTGACTCATTTTAACTATGACTCTTTGCCCACCCGTGCTCGAAAACCTTTAGCAGTTCTTTTCCTTCTGCATGCTATTTTTAACTGCAGGTAACAGTTAGAGATTTGGCCAAAGCATGTAACTTGTTGCAATTAAGAGCTCCTGCCTCTTCCGCTGTATGCAGTGGGTGCGAAGGGCAGTTCTGTGTGCTGGACAGTCCTTCCCCAGTTGCTCCCTCTAGAGAAAAACATCCCTGTCATACATATATTTGCAGTATAACATGCTGAATCGTAGTCCATCTTCTCGTGCTGAGAGGTTAGTACCATCTCCTGGTGATCTGTTATTGGTCTAGCAGTTCTCGATTTACATTCTAATGCTCCATCTGTCATAACCCACATGGCAGTGCTGATCTCCAAGTTTGCGTCGAAATTTGGAAATCTGCAATTTTCTTTTTTCTTCCCTAAAGAGTAATTCGGTCTCTTTACAGTAGATGCAGAAACTTCATTTAAAAATTATCATGGGAGCTACTGTAAATGTTTTGCTGATGCCAGCTGGGAGTTCAGTGGTACCACGGAATGTTATTAAGGCTCAGTAAGTGAGTCACTGAAAGCTTGGCTGACCTCTCCTCAGAATCATTCTTTCTCAATTCATCCTGATTATATCTCTTCTGTATAAAACTTGTCATCGTTATCCAACCATAAAGCTTCAAATGAAGAAACAAATGCTGCTTCACCATTCTTTTTCAAGATACGGGTTTATTAATATCAGTTAATTGAAAGAGAAGGTTTTCTTTGTGTTTTAGTGAAAAGCCAAAGAATCGCATCAAATGTGATTTAATTCTGCTGGAATCCTAGTGAGGAGAATCTGATCTGCACGCTGAAGGTCTGCAGAGGGATTTATATCGACGATGTAAATTCATAGGCAGACCGTAGCTCTCTTGAACATACGTGATTTGGGTGGAATAGAAGAAATTTAATTAAAAAATCAGCTCATCTCAAGGGCCTTTTTTTTTTTCTTGATCGTATCAAGAAGCTTAATGAATGAGAATGCAGTGGAAATACCTGGACAACGAATATAACATGTCTCTTGGTTAAGATATCCCTCTGCCTTAAGCAGAAACTAAAAAATTATGTTTGGGGCTACAGATTTAATGAGATTTGCCTGTATCATAACTTTGTGTTGGACATGGAATTATGCTGGCACAATATTACAGAGAAATGGCAGTTACCCATCTCAGACGCACAGGGTTGACTCTGATAACCCTCAGTGTAGAGGAACTTGGGCTCTGTCAGACTGGTTTTGGACATGGAAGGTTTTCTCTTGCCAGTTTGTTCTCACTGGGAATCTTGTCCCCCACAGTTGCGATCCTGTATGACTTGTGCTCTCACAGCTGTCGTTAGATTAGCAACTTAGTTCTGACCACAGTCAGCAACCACAGTATGCCATTCCACTCAGTTATTTCTGTCAAGGAAACTCAGTTCTGTCCTTCTGTCAGTTGCCTTAGTCCAAAGAGAAATCTAAGAGCTTTCCTGTGTGTCTTAGTCCTGGCTCTTTGATGAGTTGTTTGCCATATCAAGTCACCTTTCAGAATGTTTGGTGAACATCATCTAACACCTGCGGGATAGGTGGCATCAGTGATCATTCCTGTAAGTCTTTTTTTCCTCTCTAATGGTATCGAGTTGTGTTCTTTTTTGACCTTCACAAGTAATTTTTACTGTTATTGTTGTTCAGTTTTATTTTATCAGCAGAGTTTTGAATGTGTCAGACTCTAAATTCTACTGGGTGCTTCTCAAGGCAAATGGCACAGTAAAGATGCAAAATATTTTAGGGTAATACAGCAACTGAAGTACTTTGCTCTCAATCTAACTGCTTGTCAATGTTAAGCATTACTTCTTTTGAGTCAAATTCCAGGATTGTATTCTAGAAAGAAATTTGATGGGACAAGGAGCTCTCTATTACATTAGTGCTAAATAATACCAAGTGAAAGAACACCGGGGTTTTCATTTCTTAACACAAAGAGGTGAGATGAAAATGATAAGTTAAAGTAGACAAGTTAAAAGAAAATAAATACCTTTTAGACAACAGAATTGGTGGTTGTTAAGGATCCTGTATTGCGTTGGGAAGATGTTTGCAGTGGCTACGGTTTTGTGTTACTGTTACCAACGTGCAGCTCCATAAGCATGAAATGGTTCACTCCTTCTTTATCTGTTTTGCAGAGAGGAGTCAGGATAGTACTGCAGCAGTGCTGTCTGACTCCAGTTCCACACAGGACATGTTTAATGAGCCTGCCAGCTCTCAAGACAGCCTTAGGAAGCCTTACTCAGAGAAGAGGATTTCTACTGCCTGTGCTGATGCACTGATCCCCAGCAAGGAGATCCTGGGATCCACTGAGGAGAAGAGTAAGCCCATCTTAATGGATAATGTCAGCTAGTATTTTCTCATTAAAATGTTTCTTCTGGCATGCAGAAGCACTGAAATATGCTGCACTGTGGCTGAGAGTTTTAACTAGGCATTATTGCTGTATATATTAATGTAGTTTAAAATTATAACTGTGCTTTGCTCTTGTGGCCATCATCCCAATTTGTATTGCTTGTTAAACCTTACAAATCAGAAAGTCGTGTGAAGCTGTTGGTGGTGGTGGCCCTGTGACTTTCATAGATTCATAGATTCATAGATACATTAGGTTGGAAAGGACCTACAAGATCATCGAGTCCAACCTTCCTCACACCACCATCCCTACCCACCAAGCTACTAAATCAAATCCCTCAGCACCTCATCTAAACGCTTCTTGAACAGTGCTAGGGACGGTGCCTCAACCACCTCCCTAGGCAGGCCATTCCAGTGCCGGACCACTCTCTCAGAGAAAAAATTTTTCCTCAAGTCTAATCTAAATCTTCCCCGGCACAACTTGTGGCCATTCCCTCTCGTCCTGTCGTTAGTTACCTGGGAGAAGAGGCCGACCCCCTCCTTACCACAGCCTCCCTTCAGGAAGTGGTAGAGTGCAATGAGGTCTCCTCTGAGCCTCCTTTTCCCCAAACTAAACAATCCCAGCTCCTTCAGCCGCTCCTCGTAAGACCTGTGCTCCAGACCCCTCACCAGTTTTGTTGCCCTTCTCTGAACACGCTCCAGCGCCTCGATGTCTCTCTTGTAGTGAGGGGCCCAAAACTGAACGCAGTACTCGAGGTGCGGCCGCACCAGAGCTGAGTACAGGGGGATGATCACCTCCCTGCTCCTGCTGGCCACACTATTCCTAATACAGGCCAGGATGCCATTGGCCTTCTTGGCCACCTGGGCACACTGCCGGCTCATGCTGAGCCGAGTATCAACCAACACCCCCAGGTCCTTTTCCTCTATACACTCCTCAAGCCATTCTGCCCCAAGCCTATAGCATTGCATGGGGTTATTGTGGCCAAAGTGCAGGACCCGGCACTTGGCCTTATTGAACCTCATCCCATTGACCTCAGCCCAACTGTCTAGCCTATCCAGATCCCGCTGAAGGGCCTCCCTACCCTCAGGCAGATCAACACATCCTCCCAACTTGGTGTCATCCGCAAACTTACTGAGGGTACACTCAATCCCCTCATCCAGGTCATCAATAAAGATATTAAACAAGACGGGCCCCAATACCGACCCTTGGGGGACACCACTCGTGACAGGACGCCAGCTGGACTTGACTCCATTAACCACTACCCGCTGGGCACGGCCCTCAAGCCAATTCTCAACCCAGAGAAGAGTGAACCTGTCCACACCATGGGCTGCCAGCTTCTGCAGACTTGCTTGTCTTCTTTTAGGGTATTAATTACAATTACTTCAGTGCTTCAAATCTCCAAGTAATTTGAATATTCATTTCAAAATAATCTCAATGAAAATAGTTTTTTCCAATTATAGATGCACTTTTTGTTCTAACCCAGCAACAGCTTGATACTCGGTTCTTAAAAAAAGCAGCAGCAGTGGAATTAGATGTTTTATTCCACTGGATATTTTATGTTGTTGGAGAATGGAATTGCTTCTACCACACTTTTCCACATATAATAAAACCTCTGTATTAAGTCTTCTGAATTCCACTGGAAAAATTGTTTCAGAATTTTTTTAGACTTCATCCAGAAGCTGGAATTTCCCTCTCCTCAATATTTCTACATGGCAGTGGTGAGGATGCACTTCACTGGGGAAAGAGAAACAAAACAGATGTATTCATTTTGCCCATTTTTCTAGGTTGTGGGCTCTTTGTGTGTTAAGGCTCTTTGGTAGTTCAGACTGTAGTTTATTTCCAGTTGTGTGGAACCACAAATGTGATATGTGGACAGACAGCCCTGCTTCGCTTCACTGATCTCACTAGGAGCAAGTGCCCACTCCCATCTTTTTGCTCACAAACTTTGGTAGCTTTGTTTCTTGTTTTTAAGAATACTTCGGCATATACCTAAGCCAGTGAAATCTGTGGTGATGTGTGCATCAAAATGAAGTAGATGCCAGTGAAAGATCTATATTCTTGCCACGTAAAAGGTACTTAAAACCACTTCTAAGAAAGGCTTAAAAAATTTGTACCATAAAGCTATCTGCAGAGGAAAATTATGATGGATACGTGTGTGGTCCAAGCAAGTTCAGAAAAAACTTCAGCTCTGGAAAGCATGCTTGACTCTGCCTTGTGGGGGAAAAAAAATTAAGCAGCAATTTCATACTGGAGTATGTCTCTACACTGGGCAGACATAAGATCCTAATGCAAGAGTCTCTTTATTTTTGGAAAGACAAAGTCTTTGTGTGCTTCTGTGACTAAAAATCAAAGCTGAAAATGCTTAAACTGCATGTAGCACGTGTGTTTTCAGTGGGCCTGGCTAGAAAGATGGAAGGCTCCCACTGTCACTGATACTTTCTGAAGGTTTACTATCTCCCCAACAATGGATGGACAATTGAAATATGAGCTACCAACTAACTGCAGAAATATTTGGATAGAACTTAAGATCTTGCATAACCTACAAGGCTGGGTAAGCTGCTACTGATAGTTCTGAGCCGAACTGTATTCTGAAATTGTGTTCTTCCAGGTACGTTGTCAACAGTAACACATTTCACAGGATGGCTTTAATTTTCTGCTCCTTTTTTACTTTATTTGCAGTAGAATTTCACTGAAGTGTTACTTGGTTCTCTGCCATCCCATCCCCCCGGTTATCTTGTTAAACATCAAGAATAGACATAATTTATTTTTTTCAGAAAGCATTTGCTGAATATGTCTATGCTGTAATGAAGAAAAGGATTGTCATTTGTTGCAGTTAATGTTAGTCATTTTGTATGCGTCATTTTGTTATTTTCATTGTCATTTTTAGTTCTCTTAATGTTCAGTTCCAGGAAAATCAGAAGAGCTGCTGGAGAGCTCAGAATCCTACCATCCTGTTGAGCCCGCTGGCCAAAAAGTCCTGGTGGACCCTCAGCCTGCTTCTGGCATTCCCTCCAAAGCTGCAGTCCCCCCAACCTCGCAGTGGGATTGGAAGAAGAAAGCTGAAACGTGTGGAGATGGATCTGAATTCCCTCAGGGTCTTCCAGCAGACCTCGAGGAGCAGCGGAAGTTCCTGACAGAGCAGTGCGTTGCCTCCTTCTGCTTGTGTCTCAGCCGCTTTCCTCAGCACTACAAGAGCCTCTACAGACTGGCTTACCTGTATACTTACAGCAAAACGCACAAGGTGAGCAGAGCTCTGATACAGCAGCTGGCTAGCTTTGTTTACTGCCTCAGTAAATAAACCATGTTACCATTTCTACTGATTCAAAATTTACAGCAGCTAAGTTTGTTTCTCCAGTTTGGATTGGCACAGTGTGTTGTTGGTTTTTTTTAATTACCGTTGTTGAATAATGTTATTTCTTTGTCATTCAGCAGAGAATTACCTTTTAGATACATCACTTAAATGAAGGTGTTCCAATAGGAGTGACATTACTTCTTTCTTTTACTGAGTAACTGGACTGAAAAGTGTCTTGGAAGGAGAAATTCTTCATTACTTCAGTGTAAACAAACCACGTGGCCCAGATAAGCTTTCTGGCTCTCTTGGGTCTTTGTAGAGTGAATGTTCTTCCAGTGTCGGAGCACGGAGATCACTAGGCAGTTTGGGTCCGTGTTCTAAACAGCACCTGTATGAAAGTGCCTCCTTAATTTAAATGTCTGTTAACTATGTGGATGCACATAAGGTGGGAGTGGTGCCATAAAAGTAAAATTTTGATTCTGCAGATCTGAAACAGTTTAAAGTAATATATTTATTGGGTACTACTAGAGCGTGCGAATAGCAGAAATTATCAGAGGTCTTTCACTAATTGTTGTAATTAAGGCTTAAACCCATGAATATCGTATTTCAAAGTCTTGTGTTCTGTCATATGCTGCACTGCGTTAGTTCCAGGTTTCTCTTTCCCACCACTGAAGCTTTCACAAATTGAATCTCCAGTGTGCAGTCAAGCAAGGATGGGAAGCTAACAGAAGCAGTAATACCATTTACTCGTAGTAAAACACATATTTGCAGTAGTGCTGCAGATTGAGCAATCACATGTATTAGCAATCCATTGAAAGGTGATGAATATTTCATTTGGCTGTACAGTGATTATCCAAAAAAATATGACCATTTTTTTAGAGATCACTTGTTTTGAAAACATTCTTATGCTATTTGTATGTGACAGTTGTTAATTTTTTCATGAAACTAATCATTAAGAGGAGCTGCAGACTCCTGCAATCTGTCATTTCTTGCTGACAAATGATTTCTATCAACATTTAACAAGAAAGGCTGTCTATTTTCAGTTCATTGGTTCAAATAGCATGTGTCCTTGCCTGAGGAACTACGTGTAAAGTATTTTTTCTTTTTTTTTTTCCTCAGTGATGCCTCCTCCTTTGTTACTCCAGATATAAATATCAACATATTGAATTGTGATGTTTTTCTCTATGAAATGCATGTTGTTTTCTAGGTTTATCTTGCCTTAGAATTCAGAAAAATTGAATCTTTCTCATGCGAGCCTAGTAGTTATCAGGTTGGTTTCAAGGAGCATTATTGGGTTTTAATATCCATTATTTCTCTAACAAACAACTACTCAGTACTACAAAACAACAGCAGCATCAAACCCCAAACTTCTACCTAATATATGCAGAGTACATTTGTTGATTGGGTTAGAATTCTTTTTCTTAGACAACTCATTTAAGTCCTTTTGTAGAACAGTGGTGAACATCTGTGGTTTAATGGCACATTAATGTGCCTATAGTGGAAGGTTCACTCTCAAACCAATTTAAAACACAGAAAGCATCCATGCATTTGCAGCAGCAATTGGAGTGAGAAGTCAGCTTGGATATAAGCTTGGATATCCTGGTGAGAAGCCCAAGTGAAAGAAGTTAATAAATGAGATCAGGTTGAGCTGCTGTGGAGGCAGACTGCGTTACTGGGAAATTTTAGAAAGCCGAGATGATTTTTAAAATGCATATAACCATCTTGGAAAAATCAGCTTTAATGTACCAGTGCCAGGAATATGTATGAAGAATGGAGACTGATGGCCAGAACTCATGGCTCGCCAGGAAAGCTGAGGACTGGCAGGTCTCCACACTGCACAGGAAAACAACTTTTCTGTATGCAATCTGTTTTCTCCCATTTTGCAGTACTACCTCTTTTTCTGTTGCAAGATTAATAAAAACAGCAGAGAGCTTTCTTTTTGACACCTTTTTCAATATTGTTTGACTACACATATTTAGCTTTTTTTACCCCCCCCAATCAAAACCCTACTTACTCTTTGGAGGCTATTTACCTTATTTTGTTATCACAGCAAATTTTACATAGCTGGTTTTTATTGGAACGGTGATGCAGGAAAGCAAGGGTGAGTTTTCAGAAGTTACTTCATTGCCTGTTTGGGGAGTAGTGTTAGTTTCCCATTCCCCTTGTGTCTCTTGAATTTTTCATCCTTTGTGATGTTTGATCTTCACCTCCCAAATGAGCACTGGCACACTTTGGAAGGGAAGAAGATGGCACTTGGCAAGACATTGTTCATCACTATTGCTGAAAAGCTCTGTGAACAGTGAGCATGTGCCTAATGGTGTCAGGGTTAAGCAGCTTTCCCTGGAGTTTCCAAGTTAGGTATTGGTGGCTTTTGTCACAGTTTTTTAATGGGTGTCCATCTCTGAGGTGACTCAGATTTCCGTTTGCTTGACCATAAGAGATTTTTCTTTTCATGTTAACAACGCTAGTAAACGTTTTTCAGCAATTTATTTTACCCTGTCAGTCATCTTGCCTTTGAATCCTGGGGTGATGAAAATGTGGGAGGCAACAGCTGAACTAGAAAGAGTGCTTTATAATTGCCCTGAGTCAGACAGCTAAATCCTGCAGTTCAGGCCGACAAGCGGTGTGCCAAGAGGAATAAATCCCTTGTGCTATGTCCAGGATCCCTTCACCCACTGCTAATAACTTCATCAGCTAAAAACAAAGCAGAGCAGACTGTGAAATCCAATGAGCTGGGAGACCTGTTCAGGCATACTTAGTTGGAATAACTGATGGGAGAAGGGGAGTGGAAAGTCTGTAACTACATTTCTTTTTATTCCCATTAGTTTTGATTGTGTGAAGGTCTCAGATAATTGTCCCATTTGTCTGAGTGATCTTTTTGCTCTTGCCTGGGTTACTGTCATCATATTCAATGAAAGCCTACAAATTAGATGTACCATGTACATCCATGCCTGTATCATGCAGATCACCAGAGCATGATGCTGCCCTTAGTGATCTCTCGATATTTTCAGTATAAAACTTAGATTCAGGACTAAATCTGTAGCTAAACACCTACATCTGTTCTCTGAATGAACTGTTTTTGATGTCCATAAATATCTGGATAATCTTTCTGTTGCTCAGCTTTCTTGCACATGAATCCATGATCAGTATTTTGCTGAAGGGGATATTCCAGTTCTGTAAGACATTGTCAGCTGCTGCATGACTGCTGTTGCTAGGACAAAGCACTTAAAATTAGGCAGAGCTTTTAGAGTTTCATCAATCCTGCAAAGAAAATCATCTGGAGAACAAGCTAAGGTTTTTGCAAGCAACAACAGAAGCATTAAGGTGCTATTGCAAGTGGAGTATACTTGTCAGATGGACATGATTTTAATCTTATTTAGGATTCACAGAAACGTATTTCCAGTCCACAGAAAACAAATCTGAATTGAGCAGTTACTTGTGTCTGTAGAACCAAATGGCTTCATCTCTTTTGTCTGCTCCATAAGAAAGTTGTAACAAACCAAATCAAACAAACCAACCTCAGTGTAATGCAACTCCAATGCTAGGTTCTAATGCTGAAAGAAAAAATTGAGCAAAATGGAACCTCTGTCTGCAAAACCTTGCAGTTTATAATTGTCCCATCTGTCAGTGATCCGAAGTACTATGTTTTGCCCGGAGCCAACAGCTGTCCCTAGTTCTCAACCAACGGGAGATGTTCATGCATCTCTTGGGTAGTGCTCTTAGAAATTTGTGATTGTTGTCTATCATTTATTCTCCTACCGATGCTTTCTTTGTGAATGCACAGAGCAACATTAACTAAATTTGACGACAGGCACGGCATTTTCCAGAGAGATCAAGTAAAATTACATGGAGGGCTGAGTAGAGATAAAAGGCCTGAATTAAGCAGCCTAGTGAGAGAGGACTGCAGTTTTAAGCTTGGTGGTTACCTCTCCTGTTTGACCTTAACGCTGCTGTGTTTGCTGGTAGTAGCCCTGGGGTGGGGCAGTGACAGTCCTGGAGGAAGGCTCCCAGGGCAGTGAGCCCCAGTGCTTGGTGAGAAACACTATTTCTTGAGGGAATGATTTTGTACTGAGCTTTGGAATCTATCTTTTAGCAAAATTTTAGTTGTTTTAAATATGTCTATAGTGCAGGATTCTGTAGGTAACGGCGGGTGGAAGGTGGATTTCAATAACTGAAGGTATTTTATTTAAAAAATAAGAAATTAAAACAGGCTAGAAAGCAGAACTTGTTAATAGGACAGTGGGGAATGGCTTTAAACTAAGACAGGGGAGATTTAGGTTAGATATTAGGTGGAAGTTTTTTACTCAGAGGGTAGTGACACTGGAACAGGTTGCCCAGAGAGCTTGGGGATGCCCTATCCCTGGAGGTCTTCAAGGCAAGGCTGGATGTGGCTCTGGGCAGCCTGCTCTGGTGACTGTTGGTGACCCTGCCTGCAGCCTGGGAGTTGAAATGAGATGATCTTTGAAGTCCTTTTCAACCCAGGCCATTCTATGATATGAGGTGGCATTCTGTAGCTGCAGGGAACTGACTGATCCTCAGCTGGAGCTGAGCAGTCTGAGTGCTCATGCTGAGAAGCAAGCGGGATTGTCTTCCCCAGATCATGCATCCACAAATGCTGCTGGAACAGCATCAATCTAGGAAACAGGATATTAAATCAAGTGAGGGCATTACCTGCCACTGCCTGCTACTCACCTGCCCCTTTTCTCCTGCAGAACCTGCAGTGGGCCCGCGATGTGCTGCTGGGCAGCGGCGTGCCCTGGCAGCAGCTGAAGCACATGCCTGCACAGGGTCTCTTCTGCGAGAGGAACAAGACCAATTTCTTCAATGTAAGTCTATATGCTGTTGATAAACACATCCTTACTTTCTCAGCTATTGTTTCCACACCTGTTCCTCATTTAAAAGGCTTGTGAAAGGATGGTGATGTAAAATTTGGGAAAGGCGTGTTAAATGAGCCATACTATACAGAAGGGCAGAACTGTAGAATAGAGGTTTTTGCTGGCGTTTCTCCTTGTGGAGGGAAATGTGAGAATTTCTGATGAGCTTGAACACATGGGGAGGTGTCAGTGCTTCTGTTAACATGTTATTTACCATATACTTAGTGATTGAGACCTCTATAATAATTATAATTGTATTAATTTTAATTATCCTCTTGTTTATTCTTTCTCAAATGGATTTTCAGTTCTCTTAGAGAACAAGCAGCGCTGGTTGCTCTCAGAAATCTCAGGAGCTGAAAGGATCTCTTTTATTCTGCTTCTGTAGTATGGCTCAGAAAGAGTATTTCCAAGCCACACATCACAGTAGTAGTGCTGTCTTATAGACTGTCCATGTGTATGTGATATATTTTGGTCCACACAGTGGTCTGTGTTCTCTGAGTAGCATAGGAGACTGTATTTGTGAGACTTTTATGTCGAATTTCCGGCTGTAACCAAGGCCCAATGCAGTGCTGTTGACTTTAGTATCTGTGGCTTCTGTGCCATGTTCTAGTTTTTTGGGCTTTTTTGTGATAGGGCTCTGTGGTGTGTGGGAAGGACCTAGGAATGTTCTGTTTGTTTCTGGACTGTGATGTGGTTTCTTGTGACTGCAGTGACAGAATTTCGCCTCTGCATACCCATGCGATGCTAGAACTTGACTTTGATTCATCTGAATTTTATTTCCATTTTCTGTTTGTTAGCATCTAACTTCTTTGTTGCTTTATGTTGCGTTAGTTAGTACAGATTTGTTGGTACGTGCTTTCCTCTGATTACAATGCTGGGATGAACAATGTAGGGACATTGACAGTGGTTCAAAATGGTGTCATGGATCTGTCTGCGAGAAGAACAATGTCATTCCATCTTCCTGAAAAAAAGGTTTCATTAACAGCTACTGCCAGCCTGATAGGACCAAACAGTTGTGGCCTAATTGATGACTATGTGGCTTTGTTCTTTAACACCTGCCTGCTTTCTTTAACAATCCTGCACTGTGATGTCTTGAGCATCTTTGACTGTGGCCCAGCTATTCAAGTATCCTTGTAGATGTTAATGAAATTATTCACCATTCTTAAAGTCACATGTGAGTTTTGTGTGATCGTGGCTGACCTGTTCATCAATGCAGTTTTAAGTGTCAAGAGTGTTTTGTATTTCCGCTATGAGGAGTGGGGAATTAAGCAGCGTGTTCAGGGGGATGTTTCTGCTTGCAAATGTGAATTATCACATCGAGAGATCACTGGCTGACTTAATTAATGTCTAGTTTTTGAATGCTACTGCTAGATAATTTAATTTAAAGATAGATTTCCTTGCATCCCTAGGTGCATGTTTTCCAATGTTATTTTATAGAACAGTCTTTCTTTACTCCTTATATTGGTATTTTTATATTCTGAAAGATGAAAAATGCCAGGATAGATAAATTAAACACTCTGAAATAAAGGATAGCCTTCAATGAAAGATATATGCTAGTTATGCTAGCCTGGTGCAATATACTGGCAACACTGTTAGAAAAGTGAGAAAATAAGTGACAGAGATGACCTCAGCTTGGACATAGCTCTGCTGGCACATGAAGACAGTGTCTTCCCCAAGTCCTGCATGTAGAGCGCTGCCTCCAGGTGTGAGACACTTTACCTCAGGGACTCGAGATCTGCACTGTGGCTCTGCTGTCGTGGCAGCATTACCAGGGATGGCCAGCACAACTTGTTGGCGTCCTGGAGAACTGGTGCTAGCATCTAGATTGCTCCTCATGTAGCTCGCTCTTGCTGTTAACAGGTACAATATATATAATGAGCTTAGCATGATTAAATATTTTGGTGATGTCATTTTCTGCCAGCTATATTTTCGGAATTCTCTTCAGGCAGTGCTCTGTGTAGAACATGTGGCAGTAATCCAATCTAGATGACACAAACACAGCACAGTGAGAAAATCCAGATCCGAGAGAGAAATGGCAACGAGTACGCATGAAAAAAAAACTGTTAATGTCATCTGACATTCCAGAGTGGGACAAACCTAAATCTGTGAACAACTTGGAAAGAAAAACCTCTCTGGTACTGCACTGAACTTGTCTGGGTTAAGCCTCAACTAGCTCGTTCCCATGCCGAGCTCCTAGGCTGGCAGTGCTAAGCACATGTGCTGCACCATCTGGGTCAGTGCTCAGAATACAGACTCGTGTGTCATCCACCACAGCCAGATGGTGGTGCAGCCCACTGGCCCTGCTGGTGTCTTCACTCACAGACTCAGGTGATAAAACAAGAACTCCAAAGACTGCTACACAAGTAAGCAGTCTCGTAAGCTTAGAAATGAAATGGCTAACCTAAGCTTATGAATGCCTGCCCCCGGGGTGATTTTCAACAGAAACACTTAGTGTAGGATGTCTGTTTGCTTCCTTATAATGTGTTTGGTTTGGTTTTTGAGAACTCTTTCCACGCTACAAAAGAGTTAAGTGAATGTCTATGTGTCTTTCTGAATACAGTACCACAGCAATACCTTATTCTCTACCTTCTTGGAACTAGCAGCAATAGTGTTTTTGGTCTCTTGACGAGATGGATTCAGGGTTGTTGCAATTACAGCTGACTCGTTTTTATGAGTACAAACAACAATGTGCAAGAGAAAGCCTAGCAGCTCGAAGACGAGCAGGGACTGTGCCAGCCTGCTCCTCCCAGCCATTTAATAAATCATGCATACTCCTAGTAGAATTATTTATGAAATGTTTATGAGAGCACTGTATGAAAAGAAATAAACACGGGGCAAGCTGTCTCCCGTTCACTTTTACTGCAGGACTGCATGTCTGACTCTGTGTGTCAGTCTGCTGTCTGATTTGTTAGCTGTCACTCAGCTGAGACTGAAATCTCTTTGAATTTATTTTCGCTGTCTTTAGAATGAGCAAAAAGGACAATTTTTGCTTAGCCTGATTTCCTCTCATTTGACATATTAGGAGATGCCAGGATGCGCAGAAATTGCCTTTTTACGTTTTAAGTAAAGTGTGTTCACTGCAGTACTGTGCCCTGTTGCTTCCCACGTGGAAGGGGACAGCCCCGTACTCTAGGATTTGTGCAGTGATTATTGCAGGAGTTTTTAGCAGTGTTTCAATAAAGGTCTTTTTCGTTTGACCACTTGCACTTTTCTTCATAACCTCTGTGTCAGGGTTCACTCCAGCCTTCCTCTTCTTTCTCTCCCTGCGTGTAAATATACAGGAAAACTTAGAGGGCTCCAGAACGGTTTCTATAGTAACTAAATTAGAAATTAATTCATCAGGGAAAAACAAAAACTAAAAAAACACCGTAACATTGCTTTATATAGAAGGGCACGTTTTTATTTATTCAGATTTCGTGCCACCGTTAATAAAACAAAGTGAAACTTCATGCACAGATGATGAGTATTCATCAGTCTGTGTGTGGGTGGTGATTATGGAAAAGCATTTTGATGGCTGAGCTCAGTGTCTCAGTAACTTCTCCATATGGCTTAATATACAGAAGTTGTATTTTCCTGGCACGTTTTCTTGTAATAAAGATCTTGATTTCCAATTTTGGTAGCTGTTCCCCACTGAAGTAAATATATGAAAACTCTGCATGCACACATACTATACAGTGCAGACATTCGTGTGCATGAAGTCTTGCAAGGCTGCAAACTGTTAAGGGCAATTGTTCTATTTTTAATTCCCAAAGAGATGTGGTATGTTTATTCTCTGCTGCATCCCCAAAGCTCTTCATTCTGCAGTCTGAATAAGCAGGGTCAGACAGAGGTAGCATCATCCACTGGGTGCACAAAGCTGAGAGACAGTAGTGATTTCCCTTCAGTGCTCCTAGTGGGTGCGAGCAGGCACTGGCAGTGCACCTCTGGTGTGTGCAGACCTGCAAGTTCTGGACAGCAAGCAGCTAAGGGATGAGTGCTGTAGGTTTCTGATGGCAGTTCTCATCACCAGAGGGTGATAATCAGGGTGCACTTGGTTACTCTCCTTGAATAGCAGGTTCTTCCCCTGTCTATGTTTCAGATTCTGGAAGATACATTTGAGACCTTCCAGGAGAAAATGATTCTGAGGGCAGGCTGCAGGGACTGACTCTGTTTTGGGATTCTGGAGCTAGATGGGTGAATTTGGGACGTAGGAATTGCAGGCTATGATGTAGGCACTAGTGTAAAATAATGGTAGGGGAAAAGTTTGTCAGTATGATTGGAGGGGGAAGCTGGGAATTTATATCAAGGAAGTTTCATAGTATGCCTCAGTTTTGTTGTTGTTTTTTTTTTATCTTCCCTTAGACACGTTACTGACCACTGTCAGGAACGTGGCACCCAGTATATGGAATTTTCTTGTGATCTGATTAAGATCTTTTATTTTTCTCTCAGCTCCTGCAGTATGACCTCAGCATTAATGACTTCCATAACTTGAATTAAAATGCAACATTTGCTACAGCATTTTAATGTCCATTGGCTGTGTAATGTAGAGAAAACTGGATGTACATCACTGAAGGGGAGAACTAAATCTGTTAGGGTGGTCTCCAACAAAGTCTGTTAGGTACTCCAGGCTTTTGTTCTGTCCAGCCTGTTTGCTACTGGTGTTAACCCAGAGAAATCCCAAATGCCCCTTGGGGGGCCAAGGGTTTGTTTGTTTGTTTCTTACTGTGCACTGGAAAAGCCTGAAACCAGAGGCAAACAGCAGCCTAGCATCAGTCTCCTGTAAGTTCAGCTGCTCTGCTTTTCTCTCTGTCCCTGGCTGCTGATAGATCTGGGTTACTCTTCTGCTCATCACTTGTGTGTGTCTTTTCCATTGGCAAATGTGCTCGCAGCTCCAAGACACCTGCTGTGTGGAAAATGAGTCTCCTAAGAGAAATAGTTCCATTTGAATTAGGGGAGAAAGGGAAAGAACTCAAAGAAGTTTACTGTGGGATTTGAGATTCTGCCTCAGCAAGGTTGGAGATGGTGTTCGGTGTTCAGTTGTGCGTGGGGGCTCCAGGAGAACTAAGGGGCTGTATTTGAGCACAAAACAAAACAAAAAGTTGGTCTTTTTAGTATTTCTAACCATTTGTGTGAAAATGAGAATGAGAGGATGCCACATCAAGTTAAAAAATAAATAAACAAACAAGAAAACATCCCAGAAATCCCAAGGGCTTGGTTATTCAGTTATGCTCTTCTTGCTTTTGAGAGTTTTGGGTGTCATTAGTCTCATGTATGGATGCCCTGCAATGTGGTAGGCAGACAGAGCTATCTGGTTAGAGAATGGTTAAGTCCTCACCTACTTTAAAAGGACATAATCTTGTCAGGAGACAGCATGTTCCATCTATGAGATATCTGTGTTCTCACTGTGCAGGCCCCAGCAGAGACCCTTATGAAGAGCTTACCACTTAGTGCAAGTGCCATTCAGTCAATGCAAATTCTTACTGTCAGCTTTCTACTGACTAGGAGGCATTCAGCTGTTAAGTTCAGTACAAGACATGCATGTTTCGTTCATCTGCCAGGAGAGCCAGCTCCTCGCTGAAATGGTTGACAGGGTGGGAAGGAGGACTGTCAGCAGTGCCCTGGCGTGCTGTTGGGAGCCCTTGTGCTGCAGGGAAGCTTTGCTGTGTGAGCTGGGGCTGTGCAGGTCACCCAGCACCCCTCCTTAAGGCGAGACAACGGGTGACCTTGCTGTTCTGCACTGGGGATGTGTTGGAGCTAATGTGCTGCCTGCCCAGCTTGCTGCCTCTGAAATTTTAACAAGTGTTTCATTGCCTTTCCTACATTCCTGCCTAATGTCATTACAAAGCTATTGTTCTTCAGCTGTGTGAGGAAACCGTTTCTGGTGCGGGTGAAGAGATATTTGTGTGGAAAGCTACTCAGGAATAAATAACCCCATCAGGGATCCCTTCTCAACCAAATGATTCATAATCCCATGACTTAATTTGTAAATAAAATCAGCTGTATAAGCAGCAGTTATTTTGTGATTGTGGCATAAGCTGAAGTCCGAAGCTCTGAAGAGTGAAACCAAATCAGTGTTTTCCCATCCATTGTTCCCTGATGTTCCTGTTTGGTCTTTGCTCATTTTCTCAGTCTTCCTTCAAATGTCTGTGGAGCAATACCATGGCACAGAGGTGGGTGTTTAATTCTGAGCACCAGTACTTGAGCATCCACAGGATGGAGGAACTCATTCATGCTAACAGATGGGGATCACCCGCATCCTGCAGAGGCAGGATGGAATGTTTGCACTGGTTAAATACAATTCATATCTGTGAGACTATTTTTGCATTAAGTCACTAAGTCTAGCTTTTTTTTTTTTTTTTTTAATGAAAATTAGATCTTGTATAATTTGGTTAATTAAGATACATAATGAGGTGACACTAGCCTTTTTCCTGAAGCTGTGACTGAAAGTCAATTTATGAGGTGGGTGTGCAGAAGAGAATGAGTGTTTTCTCTCTCTCTTTGTCAAATTTGCTGATCTTATTGTCTGTATCTGAAGCAGACAGAATGTTTGTACGTAGATAAGGCAGCTTTTAGAGAATCCATTTGTTTTAGTCAAATAAGCCTAGTAATTTCCATTGTTTTTGTCATCCAGCATAGCAGACAGGTTCCACTGGGGGAAGGGAGAATGGAGAAGCTCTGATGGTGGTTGCCTCTATAATGAGAGCGTGATTTCTTTTCTGACAGCTGTTCTTCTGCCAGTAACCAGCCAGTCTCCTTTGTTCTCCCATTTCTTATCACTTGTAATGACAGTGTAACTGTACTCATATACATCCTGCCAGAGTTTCTAAAAAAAAAACAAACCTGGAAGAATGCTTTTAGTTTGGTACGAATGAATTTGATGGTGTTGTCTCTTGCTTGCCCTTCTGTGTGCTCTTCTCTCAAGCAGTCTTAATGCCAACTCTGAAAACAATGGTAAGGGAGGAGTTAACTGTGCAAGTGAAATGATTGTAGTGACTGGATTAAGACCAGAAACCCGGCAAGCAATGAAGTCTTAAAGATGCCTATAAAAAGCTAGATAACTTTTTAACCTCTGCCCAACATGTTATTTACAGTTCTTCACTCCATCCTCTTGGAAAAACAGAACTCATCAGTGAAAAATGTCCATCGTTCACAAAGTTTTCTGCCTCAGTGTATACACACTGTTCTTTCTGGCTGGCTTTGCAGGCCCAGCGAGTAAAGATGCCAATAAATCTAAATCCCTGGAGATCCAAGCATGGCGTTTTAAACCGCAGTTTGTGCCAGTGGATATTTAACAGCTTTCCCCCCACACACACCCCATTGCTTCCCTAGGAAAAGTTTCTTCTTCTGTTGTTGCAGATATATTTTTAGACAAAGGACAAATAACAATAAAAAAGTGAAGATAGATTTTATAGAAGAGCAGTTGTGGAGGTTGTAGCATGTTACAGGGCATGAAGCAGTTTAAAATCTGGATCTGAATGAGTTTAACAGCAACCATTTTACCCTGCCTGAAGAGCATTTGGAAGGTGCTGGTTGGCTTGGGGAGTTCTGTGTGATGAGTGTCCTTTTAGAAATGTGCAATGAATAAATCCATAATTTGATTTTAGCCATCTGCCAGCTGTGAATCAGGTAGGAATGTGGAGGAGTAACCTTTAGACACTTAACCACTTAACAGGGTTACTTTTAAATTTAAGTTCTTAGAGGGGAAAAAAACAAAACCCACCTGCAGGCTGTGACTGAAAGCTTTCATGTGCCCCTTTAGCTGCAGCCAAAGCTCACACAGGCATGTTGAGAGTAGCGTGCATGTGTCTGCAGTCACGTCTAGTCTTTAAAAACCCTCTCCTTTTGTTCTAAAGCTGATAGCAGTACTCTGAGGAGTACATACTTCTATGTATGGCTACAATCAAAACCTCAGAGTCATTTTCATTTCTATCTTAGGTGAAGCTGTGAGCAATACAACCAAGATGAACTGTGTTTTTTCACTCTGTTCTTTGAGATATTTCTGCCAATTGTATCTTGTGAGGACTCTATAGCATTAATCAATGCAATATTCTCTACTAATTCTGTATCTTTCATTTTGGGAATGTTTCTGGGGCTGCTGTTCTGCATCTGATCTCAGTATGGTGTGCGCCTGTTCCATATCCCAGATATGGCAGTGAGATTTTCATTCCTGTATCTTGGCAGTGCAAAGAGACCCATCATTGTCTGAAACTGAAAGGATCCAAAGGGCAGCCAGTGAGTGCCAAAACACGTGCAGCAGGTGTACAGAGCACACTGCCTTCCCAAAACCCTGCAACAACTGAATTCTGTATCTGTGGTGGTTTCAGATGACCTGGCATTGAGGTTGATGACAACTTTCCTCGCAATTAATAGTGAAAGTAATTTTATTTCATTAAAGCAGCATATGTCGTGAGAAAAATTCCTGGAATTATGGCTCTCAACAGAAGGATCTGAGTATTTTTGTGTTTTCCTTGGGTATATGCTGCCTCAGTGCAGAAGTGAAATGTGGGTTGAGAGCGGTGATGAAGTCTGTGCGTACGTCTGTGCGAGCGGAACGTATTTATAGATACATCCTGCTCTATCCATTAATTTAAAAGTATTTAACTGGCAGCATTAAAAAGGTTAAGATGGAGGTGAAGAGATAAGATGGCAGATGATGATAGAGAAGAATACACGTCGTTTCTAAGATGCCTGCAGTGTCACTGTGTGGGGCTCGGATGAGGATGCTGAAGCAGGAGTTGTCTTCATAGTAGTGTTCCACCTTTGGCAAAATTCCCAACGGTAGAAGAGTAAAAATGCTGAATATTGTATGGTGTATTACTGCTCCAGACTCCTCAGCTCTTGTGGAGGAGGTTGGATTTCCTGGCATAATATGAGCACCTGGAATTTGCATGATAGCAAATAAGTGAAACCCCAAGCACTGACTGCTTGAACGAGGCGACTTTCTCCTTCTCCTGAAAGGACTTCAAAGAAAACATGATGGAATGGGTGGCTGAAAGGAAGCGTGTCCACAGTGGCCAGGATTGTGGCCGGCTCTTTTGAGGACCTGAGTGTATCATCCAGGGGGAGGTTCCTATCACAGCTCAGGTGAAAAGCAGCACATTTCCAGGAGCGTTCTGAACTTTGCTCATCTCGGCTGCACACACTTCACTTCAGTGTTTGATCACTTGTGTCCTGTCAGATTTGGCTTTTACCAAGTCGCTTGGTTTTTCAGTAGCTCACAGGAAGCAAAGCACAGGAGCAGCACAGACCTTTCACTTGAAGCACTTTCTAGGAGTTATTCAGAATGAATGACTAATTTTGCCTGCTCCTTGGCTTGCTGACAGAATAAAAATCAGAAATTGAAAATTCCTACCAAGTCATTTTCAATTTAAAACTTTATCGCTTCAGAACTGTTCCCTGTGTGTATACTCAAAGTGTACCAGCACTTAAACTGTGATCTGCTGCTTAGCAGACTGGAACTAGTGTGAGTCATTAAATTAATGGTGTTTTCTTAAGCATCCAGAGGATTGAGATAATTTAATGAGCTTGTTATAACAGCTGAAATGATTTCTATTTACACATACCTGCTTTGCTCCCCCTGACAGACTGCACTAAGAGTTTAAGAGCACGTGTTGGTTTTTCTTGCTTGGTGGTTGTTTTTAAAATCAAAGTGTAACCATCAAATACAGCATTTCCGGGTCACTGAGCTCCACTTACTCCAGTGCTACTGACTGAAGTATTTCCCGTGGGAAGCATTTGGACAAACCTGAAGACAGATGGGTGTGCTTGTCAGGCTTTAGTTTCTGCTCAGCTCATCTGTGGAGAAGTGCATGGCTGTCCCAAGCTCTGTGACGCTTTAAGGCCATCTTCTATCATGATTAACCTGCTTAATGCAGAGTACATATTTTGTTTATGTTCCATTTGTGTAACACAGCTAGCAGCAGAATCACAAATGTAAAGAACGAGCACGGATTACAGGCTACGTGCTGTGATGAAGATGGGACTTCAGTGTGACCGTAGAGCAGTGCATTTTCTTTGTCACGTATGGGAAGATATTCTATGGGAACGTAAAGAAAACATTATAGTATAAAAGTGTGAGAAAGTGTCAAAAGTAGAAATGAAGGATAGGTAGGTGTGGTTTTGTTTTGTTGTATCGGAGTTGATAAGAACAAAAAGCTGAGCAACTCTGGCTCCAGGAAAGAGGAAGATTTATGAACAAGTGCAGTTCTAATACTCTTCGACTTGTAACTCAAGCAAGGACATGCAGCTTTTAAACCAGGTAGATTAGTTTCCAAACATCCTACTAAACAACCCTACTCCTAAGTCATGGCTGCAGTTACATGGGTATTTTAGTTTTAAAGGGTAACCAACAAACACTGTTTAAAAACAAAAGTTTCACAACCTTTTTTTGTCGATATACCTTTTTTGTTGGGCACCTAACCTGAAGTACGTGTTAGTTATTCCTGTCATCAACCGATTAACTTCTAATTCCAGCCTGGGGTTCCTGCAAGAAGCTCCTGTATTAAAACAAACAAATAAAACCCTCCAAAGCTTTCAGTGATGGGTATTACTATCCAAAACTGCTTTCAAATTAGGAGTGGTGTTTGATTGGCACCTGAAGCCAGAAAAACGCTTTGTCATCAACACCAAGCAGAGTTTCTGCAGGCAGTAAATTCTTGTCTTACTGGGATTAAATGGGAACCAACAACAAAAGGACTTCTGGAATTTTACTCTGCGTGTGTGTGCATGCCTGTGTGAGTTCTAGGGGAAGGGACAGTTGTGATGTTGGAAAACAAATAGATTTTTTTTAAGGGAGGGAAAAAATTATTTGCAGATTATTAGTTGGTGAATACTGCACTCCTGAAGTGTTGGAAATCAGTGTGTTCTGGGCACAGCATTACTGTGGCACTGTAGGTATGTAAACCGTCCCCATGACTACTCATTTTCTGGGTTGCTCTGTCACTGTCTTTTCAATATGTCACTCTTCTCCCTCTGAAATCTGACAATCCTCTGCTCGCTTTTTTGTGAATAACTGCGCCAGGATAACGTTTCCTGCCTCTGTATGCTCTCAGATCAATAAGGTAAAGCAAAGCAGAGTGCCTTTTTTTTTCCTGAAAACTTCCATCCGAGGGCTATCTCCAGTGGCAGCCTGAAGCTAACAAAATGAAAGGCCCACCAGGAGACAAGTCTGAATTGGAATTCTTTATGTGGACAGCAAGGTGATGACAGCAAGATGATACACCACGGTTTTCTGTTCTTAATCTCCTTTTGATTTCTCTCGCTGCTGTTGCTACCTTCAGACGTATTCCACTCTTATTTTTCCATGAGCATTTATTCTTTCTTCTTGCCCCTTTAACAAGAGTTTAAATGTAGGACAAACAATTAGGTAACTGAATATTATTTTGCTTTTTTTTTTCTTGTCTGGAGACAACATGTGGTCCATATGAAATTTGCAAAAGTTCCTGTTCATAAGAGGAGTTTCTAATGGTTTTGTAAGTTTGTCAGACAGAGTGTAAAATGATATTGGACCAGTTGAAGTATTCTTTTACAGTCAAAGTTGTGGTTTTCAAGTAAGAGTAGTAACTGTCACAAAAGATTCAGTTACCCTTACTCACTATCAGAAAGGCACAATTCCCTGAGAGGCCAGGTTTGGCACTTGCTGGTTTATATTCCTCTTTCAGATTCAAAGGAAAGTAAAATGTCTCTAAAACAAGAATCATAAACCTGTATATAAACAGGAGAACATCTCTGGGTAATAAAACCGGTGCATTTTAAAGGGAAAAACAAGGAATGCAGCTTTTTCTCCTCTTTTCTCCTCCTTCCTCTTCTCTCTCCAAAACCTCTTTCAGCTACCTGCTGCCCATCCTGTGGGCTTAACTTCAGTGCAGATGCATCGCTGTTTTCAGTGGCAGCAGCTAATTCTCTTCCCTGCAGTGGTGATCTCCTTAGAGCAGTCCCAGCACTGCTAGAAAAAGGAAATTGCCCTGTAAAATAATTACATCCCACCAAAACACTCGTTGCTCTGGATGAGAGTGGGTTTTCCAAGCAAATATTCTGGTCTGACAGCTACTGTTATCTGCTTGCAAGAAGATTAAAAAGATCTGAATTAAAGGAAGCAAATAGTGCTGCTGAAGGAAGAACGCTTTGTTTCCTGCAGGACCTTAACTGCCCTGAGAGCTTGAGATTACCTTTCTTTCTGCAAGTAGGGGGGGGAAGAAGCCATCCCTAAGTGCAAACAACATCCTACTTCCTTTAAAACAAAAGATGCAGAACCAGAGTTCAAGCTTGGATTTACAGTGCATATCCTCGGAGCAACATCGCTTAAAATGAAGCAATTTCATATGTATGTATATTGACCTTAACACACTCATATGCTGTGTTTGCACGGAAAGCCTGCATGGAAAGCCAGCATCCTTATCTCTGCAGTACAGAGAGGTCTGGAATATTTCTGAGCATTTATTATTCATCCCAGAACACTTCATCAAGAAATCCCAGTGTGAGAGAGTTAAAAATGCTTAAAAGTGGAAAATCACTTTCTGGCTTGTCTGGCTCGGGGTGTCGTGGCATTGGAAAGCATGTGCTAGAGTTCACAGCCCAGTAGGTGATTCCAGCTGAGAGATTCCTCACTATTGCTTTGGTTGTTATCGATTTAAAGATACAGCTTTTTAAAACGCATTTGATGAACTCAGCCTTTAAGGAAACGCTGAAATATAAATCAGTCGCTTTTTAATGGTCTGGAATTGTGCTCTGCCATCCTCCTCTCCCCTTCAAAATAAAAAGCGCATTTAAGACACAGTCATTCAGGATTAACAATTGCACCTAGAACGATTGTTCCCTCTTGAAGACTTATCTGCTGAACTGCAAGTAATCCTCACGAGCATTTATTTGTAAAAGGACAAATGTTAAGTCATCTTGTTGACTCTGGGCATGTTTCAAGTTTCCTGTAATTGCTCTGTCAGTGTTTCCCCATCCATTCTTCCTTGCCAAAACGCATAAAGCCATGCTGCTTCATTCTTGTATCACCCAAATTAAGCATGAAAAGCAGGAGATGTTAGCTGCTCGTGCAGCCCTCGTTTGCACAGTGTCTCCCAAGTCATTAAGCAATTAAGAAAATATCATCTCATCTTTCACCCCTCATCAACCAGAAGCCTTGAATAGTGTCCCAAATTCTGTGCCGTGTAAAAAATAATTAATCAAAAGGCCTTTGATATTACATAGCGCTGTGTGTGAACCAAGGATGTGGGCGTAATGGTGCCAGCCATCTTCTGCAGCAGCCATTTCACCAGTGAGCCTGGAGCAGGCAGCAGGAGTGCAGGCGTGCAAGCGAGAGCTGAAGCTTCAAGTGATGTTAGGGCTGTGCTACAACCACTGAGGCTATCGCTGACACGAGCACCCAGCATGAAATCCCTTTTCTGAACGCCAGCTTTACCTGCTCCTTGCCACAGTGCTGCTGGATTTGTGGCAGTTCTTTCCTCTTCTAGGTTTGGAAGGTGGAAGTCCCATCGTTGCTGGCTTTTGTAGGCACAGGGAACTGATGCCTTTATGTTTTGTGTTCTCTAAGCCTTTACTTTGTATGGTAGGTAACAGTTTGAGTTCTCTCCCTTAGTAGCAGCATAAGTTACGCACACGCATGTATCCAAATAGCGCACAGTGGACTCTGCTCAGGTGGCAGTGCAAACCCAGGACGTGTATCAGTGATGGATATGAATAGAATCATAGAATGGTCTGAGCCAGGAGGGACCCCCACAGGCTTTCTGCTCCCACAGGGACACCCACAGCTCCATCGGTGCTCCCAGCCCCGTTCCCTGACCGTGGGGGCACCGCCGCCTCTCTGTGCACCCCGTGCCTCACTGCCCTCAGTGGAAGCAACATCTTCCTTTTAGCCAGTCATAAACCTCCCCTCTTTTCGTTTGGAACCATTTTCCCTAGAAACTTTTGGAATTGGACAAAACTGAAGCTACTCTGTGTTGAAATCCCTATCCACCTCAGAGACCAGCTTGTTTCCTTGATTAAAGTTGCTAATGGACCTTTAAAACAGTCCTCCTGTCCAGCACCTAACCTGCATATTCCATTTAGTGATATTTAACAGATTTTGCTCATTTGTGAGGCGGTTTGAAATCTGGAAACTAAGTATTATAATTCCTGTTTAGCTTTATCGTCATCTAAACGTGTCTTCTTGCTGCTTTTCATGGTACCAGGATGGGTGAAGAGGAGTAATTAAACAGTGCAGCTCCTCCACTGCCGTGCTCGCGGCTTAAAAGCTGTTAGGAATTTTGATGACTGATTTTCAATCTGGCACACAGCCGGGCCCTGGGCTATTAACTTTAAGCATTTCCCCCCCATTCCTTGTGTGGGGGAAAGCCTGCCGTGCGAGAGAGGATGGGAGCCGCGCTGCTAACATAACCGAGCAGATTAAAACCCGCAAAGAAAGTGTGTTGGCAGTAGTACTTAGTAAGCGTTCATTTCGGGTCTGTAACTTGTGTACGCGAAGCAGAAACGCCGCGTTAGTCAGTGTAAAGACTGAGGGTTAATATAGGTGCAAACGGGACGCTCTGTGATCGCTGCCGGGGCGTCACAGCGAGCTGCGAGGAAGGGAGAAAGAAAGGGGGGAGGAAAAAAAAAAAAAGAGAGTAAATAAATAAATAACCGCGGCGGCAGGAAATCTGAGGTACGCGGTTTCCAGAGGTTGGCCTCCCTGCGCTGCGAGAGGAAGCGCGAGCCGAGCGCAGCGCGGCGGGGCCGGGCCCGCGGGCAGGTGGGGGTGCGGGGGCGGTGCGGAGCGGAGCGGGGGGAGCCGGGCGGGGCGGGGCGGGCGCGGAGCCGCGGGGCCGCCGGGCAAGTTCGGCGGAGCGAGGCCGGGCCGCCGCCGGGCATGGTGAGTGCGGGGGCGGCCGTGGGAAGAGGCCGCCCCGCGCGGGGGGGGGGGGGGAAGGCGGCCCAGGGAAAGTTCCCCTCCGTGTGCTCCGCGGGGAGCGCGGCTGCGGGCCGTGCCCGGGGGACGGCGCGGCCCTGCGGGGAGCGCCGGGGCCGGAGGGAATTCCCTCAGAGAACCTGGCGGGAATGGAGAGCGGAGCCGCCGAGCGGAGTTCGGACGCGGGGACGCGCGGGTGAGGGACGCCGCGCTGCGGGGTTTTGTGTCTCGGTCTCCCGGAGCCGCTCCGCCCGGAGCCGGGCTTCCCCCGCAGCGTCCGCCGGAGCGTGGGGAGGCTAAGAGGATTCCCACGGCATTAGCGGTTCTTTGCGGCCGCTCGGCTTTGTCTCGTCACACTCTTTTATCATTTCGGAACGTGCGTTTTCATTGCAGCGAGCGCCGATGTGCTCCCCGGCAGCTCTGTGCTTTGGGTTTCTTCATTCGCTGCAGCGTGGGTCTGGTTGTGTTGGATTTCAGCCGGGGGTGTTGCGCGGGGAGCAGCTCCTGGAATTGCAGCGTGCGGGGATCTCCATTCCTGGGAGCAGCGCGTCCAGGCTGAGCTCGGATCCCCAGATGTTCGGGTTGGTTTCGATAACGTGACTTTTGTGTGGTTTTTAGCATCTCTGTCAGAGCCTGAAATACTCAGAATGCTGCGGCCTTTCTCCTCCCCCTCAGTAATTACCCTGCTTGCCCTCAAACAAATCGTTCCTGCCTCATGCTATCCCTGAAATCAAACACCAGCAGGCTGTGCTCTCCTCTGCCGAGCTCCCCGAGCACTGCTCAGCCTCTGGAATATCACTGCCGGCTGCATATGGAAGATCTCCTGTGCGTGCTGCGATTTGCCTTATTGTAAATAGGGTAATTGAATTACAGCCTCTCAGCCACCTCTTGTTCCCCCGCTGCTGTCAGCAGACAGCCGGTGCTAGCTGGGGTGCTGGGCAGGGCCAGCTGAGTGCTTGCTTGGGTCTGACGCTTCCACCAACTCTATCATTGGTTGAGAAAGCTCCTTCTTTTAATGTACATTGCCCACGGAGTCTCTGTAAGCAAGACAACGTTAGGTGCTAACCTAAAAAATAAAGGTAAAATACTGCATAACTGAGTCAATGAATTTCACTTTTGTTATACAGATTCCTTTATCAGAAGGGAAACTATATTCTGAGGTTAGCTATGGGTGCATAACAGTAAGAGAATTTTTTGCCTTTTATAGCCGTCGGGACTCGCTCGGAGCCTCCGCTTGCTAGACAGAGGAGGGAAGTGTTCTGCAGGCGTTGCTGTAGTGGGGGGAGAAGAGATGATGAAATGAGTTACCTGTCAGTTCCTAATAACTTCGTTTGAAGGGCTTAATTGGTGAGGATGAAATCTGCAAACTCACGTAGAGCTTCAAGTGGGTTGAGAGGAGTCTGCGTTCCCTGGGACCTGACACCCTTTTACCACCTCAGATGTCTCTTTCTGATTCCTGATCACTCACACAGAGTATTTCTAACCACCTGTTTCAAATAAGCTGCTTCCTGTCTCCATCTCCAGCTTGCAAACACTCTGAAATCCAAGATGTGTACTTCTGTCATTCCCGTGTCGGTATGAAACCTTAGGCAGAGCTGTGAGCTAAGTCCAGTGCTTGCAAACGTGTGTCTCTATGAGAGTGGCATATAAGGATGGGAATAGGGAACTCTAGTCAGATCTTAAAGGATTGTGCTTAAAGATGAAAAGGCTTTTTTACTGGGTTCTGCTGTTGTTTCACCTCTGTTGGATCATTTGAGGAGTTTAAATGTTTGTTCAGTTCAGCTCTCTTCCTTTTTACTCTCCTCAACACAACTGAAGGTGCAGGCAGTTTCTCTGTGCTTCTGGGTTGCGTGGCCATACCAAGACACTGCTCAGCATTGGAGACATGCTATTCCTGTTGCTTTCCAGCAAGCATTTTAGTGATTGATGGCTAACAGTGAACAACTGGGTACAATTACTAATACGTAAGGCATCGGATATTTTGTTCCCATTGATAGTACTTGTTTATTTTCATGGTACTTAAAATAGACAATTCTTCATTACATTCCACTATACAGTTTTCTTAGACTTTTCTAAATCATTTCCTAGCCTTTTCAGTGGGATTTATTAACTTTCTATAATCTCACCTTAGCCCTGCATAAGCTACAAAACCGCCACCTGTACTCAGAAACTGCTGAGCATGAGTTTGTGATCGTAACTAACAAAAATTTGATGTGACATTGGTGGTCATTACAGCTGCAAACAGCAGTGTGGTTTGTTCTTTACCATACATTGAGTCTCTTCAGGTTTGTGTTGATCACCTCAGAGTATTCTTCAGAGGTGAAAATAACATTTCTTTTCATACTTACCAGGTCGGTGGTGAGAAGCTGTGCCCCACAGGTTACCATGCAGAACTGTGTTCCTTCTAGAAGTCCTTGTGTGGTCCCCCAAAATTAGGTGACGTGACTGCGTGATCTGAGATAAGGGAAATCCCATATCTGAACAGTGCAGACCTTTTGACTCATGTTCCTTCAGGCTCAAAGAAAGAAACGTCGGGTACCTGATCAGTGTTGTTCCTTGCAGTGCTTGTGTCTTCCTCTGCAGCTATCCCGAGACCCTCCAGCTTCTGATAGACTGTTGAGTCCAACTTGACCATGTACTTGTAAAGCATACAGGTGAATGATGGTACTTCTAGGTACGATCTGAACGTGTTGAAGTATTTTTCAAATGCTCAGAGTTCGTTGCTTCTTATCTTGCTATTTTAGTGTGTCGTTACGCAGAAGAGAGTCTAGAAGCTGAGAGACACTTGGCTGTCAGTGCACTTGTGGATGTCAGCTGTGGGGCAGGAGCTGAGCGTTCTGTCTGCTCCCAAGGAAAGGATGTGAGAATAAAGATCTACCAAAACATTCACGTTTTTATGCCAACCAAAGTTGAAGAACTTCTTGATGCTCTGACAGTGTAGTTTGAAATGCTCACAATCCATCATCTACCTCACTATTAAAAGGGTATGTTCTGGGTGCTGAGTAAGCTGTCACAGTTACGTCTACAACTTGGATGTGCAGCTGAAGAAACATCAGTGCGATGTTTCAGCATGAAGAACCTCTGAACATCTCATAACTCTACGTTAACAATGTGCTGGGTCTCAATAATTAGCGTAGCACTTCTTATTGTGAAGCTCCTGTCGTCGTTCTGCTTGCAGCATCTTGTACGATGACCTTAATTAGAAGTGCAGCAGCCTAAGCAGCTTGAAGAACATTACCTGTAACACAAGTGGGGAAGATTTAGCATTTTTCCTTTGCTGCACACATCTGCCCACCTTGACAATTAGCTGATGTTCTTGTGGAAAAATCTGTTTTGCTTCTAGCAGCTGCTTTGCTCCTGGTGGATTTGGAGATTCCTCAGATTGTATCATTGAACATCTGGCCAGTGTTTAACTTTCTCTCCCGTTTGAGCATTGTCCTGTTGTTACTGTCAGAGCAGCACAGAGGCTGCCTTTTGGAGACACAGACATGTGAGATTTGGCTCCTGAATTTAACTCTTCTGTCTGGATTATATTGCTGGGTATTTCTAATGCTAATTTCTGGCATCATCCAACTCTAATCTTTCTTCTTACCTAGATTTTGTTGTGCTATGTTATTCTTGCATCCATTTAAGGCAGGAGCGTTGTTAGAATAATGTTAGTAATATAATGTGCCAGATTCTCAGGGTTGTGATCATCTCACAATCCTCACTCATCTCTTGGTGTCGAACTGGAGAATTGCTGAGCTCTCCCAGCCTCACATTAGCCTCAGTTCCCTCAATGTTCCGTAGCACCTCCCTGGGGATAAGAATGAATGGGGCTTGACCTCAGCATGCCACTAGTGTCAGTCAGAACCCCCTGTAGATGTTCCAGTTGAGGTTCGTCTCCCTAACGTTTCTTATCTTTTATGACTCGCTCATCCAGGCTTTCTTTGCACATAGGGGAGAGTTGTTTCCAGAGTGCAGTTCATCATGCTCTAAGACAGAGCCCATAATAGCTCAGGTGAGCCACCCTCCAAATCCCTTTTTCCCTGTAGAAGTTTTCTAGATAATATCATAAGATGTCTGTGCCTATGTTATGGACATCTGAAATTAAATAAATCCCTTGTGCTGTTGAAAAATGAGGGCTTTTATGTCTGCTGGGCAGTAAAGCAGGAGCTGCACTAACCTTTGTTTCATTGCATACCATTTGCATCTGGTACCAGGCAGATTGTAGGTACCAGGCATCGTAGCAGGTATGCAAAAAAGACCCAAGCAGAAAAACGCTCCTAAAACGGCAGATTGTCTGTTAGGCAAAGCCAGAACCCCTGTCACTGCTGAAACATGCTGCTAACCATTTATTCTAGTGCTGAAGGAATCAAAATCTAATCATGGCTGGCCCCTGAAAATGCCTAAAGAAATGCAGAATCCCAATGAAGAGCTTTCTTATCAAGGGTGTTACATCCTTTCATTAGGTTTCTCCATCTTTTTTTTTTTTTTCTAGAAACGTGTTTCAGTGCTTTATGTTCTCCTGGAGAAAGAGTTGCAGGGTGGTCAGACACCTTTCTTGGTGTTTTCTTTCAGATGGACATGCTTCAGTAGGGCTTTGGATGGATTCTGCTCTTCAGCATCATGTTGGCAAACCTTTTATGTCCTCTGAGAACCCCACATATCAGCCTTTCTGCTGATATTTTCAGCCCTTGGCTAGTCCGTCCCTCTGTCATTCCTAAATTACAGCTGGTAGAAGGAAGCAACTTCTAGAGAAAAACTGAAGAAAGGACAGTAAATACCCATCACTAATTTATCCAAAAGTATTTCATTAATCTAGCATTCCCACGTGAGGAACTGTCCTGCTGTCCAAAAAGGCAGCAGAAGGAAACAAAGCAGTCACTCTTAGCTTTAAGTGCACCTTTGCTTTACTGCCTGAGATGCATGGAGGAGAGATGTGCTAACAGGGAGAATCTGAAGGTGTTTCTTGGAGTGCTCTGGGGAAAAGTACTGCACCGGTGCTGGTGGCAGTAACCTGGAGAAGCAGTGCAGGGAGCAGACAGCAACGTTAAATGATGCTGCCTGGTGCACAACCCCCTTGTGTTTTTGGCCTTTCAGGAGAGTGATGTCTGCCTGAGGCACCATGTTGCAGAGCTCTGAGCCAACGCAGCTATAGCTCTTCTTGAACTGGCTAGCCCCTTCAGAGCAGGTTGTGTTAAGAGGACAGCCCGTTGTGCCTTCCTGCTCTCTTGTCTGTGTTTCTTCACCGTAGCTATGGAGCAGAATGGATGCTTTCGTTTTGCATCTGTTGGTGTGTGTGTGTTTGTTTCGACATTATTGTGTAATCAAATGGTGCACAGGAAACATTGCAGTGAAATCTCCTCGAGCTTCCTGAGCAAGCAAACTAAAACCTCGAGATTCTGCCTGGCAGAGGCCCAGACACAGCGCTTTGCAGAGGCTATCTGTACCCCTGCTGCTGTTGGACTGATTCCACCTGAGCTTGTAACTCAGCACCTTAACGAGGCACTTGGGTTTTAGGTGATTGCTTATTCAGCGAGGAAGTGACACCCTTCCCTTACCTCTCAGATGGTCACATCCCTGACTCGTGCTCACACCGAGGAGGTGTGCCTTGGGTGCCCTTTTGTAGGGCTACACCAGTTCACGCTGAAAGCTCGTTAGGTTTTGTGGAGATAAATGAGGGGTGCAAATGGTTCATTGCATTATTTCTTTTTTATCAGCATATGGTTATTGGAGCATGTGGAGCGTTTTCATTTGTCACTCTTTTCCATGCTGCCAAATTCGTGCTGCTGGATCCCTTAGTTCTTCCAGAAAGCATACATGTTTATTTATTTGGGAGTGTGCTGATGTACTGTCAGTGAGAGGAACTGCCAGGGCAGAGCAGAATTACTTCTTAAAAGGAGAGGAGGTTTTAACTTTCCTTGTACTTTTTCTAGACTGTTAAAATGAAATTTATTGGTTATTATACTGGTTTTTTTATATTCTGTTGCTGTACAGTGTAAGCAAGACTAAACCAGACAGGAGGAATGCTCCCTGAATGCTCTGTGTGTAAGATCTCCTGAGTTCAGCCCTGCAGGTTGCTCACTGAAGGCAGGAGCTCCTTTTTTCTCCTGGTGGTACAGTTCCCTTCAGCTAATAATAACACTGAGTGTAGCTGCTTTGATTTCCTAGTATCTTCTCACCTGCATTCCTGTTCACAGAAGTGGAATTGTTCCTCTGCACTCCAAGTAGCAACGAAGCAGGAGGAAAATAATAAATTGTACAAAGTAGGGAAAGCCCAAAACAGGTGTCAAAGCAAAATAGTAAGCAAGATGGGAGCGTGCTAAGATTGGGTGAGAAAAGTTGGTGCAGTAATTTGCTCAACGAGGTGGGGAGGAGCTTTCAATGGTTCCATGCAGAGCTGACAGGAAGTCTTTGAGTTGCCGAGCAAACACACGCGTGAAGTTGAGCAGTAAATAAAGCAATGCTTGCAGGGAGGAGCAGGGATGTTCTCAGTTGAGGGTCTGTACTGTGCTTTCTTAGCTGAGAAGAGCCGTGTTTAGAGTTGTGTGTGTTGAAACCGTTCATTTTTGAACCATCTTCCTTTCCTTCTCAGGTCCCCTGTGCAAGGTCTGATGCTGACCTAGATAACTGTGAAGAGATGTCACAGGAAAGCTAGTGGTGCTCTGCTATGGTGTGTTAAACCTGGGAGTAAAACAGATTTATGAAAAAATGTGTTTAGGGAAGTATGAGTTTTCCAGGGGTTTCACAGTTGTGCGTAATTCAGCTTCAGGTTTTAAAATACTATGCAGGTTTTTGCATGAGCTAGAGGCTTCTCTGGTTCACTTTGCTAGTTGGAGTGTTAGTTTTGTCATATTTTATAACAATCATCAAAATATATAAATTAGATTTTTTTTTCCTAGTAAAACACCTTTTTTTGATCAGTCATTACTCAGACTGACAAATCTTGGACAAAGAAGTGTTTGGTTTTGCTTTGGTCACCTGCAGACGGCAGTGGTGGAGCAGAGATGGTGGTATATGGTGCAGCTTGCACTTCTGGGGGCCCTTTAATAAATTGGGAATTAAAGTCCAAGTGATGTGAGATGTTTCTTTGCAGCCATGCTTACCTTACGTATCTGCTTGTTTTATGTGACTCTGATCATCTGAAGTATGACACGTGTTGGTTCATTTCACTAACAGAAATTGTGCAGTGCTGAGAGAGTGAAGTTTGACCTCTGCTTAGAAAATGGCTTACTCCAAAACACAGCAGTCCTCTGCGGAGACATTTGGGGTTTGCTGAGAACTGTCAGCGTTTCCTTTGCAGAGAGGCATTCCTAAACCCCAGGGAATCCCCTCCCTTCAAGTTCTGAGGCGAGCAGTGTGGAGGAATAATGAGCACTTCCTTCCTTGCTATTTTCAGTGGCTGAGGTAGAAAGTAGCACTATTGCTCCAGCTCCTGCGTGCAGAACTCAGCACAGCGTGCTTCTCTTCTTACCCTCCTCCTCGAGTGTGAAGTTCCTTTGCAGGTGCAAGTTGTGCATAAATTTCAAGCTGAAAAAAGTAAGTGCCATGGGTAATGTCGTGTGCTGAGTTCAGCATTCAGCTTCAGGTTTAGTGTAAAGTTCAGTACTGTTTCGGAATTCTCAATTATAAAAAATCCCAGATTTATTGTTCCTAGCAGGGTGCTTTGGGTTTACTGCTGCCATCCCTCGGGAGCTTGTTAAGCCAAGAAGGCATGGAAAGCAGCTTGATGTTTTGGATCTTGAGAGGTGTTCTGGAGTTGCTGGAAGCATCTCTCGCTCCTTCCTCCAGTTTCATGTAAACAGCCTTGCTGGCTGCTGCAGAAGGGAGGGGAACCTTTCAGCTGCAGGAGCTGCACTGCAGGGCACTGTGCTGCACACAAGGGCTGGCCGGTGGCTGAGGCTGGAGGCATTCTGTCAGGTGCCAGCTGTGAATGCGTTCAGAGGAGCTGAAGATGTTTGTCACGAGGGTCTGCTCTCCTGTCACCATGCGCTTTCAAGGCGGATACTCTGCTAGCAAATCTGAATTTTCAAATGATTGTGTGAAAGCTTCAGTGAAGCTGAATAACTTTTTCCAGTCTCTTCCTCTGTTTTTTTTTTTTGGGCACAAATGAAATAATGTGGATGGTGAGAAGTTTGCACAAGGAGGTGAACCTTTTACACACGATGTTGGTTCTTTCTGTAGTTTTTTGTTGGGCATTATCTGTTATTTCAGAGAATTTCATCCTGATCCCTCATGCTTTCCATTCAAACTAAAGAAAGGATGTAAGAATATTTCTAAATTAATGATCTTTGATATGTGGAGATTGTATAAACAGAACATATGGGTGAGATCTGCAGATTTATTTTCAACTGATCTCGGATACAGTATTCTGAAGCTCACTCCAGGTGCCCTGCCTGACTGAAATAAAGGATGAGATGATGCTGAAAAAGACCAGGAACCTACATGTTGGCTGTCTTCCATTCCTGCAGTATGCATCTAAGCTGACCATAAATTGTTTTGTATAGTTAAATTGGCTAAGTGGGTTGCTGCAATATGGTGCCATTATGATGCCTTCGGTTGTTTTAGGGTTTGGCAGAAACCCAGCCTACATATGTGCAGACAAGCAAAAAATATCTGTGTGTTCAACTGTAGCCTGAAAGCAAAATCACTGTGTGGTTCTGGGGGAGAAAAAATCTCCCTGTTTAAAGTTTGTGCTGCTTTATGGAACTGTTTCCTGTGACGTCTCTTCCTAGGAGAGCGTTCCTGAGCTTTCTGAGCAGGTAACGCCCTGGCAGCCACCATGGGAGGTACTGTGGATGTTGGCAGCTGGGGGTGGGAAGTGACAGTTGTGCCTCAGGGGTCCATCATGGTGAGGGTTTGGGTACTTTATGGAGGAAAAAAAAAAAAAAAAACAACAGCAAAAAAGCTTTACACTGCTTCAGGGAACCAAGAGGAAATCTGGGTGTCTGATCACTAGGGAGCAGGAGCAAGGAAAGTTGGCAGAACAGTCTGTGCGTTAGATCTAGCTGAAGTCACTATTTAAAAACACTGATATTTGTGTGGGTTTTTTTTATGTGGTGTCCCCCACGTTCACATACGTGGGAACTGCAGATTCTCTGGAAGCACTGCAGGCAGACACACACACATCTGCTGCTTTTGTGTTCAGGTGCTGCTTGTGATTGCAGCACTCATTGTATTTGCTTTCTCACTGTATTAAGGCCCAGAGAGTTTTGCTCAAGCTGAAAATAAAGCTAAACATATCAAACCAAGACCTTTAAGCAAGGATAAAAGAGTAAATATGTGAATATCCTCCTGCTCACTGCACAGGCTTGGAAAGCAGAAGTCATTTCCAGTCTAATACTCTTATCAATGAGACTGTTCTTTCCTGCGTGGCCACAAAGTGGTACACAGAACCCCAGAGGATTTTCATCATAAGGAGCCACAGCAGGAGAAGTGAGGGAAGGGTTTGCACTGCTTTAGCAGCAGTATTTTTGTGAGTGGCCCCAATGTAAGCTATATGCGTAGTGTTATTTGAATTCCATTCTTTTAATACGGTTGCCTAGTTGTTGGCAGCATCCCTATTAAATGTTGGGGGAATGAAAAATCGCCTTAGACTTTGAGACATCACAGAATCTGAGAGGACAGATCACGTTTTCTGTCCATCTCCAGCCTTGCTCCCCCGACATTCCCTCATCCCAAAAACAGAGTTAGAATTTGAATCTGCCACTGGAAAGTGGATACTGCTGAGGATTTGGTTCTTCTTCTGGGGCTGCTTAGTTTCTCCAGTGAGCACTGGAGAGTAACGCAGCTCCCAGTGCCTTTAGTTATAGGTTGTTGGAGGAAGCAGACTTGCTGTGACTGGGCTCACTGCAGGTCTCAGGCCTGGAAAACTCAGTTTCTTTTTCTTTATGGTTGCTGACCTCTGGCTTAGGGTAGGTATGTTTACAAACATTTAAGAAAGGTGCCCAGTGTAATTTAGTCTTTGCTTCTTTCCTGGGATCATTCAGAAGCATATTTAAGTGTGTGGAGGCTTCTGCAAGACTCCTTATTGGCTATGACAGGAATTAATTGGTTGATTTAAGTCGACATCTCTGTGTTCGAAGGGCTGCAGCATTGTCCTTTATTCCCTGACCCTCAGTGAAAATCCATTAAGCTGAGGGACCAGCTGCATTTTCTAAGCTTTCTCTCCTTTTCATCTGGATTCTTCTTCAGGGTTTCCCTCTTCTCTCTCTGCAGGGAATCTGGCGCATCCCCGTGGATGAAATTGACCGCCCAGGCAGTTTTGCATCTCATATGAACCGCTCTATAGTCCTACTGCTAAATGTGCTGTCACAGCTGAAGGATTACAACACCCTGCTGAAAGTCTCATCGATGCTGCAGAGGACCCCTGATCAGGGAAAGTATGATACGTTTATTTTAATCTGCTACTGCCTTTGTTTTGTTCTTTGTGTCACTTCAAGACGTTCTTATTTTAGGGAAAAGTCTATAGACAGAATTCCTTGGGAACGTAGTGGATTGGAAGTTAAATTTTCTCAGGATTATGATTCCAGAGTAGAATTTAGAGCTCCTCTGCATCTCCCTTGGAACTCAGAGCAGCCACACAGCTGCCCTACCAGGTTTCCAGAGATCTGATATCACATGAAGGGGTTCAGCGGTGGAACTGGGCATCACACCCCTCAGGGACTCTTGTGTAAGAGCCATGTCCACTGAGAGAGGTCACAGCACAGGCATCCTGCCTTCCTGTAATCCCTGACTGCCTGAACAATGGTGCTGTGGCTACACACAGCTGATGCTATTTAAAAAGCTTATCCTATTCAGGGGTGAGCTAATTTTAATTGTATTAACCTTATTTAAGAAAAAAAAAAGGCCACTTAACATGAACTACATACAGATATGTATCAATGGAAAGACCAAAATAAACAGCTAAAGAAAACATTGAAGCAATTGCGGTAGTTCCCAGTTGGTTGCCGAGGGGTGAATGTTCAAACTGATCTGTCAGATACTGAAGAAATTGTGCTGTGTGATTGATGGCACTAAGCTGAAAGCAGTAAAGGTTTCTTCACGTGTTTTCAAGTGTGAGTGCGTATGAATTTGCATAGATCGTAGTAGGTCTGGGAATATGTCACCACATGTTCAGCAAACTTGAAGCCAAAAATATTTGACTTTTAACATATCGGAAGGACTGGACCATAGAAGGCTTAAATTCTGTTCTGAGCGAGCCTGGAGTAGTACTAAAAATACTATGTTATTTATAAGTCTCAACTGAATTTTAACAAACACGTGATTTGATGTGTTGGACCAGCCTGTGCCAGCCATGGGGAGCTGCAGTCGTTGGAGGAACTTAGAAATACAAATCTGGGTGTGTCTGGTACATGCCTGCGGCATCCCAACTTAAATGAATAAATAAATAAGTCAGAACTAACAACGTGGTTTTCTGTATTTTGCCTGAAAAGACAAAGCAGAAATTACGTCTTAAAGTGTTCATTAAAAGTGTCAGCTTTCTGACCAAGTGATGTCCTACACAATTATTTACTTTATTTAAGCCCTTTTATGAAATCTGTCCTGTTCAGAAATTTTTCAAGAAACAAGTTTTCTGTCAAACATAGAAGAGGCAGCAGTGGTTAGCTGGAAATATTTTCCTTCAGAATGGACTAAAACAGCATAATGCTGTGGAATTGGCGTGTTCCTGTAAAATAAACGAAGCTGTGGGGTGGGTATATTCTACATTAGGTTTATGTAATAGTAAATGGGAAAGAAGTATTGACACGCCAGTGTTTTAGCTCTAAAAGCCTACGTTCAAAAGTAACCAATATGACAAATGAGGGTTTGCTGATATCCTTAATGTCACGTGCGCAGTTTATCCAGAACGTGAAAATCACCTGGCAGTTCTAGGTAGCTTTGTGTGGCTAATATTCTCTTTCAAGAAAGTTTTGAATAAACAGCTAGGGTTTAAGGGGCTCTGAAGTCCTGGGAACAGAAAACTATAATCCTGGTTGTCTGTTTCACTCTGCAGCTTTTGTACTTCTCCCCTTCCCTTTCCTCCACTTGTAGATAGCACTAACCATCTTTGTCTTCTTCAGTGGCTGTGGGGGGGTAGGAGAGGAGAGGTGGAAGAAAACATAGACAAAGTTTTAATTTCAGTATACTGTGTTGACTTATTTTCTTTGCTTTTTATCTAACATTTTTAAATGGTTTTGAAAAAAATCCTAGCGTTTGCTTTTAATGTTCTACAACTTTTTTGTCAGTTGGCTTCATTTGTGTTGTTTTACTGTGGCGCAGGAAGTACTTGCGTGATGCAGATCGCCAGGTCCTGGCCCAGCAGGCCTTTGTGCTGACAGTGAAAGTGCTGGAGGACACACTCAATGATCTGACACAGGTAAGGCAGCAGTGTTTGCTGCTCATTGGATTCAGTTGGCTCTTTCCTTAGATCTACTGAGATCGAAGGGCTACGCTGCTATTGCTTCTGATACCTTTTGGTTATGTGCACGTACATATAAAACTTTCCTTTCTTTCTAGCGTAGTTCTTTTTTTATTTTTGAAATTCAGTATTAAATATAGTGGTTGAAAATGGATTCGAGTGAGTTTGATTTGACTCGCCCTTAAATTCAGAGCAGTAGTAATTACACGGAATATAGGAACTGTGGCATTTTCAGGTGGAGTCTGTTGCAACTTTTCTTACAAAATGAAGTAAAATTCCTCTTGCAAAACAAAACCAGGCAACTAGATATTACATGTGTGCCAGTTTTTAAATGCTAGTCGTTGGCAGCTCCAGATCTGTTGCTGCATTTAAAGATTTAATTTCTAAATGTCGTTTAGAGATTAATCAGCTCTCAGGTTAAAATAACTAGAAGTTGAAAGTATTTTATTTTTTATTTTTTGTAAATACAGTCAAGGAAGAACTCATTCCTGAGGCTTTTCCAAGTTAGGGAGCTTAACAAACTAAGCAAAAAAAACCCCTTAAGTACACTGGATCTCTGTATAAAATAGTTCATAAATGAATGGTTCGTAAGCCAAGAAAGAAGGGATGATGTGCTGAAGTTTTCTTGCTTTAGACCATTATCAAACTGAAGGTACAGCGTAATTCTTCATGTAATAACAAGAGGAAGGTTATGCTAGAATGACCAAAGAGAGGATTCTGAAATTTGAAGTTGATCTCCAACATCCAGAAGGAACAGGACCATTTCTGATTGTGATGCAGTAGAATTAAAATGTGTGCTGCTAAAACCTTGGATTTCATTTTTCCGGATTCCATAGCATGGAATGAAGTAGGAGGAGGGGGGGGAAGGTTGCCACTTTGGTTCAGCTGGTGCTGCTGATTTCTCTGTGGTGTTTTCACTATTAATATACTTTAATTATAAGACTTGTGGCTTAGACTAATTAATGGTCAGGAACAAACAAGAATGAACATGGAATAAGTGTGATTTCTTCAGCAGATGCAGTAGTGTAAAGGTACTCATTGTCATTACTCAGCTCTGCCCTAATGCTTTCTGAATTCAATAATAACAGAGAAGAATTATTTCTTTTATTGAGGTTTCCGAAGATCAGAGTTCCAAGTCTTCTAACCTTGCTTCAGGAAGGATGACAACAGACGTTTCTAATAAAACTAGTGCTGAAGAGGGCAAAGATGTCCTTCCCAAAAAAACAGCTTTATCTGACGGAGTAGTACACAGTACTGAAAATGGAGTAAAAGAAGTGACTCCGGGACAGATCCCCAGTGCTATGGACATATTGGAACACGAGGACAAAAATGTCAAGGAAATTAAAGAGCTCCCTAGGCCCGGTTCCGTGGAGCCTATGGATTTTGATGGATATTCCAATGACCCTGAAAAGATTGATTCTTTGTGTAAGCGCAGTGAGCCAGACCGTCTTCAGTCTGGCAGGAACTCTAAAGAGAGAGCTCCAGAGAGCCGGACTGCAGAGCTTTCTTTGGAAGAGCTGAGCATCAGCTCGAGACAGCAACAGCAGGCAACTAAAGTTCAAGCAGTACCTTCAGAAGAACCTGTCCAGAGATCGAGCAGGAAGAGGAAGTTACTGGAGGATGTAGAGTCTGGGAAAACTCTTCTGCTTGATGCTTACCGGGTGTGGCAGCAAGGTCAGAAAGTTATGGCCTACGACCTGGGTAAAATTGAGAAGATCATGTCTGAAACGTACATGCTGATTAAACAGGTAGGGCATTCTGCTGGTAATCTTTATTTTTTACTTTGTGACTTCGTGGATTATTATAGAATAACAACAATCCCCAAGCTAAACAATGTAAAACTGACCCTGTGTCTGTTCAGAGGCTGGGGAGATGAGTATCTCCCAAAGAGCCCACTCTCCTGGCAGAAGTGCAGCTAAGGCATGTGAGTGGAAAGTATGCTGCTCTGTGTTTCATAATTCAAGAGTCTAGTCCTAAATTACTGAAATCAGTTAAGAACTAACACCAATTGTGTTGAGTTTGTTCATCCTAAATGTTTTTTAAATGTAAATTCATCCTAAAAGAGTATGTAACTTTAAATGTACAGTCCCAGATAACTTAAGATCACTCTTCTGCTGAAGAAGTGCTGCTTCTCCCACTTACCTTAAGCCTTGTATCCTCATTTCATTGGAATTTAATTGGATATATAGATGATCTAAGTAATTATGACTGCATTAATTGTGGTTCTCTGTTCAGGTGGATGAAGAAGTAGCACTTGAGCAGGCAGTCAAGTTTTGCCAGGTGCATATGGGAGCATCAGCCCAGAAACAGGTAAGCTCTGTGAAGTCCCTGCTTACTTTAAACATGCTTTTATTGAATTGTCTGCAAAGGCACATGTATGATGGAGTATTTGCAGAAATTAGAAATATTTAATTTTCTTGTATTGCTGATGTCTAAGGATAACTGGGGCCACGTTAGTGAAGGGGGCTCATCCTTTCTCTTGGGTTCATTGCTGCTATTTGTCTAGTTTGACACTGAGTCTGTGTGCCTAGAAGTTTTTAGGAAGACGCCAAATAATCTTCAAATGGAAGAATTTGTGGCACGCTACAATTTTCTGAACTTCCGCATGATTTCTCTGAATTTCAGGGTGGTAATTACTTCTCTCCGATCCCTTAATGGCTGACAACCTCAGTCAGCTCTCCCCTTACTGACACTGCTCCCTCCTCCTCAGATGCCAAGTATCTTTTCTCTCAGCTTGCATCACTGAGAACTCTTTAAGTTACTCACTTTATATGGGCTTATAGTTTCTGAATTTTCTCCAGCAATCAGCTGTAGAGCTTTAAAGAGATGGTTGTTTTCAGTCTTTAATTCTAAGTAAAACTCAGAAGAAATGTGAAAGGAATCAGTGATGCGTTCAGTGGCGATTCATTTTTGCTCCTGCCATGAGGTCTGGTCTTCTCTGTTCTGCAACTTCAGGAAAACTGATATTTCAATGTTTTCTGTGAAATGCCTGAAGCCTTTCAGAACTTCTTCTTAATTTCCATTTTATTTCAATGCGTGTGCCTTCTGCTGAAGTCTAAACATTGCGTTTTCCTGCACCTTTCTCTTGAATCTCCAGTTAATTTTTTCTCCTCACTTTTGCTGATTATTGTTCTACTGATGATTATGGCCTTGTTGAGATGCCTAGAGGAGCTTCAGACCCTTGGAGCAGACTGTTACACGGTATTTGTTCTGTACAGGATTACCTGCACACTACATTTCTTCCTGAAATGGTGTGAATTTTATTTGTCAGGAGATGTGGCAGCCCTTTTTTTTTTTTTCCCTGTGCTGTGGCTGAGTCCTGAGCATCCATAAATACTCCCAGTTGTTGGTACTGAGGCAAGAACTACCTAAAAGCGCACCTAGTCAATATGTGCATTTGGACAGTGCATCTCCTAGCAGAAAAACAGGAGAGAATGTAGAGTAAGTGGAGCTTTTCTTCATTGAGGTTTTCATGGAAGTAACATTTTTCTCCAGTTTTTGCCCCTGAGGAAGCCAGTAGCGCTTTTCCATTGAACTGTGGAAATGAACAAAAATGTCAGGAGAGGTGTTGCAGTGGAAATCTTCCTTCACTTGCAGTCTGGTATTTAGCAGGCTGTTGTTGTTAATAAATGCATCTTTTCTCAGACTATTAAGACTCTTTCAGTCTTAATAGTATGTCTTAGGGGAAAAAATACAAGTCATCCTACTGTGATTTAAGACTTCATAATAAAAGAAATTTCCTAATAAGCTTCTTTAAATTAAATGGTAATATAACTGTTCTGCTTTTTGGATGTATCCACCTTTTCAAAAGCTACTCAAAGTCTCACATATCAGCCAGGTTTCTTGCTGGGCCTTTGTAAAGGTGCTGGGTATGCTATGCAAAAGTCAGCAGTTCCACAGGCACTCAGCAAAATGTAAGAATGGTGAAAAACCTGCTCACAGATAATCTTGAAATAGATATAATTGTGGAGCTAGTATTTAACTGCACTGGAGGCAGTGAGATTTCATGTTTAATCACTTGAAATAAAACATACCTCTTAACGTGGTACACTATGAAGCTTGTAAACATTCCCTTTTAGGAAGCAGTCCCAACTAATGAGATTATCACATACTGCAGTCTCATTTTCATCTATTTCTAGCAGATCTTGTTAGCAGTGTGAGGCTGTCCTACTGTTTCTCGTATAACACTGAATTAGTGTGGAGACGCAGGAATAGCCGCTCTTGTAGACATCTGTCTTCAACAGACTGGATCCTGTTTTATTTAAAATTGGCAAGTATTTGCCTTCTGTAAACAAATGATGTCATGCATAAAGCTGCCATAAGCTTGGGAAGCGCTTTGTTATTGGAGAGTTTGAATAGGATTATAGGGCCTGTGGTTCTTCAGTCCCTTATCCCAGACCAAAAGATGAACACAGAACCCACCTTGATATATGTCTTCCTCTGCTGGCTTTTGTATTTTACAGTTCCAGACAGTGGATGGGTTTTTTTTTTGTTTTCTTTTTATGGAAGTTGTCACTTCCTATTAGATTCCGAGATGCTTGAATTATGGCTTCTCAACTCTCCTCCAGACCAGTCGGAGTTTTTAACCTAAATATTTAACAGCTCTGTTGAAATCTTTTTATATGCCTCTTCAGGCGTAAGCAGGAAACAATACAGCAATCAGTAAACGGAATTTGACAAAGTGGATTATTATACTTTTGTGGTGAGATCTAATCTTTTTAATAGCTTGGCAATACTGTGACACTTCATTTTCAGAAACCTTTTGTGCTCTTCGTGACTGAGGCAATGTTAAGAGGCTCTAGCATCCTCTTCTACGTAGTCAGCTTAGTGCATGGGGACGTGGCTTGGAAAGATTGACTTCCTGCTTTGAAGGAGGCAGGAGATGGTGCAAAACCATTGTTACGCCACACATAAGCTCATGTGTTCATTCTCTGTTGAAAAAAGATAAATCAACGAAGAAGTTAGTGCAGATACTCTGTCATGAAATGTTTCCTAGGGTAGCAGCATATTCTTCTCAGGTCAGAGACAGAACGTTCAATTTGAAAAAGGTGTCTAACTACAAACAGCAGCAACGTGCATAAAGTACTGCTAAACATCTTTACAGGATGCTTAACAGTATACTTGTGCTTAGACCTTCAACAGAAGAGTGTACCTATGCTGACCCAGTGCAGATGAAAATAAAATGCAGTAGCATTGGGCTCTAGTGAGGTAGGGAACCTTTTCAGTTGAACATCCATGCCCGCTTACTGATATACAGCTCTTACTTTTAGGAGTAATTGATATTTTCCCATAGCAAATACAGTTTTGCTTTCCCAAGTCCTCCTGGTGGGCATTTTTTTCTGCACAGTGGAATTCAGTGATGCACTTCTACTTCATGTGCCCTTCCGTGTCAGACAGCATTTTGTCACGCTGCCCCACCACTGCCATCTGTGCTGGCACGGTGTTTGTGTGGCCACGCTGCACTGGGATGGAGAATAAGTATGCCTGACAGACATGCTTCTTTTTGTACTTTTCCATTTAAGTTCTTACTGTGAGTGAGATTTTTGATAGACACATACCAACTGTTTTGAAATGGCAATCCAGCAGTAGTCCCTGCGTTGTTAGCGTTTAATTTACTGAGGTTACATGATAAATTAATTTAGTTAATGGGCAAACAGCATTTTGAAGGGTGCTTGTTCTTTCTCTTTTAACTTTCTCAATCTGGGAAAGTTATTAAAAAGATTTGCAGAGATCCTGAAAGCAGTTGGCTATTGCTCTGAGTTATGAGATATATTTTTAGTCTTGCCAAGTATGATTTTTGTGTGAAATTAATGGTCCCTGAAAACTGAATACCTAGGAGGTCTTTTTGAGGAAGAATGAAAGGTTGAGGTAGACTAGGTTGACCTTGACATGGCATTACACTTAAATGTGAGGTCCTGAGGACCAGGAGGGGACACACTAGCAGAAAGCACTTAGGAAGCTTCTAGATAATTAGAGAATTTCTAATATGCCTTGCCACTGACTACCTACAGTTGATGAAACTAAACTCTTCTTTTTATGTATCATCCTGATGTCTGTGGTGCTGTTCAGGACATGCCTGCGTGGAAAAGTTACTGCAGCAGAAGCTAGGGAAAGCTTCATAGTACACTGCATATTCTATTAATGCACATGGAGATATTTCAGTGTAAGAACACACCTGTATTTTTCTGTGGACCTGAAATTTGAAAAGGTATTTTTATCACTGCAAACTAAATGTTGAGTGCCATAATACTAAAGTTGGAGCTTTCACCCATGTTAAAAATGTCCTGACAGGTATCTTGAGGGGGACAAGTGAAACTTCCATGGCCATGTGTCAGCATATGCTATATATCACCAGTCCTGAGAACTGGATTTATAGAGAACACTGCAGACATGGACTTTGCACATAGGTCTAGACTCAACATCTAAAAATACAATAGTGTTCAAAGGCAAACTTCCAAAATGCCACTAAGTTTCTAGTCTGTGCTGTGACCCTTGAGAACAGGGAACTGTATGTAGAAATTCCTACTGATGGATAGCACTGTAGCAGCTGAAAATTTCTGTTGGCTCCTCACAGTGTTGTATATCATCTAAATGTCATGAGAAGAGACTGTCTCAACATTGCTGAGTTATTTAAGAGTCAGTGCTGCCAAAGCATCCCGCTCTGGGACCAACTCTATCCCTGAGGAGTGAGAGAGAGAAAAGCAGTTTTCACCGCCCCTTCCTACTTCAGTTGCCAAACTCAAGCTCTTCCTGTGCTGCTCTTATGGATGAGATCTTCCCTTTGGCCCACAGCTTTACTCACCTCTGCAGCAGTACCACATCTGTGCCTACCTTCTCCCACCTCCTGGTGCTGGGCTGAGTTTTCCCCTTGTTTCCTTTTCTAAACCTGCTGTCAAAACTCCTCAGCACTTTTTCACGTCAGATCTAATTAAACATGATGCTTCATAAAGAAGCTGCAACTAGAATCAAAGCAAGTAAATTTTCTCATAACACGAAGGCACAATCAGGTTATGCAAATGAAACGTGTCTTCGGGCTCCTGGCAGGCCGCCAGTGCAGTCTTTACTTCTATGAAGCTGTGCTGCTTCTGTAATAGGAAAGGCAGTATTTAGTGGGGAAGGGCTGCGTGGTAACGCTGCTGCTCCTGCCCGTATCTAGTTCTGGAACAGATAAACTGAGGTTGTGGATCTCTCCTTCTCCACTTGGCAGTGGGTCGTCTTCAGTTGCAGCCTAGCAGTGGAGAACTGTAGGGTGATGGGTTTATGGAGCTTGGAGCTGGACCCACCCGTGGCCTGGAAAGCCAAGCGCTCAAATTGACTCTTGAGCATCAGCGTGGCGATGTTACAGTCTCTGTGCTGGACCTTACAGTGAATGTGACATCTCACTTGGAACAGAAGAAAACTGTCGACTGTGAGTGAAGCTGGAGGGCACTTCTATGCGCTTCTCCCCTTCTGCTGTGGAATGCTGTCAGCATTGCAGTTACAGAGCCTCCTAGACATTTTTCTTCAGGGGGAAAACTTGAGAGTGACTTGAGTGAACTACCTCAAACATCTAGAGCGTTTTCTTCTTGAATTCTCACTTCAGGGAAAAAAAAAAAAAAACAACAGAAAAAGCAACCCACAGCAAGCTGTTCTCTTCAAGAAACAGCTAAAAGCTTTCTGTAAAATCGTTTTTCTGGAAAAGGAAGCAGATAAGTAAAATATTCAATAATTAGAAAATAATAATCTCTGGTTCTACCTCATGTGTTTCCCCCCTCTTTGTTCCACCCACATGCTGCTAATTTTCATCTTCCTGCACATGAAGACGTCAGAGGCTGCTTAGAGAGAAAGTTGTTTTTCTTGAGTTGTTTGCACGCTTTATTGATGCCTCAAAGATGATGAAGGAGGGGAAGTAGGAGGTGGGGGTCGAGGGGACAGAAGGACGGTTTTTCTTATGGTCTCACTCTTACCAAAGGGTGACCATTTGTTCACTGTTGCATTTGCCAGTTGCCATGGCATCCCCCTCTCACTCTATCCTGGAGGTGTAGTCTTGATATAATTAACAGCTCTCCTCCGTCTGTCTGCTGCAGAAAGCAATCATTAAGTGAACACGAAGGGAAAAGTCACTTTTTTATCTTTTGGTTTGTCTATGCATGGTTTTCATCATTTTCTCTCCTGGTCCATTTTGTGTATGAAAGTATTGCTGGAATGTTGTTGCCTATGTAGGACATTAAGTATCAGCAGAGGATTTTGTTAGGCTGGAGTGCAGTTAAATTAGATGTATATGAAGTTCACTGTGTTCTGTATGTAAAACGGTAATACTAGGAAATAGAATATTCCTCAGAATCTGGATTATGGATAATGGATATTGCTGCTCTAATATACTTTGGAGAAAACTTCAGAAGGAGATCAGCTTCAAATATTGCTATAGGGAGATAGAGAGAAGAAATTATGAGACGATACATGATAACTAAAGCACATAAAGAACTAAAGCATTGAATATAGCTGGCTTATCATTCAGGCTTCCCAGTGCACCTTTCTGTAAGATGGATGCTGACTTCAGTCCCACCACGATCCCACACTTCAGCATAAGACCAGTTCAAAAAGCCACCACCACCAAATGTTACATAACAGTTGCAGTGCCAGCATCATTCACTAGGAAACTTCTGTTGGGAAGACTGTCGTTTTCCCATTTTATGGAACATTTGACTGTTGCTTTTTCCCACAGCCACAGAGCAGTGAGCTGTTCCAGAGGCAGTGTCAGTAAGGTGCCTGTAGAATTTATTTGTTTTTCAGAGTGTGTTTTGAAAACAAGGCAAAAATAAAACCTTGATCAGGTTGTCAGCTCATGACTTTGCAGACAATCTGTAAAGTACAATTTTCTCATAACTTACCTTAGTGCCCAATTTTTATTTATTTATTTTTGCTGCTGTTGTCTCATTACTGAAGTGCCTCACTGGGAAATTACAGGGAGCTATTTTTTCCCATAACATCTCTCAGAAAAATCGTTTATTTTTACCACTACCTTTCCTAGAGGAAGGCTGTCCTAATGCCTGTTTTCCTGAATTTTCTTTATTTACATCAGCTTCCAGTGTGAAGCTGGTGGTTTCCTCGTAGGCTTCCTGAAGCCTCTTTGTGATGAGTATGCAGAAATCAGAAAGGGTTGAGCAAAACAGAGACTGATTTGCACTCCTATGTGTGTGTAAATCGTAATCCAAGCAAATATGTATGCAAAGAGTTGGTTTTATACAGATTTTGGTTTTATCCAAACTTCACAACGAAGAACATTTTTACTAGCTATCTATTAGAACAGGAAATAAGATAGCAGATATTTCTGGAAGTATCGGGATATTTTTCTCATAGCTCATGACAAATTTGGATACCAGTGTCTTAAACATTTCTTCTATTCACTTTGATAGTATAGCAGTTGAGACAAAAAACAGAACTATTTCTGTAATTAAACTTGTTTTCAAAAACACCAAGAAGAAAGTCCAGTTCTGACCAGATGTACCTGTAATTACAACAAAAGTTATGAGGAAAGCAGAGAAGTTTTCATTTTATTTCAGCTGTATACACTTATTCTGTGAATAGCATCCTTGTGAACGTAAGTTTCCTCTTGATAACTAAAGCCAATTTGTGATCAAACTACTGTATTTCAGAAGCAGCCATGATAATGGAGAACTGGGTTGGAGGGATGAAGGAAGGAGAATTTTTGTGCTTGTTGCAGAGTGGAAACTGAAACAATTTTTTTTGTCAAATCTAAGACTTTGTGTAATGAGTTTTTCTGGGTTTGTTTCTCAAATTTAGTGTTACGAGGTCTGGTGTTTTCGTGGATGCAGTCACCTGCATGATGGTCAGAGTGTGCCCCCAGGATTCCTGGTTAACAGCATCGTTAGCAATCCTGCCCTAACCTGGGTTTTGTGAGCAGCAGCATCACTTAGTGATCAGAGGTGCTAGAATTCTTACTCGTAGAGTCAAAAGCTCTTCAGCAGGTCACGTCAGAAAGTCTCCCTTTGAAGGCTTACATATAAAAATCTATGGTTGCTGCTCTTTAGTACAAGACGGTTCTTTCTGACTGCACATTGGGAATCTTAGTCATGGTTTTATTGAGGCAGAACCGTATTAGTTTTGATTTTATGTGCAATTAAAATTTTACTGTCCTTATGAGGCAGGCTGATTTTCTGTGGAAAAAGTCTCTGGAAAAAGAAGCCCTGCAATTTCATCTGGATGAGCCAATTAAAAATAGAATTTGTTTTTTGTTTTGCCCCTGCTAGAACATCTATATTTTGAGAGAAAGAGGAGTGTGAATTCATTTAGTGTCTGTATAAGGGTTATTTCAATCTCAGCCTTTTTTCCTTGTGTGCCTGATCATCTGCAAGTTGCAGGAAGGCCTTCTTCTTGCCAGTGTTGGTTGGTGCCTCCGTTGCCTAGTTAGATGTGATGTGGCAGCTGCCAACCTTCTGCTCAGCTGCCAGTGCCCAGTGGTGTTTCTCAGACTTGTTCTGTAGCATCTTCTCCAATCCCTTGTTGGACTATTGAGCCTTCAGTGCGCTCAGGAATTGTATAATCTCAAAGGGCATAATAAGAATGCTGGAGAACAGGGTTTGCTGTTCGCAGGAACTTCAGAGGCTTGCATTGACAGGAATTGCACCTGAGGCAGAATGACCCATGTGTAGTGTAACTGACTGTGGAGCAGCTCTCCCAAACAGACTTAGGGTCCTGGGGTACAAGAAGTTGAACCTTGGGTGTATAGTGTGACGTTATGGCAGTGAAGTTCAAGAGAGCTGGATTGCTTCTTCCTGTAGAGGAGAAGGCTCTTGGTGGGTCGGTGGGCTTGAATTGCCACCTACGATGGAGGGGAAGGAGCCAGATGGGAGGCAGCAGTCACAAGATGCAGCAAGAGAAAGTTGGGTAAGGTGCTAGGAAAAAAACGTTCAATGCGAAGGTGTCAGAGCACTGGAACAGAGACCCGTGGAGGTTATGGAACCTCCGTCCTTGGAAATAGATGGAACTGGGCTGGACACAGGCCCTAAGTAACCTGAGCTGACTTTGAAGTCAGTTTTGCTTTGCTGGGAGTTGGACCAGAGAATCCTTAGAGAACTCTTCCAGCCCGAGTTACTCCATGATGCCGTGTTCTTTCTGTCAGTAATAGTTTTCCTTCTGAGTACTGTCCCAGTCTTGCTGAGTTGTTTTCCAAATATTCTCTGATAACAGTTCTTCTTTGTTAGAGAAATGCTATTTGAGGTGCAGATATATTTCTAGCAAGCAGCTAACTAGTATTACCCTCATGTGTTTCTGCTGGGAAAAAAACAATGAATACAATACAAGCACAGAAATTACAGGTTCTACGTAACGTATTATATGAATTAATGAAGTGCATGGGTGTGAGGGGTTTTCCCTCTAAATCGCAGCTGAGAACATTTCCTCTAGTGATCTCACTTCTGGCATAAAGCTTTCTTCTTCAGTTTCATATCCCTCAGGTTTATGTAATCCCATTTGTGCATCTTGAGACCTTTGGTTTTGGAACTGATGCTTTATGCATCTGGAACTTGCTGGTTCCGGAGGTATGGTCCAGTAAGGACCTTACTGGATCCTGTATGGTGACTGATTTGAATGTAGCTGCTTGTTGAAGTTTTTTTGTGTGTGCACATAAGCTGTTACAGACTTAATTACATGCTTTTTAGAGATTAATTAATCAACTTCAGGAATTTTAAAAATACATTCCAGTGTTTATTTAACAAAAACAGAGACAGTGTATGCTTTCCAGCTTTGAACTGAAAAGTGTAATTTTTCCGTGTGATGTTTACTTTCTTCTCTTGGTTAAATTCTGCTGATTCTTCTGGTATTGTTGTAAATCTTTAGTCATGTTAGGGCTCAGTGTGATTCTACATCTGACCACAGAGTCCTTTATTTCTATTCCAAACACGCTGTTACCACCATGGTTAAAATCATTCATGTTAGAAGTGTGAGAGATAAAGGTATGAGGCAGAGAATAGGCAGCTGAGATTTCACTCAACCGTATCTTTTATGGTACAGTAAGTCTTCGTTAAATGAAGACTGGAAGGAACATGAAGTAAATACATCCTGTGGCCTCACCGGCAAGAATGCTTTGTTTTATTACTGATAAAAATTATGGAGAAGATACTCATTCTGTGGGTGCTTTTATTTCCTTCTATGGTGAATTTATGTCACACTTCAGTATGCATACTGAACAGCATTGCACTGAATTCTTGGCTCTGGCTTTAGAGGAAAGCGTTGCTCTTGGTGCCATTGTTAACTTCTATGAAGGCGACCATTTTCCCATGTGTTGTTCTGTCACCAGCGTTATTCAGTTCTGCAGTTACTGGAAATCTACAATGTGGGATTACTGATTGTTTGTTTTACATGCAAATACATATTTCTGTTTTCCCCATTTCTTCTCATACCGCCTAGTACGAATAATTTCTTTTAATAATTTGCAAATTATCTTAAAGCATTGTAGATCTGCTCATTCAGGCCAAAGGTTTGTTAACATATTCTTGAATGAAGTAAATTTATTTTTGTTAATAAAAGTTTATTTGTATTTACTGATGGATTTCAGGGAAGCATGTTGTTGGGAGGGATTTGTTAAGTAAAGCATTATAAATTTGGATACAAATTAATGCTCAATTGTTTCTTAAATAGACTTAAGGAACAGAAGAATCCGTAAAAGATAACATTTGGAGGTTTTCTGTTTTATTTTTGATAATAATGATTGATTTTTATATCTGCTTTAGTGTTGTCTGTGTGCAAATAATTGCGCTGCCTGCAGATGTCACTGAAACAGGTAGCGTGTGCAGAATTACTAGCATGTATTTTCTCACTGTCTGTACCTGCCCTTTCTTGTTTTACACAGTCCACAGCAGAAACACCCACAACCCCAAAGCATACGAAGGACAACAGAGAGAGCTTCTTCCCTGTAACACCAGCCACACTGCATCCTGCCCCAGTGAATCCAGACATTGTGACTCCTGAAAATCTCTTGAGACTGAACGATCTGCATTCCAAATCCAAACCAGCCTCTTCATCTTCATCCTCCTCCTCTTCAGCATCTTCTTCAGTGCCTCCATCCCAGGAGTCACACAGGGACACTGAGCATCTCCGGAGTCAGAATGCAGAGACTGCTCCCAGCATGAGTGATCTTGCACGTGGTAAGTCGCAGGGAGACGGGACATCTTGGCCTTCTGATTTGTTTGCAAAAGCCACATGGTGAGTCAGTGCCTGAGTTCTGATTCTGTCTCATTTTCTGATCGCTAGACCATACTCAAAAGGCTGCACAAACAGAGGTTTTGTTTTGTGGCATATGTATAAAATTAATACGTATTTTATTTACTAGGATAAAGAGCACTGTATGTCACTTGCATATGAAATCATGGAATAGCAGCCTAAAAATAGAACTGTTTTACATACATAATTTAAGTCTCCAGTGGCATAAAAAAGTTTGTTGTTTTTCTTCAGAGAGGTAAAGATAAATTTCTACAAAATACCTCAAGTCTTTTAAAAGTGATTGCAATTGAAATAGACTGGTGGATAGCCTACATCTGACTTACAAGTGACTGATTAACATAATTAGATGCATAGATACCTCAGCCACTTATATGTGTGTAGAAATAAATAATACTGTGAAAATTCCAAGCTTCTTCGTGACTCATAAAGTTAGTATATCACCACCATTATGTTTCACATTTGAGAAAAGAAGTATCTGGCAGGACTGGAATGCTGGAAATATATTTATAGTCCTAGTATGGTTATGTGTAAGATTGGGCTACAGAAAAGGATGAAGAAGCAAAACAAATGTTATTTATTCTGTAGAAAGATGATGTGATATGCTCAGGATGGTGTTTTATATTTGGTCCTATATAGGTTATCTAGGTAAGAAGACTTAAATGAGGATGCCATCGTGGCAGACATTGTTAGCACTAATCAAAATCACTGTGTGAGGCAGTATTGTTCCACTTTGGGAATGAAGTAAGATTAGCCCCAGTTAGCCCCAGAGTTCTGTTGGGTGCCCAAAGACATGGCTGTGCTTATTTGTGGGATGCTGTGCATATCAAGGTGGCATAGCACCTGCTATAGCTTGTACTTTTTTGCATCCTTAGCAGGAACACTGTCTGAAAAAGCTTCTGCTACTTTTCGTGCTTACTCCATCTGCTCACAGGCAGATTACCTTATCTGCTGTGAGAACCTTAAAGCTACTCAAAATGCCATGGGCAGGTTAATAGCAGCCTGGATAAAATTTTGAATGAAACATACACACACAGGTGCTAGGGAAAGTGGCGTATGTGGAAACAGTGCCTAGATTTGTTGGACTCTATACTGCATAATATCAGTTCATAATTAGTAGACTGATCTTCTCTAGTTATTTTGTTAAAGTAATCTCGTATTGTGACTTTTACTCATACACTTTTGATTTTTTTTCCTTATATAACCAGTCTTTGTGTCTAAATGCACACAGTCTCCTGAGTTCATTGGCAGCAAAGAGCAAACTTGGGAGAAATCAGTTCTCCCAACTTGGTAGGCTCTGAGTACTGAATGATATTGAAGTTTAACATCCAATATTAGGAGTTGCGTTATAATCATCTGATTTTCCCTTTTCACAGATCAGGGGAGGAGTCTCTCTTGTGAGAGGAAGAAGGACAGGGGGGTGATAAGGAAGGGAATGACTGAGTCAATGTGTAAACCATATTTATTATTGTTCTTAGGAGGCTAAAGAATGGTGTTGCATGGTGCTGTAAGTTATCTTGGCAGGCTTGTTCCAGAGAGGTTCACTCGGGTTTGTGCCTAGACAACAAGAAAATAATCCTCCAGTTATTCTGCATTTACTAAGGAGACTGATGGGAATGGCAGTGTGGATAAAGAGCTCACACATTCTCTCAGTTTTCAAACAAAACTCACGAGCGTTTCTGACGTGCTTTCCTCTCTGCAATTTCCCAGCCTGCCTTGCAGTGATTAGAACGTTTATTTTAATCTTTTGACTTCCTAGGCTTTGTTAAGGTGGTGAAGGTTCTCATTGTTCTTTCTTCTTTCATGCTTTCTATACATCATCTTGGTTGAGGAAGATGGAAGAGCTATCTGCTGTAATTATAACCCTGAAACTGTGTGTCTGAAGATCAAGAGGCTTTCTCTGTAAAGCTCTGATTCCAGTGCAGAGCGCGTGTGTTGTATCTGGCTTTCTGCTCTCAGACTTACCTGACAGGTCATTTCTCTAGCTGAGAAAGATACCAATTACTGCTGTGTCCTTTCCTTTTCTTCTCTTTTTAATTCTCCTACCTTTGCTCCCACCTACTTTAAAAAGGAATATTTCTAATTCAGTTTTACTCCTTTGTCATCTGCCTCTCATTAGCTCTGTTGCTGTTTCAGACTAATCTGTTTTCATCTTTTTTTCTCTTCTCATTTTTGGAACCTCCTCCTGTATCTGTTTGTTTGTGTCAAAATATTGCACGTCAGAGTATTAGTTGCTGTCATTTTCTGTGCCTTCACCCAGAAAAAGTAATGGCTTTAAAAGCAAAATGTACACTCATTTCTTTTGTGAATGTTTTAGCGGGATTTTATGCCTAGTATGAGTAGCTGGGGCAGAATACAGCGTGGTGAAATCCAGCATCAAAGTAATAGGAGTGGTAGTTTCAATATGAGAGGTTCCTACAGATGGCATAAATGTATGTGAGACTCTGGATCTGTAAGTATTTTGACTCAGCCTGTAGTTTTTTCTGGGGGAAGTAAAATAGGGCAATTAGGATGAACCCTCTCCAGTGCATCACATTGCTCCATTGTCACACAGTTCTAAATTGCTGAAAAATCATGACTTTTTTTGTCATTTTTGTTGTCCTTACCCAAATAATTATTCTTAGAAGGGATGGACAGGTAAATGTTCACATTCGACTTTTGAAGGTTTGTTTACTTGGAATTATTATTGGTTTTGCTTGCAGTGATCTATTTATCAAATTGCCATATAAATTAAGGGCAGAGGAGTAGCAGCTTTCCTCTCCCTCCATTAAATTCATGTCCAGTAAATTCATAAAGCACTAAGCATTTCGATATAAAACCAAGTTGTTCATGGTACAGGTGTCTGAACTTACAAATTCAGAGCTAGGGCAGACTGTCAGTTCTTTCAGTAGTGTGCGGGGAAGTTGCAGCCCATAAGCCATGTCAGTACCTTGCTGTAATTTCAGATGTTTCTTATGCAGGCACAACAGGGCAGTAGAGGTTTGAATGGAATTCAACCTGCAGAACTTCTGGACTTCAAGAAACAAGCTTGTGAAGAAGGTTGCATGAAAGGGTGAACAGTGCTGTTGTTGCAGTGAGAAATGAGTTTAAACTGCTTTAATTATGTTTAACCTTATTTTAGCTATGCAATGCAAGGTTCATTTCACATCACTCTTCCAGCAGTTACCTGAGGTGTGAGGATTCTTTCTTGTGTGTACATATCCTTTGACTTGATGTTCTTGTGTCACTTGTAGGCAACTTGACTTCCATTATTTCCTCCTGTTTCCCATGTTGGCAGCTTTCTTCCTCAGTTCCTAAGCTTGAATTCCTCCAAGGCTTTAAAAATCTAATCTTAAGCACTTGTAACCCCACACCTTTTATAGCATCCTTGAATGGAAGGCTCCTGTTAGTGACTGCAAAGTTGCTAATGGAAATCAACCGTGCGACCTTCAGCCAGCTCTGTATTTTCTCTCCAGTCTCTCTCTGCGTCTGCCTCCTGTGTTGGTATTGGCATTCTCACTTCCTCCTGTCTGATCCTTCCTTTTCATGAAGCTTTTTCACAATGGACGTGCTTTGAAAACAACTTCACCACTGACTGTCAGCAGGGGTTTTCCTGTTTGTGAATGACTCTTTAATTCTCTTTTGCCTAGTCCTCAGTCTGTACCAGTCAGCTGTGTCTTTTCCTCTTCCCTTTGGAAGTTACACTGGTTCAGTTTGCTATTGCAACAAATTCATTCCAGAGAAGTTTTTCAGTACACTTATGTGTATTTCTACTTCTGGTTGTTTATGGGACTTTTTTTTTTAAATTTAATTTCATTTATTCAATCCAGTGTTTTGCAGAGTTGAAACTAAAATTGTTGTTGTTTGTATATGCTCATGTTAATCAGTAGGAATAAATAGGGCAGGAACAGCAGCTTCCAGGCTGACCTATGAGGTGATGGTAAGAAGCCTGGTGCAGGGTATGGGGCTGGCCTGGGGTCAGAGGGGCTCTCTGCATGTTTCCCAGGAAATCCTGGGAAAGCTCTGGCATATGGATATTTGCACTAACAGAGAGCACGTTCTGGAGACCACGGAGATTCGGAGCAGGGTGATGATGCTGTATTGTTACGTTTGACTTGCACTAGTTCTAGATTGCTGCCAGCAGAAGAAATATTTCACACACTGCTGCACAAATGAAGACTGAAGAGAAATGCAGTTATAGCCCTACTGCACAGGATTTGCATTTACAAAGTTCTTTGGAAATTTCTCTCACAATAGTACAGTGAAACCCCCACTATTATAAGAGCTGCTTTTACCAATTTGTACTGTGCTTAATTGGCTGTCACATCAAAGAAGGATGAAATACTGGCAGAGGAGGAAGGGGCTTATGGCTTTTGTTAGATAACCAGTCTAAACAATTCACAGGGAGCAGTCTGCACATGGGTGACTTACTGTCCACAGATATTGCTGTGTGATGCTCTCAAATGATTTACTCTTGTACTAAAATGCACTGACAATTAACTGTTTGTTACAGTGCCATTTGAAAGTTCATATAGTTGCATATAAAACTGTTATCCCTTTGATCTAGGCCCACTGATTTTTTTTTTTTTTTATTGAAGGGTGTCGGGGTTTATTGGAATTACATTGTTTGTTTTGGTTTTGGCTTTTAAGAGAGAAGGAAAGTTAATACTGAACTTGAGAGTGTATCTTTACCACCTCACTTGTCAACTTCCCGCATCTCCAGGAAGCTTGAGAGCAGCAGGAAGCAGTTCTGGACACGGGAGCTGCACTGGCAGTGCTGACAGCCTGCCCCAGCATGGCTTTTCCATACCAGAGGCCTGGGAGCTTGGGAGTTACTATGGGCTGGGGACTATTCCCAAGAAGCTCTTTCAGAACAGACACCTGTTTTAAGCTTTAATAGCAGCAGTGCTGTTCTGTGACAGCTGACCTCAGCGTTAGGAAAGAGTGTGGGGTATGTCTGATACCGCTGTCTAATAGACAGGACCCTAGTTATAAATATAGCAGTATGCCATCTCATTACAGTGCCAACTTCTGTTCACCAGACTGTTTGAATTTATTTCATTTCAGGGAGCCGTGGAACTTGTGTTGCACAGCTTTCCACTTCCAAAATTATTCTGATGCTTAATTTTTAACACATGGCTTTGTGTGTCAGCTTTGAATGTAATTTCCTGAATTTGGCATTTCAAGTCAAATTCTTACTTCTACAGCTATGACTTCATTGTTTGTTGTTGTGGTGTTGTGTTTTTTTTTAGAAATAAACTTCAGGGCAGGAAAGTGGGAATTAATATGGAGAAAGAAAATGTGTAAGGAAAAGGGTACCAAGCATACCTGCTGTATGCCTTGGTGAACTGAGTGTGCCCAGAGTCACTGCCTGCTGTGCTGTATGGTACAGTGCATCGTGACACATGCAGTTCTGTGGTGGCCCTGTTGTTCCTGCAGGTCAGCATTCGTAAGCAAGCTGTGCTCAGCTGAACCAACCTGTGTTCCAGCACAGTCTTTCCATTAACTTGATAGCGCAGTGTATGAGGAAACTCTGAGCTCCTTCAAATTCAAGCTTTCCATGGCCTTTTGCAACTGCTGTATGGGGAAAAAAGCTGTATTAAATTCCCAGTACGCCAGAGGGTGAGGCAGATGGAAGAGAGAAAATTAATTGTTTACACATTAGCACTATTCTTTGGAAGTGCTGTAAGGTGTTTACTCCATCGTGTCAGGGAGCAGCAGATTAGATGCATTTCTATCAACATAACAATAATAAAAAATACCCACCTCTGTGGTAAATTAGTAATAACTCTGTGGAAAAACTACACGTACCCTGCGTGGCCGTTGAAATACAGTTGTCCCTGGGACAAATGAAGGCTGTATTCCTTAGTGTCTGCAGGCACGCAGAGTGCAGTCGTTACTCTTTTGAAGTGGTTGGAGGGTGAGGTGGTACAGATCTAAATCACAGTCCTGTCTTTTCAGGCTTTTTGTCTGACACACAGAAGTGCTGGGGAAGGTGCTCTGCGGAGGGGTGAAGCCAAGAGGCTCAGCCACTTTGTTTAAGCCCTTGGAGCTCTTCTCTGTTCGTTTCTCCAAGCTTACACTTTTGAAATCATGTCGGTGTTCTGTTCTGGTGTTCAAAGCTCAGTTCCTTCCTTTTTCCTGTAATGAAACGATGCTTTGTGCACGCGCTGTGAGTTGCATGTAGCCTTTAACATATCTGTGCTTTAATACTTCACACCACCTCCCTCAGCAACTGGAAAACATTTTTCCAGGTGCCACTCACATTTTCGGGCTTGTCTCTCAGCCCTCACGTAATAGGTTTAGTGCATGACTAAAGGGTTTTCTTGGAAATCCAACTAAAATGTTTTATAACACTGCGATGTTAATGTCTCCTTACAGCTGACAGCAGAAGGAAATTGAGCAGTGAAGTGCACAGCACAGTGCACAGACAGCAGAGCAGCTGCTTGCTGTTACCGTGCGGCTGCTTTTAAACTTTCTCCACATCTGCAAATTGCCAAGTGAATATTTTCGATACAGACATGTCCAAATAGGACATACATTGTCGCCTTCCTATAATAAAGGGTGTGGGAGTTGTATAATCTCTGTGTTTATAGTGTGGGGATGTATGTATATACTGTATTCTCTGCCTAAAGAGGCAGCGAGAGAATATTAACTGTGATGAAGTCATGAACCCAGCGCCCGCTATAGGCATCTGCAAACACTGGTTGCCCTGGCAACAAGTGGAAAGAGGTTGGAGAGGAAAGCTGGAGTAGGTTGTTGCATTGAATTGTTTTCAGCTTGTTTCTTCCTCACTAAAGCAGGGAGATGTTGAGAGGTATGATGTCCTTCTTTCTATGTGTATACTATTTTATATGTATTTAGGCAGCTGTCGGGAAAGGGAAGGCTGACAAAAATACTTATAATCCGGCTCGGTTGGAGAGGAACTTTTCCATGTAAATATTCATATGCATTGCAAATATGTGGGTTTTCTATATGCTTTCTTGTGTGTTGTGTTACGAGGTGAGAGTGCCGAATCGATCTCCAGAGTACAGTATCTGTCCCGCTTCTGCCTGGAGACAGCTGACCAATGCATTTACATCTTCCCTAACTGGTTTTATTTAACCCGGGATTGTAGAGCTCATGTTTGAAAGCCTGCAAGAGCAGTGCAGTGCAAGTACTGTGTATGTATTGCCAAAAGATTTCTTAACTGAGATTAAATCCAAGCTTCGGAACACCTTCGCGTTGTGCTGTAGTGATATTCTTGTGCTTTTGCACTTGTGAAGAGTATTGTGGCTCGTGAGTAAGTGAAGTCTTCAGCTCCCCAGGGAAAATTTTTATTAGGAAAAACAAGGACGTTATGTTTGGGGCTGTAGCAGCATCGTCCACATGCTAAATACCAAGGTTCTCTCTTCAGAAATCTGTTCTAGACAAACAGGAGATTCAGCTGTGTGTTGCTTTCTCATTATCCTTCTGCCTTTTGCCCTCTTTGTCTGTGATGAAAAAGGTGTGTTTGTACACTGTATTAAAGTACTGATAATGCAAATTATAGACACTGGAAACAGACAGGTCTTATTAAAAAAATAGAAAATAGGTATTTTTCTCATTAACTTATTTTAGAAATAATGCCACGTAAGTGCCTGTTACCACAAAAACAGATTTGCACAGTCATAAAAGAATAAAGTGCATCATCCAATCAGGGGATGAAATTCAGTCACTGTGTATTTAGCACCTGACAGTGAAGGATTCATTAACAGGCAGTGGCTCTGGATCCTCATGTACTGGGAGGTGCAGCCTGATAGAATATTAACAAGTGCTGTTTCTAGAAGTGTAGTGACAGGAATACATGCTTGGTGTGCCAGACTCATGCCCTTTCACTTCCATTCACTTCTACATGACAAAGGGCTGACACACCATTTTATTCTAATTAAATCTAGTTTTACAAATCAATACCTTCAGAAGTAAGAAAAACAGATATGATGTAAAGATGGAGATTCGTGTTTCTCAAAAAAAAAGTAGAGTTGTATCAAGTCTTGCAGCGTCTGGTTAGAAATATACTGCTCAAAAGAGCTTTGTCAGGGGGGCAGAACTTAGTTAAGTAAAGCTCAGCAAATCAGCTTAAGCAGTGATATATCTTATAATTAAACAAAGATTATAATCAACATAAGAGGTAGAGTTTAGTCATTAAACAATAATGCAAATCAGAGCTTTTATTCTGAGTGGTGAACTATTAAGTCCCCAGAGTAATTTAGCAGTTGAGTACATATGAAATTGTTCTCAGTTAGCAGTATAGTTGAAGCTGCAGGATTTCCAGCTGATACAGTATTGTGTTTGCCAAATGAATTAGTGTTTTGTCTCCTTGTTAACACAAGTGGGTAAGTAAGGTTCTGCTGGTACTTACCCTTCATGCTTAGGACTCTGAGTCTGTAGAGTTGGAGTACAGAGCTGCTGTCTTAGCTGCCTTGCAGGGTAATCTGAAAACATCAATTCCATCTTACTTTTTTCTTCAGACGTTGATGTAATGTTCTATCTTTTCATCGAGGATCTTGCAGCCATTTCAGTATGGCAATCTGGGTTTAGGCTCCGTTTGTTGTCAGCTGCTTGTGGTGTAGTGGGATGTGTGTTTATTGGCTTTGGGCCACACGAGGGCTGATCCTTCTTCATATGGTACCTTGTACTTGTCAGCATGCAGTTAAATCATGTGTGTGTCTTATGTAAAGAGCAGCACATAAACAGAATGATCTTCGTCTCTCTTCTGTTCCTCAAACTGGGAAACAGCGAGTTAGGATTTTCCTAATCTGGATTCCCTTTGTTTTACTGCTTCCCTCTCTTCTTTTAAGCTGAGTTGGTCAGATGCAGATAGTTTTTCCTACTTTCAGGACTGTGTTTTGTGCAGGAAAGGGAATGAGAACTGTTCTTCTGCACTACACCGTTCCATTTTGTGCTCGATAGAGAGCGGAACATCACAGAACAGAGGCTGCCTGTGATTTGTGCTATAGTGTGTGACCTTTCCTTTTTGGGAACTATAGGAGAATTCTCTACAAGCAAACTCATTTATCCTAAGGCTGCCAGCTACCAGTTTAGATAATGGGTTCTTTTATTTTACCAATGAAAGTTAGTGAATGAAAGAACTTAAAGCCTTTTTTTTTTTTTTGGCGCAAATTATTCAAGAACCCTGGAAATACATTTAAGAAGTTGCGTCTTTCAGACTGCGTCAATCTGACTTTTACCAAGCTCTCTCAAGAATTCCAGATTTAGTTCTACAATGATGAAGTGTTTGGAATACATAGGGAGGTTGAGGGAGAGAGTAGTTTTCCAACAAGGAGAAGTTGAAAAATACTCCCCTTGAAGACATTTTGCTGACAGAATCCTAAATTAATTTGGAACGTGGACATAGGAAGAATTTTTAGAGAAGTTAGACCATGAATATATATTGCATCTGCTTGTCTGCAGTAGCTGCATGCATACACCTTACCCTGTATTAATATAATTCATAGTTGTCTGGACTGCCCGCTGTTGTTGAAGGATATCTTTGTTTCTGTGAGAGATTGAGAGCTTGTTTGTGTACCTATAGCCTTGAAATGCTCGCTGCTGTTTCTGCCCTTCCCAGAAAGGGCTGTGATTAGTAGCTCACAGTAGTTCAGTGAAAATTATTGCTGCTAGGTACAACATGTAGCCCAGTGTGTAAGAAAACTGGTCTAGTGCTGCACTCATTTAAAAGCGGATATGGCTGATACAAATTGTGCTCATACATGCTAGGAGCTGAGCTCTAAAGACCCCAAATTCTGGACTAATTTATTTTATAGAGATTGAGTCAGCCTATCGCTGAAAACTGAGCATTTTATACAGCTTCATATTGATTAAATAAAAAAGAAGAAAAAAAAACAAACAGATTTGGCCCTGTTGCTGGATGTTCACAGTAATTAATCTTTCTTAGCAGAGAGCTGCACTTCAGTGTAGCTTGTGCTTGTGATTGCAGATCAGAGAGACCCATTGATCACAGACAGCTCATCATTAAGGGTGGTGGATTTTGTTTTGAGATGACAGGTGATTCACCCCTTGTGTCTGGAAAGGTTAATGATCAGTTGCATGCATTTGTTTCTTGCGCAGGTAACAAAATGCTATAGAACAGATTTTTTTCTTCATTTTTAAAGGACTTTTTTTTTTTTTTTTTTTTTTAAGAATTTGAATTGATGGCACCAAGTATGAAAAAGTTGTGATTGCCATTTTAGTGCCCTAGTATTTAATTTTACTGAGACATTCTATAGTTCAGAAATGAAGAATTAAAAAAAAATAATTAAAAAAAAAAAAAAGAACACAGCAACTTCTACCAGGTGGTTGGACAGCAGAAGGACTGAGGCTTAGGAAGGAGATCAAGCATGTCTGTTAATCTGTGAATTATCTTTCATTAATAAAGAGGAAGAAGAGCTTGAAGTGCCTTTGGAGGGTCTTGGATTTCAGCAACAGGAGTCACGGCTTTGTCAGCAGATGAAAATGGCTACTGTTGCTCCATCACCAGAGCCTGTTTGTTGGCAAGTGGAATCAGTGACCAGCACAAATTCAGGACATGTTTGTACCCAAGGTAGGAGGAGCTTTTTGTGCTTTGGTGCTGAAAATTTAGTGCTTCTTTTTTAGTGCTATCTTTTTCTGATACTCATCAGTCTGTAGAGATTGATTAGATACTTGTGATGCATGTTCCAGCTGCTTGCCTTCCAGTAAGATATTTCAGAGTACCCAGGCATTCTTGGCTATGTCACAGCTTCCTGGAGAAGTTCCTGGTAGTCCCTTAATAGTTATTCTTTTTGGTGCATGACTCACATACCAAATACCAGAGCAGCAAAGCCAAATGGAAAGCCTCCCTAGTACTAGGCTGTCATGCTGTATGGGTTGTGCTTCTTTGGAAGTAGAATTTCTCTTTTAATTGAAATCTTATACAGGACAGTATGACAACACTTGATTATACTATTGGAATATTTAAGAGAAGGAAAATATTTTTTACAATAATCAGACTGAGTCAAGTTACCATAAAAAAAAAAAAAACAAAAAAAAAAAAGTGTTACAATATCTAATGCTTTCTATCCTTCATCTGCCCCCTTTCCAAGAGAAGTGGGAGTTGGTATTTATACTGGAAAAATGTAGAACTTGTATTTTTCAGACAGGCATAAACATAGATACTCATGTTCAGAGTATCTCTCTTTTTTTTCTTATTTGTGAGAGTCAGATTATCCTCCGTCTGATTACTTCAGTGTTTCTGGTACTCTGCACTGAGCTGATTGTCTGCGAATGGAGATGGGTCACTGACCTTGTTGGAAAGCTTCATCTGTTGTAGGAGTTCTTACATTCTTGTGTGCTGCTGAGAACATATGATTTAATTTCACATCCCTTAGTAGGCAGCGTGCAGTTGTTTATTTTTTAGGATAGCATCATGGATCTGGCTTTTTATTTTGCCATGTTTAAGTAACCTTGTCAATTCCAGAAACCTTCAAGAGAAGGATTTAACTAGACTGAATCTAAAAAAATGTATATAAAAACAGCTGTTGTTATTATGCATCTGGGATACTCTGGTGTTTGCATTCATAAAACTAAAAAAAAAAAAAAAATCCACTTGAAGCATCATTATTAGTAAAATATCAACAAATTCATATTAAATTCAGAGTTTGGAATGTGAAAGCATTTTCTTCTGCTGATGATTGTTGCATATGCATTGTTTTGTGATAGTATCTGAGGAAGGGACAAATCCTTCTTTGCCTCATGAGATGAGCCCTTTCTTAGCAAGTTTGGATGGTAAAGACAGCAAGTGTTGTTGAGGAGTACTTAGAAATTACATGGTGGTGCTAATCAGTGTGACATACAGTAACATGAGCATACCAAGGATCTTGCTTCTGTGTTATTACACCTAAATATTTATCTATGGTAGAATTTGAAGAGAGTAATCAGGAAATATTGACAGATATTACTATGTATTTTTCTCAATTTTTGAGGCCGGTAGTGGGAACTACAAAAACCTTGTTTGAAAACATAGTCAACTGATGGGGGCTCTTGACAATACAAATTGATAAGAAATAAGAGCTGACATTTCAATTACTAAAGAGATGACTCTATGGTGGAGGAAGTGTATAAAAGACTTAAGTAAAACTAAGTAGCTTAATTTGGTGTATTACAGGATGGAGAACCAGTTAGAGAATACAGAAGTAAGATAATTGCATCTGCAGTGAGTGGGAAAATGGTATTTGGGAAAGCCTTTCAACTAGATGTAGATGGGCCAGTGCAATACTGCCACTTTCATGCTTGGTTTAAATAGGCTGAGTTTCTGCTGCCCAGGAAGATTTTTTTGTAATTATTGTTGATTTACAGTTGCCATTGTAGTATCTTGAGGCACTTTATTCTTCTGTTTCTGAATCATAATTAAAGCAAGACTTGAAGAAAGACCTTTTGTGCTAGGCATATGTCTGACAATCAGCTGCTCCTGCTCCCTCTTCTTTGACATCTGAAATCCTGTATAGCTTCCTAACATGTTTTTTCTTATTATTTTCTGTTTAGCCTCCAGTTCCAAGCCTGAACTCAGCTCCAGTTCACAGACTTTGGGAAGTCAGCAGAACAAGACAGATGGCACCCGAGTAAAAACTCGCGTTCTGCCCAACATGCCAAAGCTTTTCATACCTTCATCTGTCACCAAATTTCCACCTGAGATCACTGTCACTCCACCCACTCCCACCCTCCTTTCTCCAAAGGGCAGCATTTCAGAAGAGACCAAGCAAAAATTAAAGGTAATAAAAGGGAAACAGTAATTTTTTGGCTTATTGTTTTTATCTTAATTCACCCCTCAATAAAATACTTGTGCAAAAGGAGTAGCAGTTCCTGTCCCCAGTTCATAACCAGAAGCAGCATAAATAGTGGAAGACTGATGCCTGTCATTAAGAGGCATTTGGATAATGCCCTTAATATGCTCTAACTTTTGGTCAGCCCTGTTGTAGTCAGATAGTTGGACTTGGTGGTCTTTGTGTGTCACTTCCAACAGAACTATTCTATTCTGTTGTGCTGTTAGTAACCGGGTTCGGTTTTTAAGAAGTGGTGAAATACTGGCCATGGGTGGCATCACAGCTATGCTAGTCTGTATCCCTTTTTTGGGAATTAAACAGTATTACCAAAATATGTGAGGGAGTTAGTGCAGCAATTGCAATTCTTACGTTAGTGAAAGCCAGTAGAATATTGACTGTGGGGAAGCCTACTGGTTAATGTTATGTTGTTTCATGTTAGGTTCCCATATCTTTTATGGAATAAGAGGGCTTTTGGAGTAGCAACCAGTAGTTGGCTTTTATCCCTGTGATCATGGGTTTATCCTGACTATTTAGCAATATATTCTCTCTCTCTCTTTTTGGGATCAGTCTGCTATTTTGTCTGCTCAGTCCGCAGCGAATGTAAAGAAGGAGAGCCTTTGTCAGCCAGCTTTGGAAATCTTAGAGACCTCAAGCCAGGAGTCCTCACTGGAAAGTGATACTGATGAAGATGATGACTACATGGACATATGAATGAATTCTGGCCATCATCAACACCAACCATATAACCATTCTTTTTGCCAACATCTCTGGCAGTCCAAGCATCTTCGTTGGCATTATTCACCATTTAATCTGCATCATTGTGTTCTTCACTTCCATTACCTTTGTTATCACCACTACCACTTGTATTGCCTTCAGAATCTTCGTCATTCTCCCCATCATGGTGCTTAATGGAAGAAAAACAGTTGTTTACCAGGTGGTTACTTCATTTGGACCACACCATCACCTTTAACTTGGGTAAACACAAGGATTTTTTTAGCTGCAACTGACATCTCTCAACTGTTTCTGCTTCTTCAACCAGAGCCTTGGGATTCAATCCAATAGCTCTTTTCTATAGCATTTTCTTCCTTTCAGTTGTCTTTTTACATTTTTGCCATTAGTTAGCTTTTCTCCCAACAATTCAACAGCGAAATCTCTGTCTGGTCTTGCAGTGATTAGTCTAGCTCCTTTTAAAGTGAATGGAGTAGAAAAAGTTTGCTGAGCTGGTAGAGGATTTAATTTTATGAAGTCTCTTGTGGGGTAAGAAGGGTGAGCGGACAGGCTGTCAGCTACTTGGCACAGTGTTGTGCTTTGCTGGAATTCATCTCAGTGTCAGTAGGCAAAGAACCAGCTTATCTAGGCAGACAGAGAGCTCGGCCTCCTGATTGTGCTCATTTCACACCAATGGATGAGATCCAGCAGAAATTACCAACCTGAATGTTGGCTTAACGAACTGATCTTTCCTGAATTGTCTTACAGTCCTTTCTCTTCTCATGCCTTGGACAAGCATTTTGAACTGGGGGCTAGATGATATTTTTATGGTGGTATTGAAAAAGACTTAAGATTTCAGTACCGTTTCAGTAATGTCTGTTTTTTACAGAATGACATGAAAAGGTGTTTTTTATCTATCTGCAGAGGGACTGCTCACAGTTATTTATATGAGAAAATAATGGTAACAAAGATCTTTTTTTTTTTTTTTTTTTTACTGAATATTTCCTTTGTAAAATAATGAATCAAACCACGCAAAAAAAGAAAGTCACACTATATATACACGCACATGTGCGCTCACACACATATATGTATGTCTGTGTACATATATATATGTATGTATATGAAAAAAGAAAATGCATATGGCTTGCCATGTTGGATTTCTTTGTGTTTGGGGGAGGTGGTTTTCTGTAAAATGCAGAGCTTTGTATAAACTTTAGTTTTTTTTTTTCTAATAAAGCTGAAATGTACCTACTGCTGCCTCTGTTCATCTGAGCGGGCAAGGTGCCATGGTTCTGGAAAATGTTCTGCTCCTCCCTCCTTTTGGAGAAGAGGGTAATGGAGGAAAGGGGTGGGGAAAGCCTATTCCTTTTCTGAAGACTTCCAGAAATCTTGGGATGGATTTGGTCGCATGACCCAGAGCTGAGACAGCCAGTGCTGCCAAGAATGCATGCAGTGGGCTCACTTCCCTGCTGAGACATGATCTGAATTTTTTCATCTGGGTGTCTTTGAATACTGATGAGCAACATAAGGAAGAAGACATGGTGAATATGATCACATGGGAAGAATACTTGGATGCACAGTCTGGCATTTAATCTGCTTTTACAGTGGTCATTCATTTGCTGTAAGAATAATGATGGATCCTAGATAAAAAGAAGCAGTGTCTAACAAAGTATTGCAACTTTATTCTCATTCTCAGGGTCGTTTGTTTTGAACAAAATGTAATTTGTAGGGGAGTGAGCATTTCCATTTTGAGTATTCATGTAACTTGTTCTCTTGCTGCAAGTGATAGGTGAGCTGGATGCAAACGATGTGGTAAAGCTCAAAGTAACTGAATGGTAAAAGCAAATGGATATTTTCAGTAGTATTATGTTTTCGGTGTTTGTTTGCTCGTTAATTTGCTGTAAGTTATTGTAAACATAGTGTGTAGAATACTTTTAGTCACTGAATGGTAATTGCCTAAGGTAGCATTAGAAATTCAGGAATATTTGCTGTTGCAGAAGATGGCATGGAAAAATAGAAATCAGCTTTTTATGAGAAATGGAAGACAGCATGGAGTACCTCGTTCTAAATAGTACTCCTTCACTCAGATTCAGTGCACTTACTGCCTAATGTACCTTCTTCAGTGCATAAGGCTAACACTGTGATGACATTTAAATTCATAGGTCCGTGCTTCTAGCATTGGTTTGAGGTGTGAAGACTGAACATTTGATTGTCTTAAATGAATGCCCATTGAACGTGATTGTATTTCTTCGTTCTTCTAAACGTTTTGCTTCTTTTCCTCTCACAGTGCTTGTTAATGTGCATGATCTTGATCTTTCTTTGATTTCTAGGCCTCCTTTTCTCAAAAAAGTTTAATGTTTTGTTGAAGAAAAATTAGAACTGTAAGTGAAACTGTTCAAGTCAGCTAAAAGGGCTGAACATCGCTCATCTCTTAAAGTTTTGTAATCCTATATTCAAAAGTTTATCTGTTTATTTTTCTTTTTTAAATCTGTTATCTTTCATTCCTGTTATGCTGTCGGGTAGCTGAAGGGGCTTTCTGTCAGTCCCAAGAAGTTACCGAGATTGGTGTGAATATACAGGCTCCTTCAGATCCTGTTCTACTAATGGCTGAACGGTCTGTTGTTTGACGTGGCAGGGCCATCTTCCATAATGGGCATTACTGCTAATCTGTGCTAAGGGAGCCATTCACGTTGTTTATGTGAAATTATAGAACTTTAGCATGGCTTGGATTGGAAGGGACCTCGAGGATCATCATGTTCCAAACTGCCTACTGCAGCTGGAACTCCCTGCCACTAGATCAGATATACTAGATCAGGTTGATCGAGACCTCATCCAGCCTGGCATTGAATGCCTCCAGCAGTGGTGCATCCACACTCTCTGAGCAACCTTTTCTAGCACTTCACCACTCTCTGTCAGTGAAAAGCTTCCTCTGACATCTAATCTTTATCTTCCCTCCTTGAGCTTAAAATCATTCCCCCTCTGTGTCTATCAGCCCATTTAAAAAGTTGATTTCCCTCGTGTTTATAATCTCCCTTCAAATATTGGAAGGCCTGTAATGAGGTCTCCTTACAGCCCTCTCTTCTCCAGACTGAACAAGCCCAGCTCCTTCAGCTTGTCTTTGTAGGAGAGGTGTTTCAGCCCATGGATCATCCTCATGGTCCTCCTCTGCACCCTCTCCAACAGCTCTATGTCTTTCCTGTGTTGTGAACCTGGACCTGGACACAGTACATGGGGCCTCATGAGTGCAGAGTGAAGGGACAGTCACCTCCCTTGCTCTGCTGGCCACCTCGCTTCTGATTCAGCCCATAGGAACCATATTCTGGAGAGAAGATGCCAAGATCATTGGATGCACTGCATATCATAACACCTGTTTGTCTGAAGCATGCTGCCTGAAGTTATTTGGAGAAAGATCTTCAAGTTCTGTACAAACAGAAATATTCACTTATATAGCATCTTCTGAAGCCTGACAGTGTAGTTGTATGAAATTTTCAAGGGAAAAAGGAGCCTTATCATAAAGCTGCAATGAATTAGTGATGAGTAATTTCTTAGATTTTGATCTTTTTCTAGTTGTATTAGCTTGACATCCATGTGTAGGCAAGGTCAAACTCCTAACTCCCTCCTTTCAGCATTGCAGATCAAATGTAAACACAACATCTGTCTTCAGGATTTACTGGATAACCGTTGCTTCTGAAACCTCTCTTCCCAGATGTCTTTGTGATGTTGTGCTAGACAAATAAATGGCTGCTACCGAAGTATACAGCTCCTGTATATATATATATGTGTGTGTGTATATGTATATCTGTTGTTTTTTCCTGTGAGGCTGAAGGGAAAAGATTGTCTGGTGCCTAAAGGAAACAAAGGTAAGTTCTGTGTTTAGTTTAAGAAGCCATTTTTGTCACGTGCAGCCAAAAATGTACTAAGGTTATTGCTGTAACGTAGGAAGACCTTTAAAGGTACAAATGTTTGCCAAATGAAATACATTGTCCAACTGACAATTCATTTTTGTCCAGAACATGCGGAGCTAGAAAACTGAGCAAATTTGCGCATGTTGTGGTTAGAAATAATCTTCCATAGAAACAGATATAGAAAGGAAAAGCAGATTTCTTATTACCTGCTTCCTGCTTGGTGGGATTTTTATTTTTTAATCATAATAAGTCGTGTGTGTGTAGCAATGAAGTGAAGCAATGTGTAGCAATGAAGTCTTTTTTTCAGGTCAGCCTAGAGTTTTAAGCTCCAGTGCATCTGAAATCATCTAGAGACCAGCTAGGTGGGAGCAGGGGAATGCTTTTACTTCTTTTCTTCCTCCTTTTTATTTTTTTTCTCTTGCTAGTAATTAAAGTCAAACCCTGTTGGCTACTGACAACAGAACCATTGAGATATGTAGGCAAATAGCAAGGAAACTTGCAAAAACTGGAAAAAAACTAACAGTTCGCATGTTGAGAGTAACTTGCGTGTAGTTTTTACATTTACTGTGCTGTTCCTGGGCACTGCTTTGATGCATAGTAAGGTATCTTGCACTGGTTGGTATTGTTAAGGTATGTAGCACCAGGAATTTGCTGTGTTTGATGCAGTTTCATTTCCTGGCACAAGAATTGCGTGATCAGTATATGATTGAGAGCATTAGGAATTTCTCATGTGTGGTTTAGTTATTTACTTCTTGTGGGTGGGTTTTTATTTGTTTGTTTTGTTTTTGATTAGAATGAGATGATTAGAATGAGATTTTCTCATAAATAATGAAATTAATGTCTTTTGCATCCAAATTAAGAGCCGTATGGTCAGGGAGAAAGGGACCAGAAAAACATGAGGAAGGCATGGCAGCTGAAGCTGATGAGGAGAAAGAATGGACTGACCCTCAGCAGAGGAGCTAGGTGAGAATAGACCAAGTCTTATTATCCAGGGTGGGGTCACACTGTCTTTGAATTCAACATTCTGCTTTTGGTATTGGTGATGTTTTTGAGGAGGATGGAAAAACCTGGGGTATATGCAGCTTGCATGCAGTTCCACACAGAGTGCATAGTTCATTCAGACACTGACATTTTCTTTAAGGAAAAGAGTGGCAAAGTAAGCTGGGATGCTCAGAAGTTGTAATACTTAGAATTTCTTGGCTATGTAAAGCTGAATTGAAAAAGCCTTGTTTCTGTCTCTGAAGACGATGGTAAGATCCTTAGTGATGGTGAGTGCCAGCTGTCATCTTCCTCTAATTGACTGGGAAGCCTCTCATGCAGTTTTGAAGCCTGTGTTACTGTTTTGGAGGTAACCCTGGAACACTTGTGCCTCAGACTGCACTATCCCAAATTAAATCTTGCTGAGAACTGTGCTGTGGTACAGTACAGCAGCACTGCAAAGGGACACAGACCACATCTGAGTTTTGTTGGCTTCTGGAGAATGGTTTTTACTCACTTCTGTGCAGCTGTGTTACTGTTGGGTGGGAACCTTGCTCTGGATTTCTTCCTAAGGGTCAGCAGTGGCCAAAAGAGTCTTAGAGCACATATATACGGAACACAAATGCTCACTTCCTTTTTCATTTTTTTGTTGTAATACCCACAAGCCTTCTGTATAGCATTTGAGCTGTTCCCCATGTCTTCAAGCTCCATGCCTGCAGAGGCTCAGATGCAACCTCACAGCACTGTGAGTATGGATGCCGAGGCACTTTCCTGTATATTAGCTCCGAAATACTTTCTACCCTATGAGTGGGTTTACCCCTAATAAAATGTTATGCATGAATAAGAACAAGACATGTGTCAGGCCTGGCTGGAAGACCATCCAAGGGTGTGAGAGCATCTCTATAGGCGTGCCCAGTGTTCACCCCGTGCTATTTGGAAGTTGCGCTAGCTGCTGTCTTAGCGCTAGAGGGTGCCCTAGGACAGGGAAAAAGTGAAAAAGGCACGATCTGTCTTCAAATTTCTGGAAGACTAAATTACATTGCTGTTTTTGACCTCAGGTACTTCCAGGGGCCTTCCACGCTGCTACAAACCCGTATGTCCTTTTTGTGCCTGTGTAGTCTGATTCCAAGCAATGGGATGAAGAGAGACTCCTCGTAATAAGTTCAGAGTATTCTGTCTCTCATTCACAGTCAGAAACAAACAACCCACCAACAATAGTACTAATATTAGTTAGCAGAAAAACACCCAGGAAGGTATGTGCTCCTCTGTTATTAATATGACAACTCTACAATGAAAGCAAATACACTCTGCTTTCTTTTCATATTAAGTCTATTTGTCTCCTATTTTTTCCTTTTTTTTTCTCCCTTATAAAAAAAAACTAATGGGTATTTCTCATTATCTTATATTCAATACACTACAACAGGAAGGAAAGAATATCTTACGCTTGTGCTAAAAGACTCAAGTAGTGCTTTCAGCTTTATCAGTGTCAATACTGATTAATTCCACCTGGCTCATTGCAGTATCATGGGGTTTGTGTCAGTGTAACCTGCACCTGGGGGTAAGTAATAAATGTGTAGTTCACAGATCTGTAAACTGTTCTGAGTTAGTTTCATTAAGGAAAATCTTAACTAAGGGCAAAAAGACGTGAGGATGGGGAAAGAACTGTATAGCTGTTAGCTAAAGTAGTTAGGAGCTAAGGTCAAGCAGTATAGTCATCTTGCAGAAATGCACATGAAATAGGATGGTGAGATGTAATTGAGGCTGTGAACTGACTGCACAATCAGAAAAAAAATCAATCTTCTACCGTGGGGAAAAGGAAAATCATGCTTCTGCCTGAATTTTGGAGTTATCTATGCAGCTAAGTGATTGTCTGTATATCTTAGTACAGAAGCATTCAATTATATAATCCCAGTGGGAGGAATGCTTCACAATGTCTAAGCACATTGTCATATTAAAGGAAACTGCCTGTCTAGAACTAAGTCAATAAATGTGTTAAAAAGTAGTTTTTGCTGTGAGATCAGTCACTGATACCCCCTTCCACTTTTTTTCTCAGCTTATTTTTCCTCTCCGTTCTTTTTCAGTCTAGTAAATTACAGTATAAATGAAATATATATATCAGTATACATGGTAGAAGTATATGGGAACCAGACTGAAATGGGATTAATTTTTTTTTAGTTAGTAATATTATTCAGGCTACAGTGGAAAGGTTGAGAGTCAGTATTTTAGACATAGAGCTTCCTGTGTGAATACTTAATTGTTATTCTTAATTATGTATAACACTGCAGTTAGCTGAAGAACTTATGTATTCATTTTCTTTTGTTGTTTTTTTTTTTGCCAGATATGGAGGTCTGTTCACAAGAAACAATTTACAACTGAGTTTAATTTGCAAATAGGCATTGCATGAGTCATTATCTAACGTTGCACTGAGCACATATTGTTCAACAATAATTAGAAAGGATAATGTATAAACAGCAAAGCTTCATTCTTTTCAAGAGAATCAGAGAATCCTTCTAATGTAAGTCACACTTGAGATATAATTTCTTTAAGTTATACACCCAAATGCTTGAACAGAGTTATTTTCTCTTCTAAATGTGTACTTCTGTATACAGTGTCACTCCTTCAGTACTGTTGCAGTGATGATTTTCATTTTCCCTTAAGAGCTGGAACTAGATGTATTCTCAGTGAATAGTTAAATTTGTTAATTGATCCAACGTGTAAAAGCACCATGCTGTATGAATGTTGAAAAATGTTAGTTTGAATATACAAATTTGTTACTTAGAAATGTCTAGATTTTGTATCAGATTTCCATCAGATCAGAGCAGGTGAGAAAAATATTAAGGTTTAGAAATTCATAGTGGAAATTATTGGGCTTGCAACGTCAATCAGCAATGCTCAGGTAGTCAGTGCAAGTTCAAACAGATAAGAGTGCTTCTGTGACTCTCCCAATAGATAGCACTGCTGGAAACACTTCCTCTAGTTAACAAGTAGATGAGCTTTCCTGGGACCACAACAGAGCATCTGCTGTGTTGTCTCACAGCAAGTAATGATGCTACAAGATGATATTTCAGTTTGGCTGTCATAAACATAATAACAGCTCGGAATTACACGTTGAAGTATTGCTGCAAAAAGAAGTTGAAGAGCTTTTATTGGTAATATGAATGCCATTGCCTTTGCATTGTCTTTAAATTAAGTTGAAACTAGCCATAGGCAACTTGGTGGTGTCTTAGAGGGTTCTCATTATAACTGGAAAAAGGAAGAAGCTTGGGTCTTGCTATAGAAGCTTAAAAAGCCAGGTGCATTTACTGGTATACTCTTGGGAGTACCGTGATGCTTTTCATTCTCTAAAATCAGTCTTCTGAATGAACTGAACAAAGATTCTCTTACAATGTCAAGTTATACCGGGCCTGTACTTTTCTTAGGAAGTTGTCCATATAGTGAGTTTTCTCAATGCAAGCAAAACAAGAAGGCAGTACAGGGTTGCTCGAAAGATGACAACCTCTGGTCGTTTAAATCCCTCGATGTCTTCCACTGCCTCCCCCATAGCTTCAGATATGTCCCTATTCAGCTGAGCTGACAGGTGCTTAGCCAGTCTGAGCCCTGCAGCTCTCCCTCTGCAGGACATGGGCCTGAGCTCCATGGACATGTGTATTGGCAGCTGTTAAGAGGCAGACATAAGGTCCTTTAACAACTGCACATAATTCACATGACTGCTCTTGAAGTGTTACTGTCTAAATTAATGAGTTCACTTTCAGATAACTGAAAATTGAACTAAAATGTGAGATAAATACTGTGTTCTTAGGTGAGTTCCTGTAACAACGTGCATTTACCCCTTTAAACAGAGAGCTTTGTAGAATTTCACTGAAAATCGTAAGTATTTACAACACTATTAAAGCACTCCATTGTACATGTGGTCATGCTTCAGCAATAACAACTCATACAAAGACAGCACAGTGCTTCAACTGTCCTGTTATCTGGAATTCTGAAGGCAAAATATAAGTAGCTGATAAGAAAATATTCTTAATTTTTTTTAATGAAAAGAAATGTTACTTCCAAATCCAAAGAATCTGTAGGGAAAATGAAGAGAGGAGGAAGAGAATATTTCTTCTACAATGTGTTTGAATGTAATCACTGTTGATTTCAATGAAGATAGCAAAGGTCATCATCAGCTTCTGTTTGTCCATTGGTTTACTTTGTAAACTCAAAAGCTTTCCAGAGGTATTTCTACAAGTAAAATTTCCACTGAAAACAGGCGCTTTAGAATGAATAGACTTAGCTTCCTTAGTACTTGCAGACTCAGAAGTTTACACTTAACCTGCTGAAAAATGCCAAAACCTAAACAAAAATAGAAACGTATGTACCGATGAAAAGAAATCAGCCCCAGTGAAATGTGTGGGAAAATGAGTGCCTATGAAGAAGAGGACACAGTGTGGTATGGTGTGTAAATAAAAATGGCGATGTAACTTGAGGGGTTGGTAAGAAATCAGTCTGAGTAAACAGGAGCAGGCTATGATTTTGAAATTGTTCTGCATTAATGTGGGAGGAGTACTAAATTTCTCCCTGCAGTTTTCACGGCTATGGCACATAGATGAGCTTTGTAGAGCAAGCAGTGTCATCAGCATAAATTCCAGAAATGAAATTGTAAAAGGAAGTTCTACTTAGCAATACCTGTCTTTGTGTGATCCCTGGAACAGTGCTTTTATTGGGAATATCCTTTTCTTGGGCAGCTTTCTCCCCCGTTCTCAGTGGTTGGCATTATTCCTGCAAGGAAACCCTGTCAGCTTTCCAAACTTTGTTGGCAGAACTGGTGATGTTTACTGAATATGACAGGCCAGGAGCTGGCTAATCCTTAGCATGCTCTAAAGCTGAGCTTTGTCAATATTCACTTTTCAGTCGTATTTCATAACAGCATCGATTCATTGGTTACATCATGAGGGTCAAAAGAACTGAATTGTGCATCTGAGCTTTTCCACCAGCTCAGGAATTTTTCATTAATTCTTTCTCTTCCTTTTTCCTCTTCCATGAAATAAAAAGCATTTGTCAAAAAGAAAAACAAAAACCCACACTGCTCAATATGAGGCTACCACACTTTTGTATATCTTAAATAGTTTATAACTGTATCTCCTGACAACATTTAGTTGTAATGGTGTTCTGAATTTTTTTCATATTGAGTGAATAGGAAGTTGTCTCTGAAACGCTCCTATAGTTAAACAAGCAATAAGAGGAAGCCTCCTGAGTTTTGTTACAGTGGATAATGCAGAACTTTCCATGAGTCAGCTTCTGGAGAAGACCAACAAGTGTCCACTCCCCTTAGTTAAGTGTGGGTAGTTTTTTGGAGAGCCCCAAGCTCTGAGTGCTGGGATGGGATGCTTCAGAATAGCAATCACAGGTCTTCTTCCTAACCAAGACTTGCTTCAGTTCCTCCATGTTCTCCTTTCCCTGTTTGTAATTTCCTGTGCCTCGTAACAATTTGACAATACATTACTGCCATCCATTACATCCTGCCTTATTCTCCTTTAGATGAAAGAGACCTTACTGTTTTCTGGAATTCCTCAGTCCCTATGGCTGAATTTGAGAGAGAACGCCAATGGAATTAGCACATTGCCATTGCTGAATGGTCTCCTGTGGCTGTATAAACATCAAGGTGACACATTTCCAAAGCAGAAGACGTGACGGCTGTGGTATCGTCATTTCAATAATATTTCTTAATGCCTAAATATCAGTGTAGATGTGGTATTTTACATGGTGGAGGATGATGTTACATAGTCACCAAAAAGAGTAGATTTTACTGCTTCTACTTAATTTTTGCTGAATTTTGGTCTACTTGCTGAAGAAAATGTATTTAATTGGTTTGACTTGGAATGGATTTATCCATGAAAATGGAAATGTTCAGAGGTTTATTTAAGCTGACCTCTTATTGGCAAACATATTCAAGTGACAGCTCTGTTAAGAGACTAAATCAATTCCTGACATAAATCACCTGAAAAAGCTGCAACAGAACAGACTCCAGGAAACCTGGGATCCTTCAGCCTGAGGAGGTTTTCTAGGAGAATAGTTATCTCCTGCACCAACTTCTTCTGTTAGGGAAACTTCCGTCTCTGTGAGCAGAAATAGACTGAGGCTTAGATGCCTTTGGTGTGTTGCTTGGTAAGATGACACTTTGTTTTAACTTTGAGGTTTGCAAACAAATGATGAGACCGAGTTAGTCAGATGACTGTGGTAATCCCACTGTAGGCTCATTGTAACCACACCTAAGGCAAGTGAGAAATAGCTAAACGTGAAGGCTGCACAGAAAGTGGTTTGGTTATTTTTTCTTCTGCCACAAAATTTCTGATAATGGCTGCTCTATAGAAGCCATAGTGCAGGTAACATTAATGATTTGCTTTATTACCAGTTTCCTGATCCCTGCTTCAAATGGAATAAGGACCTGTATTTCCTCTACTGTATATTCATTTGTCTTCAGGTAAGGAAAGAATTCAGTCAGTACATCTTTAGTCTGACATGTTCCCTCCCCAGTACCCTTTATTATGTGACTTTTGCTTCTCTGCAGCCACCTTTAATCAGTGAGACGACAGACTTGCTGTGTGTCTGCAAGTCAGAGCCCAGAGCTCAGCTACTGAAACGTGGGAAGTCAGTCTCAAGTTGAGCCCACTTAACAGGCAAAGAGAGATGCATCGAAACAGCCCCTCCTGACAGAGCAAAAATGCTTCTGAAAAAATTTGCAAAACTGAATCTGGCACTTTGTGAGCATTAGGACAGAAAGAGAAGGAGGCATTTTCCAACTCTCTTGTCTGTCTAGGACACATCCCTGAGTAGCATTCCTCAAAAAAGACCACTTTTTGGCACAGGGTATGGTCTGTTTCTGGATGGTTCATGAGTAACAAGGGGTAGAAAAGAAAGTTGTGATGGAAGCAGGGAAGAGCTGCCCATAGCAGGAGTTGGTCAGTAATGACTCTGTGAATCATGAATACTGTGCATGAGTTGGATATACTAAGTGGATATGTTGTTAGTGTAAACTGAAGTGCTTTTTCTCCCTTGAGGGCTGTTAGCAGCTCTCTAAAAGCAAAGAGGAGAGCAGCTAGTAAAGTTGGTGCTTCAGAATTGCAGTGGAAGTGCTTTCATCCATGGATCAATCTTTTGTCAGCTCTAAAGCATTGGCTGATGGCTTTAGTGTATCTCCACTGTCACCAAAAGGTGCTTCTTGGAAAACGAAGTTCTGAGGCTCGATAACGTGTCACCTGTCCCATCACTCTAGCCTTACACTACAAGTGGGGAAAAGGACTGCTCTGCCAGGCTCAGCAACATTTAGATTGCAGGCTTGACTCTCTTGGGAATACTGTCTGGTTGTTTGTGTGGAAATACAGGCTTTTATTTCTGTAAATGCTTGCCTAGGTACAAAAGCTGATGGCCAGACCCCTGAGCCCAGCAGGAGGATACCACATAAACCACCTCTATAATACAACCTCCTTGGTATTACCACATTTTATAGGTGGAGGTGGCTGCTCATAATGGTGTTCCTGAAATGATCTTTGTGGCCATGACAGCACATTTCCAAGGTCACCTTTTTCATTTCCTTTTCAGTCCATGCATCTTTGTGTGAAACAAAGGATCATCTCTCAATGCAGAATGTGCATAAGCAGGAGGAGAGGGAGGCAGACGTTTGGACTCTAGCACTGTTGAGTTTGTCTATGTTCATTCACATATCATTTTTCCAACTTCAGACATAATAATAATAAAAAAAATATATCTAAAATCCTACGGTGGAATTTTCCACGGCTTTGTTCCGTGGAAGCCTTTGAAACCTCAGACCATGGCAGCAGCTGACTTTAACAGCAACAGCTGTGTAGGTAGGAGCACTCTAGCATCCAGTCTGGCCTTCTGCTTATCACATACAACTGGGTTGCCTTCTGACATCCAGGAAGCCCTGTAGCTTCAGTTAGAGTAAGGCATTGAAATCGTCAGGAGATAAAACTTACTGACAGAGCTCAGGAAAATATGAGGTGCCATTAATGAGTATCTTTTGTAATGGCAAAGACTGGAATTAGGAGAGGTAGCAGACAGTAGGGCAGGCAGAATCCCATTCTATCAACACACTTGGCACTGATTTTCGTCCTTTCTCTCTGCACAGCATATAGGAGCAAGGTGTTGTGTCACCCTGCAGTATCTGCTGGCACACTGGTGACAGAATGCTGAGAACACATGGTAAGTTCACAGCTGTTTCTAGCATGTGCTGTCATCCTTTCCTTTTTATGAAATATGGAGATTCCTTCTGAAAGGAAGACTGAAATACACCACATGCTGTAATAGTGTCTTTAAAAAGAAGCTCTGCTTTTATTCCATGGTAAAGCATAGTGACGAAAACAAGAAACCTGGTGAGGTTTGTAAGGGTAAATTTAATTGTTCATTACCCCAGAAGCCAGTGTATTTGTTTAAAATGCTGGACTGGATATAGAAGTTTCCTTCTGCCTACGAGAGTCTGGGCATAATGTTTCCTGATTTCAGGAGCTGTTCTTTTACTTTGCCAGCAACAGTTCCTGTGTGCTTCTTCGTACTGTCCATTTCTGGTCAGAAAACAGCAAGATGCTCCCTTCTGCTCTCTCCTCCCCTATCATATTCATTTTCTTTTGTTTCCATTTTTTACCTTTCCTTTTCATCTTCTCTAACTCCACACATCCAGCTGGTTTGGTTTTTCCTTCTTTTTGTCATTGTATCTCATGTGTTGCTGTCCCAGGTTACCCAACTGAAGGTGGGCAATGATGCATTTGTAAAAAGGCTTCCAGGAAAGAAGATGCAGCTGTAAGGATCTATCAGTAAGTAGTTTTTAACTACAGGTTCCAGTTATATCAAAGATCTGGGCTTCTTCAGTAGAAACCACCCACCCTTTTACTTTCCCAGCAGCAGTTTCATCAGTGGTGGCAGGAACAGTGTTAGAGACAGGAGATGCAGGCAGTGTTTTAAGACCACTCTTGATAAGAACTCTGGAAGGCAGATAAAGATCATGATGAAAATGGCTCCAGCAGCAGCTCCCTGTAGAAGCTTAAACTTGTAACCACAGTATAGAGGGGGTGGCAAAACCAGCAGGGCCGTGATTGATAATTATTTAATCTGTACTCAAGAGGAAGGCTTGCTTTTAAATATGACTTCCTTTCCTCCTGCATGCTCCCCAGCACTCTTAGAAGAACTTTAATATTTCTATGGAACTTACATTATGTTGTTTGTGTCTACATTTGGTTGGCAGGCATAGATTGGCTTGTGAATTGCCAGTCATTGAAAGGAAGTTTTTCCATCACAAAAGCAAAGACTGTGATTTTGGGAATGGAACCTGTTATGTGTGCATTAGTGACTGCCAAGCTAGAGGGGAAGATAATTATATATCGTTTATTCCTCAATAGATTAAATCCAGGATTTTCAGTGTAATACAGTTCTTAGATACCCTTATTGTCCTAACTCTGAGTGGAACACATCTGCATAATGTTACATAGCTCAAAGCCATGGGTCGCTCCTTGGTCTCCCAAGGAATTGCAAACAATGTATTTGAATCATTCAAGTACCTGATGTTTTTAACAACTTAAAAGCATTTGTCCGCTATAGGAGGGCTCATTTTTAATTTTTTTAAAAACACATCTATCCAAAATGATGCTAGGCTTTTATATTCACAGCAGGGAGCACTGTGAGGTTTAAATATCCCTTTAATCACTAAGGATGTAATAAAAACAAGAAGAGTTCTTTGAGCTGCAGAGTGTTACCCAGGGAAAAATCTACTCTGGAGCTTACAAATGTGAGTTGAAGAGACAAACTGGGCAATAAAATCCACAACTACGGACCAAACCGGCTCGAAGTTGGTCTGTAGCTGCCCATCAGGAGCTGAGACTCAGAGGGGAAAAAGGCCATTCAGCACCTCTAGAGCCATAAGAGCCAGGTCATAAACATTTCACAATTTGCTGGGTAGGGGGAGGGAGCTGTGGGTCTGTGATCCTGCCTGAAGTTTGTGTCCTGGCCCATGGCTGTTGCAAAGAATGAGTATGAGGAATTAGTTAACATAAGAATGGAAGAAAAATCTCGGCAAACAGAGATTGCAGCAAAGCAGTGAAGTGGGAGCTGCTCTCGATCATGTACATTAACATGTGTTCATGTCTCACTGCAGGCTTGAGGGACCCCTGAAATCTGGCAGGTGCTGTTTTACTGTTTCTGATGATGCTGAAGGATTATTACTGTCGCTGTAGACACCAGCATCACTTTGCTACCAAGTGATGAACAAGTTGGGTGAGAAAAAGTACAGCTTGGATTCTCTCTAAGGACTTTCTATGTAAATGCCTAGATATTTCCAGCTCTTCTTTACTGGCTTCAGTCTTTCCTACAGATTATGTATGTCCTATCATAATACTCTGTTGTCACCTTTCAAAAACTGCCTTGCAGGATGTACTCTACATGTTGGTTAGGCATCCTGAGGATTCAACTCCTTTCTTCCTTTAAGATGTAGGCAGAGAATAGTACATAACTGTGGCTATATAACTCCTTATACTTCTTTTCTAAAGAAATGATAAAAATATGAAAGGGAACAAATGCTTATTGCATTTTACCTTTGTAAAGTGAAACATGATTTGTTGTAAAATGCTTTTAATCAATATCTGCTACAGAGGTTTTAATAGTTCTGTTCTCTCATGCTTTCTGGTAATGTTCATTATCTTTCTCAACGTTCTTTAGAGCCACTGATGCTGCAGGAGCTGAGCTCTGCTCTGCTCTGCAGAGCTCACAACAGTCTCACTTTGAAGATGGTCCCTTTGATAGGGAATTCACTGCTTATTGACTTCATGTTTTGATTAGAACCTTGCTGTGATAAACAGTATATGGAAACTTTCTTAGGAAACCAATGGAACAAATCTGCATTGGCAAAACTAAGCAGCTTGCAAAGCACCTTGCATTAATTGAGTCTGGCTTTTTATCTGTTAATATATCGACTAGATCGATGCTTGCACACCAACAGAAAGAATCCTTTGCAGAAACCAAAGTAGTGTTAGTGTGTCTACAGTTTCAGAAATCCAAAAGTCTGGCTCTGGCCTGCTGCTTTTCCTGTAGAAGCAGCTTTTTGCCAGGCTCTGAAGCTCTGTCAGCTGGGCCTCCATTCAGTGCGATCCGTGCTGCTCAGGGATTTTTTCAGACCTCGATTCATGGTTAAACCGAACTGCCAGCAGTTTTTAAGCCCTGCATAACACTTCTGTTCTTTTTCCTTCATGCACCTGTATGTCCATGTAAAAATACTGATGCACCCTGCTCGCCCAGCTCTGCTCACTGTCTGTTTCCGAGCCCGACCCTCCGTGCCTTGCAGGAGTGTTGCAGGAGCAGAGCCTTCCCCGGGGCAGGAGAGGACCCGCAGCACATCAGCGTTGTGCTGGGAGGCACTTTGCTGCTCTGCAGAGCTGCCCTTGCTGCCCCTGAGCTGTGAAGTCCTTACAGAATGTACCTTTTGTGGATTTGAGTGGGACGGAGTGCTGAGCTGTGTCTGGGAAGCACAATGGGCTGACAGGAAAGCAGTGCACCTACCATCAGGAGTCTGCGAAAACTTGAAAGAGCTCCAGACAGAAATACTTTGCATTTGACTCTGGACTGCGGCCTTTGAGGCCAAACACAGCCTTCAGTGTTAAGTGGCTGTGAAGCATTTCCCTTCTTGTCTCAATGCTAACTAACTGCTGGGTGCATATTCCAGGACGGCTGGGGAGGGCGGATGTGATAAAGGGGGAGACAGAGGAGCATCTTTTTAGTTCAGGAGCCACAGCTTTGTGGCCAGATACCTCAATCCACAAACCCGCCCGAGAGGAAAAGCCTGTGTTAAACATCTAATGCGCTACTTTTCATTTGCATGGGCCACTTTCACATGTTCCCTTCCAAAAGAGATCCCCATCCCTGCTCCAGGGGCATGAGCAAGCAGCCCACCCCGCAGCACGCTGTGTGCAGAAGCCCAGTTGTGAGTTCACATTGAGCTGCTACCAACAGGCCCTCTACAACCAAGTTGTTTTTGTTTTAACCAAATGTGATTTTGCTTTCTGAGAGCACAGGGAAGATTCGGGGGTAATACAGTGTGGGGCTCAGCGTGGGGCTTTCAGCCTTACAAAGGTCAGCCTGCTGTGGGGCCCCTTGCCGGGGTCCTGGGGTAGGAATGGCTGAACACAAATGCAGTGTGACACACCTGAAGACACCAGGCAACTTTTACCAGGAAAAAGTCATTCAGACCATCTGCCACCATGAGAAGACATTGTACTGTGGAAACTGGAGTTGGTCGCTAACAAGGACAGGCAGTTGCACGTTCTGAGGCTTGCATAGCCCAGGAGCAATACTTCCATCAGGTTTTTCCTCTGAAGAATGCTGTGTTTCCCCAGAGCCCTCCCTGAGCATAGCCAGACCATTTGGTTTGTTCAGGTTAAACCCATATTTAAGGGACAGATTGGCAGGCTCTAAGGCCAACTGGAGAGGTTGAGGCTGCTTCGTGTTTTCTGAGTATGAAAATATGTAGCTGTTTATTTGATTCTGAGTCCTGTTAATGACACGCTTTCTACATTTTCAGTATTGGTCCTCTGCAGATGGCAGTGTCCGTCATAGAGTTTCTGAGATGCTCTGATGCTCTTTGGCCTACATACACCAGGTGGGAGTCTGCTGAGTTGTACTTATATGGCAGCAAGGCTGTCCTCATGCTTCAGAGGGATGTATTTGTTAAATGTAGTTAGCACTTCCCTGTATTACTTCTTATGGCACGTACAAAGGCAGACAACTCTGCTTCACTTAGAACCATAGAATATCCCAATCTAGAAGAGGCCTATAAGGATCACTGAATTCAGCTCACTGCCTGACAGTGACTCTTACACCTTGTGCTTGATCTTGTTCTTAGGGCAGAGTGGTGTCCTAGAAATTCTGCCTGGATGGAGGTGGTGCAGCCACTTGCACTCAGATCCTGATAACCAAAGCCTCCTACCAGCTGACGCACATTGTCTGTTCTTCTGTGGCTGGAGAGCCCTCATCACCAGCCAGAGATGGCAGAGTGATCATCCCACCTCAAAGGACCTGCAGTTCAGAAGGGAGAAATGAGAGAAGGAGTGCTAAGGGTTAAAGCTTCACATGCAGGAGAACTGCCAGAAAACATTTGCCTTACTACAAAACACAGAAGGGAATGTTAATTTCTAATTACCTCCTCAAAGAGATGCAAAGCAAAAGCTCTTGGCTTCTGCTTTTGTCATCACTCATCCCCTCCCTCCACGCTGCCCTAGCTCATCCTCTTCAGCATAGCAGGAGAACCTACTGTTAGAGCTAGGCATAGCAGGATTTTTACCTGCTGCTCGTTATGAGCTTTGAGCAGAGCTGTGTACATCGCTGACTCACACATTTCATGTCCACATGTCCATTCTCTCTCCCTTCCTTTTCCTCCCCCAGTCCTCCAATTTGCCAGTGAATTGTTAGACACTGTTCACCTCTGATTTCCCAGCAAACAGCCCAAGGCATTCGATGGACAGACAGACAGCAGAATAATGTGCTAAATTCCCCTTTAGCTCGTAATGAATTTCACGGGGATTACTCCTGTTAGCCATACTTTCAGGAGTAATAACAAATTCACTTCTTTTTTTCACTTTTAAAGCCTCTCCAGTGCAACTAGCCCGGCTGGGAGATAGCTAGTTCTTAACTAGTCATGGGTAATTAATGGCTCCACCTTCCCCATCAATCAGCTGGGAAAAGCCAAAAGGATTTGAGTGCTTGTAGCAAATGTGTTCTCCAGACATGTTGATAGGCAGTGTGCAAATGAAGTGGCAGCAGGAGACCATCTGATGCCTTTTTGTGGAAGAAACAGTAAGTCATGATACAACCCACGCTCCTGTCAGGTGAAGTCTGAAATCCCCAGTGCTGCTGCTGCTGCTGTGCAGTTTCTGACTGCGTGGGATGTAGATCCATCTCACTAGTATCTTGAATCTGACCCAATTTTTGTTCCATTTTCCCTTTTCAGATTCTGATTACAGTCATTGTTTCTGCTTTCTGCAGTTAAAATACTAGCATTGCAAAAGCAGGACATGGGAAGCAGATTGGTTGCTGGCTTCCCTTCTGTAGCAGAGCAGAAAAGCCTTTTGGCATCCTGTTCCATTTGTGTGTGGTAGTGACTCTGCAAGCACGAGCAGAGGAGATTTGACCTTAATAGCATTCACAGTTGATCTTTTTCCTTCCGATTTGTCTTTGACACATGTAATAAATAACCTTCAGTTGAGCTACGAGTTATGACAGCCTCCTCCTCAGTGGTACTGAGATCCTGGGTTTGGATTTAGCTGAAGAAGAGCCTGTGGTTTTCTGTGTTGCCCAGTGCTATAGGTGTGAGGTCAGGAAAGCCTTTGGAGGAAGTCCCACAAAGTTGCTGGGGGCCAATGAACCATCTCCAGCTATGAAACACTCCTCAGGACTTACCAAGATCTCCAACCCCATTATTGTAAATGTTCTTCTTGCCACAATAAACAGTGGCCTTTCTTGTACTCCCTGCACAGTACTGAGATGCCTGAAATACAGAGTACTGATGAAAAAGAGCAATAATGAAAATCCTCCGAGTAAACTCCTTTGTCCTCATTGCATGTTGTTGCATTCCCTGCTCTGAAAGGCACTACATGCAGAACTGAGGGATGCTTTTAGGAACTGACTGTAAACAAATTCAGAATTCTTTGCATGTCACACTAAAAATCAGATGTCCCAATAATGTCACTGCCTGAATAAAAAGTGTTTATTTTATTGGGAGCAAAACTAGACCGGGAATCAGCTGCAGCCTTACAGTGGTGCTCTTTGAGATAATGCAAAGAACTCGTACATCTGTTGTGCAGGATCCAGCTCTGGCCCATTGAGACTGCTTTCGACCTCCTCTTTTTGAACTCTATAGTTGACCTATGAATGTTAGTATAGCTGTTTCTATACGTGAATGCATGGATCTCCCTCTTCACCAGGTGTAGTGGCTGGTTTGTGACCTGAAGCAGGAGGCTTGATTGCTGTCTCTTAGCACTTGTAAGCACTTGTAAGTACAAAAGCTAATGGTCACACTTGCAGAATAAACTAATTAAGGGAAAACACCGCAGTCCTTCGGTTTGTGCACAGCCTTTCTTTCAGTAAGAGCAGGCCTAAATAAAACCAGTGCCTGATCCACACCTCAGATTTTTAGGTCACTTGCACCAGTCCTGGAAGGTGCCAGCTGAAGGAGGTTGGTGCCACTGAAATGGTGTGCTAGCATAACTGTGCAGTTAAAGCCATGCAGCTTTCATTGGTGAGGCTCTGCTGAAAAGGTATCTCATGTAGAGCAGCCTCAGTTGTGAGCTTGAGGACATCCAAAGCAGCAGTGAGAGGAGAGTCATGCCAGTGAAAAATGGTGAAATAGGGAAATTAACTGTAGGTGAAGGCTGTGGATGGGGAGATGGGCAGGTAGGTAGCCTTACCCAATGCATTTCTGATAGTGGAGAAGGCATCTTTTGGTGAATGCATACTCTGCTGCAGTATCTCTGTTTTGAGGTGGTCTCAGACCTCAAGATTTCCACAAACTGTTAATCGCTCGGGAAGGAAACAGCTTCCTGTGTCCGACATCTTTCCTGATGCGACAGTCAAGTGATTCTGTGCTCTGGAGATGAGAATGGTCCCAAATCCTTGGAGTAGCCAGATAAAATTCTTTCCTCGCAGGTTAAGAGATTTTTAGGTATTTATTTATTTGTAGGTAAGTCTTTCCGTAGTGATTTTGGTCTATTTGTTTAGAAGTGTGTTAGCAGTAAATCAAGGTGCATTTCCCCTGTAGGGTTTCCTGTATGTCAAAGCCATGTTAATTTTCTTTGATTTTCTTCCCTTAGCCCCAGCCATTGCTGCGGATCCTTCCTCTCTTTGTCCCTTTGGACATCAAAGGATTGCAAGGGGACAGCCCTGGAGAGAGGCTCCTCCCTGCTCATTAGCCTCCATAAAACAGGAACTCACCTTGGCTAGCTGTGCTTGGAGTCCCATCCGCATCTCAGTCACTCTTGACACTGGATCTCAGATGGAAGAGCTTTTACTTGCTTCAGGACATCAGACCTGCTTTTGAACTGGACTATTTTGGCTCCTTTGTTGAGAACTCTGGTGGCTCTCTTGGCTGTGTGAATACCTAGACTCCACATTACATGGAAAAATGCAAGTTTTACCAGGTAGGTGCGGGACTCCCTCCTATTCTATACTGTGCAGAAAGGTCCTAGGATTATACCAAAAATGTACAATAATTTTAGAAAAAGAGGAAGTGCTCCTAGGGATACCAGCATTTGTAATTGTGTGACTAGAGATAATCGTTATTATTCTTGTTATTGGAGTTTTGAGCGTTCTCTGTGAGCTTTGGAAGGTGTTTTACAGGGGTAGTAGATGTCTGCTCACAGCTGTGCCCAAAACTCCCTTATCTGTATCACCTTGTACGGTGTAATCCTTCCCTGAAGGATAGAGGTATTGTTTGCATATTGTCTGTGAAGTTCCTTTGGATTGAAGGCCACAGAAGGTTTGGAAATATTCCTTCTATTGCTGTTTTGTCTGCCCCTGTCTTTTTTCTGCCCTCTGAAAGTGGAAACCCCAAGGAGACATAGGCTACAGTTTCAACCATCTTTTTATGCCCAAATGTGGTAATTTTTTGTTTCCAGAGGGTATTATTTATGTTCTTCTTCATCAACCCTTCTCATAACATACCATTAACCTCTTCTCCATGGGACATGATCAGACTGGGCACGATGACAGATATGCTTTGGGAAACTGAGGATCAGACCAGAGGCACTGCATTTGTCAGTATAGCTGAAACCCAGGTTTAGCCCTGTGTTTTCCAGTGCATTGCAAGGAAGAGACTGTTTGTGTCATTCAGCTGTGCAGTTCACCTACACTGAGGTGGCTGGATATTCTCAGCTTCTTTTCTCTGCTGCTGTAGTGTTTTTTCATTGACAAAATACATGTACAGTGACTCAGACAATTTCCACCTTCGCCATGGTTTTGGTTTATCAAGCCTTCCATGGGGTACTGATCCATACTGCCACATCAAGAGGATTTTGACTTAAAAAGCAAAAGTGCAGTCCCTCATTGTGTTTCAGAAGTTACCTCATGTTCTTACGGAGTCATTCTCGGTGTAGGACCTTGCACAGCAGAGAAAGGACTGCATGTGTTTGAGAGGTGAAGCCATACTGCTAAGTAGAGACGTAGTCCCTTGTTAGAGCCAGAAACCTTTGTGTTTGGGAAGCAGGGTGTCCTCCAGAGCATGGAGGTGTTTCTGCCATTTATAAGGTCAGAGAACGTGTGTCTCTTTGGCTGTTGGCAAGATTAATGTATCAAATAGCTTTATATGTATTTGTGCCTTCCTTCCCAGAGGATTCTAGGTAGGTGTTCACATCAGGCTTCCTCGCAGAGACAAATTCAGCATCACCGAATTTACTCATTTCCCTTTCTCTTTCCATCCCCAAAATAGGAAAAAGATACATACAATCCATTCTAGACATAAACCAAAGCACAAACTGTTCTTATTTGTAACAGGACTTCAGAGTCCGGCATGGAATTGAGTGAAGATCTCTTCATTTTCAGTGCTGGCCTTTCTCGTAGCAGCTGTCTTCCCTTGCAGCCTCATTGAAGTGTCTGCTTTAAAATGTGCTACATGCGGTGCTACCACGAGAACACTAATAGCAATGGTTGGTTTTAAAGTGACTTAGAACTAAAAGTCTTGGAAAATTGTTTAAAGTTCTTTCAAACCGTCCTTAAAATAAAAACTAAATGATGTAGAAGAGGAAACATCAGAAGCAGGGACTTCCAGAACACAGTTCAGTGCTTGGACACCGTGTTGCAAACCCCTTTGTGCCGTAGTTCAGCATCTTTGTGGGGAGATGTGAGCGTGGGGCTGTGGTTAGTTGAAGGGGCACCAACTGGGAGTGAATCTGAAGCTCCTTGCAAGGCAGCCCTGGGCTCTGCCGAGCAAATCTGAAGTCTGTCCTGCAAATGGATCCATCACCACAGACTCCCATCGAAGCTGATTGACGTGACTTTGGTGGCAGCTGTGTGCCTCTATTAGCAAACCCATACCTTTGTATGCAAACTGTTAATATCCTGTTTCTCAGCCTCAGACAGGGCACACAAAACCTGCAACAAGAAGGACGTTAACAACATTTTAAAGCCTTTGCTGCAGTGTTGATTGCGTGCCTGGCTCTTTGTCCTCATCACTCATACAGGTCCATTGCGGACTCATTTTGGTGAAAACAGATTATAACATCTGCCTTTGATTTTTAATTCAGTATAGAACTCCTTTTGCTTTAATTCCTTTTGATTTTTTTGGAAGTCTCTCAGTGAGGACCCCTGAGATCTGCCGTGTTGCAGTCTCATTTAATGGCGTAGGAATTTGCTTACAAAAATGTTAATTGTAAAATTCATTTGGGGGAAGGAGGGAGCATCTGTCGAGCTAATCAAAATCTGTTTGCATGTATTTGTGACTGGATGGCTCCTGTGGGAAATCAGCCCGATTTTATTGTAACTCCTTTTGATACATGTGCTGCGCTGGGCTACCCAATGCATCGTCTCGTGGCACTTTCATGTCTTTGCAAGAGGATATGAGGGAAGCTTTAGTAAGAAGATGTTAACAGGCTAATCTTAGCGAGCAGACTAGGTGTCACTTCTTAGCCAGTTCATTAATGTCGGATCAAAGCAGAAAAAAGGGTAAAGGGTATTTTTTGTAATGCCTGAAGGCTTTTACAGATTGACGGAATTATGTTTAAATGCTTCTTAATTCCTGATGTAGTAGGCTCCCCTCGGGTTGCTTTTGAGGACATATGTCACTTTCAAGAGGAAGATGTTTTCTCTGGAAGGAGCTGTCTTCTTTCTGTGTCTGTTCTCATAAAGATATTACCCAGGGAAAAAAATACATAAACAGATAAAATGCCATATTTCTGATGTGCTCTGAATAAAATTCAATCCAAGCTAGATACAGGGAAGTTTCTGTTTTTAACAAATAGCCAAGTGCGGCTGATAGTGCCTCGTCAGGAAAGCTGACAGCTGTGTGCTGCTGTGGAGAGCAGCTTCCACAGCCCTCATGGCATCTCGGTGATCTCCATCTCCAAGTCTGCTTCAGACTGCTTTTTTCTTTTTTCTTTTTGAATATTCAGCTCTGTTTCCTCCCTTTCTAGTCTCCTCTTACATGTCAGCCTCCTGTCCGGCCCTTCGTAGTCCTCTGCAGTGATTTTTCACCTCTGCTGCCAACCAACTGTCTGTTGTTTTCTCCCTTTGCCCACTGCTGCACTTAAAATATTTCCAATCCTTTCAGCTTTCATGGTACTCTTTTGGTGAAGTGTTTTGTGTAGCCCTGATCATACCAGAACAGCAGTATAAGCAGATTGTGGCTATCTACCTGTCTGATTTGTAGGATGAGGGGACCAGGCTGGGTTTGTGCAACACACAAATCTTTACAAAAGAGCCTTACAGCTAAAGCCAGTCTTGTTGAATATGCCTTTATGCCTTCTGAGCCTTCTAAGTAAGAAAAAAAGCCTCGAAAGGAAAAGTGATGGATTTTCCTTGAGAGAATTATTGTGGCACAGGTTCTTGGCAGCACCTGGGACCTTTCTGGGTGAACTCCCAACATTCACCTACCTGAGCTAAACCAGTGCTGTACGCTGCAGTGATCTGGGGCTGAGAATTCCTGGGGCCAGGCAGGAGCATATGGCCAGAGCCTGCTGTTACAGCAACGTGTGGAATTTGGTAGCTTTGGGTACTGGAACTGGGAAGGCTGACTCGGGTGCTGTTTCCCAGAGCCCTGTCTGAGCAGGAGCTGCTATTCCATGCTGGTGCCCTCGTGCCCATCTGAAGTTGCTGTTTTCTCTCTCCCTGGTAGACATTAAAGCGCCATGTGACGCACTTGCTTCCCCCAGCCTGGAGCCCTACCCACAGAGCTCCATCACGGTCACCCTGGAGGACATGGGGCTCTGGATGAAGTTTCATCAGATAGGAACAGAGATGATCATCACCAAATCTGGCAGGTGAGGAGAGAGAACAGCTGCCCACGCTGCACCTTTCCAATCTGTCTGCAAAACTGTGAGCATTCTTGGTTAGCATGGTGACCCTCAAACTTGTAGTCAGTTGTGCACATCTCCCTGCCTCTAGCACAAGAGCTGTGTTTTCAGGCTGCCCTAGAGATCCAAACTGCAAAGTGCAAAAGGTCACCGTGGGGCTGATGTGTTGGGAAATCTCTGCTCTTATCTCAGTACTTAACACTGATGTTCTTCCTGTTGCTGTGAGGTTGCTCTGGGAAGTGCCCTGGGCTTCCTTTGCCTCGGTCACAGACAGCAGCATAGGAGCAGTCAGTGCCTAGTGTTGATTCTGCATTTGCAGATGAAAACATGGCACATAATGATAAGCAGGCTGAGTCATTTTGTGGAGCTTGTGGTGAAAGAATATGAAATAGTAATGTATTATGTCAAAGCTGCTGGGAGCTAAAGTAATCCCTTTGGTAGGGAGGGGGGTGTTGAGGCTTTTTTGCAGAGTAAGAAGATGAAAGTGGTGGTAGGGAGTGCTGGAATGGAAAGGAAGATGTGCTCCCAGGTGAGCACAGCCCATGCTAGAAAATGCTTTAATCTGTGCTCCAGGTCTGTGGTAGCTGCATGGAGCTAGCAGCTGCATACAGATTCCACATATTTTCTTTCAGTTTTCCACTGCTGTATTTCAGGAATCAGAGGCACAAAAGCAAAAACAATGTCAGGCCATTAGAGACTGCTGCCATGTTTGTGCCTATTCCACCTAAACCCGTAGGATTAGATAATCAACACATCAGTGAGATGGTAGCTGGCCTGTATGGATACCACTACCAGCACTCAGAGCAGCAGTGAGTAAACATGACCTGCTGCTTCAGTAGGTCATTAAACAGCATTTGCTACATACAGAAATTCTTACACTCATTTCTCCTTCAGACGAATGTTTCCACAATGCAAAATCAAAGTCTCTGGCTTAATCCCATATGCCAAGTACCTCATGCTGGTGGATTTTGTGCCTGTGGACAACTTCAGGTACAAGGTAAGCACATGATCAGCATTATGCTTTCATTCCATTTTTGTTTGAAGCAGATTAATCTTTATACTTCACTGGCCAGGATGATAAATAAATAGTCTTTGGACAAAGTTCAGAATTAATTGGTGGATTTTATGCCTCTCTGGAGCTATTTGTCACTTTTGCTTGGGGAGCAGATGGAAAGGTAACTGATCTCCACTGTAACTAGTACGGTTTTGATCATGATTAATGTCAGACTTCTCTGATGGCCACTGCGAGAAAGGGAGGAAAAATGAGGCTCAAACTTGTAGCTGTTTTGGTAACACGATCATGGCTCACAAGAGATAATCTGCTGCTTGTCGGGACTGCGTGCCTCACAGGAATCCTCCACATCAGACAGGGAAGCAGAGTTGCTCATGCTCTTTAAAAAAGTCATTTTTTTAAGCTCTAGATTTCCATCTTTCTCTTCACAGTGGAATAAAGATCAATGGGAAGTTGCTGGAAAAGCAGAGCCCCAGCTCCCTTGTCGCACCTACGTCCACCCAGATTCCCCAGCTCCTGGCAGCCACTGGATGAAGGAGCCTGTTTCTTTCCAAAAACTGAAGCTCACCAACAACACTCTGGATCAACATGGGCATGTAGGTTGTTGGTGGCCTTTGGGCCGGGCTTTCTTGGAATTTGTTACAGATAGATGTAAAGGGAAATAAGTGAAAAGTGTGAAACATTAGATCATGTGGAAATCAAAAGTTATCCACGTGCCCTCTCTTTCTTCCTCAGTCCAACCCTCTCACCTGCCTGCTAGGGAAGGTGCTAGCCTGTGCTGTCCATATAAATGGCACGGTGGAGGCACCAATCTCAGGCAGGCATCCCTGGTTTGAAAGGAAAGTCCTGAAAACTTTGCTCAGCATGTTAGCAGCTGAAAACCTTTGCCTTTGTCTCTGTGCCAGATCATCCTCCACTCCATGCACCGGTACAAGCCTCGCTTCCACATTGTGCAGGCAGATGACCTCTTCAGTGTTCGCTGGAGCATCTTCCAAGTCTTCAGCTTCCCTGAGACTGTCTTCACTTCTGTTACTGCCTACCAGAACGAGCAGGTACAGTGTGTGAGTCCAAAGCATTGCTAAATGCTTTGTTCTTAGAAACCTTAAGTGCAGTGTCAGTGACTGTCAGAACCCCAAATGGAGTAAAAAGTAAAGACAAAAGTGCAGATATTAGGTATTGACCCTTTGACCTCTGGTCACTTGAATCCCACCCAGAATCTCACTGACCGTGGGAAAGTCACTTCTCTCTGTAACTCACTTCCTAATTCATAGAAGGAACTGCTGGGAGAGCTCAGATACTGTGCCAGGGGCATCCCCCAGCCCCCTGAAAAAGCTGGTGTGATAAATCATGCTGTGAAGATCTTGAAATAGTAAATAACCCAACCAGTACTGAATCCTGCTCCTTTAATTTAAGATCACAAAGCTGAAGATTGACAACAACCCATTTGCTAAAGGTTTCCGGGAGCATGGGAAGAACACTCGAAGGTAAACTGTTTTTTCATCTCAATTTATGTATAACATGACTTTTTCTGTATTCTGTCCAAGTCCATTGAGCAGAATAGAGCAGCTAGCTCTGCAGAGCATTTTGCTTTGCACATTGCATTTCTTTGTATCTGGGAATGATGCTGCTATGCAGGAGACATGGGGAATGGGAGGGAATAGAGAATTTCCTGCAGAAATATGTGAGATGTGACAGATTTGAGAGCTGTATTCCCCTGCTATTTGGGTCTAGACTGCAATCTGACATGTTAATAGCAGTGATAGAGAGTCCACAGTAGATCCTTCTGTCCCTCTGAGATTGACCCTCTTGATTCTGACATTTGAAACCTCTCACATCTCCTTTCCTCTCGTGTGGAAAAGTGTCTCTACCAAAAGGAAATTTTGTCTGTGAGGTGGAGGTTGGATGCCAAAACCAGTGAGATGATCTGTCTGCTCTGAGGGCAGCCAGTGATAAGGCTTAAATAAATGACCCTAAAGGCAACCTGTAAACTGGTAATTGAGAGGGGGGAAATTATTTCTTCTCAGCCAGAAAATGGTATGAAAGTAGCTGAGATTTTGTTGTGTGTTATTTATGCCTGAAAATAAAATCTTATTTTCTGATGAAAAAAGGCAAGAGTGACTCTTTTTGAAAATGTCAGGGATATCCTTTCTCCTCCTCATAACAGGACTGTTTCTGACTGAGCTTTGTGTTATTGTCCATTTAGGAAAAGTACCCACTGTATGTATGCCTGTGTGTGCAGAATGTGCATCCAGCTTTGCAGTACACAAACTCTGTGCTGAAAGCTCTAGTGCTGAGGCTTCCATGCTCCTTTGGATTTCTGTACAAGCAAGAATCAGGCAGCAAACACCTTACCAACCAACCCACAGTATCCTGCAGGGTGAGGGAAGCGTGGCTGACATGCTGCTCTCCTGGCAGCATTGGCTAACTCTGTAATTTGACTCTGGCACACATTCCCTGTGGACCTGTAGTGTTGCTTTGCAGGGAGGTGTAACATGCAGAACTTCAGAGCAGTTCATCCCACCTTTTGTCTTCCCAGGCCTTTGTCCTGCATCCCTCGCATACTTATCTAGGTGGAAAGCTAGCTTAGAAAGCTAACCTACCCCTGTGCACTGTTACTTTCCCAGGGAAGGACGAACCAAATCCCAGAAGCCAAGTCCAACCAAGGGCCAGAAGAGAAAGCTGCCTGAGGAAAAGGTGTCCAGTGCTGAGGAACCTGGTAATTTTAACAAGAACAAACCCAGAGATGGTCACAAACAGTGCCTGGGCAACAGGAGGAAAAGAGGCAGTGATGTATCTCTGCTGTGCATCCTCTCTGGGGAGAGTGGTCTCTGCAGGCCTAAAGGCTGCTGCATTTGGCTTTGCAAAGCTGGGAAGTGGTGCTAACTCTCTAATTCAGGGGGATATCTTTCTTTTAGCCAACAAATGATGACTGGCAATCCCTTGTGAGGCCTTTGCCTCTCAGTTTCTGCCTGGAATCCCCACGTGTGCATTCACTTTGTCTGTCTCAGGATTATTAAGTCTCTGTATAGTCCACAGGACCCTGCTCACACGTCACTTGTTATTAGTGACTACTCCCCAGCTCTCCATACACCAGCCTGCAGCCTTGCTTTGTGACTGCATGCGGTTGAGGGCTGTGCTTTCATAATGTTTTCTCTTAAACACTGATACCATCTTGCAGTGTCATCCGTGGCTTTCTTCTGCACATCTGCCGTGGTTCTTGACTGTGCAGCAGGGCTGTGATGCAGATAGGGGAACTGATACCATTTAAAAATAATCTTTACTCTTTCTGTTAGGTTATTTTTAAGCTTGATCATTCCTTGCTAGAGTGAGGGGATGGGGCAGAACTGAAAGCCACAGTGTAAGGGCAGAAAAAGCCAGCAAAGGGCTTGTCCTTTAAGGCAGTGTGGCTGCAGAAGAGGTAATGGTGTTTCCTTCCCCAATCCTGCAGTTAATGTGGCTGCTAATAGACTGTTGTGAACTCCAACCCTCTCTTCCCCATTCTCACTTTTTTCTGTTCTTTCTCTCCGTACTCTGAGTCAGATTTTGAGAAAGACGAGAGCGTGGATGTGAAGGAAGAGAGTAACCCCATCGTGGTCAGCAGTGGATACCCCTTCTGGATCTCAGAGCAGAACAGCAGCCATGCCTTTCCTGCAGCATCGCCGGTGCCAGCAGAACAGAGGGAGGGTCCAGCCAGAGAGCAGCAAGTGCCTACACCATCCTACCAGGCATACCGGTGAGTCCTGATCCTGGTGCTTATGTCACAAAGCCACCCTTTAATTGATGGGATTCCTCCTCTTTTATGGGGTATTTCCTAAGAAAAATAGCCAGTGTGAGTGAGAAGGTTGTCTTTCTGTTGATGCCATTCGTGGGTGATAGGTGCTAGATCAGCATGGAGATGTCTTTGCAACAAAGTTTTTCTGTTTTACTTCTAACCCACTGCTTCTGAGCATGTTCATGTCTTAGTGCTCTTTCTTTCCCTGTCCTGAAATGCTTTCCTATCCAACTCTGTGTAGCAGTCCTTTGGAGGAAGTGTGTTGGAGGAGTGGAGGACTCCAGTGGTTGTTCCTTCCTCCCTGAGTTGTAGTGAGTGGGCTTACTTTCTTTTGGCACTTAATTTCTCTGCGTGAGTGACAGCAGGAGTTGGACTAAAATTTGTGTTAGCACTAAGACAAAGCTGTAGGTAAGGCTGCATCTGCACAGGAGAGTTAATGTGCTGTAAACCAACGTGTGAAGGTGGAGAAACCTTTTCAATATGCAAAGTGTAATTCCATTGGAGTACAGGATAACTCACCTGGCATCTGCACATGATAAATGAGTGTGAAATAGCTGACACATTGTCAGTTCCCACCCAGGCCAAGTCTGCTGGGTGCAGGAACACACAGGGGACACAAACCCATACAGAGCCAGGTTGTCCATGTAAGGTGTGCTTGTTTTGAATGTTTGAATGGCAGAGGAAGATGGCAAGCTCTTAGCATGCCTCCCCCGGGGATCTGTGTGGGTTTGCAGTGGTTTTCTGCTGCGGTGGGTTTGACTCACTGCTCTCTCTGCCCTTGGGGAACAGGTTCCATGAAGCTGGGGACAGCCAGCAGCTCCCCACCCGTGACGTCGCTGCCTTGAACGACTACCGGGCGAGGTGTCACCCCTTGGATCTCACCGCAGTGCCCGAGCACGACTCCAAACAGCTCCCAGAGGGCTTCACCAACCTGCCTCCGCTGCCCCCGCCTCTGCCCCCTCCCCAGGACTACACTGGAGTGGTGAACATGGCACTGGACTCAGTGGGGAAACCTGGAGCTCGAGCACCCATGTACAGTCCGTACAGCACCGAGCAAGGCCTTGGGCAGTGGGTGGTGCCACCCCACAGCCAGTACAGGGCGATGAGCTACTCAGCCTTCTCCACAGATTACAACACACAAGGGGCTTCGGGACATGCCCACGGGACCATGGCAGAGTGGAGCCAGTACCCACTGTTCCCTTATGCCTGCTGGTGAGCAGGGAGGAGCCTTCCCAACCAAGAGACTGAAAGAAAATTGTAAATGAGAGCTAATTTGTTCTGGGGTGCCTTGAACCCTTGTCTGTAGTAGGCAAAGAGGCATTGCTGCAGATGGTGGCACGGGACACCTTCACTTCCTTGTCTCCTTGCACAACAACCCTCACAGTATTTCACAAGCAGCAGCTACACTGCTAGCAGTCCCAGCTGTGTCAGGGCACGTCTGGCCTCAGTCTGTGTGTTCTGCAGTGTTTTTTTCTCCAGCAGAAATAGGAAACTACGGGAACTGTGAGAACAGTGGTGAAAGAGCTGCTGACCTCTGTCCCAGCCTGTGCTCACATTTGGCAGTTTCCAAAATCCCTTCTTCCCAAGACGTGTGCAAGGAGATAGAGGCTGAGGAGTTGCAGTAAGCCGGGCCAAGAAACTGTAGAGGATTTTTGCAAGGATGAACAAAAAAAGCTATTCCAGTGACCCCTTGAGCAGTTTCATCACTTAGTATAGTCAAACTAAAGTCTTGCCTTCTTTTCCAGGAGCATATGACAGTAAAACTCGCAGCGGTGCATGCGGCTGTGGATCACCCAGGCAGGGAAAGGCTTGTCTTCTGCACAGGAACCAGCAGCAAGGCTCTGTGTTGTCTGTGTCCCTCATGCCCACCCCTGTCCCGTGTCCCCTAGAAGCGAGGTTAGTGAAACACTTTTCTTTCTGCTGGTGGTGGAGGGAGGTTGTTCACAGAAATCGGGGCTGCCCCAGGGGTCTCCAAAGGCCTGTGCTTGCCAGGAATAGCAGTGCTGGCTTTCACACTCCAGCCTCTTTCTTTTGAAGGAATTTCACTGTGAACTTCTTCTTCCACCCCCAGCCACCCGCAATGAATATAATTTATAGCCATTGTTGCTGTGCTACACTGTGAGAAAGCTCTGCCTGTAGATGCTTCTGGTCTGGTGTTGTTCATCAGCCACTTACTTTAAAATGATGAACACTGCAGGCACTGAGCTGTGTGCTGCTCTGCTCCCTGATGCTCGGTGCTTCCTGGCTGGTCAGTGCCATCTTCTTTTGGGCTCAGGGATGTGCTTCAATGTCCCTGCCCTCGCCAGAGCAGTTTCACCTTTGTTACTGCTGTGGTCCCCTCTCGTGGAGGAGCTGTGCTGTCAGTGAGCAGCCCATGGCCTGCGTGGCAGAGTGTTTGTGTCCTTGTGTGAGAAGGGTTTGCCGAGGTCACCCTGGCTGTGGGGTCATTTTTGAGACAGGCCCTTCGCTTCTGAGGAAGGACAGAAGTGTTCTTACTGTTACAAGAAAACATTTTCTGCTAACACTTCAAATAAACTGCTCTGTGGTCCATAGCCATCAGTGGGCAGTGAGGTGCGTGTGCCAGGTGTCACTCTGTGTGCACTGTGCAGCAATGTGAGCACAGCAAGCAGGTTTGTGGCCACTGGAGCATCAGGAGTGGTGTGCAGCTGCAAGCTGCTCTGCCTGGGTACCAGCCCTGCGCAGCCTGCAGATGTGGAACTGCTTTGCAAAGCAGCCCTACACGTTTTGTGAAACAGCTGCAGTGACTGCTTCCTCACTGACATAGAGTATTGCTAACGGGTTTGTACTGCAGTGCTGATACATACAGAGCAGCTTCCTGGGGCAGGTGAGGGCTGTGCAGCGTGCAGACAGCAGTCAGACCTCAGTGTGTGCACCGATCCACACTGCTGTGCATGACATGTGTGTGGATGTGAAAAAACAAAGCCTGGTTGAGGAAGATTGTGGAGGAGGTTGGTTCTGACCCCTGGACACTGTGATTTCCTGCTGTCCAGGTGCCACCTGCGTGGCAGTGAGTGGGCTGCAGGAGTATGTCCTCTTCAGGTGGGAGTGAGCTGTGTCTCCACCCATCAGGAGCTGACTGCTGCTCTGGCTCCTAGCTCGTGGCAGTCAGATGAGCAGAGGTGGTCAGTGAGGTTCCCACTGCTTGATGTAACACCCCCTGGCCAGTTGGTTAGCTCTGTTTCTTCGTCTTCGGAACTGTGTTGTTTTTCCCTCTGTCATAGTCTGGTGGTGAGCATGGCCAACCGAAGGGAACAGGGCAGTGCAGGGAAACCCCGGTGCCAACAGGAGAGCGAGGTGCTGTAGCAGATCACAGCGTGGCTTTGGGAGTGCTGCAGTTGGAGCAGTTCTGGCAGGAGGATGCTGCATGGGGTGAGCCTCAGCCTGGTTGATTGCTGTTCATTACTCATTGCCTGCTGTTGCAGCAGGACTCCTTGCCCTCCTTAGATGAATCACCCGGCTTGTTAGCCACGTACCTTTGCTTCCACTCATCCTTCTCTTGTTAGAGGCTGCAGCTCTGCTGCTTGCTGGAGCCCTGACACACGGTGCCCGTAGGTGTGTGCTGTGGGCTCTCTGCTGCCGCCTCCTCCCTTTTCAGCTTCCCCTGTCTTGTTTTCTTCAGCTGTGGCATTTAAAATCTGTACGAGCTCGACTGAAACGCTGTTTTTGCACGCATGTGAGATAATGTAATGCGTCTCTGACAGCTTCAATAAAAGGAAATGAGACATGTGGAAGGCAGGCCATTAAGAGCAATAAAATAAACTCCAAAGTGTGTTTTTTTTGTGTGTGTGCATCTCTTTCAAGCACACCACTGGCTCCACTTCAGTCCTGTTACCTGGGGCCAGTTCCTACATGACACATGCTGTTGATCTCAGTGTTCTTTGTTCCCTCAGTGTATTCAGAGAGCCCCAGGTTATCTGCTTGCATTGCTAGATATGACTCAGTCTCTTGTACTAATTCTTGGCAGCAAAGTTTATTTTCTCTACATTTTTACTCCTCTCCTGCAGAGGAGTTACATAAGGATGAGGACAAATGGACTCTAAATGGGATCTAGGTAAATTTCCTGTGGGAAATAAAGATCCTGATTTACGTTGTGTTGTCCTGCTGTTTTTTGCAGCCTTAAGCCTTGTTATGGGCTGCTTCAGTGCAGGTGGTCATGGCACCACAGTGCTGCTGCCCCACAGCCCATGCTGTGCCCACTCAAAAGACACCGTGGGTCCTCCCAGTGGAGCAGCCCCTTCTCTCCTCGGCCATGCACTCAGCCCAGGCCCTGCAGGAGGAGCAGCTCCCAGTGTGAGCCCCACAGTGTCCCTCATTTGGTCCTCTGTGAGTGCCCCGCAGTGTTTCCTGCATTCACCCATATCCTGGGTCACCTTGACAGGCCAAGCAAGCAGCATCCACCCCTTTCCAGGAACAACAACATTCTTTGAGTCAAATGGTTTTTTATGACAGACCTTAACAGACACTTAATTTGGGAACACCAGGTTGGGGTCCCATACGGAGCCTCCTAGCAGGGGGCAGTGCAGCATTTGGCCAGCAACAACAAACAGCAGCCGTCACCCACTGTGTGAGGCTGCACCAGCACACAGCCCCTGCCTGCCTGGGGCCAGCCCTGTGCCTGCAGCTGCAGCAGTGCTGATGGCCTCCAGGTGCACAGGGTGCAGGTGTCTGCACTCAGCATCCCGCCCTCACCCAAACGGTGCAGCAGAAGGGAGCACGAAGGGTTTTGCCTTAAGCACAGGGAGTGGGTGCTCTGCTGAGCTTTCCCTCTTTGTGCTGAGTGATGCTCATCCTGCAGCCCACCCTGAGCCTGCCTGGGTTCCTACAGAACTCAGAGCGATGGTTTTGCTGTGTGTTGTGCCAGTTTCTGCTTGTTTCTCCAGGGCTGAGCTCTCAGTTTCCCAGCTGGGAGAAGCAGGCACACTCCTGGCAGGCTCCTGTGGCTTCAGGTAAGCTGTTTTAGCTGCTGTGCTTCGTAGAGCTGTTTTGAGGTGTAAGTGTGGTTTCTTGGGGTTATATCCAGCAAGAGAAAGCCAGGCATGGATAACAACAGCTTGCAGGCTCCCAGCAGGATGCCAGGCAAGTTGGAAAAGCATTTCTCCTCCATAACCCATGCTCCCTGCAGCAGGCAGAGTGCACTGCCCAGAAGCACTGCCGAAGTATCGAGCTCTGGGCCTGAGCAGCAGCTTTAGACAAAAGTTTAAACAAGTGTGAAGCAATTCTTTCATGCAGTGGTAACAAGAGGCCCCGCAGCCATGATAAGCAGCCAGTCACCGTACGTGCTGCTCTGCTTGATTTAGTGGTGTTCCTTTTTTGTTTTTCCAAGTCATGTGAGTTAGTTTTATGGCACTTTGCTGTAGGGTGCTGAATTGCCTCTGATGCTTCTGTAACGCTCTGCTTTTTCTCTTTGTATGTGCAGGTGTATGACTGCAGTGTTCCTGCCCAGACGGTGCCCTGCTCGGTGAGTGTAATGGATGGGTTTCATCTCCATCCCCTACAGCTCTCTGGGGGCATGCTGAGATTTGTTTATCTTCCTGATTTTTACTGAAGGGGGAAAATGTTGCACATCTGGAAAGGAGAATCAGAGAGGGCAGCTAGCAGCACAGGGAGGCACAGCACAGGCACTCAGCTGGGCACGGGGTGTGGATCAGGTCAGCTATCTGTGCCCCTGTGTGCTGGCACTGCTGCTCCTGCAGTGCTGAGCTGCGGGCCTTGCAGCAGTGCAGGATGCTCTCTGCAGTCTGGCTTTGGCTCTGCTTTGCCATCTGGAAGAGGCTCTGGAGAGGGTGAGCTGCTCAGAGCAGCTCAGCCAGCCAGCAGCATTCAGATGAGGCTAGAATGAGAACTGACTCAGTAAATGTTAAATCTGCCCTTGGAGGCATCCCCAGCTGTATGGCTCAAGGGGTAAGAACAGCAGGCAGCTGAGCAGCAGAGATATCCACAGCACCCTGTTTGCCATAGGGACGTGCTCAGCGTTGTGCTCGATGGTACCGACGTGCCCTCTGTGCTGCCCTCAGGGGCAGAATGAATGACACAGTGTCACTAAAAGAACCGAGCCTGGAGTGCGGGTGCCCAGGCTGTGCTCCAGCCCTGCAGACACGCTTCTGCTCTCCCGATGCTGCAGGGTACTGCTGTGCAGAGCAGCTGCCCTCCTGCCCACACACAGCCGCTTTGGCTGCTGCTCCGGGGCTGAAGCCGAGGGGAGCCTGCAGCCCGCAGGCTGTTGGGCTCCCGGAGCTGTGCCCCGTGTTTCTGCCTTCCCTCCATCCTCCCCTGTTTGTTAATGGGCCTGCCCTGCGTGCGTCCTCGGGGACTAATTGCCTCACACTTGAGCAAATGTGCTCGGGGTTTAAAAGGAGTCTATCGATCTGTGCGGATCCCTGAAAGCCTCGCAGGGCCCTGTTGCCTTTGAAGTGTAAACACATCCGTCTGTCTCTCTGCTTTTCCAGCAGGCTCCTGTGCCGTTTGCATCTCCTCCCCGGCTCCCCCACGCAGCGCTGGGCAGCCGCGGTGTGCGAGGATGGGGACGAAGGTGCAAAGCCCGTGTGAGAGGCTGAGCTCAGGGCTAAGCTGTTTCTGAAGGCCAGTGTCTGGTCCCTGCAGAATTTGGGTGTGCTCTCACTGTGCTCAGGGCAGAAGCTCAATGTGCGTTCATTAGTAGCGGGCACGTTGATTAGAAAGGAGAGAAAGCAGCTCCTGGCTTCGGCCCATCGCGGTCCTCAGCTGCAGGGAGGAAATAAGGGAAGAGCTGGGCTGCTTTGGGTAATCCACCCTGAAATGCACAGGGGGATCCAGAACTTGGAGTGGATCTCTGATGTGCCTTGAGAAAAATGCTGTTGAGATGCAATGGTGCGATCCCCCCATCCCAGTCCCTTTGCCGTGGGTCTGGCCCTGGGCGGTGTGGCTGTGCTGCTGGGGTGCTGAGCTCAGCCGCAGCCGGGCAGAAGTGACTGTGCTGGAGCAGCTGGTGCTCCGTGGCTGTGCCGGGGTTGTGCAAGGAGCACAGCTCGATGCAGCCCCGAATTGCGGTGTGTGTGTGGCTGCACACCCTAGATGGTGCCGTGGGTTTCCAATTTCGATGGCACCCCGCAGTTGGAGGCAGTCGATGTGCTCCCATCTGCTGGTAACGATCAGCAGCGCTTCGGTGCTTGTTTACTCTCATGTTTTACGCTTCGGCAGTAAAATACCGCTTCAGCGCGTTCGATCCATCCCGGTGCTGGATGGAGATGAGTTCACTCTCTGGCACAGCGGTCCCTGCGGTGAATGTGGGGCTGCTTTTTCACACAGCTGGGCAGGATCAGCGATGGGGGAGGGAAGGGAACGGAAGGCAAGGGAAGGGAAGCAGCTCATGCGCACCTAGCAAAGCAATCCTACCCTCGGATGGAAGGGAGAGATGAGCCGGGTTCCAGCGCTCTGTCCCGGCCCCGCAGGGCTCTGACACGGAGCTCGGTGTCGGGCGGAGCTCCCCGCATCGCTCCGAGCTCTTCTTACCGCGGTGACGGGGACACAGTGCCACCCAGTGACCGCCGGAGCTTTGTGCTGCGGCACCGCGGGCGGAGCCGGCCTGCCTTCCTGGCTGGGTTGAGCCCCGTGTCACCTTCCCAGGTGAGCGGGTGCCAGCGGGCAGCTTTAGTGGTGGGGCAAAGGGAGTGCAGCCAGCTGCAGCGGGCTGCGGTGTCAGCGCATCCCGAGGTGGCTGCCGGTGCTGCGGACCGCCTGCCCAGCAGTGCCCTGACGTGCTTCCAGCAGGGGCTGTCTCGTGGAGGCACGGAGGTGTAAGGCTCTGTCCTGGAGCCCACGGAGCATTGGGCAGCGGGGAGGGGTTGATCTGCCCGTCCTTCTCCAGGTATGTTCTCTCCTTCCTCCGCTCCCCTCCGTTTTCTGTATCTGTCTCTGTGCCACTGCCTTAGGGCTGCAGGACTGCAACGTGTGGCTGAAATGAGGCCACTGCAGCAAGGGACGCACGAGTCCTGCACATTTGGTGGCTGAAAGTCCTAAATCTTCACTGTCCCGATGAGGGCTGTGCAGACTTTCTGCTCCTGGGCTGCTCCCCCACGTGCCTTTATTTTTGTCTGTGTAAATGTAGGCCTGTGCTGATAACAAATAGCACTGCAAAGGTCTGCGAGCTGCCAGCACTGAGCGGCACAAACCCAGCACGCTGCAGTCAGAGCCGTTTCCATCCCATCACCTCCATCTGGTGGTCCCTGCCAGCTGTTCTGATGGAGGTGGGTACCTGTACAGGCAGGAGCCGCTGCTGAGCCACTGGAGGTAACCGTGGTGCTGTTCCTGGGCACGCCGTGCCGTGTGCCGTGGCTGCAGGTGTTGTCAGCCCTGTTTTTACCTGCCCAGCAGAATCCCGGCCCTGAGCCAATCTGAGCCTTTTTCAGAGGCAGACTCCCCCCAGCTCGAGGTGTCCCATGCCCAGACCCCGGGTGCAATTTCTAGTGGGGAAATCTAATTTCCCTCTCCTGAAGGCAGTCGGGGCAGTGGGAGGTTTTCAGTCTTGGAAGGCTACAGCTTTTTCTGACATGAAGGAGCCCCTCTGAGATGAGTTGTGTTGCCTTTGGTCCAGGTGCTGCGCTGGGAGGGGTGCCCAGGACGCCAGCCCAGCGGCCGTCACTGCCAACGGAGCCACATTCCACCGCTCCTCAGCTGCGTTACCTGGGAAGAGAAAAGCTGTTCCACTTCAAGGTCGGTTGGTTAATGGTATCACTGCACCTAAGTGTGAAAAAGAGGCAGTCCAACATTTCAGGGACAGATTCAGCAAATGGAAGTCCCAGTGAGAGCTCCCTGACCTGCCTCCTTATGCAGATCAAAGCGGCGGAGTGACAGCATGTAATGGAAGAACCGTGGGGCTGGGGTCCAGGCGCAGGTAGGAGCCCTAGGGCTCGTGCATTACCTGAGCTGCTTCACAGTGGTGGAAGAAGGGGTGAATTTGTTTTGTATGTTTTTTAATAACAAGTTACACACAGTGATGGTGCACTCCGGGACCTGGCAGGTTGGAAGCATCCTGGGGGTCTTGTGGCAGGGCTTGGCTGCTGAGGGCAGTGGGCAGGAGGAATAATGGGAGCTGAGCACCAGAGCTTTCCAACCAGGTGCTCTTTGTTCACTTCTGTCTGTCCCTTCTGTCAGCCTCTCCTCTGACTCCTGCATCAGCTGCATCTCTGGGGGCTGAGGAAGGCAGAACTATGCACACAACCATCACTGCTGTGCCTGAGTGTGAGCAGAGCTCTCTGTGCCTCCGCCTCCCTGGGGTTCAGTGGATGATCAGAGTGGGAAGCAGTGCACGCCACAGGAGTGCTGACATTCACTGAAGAGTCGCACTTGTGCTTTAGTTCTGTAACTCCTGACCAAATGCATGGTTACGAATGAAGGATTACTCGGCGCTGACTTTCAGTTGCCCTTGTTGGACCAGCCGGGCTGCACAGAGCGGGGCTGGCTCCCTGCGGACGCCCCGGATTTAGCTCTGATCCCAATTGTTCGGTGCGCCAGCGGCGGCTGAGAGTACCGGCGCGTGCAGGGAGGGCTCCAGTTACCAACGCCCGCAATGAAGCGAGCAGGTGCTGGGAAGGTCATCCGAGGAGAGCGCCGTGCCAGTTCCTGGCTGCCTCTCTCACCCCTGATCCCCTCCAGCAGCACGGGACGCACCTCTGCAGGTGAGGCTGCGTCCTGCGGGAGCTGAGACGTCACCACGGCCCTGAGCAGCGGCAGCAGCTCGGCTTGTAGTGCCCGTGGGTTGTGCCCCAGAGGGCAGAAATGGCTCTGAGTGTCAGTGGTGCACGCTGGGGTGCCCTGCTCACCCAGAGAGGGTGGTCCTGTGGGAGTAGTGCTTGCTGACCCACAGCACACCTTAACGAGCTGTGTAGCTGATGCAACTTCTGCTTGAAGGCAGCGGCCCTGGGCTCACACGTCAGAGCAGGAGGATCTGTTTGGGACAGCTGTGATGGTTCCCTCCCCGCTGCACGCCTGTCCCCGGGCTGGTTGTCCTGCTGCGGGGCGGCTCAGCTGTCTGCACAGCGACTGTCACACTTTGCAGCTCAGGGTATTAAGGTAAGCTGAAACTGGAACTGCTGTACCTTCATGCACTGAGCTGAGACTTGTGGTTCAGCAGCTGCTGTGGGAGCAGCTGACAGCTCTCTAAAAAAAGGGCAGAGGACACAGCGTGGGACAGAGCCCACTACAGCTGCTCAAGGTGAGACACCAGCACTGTGACTGCAGACACGGGGAGCTGTCCCGTGTGCAGTTACCCTGGTTATTGGAAAGAATGTTGGTTTTTTTTAAAGGGAAATTATTCATACGCTGTGACAGCATTTTATTGTGGCGTTTCCAGGTGTACTCGCTCAAGCAGGTTTCCACCTGGCTGGATCTATAACAGTGTCTTACAGTGGCATCGGTTCAGAAAGGAAACCTTGGAATTGAGTGAGGGTGACAGACGGGTCAGCCCCGCTCCTTCCACAGAGCTTGTGCTCAGCTCAGGGCTCCTGCTGCCTTCCCTTTGTGCTGACCCAGCTCAGCTCACTGGAACTGGAGTTAATGAAAGCCGGAGTGCAGCTAAGCCCCCAGCAAAGCCAGCGTGAGCTGCTGCCCTGGACAGCCGTGTGTCAGAGAACACGGACTCGGCACTGCGTTGTGGTGAGTGCAGGGACACGGTGCTAGCTTTAGGACTGCTCCCTTGCAGCATCTCCTCAGTATCTTTTTCTTTCTCCTTTGTGGCTCAGTTCAAGGTTCAAAACCATTGTTGATGACGTAACTGCACGATCCCAAACACCGAGAACAGAAAGTTGTATCTCCTTTCTTAATTTGCAGTGACCGGAGAAAGGCAAAAGAGGAGCTCCTGTGCTTGATCTGCCAGAGCGGCAGTTTGTGACACCTCGTGCTGACACCGTCACTGCGGCTGTGGTGCCCCGTGTTCCCTCTGCACCGCTCCACGCTCACTCAGACAAAAAGTGAAATTAAAAGGCTATGTGGGGTCACCGTGCAGAGCTGAGGACTGATGGGAAGAGCAGTGCGGGGAAGGGAGCTGTGCCTTCAGTGGCACTGTGCCTCAGCACGGCCAGCAGCGAACGTGGGGCACTGTGGCTGCGGCTCCCGGAGCTGCCACTGCCGCTCCTCACCCTCAGAGCACGTACCGCCGGGGCTTCGAGACTGAAAACAACAGATACTGGAAGTTGAGGCAACTTTTATTGAGACTGTACAAGCAGGGCACTGGAAAAAAGGAAAAAAAACAACAGTGGCTTGATGTTGGGACCAGCTCTGTGGAGCGGAGTACGAAATCAAAAAGGCACTGATCTTAAGAAAAGACACTCCGTGTATTCTAAGAATATAATCCATTTAATACTGTTAATTTCGTAGCACAAAAAAATAAAACAAGCTGTCATCCCCAAAATAAACTTTAAAAGCTTACACTTTAATATTATTGCCTGAAGTTCACGGTCTTTTAAATTACATATTGTGTTTTAAAGTTTACACAGTGAAGACTGTCTCAAATACAAGGCCACCTTCCCCACCGCAGTATCCTCGTCCCACGAGCGTTTACCAAACCAAGAGCACGGCTGTCGGTGCGTTCCTGCTCCCTGAAGGCAGCTCTTCCAGGCAGCTCTTCCAGGCAGCTCTCGCTTTCAGATGCGGCTACTGAGGAAAAATGCTCCAAAACTTCACTAGGAAACAAAGGCAGCCCACTCGTTCCCAGGGTGTTAACAGCGTATAGAAGAATTGCTTTACAGGCACGTGAAATGGCACAGAGAATGCTGTTCGTCCCTTTACAAAAATAACGCTCGGGCTCCGGGGAGCCCCACCCCAACCACGATATTCTCTTTTGCTCATTCGTTCCAATTTGTAAACAATCGTGGATTAAATCAGCGCTGATTCAGTGACGGACACCGACAGAACAGTTCCCGCGGACAAACGTACACACACAGCGGGGAGCGGAGCAGCAGTGAGAGCCCTTCGTGATGGACAGCTAGTGCGGCACCACGGCCTGACCCACAGCCTGACCCCACGGCCTGACCCCACTACCTCACCCCAGCTGCTGCTGGAAAGCACGAGGTGTGTTAGTGGAGCACAGACACCGTGTGCTCCCCGGGGACGTAGGAGACCTCGTACGGTGACAGACAGCGCACGGCAGCGAGCAGCAGGAGATGGAGGAGCCAGACAGTCCTTCAGAGGAGAACACACACGACCAGGTGCGGTCTTTGCACGAAAATACTTGGCATAGGAAACGTCAGCGTAGGTTGGTCTGCGTGCTACATTTCAACCACCCCAACGTCACCGAACTGCGCCGCTGGGACGGAGAAACACTGCTCGTCTGGGGCCCGAAATCCACAGCAAGGTGAGGGCTCTGCATCGGATGCCGCTACGCACCGTGTTTGCATAGTTTTGAAGGAAAAAATCTGCTTTTCTGCGTCTCAGAACACAGTGAAACCTAAAACGCCGCCTGTGCTCGAGGCGTATGCCTGATCCCAGCGGGGATGAGGCAGGACGCTCACCGTCATGAAAGAAACCACAGGTTAAAGGCTGTGCTCGAGGTCTCAAATCTCACAGTATTTATTTACGGACTGGGACATGCAAAGGAGGAATTCCACCAGCAGTGTTCAGAAGAGCTGCCCGGACCCAGGGCACGGCTGGAGGCAGAGTTCTGTGCAGCACTGAGCTCAGTGCCATTGCTGCTCACAGGGTGACTGTCAGTAGTACAATCCGTGTGGTAAACGTACAGCTGGAGCTGGGGCGCAGAAATTCACGACCTCCTTTAGTTCAGAGAGCTGCATGGCTTTCCGTTGCAAGACAACCTGTCGATGCCTATTGTCAAGGATTACTCTTACAGCACCAAACACTTCAGTCAATGCTACTCTACTTCACAGTTAATCTGGTAGTAAAATGCTCTACAAGAACTTCTAGACTGTCGGCCACTTGATTAACACTACAACAGATAACTAACAGATGAACCGAGGGCTTCTTTAGAAAAGCAAATACCACAGCATTTTACATCTCCTGCTGGAAATGCCGTTTTTACACTTCAGTGTCTCCCATTCAGGGACCTCACGGCACTTTCAGATGGGTGAGAAGAAAGGTACTACGAGCCACTGGGGCACTGCTGTTTTCCTGTCAGACATTCCTGGCTTTCTGCAGCGGATACGCTGCTCTACCCGGGCTGCATTCTGTTGAATCGGTGCTCAAATCGTTTAAAACACATGTTCCAGTTCGCCTAGAAAACACATTTAAAGAAGGCAGAAGATACTGCTGTACCTAAGCTTTTGTGACCTGTACACAGGACTGGCCCTGTGTGACAGCAGTGATACTCACACAGCTACAGCTGTATCGTCCCCTACCAAAGGTGCAATTACAGCAGTACAGCACAGGGCAGAGGAAGCTACACCACAACAGACACCCGCGTGGGCTCCTCCAGCCTCAGCATCAGTTCCCAGGTGGGAAAGCCTTGGCAGCTGACTCCAATGAACCATTTCCTGGAGGACGCTGGGAGTAGGAGGGACCTCGGGTACATACAAGCCAGAGCCAGCTGCCCTGGAAGGGGAAGAGTTGCAGCATGCAAAAGATTTGTGATAGGAGGGAAAAAAAAGAAAGAAGAAAGCAGTCCTGGAAGAGGAGCACAGCAGTGTGGAGACACCCTGGAGAAAAAGGTACTGTGTTCAAAGAGGAATCTTCAGCAAGTTGGGGCGGGCATGGCCAGGAAACTTGGGACTGATAAGGGAAAACGTGTGTACGAGATTTCTGTTTAAATAACAGGATTTTATCAGTATTTACCAAGGTCTTCTGTCCCATTCTGTTTGTACTCTTCACGCCGTGGCAATCTGATCCATCTGCCTATACCCAGTAACAGCTTGGTGACAAGCACTACTATGTTAGTAAAACTATTTCCAACACTGCAGAAGGGCTCTGTGTAAACCAGGCCAAAGTATCTCCCTTTAAAGCTCAATTACTACAGTTAGTGCTTGCAAAATCAACAGAAATACTTTTAAGTATGTCAAAAATGGGTCACAAGTATGAAACCCTCCTAAATTTCCTTATAAATAAATGCCTCAGCTTCAACGCAGCTCAACCAATGGTTATTTGTATTTAACACACACTTTCAGGGAGGTCAACAACAAGCTCAAGAGTTAACACAAACGAGCAGCTCTAATGCAACTGCTTAGAATACATAAGCTTCAATTAATGTTCAAGAGACCATCATTGTAAGTGTACTACCTCGGGGCAGGTTCTCTTAAAACTAAGTCTTCTTCAGTCCTAAAATTGCATTTTTGTTGTTGCTTTTTGTTGGACAGTAACATATGAGTCGCACGTTTTCTCTAAGATTAGGGCTCTTCCTACTGAGCAGGCCAGAACAAGTCCACGGAAGTCTTGAGAGGAAAGGTTTTCTTCCCATGCTTGTCTGCTATGTGCCTGTATGCTTCAGTCTTCTCCAGCTTAAGGCCCAGTACAGTTTTAAAAGCGAAACCAAATTCTGGTTGCTGTATCTATGGTATGAAGGTCAGGCAGTGACTTCAGTCGTATGTATTCCAAATGTGTATTAAAAGAACTGTCAAACTGCAGCAAGCTGGAAAAATGGGCAATGCTAGCGATGTGCCATTCAGCCATCATCCCACCTCAAACAACGCTAATGAGAGCCAGGAAAGGGAAGCAGCAGTGTGGAATCGGAGCAAGGGGATCATTCGCTCTCCTCTGGGTTTTGAGGGTCAAATATTTTGACGTGTGTGAATGGGAAGAGCCCTTTTCGCCCGTTGACTTCTCCTTCCCACTGCCCGTTGATATTCATCCTCGTCACCTTCACAATATCTCCAACCTGCACCATTAGAGAAACAGCAGTTAGCACAGACAAGAATCTCACGTTGGTACAAGTCAAAGAGTAACAATACAACTTCATAATTTTAACTGCTTCCCCTCCGAAGGTATTTTTATTCTGATTTAACTGAAGCAAGCACTTTGCTGCTGGAGGTCTGCACCCTTTTTGGAAAAACTTAACTAAATGTCTGTTTATGTGTTGCAGTAAATTGCTGAGCCACACCTTTTCCTGTAGAGAAGCTTACTTCATCGTGCTACAGTATATTTAGCTTGGAGGGGCTGACATCACTAAAGCTTCCATGGATAATGAGATGCAACGTGCATTCACAAGAGCACGGTACTCATTTTTAGCATGAGGAGGTTTATTTCATGGAAAAATTCTCTTTTTCAAAGATTCCTGTAGCAAACAGACTCCAAGTTCTAGTTCTGGCTGTTGTGCTCTAAGAAACTGGTGTAGTTCTCTAAACTTGATACACTTGCAAAGCAGACAAAAGCATTCTCAAACACTTTGTCCCAAATATGAGATGCACAAATTCGAGCTTGGTTTGCTGCTTTCACCTCCGCTTCCTGTCAAAGAATTTGAAACAGGAACAATGACTTGTCAAGCCTTTCCTATCACAACTGTGTCTCTTCCTATTTGGCCAAAGACGAGCAGAGCTGAGCTATGAGCAAGCAAAAAAACCCAAACCATCAGCCCAAGTGACAAATGTTCAGTGCCTGCGTTTAATCTGAGTGAGGTTAACTCACGAAGCAGACTGATACCTGGGGCAGTGCTGAGGATTACCTACACACTCATTTCTCCGTGAGCTGCTTCAGAAGAGCTGAGCTTGTGGCCTGTTGCAGCAGCTCTCTAACTACACCTCCCTTCCTGTTTACTTAATTGCATCTATGTGGTAACTATGGTAAATATTACAGAAGTGACATTAGCAGCTAATAGCTAAGGTCACAGGAGGTAGAACCACACTACAGCCAATGGTGAGCACTTCAGAAGGTCCTTCCCCAAATGAGGACCAAGTGCTGTGCAGCCGGGTTTCAGATCTGTAAACTCCAGAGGTAGCGAGCTGTGATCTTGAAGGAAAAACTGCATTTATTTACTGCCATATTAGTGTAACAATTTGTATGCATGAACACAGAGAACTGATGCGGGCCCCTGGCAAAGGGCTGTAATGTAAAACTTCTATCAAAGAAACAAGCTGACTTTCCTAAACACTTCACTAGAGCCCGCTGAAACCAGTTACCATCACTGCAATTTGTTCTCTGAAGGTCGCTCAGGAGCATTGTGAACCTGTAAGTGAAGGTGTTAGTGAACCCTGGCAGTCACTCAGCACTGGGCAGCTCAGACAGTTTCTCAGAAATGCAAGCTGGATGCTGTGTGTTAGGATGCAGTCACTGATGGTGTTTCCCCACCCTCTCACCCCGCTTTTATCTCTACTTGTAGGTTTTTTCCACTTCCCACCGACGTTCTGCGTGTCACACATGGAACAATCTTCACCTTGTACTTTCCAGAGAGGAAAATCCCCTCCTAACACCCATACGTTTCTGTGATAGTTGTGAGACTTTAAGTTGTCATTTTCGTGTGTGCTGCTCATAGCCTCAGAGCTGAAGGCTGCATTTCCTATCAGTAGCTTCGCACTGCCCGAGAGTTAGCATGCTCCTGCAGCATCAGCGTGACTGGTTTTCATCTCTTCTTGGAATGCTGCAGCTTGCCTTGATGGTGTGCTTGAGAAAAAGCACAGTTTGTCTGACTTCTCATTCAATGGAAAGTCTAGAGAAAGCTTTATATAGTAACAAGACAGCTCAAACAGGAACCTAACAGAAGCCTCTTTAGGAAAAGGCTGATAACATCTATAAATAACTCAACCTTACTCTGCTGGATTTAAGTAACTTTTGAGACAGATTTGAGTTCCAGCTTTTAGACTCGAGTTCAAGAAGACTCATCACAACAGTCAGCACCTGACAGGAAGCTGCATTTGCACCACACCACAAACAATTCACCTGGAAGCATTTTAATTTATTAATGGAAAAAAAAAAAAAAGTCAGTAGTACACAGGGCCAACGGAACTCATGGACTCACATTCTCTGAGTCGGATTTGATTCTGTTCATGTGTTGCAGAGTTCCATCCAACGTCTGTGCAGAAGGCCTAGAGAAATACCCTTCAATCTGTCCGGTTCCACAATGTGAATGGGCTTGGAAGTCTGACTTCAGCTGAGCAGAAACTTAAAAATACAGTAAGTGTACCACCTTTCAGTAAAGCACCACGTAGATAACAACGCAGGAGGTTCTTCAGACCGCTGGGCAGGTGGGGCTGCTAGGGATCCCAAGCAGCAGTTAAGAATGGCAGCTGGGAAATGCTTCTCAATTATCCTGTCAGATACCAAGGACTGCTGGGTGCCCTCTCACACCACACTGGTTTTAAAACAGAATGCAGTTGCCTTAGAGATGAAATGCAATGGCATGCTGAAACAAGGTTCTGGGCAAGGAACCTTGATGTCATGACCAAGTAATTGCTGGATCCATGTTAATGACCTCTGGATTAGCAACATCTGAAAGAATCTGGTCAAGTAGTGCATTTTCCTCTCCCCAGACACTAAGCACATTATTTGGTACGCTCCCTTTAGACCCCTGCTCTACAGTGTGACCAGCCGAGGTGTGATTCTGCAGGAAAATTATTTCACATGCTGCTGCTTTTAGAGACTGTTTCAGCCCAGTCAGAAGCACTGTCTTATGATCAGGAACAGGACAGTCAGGAGATCTGGTTCTATTCTCACTGCTGCCACAAACTTCCTGTACGATTCTGGACAGCTCATGAGCCCTTATCTGTAAATGAGGATAACACTTCCTTAGTGTCAGCATCCCTCAGATAAGTAATTCACTTGTAAAGTACGCCAGCATCGCCGCATGGAAGTATCAACTGCTGACGTGAGTAATGCTTCTGAAATGCAGCCATTTGGTTCCACCCTAACGATAAAAATCAACGTGCATTTGAGATAGCATCCTTTCATTATGTCCCTGTTACAGCATGAATTCAAAGCCCTGGGGGAATGCGAGCTGTGGAACATGCCAGTCAGAAAGCTTACTTCATTCACTCTAAACTCTTCCATACCTGTCTCCATTTGAAGCTGATTCATACACTGGAAAGGTTTCCTGCATGCCATTTGAGTCACGTAGGCAGCTAATTTAGCACGTTCTACAGATATTCCAGCAACTAAATTATTCGGTGTCACACTGTCCCCAAAAGATACAAAGCTAAACAAAGAAAGCAGAGTTTGGCTGAACTACAAGCAGGATAACACAAGACTCTGGAGCTCCAGATATTGGAAGACTGAAGAAACCAAAAGGTTGATAGCACACCTCTGTTACCCTAACTTCCACGCTCTGTATTTGCCCCAAAATTGCCCAAACCAGAGCATCAAGTCATTCAGACCTGAGGAAAGTCCATTCTGCAGATGTGAGAACACGTCAGAGGGCAGCAGAGAAATGCTGCTGGCCCAGATGCAATTAGTCTAGCCTCATCTAGGAACAGAGTCATGTAGTTTGGCAGCTGTCATACCTATGCTTGAAGAGCAGAGTCGGGGTTGTAGTACCACAAGAAAGCACAGCTTCTCGTTCAGTTATGATAGCCTGAGTCCTGCTAAGCACGTTGGGACTGTAAGGAGCCATGCAAGAGACAGCTTTAGCACAGGAACTTGTCTAGTTTATCCCTACTGCTTTCAGTTTCACCTGAAAATTAACACTGCAAACAGTTCTGAGTGTGAAGATGCTCTGCACTGTACGGCACTGAACGCAGTCACAATGGGAACAAACTGACTGGGAAAGGAGGTCACACAGATTCCAAATGCACACCATCTTCAATGTAATTGTTAGCTGCATTTTCTAATGTAGCACACTGGAAAGTTGGTACCTGCCAGCACAGACACAGAAATCCTGCCACCAGCATCATTTTCAATTAATAGCTCTCTGAAATAAAGCTCCATGACCAACTTTCAAAACCAGGACCTATGCTTGTATAATTTAAGCAAAACAGACATCCTTGTGGTTAGATGCATTTTAATATTTAACACAGCAATACAAGATTTCCTTGGCTAAGAAAAGCACTATGCTTGTTGTCAAGTGATAGCAGCAACCTAATTTCCTAATTAAGGAAGTTCTACTACTAGCACATTTTGCCCTACTTGTCTCTACTTTAAAATAAAGAGGAAAAAAGTTACCTGCAACCTAATTGCAACAAGCTCAGGAGAAATATGGTGTCAGTTATGTAACTGTGGCCAACGGACATTCACTTCACCAATACATTTCAGTGAAACCTTAACTCCATGCTGGGAACTGAAGGCATCTATGTGTTTGATACAGATGTACAGATCAAGCTGCTTAATACCACACAATGCTGGCACAGGTGCAGAGGAAAAAAATAGCACTTATTTTTGTAACAGTTCTCATATAATGAAGCTCTGCGTAAGATTCCCTATATTCCAAATCTGGATGTGAACTCCTGGACTGCTGCTGCCCTCAGAATGGTGTCTGTACCTCACAAGCACTGCAGATAATGGTAGAACCGCTGTTCAGTCACCTGGCAGACCACAGAGTGGCAGCTGCTGCTGCTCTCCCACTTTCTGGTTCCTGAAGTCATTCCACTCTGTTTTATACGGGGAATTTATTGTTCACAATCTGAACTGGCTTTCACACAGCTTGCTGTTTTGAAGGGAATTACCTACCCTTAGCCTGGCTACTGACTTTGCTAGACATGAAGAACTTTGTTGTGTAGATCCAAGCAAGGAGTACTCAATCACCAACACATCAGCTGCTGCTTTGTGGAAAAATGCACCAGGTCTTGGGCTGCCAGGCACTTAAACCTGTACATCACGCACTGTCTTAAGACAAAGCTTCATTAGTAAATTACTGCCATCAGGCTGGCTGCACAACTACAGGTTATTAATGCTGAGAAACCTGAAGGCAGACTGTACTGCAGGAACAGTGCCAGTCACCTCCACTCTTATAAAACTCATCACCTTCTCAGAGCACTCTCTTGAGCACGGGTTTGCCCTCCTGGTTTTCCCAAGGAAAACCAGGGTTGAAGAAGAGCAGTACGTAACCCTGTCAAATGGAGCTCTAGTTCCAACAAATACAGGACACTGTATCCCTGTCCTTCATATTCCTTCCTCTAGAGCACCAGAGAGGAAGGAAATTGCCTCTTGCCAAAAGCACACAACCAGAGAAACAGATCTCGGCTGTTGCTTTTATTGTGTGGGCTTTTTATGCATGTGTGCAGTACCTTTGGAAACGCTCCACATGGCAGTAACACAACTCAGAAAGGTCACAGGGAGAAACTGCAAACTCCCATCATTTCATTAAAGATGTTAAATCTGCACTGCCAATGTAATTAGCTGAACTGACTGCAGTATAAACAGCAAACTTCACTAGTGGTTCACTGCTGGAAGGAAACGCTCAAGATAGCGTATGTAGTAACTTTGTGATAGTAGCAACAATATAAACTGGAAAGATCATTCATTATTTAATTTAGATAATAAAAATAGAGCACGTAGTGCAATGTCAAATCAGTATTTACACATTAATGAGTATCAAAGTTAGTCCAGCAAGTCCAAGTAGTAACAAATGCTATGCCTCCTAACAAGTGTCCTTACGGGGGAAAAAAGACAGGCAGTTACCCTTAAACTTGCTTGCCATAAAGCCGTCCCACTTTATAAACTATTCCAAAGTTAAGCGTTCCCTCATCATCCTACCAAACATCTGAACAAAGATTTTCAGTAGAATATTCACTTTATAAATTGTATCTTTTAAAAAAAAATTACCTTCCTTAGCAAACAAGTTTCTTGTCTCTAAGGGGCTGTGGATCTTTATCTTGTCCTACATTCTGACAGCACACGTAAACAATGGCACACAGCACAACAATCAGACTTGAAAGCAGAGAGTTTGTCCCATTTTCAAGCTGAACCCTGGGAAATGACATCTCTCCACTTAAAAGGAAGCTGAGCAGATTACTATGCAACAACTTTATTTACTCCAGATGGTATTCTGCTTCTTTCAAGCACTGTCTGCATGCTGACCACAGAAAGCTAGAGCCAGCCAGCAGCTATTCTGCTTTCATCCTGCTGTATCAGTTTAGACAAGATCACAAAATCAGTACAACCATACCAAGGTGTTTTCATCCACACAAGCTCAACTGTGACTGAGGCTGAACACTGTAACGTATTGTTCTATTCACTGCTAACTTTCTTCCCCAAAACATACCCAAAAGCTTTTCTTTCCCTCCCACTAGCTACTGCCTGTGCTCTTAACAAAACTTCTAGTCAGCCACATTTAATTATGACCTCCAGTAGTTTGGATCATTAAATGCAGTGCCCTTGTCAAGGCTGGGCCAGCAAAAGGTGTTAGGCAAGCCAAAGGAAGATCATGACAATTTGGAGCTTTCTTTAAAAATAGGACACGGGACAAAAAAATATGTCAATGTAAAATGAGGTTGCTCAGTCTCCCTGTGCAAGGATGGAGAAGCTCTAACAACCAATTGAAAAAACAAAATGCAGATCAGCTCCTGCAATCCTACACCTGAAGCCTCTTGAAAAGCCCGTGTGGCTACGGTGAGTCTGTAAAGAAAACAGACTGCACAGGAGGACAAAACATACCTGTGGTGGGAGACAAAAAACGTGAGGTATTAAGCCATTAGAATTCAGTGCGAGAGCCTTTCAAAGAGTTTCAGCAGTTTAAAGGGTCAGAACCATTCAAACCTGCATGCTGGCCTGAGAATTAATCCTACCAGTAGATCAGGGCAGCTAAAACAACAGGATTAACTAGGTCACTAAACAGAAAATAACACTAGTGAGAGCCATCCTCCCCAGCAGCTCTGCCACCCTGCAGCACAGCAGGTCCCCTGAAGTCGTTCCACACACTGCTAACCTACCCAAATCAACTGCTTGCCTTAACTCTCTTCAGAAGCATGAACAGTTTTGGCAGGAATCTTCCGTACAGTGCAGTTGGCACAGAATGTACTTTTCTTCCTATGGTAATTTTCACACACTGTTCACAAATGACAGGCTGCTAGCTTTTGTAAGACTCCAGGAAAACACAGTGATACGTTTCATTTTTAACTCCCTGCCACCTGTAGAGATTGTACAAGAGGGCATCTTTGGGAAAATTTTATGAATAACCACAAGTCACAAACTAAACCTTTCAAATCTCAGTGAAACGTGTCAGCTTTGGCAGCTGCTTCCATTTGCAAGCTGAGAAAAGGCAACAAGAGAAGTTCAAAAACATTTTTAAAGCCACTCTTCTACTTGCTAAGATGTTGTTGCTTCCCTTGCTTCTTATAAACAAATAGTGTCTGCCCTCACCCCCCACACACCCAATAAGCTACAGCTGAGAATCAGAAAAAGTAGTTGTTCATCAGCAGTCCTTACCTTTCTATTTCAGTTCTCAGCCTGGAATGACCAATTAAACATCCCTTCCCTTCTCCAAGATTAAGAGGAGAAGCAAAATCATCTCTCCCTAGCACTTCCACAGAAGGATGTATATATTCTCCTGCTCTTGCAGCATATTTCACTGTTCCATAGGCAAGGCAGCAGTGCGTTAAGCCTTAGTTCTGCAGTAGCTTAGTCACTTTTCTCAAAGGAAGTGGTACAGATAAAGACATTTTTATACATCTTTCTTCAGAACACAACAGAACTTTTCAGTCTGCTGACACAGATAAACAGATTCCACGTGAAGTCATCCAAACCAGCTCTGCCACTAACAATACTGAGCTTATTTTTCAAAATCACTGGAAAACAAAAGGGAAAACTCACCTCTAATGCCAGTGCAGTCTTGTCATAAGCACAGGGTACTCTCTTTTGGATGGCTTTGGCATAGACTGGTCCATTCTGTGTCGATGGCAGAGGATTGATCACTGCTCCGGGTGTACTGGATACTGTGGGAAGGGGACTTGTGGTCTGGGGCTGAGCATAAGCATGAGCAGGTTCTGGAATACCGTAACTGTTGGAATTCCTGTTCCCATGCTTCCCAATAGAAGATCTGACTAGCTTTTCTACGTAGGGAACAGGAATCATCCCAATCCGACCATCCTTGTTCCTGGCACTCCACCACTGTTCTTCTGGCTTCTCTACGATCACCAGTATTTCGCCCTTTTTAAATGGGAGATCCTCAGCATCGTTGCCAGGAAAGTCATAGAGAGTCCGAACGTATTCCACATTTTCTTCGGCAGCGGACATAGCAGGGGCAGATCCAGATCCCATCGGTGGACTCGGATACCTAAGTTTAAAGAAGTTCCAATTATCAACAGCTATTGTTTGGCATTTCCATAACAAAGCTCGCCATCAGCTGCACACTAGGAACACCAGTTAAAGGGGAACTACCTACATTCACCTTGGTAACAAAACACTGCTTGGTAGGCTGTGAAGCATTTAATGAGTTTAACTCGTGCTCTCAAACGATCACTTAGATATCTAAATTATTTTCCCCAATAAAATCTATCAGAGATGCAAAAAAAGGTATAATAAGGCAAAGCCTTAACTGCTGCTTTACTTCTTCTTTTGGATTATTTTGAAGATGTTAGGATAGAATAAAGATCTCTGTGGCTTAAAGTTATGAGAGGTCGTGATATATTAAAAAAAAGTTTTGGGTGACTGGGGAGGAGCTAATTAATCCTCTCCAGTTCATCACATTTCCATCTTTAACCTCAGCATCCATCTCTGTTGAGAATTCTGTAACTCTGAATGCTGGACTTGAGGGAGCACAGCGGGAAAAAGGGAACAAAAGGAAAGAAAGAATACAATCAACTCTTCGGGCTTTCTGATTCTGCAGGCAGCACAGCATCCTTGTACCAGAATGCTGTTGTTTATACTCAGGATTTGAGGGACAGTCACATTAACACCAAGAACTCCTTTGCTCAGGGACAGAGATAGCTCTTATGTTTTTAGGAGACAATATGTTTCCCTTCCATTCTGGAAAGGGATACAGAATTAAGTTCCCTAATCTTACTGTCATAACTTCAGCTTTCAAAGGGTCGTTACAAAAGATTATTACTATTTAAGAGTACTCATCTTTCCTGAGTATTATATATACCTAATAACAGAAAGTGACATTCTCCATAAAAAACACGAACTAACATCCACTGGAAAGATCACAGCACAAACAACACTGCTTTCTACTAGACATGTACACTTCATGAAGTCAGAAGAATTAACAGCCTTCGAAAGCACAAGCACCTGAGATGTTCCACTGAAAATGCCGAATTTTAAAGAGAAACGAGAATTAGCAATAACAGTTCTGAAAGAAACTCCTGTCCACCCCTTTCTAAATGCAGCCCATTAATTTAAAGAAAGTAAATCTGGAAGTGCTGCCCGTCCTTCTCCCTCTTGCATCATATAAAAGTCTCCTTTACACAGAAGTTCACACCATCAACCACTGAGTTTTTCCAAGGTTTTAGAGCAGGAATTCTGCTGCAGATAACCACCTCCACGCCCCCTCTGCAGCTTCACAAAAGAGCCTGCTGGTTCACAGTACCATAGGTCCCATCTGACTCTGTGTGCTGAGAACCAACACCTGCACGCAGTGAAATCCTTGAAAATAAGGTGGCACTGAGATGCTCAGGAAACGCTTCACACAAGGTATGACACAAACACCAAGAGAACAAGTGGAATCAAGTAAGTTTAAGTTACGAAAGCCAAGTCATTGCCGTCCATGACTAAGAATGAGGTTTTTTGTTTTCAGAAAGGTCTGACAGTGCTCGGGTTAAGGAGAACAGAGATGAGCAAGAAGATCATTGCAGTATAGACTTTTTTTCTTCCTCCAAACTGTCCCTAAGTTTAAACATGCACATAACCACGGGCAGCTCCAGTGAAGTGTTTCTGCACCTGAGAAGGATGAGGGAAATCTGTCACCTACCCATTTCTTTAGCCACATCACAACCACTACCAGGTTTCTCAGCAGCTTTAGGAGCTCTTGAGGCTTTGTCACGCTCCTCCCACCCCTGACAGCTCCGCAGAAGCTGCTGACCACTTGTGTTTTTCAATTTGACGCTACTGTCAACTCCTGACAACTTACTGATTGTGATGAAGAGCTGGACTGTAACAACGTTAAATTGTGATCCTAAAACTCAACGCTAATCCCCCATCCACAATAACCTGTTAACCTGAAAGAAATCCCTTAAGCTGCAGAATTTAGAACTGAAGCTATTTGAATTATTTTTTTTTTTACTGTGCCACTATATTAATAGCTTTTTCTCCTTGTTCTATCCAGGGAGCCCAGAGGAGAGAATAAATATGTTCCAGAGTTAGTGGTGAGGTGTTTAGTGACGCGGCTACAGGTATGCCCCACACTGAGTGCAGGACAAAGAATGAGCTCGCAGCCAAGTCACATTTGCCCATCCTCCTAAAAGTGCTTTTCTCGGTGTATGCATATGCAGAGACAAAGAGAGCCATAACCAAACAGAGTGAAACGCTTTTCCCTTCTTTTAGGGAAAAGCCACTCTAGAAGTTTTGGAAACAACGTTTTAGAACACCTGAGGATTCGGTGAGCAGGGTGAAACAGGAATCACAGCGGCACGACCTGTTGGATTCACTGTGGATGCGAGCACAGAACAACTGAGTACACAAGGAGTAGAAGACTTCTGAGCCGGCTTCTCATCCTTCCTAGCAAGGGGACAATACCAGAAGGCTGATACAAAGCAAGACCACACCCTCCTGCAAGACAATCACACTGGGTGGCAGGGATGTTCGCGGAGCCTCCGCATCTGCCTACATTCACCATGAGGACAGGCCCTATGCACTACACCGACGAGAATGACAACGAGCAACCCACGGCGGTCACCGAGGAAGACCCGCGTTAGAAAGAGGTCCAAAGCAAAGGGTCCCCGGGCACAGCACGGCCCCGCAGCTCCGAGGTGGGAGAGCCGGGCGCGGCGGCACTCACCTGGGCGCGGGCTCGATGAGGGTGGTGGTGTCCAGGTAGTGGATCTTGTAGAACTCCAGCAGGGCCGGCAGGTGCTCGAACTCCTGATCGCCGATCTTAAAGCGGCGGTTGGGTAAGGAGTTAATGATGTAGTGCGACACGCGGGAGTTCTCGGACACCGACAGCACGTAGTCCCCCGGGCAGGTGGACGAGTCCCGCACCAGGAACATGCCGTGCCGCTGCCCCTGCAGCCGCGTCTGCGCCTCCGCCCGCGACACCGGGCCCACGTACCAGCTGGAGCGGTCCGACGAATCGAACCGGGCGGCGGAGGACATGGCTCCGGGCGGGGAAGGGCGACGGAGCGGGGATAGAAGGCCGAGAGCCCGGAGGGAAGAGGAGGAGAGCCGGGGAGGGGAAGGCCCGGCCGGGCGGGCGGCGGGGCCGGGGGCGAGGAGGAAGCGCCCAGCCCGGCGGATGGGCGGCCCGGGGACGGGGGGTGCGGAGAAGGAAGCCCCGCGCCTCTGAGGCGGAGGCCCGAGGGGAGCCGGGCGGGGCCGGCCGGGCGCGGCGCTCAGGGCCCCGATGTGCTCAGCGGCGCGGCGTGCGGGGCAGCATCCTTCCCGCCTCTCTCAGGCCCGGGCGGGCTGCGAGGAGCGAAGGCGGCGGGCGGCCCGAGAAGGCGGGCGAGGATATCCCGCTGCGGTGCCTCGGCGCCGGACGAAGGTGGGAACGGGAGAGGGGCGAAGCGCCGGGCTCCCGCTTTCTCCTACGGGTTCGCTGCTCTCTCAGAGCCGAGAACCAAAATGGCGGCGGCGGTTGCACCGGGCTGTGGGAGCCCTCCGGAGACACCGCCCCGCGCAGGCGCGCTGCGGCTCGCGCCGGCGTGAGGGGAGCGGTGGGCGGGAGGGACTCAGAGCCCGCCCGGCGCGGGAAGGAGAGCGCTGAGGGAGCGGCGCAGCGCCTCCATCTTTGTGGGGCCGCTCTGCTCCGTGTGTGTCCGTGACTGCGCTTGTTCCTGTGCCCCTCAGAGCTCGCTGAGCTCAGTTAGCGTTCACGTTGCCTCTCCTGAGGAATTTGGGTTTTATTCTTCATTTCTTAAAGGACGAAGCGCGCCGCTGTGATAACCTCAGATCTAGGTGCTTTCCTACACGCTCACGCTGTTGCCACACCACGAGGTCAAAGCCCTTCGGGGCGCGGGTGGGGGTGAAGGCGCGTGGGGTGAAGAGGGAGGAAAGAAGGAAAAGAAGGGAAAGGAAGAAGGCCTGGAAAGGGCTGAGCGAGGCCTGGCAGCACTGGGTGCATCAGTTACGGGCAGGCTGCAGCCGTGAGCTGGAGGAGCAGCACCAGCCCTGGCCAATGTGAGACAGCCGCAGTGCTATCACCGTGCCCGGCTGCCCTGGGTAAGGACACGACAAAATAAAAACACCCCAGAAGTGCCGCAGAGCTTCACAAATGATGTGATTTTTGTTTGATTTCTGTTTTGCTTGTGAGGCCGTCGGTGCGAAGTGGAGCAGGTGAAGTAAGTCGTTTCAAATGGAGAAGCAGATTGGCGGTGACAGCCACAGCCTGCCCAGCCGAGCTCCAGCTTTGCCATCTTCCTTTCACCGTCCATTTTTGCTAAAAGCTTGGTCACAGCACAGCCATTTTTTCCACTTTATTTCCTATGTTGGAAGGATGTTAAACTAGGCCCTAAATGTGCAGGTATCACTTCGCCAGCTGCTAAGTACAGCCATCTCCTGAGTGGAAAACAACAGCTGTTTAATCGTGCAGAACAACGTGAGCAAAACAACAGGGCCAGAGATGAATAGTTCCATCTGAAAATTCACATCCATGCAAACTATTTTTCTTTTTTCTTTTAGGGAAACTTACCTCGTAGCTCTACCTTTGATCCGCTCCTGGATTAAGTGCCTCTACCTGCCAGTGAGAGTCAGTTTTAAGCACAGGTAAGCAGGCTACGATAGATTACAAAGGTTGTTATGTTTTTCTTTGTCATTTGAATGGGTTTGGATCATTTTCCATGCAGCTGTGGCCAGACTACAAGGCAGTACTTGAAATAACAAGCCAAATAATGGTTAAAAAATAATTAACAAGAGCCACAGGTTAGCAGCAGAATCAGTATTACACAGCATATAAAAAGGAAATGAAAATTCATGCTGCATTTTTATTGAATTATAATTAGTTTTACAGTATGATAAAAATCAAATGTAAGTCAAACGTGTAATTATCCTGCCTCCGTTTCATGTAAATAGTACGAATATCTCTAAAGAGTTGAAACATGTCAGGAATAAATAGCGCTTTGTTACAAACCAGTTTCAGTGCAGTACTGCACAGGACTCAACTGGCTGAGGAGCCAGCACAGCCACCTCTCCAAAAAGACACTGAGGCATAGCAGGCTTTTCAGTTTGGAAGGAACTGCCACACTCATGTGCTGTTACTCATGCTTGTGCAGGCTATGTGCATCATCCCCCCTTCAAGTCATCCCTCCCTTAAGTTTCAATAACAGTCATTGGATGAGATCTTCTAGGTAAAACACCCCATCTTCTACTTACATGAAGAGAAAAAGGTGGTATATTCAAGCTTATTACTGTTACCAGGTAAGGCAGGGCAGCAGCTTCTTAGATTACAGTCATCTCAGACATGCCACATCCCTATGACTACATTTTGTTTAGGAAGAGTGGAGAGACGTATGGATTTTTATGGCTATTTAGGGCTCTACCTTTTTATTACGTATGAATAAGTTTATGCTCTCTGTCTTACGAATTGGCAGCTTCTGCTCTCAGAATATTCTGCCAGATATTTGCTTCAGCACAACTGACAAAGTAGGGAAACCTTAAAGCTGCAATGAAATAAAAACTCAGTTGGCAGAATATTCCCTCGAGTAATTGCTGTCCCTCTTACCTCATGTCCAGATGCTTCTTCCTCTTTTTTGCCAAAATCAGTAGTGCTGAATGCCAAGTAAATTGTGCATGTGGCTGGTTCCTGTGTAAGGAGGAATAACCTTGCATCAAGGGTATAGAGTGAGAATCCTTATGTCTTTCAAATCAAGCACTGGGTATGCTTCCAAGGCAAAATTAACAATCCTAATTGAAATGATGAGGAAGTGAGAAAGGATATGTTGGATTTGGAGGTAGACAGCTGGAAAAGAAATACAGCAGTGAAAGCGCTTACGAAACAAAACCTGAAGCAATTACCATCACTTGTGCAAATAAGGAAGCCTAAAATACTTCAGGATGCAAGTCCACTAATTACAAATCTAGCAAATATGCCTCTATTGCTTTACCCCTGTCCTGGCAGGAAATAGGAAAACAGATCATCAAGGAACCAAGTTGTTATTCTTCTGGACTTCCTAGCATGCTGGCTGTTAGAGCTTTGATATTGTGGTCACTCTGTTCTGGAAGAATTGTTTGGCTCTTGTCTTACAGACCAGAAATAATGTAAAGTTTTCTTAGTTCATCATTCATCTGGCTTCAAAGTCTTGTGCTGTGCTGTGAATGCTTCTTACTGCAAGGAATGAGACTGACGTATCTAGGAGACTAGAGGATTTTGTAATTAAAAGAATAAAAAACCAGAGTCAGCCTAAAATCCCCATGAGAGCATGTTTTCCTTGAGATAACACGAAGTTTGTGTGTGTTAATGAGGGCTAATGAAGTTCCTGAAGTATCAGCCTCAGTACGAGAATAGATCGATAATGATCACACTGCAGCACATCATCTGTAATCTCTCCTGCATTTTCTTTGTGTGGGTAACTGCACTGAGTAAGAACTACAAAGCTCTTTGTATGATTTAGATATAATTTTAGTGCAAAACAATTTAATTCTCGTTAGCCTGTGTGATGGTTTGAAAAGGGGAATGCTGGGCTAGAGCATGTCACTGCTGAATGATAGGGATGGTTTGTCCTGAAGGAAATGTGCTTGTTTTTTTTCACTACAACAAAATACATGCAATTAAGTGCATATGGTAATTTGTAACTGTCATATTATGCTCAGATGAAATCTGGGGTCTGAAAGCAAACGAAGATTTGTTTTTACCAAATCAGAATAAGGGATACCTGTCCTTAGAATTGGTCCATGTAATGTAGGTAGCAGCTTAAAATCAAAGACAGAAAAAAATAATGCAGCGTTCCTAAGGTATATAAAGCCTTTTAAGGAAAGCTGCTTTGCACAGCACCCAGCTGTGAATTCAATAAATCACACCGTCACTAAATTGCACGTCCTGATCAAGTAGAAAAATTGATCGCCTGACTTTCTAAAGATTGCTATCCAAACTGTGTAAGAGTGATAGGATAAGGCTGGAAAAAAACAGAAGCATGCATTTTACTCACGGTGTTTCTTTAGCTGAGTAATTACATCTTACATTCTCCTTCATAATCTAAGCATTAGCCTGGCTGTGTGGTTATTTAAATATTAAGTAATGCCCTCTAGTGGTACACATTGGAAAAAGAAAATAAACCGGACAAAGAATGATCCCATTTTTAATTATTGTGAGGGGCTAAAAAACATTTTCACTTGAAATACACTGCTTATCGCTGGTTTGTTAAGACAAGTTAGTTAGAATGTGAAACACTGCAAGCAGCTCAGGTAGATGTATGCTAGGTGCCGGGGTTTAGTTGGAACATCTGGATCTTGTACATGTCTGCAATCACTAGGAGTCCAGAATCACTTGGTCAGTGTGCAGGCACAACAGATTGCCACTGCCACTTGCAGTCTGGAAGGGATGGTTTTGTGATGCCCACATTAGATAGATCTGTCCTTACACGTGAGAGCTGCATTGAATTCTTACACGTTAAAAATAGCTCAGTAGGATAAAGATAAATACACCTCAGGCTCCTGTATTGCAGTGTACAGTCGGAGTTTATTATCAAAAAGGATTTTCTGAGGATGCTCATGTATAGGGTTTCCTGTGTTTATATCAGGTCTTCTGCTTTGTATTTGCCAATTGGCAAAGGGTCCAACACTGAGCTAAAAACTGACAGTGCTGAAGAGAAAAGAATCTAACTCCCCAGCCCAAGTGATTCAACTCCTCCCAAACTTCTTCCAGAAGCCCAGTGTACTGATGTGGAGCCAGTTAAGTCCATTTTGAAATCATTTTTCTCCATAAACTAAATATCCCTTAGTGATGGAAGAGCATTCCTCTGAAGTAGCAGGCCAGTGATTATTTGCTGTGTGATGATAACTGAGCGGTGTTGTATCACTGATCACCACTTTGGTTTCACCCTTCCTCCTGCAACCCCACTACTGCTGGAAGATTTAATGCTTTTGGTACTCATGATTTTGCTGTGGTATTGATTAGTCAGTCCCTGCCCACCCAGGAGGGAAGGATCCCATAATAAACAAATCACAATCATTTGGACTTTAAATCAGCTTATAAACTAATGTCAAGCAAAATGGCAGTCAGAATCATTTAGGTCTCCTTAATGAAGGCTTTTCTCTGCTTTATCTTTTTGAGCTGTGGTGATTGTTATTTTCCTGTCATTAGTTCAGCTGCCACAGGGTCTTGGATGAGTGGCATCTTTGCTACTGCTTGCTAGCTGCTTATTACTTACTTTCTTCAGCTGAGGCAAACCCATTTCTGTTCTCTATCCTTTTGTAAAGTGTATATTAAAAGAGTGAATAAAAAACTGGCCCATCCCCCAAGCTGGTATATCTTCACTGATATCAATGGGATCTAATTGAACTCTCCATCTTTCAGATTCCTCATCACGGTTAATAAAACTGTGACAGTAGTTAAAAAGAAAAAAAAAAGTTCTGACAAAGATTTATTAATTAATTTATGCTTCTGAACAAATGTGTCTGACAGTCAAATGATGAGATTGCCATATTCTGTACAAAGAGCTTTTTCTAGAGATCTTCTTTCTGCTGTGTTGACAGCACCTGTAGTACAGAAATGCAGGAGTGGGTGTCAGTTCACAGACTCTAGCCCAGTTATGAGGATGGCTGCGTGCCCAGATGGGATGAAGGTTCGGTCTTCTTGCTACTGTTCCTGCTTCTGTATGTTCAGTCTGGCTAAAAATGATCAAGCTGTCTGACGCCTGGCACAGGAGGGAGATGCTAGTTCTTACCTTCCTATGTTAAGCTTGCTAGAAGGTTTGATTACCAGAAGAAAAAGAAAAAAATCTCCCAAAACTCAAAAAGCTATTTCACACTAAAAGCTGGAAGGAGAGGAGCTAGTCAAGCTGAGCTTTCTGTGCCATTTTTTTTTTTCTGTCCATGCTGAAAGTATAGAGAAGTCTCCTTCAGAGGAAAAGAACTTCTCTACTTTATCTGGGGGGAAATGGCAGTTCAGTGGTTACGTTAAAATTCTGCTTTCTGGCAGGTGAGCAGATCCCGAGTGGTAGTGGCATTTTGTGCAAAACACTTGCAGATGAGCAGATGATGACAGCAAATGTCAATTTTGTGCACTTATTTTTTCAAACTTTTAAATACATATTTATGTATATAAGAAAGACATATAAAATCTTTGTGTATATATATATTTTTTTCTTTCAAGACTTAATTTCCTCAACGACTGGCAAAAAATAAATACTAAATTTTTTAATCTTCACTTGAATTGTCAAATTCCTCCCAGTCTGATACGCTCATCACTTCTGAAGGAAGGTCAAGGTGATACTTCATGCGGTCTGCATGCCATTCTGAGAACCACTTCTCTGTTTCCATTAAGATAGCCCTGGGCAAGGTGAGGACGCAGGCAGCCATCCCAGAAATGTCATCCTCCAATTGGGGTCCATCCTCCCAGCAGTCTCTCTCTGCATCGTAAATGTGGACGTAGTCCATGCGGATTCCTCTGTTGTGGGACCTGCCTCCCAGGACATAGATCCTGTTGTCTAAGACAGCAATACCTGGCTCTCCATGTCCTGCAGGAAGCGGACATACATTTGTCCACTGATCAGTGCTTGGCCTGTAGCAGGCAACCTGTAAAAAGTGAGGAACAGATTAGCCAAAACCGAGCTTGGATCTTAGTGACAGAGCCCGGCTGTGTGGCAAACCACTTCTGTAGCCACACAATACCTTCAGTCAGGGTGGGGTACTGGCAATGGAGAGCATGTATCCCCATGCAGCAGAAGCACAATGCTCAGTGGAAAACTGTGCATATTTGCCGTATAACTGAATCACAACATCTGACCCAGCTGTTGTGCTAACAGCTGTATGTCGTTCCAAAAAATACACACTGAAGTGTGAGATGTTAATAGAAGCTCAGACAGCGTGCCTGTTTGCATTAGGAAAAAATGTGCTGTATCATACAAACACGACAAATCTGCTAAACTGTCTCAGCACCACGTGCTGGAAGGTTTTAGATTTCAGTGGGTACCCACTTCACTAACTCCATTTATTTGTAAGGATCCTTTTTATAACTCAGAAATATTTTTCACTAGCTTCAATTTTGTTATCTTCATTGGCCTTATAAGAGTGATTACTTTGTCTTTTTTTCATTTCTTAGAAGTTGGACAAGACACAAGAAAATTCTCCAGTCATCGCTGCCCATCTCTTACTATATATTTTATTGCTTTATACAATTGCCATCCAATCCATTAATTGCACTTTCCAACATATCCTTAACAAATTCTGGCCTGAATTGTACGTTGCTAATTCCCAAGCTCTTGACTTAGGAAAAAATGCACATGAGAAGGCAAGGTAAAGGAAACTCAGCTGTTGTGCTACTTATGGGCTATGTGCATGCAAATGAATGTTATCCACCAAAGATGTTTTAAAATTCACACGAATCTCACATGCTGCAGCTTTGATGCTTAGCTAATGCATTCAAGACAGTAAATACATATGGCAAGTTCTGCAGTTATGCAGAAGAGAGCCAGTGCTGTTGCTTGGCAGACAGCTTTACTCGTGTATTTAGGAGGAAGACATTACATCAGTGTGCAAGCATCTGTAAGAAACAGACTCTTCCAAGCCTTAGGTATGATGTGCTTACCTGGTGAACATCCCTTCTGTAGCCAGAATCGTTGTTGCTTCCTCCAATTACATAGAGCTTTCCCAGCAGTGCAGCCATGCCGTGCCAAGCACGTCTCTCTGGACCATCTGCTAAAACCTCCCAGCGGTCAGTCTTTGGATCATAACATTGCAGCTCCTTCAAATAATCTTCTCCTCTCCTCCCACAGGTAATATACATCTTCCCATCCAGTGCTGCTCCAGCATGTGCATATACCTGCATCACCACGTGGGAAAGCAAGAGGTTGAGGTCTGTATTTATGTATTTCTCCCAGCTTCAAAGTATAGAACAAACATTAAACAGGTGACATTCTTTGCAAGTTACGCAGATATTAACATCTGGAAGGATTTTCTATTTTCTTGTAGACAACTCCTTTCAAGATGATTATGTTGAAAGTGTGAATTTCTAAATTAATTACCCTGGAATTTTCAAAACTTCCAGAATTGCAGTGGGTTGTCATTCTTTACTATTTCTTAATTAGAAAGGCATCCATATAGTTACTTTATTCCCTTGTCTACTTGGAAGTCTTTCTGTTGCAGATTATTATACAAGCAATGTTTTCAGGAATGCCACATATCCCACGTAGTACTCAATTGGATCTTTATATTCTCAGCACTGACACAGATTTTTTATTTATGACCTCATGCAAGCTCTTTATCTTCTTCTGCCTCTGTATCCCTTCTATAAAATGGCAATATTACTTATCTTCTTAAGGTGTCCTGAGATTCTCAATTGAGAGGTAGTATGGAATGAGAAGTTTGCTGGTTGCTTGCCCCAAAGCATTAAAAAAAAAAAAAACAACATAGTGAAAACCAGCATAGTTTCTTGGAAGATTACTTAGGATCTCAGTTTTCTCTCCTAACCAAGATTTGTCAGATGGTTGTGTTTATTTTCCTCCTTTGCAATCTGAAAATGGTAATTCTGCCTGTTACTAGCTGTATTAGAACTCAGAACAAACTTTTCCATTCCTAACCCCAGTTCCTATGTTACTACACCATTTCCTGATTCCAGGGATTACAACTGCTTGTCCAGCAATTGCTGTTCTAAGATAAATGGTACCAATAACAAAAGAGCTGTTCATTCATGTCTCAGATGAATAATGGTCTCGCTTGAGCTGAGATGTAATTCTGTATCACGTTAGCTATAACTACCAGATCTTGTTACATAATCTCAGATGTGTCTGTGAACTAAGTAGTATACAGAAACTGCTGTACCGTCACTCAGAGGGGGATGAGGTGCTGGGACAGGTTGCCCAGAAAAGCTGTGGATGCCCCATCCCTGGGGGTGTTCAAGGCCAGGCTGGATAAGACCCTGGGCAACCTGATGTAGTATCTGATCTAGTGCCTGATTTAGTGGCTGGCAATCCTGCCTGTGGCAGGGAGTGTTGGAACTAGATGATCTTTAAGGTCCCTTGATCCTATGGTACCTTCCTAGCACTTGGTGATTTCTTCTAATTGGGAATAAAGCACGCTATCAGGACTGTAGATGAGAAGCTTGTACTACTCATGGTTTACCTGTCCCAGGAGGAATGGGAAGTTCCCTGAGTTATGTGTTCAATTTGAAATGGTTTTAAGGATTAATGCAACAGAGGTGTGGGGGAAAACAGGAAGAAAACAAGAAAAATAATCATTAAACCTCAAAATTAAAGTTATTATTCTTGATTGGTACATTTATCTCAAATACTGAAGCTCCTGCTTCCCATGTGAGTATCAGTAAAATGAAAGCTAGGCATGAGAAAAGCATCTAAAACGATGAAATTATGAACTGGGGAACTGTATCAGTGTGTGTGGCTAATGCACTCCTTACCTCCTTCTTCAGAGGTGTCACATATTCCCAAGTGTTGCTTTTAGGGTCATACCTCTCCACTTCTCTCAGGTCTTCATGGTAATCTCGGCCTGCGACGGCATATATATAATTGTCCACGACACAAACACTGAGGTCAGCATGCTCTTGCTGTAGGGACTGGATCTGGAACCATTTGTTGTGTCGTGGGTCATACCTTGTAAAAGAATGGGATCGAAGAAAGTGATTCATATATCAGCAGAATCATTGCTGGAATACAAGACATCTCCACACATGTGGGGTTATTGTACTGCCTTTGGTTGAAATTAAACTCAGCTGTAAGTGGAGTGAAATGTGGCCTTGTCAGCATTTTATTATTAGTGAAGTTCTTTTAGTCTGTTTTTAGAAGATGTACTTTAGCTGATACAAAACCTAGGTTTTCCCTTGACTTACACATGCCTTCAGATCATGTATCAAAATCTCTGCCATATTACAAGGTGAAACATTCTAACCATAGCACAGACTGAATCTGGATCTTCAAGACATCAAGAGATTACATTATAAAAACAAAAGAGTTTGTATCTGTTTTTGCAATGTAATGGGCATCAAGATCTAAAACTGTTCCTCTCTCCAGTACATTTTTCTTGGCACAGAACTTAAGACGACCCTGGAATGTTGCTACTGTGCATCCATTTTCTCAATAATCAACTAATAACAGCATTTTCTTTAAAAATCCTTTCTGGGAGCTAAATCCCTTCATTCTGGGATGAGAACAACACACAGAGGAATTTCAGAAAATCTCATTTCAAGAGCATCTACACAGTCTGGGATTCCAGTCTAGGATTCTAGTTCATTACCATTTCCCACACTCTTAATACTTCACTCCCTCAGACAAAAAAGAGAATACTGCACATGTAATACTCCTGAATAAGCAGCTGTTTCTACCCAGTCAGGCTCGGCTTTGTTCTGTAAGCAATGCTGGAAGCTTCCTGTTGCTATGATGCTAATTTCCTTATTTCTTATGATTTCTTTCAGTGAGAGGCTCCTATCTTTTTTTGCCAGCAAGCATACAGACTGTGCTAAAGGTTTACTGACTCAGAGATGGGCAACAGGGTGGAAATTAGAATAGTAGCAGGATTATCCTTATCTTACCTCCAACACCTTGACTCTGCTCGAAAACCACTTACATTGTTGTCTCCGCCAATTAAATATACAAAATTATTGAGAACAGCAATCCCCTGGTTGGACATTCTGGGGGCTAGTGCAGCTGTAAAGTGCCTCCACTCTCCCAACAGGGGGTTCAGATACTTGGCTTGATCACTGAGAACAATGGATGGAGTAGAATGCATCCCTCCAAATCCCACTACACACTGGAACTCTGATCTCAGCTGTGTCTGGGAGCTCTGGAGCATTGGCTGAAGACATTCGTTCTTGTGGTACATTAGTGCATCTGCGACTGTATCTTTTAAAGGGCATGGACTTAATTTGTCGTGAAGCCTTTGCAGGATCTGGGGTTCCATCAGAGGAAAACGAACTGTCTCAAGTAGCTTAAGGGGCTCCATCAGGGACACCTGATCTGTCTCCAGTTGCTCTGGAGAGTAATGATAAAAAAGTGCACCATCATAAACTTCAAATTCATAGTTAACCTCCAAACGGTTGCTACTGAGAAGGGAGTAGACCTTCTGCAAGGGTAGCTGTCGGTACGCTTGTGTCCTTGAGAAAGCTGCAAAGTTCTTCAGAATGTAGGAGTCCAGCTGATCGCTCAAATGTCTCAAGTCATAATGGTCAGCTAGTTTGTAGACGTCAAGGATGTTCTCTTCATCTACCCAGGACATTAGAAAATCACAACAGAACTTAATGACCTCTGGAATCTGCAAGAGAGAGAGATCTTTTATTTCAGATATTCAAGATACAGATGACAGAAGCACAGAACAGGAAACTTCCAAAAACTCTAATAAAGCTGTTGACAAGAAAACTGCTCTTCTCACAGAGTCTGGTCACCGTGTTCACCATTCTCCAGAGAGAAATGACAACTCAATATGGGTGCTTGATGAATATAACACAGATCTTCCAGCCACACTACTGCAAGACTCAGTTCTGCTTTGTGCGCAGGATCAGTGCATCTTCTGGCAACAGCCACTCCTTCAGTTGTTCTCTCAGAGCACTACAGACACAGTGTATCACACATTGTAACTATAACAAAAATATCCCCATCACTCAAGAGCGTGGAAAGCCGTTTTAAAAGAAAATTAGTATTCAGCACTGTCTTCTGAGTATTATCTGAAGTTGTACTAGCAGGAGGACAACTGGCAAAGTAACAGCTGACCAAGAGTCCCTCCACTAACAAACCGGTGCTAAGCGTGTAGCCAACCAAAGCACCTGGAAAGCTGAAGGTAAGTACCAAATCCTGTGCAGCTGCAGGGAAAATTAGAGAAAAGAAAAAAATTGTCTTAAAGGCAAAGGCACTTTGTGCAGAAATCATGGTGGTAGTGATGAGGTCAGGTAAGGTTATGTGCCTGTGGACTCAATCTGGGCTAGATCTTGGCAGGTTTAAGCAGCACTATAGTTTCTGAGCAGCGCACCCTGTCCTTTACCATAGGCCAGCAGCATTCTATTCTAGGGAAGCTTTCATATGCTGCTCAGTGAATGTGAGTGCAACATAAACTAGTCCTTTAGACAAAATGGTCTGTAAGTGATGAAACCACTAGCACAGATCAGACATGCAAGCACTCGTTCATTGGTTCAGCCCTTCCAGTGGTTGCTGCATCCTAAAGAAATTCTTCTCATTGGAATAATTCCATTTCACTCCTTCACCCTCCAGCCATGTTTTCTGTTTCTTTCATTCTTGCTTTTGTTTCTCACTTTTTCTCATCATACCTCCCAGCACCTCACCTGAAGCTGACAGGCTGCGGATAAGGTTTCCTGTACACTGTTCACACTGAGTTCCAGCTCAGAAGTATAAATGAAATTCAAGATTTTACACATTGCATTGTAGGAGATGCCATGAATGTGAACTTCCTCTTGTTCCATCTCTCTCAGTCCTCCTGCAAACATTCCTCTGTAAGAAAAAACAGATTTGCATTGCAACTATATTCAGTTTGCTTATCTTATGCTGTCTTGAGACCACAAAATATTTAAAAGGATAAATCCTAGTCAGAAACCTCTTTGGGATTACCTCTTTTCTAAGCCAATGATACAAAAAATACAGACTTCCAGAACCTAAGAAAGTAATACCTCTCACTCTGCGGGAAAACAGCGGGGACCACCTGAAATGTGTAAGGAAGGATTTAAATACAGACCCAGTACATATGGACAGTCAGTGGGTAAAGGCAGATACTCCAGGGATGGGGGAAGAAAAAAACAGGAGCTTGAGATTTTCAAACTAGAGCAGTTGTTCTTCCACATTTGTCTGAAGTGCCTTACAAAAATAAAGCAAGTTAGCTTCTCCCCTTTACGTACCTCCAAGTACCTCCAAGGCTGTGGATTTAGTGGAGGTAAGCTCACTGTGAACTAACAGGAGCTTTATTTCTACAGACATATAACAGAGAGCCATATGCAGCATTCTGAACTCCATTCAGCTCTCCCTTAAAGGTCTAACTTTACATGTGGAAGCAGCGTGCTGAGTGTGCTAACAGAAGATTTGGCAGTTGCAATTTTGTGTTACACTCATACACAGGCCTGTTACAGCTGTACTGAAAATGTACCTGAAGTAGTCACAAGATGCAGCTAGCAGGATCCGATGAGCCTCAATAGGTTTCTCTTCCACTACCAGAACTACATCAAAGAGGATGCTGCTGTCTCGGAGAGATACCAAGCCACTGAGTAAAGCCTGAGAGTGCTCTGCACTGCGGTACGTGTTGCTGGTGCGCTGCTGAAGGGGGGACTCGAGTTGAGCTTTGTGTGGCTGAGTCAGCTCCTGATCCTCCGCCATCCCAGGCAGAAATGCTCAGCCAAAAGCTGTAGCAGAATGAAATCTGTGAGACAACAGAATCAGCAAAGGTTTGTGTCTTTTGCTTACAAATGGTCTTCTGACTCATCTGTCACAGTAAATAAATCAAACCAACTCTTCAGTCAATGGAGAACCATCAAAAACAATTCTACCCCAGAGAAATTATCCTGAATGATACTGAAAATAGACAGGTATACATCAGCATATCAAACTGGCAGAACGTGGCATTACAAACAATTTTTGACTCCTGGTTTTCCAGTCCAAAAGTATGTTGCATGTGGGGATATATCACTTCCCAGTCTACTGCCAGAACCCCCTGCTTCCTTTGCATTTCTATGACATTTAGAACAAATAGCAAATCTGTCACAATTTTTGCCAAATTCCACATTGCCTAATATCCTCAGATGACTTTGTTGTAATGTACACTGCATGTTCAGTCCTTTTCCTTGATATTTTACCACAGAATCTGAAAGCTTTAATCTCTCCTGCTTTTGCTTTATTTTCCTTCACTGAGCACGTTTCCATTCCATACAATACCATCTGAAACTACAGCTTTTGCAGTGAGTTTCTTTACTGTGCCAACTTCTAGCTAGCTAGAGGGGATGTTTCCTTTGGTGTAGGCACTGCAGAGGGCTATCCTATACCTCTTTGTACTGCTGCTGTTGACACTATAGGAAGACCCTTACAGCATATGGGGGAAATGCCTATAAAGAGCTAGCTGGAAGTCACTGTTCCATGCCTGTGGTTAAGCTCTCAGAATCTCATGATTCCTCTCTTAGCATCCTGTAATTTACCCTTTCCATTGTCTCTGAAGCACATGAGAAGCTGTAGCAGTTAGATCTGAGAGACTATGCCTAGTTGTCAGAGCAGGCACTCAAATAAAAACACATTAGCAAAAGGAAATACCTTAGCTGACATGGCTGCTTAAGGCACAGCCTCTCCTCCAGTGGCTCTGGGAAATGGCTTAGTGGCATGAGGAGCAGTCACAAGGGGTTATCGGCAGTCAGAAAAGCAAAAGCAGAACAAATCCAAACAAAGAAGAGATGAAACCACTGTTTAATTGTACCCACTATAGACAGTGAATGCCACATTAGAAATCTCCCGAAGTACTGTGAGGTATTCTGTGCATGGTCAGTGAGGAAGAAGCTGTCTGGATGGCACTAAGAAATATGAAAACAGTCATTGCACTGCCTGAAGGAAGTTACCTTATGCTGTCCAAAACAAAAGGAAGCTTGGTGGCATTGCTTGCTGGGTGGGATGGAAAAAAATTGCAAATGTATATTAATGGTTGTCTGCTCTTTGCCAGCAAAACCAGGGCAACGAGCTCAGAAGAAGAGCTCTGATGAGACTACCTTCTAGGAAGCACATTCAGGTTGATTACACAGGGAAGCTATCCATCATCAGCTGAGGAGATGAATAATGGATTCTTTTTCATGACAGGTAGACATTTTTCCTGGAAATGAGATGACTGCCTTTGAAGCAGACAAAACATTACTGCATCATTGTATTTGCTCCTGGGAGATACAAGTGATAGATTGAGGCAAGGTAGATAATACAAGGCAAGTGAAGGAGCGAGTGTTACTAGGTGTTCAGAAATTCACTAAGAGCAAATGCAGCAAAAACAAACCAGGCTGAGATATTATCCAAATGAGGAACAAACTCAAACCACAGAGTTGGTGTGTTCTAATGTGGTTAGTGCTCCAAAAAAATGTTGTAGTTTTTCAACAAATTAGGAAGGTGTATCAAAGTAACCCTCTTAAAAGTGAAATAATTGCAACAAAAAGCAGAATTACATGTAATAAATGAGCCATTTTCTGAATTCTAAGACTTCTGTTAGGTAGAGAAAACAGCATGACCTTTGATGCAGCCTTAGCATCAGTGCAGGTGGAAGTGAGAAAAAAAGTGAGATGTGTCACAGCTACACTGGACATTGCATCTGCACAACAAACATTTGCAAAGGCATGTATTGTAGAAGTAGCTTAATCACATATATACGTATATAAAAGAAGTTTTCATGAGCTGTTGCCTACTTGCCATTGAACAGTGAGTGGGAGATGACCAGAAGGAATCACTTAGCTGATATATGGAGTGCCTTCAGCTTCATAATAGCAGTACAAGAGGCAGCTGAGTTTGGGTGGGTACAGTTGTGGAAAGTGGTTGCTCGAGTGAGGGTGGGGGAAAACTGGGTTGATATCCTGATTTTCTGAATTAAGTGTTCTTGGTTAGCTGATAATTATACAAATGTCTCTGTTGTGTTAAATACAGACTACAAAGTTGCTATGGAGGGCTATCAGTGTTAGTACAACAGTACTGTGCTTTGCAGACTGTGTGCTCTAACTGCAGTTTTTCTCTGGTGCATTTTATGCCTTTGTTACTGCCTAAAATCTGATAGCCCAAACAGCAGAAGTGTGCTGTTTCATGTGCAGTGTATATCTAGGAATTCTTATCCCTTGTAAGTGTCTGCCAATCTTAGAAATGACAAAGGATTTTACTGTAACTGTACATTATCTAACCCCATCTCAAATCTGCATTTTGCTCAGTTGCTTGCCGTTACAATCCCCTGAACCACACAGCTTGAGTCTCTTCTGTCATGGGCCTCTCTAGCATCAGCTTCTTGACAGTAGAATGTTCTTGTGGCGTTTCTGTTCTACTTCTCTTACTGAGAAAATTGGTCCACAACTGAGTAACATTCCTAGAAATCTAGTATTTTTTCTTTATTTTTCCTCTTGTGAGTTTATTAGTGTTGGGCAGCTGTCAATTGTGAGATTTGAAGGCTGAGAGGTGCAAGACTGACCTTAAGGTGGAAGAGATGAACTCTTTAACAGCAGCAAAGACAAAAAGCATCTTCTCACATGCTGTGGAATTCTGTCTCCAGAAACAAGGGAACACAAGTCCTTGTTCTAAATCTTTTTCTAAGCACTTAAAAACTGTGGATAAAATCAGCCTATGGATTTTAGCTGGCTGCACAAGGTTCTACAGATAGGTTGGTTTGCATTCACCTTTCAAAGGGCATGGGTTAGTTGACTGATTGATACTGGGGCATTACAACTGAATATCTAGTACATGAAGTGTAAAGAGGTGTGTGAGGTCAGTAATTGCATGTGCACTTCTATAGCATAACGTAGGAAGATGTACTGTTTGGTCACTTTACATCAAGGAGATGAAATCACTCCCAGAAAACCTAAACTGAAAACCTTCAGAGCTATCTAGCATAACATGACTGATCTTATTCAGTAGACTGAAATTTTCTGTATTTGTGCCTGGATTCCATTTAGAAACCAGAAGGCAACTGTGCCTTGCAACCATAGAGACAGAGGAAGCATCTGAAGGAAATCAGCGTTTCCTATACTATGCTCACAGTTCAGGTATTATTAGTGGTCTCTTGAAGCAAGGTATGGGATTGCTGGAAGCATTTTAAAGGCTTGCTGATAGCTCTGTGATCGTCTTGTATTCAATTTCCATTACCACAGCATGCTTCTGCTAAATGCTTGTGTGGAAAAAAATACAAGAAACTTAATAAGTTTTTGATTATTCAACTGAAGTAACTGTTTATCAACATATGAAAGAACTGTGGCTTGGTGTTTTAACAAAATCCCCTTCCTGATCAGTGACAATACTTGCCTTTACACTAACGGTACCTAGCTGATGACTGAGGAGGTTGGCAGTGGGACAGGAAGAGTTGAGGGAATACACTGTAGCCTGATCATTCAACAGGCAAAATGGTGAGAGACTGGTATGCTGGCTTGCTCTTGTGCTCACTGAAAAAAATCATCTGTTTAAGAACGCAGGGTACAGGAATGGAGTAGCTCACTTACAACAGGGAAAATGAAAGGTATGCTAAAAGAGATGTGGTACGGGAGAACACAGTGTCTGCCCCACCTGAAGTTTTGAATCCAGAGCAACTGTCACATCAAAATGTTTGTGTACTGCTTCAGCAAAGACCATTGTGGGGACCTGCAACTGATCTGGTTTACAGGTATATGCTTCCTGAGACTGAGAACAAAGTCCTGCTTCCCTACAAAATAATCTATGTTATACCTGGATGCACCTTCCAGCAGCTGGGTCTGGACATATTCTGGGTACATCCTGATGTCAGTATAGGTATATCCAGCCTTGACACTTTGGCAAGACGTGCTATGCACGGATCACGTGCTTTAAACAGAGCATAAAGAATTTAGTGTTGAAATCTGTTATTGGTATTGCACGGTACAGCAGAGCCCTGATTCTGTGACTAGTATCTAAGTCAGACAGAGATGCTTACTAGCATGTGCTGTGGGTGGTGGGTTGTTCTGACAACTTGGTTACAGGAGGGGGAGTATCCAAGTTAGTTTCTATGGAAACTCAGGCATTTTTGTATCAAAGAGCTTCTGGCTGTCAGTTACATCTCTGTACGAGGAGGTAAGTTACGCAGATCATGATATTTTCTTCTGCATCAGCTGTGCCCAAAATAAACCAGAACTTGCTGGTGTCGGGTATCCTAATCCTGTTTAGCTTACTGCCATATGGACAGGTGGTTCAAGCCTGGTAGGGGTCCAACGCTTTCTGAGAATTGTGGAATAATTCAGGCTGGAAAGAACCTTGGGAAGAAAACTGTGTGCTTGAACAACAGACTTGTTTTCTTTTTTCTCCTGTCTGAATTCCTCTCCTGCAGTTTACGACACTTGCCCTCTCACCCTCACCCCGCACACTGAAAGAAACATAATATCCGTGCCCTAAGGCTTCCTACACCTCCATCTCTCCCAAAGGAGTAGGAAGAATTAGGATGTAAGCCAGGCTTCAGCTGATAGTCTGATATGAGACAGCAAGATACAAGACTAGAACAAAGTGCTAGTTATGCTGACTCTCAGGGGTTGCAAATGTGAATAGGCAGAACCTGGCGAGGCACCAGAATTCAACAGGGCAGAGGGTATGCAAACAAATAAATCAACTAGTCAGGGAGCATGCAGAGTGGGGAGGCAGCTGGGTGCCTGCCAGAGTAGCTGAGAAAACAGATGTAATGCCACAAACAATGTAAACTGAAAAGCAAAACTATTGTTCAGCATAACTGGAGTGCAAATACTGGAATGATTTACCAGCTATAGCATGATTCGTCATGGGCACTCCTGAGTCTGTTTGCTGTGTAAGGTATGTGAGTATACCATTTTGTGTAGGCACAGTTAAGTTAGCTCCATGGTTTTTGAAGAAAATTGAAACAGAGGAGGGCTGAAAGAAAAACAAGCTCTGTGCTTCTTTCAGAACGATCCCTCTGTGCAATCACAACTCTGCCAAAATGACACATCTTCCTGACGTGCCTTTTCATTTACAGAACCTTCTACAAGTAGGGGAAATAACCCAACCAATTCCTTTGCTCTGAGGTCCTCACAAAAAGAAGCAGTGGCACCTGGTACCACATGGCATCAGTTTTAGCTGAAGCACTCGGTGATCAGTCAGGTTTTTGCTAGGCCTACCTACGCCATCTTCTTCAGCGCATCCCCTGAGCTGGATTTCTGAGTCACTTTCAGTTCCCAGCATTAGTGCTACACTTGAAGTGCGGGAGGAAAGCTCCAGGCGTGGTCTGGGGAACAGCTTCAGCAAACACTGCTGTCTCACAAGTGCTGATATTCATTCCTTTCAGAAACAAACATTTGTTTGTTTTTTTTTTTCCCCAGTGCCTTTAACAACGCATTTCTAAGACATGCTGAGAATAAAACATCTCATTTAACACAGACACGGCAAAACTTCCCTGAAATCCATCCATGTTTAGACATACAAATATTTAAAAAGATATTTTTTCCCCATCATTGCAGCATAACCTAAAAACCTTTCTAACCTGGATTTTTGCCCTTCCCACGCACTGATGGCCTCTTGCAGCCTGCCCAAATTCATGGAACTGTAAAGTTTCCTGTTGGGTATTTTCGGGAGGTGGCTTGTGGCCCACATACTACCAAAGGGAAGCTGTAGTGAGGAAAACAGGTTCAGTACAGTGCTAAAACGCCTTCTCCTGTGGCCTCATCATTTCTTTGTCTCTGTCTACTTTCTTTTTGTTCCTCATTGAGAAACAAGATTCACTACATCCATCCATCCCAGCCTTTCAGTAGTGACGTTCTGGTTTGGACAGAGCTGCTGTGTTTGGAGGAAGGAAGGAACGTTAACCAGCTGTGTTTGGACAGCATCTACCTGTCCAGCCTCAAACCACATGGCCTACAATAAGGCTTCAGCTTTCTCCAAACCGAGAATGATGTCCTCAACAAGTAGCTCTGCAGCTACAGGGATCTGTAAACCTTCCACGGAATCAGGCATAGTTACTATGGTGAAACGGATAGCTTATCAATTAGCCAATGGTTCGTGTTCTGGGACGCTTGAGAGGCCTGGCGAGCTGGCAAGGCTGCTTTGTTGAACTACTTCAGTCACATCATGCATTTTTAATTGCCTAAAGTACACGGAAGAAAAAAACATCAGAGAAGTAATTAGTTCTGTACCAAATACAATTAAGCGACTGGGCGGAGAGCAGAGGGCACTTCCAACACATTCCAGCTCTGCTTTCTGTTTTAAACAGGAATGCATTTGCGCTGTTCACCATGTCTGTTTGTTTCTTTCCTGCGAGGACCCGTGCTGTTCGGCTGTTGTTATTCCTGTCACTTACATATTTGCACACCGGGAAAACAGAGCGCGCAGTTTCCTCTGCAGGGGAGGCCACCTGGAGCTGCACGCCGCTCCCATGCGCCTGCACCCTGCCCCAGCCGTGTGGCCGCGGGGTGAAGGGCAGTTCAAGCACAGTTCTGCTTTTGCTTTCCCTTTCCCTTTCCCTGCCGACACCGCCTTCGGGCCCCGGGCCCCGCACTGCCCCGGCTCGCTCACCCCACGTACCCCGCGGGGCCGGGCCGAGGTGGCCCTACGGCCCTCCCTCCCCCGCGCCCCCTCCTGCGCACACAGCTCCGCTCCGCTCCGCTCCGCTCCGCCCCTCCCCCGCCGCCCGTCCACCTACCGAGAGCGGCGGCGGCGGCCTCCGCCTGCGGCTTCCGCCTTCATGCGCCCCGGAGCCTCGGCGCCCCCGCCTGACGCGCCCGCCCGCCGGGGGAGGGGCGGACGGCGGCTGGAGGAGGCGGGCGTGGCGTGCGGGAGCCGGGCGCCTAGCGGCGAGGCGGCGATCCCGGGCGGCGGCACTCGGCACCGCCGCCTGCGCAGTGCGGCTGTGCGTGGCCGGGCCCGGCCGTGCCGTGCCCGCAGAGGGGTTGCGTGGAACGGGACTACAACTCCCGGCGGCGCCCCGCGCCGAGCGGAGCGGCAGCTCTCGCGAGATTGCCCACAGTTAACGCCCGGACTTCATTTCCCTCTGGCCCTCAGCGCGCCGGAAGCGGTGGCTGCGACTTCCGCGCTGCGGTGTGCGGGGAGCGGCGGCGGCGGCGCGGAGCGCGGTGCTTGCGGAACCGGGAGGGCCGGCGGCGGGCGGGGAGCGCGGCGGCGGGCATGGACGTGACCGGGCCCGAGACCGACTGGCGCAGCACCAACTTCCGGCAGAAGCTCGTCAGCCAGATGTGAGTGTTCGCCGCGGCCCGGCTGCTGGGTAGGCCGCTCTGCGGCCGCTGCCGGAGCGGCTCCAGCGGCTCCCGCTGCCCCGGGGCTGCCCGCGCTCGAGCGGCCGCGCTTCGTCCGTGTCCGCTCTCCGCGGGCCCTTCGCAGGTCTCCCGCTGTTGCCTGGCTCTGTTCCTGGTCCTCGTTAGCCCTGCGAGAAGCCAGCACCTGCTCAGAGCTTGTGCGGACGGACCCGGCCCCTGTGTGGCATCGCTTCTCCAGTCCCCATTCCGAATAGCGGCTGCTTGGCCTGCTGGGGAGCCTCTGTTTTAGGGCTTCCACTTTGTGATGCGCAGTGCTGCCAAGCCTGTTCTATGAAAACTGCCGTTGTCACCTCGCATCTGACTTCTGAATAGCAAAAACGAAATGAAGGTGTCAGCGCCTGAATTTGCTGGTTGTTTGGTACAGGGGGTCACTTTAGCAGTTCTAGAACAAGTGTCTTAGTTGATATCTATGTGACGTTTAAAGCTTGCTTAAAAGAAATGACGTTCCATTTATTCCCTTTCACTTGTCCTCTGTGAAGTAATCTCTTCACTTGAATTACTTTGCTACTCAATGTGCTTTTCCTATAACAAGGAAAGTTCTTTTACCCTTCAAAATATGGTTATCATAGAAGTGAAAGTGCTTTTTAAATCCTTATTTATGAATGTTTGAAGAACTGGAGCTCTTAAGAATCAAGGCTTTCCTTACTGATGTTTCAGAGTTGGAGTGTTGTGGTTTTCATGAATGATATGATGATGTTTGTCAAAGCTTTTTTGGTGTTCAGAGATGTTTAAAGCTGTTCTGGATGCTTTACTGTCTAAACTTTGTGCAGGACAGTTTATTTTGTTGGGTGAATTTCTTGTGTTTTCCTCTCTTGTACTCCTTCACCAGTGCAACAAGCAGAGCTGCCTTCCAATGCCTTGTAACTTAGCTGATTCATATTCATTTCCTCTGATGCAAACCTTAACACGGTGGACGTTTGTTGTTTGTGTGTTTGCTCTGCAAATTGTGACTATTTTTCTGTGAGCAGTAAGCATTAAATGTTTGAATCGGAAGCATGCTGTAAGAGATTAAGATTGAACAGGTCAACAGTGGAGAAATGGAAAGTGGTTGGGGCTGAGTGGATAGGGCTGGGCTCTTCTCAGTGATGCCCAGCGACAGGACAAGGGGCAGCAGGCACAAACTGCAACACAGGAAGCTCCTTCTGAACATGAGGAAAAACTGCTTTGCTTTGAGGGTGACAGAGCACTGGAAGAAGCTGCCCAAGCAGGTGGTGGAGTCTGATCCTCTGGAGATACTCAGACCCACGAGGGCACTTTGGAGCATAACATACTGTAGGGAACCTGCCTCAGCATGGGGAGTAGACTAGGGATCTCTGGAGGGCTCTTCCAGCTCTGTGACACCATGAAGGGGGGATTGCTGCAGCTGGTGTTGATGTTGAATGCTTTATCTCACTAAACCACAATTCTGTGTGTTGTGTGTGAAAGCAGAGTTTCAGAGTGTGCTTAAACAATATGTGTAGTGCGTGCTTCTGAGGCAGATGGGGGTTGGATTGGCTGGTACATCGGGTACTCAAGGTCTTGAGTTTGGTTTCTGGAAGGATGTGATATGTGATTTGGTGTAGTTAATTCTGTGCAGACTGTTATTTGTGAACTTTATGCAGAAGCTGTGTCTTTGCCTAGTGATTTTCCCACTCTTTTAACATAAATATTTTTATGCTGATTGAAGATAAAAATGTGGACAAAAAAAAACAGTTGCGTGCTGTTGGTTTTTATTGTTGTTGTTTGTTTGCTTTTTCTCCTCTTAATCTAAACTTCTGTTAGAATACCAAGAGAGATGATGCAGAGTGTTTGGAGAGGCATTATTTGTAATGCAAATGCAGTTATTGTAGAACACTTTTCTTGCTCTGTAACGTCAAAAAGAAGTGGTAGATAGATATGCATATAAGAGTAAATCAATCCTTTATTGTGGATTTCTTTTTTTCAAGTTCCTGATAGTACATGGATCAGTCTTTGTATCATGGCCACTTATCTTTGTGTTACTTTTTTTTTACTTTCATTTGCATAATCTTGTCTTTCTGCCTGCTCAGCTCTTGCTGCTCTCAAAATAAGGGATGTTTTACAGTGGGTCTAACAAGCTAATGGTGAGTCAGAGTGTAGCGTGGACTTAGGAGAAACCTTTCTGAAAGAGAAACCATTGGAAAGAGGAAGGCATAAATGAATATCTGGATGCGTTTTCTTCCACTGCAACAGAGTTCAGCTAGTTCATTTTAGGGCTTGTTTGCCCATGGAGGAGTAGTTACTGTGCTTTATTCTGAGAGTCTGCTTCCTTTTAAATACCCTTTATGTACCAAGGGTGTTTTGTAGCTTCTGTCTGGCCACAGGAGCAAGGTACCATGAGGGAGACTTAGTCAGTAAAGCATAGTTACCCGTGTGTTTCTTTGCAAGACACAGAAGATGAGCTGTACCCTACTCGACTATGACGGTGAGGGTGTGAGTTGTGGCAGCTTAAGCTCATGCATTTTAAGGCTGTCGCATCTGCTCTTCTCACTTGTGTGAGGGGTTTACTGAGTTATTTCAGGAAGCTGAGCTAGCCCACTGCTCATGCAAACACCAGTCCTGCTGCAAGGGGTGCAGTCAGGATTAGGATGGAATAAAACAGTAGTCTTTTTCAGGCTGGCTGAAGCTTTCAGGAGTCCCTACCTTGCATTTCACGTCAGATAGTCGCTCATGCAAGAGCAGGTACTGAGGGATGGGTTGCTGAGCTATTAATTACAATGTGAAAGTATTTCCTGGTAACTTGTTCGTGGAATGTAGACTGCAGCTACTAGGCTGCTTTAAAACAGAACAGGTTTTACAGTGAAGTGAGGTGTTTCCAAAAACAAGAGTGTCTGCAGGATTTGAATAGGGCTGTTCACCTGTCTGAACTCCTGCATAGCAGAGTATGTTTGTGCTGGCGGTTTATTTCCTTTTCATCTTGGCCTTTTAATTTCCCATCCTAGGTCCAGTTTGCTAGAGCTTTGATGGATGTGTGATTCAGGACGGTAAAGAAGAGTAAGGGTGGGGAGGGAAGCTTTTTATGACCAATGTCCATCAATAAGGTTTTATCTTATTGCTTCATCTGCTGCTGTCATGCTGATTGTCCTTTCCCTTCTGTACACTTCTGCCCTTCTCTGTCCTGATCAGTGTTCCTGCTCCTTGTTACTCCTCATTGCCTGAAGGCTGAGATATTTTACTAATATTTTTTTCTACCTTATGTTTAGAAGGTGGTAAAAAACTACTGTGTGGACCTTTCTAACTACAGGAAGTTTTTTTTGTTTTTTGTTTTTTTAATGTCCTCAGATAATGCCCAGCCTCCTTTCTTCTCTTCTTCTTTTCCAGTGATGAAGCTATGAGGAAGGCTGGTGTTGCACATAATAAGTCCAGCAAAGATATGGAGAGCCACGTGTTTATGAAGGCCAAAACAAGGGTAAAATTTCTGTTTGTTTTCAGATGTTACTGGTATGTCAGCATTTTGGAAGAGCCACAGAAACAGAAAATCCACTGCATGTTGAGGGTTGGCCTCTGCCTAGAGTATTTAGTTGTGAAGATTTTGGATTTGTGTTTCTCTTACCCTGGGGAAAAATGAATCATTTTGCATCTTACAGGTGCAGCAAAGTGGATTTCAGGCCAAGAGTGTGTTGCTGAGACTGCAGCATTTAATGCATTTATGGGATTGTGCTAGATTAAATTCTCATGAAGTGAATTGCACAGAATTTTCCCTGTCTACAGTGTAGCACTCTTAGCACTCTTCCATATGATGAGTTTGGTGACTGAGAGGGTCTGAGATACCGATGAAAAGGCTGCGTTAGGAGTAAGACAGAAGTTCTGTGGTCTCTGTGAAAATCTGGTTTAGCTCTACCCAAAGGTGTAAGCTTCTTTCCTGGAGTTCTGTTACAAGAAAGTGGATACTGTTACTGTTTTCAAACATGATGTGTTTGAGGTGGAGCTTGCCTTGGTGAGTTGTATTGCTTATGTCCCAAGTTCATTCCTGCTAATAGCCTCTGTGACCCTGGAAGTACCAGTAGTGTGTCATCCCAGCACTGTGGCAGATTCTCTTGTGCCTTTTGTAGCACGCTCATAAATTGATGCAAAGGTTGTCCTTTCACTCCTGGCACTTCTGGGTGTTAGTTTTTAAATATACTAACTTGTTTGCTTTTGTAATATGAACAGCATAAAGTAGTTCTTGTAGTGTGACTGTGACAAAGGACTGAAGTGAGTCAAGATACCCCATAATCAAGTCAATACTTAAGGCCTAGAATGGATGAAAAATGGAAAAATGAATATATTGGTATACAATCAAATGGACATGTTGTGTTCTTATCAATGTGACTGTCATGGATATTATTTCTATTGAATTCTGTGGGTTTGAGCCTTCTTGTACCATCAGCCTTCTGTGGAAGTGTTCCCACTTAGCTCATGAAGGTCAGTCCCTGCAAATGAACTACTCTGAGGAGCTCACAGCCTTTTTAAAGTTAAGATCTGTTATGCTGAGGGAGAATACTGAAGGGATAGAAAGTCATGGTTATCTGTTTTGATTTTCTATGCTAAAATACTAATTTTTGCCTTCAGGAGGAATATCTTTCTCTCGTGGCCAGGCTTATTATCCATTTTCGAGATATCCGTAAGTCATCTTCTTTTTGCCATTGGTTGCTTATTAGAGGCATGGGAAATAATAGTAGATTTCAGGATTTAAATATGTGATTCTATGCATGACTCATCACCAATTACTTTAAAAATTTCCCCTGTGATACATATGCTTAATTTCTAAATACTCTTTCTTTTCTAGCATACATTGATAATTGAAGAACCTTTCAAGTTGCTACTTTGCATCTTCCTTTTTATTTTTCCTGTATTTTTCCTTTCTTTTCAGTGTTTATGTAGTGCTGTGGTTACCAGATTTGGTTAATTTAATTTGTTTTGTTTAATTTGATTACAAAGATGAAAATCGTGTTGTTTTTTGTTTTTTTTTTTTTTTTTTTTTTTTTTTTTTTCCCTTTTCAGTATGCTCGTTACAGCTATGATAGAGCTGTCTGGGATTATGGATAAATTGTTTGTGAATGGGTACAAGTACAGTAGACAGTGATTTTAAAAAGTGACATACTGTCCTTAAGGAATATATCTGAATTGCCAAATCTGTGTGACGAGATTGACAAAGGTAATCAATGTATTTTTCTTTTGCAGACAATAAGAAATCTCAAGCCTCAGTCAGTGGTAAGAGGTCATTTTTTAATTTCCTTTTTTTTTTTCCCTTCCTAAATTGAACACCTCAAAAACTGGGGCTGTTATGCACTGAGAAGGTGGTGAATTTCCTCGCTGAGGAATGGAAAGGTACTATAATAGCTTCTTGTGTCTTCTGCCTCTGTGGTAACTCTTAAAGCAGTTGTACTAGGAACATGAAGAGATGTTCCTAGTGATTAAGTAAACAAGTGTATCATTATTATCCCCCCATAGGCAAACCATGCAGTGGCTGGGATTGATCAGCATCTCCACTAGGCAGTTAAAAATTGCTTGGTAATTATTCTTAAGGAAGAGAGTGTTGCATTCTGTACCTGATCAATACTGCTTTGGCACCTCGTGTTCTGTTTTGCCTTTTAGAATTGCTGTTTTCTCTTTGACTTCGCTTTTCTTTATGATTGAGCTTGTGATAATTCTCTTGAAAGGCACTGAATTTTTTCACTGTATAAAAGCAAAATGTTATGATGGAAACTGGGGGAACTGCACAACAAAGTACTTCCTCCATTTTAAGCACTGCTTCTCAGGAGGAGAATGTTAATTGAATCCATAGTAGGAACTCTGTCTTTGGTTTTTGAGGTTACAAGTGGTTTATCCTCATGGGGCTTTGCTGGCATCCTGTTTTGACTTGCATGTGCATTCAAAGATGGCTAAAGAATTCCGTTCTCTAATATATTTAGAATCTAATTGGAAATTTGCAAATCTGAAGCACGTAAAATAATATTCATTCTGTTTACAGGGAGGTAAACACCTGCCAGAAGCCTCTTGCAGTGAGAGTTAGGATCTAGTTATGTTTTGAAACCAGTAGCTCAGAGTGGGTACTGAAAAGCTGAGGATTTTGGAGAAGCAGTTGCATGGCTGGCTGCATATTGGTAACTATTTTCTTTGTAGATCCGATGAATGCCCTGCAAAATCTAACTGGGGGTCCCCCAGCAGGGGCACCTGGAATGACCATTGCTTCCCGAGCTCAAGGAGCACCGATGAGTGGGATGGCTGGCCTTGGCCCAATGGGGCAACAAATGAGTCTTCCAGGACAGCAGCAGCCTCCTGGAAACTCAGGGATGGCCCCTCATGGTATGCCTGGTGTCTCTACAGCAACTCAGCAAAGTAAGTATTCACTGTGTTTCAGTCACTTAAACTGTTGAGGATAAGGTGCTGAAGGAACCTATCTTCTGTTTGAAGAATTGATTTCAAATATTGCTATGTACTGGGATAAATATCTTAGCATAGTGAGGGAGAGTCTGTCTCTTCTATGAGCTGATGCTTCTTCCATCCTCCAAAGTGTCAACTTCAGAACTTTGTTCTGTTGAACCCATTTATATTTTTTGAGGCTACCCTGCTTTTTTATTAGTGACCTCCGTGCATGTTTTCACTAAGAGCCCTTACTTCTCAGAGAATGACATGGATCCCATTTGAGGTCCTTCCAGGTGATCTTTGAGCCACTCAACTTCTGCACATTGTTACACTCTGCTTTGGTTGCTGACTCAGTACAGACAGCAAGCTGTAGAGGTAGTTGGAAAGGTGTGTCATCAATTCTGCTGTTAATGAACCTTCTCCATTTAAGGATGCAGAAGCATATGGTGGTCATCCTCATGCTTCAGAGTTATCTTTGATTATTGTGAAATTGTACTGTATAACTGTCTTGTCCTGCTTGGCTTTCGTGTTTTTAAGTACAGTCTACCACCTTTTTAGCCCAACTTCAGCTTCAGCAGATAGCTCAGCAACAACAGCAGCAGCAGCAACAATTCCAGCAGCAGCAGGTGGCTTTGCAGCAGCAGCAGTTCCAGGCCCAGCAATCAGCCATGCAGCAACAGTTTCAGGTGCAACAGCAGCAGGCAGCAGCAGCTGCAGCAGCCCAACAGCAGCAGCAGCAACAGCAGCAGTTGCAGGCTGTCCAGCAGCAGCAACACATGTTGAAACTGCAGATGCAGCAGCAACAAAACCAACAGCAGGTGATGACAAAATAATTAAAATGGTAAATGTGAGGTTGAGATATCTGAAAAGCAAATGGCTAAAAGGATTGGATGGATGGGTAGAGGGTGGAAAAGTGAATGGATAAAAGGGCTGGATAACACAGGCTTGAAAATGCAACCTGACATATTAGGATTCTGTTTGCTGTTGGTTTACTCTGTAAAATTAAGGCTGCTATTGCATTGCTGGAAGCTTCACTGTCCTGGCTTCTCCTGTTTTCCAGATGCAGCAGCAACAGCAGCAGCAGCAACTACAGCGAATTGCCCAAATACAGCAGCTGCAGGCAGCACAGGCTATGCAGGTGCAACAGCAGCAGCAACAGCAGCAGCAACAGCAGCAACAAATACCACAGCAACAGCTACAGCAGCAGCCACCTCAGCAAGTAATGCAACAGCAGATGCAACAGATGCAGCAGCAGCAGCAACAGCAACAACAGGTTGCTCAGGCACAACAGTCTCAGCTTCCACCACAATCCCAGCCTCAACCCCAGCCCATGGTTTCTCAGGCACAGGCAATCTCGGGACAAATTCCTGGTCAGGTTATGCCTGTTACTCTTACGCCACAGCAATTAAAAGCAATGCAGGTAAGGGCTCATATCCAACTTAATGTGGATTCATTGTGATCCACTGGAGTAATAAAAAAAAATTCTTCGATTTTTGTTAATAACAGCATAGGAAAAAAATGCTTATTAAGAGATCTGTAGTTAGATTGTAATGAGTATGGTCAGCAGAGAATAAGAATTTTTTTAATCAACAGAGAACAGGAATTTTTGAATTATGAAAGCTACTTATTAATCTGATGTTTTAAAAATATTTTCCTCAGTTTTTATTTGTTGGATAAGTAGGAAAAAGATGAATTCTGGTTCAAGAAAAATTGCTGCCATGTTAACACTAACGAGTGCTTCGATGCATGGCACATGTTGGCTCTTTAGGACACTGATTTTGCTTCTCTGGCCATGTTCAGATGATTTGGCCAAAATGTAAGACACTGGTAGTTCCTGCTTTGAACATAATTGCTTTACTGTGAACATTTTACTACTTCATCTTAGAAACAGTAATCATGTTAATGTTGCAGCTTTTAAAACTGTTGCATAGTTATTTTTGAGCTCCTACCCATTACTCTGAGTAGTTTGATGTGTGCATCCCTCTGAGTTGTCACAGTGAATGTATTAATGATCAGCATTTCAACTGTTTATATGTGCATAAAATAGCATGCTTGAGGGAAATCAACATCTGTGTGTTTGCCAGAAAGCTGGAATATCTGGTGTTGTCATAGGAAGATATTGTGTTACAGAGGAGAAGTTGCAAGAAGTCACAGTGTAGGTGCACAGCCTATGACGAGGTTGTTCCAAAGGTTAGATGCACAGAAACCTATTTTCACAGGAAAGTTCAGAAACAGTTCTAGAAGAAAATGCATGAAGCTGATCTTAGTCTTGTATCCAAAGGAAACCTTTATGTGTAGTCAGTACATTTGAAAGAGAAATGTCATACCCTAATCAGATAAATGTTTACTTTGTTTGTCTTATTATACTCAAGGTAAGAGCTCAGCTGGTCCAGCAGCAGCATGCAGCAGCAGCAGCAGTGCAAGCAGCTCAGGCTCAAGCTGCTCAGATGGGAGCTTCAGCACAGGTAAGGGCCCTGGAGCCAGTACCTGTAGTTACACGCCTGTAGCAAGTGCATGCTAAAGGTGAGCATGGAGATGGGTTTGGTGGCTTTCTGGTGAGGTTTAATCAGTCTTCCCTCCATAAAGGAGATGTGGGCTTTTATGCTGTTTTCCTTTTGCCTGGACTCAGAGGCAGGATTTCGTTGACAACCTCTCTGTGCATGCTCTCTGTCCTCAGTAGGTGAGATTGTTGCCTGTAGTTAAACAGGAATGCACAGCAACAAGGTGGCCTACTGTGGCCACAGTGCAGTGTGACTGGTGGTTCCTGGAGTTTCTCACCTCTCTTTTTGTTATCCTTTTGTAGGTAACTGCTTTGTTGTGTAAACTGATTTCCGTACTGTGAATCTTTGCCTGCTCTCTTAACTCACATGTGATCCACCTTCCATCTCCACGTACCAAGCATAAAATAATAGTATAGATAGTTAAATCTTTCCACACTCCCCCTTCATTCCTTTCGTCTTTCATACTTTTTCGAATGAAATGGGCTGTAGATATAGATGCTTCTGTTCTGGATGTGAATTGTTGAGGAATAAACTAGCATGTGTTGTGAGTGCAGAGTTACATTTCAAAAAAAAAAAAAAGTGCTGGGTGAAAGCTTATTGTCTAACAAACTGGTTTTTTTTTTTAACCTGCAATGCACTTGTAACCCCAGTAACTGTTTCTTGGTGTGTATTTGGTGTGAAGGAAATATGGGGGAGAAAAACTGGGAGTGACTTGAGCTGATCCTCTCATTCCATTTTCCACAAGAACATGAAACAGTCTTTCATGTTTTGCCTCTGTTTCATGGTGAGCCATTTTATAGACATGGGTAAGTACAGTTATCACCACTTTGTATATGGAGAGGCTGAGGCAGACAGAAGAAAAGAGGCTGACCAGGGTTAATGCCTGGGAATACAAAAATAACTCTGCCATTTCATGTATTGCACCAGTTTTCCTTCATCACACAAGATGTGTTTTAGACTCAGTAAGTTCTTTAGAAGATTTTTACATGGACTGAGGGATAACAATTGGATCTTGAACATTCATCTCACAAACTTGTATCAGGAATAGTGTTTTGTACGTCATCCTAACTCTCATGTGGCCCATGTACATGTGGGTGGCTGAGTTCTGTTTCTGGTCCTTCTGCTTTTGTCAGTGTAACACAGGATATAAAAGCTGAGCAGTGGTAAGTACAATTGGTGCAGTATTGGCAGTAATGCAGAACTCTTTTTCTAAAATTAAATTACATATTAAAACTTTTTTTATTTCTCCAATAATTTCCAGGTGAGAGCTTCAGGGACTTAGGGTGACTAAAAGGAGACACTGACTTGTTTTTTTTTTTCCTTTCTACTAACTTAATGGTGCTTTTTCCAACCCCTAACCAGGTGGATTGTGCTTATGTAGAGTCAACTTAATTCTTGCCCTGCTTAGTGAAATCGTATGCCGGTGGCTTAACAGCACGGTGCATTTGAAAGGTTTTGGGTAATGAGATGGTTGACAGCTGTTTTTGCATTGTGGCTTTATTCAGACATGTAGTAACCTCAGGGATTGCTCATTATCACAGATGGAGTTCACAAATCTGTGAAAAACCTGCTGTGAAGTCCAAGTATTAACTGGCTTCTTGTACTTGTGTAACTATTTTCTGTATATAGTGCTTTCTTTCAAGGTTGTGGACAATATTGCAGTACAGTTTTGATGTTGACTATATGGTTACTTTTTCTTTGATTAATGGGAATTTCTTCTGAGAAAAGGTTTTTCTTTGTATTTAGTCTGTTTTCCACTAGCAGCACAATTTTTAATAAATCTGCCTAGATTTCCTTATTTGATTCTGGGAAGCTTTTATTATAAACAAACCCTGTCCTAATGCTTGCTTGTTACACTTCAGCTTGGTCTCTAGGCTCTTTTGGTCTGGGAATTTGGGTTGATGGAATTGTTTTTTTCCTTTTCTATAAAGTTTCTGAAGCTTTCATATGTAAAAAAAAAAATAATAATAATAAAAAAAATCCAAAATTCAAATGCGGATCCATGTAAGCTTTGAAATTCTTCTCTGAAGTCATAAAGACTGTTCAGGTGAATGCTGTCCCGCTTGGATGTCCAGTCCTTGTGAGTGTGTAACTCACACAGATGAGCAAAATAGTGTCCTGGTGACCACAGAGTGCTACACAAGTGCTTAGAATACCAAGAGAAAGTGGTAGCCAACTGCAGTTAAGTGTTAATGAAGTTTAAATTACTGCTCTCCTGCAGATACTCAGAATGAAATTATCTGTTGCTGAACATCTGAAAATTAGGCCTGGCCTGTCTTCAGTAGAGTATTAGTGGCAAAGTAATTATATATTCTTACCAGAATCTGTGTGTTTAAGGAACTCGGAGCCCCTGGATTTTAAATGCAAGAAAACAAGTTCAGGGTTCTAATTGTTGTATTCCTCCTCATCTTTTTCACCAAGTAGCACATTTAGCATCTTACAGGGGAGAGATACTTTATTCTTCTGCTCTCTGGTTTTGTGGGGTGAAATTCTCATTATAAATTGATATATCTTGATTTCAGCTGTGGAGAAGGATTTGCCTTCAGTTTAAATCTTTCACAAAAGTACCTGAACACTTCTGGTTGTCTTCCATTTTTAGACTGATGAGCTCCTTCATAGATTCATTGCTTTGCATAAAGCAAATGTGGTCTTTAAAATCCCCTTTCCCAATTACTTCGAAGAGTGACAGGTTTCATAAATGTAAATCAGCTGGAAGAATGGGAAAAATAAATTATTTTCACTGACTGGAATTGGTGTCATTTATACATAGACTTCCTTTCCAAAGCACACATTAAAAAAAAAAAAGTGCATGTGTATACATGTTCATTCAGCCACGATACAGCAGCTGAACGTCTTTGGTTCAGAGTTGGTCCTGCTGGTGCTCAGTAGTCTGCCAGATGACTAAACTATGAATAAGCTGCTCATTTCTGTGACCTTAGAGGGAGTGATCTAAATCCGCACACTTTGGTGGTGTGGCATGAGAAACGGGACCGAGGTGGCACATGTGAGTCACCAAAGCATCCCTGGGATTTCACATGCTCCAGAGATCCGTGTGCATTCACGAGGGTCTGAGATGGGACGATTATGCCTGGAAGGATTTTATTTTTTTTCCCAGCAATTTTCTTTTTTTTGTTGTTGTTGCTTTTTTTTTTGTTATTTTTTTGTTAGGGTTTTGTTGCTTCACCAGCTCTCATGTTGATAAAGTAGCTCTTCACTGTACTTTGTAGCATCCACCCGTGCTTTGTGCCAGTGCTGGGTTGTTGTGTTTGCTTGTGGTGGCTGTTGCATGCCGTGTGTGTACATGTGCATGTGTGTGTGATGTCTGGAGCGCTCTCATTTGTTTCTCTTTTGAAATCCTGTCTCTGACCATCCCTCTTTGCCTCGATGGAAAGTGACTGCATTGTGCTGTTGTGGACTAACAGTTGTGCTGAATTTGACACTTATTTTCTTTCAGTTATTTCTTTCTTTTTTCAGTCTTGCTATGTTGTATTTGATTTGATTTATTTTTTTTAACAGTTGTAAGCACATGCATTCTCTGACTCTCTAGATGTGTTGCTGGCTGCTTCAGTCCATTTACACAGAACACTAAACAAGAATGCCCCGAATCATTTACTGAAATGAGACTGTTATAAGTCCTAGGTTAGTTAGAGCATGTGTAGGTTCCCTTGGTAATGTATATATGGGGGGAAAAAAGTGGTCCAGATAACCTCACTGTAGATCTTTAAAAGTATAAAGAAACTGACAAAGTTACCTAAATGCTACCTCAAAAATATGCTATATTTCCCATAAATGTTTATTACACTTTAACTCATAGCATATCTGGTGTGATAGTAAGTAATGGAAGGCTATACAGTTATATATAATCTGCGTGGTTTGTGCAGAGGGGTCTGAAAGGCACTTGTAGATGTTGTAGAGTAGTGAATTCCTGATGCTATTTTAGAATACAAATCTAGCACTAGCATTTATTATTTAAGACCAATGCTGATACTTTAGGATGGGCTCTGTCTACACTAGTCTGGAGTTGAATAGTGCAAGAAAGAGCTTGAGGCAGATGATGGGTTCATAACAGAAAATCTTAGTGTAGGCTAAACGTAGAGGAGTGAGTGTCTGTCAAAGGAAATTACAAGGATGTATTTCACTTATTCGATGGGATACGGAAGGAGGGGGATAGCTTCTTCAAGTGAAAGTCCTTTTTGTTGTTTTGTAGCGTTATAGGTTGCTCTGAAATTTTGCTCACTGTTGGTCAGCTCCTTGGAGCATTGCTGTTGGCAGAGGCTTCTGAACTGTCTGCTGTATTCTGTGGCAGTGGAAAGTGGCATATGCAGATACTGCTAAATCCTTTGAGACCACAGTGAGGGAAAGAACATCAGAAACCTATTATCTTAGAGAGGCAAAGAAGCTTCTTATGTAGAATGCTCTTGACAGCAGTCTTCAAGCACTTATTTCCAGTAATTGTAGGAATTCAAAATTTAGGGAAAACTCTTCCTGCCATTGGTAGTGTTATCAACCCTTGACCTACAGATCTGAACCTATCTGTCAGCACTTTCGAGATATCTAGAATTCATTCAGTTATTTCTAAAAAGGGATAGAAATGAAGTAAAAAGGCGTTTGTTTTATAAGCTAGTGTGTTAGGGTAACCGTTAGAGTAAAGCTCACTAACCTTCCCTTCATGCTCCCCCCTCCCCCTAATTCCTGGAGGTTGCATGTGCTTCTCATCCTGCCAGTGCACTGCATTTCTTGTTTTGCGATTACTTTTGTCTGTTGTCCCTCTGTCCTCAAAGATGATCACCGCACCTATGGCCCGAGGTGGGATGCAAATAAGACCACGGTTCCCGCCTACCACCGCAGTGTCTGCTACACCGCCAAGCTCCATTCCTATGGGCGGACAGCAAATGCCACAGGTATTTACTGAGTCAAAGCACATTGTGTCAGGTATTGCACAAAGCATTCAATATGTGATTGTATAGCCCTCGCTTTCGAGCAAGGGGAAGTTCACCTTTCCGTGGAACAGTAACTTGGTGGTGTTAGGGTATTGGGCTGTTTAGGTTTATTACAGATCCTTTTTCATTTCAAACAGCAGGTTTTCTAAGAGCACGGGATATCAAGGGGTTTCCAAGTTGCACAGGTCTTTCTTATAACACTTAGAACTTTTTAATGTTCGTAACTGATTCAGATCACAAATTAGAACTCCAAATTTCTCTTTAGTCTTTGTCCATACTCCACAATGAGTTTGCATTTAGGAGTGTCTCCAGAAGTGTTGCAATGTACTGTAATGCACTGGTTGAGTTGTGTCCAGGATCTTAATTGTCATGTATTCACGTTCCTTACAAGTGCATCTTGCATTAATAATAACTCATTTCAGTTTGAATAGCAATTTGGCATGTAGTCAAGGTCCAAGAAAAGTTGAGCTGTTCTCTTCCTTCACAGTTGTGAAGGAGAAGCTACCAGAGGGGCTCCACTTGTATCTGTATCTGAGAAGAACCTGTGTAGGCAGGTGGGCAGCACCTAGCCATGTGTTGCTGGAAGATGCTTGAGATCAGAGTACTGCATTTACCTGGTGCGGGTCCTGGTCTTCTGAAGACCCCACAGCCATGTTTAACAAGCAGAATCTGTCTTTTGAGGGGAGCAAAAGTGGGGAAAAACTAAAATGAAATAGGACTGAGTTCTTACTAGTACGTCATAAAGTGGGGCACTACTCAGCTGAACTCTGTGGTTTGCTGTAATCTGTGTGATTGGTGCTGGTCTACATATGCATCACATTATGGTGGTGGAAGAATGTTCAACTGCATTTTTAAAATCTGGTGTTTGTGAACCTAATTTTATTTATCTAGATATTAATTTTTAAATGTAACGCTAGGTGTGTAGTTTTACTTAACACTGTTGCATTTTGCTCATAGGTTTTCTGTAAGTTCCTTCATTTTTGCATTTTTGTTTCCTTTGCAATCTTGTCTGGGGGATGTGGAGTGTTGGAAAATGCTTATTGCCACTGCAACAAGTCTAGTAGGTGCAGCCTTTTTTTTTTTTTTTTTTTTTGTCAGAAGTCTGCTAAGGCAGTTACAGTGATCAGAAAGGTGGTGCAGGCAAGACATCTGTCACTTCTGGTTTAAGATGGGTAATCATTTCAGGGCAGGTATGTGAACTGAAATAAAACCCAGGCATAGCTTTTGAATCAAAGAGTGTGCTAAGAGCTTAATCTGCTGTAGCAGTTTAGAGTGGCTGTGAGGCAGTCATTTTTGGACTGATGTGGGGTGGCTTCTGATAAATACTTAGGCATTAGATTAGTTTTAGTATTCAGTGCCGTAGTGCTTTGTTGCTGTCATGTCTATGTTTGATGAGGGGCTTTAATTTCCAAGAGACTGTGGAAATGATAGAGAAAATTGAACAACCAAAGAACGCAGAAGAAGAAAGGAAGTCTATTCATGAAAGTGGGTAATAACCATGTGGCAAAATGGGCAAGTAAGTGTTTCATGCTTTTGGGGAAAAGCTAGTCTTGCATACCATATAATTTGATAGCTCTGAAGCAGTGTGAATCTCTAGTGTTCAGTGCCAAAACACTTCTCTAGTTCTAGGTGAATTAAAATTTTAGAACTGTTGACATTTACACCTCTTAGTTTTGTAAAATGCTTAAGCAATATTGTCTGCTGGATGTGCTGTCATTACCATGTCATTAGAGCCCTTGCAGCTGTTCACAATAGGAGTGAATGCCTGCAGCGTGCATCTCGTCATTAGTCTCTCAGAATCTGAGAGTCTGTACAGTACAAAAAGCCATTTTAGACTATATAAATGGTTCTGAAGGTCTTCCCATTTTGGAAGAGAATTTTGATGTTATCCTGAAGAATCTCTTTCAACAAAAGAACCAGATGCTGCATCAGTATTTTGTGACTGTTTTCATTCCATTGACACATTTTGTCAGTCCTTCTATTGCAAGGCTCAGCTAATTATGCAGTGGGTTCTTTTTGTTTTTCTTTGGCTGTTGATTTCTTTTGCTATGAGTTCAGCAAAAGAATATACTTCCTTGTTGCAGTCTCCTTTCCCTTGCTGTTGGTTTCTGCATATTGTACTGACTAATCTGGGAGCTTCTGAAAAACTCACTAGCCTTGAGTGCTGTTCCTAGCCTGAGACTCAGTTTTGGAGGTAGATCTCATAGCTACATTCATCTTTCAGCATTATATACTTTAAGAATAACATTAAGAATAGCTTTGATTTAGTGGCTATTAATAAGTGAAAACTTCAGTTCTGCAAACCTAAATATAATCTGGGCAAAGCTTCATGAACTGTGGTTTCATATAGTGTTCAGGTAACTGCAGTTATGTAGTGTTCAGTGGACTGTAGCATCTGTCCTTGAGTATGCTTTTGGATGCATAAAATCTTATCCTCCGGTGGCAAAGTGCAAAGATCTAAATATATGCCTTATATGTGTTGAAAATGAAGGGTATGCAAATAGTCTAGTATCCATGGTTTAACTCTGGAGTTAAATGAGGAGCTAAATGAGTTCCTTGGATCCAAACCTCCAGAAGGAAGTTCTCTGCCTCCCTTCTCTGAAATGATTATGTATCAAATGAGCTGCTTTCAAAGGATCATAAGGAAGTAAGTTTGGCATTGCATACTTCTGAGTCAGTTGATGAAAATATCTAAGTTTTATGTAATATTAGGCATTAAGCCTTTGGAGTTCTGAAATGAGGCTAACGGAGAGCAAACGTTGCAAGAAGGAAAGCTGTTTGCCTATGGGTATACTTAATGAGAAGAGGTAATACTATTAAACAGACAACACTAATTCATGTTATGCTTATCTGTGCAGTAGATGCTATGTGCTTTTTTTTCTTTGCTTTTCTACGTCTGTAAATTAATGTGAAGGGATCTTGAAGTAGATACAGAAGCCTAAATCTGGGTAAAAACCTTGAAGCAGCCTTTCTTCTTCCTTCCCCAAACACGAAGATTCAAGTCTTCAGAAGTAATTTTATGTAACTGGCCTCACACGCTGTAAAAGGGCCTGTTTTTCAGGAAGTGCTAAACCACTTAGAAGTGGTCATAGTTTGGCTCCACAAAAATGAGTGCAACATCTAAATCACTTACTGTTTAGAAGAATGTTAAATAGAACTGCAGAAAGCCAGGAATTGTTTTTTGGAGTGTTCATACTATAACTTCCAAATGGTGCTGAGGTGGTTGGTTTCTGTGAGAGCTAGACTGTGGGAGGCCTTGCAGTCTCAGAAATGCTTTTCTAACTGCTGAGGAGACACAGGTTGTTAAAGAACCTTGTTCTGGAGTTCAGTTTGGTAGAAGAGATTGGGAAAGTAATGGAGTTACTGAATTTTTTTTTTTTTTTTTTTTTTTTTTTTTTTTTAGCAAAAAACAGTATTTTAGGCTGCATTTGTTTTAAGCTGATTTCATGGATAATTAATTAGTATCTTCAAGCTTATTAGTTTTATATTTGCACCTAGGTGAGGTTTGCTTTATCTTGTAACGTATTTACTCTCTTGCATAGTTGTAATATGGTATTCCAAGGAAGCATATTGTGCCACGTTTAGCATCCTTTGAAGGTGGGTGACTTAGATGGATAGTTAATGAATGAGTGAAGGACAACACCAAACTTGCAGTGTCCAGAAGTGTTGGGCTGGTAGGGACCTACACTTTAAGTGGTTTATACTGGTTGAAAGAGTTGCTGATTCATGAAGATACTCAGAGACTCAGGGGTTCTGTAAGTCACTGAGTAGGCTAATTTGACTTATTGTTCTATATGTGTAGCCTAAGGTCATAGAACTTGCCTTAAACAAATATGCTCATATAATATCTGCATCACTGTACTGTACTCCTAGCCATGAAAAAGGAGTTGGATTTTTTTTTGTTGGTTTTTAGTGATGAAAGAGAAAAATGACTGTGACATGAGCACAGGTGAGAGATTGCTTTAGTTTGAAGATCTGGCTCTAGTACTTTATCGTGTGCAGAATAAACTTCATTGTTACCCAGAGTTTGGTGCTATTCTGAAAATTCCTTATTTGTCTTTTTGTCCTTTAGGCATACCTCATCTTTCTCCAGAGGTCAGAAAGCTGCTTCACTTTTTTCCACCCAGCCATTCAGTTTGTACTGTTTCTCTCTCCACTCTGATTTGCAAAGCTGTATAAGACACACTGGTGGTTTGATTTACCTAATTACTTTTCTTCTTTCAACCTGAAGAAAATGAGTTGAAAAGCTACAGTTAAATCTGACAGACCTTTGAAGTCTGTAATCAAAATTCAAATACAAAGGTGTTTTTTTTAGGATTGTTAATTCATGTTAGAACTGTCTTTTGTTTTGTTTTTCTTCCCTGCTTTTCTTTACCCTAGTTTGAATAAAGCACAGGTTTTTCAGGTGGCACTTCTGACATTTTAATTGCAGCATGTTGGCTTGGGAAATGAAAAACAGTCTTTACGCAGTTATTCAAATTGCATGCAGTTTTAACTGTTATTTCTGGTAAAGTTAATAGGAAGTGCTGCCATAAAGGTCTCAACAGTGATACAGATGGGACTGTTTAATTATGGAGAAGAACAGTAAACTAACATTTTCATTCCTTATAGGGCTGAGGATATGCTTCTCTCCATAGTTAAAGCGTGTTAGTTAGGCTCCCATTGCCTACTCTCTTTTGTTGTTATTGACCTTACCCTTTTTCCACATTTCAGGTCAGCCAAAACAGCATTACCATGATGTCATCCCCATCTCCTGTCCAGCAAGCTCAAACACCCCAATCCATGCCTCCACCACCTCAGCCACAGCCATCTCCTCAACCAGGCCAACCAAATTCTCAGCCAAACTCAAATGTGAGGTGAGCTGGACTGTAACTTATGAAGCTTTTTAGAAGCATTTGACATACTTACACTGTTTCCATTGAATTTAATACATTTTAATGTTAACTTTGTGAGAGCATAGGTGGTATTATGCCAAATACACTCTGAGAGAATACCCCTATATAAGAAATCCTTCCCAAATCTACTGGTGGATCTCCAAAGTGCCATAGCAATGCTTACTAAAAGTGTATCTGTGTGCAGGCTGATTGTGCTTCCTTGTCAGACTCTGGCAGGTTTGTTTTTCTTCTTATTTTTCAGCTCTGGCCCAGCTCCCTCACCCAGCAGCTTTCTCCCCAGTCCTTCTCCACAGCCATCACAGAGCCCAGCAGCTGCACGAACACCTCAGAACTTTAGTGTCCCATCCCCAGGTCCTTTAAACACTCCAGGTGAATGTGAGATCTATATTGCATACTGTAGATTGGGGTGATTCTGATAACAGTTTTACCAGGAATTACTACAGCTATTATTTGTTGTGACATAAACATTAAACAGCTCTGCTGAGCAGCCAGCATTGCAAATAGTGGGCAAGTCATATCCATCATGGAGCTCTTCTCTATCCCAGTCGCAAAAAGCAATTTCTGTTTCTGTGAGTTAATGTGCTGACAGTGTTGTGTGCTCTGCAGTTTAGAAAGTGCAGGCTGAAGGAAAACTGCAGCAGGTTCTGTGTGCTGATGTAGCATTTAGTGTCCCAGAGTGAGGTAAAATGAGAATCTAGGAAAAGAGCATATGAAACTTTTGGACCTTTCCTTTTCAGAAAAGGAAAAAAAAAAAAAAAGTAATAAATGGGAATTGCTGCACTGTCCACAGAACATGTTATTTCTGCAAAAAGATTAGAGGATTGAATAAGTACTTAAGCTGTGGAGTGCATCGAGATGTGGATTTCTGTGTTTGACTTGAACTACAGTTTGAGAGTTGCCATGTTTCCGATCTATATTCTTTTATCAACCATGTAACATGCAGTCTTTACTTCTTGCCAGGAAACCCAAACTCTGTCATGAGTCCAGCCAGTTCTAGCCAGTCAGAGGAGCAACAGTATCTGGAGAAACTGAAACAGCTGTCAAAATACATCGAGCCACTCCGGAGGATGATCAATAAAATCGATAAAAATGAAGGTGAGTTTCATTTTCATGTATGTTCGTCAACTCTCTTTTCTAATGGAAGAAACAGTGCATTACCTTTTTATGATGGTTTCTATTCCAGGGATTAGAAATGGCAGTTAGCTTTTTTCCTCACGATTGTAACTATTTTACTAGGAAGAGTAGTATTTCTATCTGCAGGGAAGGTGTTCTCACAGTTAATGCTTGTCTCTTGGTATTTTTTCAGATAGAAAGAAGGACCTGAGTAAAATGAAAAGTCTTTTGGATATCCTGACTGACCCTTCAAAACGGTAACTTTCTCCTTTTGAGTGGTTCTGTGTTCCCCAGCTCTGGTGTTTAGCATCTGACCATGTCAGCATTGAAGTTCCCTGTGGGGCTCAGACAGCAGAAACAACTGAGCTGCAGTGACTGTTTTGTGATGATGAACTTTGTCATCTTCCGTAGATGCCCTCTGAAGACATTGCAGAAATGTGAAATTGCACTGGAGAAGCTGAAGAATGATATGGCTGTGGTATGTAATCCTTGCTTAACAAAATATAAGCAATCAATTCCAGAAAGTCTTACAATTTGATAAGTTTTTGTGTTTCTTGTTGCTTATGCTGCTATGAATTCAAGTGAGGTTGGACAATATAAGGAAACAGGAGAAAGCTGACAAGCTCTTCATATAAATCACCTTGTGTGCATCTTTTAATGGAGCTTTCACATTCTTGGGTTTTGTGCCAATATTTGAGTAATGCTTTCTGTGAACTTCTGCAGCTGATTTCAGGAGAAAGCTGCAGACTTATTTAATTTTACTGTGCCCAGCTTTGGGAATTCTTTGCGTTTCATGCATTGAAAGTTTAGTGCTATAAAGTTTTGCAGAAGGATGTTTTTATTTTTGGTGACGATTAAGAAAAAAAGGTGGGCCTTTTGTGTTTTAGCCTACTCCACCACCTCCCCCAGTGCCTCCCACCAAGCAGCAGTACTTGTGTCAGCCACTTCTGGATGCTGTCTTGGCCAACATCCGTTCACCAGTCTTCAACCATTCCCTTTACCGCACCTTTATGCCAGCTATGACTGCCATTCATGGTCCACCAATCACGTATGTATCATTAACTGACTGTCTTTAAATGCTCATTTTTTGAGGAAAAAATGTTTCTTAATTCCAACTGTCAAAAATTGGGGGTGGGTTTATGGCCAGGTGTGCGTTGTACCTTTTTATTCCTGTAAAATGTTTGGCAAATGAAGTGTTGGCATGACGTCACCTAGCTCTTTTGTGAACTGTATTGTACGTAGGGCCCCAGTTATCTCCTCTCGAAAACGAAAATATGAAGAGGATGACAGACAAACTATACCAAATGTATTACAAGGGGAAGTTGCAAGATTAAATCCTAAGTTCCTGGTGAACCTGGACCCCTCCCATTGCAGTAATAATGGCACAGTTCATCTCATATGCAAGCTAGGTAAGAAGAAACAAAATTGAATTTGGAAATAACTGCTGAGCCTGAGGTGTTTTGTTTTTTTTTCTTTTGTCTGTGTCTTGACTCTTGTCAACCTGTGACTTCTGCATGAAGTCTGTACTTATCAGTGTCACAGAGCAGCTTAATCATGATGTTCTGTACAGTCTTCTTTAGGGTACACATGGAAATTTCATTCATGGTGACCCATCCTTTACTCACACTGAGGCTGTAAATGTTAATCTCATTCAGCGTGTAGAAAATTACTTGTTGCTAGCAATGGTCTTGCTACCTGATACGTGAGACTAGTTCTTTTTCCAGCAACTCGGATAGAGTTGGAGAAATGGTGAGTTAATTTTTGGAAGGGTCTATCAATTGATACTGATCATGACTGGTAATTACATATGTTTGAAGAAGGAATTCAGACATCTTTGTAGTTCCTTCTCAGCTGAGTAAGCAGAAAGTGTTATAGTCTAAGAACTTATTTTCCAGATGGGAATCTGAGCAAAACAGATACTTTTTCACCCCCTTTGTTTGGGGAAATGTGAACTGTTCACGTCTAGAACAGAGGACACCTAATCCTCCAAAATGAGGTGTCTAGCTTAATGGAGGGTCAGATGATGGAATGATTGGTAGTGTGCAGAACTGCTTAAGAGAAAGATTTGTCTTTGCCAGGCCATCCTTCTAATAAACAAACTCCAAGCAACAAGATTTTTCCATTTTTGTTTTAAGGCAGTATACTTCTTGGTTCTTTCTTGAGGCTCAGAGGCTAGAAACTGAGCTGAATTGCATAGGAAAAATGTCCCTGCAGGAGGGGGGAAAAAAAAAAAAAAGGCTTTATTCTGATGGGGAATGTGCTTGCATTCTAGATGACAAGAATCTTCCAAATGTCCCACCACTACAGCTCAGCGTTCCAGCGGACTATCCAGATCAGAGCCCTTTGTGGATAAAAAACCCTAGACAGTATGGTATGAGGACTCTAGCATGTTATTTGGGGGCACGTGCATACAGTAGCATTGGGAAATGTGAGCACCTAATTATTTCAAAACCAATTACATTACCTTTTTTTTTCTTTCCAGCAGCCAATCCCTTCTTGCAGTCAGTGTATCGATACATGACTTCAAAACTATTGCAACTTCCAGACAAGCATTCAGTCACGGCACTCTTAAACACCTGGGCACAAAGTATTCGTCAAGCCTGCCTCTCTGCTGCATAACATGTCACTTTCTAAATCATGAAGCAAGAAATAAAGTCTCAAGAGCTGACCTTTTCCACGTACCATTGCTAAAGTCATGGGCATTTTGAGGAGGTTACTACAGAAGAAAGAAGCCTTATGTTTTTTTTTGTTTCTAGGTGTCAGGTTCAGTAGAGGACCTGGTTTTTGTTCTGGATTTCATGCTTTTTATCTTCTGCCTCTGTGGACTTGTGTCAGCATTTTCAAATATGCAGAATGTGTATATATGGTTCTCGAGACTGTATTAGGAGTTTTTATTGTCTTCTTAGAGAAGAAATTATTTGTGGACTTCAATCAGGGAGTCTCATTGATAAAAGAGGAAGCAGGGAGAGAAGGCCATAATTTGCTTCAAAAAGTTTGCTGAGTGCCAGTATTCCTTTCACAGTCTTTCACACTGTATGTTTTGTGACATGATACTCCCCCAGAAATAAAAAGGAAAAAAAACCCTGCAACTAGAATCTGCTTGCAAACTTGCTAGTGTTTGCAGGAATCTTTTGCCTATTAGCTTTGCCCAGGATTGGGATACATTACAGCCTTTTGGTGCATTCCTCACACATGTGAGATAAATCAGGATAGTTATATTCGTGGGGGGAAATGACTAAACAGAAGGGAAAAAAAAATATTTTACAGCTTATTTTTCATGTTACTTTGCATAAGTGAGTTTTGGTTAGCATGGACCACAGTTTTCTTGTTCCAAAAGTGTGGCAGTTAGAAGGAAGAGATAATAATGTGCACACAGGCTTCCCTCGTAAGTAAATGTGTGTGTAAAGGTGATGGTGAAGCTATAGTTTATAGCTCTAGCACCACAGATTTATCCAGCAGGCTTGTAGCCGTATCTTCTTTACTAATGGAAAAGAGTCAGTCTGAGGCATCTGACCTGCTTGGTGGAGCTGATGCAGTTTAGTGGCTACAATGGTGAGTTTTGTTTTGTTTTGCTTCCTTTTAAAGAGGACAAAAAGAAGTAAAAACCAACAAAAAATCACATAGCTCAGTAGCAGAGCTGACAGCTAATATTTTGTGCCTTGAGCAGTAAGGAGCACTCTAGTTGGTTGTCAGCTGCTGTATTGTTGAGCACTTCCAATGGAAAGACTTGCCACGAGTAATTATTTTAATTCATTGTTTTATTTTTCCCCGTTCCCATAATTTGTTTGCTCTTATTTTCCTAATGCAGAAACAAATTCAGTTTTCAGATGTCCCAGTTATATCCTGCTCTGTCTCCCTGTAGTGTGCAGCCAACCTTAAAGAGTAGCTGCACTCTCTCATAGTGCTGTCAAGAAATTGCGTTGACCTTTGTAAATCTGAGTGATGTCATCAGTTTTAGGATCTTTTTCGGTGTGGGTACTTAGTAACCACGGACTGAGGCAGCAGAATGCTATCAGTATTTTGTACATGAACAAATGCTTTCTCTGTTTGTTTCTATTTGTAATAAATTTATTATTATTCCTGTGTTGGATGCTAACATTATACTACTCTCCCCATGTTGATCCTCAGATACCAGTTCTGTTGCATCCCTTGGATGATGGGTACTTTGTTCTAGGGTAAGTGGAACCCCATGCACTTTGAGGGTTAGGAGAAGAAATCTAAATGGCTCTTTGTTTCAAGCAGCACCATCTTTATGCTCTTCATAGCAAAATAATTGAAAGACCTGGTCAGGAGATAAGTGATTATGTCTGCAAGAAAAGATGCAGCTTTTTAACCAGTACTGTTACATGGCTGCTGCTTTGGGCAAAAGAACCAGTGGCAACAATACAGTTCTCCTGCAGAGATATTTTTATCACAAAAGCTTTTATATGCTTATTTAACTGCATAACTGTCATAACTCACTGAGGATGGAAGTGGTGGTTTTTTTCTTCTGTACCGTTTCTTAAGCTTTGCTAGGGTCTAATTTTGAAACACTAATAGGATTTCTTAATTTATTTAAAAATATATCTGGAGATCGATCCAAACCACACTGTAAATGTCCTTCAGGTTTCCAGTACTTCCCTTGTGCTGTTGTGGCTTTCCTTCAAACAAGATGTAAGGAGGTGCTGGACTAATAGATCAGTGTGGTGTAGGCATTCTGGCATACTGCAGCATCTCAATTAAGAAATAAACTGAGAACAGAAAATGAATCGTGTTTGCAGCATGTCAAATTAATAGCTGGATATCAACATAGCTTCTGTTTGTTTTGGTGGGCAAATGATAATAAACCGTTTATAAATCTTGCTAATATAAAAGCATTATTCCCAAATTCTTGGAAAGATGCACCGAATTGGCAATAAATTTATGTGAACACAGAAAACGTGCATGAAAAATTCAGATTCCCATCTCTCAGAAATACACAGACATGTTGTGAATTCAAAAATATGGCAGTCTGATCCTCTCATTCCTTGAACAGATAGCATACAAAAACAGTCATAGTTGGCTTTTAATTGAAAGGAAATGATAACAGGAGCTGGGCCATATAAGTACAGCATTAAATGCTCACAGCAGTCAAGCAAGATGAACAATAAGTTTTGATGTTCAAGTACACTTTGAAGATGGCTTGCTGTTTTGGTTTTTTTTTTTTTTCCATTTCAGTGGTGACAAAATTGACTTCTCATGGGCAGCGGAGTAGCAATCAAACTGATTGCTAAATAAACGTTATTGTGATTGCCTGAAACCATTTCCTTTTAACTCAGTACCTTTAAGTTGAGAATTCTCATCCTACTGATGAGCTCCATTGGTTATCTGATGAACTGTCTTACCTGGCTTTTGGTTGGCACTGAAGTGGCTGGGTATAAACAGAGACAGCTTTGGAAATGAGCATAGTCTGTTTGCATGGATTCAGCTGAGGGAGTGACAGGGCATTATTCTGATTTTCAAAAGTTGTTATTCTGAAATGACTTTCCCTTAATTTTCTTTGAGCCAGGTGATCTCCCAAGGTTAAGCAGTCCTGCTTCTAAAGGAAGAATATGGAGGACAGAGACGAGTTCAATTCGTCCAAGAAAAAACTATTTTTTTTAATAGGATTTTTCAGACTAGAGTGAACTTCGTGGTAAACAACTCATTCTATTACGTAGGTGCAATTTCTGTTTTTCAGGTACTCACTGTTTCTAGGAGCATTCCTGATAGGCAGTTTTGGCAAGCATGTAACTCTGTATTACTGAATAAAAATGTTTGTACATGTATTTTTTTGTTGCTTTGCTAAGGAAACAAAGCAGTATTTGTGGTGTATCCCTAACGTAGTTTGGAGAACAAACTTAATGAATGCTATGCTTGAGGTATCTAAATGTGTGCAGGTTAGTTTGAAGGACAGAGTCCCCCAGATGCTCTACTCCAGCATGGAATAAGTAGAATCATAGGTCTAGATAACTTATTAAGTCCATACCACCCCTTTGAGTTCTGCATCATGCAGCCAAATATCCCTCATGTCTCTAGACTAGATTGCACTGCAGAGACCAATGACTTTGTGTTCTCAGTGTGATGGCTCATTCTTCCCACCGTGGAAGAAAGTCACGCTCACTCGAACGCATAAGAAGACTTTTATAAAAATAAAACTTACATTAACTGTTCCACACAACTTCACAGTTGTTTATAGAAACTCAGTTGAATTTGATATTAAAAATATTAAGAGATCTGGTAACGCAAAACACTTTACTCATTGTATATCCTAGGATCATTATCCTTTGCATGTTAATTTTTAGAAATGTAATAAGAGAAGGAAGTTAGTGTTCATGTGGTTTCTGTCCTTCAAAGAAGAAAGTCATTATTACAGCATACAGAAAATAGCTACATAGGATAATGAATGTGCAACCCACTGGCCCAACGTGAAACCAGGATGCAATGAAGAACAGCATTAGCAAGGAAACAAGAGTCCTGTAGCTAGCCAGAAACCTCAGACTGATTCTTGGTCCCCAGTTCTGGTTGGTTCTGTCCTTCAGCACAGGGCTAGACCTGATTTTCTGTACGAGGTGAGGGTTTGTAAGATGGTAGCGACAAAATCTGCCAACAAAATCTTCCCTGGAGCAAAGCACATCCATCCGATCAGCAAACTGAAGTAAGAAAAATTTAAACGTCAGTATTCTACTGCAGCTAATGGTATAAGGTAAGCATCACTTATTTTACAGTTTTCTTCATTGGTAGCATGAGGTTATAAGGGGAAAGTGTTACAAGAAATGTTAAGAATGTATCAGATACACTTAAAGTAATTGTATTTAACTGTGGACTTCCCTTGTGTCTATAGAAAGAAAGACTTGCCTTTTCCAGTTTTAGATTATTTATTCTGAATTATAGTATGCTCAAACATAAAGATACATTTAAAGTATTCTGAGTGTTTTGTGTAGGGAAAGCAAAATTAGAGGTAAAACTAGCAGGCTTAATGCTGTTAGGAGATACTTATGCACACATCCACTGTTAGTATATACCACTGCACACCCACATTAAAGAAGAGAATGCAAGAACAAATCAAGCATCACAGATGTGTAGATGTAATAAAGAACAGGAATTTGCAGTGAAAAACTGCTGTACTCACCCTTTCATTAAGTGCTGAGGATAAACGATAGAGGAGGCGGACAAGAGTGGCATTCTCATAACTGCGTATGGGCTGAAGCTCAGCATCCCCTTGATACTGTACATCAAACCTACGTAAGCCATTTATCATCTAGAAATGAAGAAACAAACCCTGTATCTTGCAGCTCCCACCTGAAATGCCTTTATACAGGCAGCTTGCTTAGCCCCAGGAAAACAGCATATCCTGAGATGTAGGACAGCTTGTTTTCTCAAGAACAGTCTTGGGCAGCAGTATGGAATCGTGCTCCTCTCACCTGGTACCGGCCAAGGGGTGTAAGAATGAGGCCATCTTCACTTTCAATGCAGTCTGGAAGCTGTTTTTTTCCATTCTCATCTTGAGCTGTCCCACACTTCATCATCATCTGGGTCAGCTGTGCTTCATTCAGCTGTTGAAGAACAACACTGTGCTAAAGTACATTTTTAGAAGAAAGATCTATTTCATCTGCCTTTCCTTTCACAAACTCCTTAGCAGTGGATGCCTTTGACAAACAGCACAAGTACCAAGAAATCCTTTAAAAGCACCTCTGAGAAATTAAAAGGAGATTAAGTCCTGAGATTTCTGTATTTATCAAATGCCAGAGAAGTGCTGTGTTTGATACCCCCTTTCTCCAGGAGAGGACCAAAACAGCTGTCTTTTCAATTAGTTCTGAGTGTATGCAGCAAACTGAGCTTAATCTGTTTGAAGTTTAACTGAAGAGACAGTATCGAGTGCATCCCTTTATGCAGAGCTGCAGCTGTATGTTGTATTTCTTGTTCTTCTCTACATTTAGAAGATACAGGACTGGTTTTCAAGTCTAGGCTGGGCACTGTCTCTGTAAATGTGAGAGTAGATACAGCTTAAGCCTTAAGTTTCATAAACTAAAGAAGAGTCCAATAAAATGGTTATGTAAAGTGGTCTTGATCATTAGAAATTCAATTCTATTTATACTGAAATGCATTTTGAAGTATTTAGGTGAAGTCAAGCCTAATATGGTATTTAGAAGTTTTCTGGCAGGGTCACGGGATGGCTTTGTGACTCCAAGAAAAGTAAAAGAGCGATTTGTGTATTTGAGAAATCCTGACTCTTGTTCACGCTGCCTCACTGGAACTCATTAAAGAGGTGTTGCATACCTTAAAGATTTGACACAAGTATTCCAGTGCCTTTTCTAAATATTCATCTGTTTTTTTGATGCTGTCTTGTCCAATTTCATCAAGGTCATTGCCTGTGCCATTCATCTCAGATGGTGTAAACTTAAACCACGAGAAGAAGGAATGGCTAGCTGTTGTCTCTGCAGAATGGTCTGATATGGATTTTGCTGTCTGCTGTGCCTGGCAGATCAGCTGAGCCAGTTTTAACACCTGAAACAAACACAGTAATTAAATATAGGCTGTACATCAATACATGGACAAAACTGTGCCTTCATACCTGACAGAGGAAGCAAACTTGCTCACTTTGCTCATAGGAACTTGTACTAGGTCTGTTAGTTGCGTTTCAATGAGGTGAACATAAGTTCTTTGCAGCTGAAGTATTTAATAAATGCTTGTTTGTTTGTTTTTTTCCATCTTTTTTTCTTTTTTTTCCTTCCTCCTGCTAGTGTTATCTGACTAGCTGATGGATACTGCTCAATATAATGAATCAGAAATTCACAGTAAACATTTGGAAAGAAAAACTATTAATCCCTTACATTATCATCTTATTTACCAAAGTGCAAAGTAGATTTTTACAGCTGTGCCAAGTGAAGTTTTCTACTCTTAACTTCTCATAACATGGATGCTATGGATGCTCAGAATTAAGAGAACGCTTGTCAAAATCAAAAGATGAGATGAGATGCCTGTTGCTTACCAAGTTCCTGACTTCTGTGCCAAACATCTGTTTGTACTGGAAGTCCTGTCCTTCCAGGCTGTAAACATGACTCTTCACCTTAAAGGAGGCATCTGTAATAGTTGGAGGCCACGATGAGAGGAAGCTTCCACCAAGCGTGGGAGTCATAAAAAGTCGGTGTTGACGATGAGGAATAACGAGTTCAGGCTCCAAAAATAACTGTTCTCCTAGAGTTCGAGAGCAGTGAAGAAGGTTACACATAATCTTTCAGGTTTTGCCTGAACAAAGTCTAGCTGCAAAGCATCTTAAGGCAGTTGGGTTCGGGTATTTTACATTTTCTTAAATCAGAACATATTTAAATGCCCAGTGTACAGACAGCATTTTAAGCCTGTAATTAGTTTTCAGCAAAGGCATTGGAAAATCACAACATTTAAAGACTTGAATACTTGTTAAATCTTGCCTCTCCTGAATTTCCTGTTTCCTAGTTATCCTTATGTGAAAATAACTAGCTGCCTAGTTCTATTGTTAAGCATAAGCACACTTACTTAGGAATATAAGTTCTAATCCTGAGCTAAATAGCCACGTAAGACCACTGAAAGAAATACTAACTTTACTGTAAGCACCCAATGTTGTGTTCTTTGTTCTGCAGGGAAAATGTGTGGAATGAAATGTGACGGTGACTGTAGGCATACTGAACCAATATTACAAACAAATGTGAAGACACGCAGATATCCGATGGTAAAGTAGCACACAAAATAGGACAGTATAGCTATACAGTAATTCTGAGGTAGGTTGGTACCTATTGAGAAGAAAGAATGAGACAGGACAGCATAAGATGTCAAAATATCCATTTACCTTTCAGGATCATTTCAGCTAGGTTGGGCTGAGCAAAGACCTTGGCTACTCGGAACACCATGAGAGCGTTTTTTGGGCTGACCAAGTCTGTTCGAAGAGTTCTGTTCAAAAATCCTACAAACAGCTTGGTGTACATCAGCAGGTTTTCTTGAACGAAGGAAGCCCTGTAAGGAGTGAGTACAGGATTTGTGAGTACAGCTACTTAAGTAATTATTTGTCAGCTAGGAATTCACTAAGGGAACGTTCTTGTACTACCATCTCTGGAAAGATTTATCTCTTTGCACTGAGACAAAAAGAATACTCTCAAACAAAAGGTTGTAAGAAATAATTTCTGATCTTATGCAGGAAGCTAATTCACGTTAGGGGATACCTTGAGATGTGTTTCAGCTGCTTTCCTGCTTACCATTTCTCTGACACGCTGCGAGGCAGGAGCTCTGCAGTCTGAGGTGGCTTTTCAGGAGCGTATCTCCAAGGCTGTAAGTAACTTAACCACATCTCAAGAACCTAAGCAAAAACCACACACAAAAAAAAAACCAAAAAACAGTGAAGTCTTAATTTATTTTTCAACTCTTAATTACTTTAAATCACAATCTGTTACTTTTCCTGCTTGTAGAAAGTAATGTTTGCAGGATCCTGCTATCATAAATGCTGTATAACTTCTGTTTATGGTACATTGTATTAGATAAGAAATAATGCCTTGTATCTGTTATAAGAGTAACTACTCTTTTCAAGCAGACACCACTTTCAGTGTCAGAAAAGGCCTCTGTCAAAAATCTGTCTTTTTTCTTTTTAAATACCTCTAACTGGTAGTCTTTCCCTAACATCAAGCGTATGTGTTATAAAAAGATTTCACTGCCTTAAGAAAAAAACAAAACAACTAAGTGAATGGTGCTAAGCAGTAGTAATTAAGTAGCAATTCTGTTGAGTACATTCTCAGCTAAGCAGGTACGTACCGCTCTGAAAGAGGCATCCAGTGGCCAGTGACCAAAGCAGTGCTGCAGAAAGATGTAAAGTTTCTGCTGGACAAACCGAGGAATCACAACCCTGTATGGGGATTTGGACACAGTCAAACGTATAAACCAGCACTAGGTCTTAAAACTTAATCTTAAAACCCAATCCACTTCCAGAAAGGCAAATACAGAACAGACTGACGCAAACTTTTTGTTTTCCTTAACATAAGCTACCAGCCATTTAGTTTCAACTTAAATACATGTGTAAAACTCTCCATAACCTTAGCTGGAAGCCTCTGGTAGCATTTTCTTTTTTTTTTTTTAAATGGTACCAAAACAAGACTAGCTTAGCAGGCAAGACATCTGCGTTCTGAAGTTGATTTTGTATCTAATAAGTATGAGAAATATTTTCCATAAGCTCTCACATTACATACTCCCATGCTTTGAGTACTCCTCAATGTAGCTATCAAAACATCTCATGGAAAACACAGTTTGTCAGGCAGAAAATCTGTTTGTTCCAGAGACAGACTGCTCATGCAGCTACCTACCTTTTGAACTCTTCTAGTGGGCTGGCAGTGTGGGAATGGGCTGAAGGGGAGAGAGGCTCTGGTTTCAGGCTGTTACTGAAAGTGTGCAGATGTTTCACAAGCAGTCTTACCACCAGCACGTGCTCTTCAGTGGGTTTAAATGATTCCTACATTTAAGCAAAAGATATGAAGGGAGTAAGCATTACATGCTAACTCTCCAGGAGATCATTCACAAAAGTGGTATTTTCAGAACAGAAACTGAAACACAACTGCTCTCTTTTAGGTTTTTCACTGTAGTTTGGTGCCAGGTAACCTTACACAGACATGCTCCCCAGGACAAACTGCATCAGCCTTCTGCCATCACCATTTCACTAATAAATAAGAGTGCGTTTTTGATAATGTGATTGTAAGAAAAAGCATCTGCAGTATTCTAAGGCATTGAATTTCACAGTAGCACTCTCTACGGGTGAGCATAACAGAACAGAATCTGTGTAGATTTCATCCTATCCCTGCCTGAAGGAAGGGTGTTCAGCCTTTCGCTATGGCTGTAAGTTCACTGCTGTGAACCACACAAAAGATCTTTTGTTACACTCTTGGCTGAGTTTCCTTAGAGTTCTCCTCACTCTGCTGGTACTCATCTGTCCTATAAGGATAGAAAGTTACAGTAGGAATATATACTGCTTCAAGTCCTGCATGATCCTTATTACAGGTAAAAGTAGCCCAGGTAGGAATAGCACAAGGAGTGATAGTGAGCCACAGTGACACTGCTAATAAATGAGCAAGTTATATGACACAGCAGGGAGATGAGCGTGGTAAAAAAAGGAACTAGTTCTCCTGGGCCCAACACCAGAGCTGGGCTGCTGCACAGTCTGGAGACAAAGCCTTAACTCCTTTGCTGCTGTAATCTGCTTTAGGAACAGAGAACTAACCTCAATCCGCTACTGAAGGTGAAGTTTAAGATACCGTTTGTATTCTAAGTCTCACAGCTTTCAAATTTCTAGAAAGAGTGCACATGAAACTAAGTTTACAGCTGCAAATAGAACGGAAGAGGCTGGAAAAGTGTATTAGTAGCTGCAAGACATTTCCAGAATGCCATAATGAAGCTATGCTGAGGTAAGATTTCTGAGTGATTTCTGAATGTGACTCTAGGGGACTGACTGGTATTACATATAAAAAGCCTCTGCTTCTTGACTGCTCTAGCTATGTACGTACATAGATATATGCAATAGATACTGTGTGTGTCCAGGTCCTTTTGTCTGTGATGCCTGAGCTAACAGGTGTTCCCTTAAGTTTCTTATTGTGTCAAAAGTTTTTCTTAAGGTTTTCTTACATGTTAAAGGTGACTCCAGAAGAACCAAGGCTTGACAGATCTCTTAGTATTGTACAGACAGATCTGCTCCACTAGAGGAACCTCAGACAACCTATTACCAGTTCTCCTGAAGGTCCTGCTTGTGTTCTTGACAGTCCCTAATAAGTAAGCATGTTTTCTGGAGTCCTAAGGAGTTTAGATAAAGATGTCCAGAACTAATCAAAGCCACTTAGGTTCCTGCTGTGGGCCAAGAGGTGTCATTCTAGGCAGCACGTGAAAGCACCTTTGGAACCTGCAGAAATACCATTTCAGTACATCAGGTCACAACAGCTTTTCCATTTAAGAGCTCTTATTCTCCTAGTCCAGATCAGCAACACAATGAACATTACTGTTTTAAAGGTATTTTTCCTCATAACCGTTGGTGGTTTTTTTCCCCCCAAACCCTAGGTTACAGGATGTGTGCATGAAAAAAATGTTCTTTTCTTACCACAGTAATTAGATAAGTAGAAAAAAAAAACAAAGAAAAAAAAAGCAGTGGTAGCCAAGCAGTAGTTCCTATTTTCGTTTTTAAGCAGCATCTTGAGATGTTGCACAAAAGTAAGATTTCAAAGCAGGAAAATTCCATCTATTACTAAAGAGCTTTATACTGTACTAAGCTTTATACTGCATGTGCTTAGCCCTCCCCTTTCCCAGAATGAAAACCCAGTGAATAAAGGGCTGGAGCAAGGAAAGAAGAATCAGCAATCTGTTCCAGCAGGAATGTTCTTGCATGCACATTTCCTGAACAATCTGCAAGTGTACCATTTGTGTCATTTTGCAAAGCAGGACAATCAACTTCACACTGCCACTACAAATTTAGCACTATCCCATGGCATTTCCCTGGCTGAGAAAACAAACAAAACCCACCCAAACAAACTAGGCATCGACTGCTTTCATTTTGGATTACAGCCATGCAAATTCTGATCTTCTTTTCCGTCAGAGTTTGCATAGACTTTTAGTTTTTGAGAGGCAGAAGTCTGCAATCAGTGAGGCCAGTATAGATGCCAGAAGTTAGCACAGCTGATAACAAGTGTCCTCCTACAATGCATTACAAGAATGCATTCTAAACATGGAGTTCCAATTAGTCCTCGTACACACTAAACTTCCAATGCTTTCTCCATGACCTTTGCTAGTATTTCTCACTATCTGCTCTTACTAAAAATTAATTATACCTCACTATTTTGTACTCGAGTTATTAAACCATGAGGTAGCTGTACAGCAGCTTCTTCTATGAGCACCAGTACACTTTGCAGATTATAAGATGGAACAAGATTTTTAAAAAGGAAACAATGAAAAAGATGGTAATACTTGGTATGCGTGGAGGGCCTGGTAGCTGGATTGGGCAGGACTACCGTGGTGTTTACTGGAGATACTGAGTCGGTAGTGGAGAACCTCCAGCTGAGACAACAGAAACAAAAAAGGAAGGGGTGAGGGGAAAAAGGAGAGAAGAGAGCAAGAGAAAAAAAAAGTGAGAATGAGCCCGAGGAAGAAGGGTGTGGGGAAAAAATGAACATCACAAATACAGTCAGGGACAACATATCACAATAACAACTGCAGCCACAGTATCCTCTTCTTCGTGTTAGCCAGCAGCATGGTTCCGCAGTGTTTCACAGCCTTTACCAACTTGCAGATACAAGTGGGAGAAGTGTGGCTGCGGGCTGTTCTTTTTGCTGTCCTCAGATCAAGCAGCAGTACAGGAAAAGGAGCTTTTCCCAAATAAACTATGGAACTACATCGGGTCCATAAGAACAACTGATCCAAAACCCCCAGTTCAGCAACAGGGCTTCACAGTGTTGGGTTATTTTTCTTTCCCAATAGTTAATAAATGTTCATTTTTCTGCATGCTTTTTTATACTAATTGAAAGTAACTAATTTTTTTCCTGCAGTGCTGGAGAAGCAGGATTTGTGTAATAGGAAGATACTCAAATTCATACTTTCTTCTTCCTCCCAAAGAGGAAGAAGGGGAAGAGGCTGGCTTTTGATCACACTAACGTTGATCATGAGTCACCTTTCTTGTACTTAAAGGCCATCTGGTAGCTTTGCAGGTCTTGTGAACTTCCTCAGAAGAGGATATTGCTTTTACTGTTTGGGAAACATCGAACACACACAAAAGCAAAAGGAGCTCTAACACACAGTGTTATGCTCATGCAAATGGCAGCTTGCCTTAACACTGAAATCCCTGCAAGCCTCCACCAGTTCCCTTCTTGGATGAATATCTATTTTTTGACAGTGTGATGGTGAAAAGGATACTGTGGCAGACAGTGACACACATGTATGAAATTAATGAATAAACATGAAACAATGTACACTACACTGATCCCAGCAACTGTTGTCAGGCATCTGAACTAACTCTCCCGATCACACCTCTGCTCCCTTTGATCAGTCCTCACTCAATCTTCTCTGGGGCCAGTTTGGTATCTTTTGGTTTTATATTCTTCTTGGAGTGGTATAATTGTTACTGCAGGTTCCTCAACATCTCAAGCACATCATCTGCTGCAGAATCAGTAACAAGAGCCTGTCATCTAACAGGTGTTCGCATGCAGTGCTGGGTCTGTGGCACCTGGCACTGGAAGGTCAGGAAGCATTGCGTAAAGAATCAACAACTTTTTAGTAAGAGTTCATTGTGATCACAGCAGGAGGGAATAGGAAAAGAAATGCTGCATGCTTGGGCTCTGGATCATCTGAGGAGAAAGTGAATGGAGAATGTAAAAGAACAAGGAAACAGCTGAATTAACAGAGTGCAGAGAAACTCAGCAGAACGAACAGTGACCACGCAGGTTTGAACCAGACCCAGGATGAATTCAAAACAGTACAGCAGGAAAAGTACCTTCTCAAAATAACTTTCCTTACTACTAATTCTTGGCTAAATGGCATCAAGTGAATGTGCCTAACTAGTAATCGTTTTGTAAATAAGGTATAGAGTGATCTTGGATTTCCAGTCAAACCCTTTAACCCAAAGGTTAAAACAAACTTCTGCATATTCTGCTTCCTCATTTGAGGAACTATTAAGCAGATTATTAAGCTTCATATACTGATTTCAGGAGGATATTTTAAGCAACAGTGACTTTGTACAGATCTGTCCCCAACTCAGATGGAACCTCTCCTCAGTCCTCCATCCATTTTTGGATATCACAGGAAATTCCTGTCCCTTTCTCAGGCATTAAAAAAACCTGTCTTTGCATGTCCATGATTGCTTCTCATAAAGGATGAGGGTATCAGGCAGCAGTGGCCTCAAATTGCAACTTAACACACCTCACAGAGGAGCACGTGGTGATGATTTTTCAGAAACTAAGCTTCTCTTAGGCCTTATTCTACATCAGAGTTCCTGCCTAAATTGTCTCTCTCATTAAGAAAGCATCTGGAACACAGAGAGCAAACAGAGGAGAGAAGTTTAGCAGTCATCACTTCTGGCTTAAGCACAGCACTTGATGCACGAAGACCAGACAGACAGACAGACAAGCAAGGCACTGGTGCACAGCCGTACTGCTGGGATTCTCAAGTGTAAATGCTTCAGTATTAATAAGAGCTTGAAGTTTGACTGCAGTATTAAGATTAAAATTAGAGAACCCAGCAGCTCTTCCCCAACAAAACATACACGTTTGTTATTTTGCAGCCTGCTGAAGCTAAGGGGGAGAATTTCTGTTAATCAGCTCTCGTTACTCCTTCAAACAAGAATAAATCTTGAGTAGTTTTTGTGCTTTTCTCCCCTCCTACAGAAATCCCACTAAACTCAGAAAGAGTTTTAAGGATCAACATATTCTCCTTAAAGTTCCTTTTGCATTTATAGTGCCTCTGATCTTATCCTCCCTTACGTACTTAGTTATTACATACAATAGTTTTACTGGGCAGGCCATCACAAACTCCTTAAAACAGTACATGAAATGGGCAAGAACTTGTTCTAAACTTGTAGCCACAAAGTGCTTTATGGTGAAAAATCTATTTTGGAATACAAAACAACAAAATGGTTTATGCACTTAGAACTGAAAGACAATTGAGTAATATTTCTCTTTTGAATTTGTCTTTATCCTAAAAGGTGGATGAAGAATTCTGAAATTTCTCATGGTTAACAGTAACACTGAATGGCTGTTCCTCCTGGAAATCTATTTTCTTTTATTTTAGCAGTTATTTCACCCCAGTGCAATTTAACCTGATTTCACAGTGGCATCTTTCCCATCACTTAGCACTCTGATTCTCAGATGATGGTTGTGACCATCCGAAAATAAAACAAAAAAGAAACACCACTGCTTCTGCAGTGCAGCCAAATCTGGATGACACACTTACAACGTTTTCCATAACCGGAGAGTAGCAGTTTGGACACACTCATCTAGATACTTAGATTAGTTTTCTTTCCATCAGAACAGCATACCAAAAAAATTCAGTACAGAAGATTTACTCCAAGATAAATCAAACCTCAGATGATGTACATGAGCAAAATACAATCTATTACCTTGACATGAGGGGACTGCATTTTCTGATACATTTCCAGTGAATAATGATGAAGCCACATTTCAACAAAGATCTGCAAAAACAAACATTTTCTCAGCTAGGGGAGCAACTATTCCAGCATTTGTCAGTTGCAATCTAGGTAATGAAGACCACAGTAGGTCATTTGGAAACCAAGCTGTCCTTGTAAATAGGCATGCAGACTTTCAGGAATGTTTCAGGTTATCATCCAATCAACATAAATGAGTGTTGGTGCACTGTTGCACCTGCTAAATAAACATTAGTAATTGAGCTCAGTGACGTGATAGGAACTTGTTTCAGAACAACTGTTAAATCTAGATTCTCCTTTCCCTTCCCTGATGGTGAGGAGAAGCAACTTTTCTGCATTTAACCTTTGCTTAAAGCACAGAGCTGATGTAACATTTTTATATATATACGTACATACAGAAAAGAACCAGATTTAGAAACTTCTCAGGGAAAAAATTCCTCAGTTAGCAACAAGAAACGTGCTGGGTCTTTTTTCCCCCCTTCCCCTAAATCCAACCTACCTGAAGCAGTGTTTCTGATCTCCATATCTCCTGGGAAGCTGGGTCAGCATTCACAGAAGGCTGATGGGCGATGTGCCGTTTCAGCAGGCTGGTGTGATGCATGCCATAGGAAGTGAAAGGCACGGCGGGAGACCTTTGAAGATGAACAGAAATGCTGAAGTCATTAAGCCTCAGAACAGGGAAACGTATCACTGCTTTTGATCACTGGTTTCTCAACTGAAAAACCAGTTGAAGAAGGAAAACTGCACAGCTGATAGCACATTTTTAAATTCTGAGTTATGCTGTAATTACAAGTCATTGTAATTTAAATTAAAATCCAACACCACATTATTATTCACACTGCATCCAGCCAGCTTGACACAGCCCCTGTTATATTCAGTAATGCTGTCTTTAAAAACAACATTCTCCTATTACTGTTTTCTCTTTTCCATTCATATTCATGAAATGTATTCAAAATGCAATTATAAAGGGTAGCACTGCTCTTTGTTTTCTACATTAATGTAAAACTGCTAATAGGACAGCACTCAAAACGCAGTGATCTCGTTATATAGGTTCTGATGCATGTACCTTCCTGTTCAAGGTGAAGCTACTTTTCAGACTTACAGTTTTACCACAGAGGTTTCATTTAAGTGAATATTTATTAATTTTATATCTCTTAATTATGTAACAAGTACGTAGCGATGATAGAGAGTCTCTTCCTGACAGAGATTTATTCCCAACAAGCCACATTCTTTATGCAGTACTCTCACAATGTGCCACTGGCTCTGCACTCATTACCTGGGAGTTGGAGAAGGGATGGCTCCCCCAGGGTTTGAAGAAGGTGGAGGAAGGACACTTCCTTCTGTGGGTAGGAAACACTTCAGATACGTGTCCACCAAGATGAAATAAGCACTGTTGGAAGGGCTGATATGATGGGTGATGGATGAGTTCTGAAACAAACAGCAGGTAGAATAACTAGTTGTGTGGGAACTGCTGCAGTGAATGTAATTAAGCATGAGAAGAGCATCCCACTTCATGGCAGCCCCTGAGAAGGCTCTTAAAGCACTGCTACAAAAGACTCACACTATTTAAAATGGTGAAAGGTACTTACCTTCTGTGTAATCAAACTAATTGCAAAATAAAACATGTAATATTCAAATGGATCTGGAATAACAGTCAAGGATCAAATAATAGGAAAAAACAACAGGTACATCTGTTAAGATAGCTGGGGATGATGACTGGACATTGCATTTCTCTTTTGTCACAGGTAAGTAATTTGCTAGAGAGTTTAACAGCAAATTCAGGTCTGCCTTCTTGCTTTCCAATTGACGAAACAAAACCAGTAAGTCAGAGGAATGCAAACAACATCTTGCTACACACAGAGAAAGCCTGTCTCAAACTGAAACCCATACAGGCACAGCTAAATGGCTTCCAACAAACAAAAAAGCAAAGCAAACAAATAAAAAGTAAAAAGCAGGAAATCTAACAAGCCTTTTGGCTTATTCTGACTCTTATATCTAACTGCTGAAAGGATACTCAGTGCCAAATTCAAACCTGAACCACCAGATGAAGGAAATTGGACTTTGTTGTGGTACAAAGAGCATTCTGGTAGGACCTGCTCTTGTATTGATGCTTTCACAGGACCCTGAAAGAGAGAGGAATGGAATGTCAATTGGCATAATTACAGTGAATCTTTTCAGATTGTGAAACCGCTGCCTTACAGGATTCTGGGAACATATCAAAGTTCAGCTCAGTGGGATTTCACTGCATTGCAGCTGTTACTTGTGCAAATCCACTCACTTTAGGTAACTGCCAGCTTCTTCACAGAAAAATGAGTATTTCAATGCAAGAAAAAAAATATTCATTAAGACTTTTTCCAGTTGGAGCTGGAGCAGCAGTACACTGCTGTCTATCTGATAGCTTTGTTAGGGAAACTGAGCTGTGGAGTGGCAATTACTGTATAATTAATGATTCCTTTACTTAAAGACTATGGAAGTACTGAGATCTCTAGGTAATCAGTGGTAAGAATAGAAGAAATATAGTGGAACAACTTGGCAGATAAACATTTCTGTATAGCTGTGAAATATTATACTTCATCTCCAGGACAGTAGTAGGCCTTCAAACACATGGGCTCAAAGCAGTGCCTGAGAAAGCACTGCTCCCTGACGAGCATGGAAAACTGTTTTCCACCCTGCAACTACTGGTAACCACTATGAAGTGCACCATTTTCTCTGGTGACACAACAAGAATCAAAATGCAACGTTGTTGGTTTAGCAGAACACATATCTAGCTGATCATAGCCACCATCTCCTATAAATTCATGGCTGGGAATTCTCCTCTGCAGCCATTTAATGAGACACATATGTTGTAACATGACCTAGGTTGAACCTTGTGTATGAAATGTGTGTGATGTTCCAACAGCTGCAACACCTACTTCTTATAAATGTTTCAGTTACTCACTGGAAGATAGGAGACTGGGAAGTCATATCTGTACTCTTCTGCTTGGAGCTTGTAAACCAGTTTCATCATTGGACCACTGCAAACCAGCATTGAAAAAAAAAAAAACATGGTAAGCATTCTTTTTTGTCTCTGTTCTGCAATTACACGTTTGCACTAATGTAAAAAAGTCAGTTATTCATGGTGCTTTTTACTGTACTGAAATGCACGAGCTTACCTGGGATCCAGGAAATCCAAAGCCACAGAATACTCAGTAGGATTTGTTCTTCCTTGCAAACAGCGAAGATTCCAGCCCACGATGATGCCATCCAGGCTACCAAAAATGCTCTCCACCAACCACGGGAAGATGTCATGTAGTTCCTGCCAGAACAGACACAAGAAGTGATCATTCACGGTTCTGTGCTCAATCAATCTCTATTGCAGGCTTCAGAACTTTCTGCCAGCTGTTAACAGCACACAGTTAGTTATTACTGCTGTCAGATTATTAATGTCTGGGCAGAACTTCCACCCAAAATAATTTATTACATTATGGCAATTACAGGAAATGTATCCTCATTTCTGTTCCAACTGGAGCTGCCACAACGCCGATCAGCAGAACATCACTCTGGACGCTAGTTCTCCTTATGAATGCAGGTTAAAAGGTATAAACAAAGTGCAGACAACTGAAACAGCCCTTTGGTGGCTTGTAGCTTAGTGGGTAGGGATGGTGGTAGGAGGATGGTTGGACTAGATGATCTTGTAGGTCCTTTCCAACCTAATGTACCTATGAATCCATTCTATGAATCTATGAAATGTTTGTTCAACATTTGGGAAGCAGCAGACACCCAAAGTTTCACCCAAGATCCCCAGAAGGAAAGTCTTTTATGGTGAGTGTGGTGAGGCACTGGCACAGCCTGCCCAGTTATGTGGTTGATGCCCCATCCCTGGAGACTTCCAAGGTGAGGCTGGATAAGGCCCAGGGCAACCCGATCTAGCTGTGGTGTCCCTGTTTGCTGCAGAGGAGCTAGACTAGGTGGCCCTCAGAGGTCCCTTCCATCTCTAAGGGCTCTGTGATTCTAACTCTTAGAGCAATAAGAACAAAGATAACTGTAACCCAGAGAGAGCCCCACGACCAGAGATCCTCCCGGGCAGCCCGCAGCCGCTCACCTTGGCAGGAAACTCCTCAATCACCGTTTCCAGATCGTGGCACCTCTGAGCAAACGGCTTGTTGACACAGTCCGCCTTCAGCGTGGCCTGCGAACGAGCGACAAGAAGGACAACGCTGAGCGCAGCCACGGCACCGAGCCCCGCTACCCCGCTCCCTGCCGGCGCTACTGAAGCAACACCACCGCTCCGATAAGGAAAGGAGCCTGAGCTCAGCGCCGATAAGCTCGCCCGGCCCCCAGCCCCACCACACGCACCAGCAGGAAGCTGGGCTGCTGCAGGTACGGCGCGGCCATGGCCCCGCCAGGCCTCCCGCCGCCCGCCTCGCAGCGCGGCCCGGCGCGCAGCGATGACGTCACATCACCCCCCCCCTTGTTGCTATGGCAACGCGCTGTTCTAATGGATGGCCTTAAAAAAGAAAACAAACAAAAAAAAAACAAAGTAGTAGACTGTGATTACTAGAGCACCACTAACGCTAGCTAGCTAGCTGCTACTTTTTTTCCTTTTTCTATTTTTTCTTTTTTTTCTATTTTTTTTCTTTTTTTTTTTCTTTTTTTTTTCTTTTTTAATGGGAGTTTTGCAGAAATTTCAGCGGTAACGCTCAGAGAGGAAATTTCAGCCCAAGGCCTGGAAAGTAACAACGATTCGTACGGCACGCTGAACTCAGCTGTGCAGTTAGTGCCAGAACGCTAAGCACGGTTACAGAAAATGATCCTGTTCGGAAAGGTTTGGTTCGGTTTGTGCTAAAGGTTACAGGCTTGGTCCTGAAAGGTTTGTGTGGTTCGTGTGTAGGTTTACACGGCTGTTTTGGTTGTATTTTATGCACGATGGAGGAACAGCTAAGCAAAAGGCTCAGACAATTCATAGATTCATAGATACATGAGGTTGGAAAGGACCTACAAGATCATCGAGTCCAACCATCCTCACACCACCATCCCTACCCACCAAGCTACTAAATCAAATCCCTCAGCACCTCATCTAAACGCTTCTTGAACAGCATTAGGGACAGTGCCTCAACCACCTCCCCAGGCAGGCCATTCCAGTGCCGGACCACTCTTTCAGAGAAAAAAAAGTGACAAGGTGATGCTGCCCTTATACTTCATTGCTGTCATTAAAACTGGGAGAAAAAAAAGAAGCGTAGAAATTGTGTTTGAATAGAGGAATTCCTTTGGAAAGGTTGGCCCTGCAAGGTGACTTTCTTCATCACGTCCGATGAGGTGACATTCACAAGTGTAAAATCATTCAGTGCACACATAAAGGTTCACAGGATCAACATTAAAAGCAGTGCATTGATTCTTGGGGTGGACGTGGGCTTGCATTCCAGCCTGCTTTGTGCCTCACAGCCCTTGCTGAGTACAAGGAGGGAAAGCAAGCAGCAGAGCAACCGACTACAGGACAGAGAAATTATCAGCTTGCCTGACAGCCCCGAGTGGAACTCAGCCAGGGAATTCATGCGCTTATTTCTCGTTTAATTTTCTGTATGACTACTGTTATTATTTTTAACAACTGCACAGTATTTTGAATGTAGCATGCTGGTAACATGGCAGGAGACTTTGACACGTGCAAAAGTGCAGTGAAACAGAACCGTTGGATCTGTGTTTGCTGGGATGCGGTGCGTGGCCCAGGTGGGATGCTGGCACCGCTTCACAAGAGCATTTGCAGATGTAAGCGGTTACTGGCAGAGAATGAACATTCCTGCTTGAAAGGACCCTCCTCCAGGTGGGGATAAAGAGCTATTTTAGTTCGGAAAAAAGCTGTCGTGACTTGATGGCAAAGCTGCTGCAATGCGTTCAGCTGTGAAAGTTATGGCTACGGTTACCAGAAGGTAAGAAAACGGGAGGTCTGTTGTATTTCCAGTGTGTGATAAAGAAAGCAATTACAAGTAAGTGACTCAGAGTGGAAACTGAACGCTGGGAGGTGCTTTGTATGAATGACCCAGTAACACTCATGTAGTTAACTTCATAAAATAGTTGAATGGGAAAAGTTTATTAAACCATTTTAATAATTATGGGAACTGATAAAGAGGACCATGGAACGATGGTCCATTTATATTTACAGGTCTGTTCTCGAGCAAGCTGAAAATCAGTGGTATAGTTCTGCTGTCATTCTGACAGCAGCATACAAACATACATCTGTGGATTGTGTATGCATTTTTTTCCCATTTGGCAGATGGAGAATTTGAGGTTCAAAAATGATATGCCATCCTGTGATATATCATTTACCTAGATTTCTTTTTCCTCCTTCTCCCAGTTTATAGCAGCCTTTAAGCCGCAGCAGCAAAAAGGGCTTTTTAAAATATCATTGGCGTGTTTTTTCCTGAGAGAAACATAGCCAGAGTTTGAGCTCTTTCAAAATGTGGTTTGCATTCATTCATCTGCTTTGGTGCTTGCTCTGACTTTTTATCAGTTGCTTTGCTAGAGTTTTCTATTGGGTGAGGAAGTGCGCAGCTCTAGTGATTAACTTCAGCCACGCCAACACTTCACCTGAGTAGCCCACCATTTTGTCACCTTGGTGTAATCGTGACAGTGTTCTGGTTTTGGTCAAGCTTAATGGAGGTAGCCAAATTCTTACAATTGCCATAAAAACAAATGACTTAGTAGTGCACTTTAAAGTAAAGCAGAGCTTGCAGCAAAAGACAGAGTCTTTTGTAAAGTTAGGGATGGGAGAAGCAGGTGAGCGTTTGTCCACTGGCATCTCCTGATGTCTGACTCAGATGCAGCAGCCAGAAGTCCAAGCTGGGAACAAGTTCACATGCATTTAACTTGATTACACTGATCAATAAATCTGAGAGAAAGCAGTGAAGTAGAAATAATCTAATTTAAAGAAACAGCATTGATTTCTGATAAATTAGACAATGTTGCTTGTGCAAAATTCAATTGATTTCATCACTTACTGTAAGGACAGGTTAGAATGTCATAACAGCAAGGAGCTCTGTCAAATATGTTCTTTTGGCTAGAGAGTTGTTTGGGTGTCGGGGATGTCAAGGATAGATGAAATGATTAGAAAACATGGTCTGATGGGAGCAAAAGCAGATTACCGGATAATGAGAATTCAGCTGGAACAAGGCTTGGAGTCCTATAGGTGAAGTGAAAAGGGACATTTTCAGAGGAGTGGAAATGTTTCTGGTTCAGTTGAAGCAACGTTTCTGTCCAAACCCGTTCAGCACATGCAGATGTCAACATTACACTGTCCCTTCCCTTACATGCACAGACCTGCTAAAGCTTGAAGTCAGAGTTTGTTGGATAAAGATGAGACCCACACATTATACCTAACCTCTTCTGAGTGAAGTGACAACAGGCTCTCAGTATGTGCTTAACCATTGCATGGCAAAATATCCACACCTGACTGCTTTTAGTGTATAGATCTATGAGTAATCTATTGTACCTTTAATTTATTTAGTCAGGACAAAGAGCAAATGAAGTATTAAACTTCTATCTCTGACAGAAAATACATATATTGTAGTAGGATCTTACAGAAAACTGATGATTCTCAAAGGATAGGGCCTTCTGCATGGGATTCCTCTTCAAATGATGGAGAGCCATCATGTGAGGCTATTGGGCACATATGCACTGTGGATCACAGGGCACTCTCAGGCAGAAGTGAAGGCTCCCTAGAAACATAGCTTTGGCTTTTTGCTTATGCTATAGCTATTCTGTTAGGTCTGGGAGTATTTTCTTTGTCTATTAATACAAAGTAAAATGTGCAGAAACTCTTTGGTTCGAGAAGGCCCAGAAGCAGGGGACAGGAGTGCATCAGAATGGGTACCTACTGAAATGCATCATCTCCAGGGGCTGCTGGGAAGAAGGTCACAAAAAGCCCTGCTGGGAAAAGGGATCTTTGAAGTAACTTACACTGTATACGTGAAGGAGAGGAAAAAAAACACAAGTTTTTTCTTATATCAGTTAATTTCTATTATATGCATTCATTTCTCTTAATTATTTCTGCAAATGTGTTACATCTGTGCTTAACTTCTGCAAACAGAGTTGCATAAGATGCTGCATGGTGGCTTTGTGTCAGTAGTCCCCAGCTCCAGCTTGCCTCCCACAGTCTTGGGGGGTACCTTAGCAATCTTGTGATTTACTGAAGAGTGTATTTTGTGCCTTTTTACATGTACTCTCAGGTTTCCAAGTGTAGGACTGAAGATTTTCTTATCAGTGTGCGGTAGAATATAATTTTTTTTCATGAAATCTTAATTTCTTCCATTATTATATGAATCTAGAAGCTGAAGGAGTAAGCAACTTCAACTTTTCAAAACCTATGATAAGATGTGACTATTGGCAGTATAGTGGGTGATGCATTAAGCAGGGAGCTAAAGCAGCTGTTGGGTCCGGAGTTTGAGCTAAATAGAATACAGTGAGAATTACTGCTACTGAAACTGAGTTTGCTTGCTTAACACAGGGATTGAGGACTAATGTTTGGGCTATGAGAAGTAGTGACTTTTTTCATATAGCATTTTCCATTCTGGTTGACAAGTTATCCATGTTCTGTTTTTTTAATTTACTGAGGTTAAGCTGGAGGAAAAAACACTTTGTTCCATTTCTGGCAATCTTTTCCTGTTGATTTTGAAGGAAGCAACTCTTCAAGTTGAAATATATGGCTTTGTTTGTTTCTAGATCTTTCCCATATGTCCAAAGCAAGGCCTTTGTGCAGTAAGATAGGCCTGAGTTGCTCAGCATTGACTTCAAGCATGCTGTTAGAGAGCTGCTCACAATTTATATTTTACCAAACTGACATTTCCATTTCCCAGTTCACCATATTCCTGCAAAATGCTACTGACCACGTGTCACTTTTTCTTCTTTGAGTTGCAGTGCTATACTCAGGGCTGCCTTTGGCTGCATCTCCATCATACCACTGGGTGCCTGCACTTCACCAGACAGCCCTCCTGGGAGGGGTGAAACATGGAAGCCCTGGTCTGGCTGGAGACTTTGTAACGCAGCCCCAAATCTGGCTGTCAATTCTGCACACTTCCAGCTTTAGAGTCTGCACTTTCCAGGGCGAATCTGGCATGTGTCAGGTAATGATTGTTCTCATTTAGAACAAATGTCTTCATGTTCCCACACTGCTTCCCAGCGCCTTCTGTAATTTTATGACATACAGCTGTGAAGGGGAGATGTGTCCACAGGGTGGATGGGACACTCCTTGCTAGGCTGTGCTGGTTCCAAGCAAGTGTGATGGCTCTGGTGTGTCTGAGAGGCAGCTTCCCCAGGTTGCTATATGCCCACCACCGTGGCAAGATGTCCTTGGATTAGGTTAGCATCCAGGTACTTTTATATGCCCAGTACACACACAAAAAATATCACTTAACAAGTAAATGGAGCTCTATGCTGCTTAATAAAATACAGTATAAATAATTGCCTTGGAAAGGGAGACAGTCCAGAGTCGTAGTATGGATGGAGTAAGCTGTAGCTCATTGGTTTTGTGACTGATACAATATTTTTATCCTTTATTTTTATCCTTCCAGTTAAAACCAGATAGTACTGCTCTCAAAGAGCAGTGAATCTATTTAATGATACCTTTAATAATCTCCTCTTCCCCTTTGAAAGCACTGTTTGAGAAACAGAATGTCTCTCCCCCACTAATGGCTGTCTGCCAGCAGTCTTTCATCTGTATCCTTTCTGGTTCTGCAGTCATTTACCCATCTGAAGAATTTGCTTTTTAGAACATGCAGTTTTTAGCCCCTGGCTGTCAAGATGAGAGAAATCAACATAAATTGCTGGGGTGATTGACCAGGAGATGACAGTTGAAAGCCTTGGAAATTGGGTGTTTTAGCATGACAAGCAAGAGGAAGTATGCACAAATGGGACATTGCACAGAGCTTGTGAACGAGGATCTGCTGCAGGACCTCAAGAAAAAAATATATATAAAAAAAGAGCAAATAAGGATGATCCTCTGAGGTAGAAAGAAACTGTTTCTTAAAACTTGTGGGAAACTTCTGTGAATGCTGGACAGGGCTCTGAGTCAACAGAAACCAGTGCAAGAGCTTTAGTTGGCCTCTCTGCTGAGAAGTGATGGTTTTCAAGGCTATTTGCCTGTGGACCTTTGAAGATAAAGAGCAAGGAAGCTAATTATTCTCCAAGAAAACCTCCCATCCACCTTCTTCTGCTTCCTGTCCCCAAGCAGCACAGGGCAGTGGGGGCTGTGGACAGTCAGCAATGCTTCGTCTTTGCTGCTCCTTCATCCTCACTCTCTTCCCTGCTCCCACCTTGATCTGCCATCCTTTCTGCTCCAGTCTTGCTCCTGGGCTTCCCAGGACTGCATGACTCCAGCATGTTTTCTTTCTTCCTGTTATCATCCTTACCTCAGCTTCCTCCAGTGCTCCATGCTGAGTGTTGAAAGGGCTGTTGTGGTTTAATGCTGATAGGCAGCGAAGTGCCACACAGCCACTCTCACTCTCCTTCATGGGGCAAGAAATGAGATGCAGGAAAAGCTTGCAGGTTTGAGATAGGAGTGCACTAATTATCCTTGGAAGCAAAAGGAGAAAAAAAAATTATTCCCAGCTTCCCATCGACATGTGATGTTGAACCAAATACTGGGAAACAGAGCCTCAATATGCAGAGTGGTTGGTCTGGAAGAAAAATGCTTTCATAATTAGTGTTTTCTTAGTGCCTTATGCTTTGCTCCTTATCTGACATCTCCAAGCACATGTCAGAAAGTGAGCAACTTGTGTGTGCCTAAGTAGGCAAGGAGTGTCACAGCAGCAGTTTAGCTGGATTTACCACTAGCCATTTAGCTTTTCTGACCCTCATTTTCCCCTTTCTCTACTGAGCTTATAGGGCTTTCCTTCTTTCACAAGGTTATAGTGAGGAAAAACATTGAACACTGGAAAATTGCTGCAGCACTCAGGTGTCACCTTAGAGCTCTTCCTGATTACTGTTTTTCAAGCAGGCAAGAAAAAGCCCGGGGAAGATCCCTTAGCCCTCTTCCTGCAGGTGTCCTCATCTCCCAGACTATTAATTAAATGGAGCATTAGTTTCTAAACGTGTTGAGGCTCAGATGGATCATGCAGAGATGTTTCCTCTAACACAGCCTGCCATGGAGATCCACACGAACTGAAAGGATTAGAGATGTCAGCCCTGGAAAGCAAAAGAACATACCATAGCTGTCTTCCCTAGCACAACCAAGGTTAAAACAATACCACTGCAGCACCCACTCATTTTTCTTAGAGCTGCTCTCCTATCTAAATAGAGATTAAGTTCACCATGTCCTTATAAAGGGCCCTGTTATGAAACTGCATTAGGTCCAGGGAGAGCATAGGGTTCCCAGTTTCAGTAAGGAACTTATGAGCATCATTTTCAAGCCTGTTTTGTTTTCTGTTCTTAGACTCTCCTCTGTTTCCCAGAAACGTGTTCTGCTTTTGAGCCATTTGCATTCATTCCTCATGTCTGTAGCATGCTGAGTGATCCCAGTTACTTTACGTCCTGTCCTTGCTAGCTTAACCTCTGGGCATCCACATTGCTTCACCACTGTTGGCAAGCTGTAGCTGTGTGATTCCTCGCCTCTTGCTAGCAGTTTTGCATCACTCTGTGCCACTTGTAGAATATTTCAATTTGACATTCCTGCTAATTCTACTAAAAGGAAATGACTAAACACCAAGGAATACAGAAGAGATCCCCCTTTGTTTGACATCAGATTGTGTGAATGTTGCAGTCTATTTACCCAGAATGCAGTGCTGATGGGGTGCTAATTCTTAAATATATATAAAGCTGTAGTTATGGGCATGTCTCATTCTTAGGGAGTTCCTGGCAGTGACTTGAAAAGGCTGCCCCTTGGCAAGAATCCCTTTGCTCTGACTGCACTCTGTCTGCAGCTGAATTGAGTCAACCATGAAGAAATTCACCAAGGTCACTAGTCAGCTTTTTAATACATCCATTTCTTCTATGCCACATTAATGTTACTGACGCTTTAAGGCTGATTGGAGATTACAACCCCAAGCCAGATCACCTCAGTACTCTTACAGGATCAGTATCAGGAGGATGGGAATTTGCTTTTGCGAATGAATAAGCATCAGCATGAAGTGAGGACAGCGAGGCCTAGCTCCAACTTCTGACCTTCTTATCAAGAATGCTGCTTTGATTTAAAAAATGTAGGTACTTGTCCTCTGAGAGTTGAATTGCAGCAAGTAATTACCATTAATCCTCATCTTGATGCTGAAGAACCGCCAGTGAAGCTCTCTGGACTTCACAAGCAAGTATAGTCTTCCATTTAATGTGAAAGTTGGCTATTGTGAGTAGCAGCTCCTAACTATAGGCTGACCCAAATGTTACTCTGTCATGTAATCTGTTGGAAATATGTGATGTCCACTTGGTAGTGTGCTTTCGGTGCAGTAGCTGCGTTGTCGTTGCTTCTGTTGTGATTGTTAAAACCTTTCATCTCAGTGCCAGCACTACAACCGGGACAGGAATTCGGTTTTGGTTTCCAGTGGATGTAGTTTTTTGTTCTTGAGCTGTAATTTGGGATGGTTCTGTGAACTCTTTGGTCACAGAATACATGCATTTATTTATCAGGAAACTCCACCTAGGTGTCCAGGGCACCCATGAGGCACTGGTGGTAGGCGTAGGGTTATGGTTGAACAGATAAAGCCTGTTTTTGTTGATAACAGAAAGCAGTTACTCAAATCTCCCTTTTTCTTATTGTAAATCTCATTTCAGTTCATATTCCAGGACTCCCACTGGGCTGTGACTGTGCTTCATCTTGTTTTTCAAAAGGGGCCCCTAAGAACTGGCTTGTTTGGCTAAGGGGTCTGTCACAAGACAGGCAGCCCTTTCAAAGGGTTTGTTTCTCTTTGCTTGTTCTTTTAGAGCACATTCCCAAAGCCTTTATTCCAGGTCCTTGTGTGGACTCCTCACTGAGGCTTCAGGGATCAAGATCAAGACGGGGTGATAAAGAGGAGCAAATGAGCAGCAGGTTTCTGTCAAAGTATTAGTGCTGCCTGGATGGGAGAGGGGCTCTCAGCCCAGTACAGTGTCCAAACCACTGCCTGAACTATGCATTAGAAGTGAAAGTACTGTGAAAGCTGCTAGGACACGCAGAGGAGGTCAGAAAGGAAGCCAGATAGCCCCAAGCTGAGGCACCTGGACCTGGGTTTTGTGTTCTTGATTTCCAGAGAGGTCCATTTTGGAGGCTGAAGGACCAAGTCCGTTAACTTTTTGTTTCAGAGCAATTCTGGCTGCTAGCACGAAGCTCTGGAGATGTCCACAATGGGATCCTCTTTCTGTGGTCCTAAAGCTTTCAAATGAATTTAATTAAAATAGGACTCCCTGCTGAAAGTCCCTTAATCTGTAGCAGTCACAAACCAGGTGTTTCTGTGTGCATTATTTACTCTGTCCTTTCTACAATGGCCTCAGTGCACCAGAGACTGATCTACTTCTTGTGAAAAGCTGCTGCTTTTATCTATGCTTTGATATTGACACCAATGGCTCTGGCTTTTATGTTTAAAAAAACATAACATCTTACGATTTTTCTGAGTTATTTTTCATTGTGCTGCTATCTTTCTTTTATGGCAATCCATGCATTACTATCTCTGGGATGGAGCCTAGATGAAGCTTGTGGTGAATAAAGCAGAAGTAAATTGAACCAAAGAGACAAAAAGTTCTGTGCTGGTACAGTTACTGCCATATGCTTTGGGAAAAGACTATAGCAGTGTCTTGGCAATCCTGCAGTACTGTGCATGGCATCCTATACAGCTCTCAACAGCACACAACATTAAGTATGTCATGTAGAAGATGAGGATATGCACACAATCCTAGAACAGCTTTTTCTCTATTGAAATAACAGTATGTTCATCCAGCTCTGTTCTGGTATTTTTCTACTACATACTTAACATCAACAAAGGTTAATTAATTTTCTAGTTCTGAATGTGGGAAAGCAGGGTGGTATTCCATTGCAGTTGCTTATTCCTATTCATGAGCAATTTCTGCAATTTCTGCCCTGTGTTCCAGCTGAGTAAGTTTTGGGACCGTGATATCAGTGTGTCCCATGAGGAAAGGGTGTAAAATTCTGAAGGAGGAAAGAAGCCATTCACATTGATCAGTGTGTGGGAAAGTGGCTAAGGGTAAATACAACAACTCCAAAGGGAATTGTGCAAGAGCCTGGAAACACCATTTCTTGAAAGGATTTGAATGCTGGGGAATTTCCAGAGTAAAAAATCCGTGAAAGATGAGCAGGAGCAAAGAAAAAGGGACGGAAAACAAACCCCAGAAGGCTGAATTTCTCCCACCCTGGATGCTGCTTTCTGGTGAAGAAAGCATTTTCTTGTGTTCTTGCACAAGGCAAAAAAGTCATCAGGGAGCAATCCCTGTGTCTGTGGAATAGTACTTGCACCATCAGCACAGTTGTACAGTCAGCTCTAACCCAATAACTTCGTGCCAGGACACGGCATGGGCTGTTTGTAGAGCTGCTTTCTCTCTTTCTTTTGCTCTGCTTGTGAAGTACATCGGATCATGAAGGCAGTTAAGATCCTGCTTTTCCCACTGTCCTTGTAGAGATCCCAGTGTGCAACTTCCTGGAGAGGCAGAACTCCTGTCTGAGCTCATTTGTTTTACTTTCACTAGAATAGCACCCAGCAATGAAAAGGAACTTGAATTATTTTAGGGAGGACTGAAGCAAGGTTTAGGTTTTGCTTAGGAGGGATACCAGACCCACAGCTGGGGTGTGAAGGCAGCAAGCTGCCGGGCAGCTCAGCTGTCCCCTTGTTCTGCAGCGTGAGTGGGTGATGAGTAAGAGTGTGCAAAAGTGAAACTGGCTTCAGACAGAGCTGTCATGTAAATGGGTGAATGAATAAGCTTCTGTGCTTAGCTAGAGAGGTGGATGTGCTGGTTTCCCATAAGATGTAGGATTCGGTGTGAAACGAAACTCCAGCACAAACACTGTGTGTAAGCTCTTGTTGCTCAGAAACAGCTGCAGGAATAGGAGAGAAGGGGCCTGCCATCTCCAGAGGAAAACGGGATCTGTTTGGCTCTTTTTGTTTGTTCTCTGATTGAGCAGTCTTGCTCATTTTGGAGAGGAGAAAATGAAGTCCAGATGCTAGTCCTGATCTTCATTCCTGCCTCACGGATTTCAGCATGATGAAGCACTTGGAAAGACTTGCTCTACTCAGAACAGCTCTGCCATTTACCTGGGAATCCCAGAGAAGCATGCTCCTGCTTTTTTTTTTCTTCTTTTTTTTTCAATTCGCAGTTAGGGGATTTAAATACATACATACATACATATATATGCCCTCCTTGTTTCTCTTTCTGAGAGCGTGAGTGCAGCCTCTTGAAACAATAGGGACCTCTGTCTTTATACGCTCAACTAAAATCAAGTACTTCAACAGGAGAAAACAACACTAAGTTGCACTAGCTGCACAGGCAGCCTAGGGCAGCTGTAGCATCACAGTTGCTTGGGGCATGGTGTATGCACCTCACAGACTGTTTGCCAAATACCTCCTGGGTGGTGGCAGCAGGCATCAGCTGGCTGCAGGAGTTAGGAACCAGAGGACAGAGGCTAGGAAGGCTTGGGAAAGGACAAGCAGGCAAACTTGTGGGTTTTGCCACAATTTAAATGCTGTTATTCGCATCTCCATTGCTGTCTGAGATCCCGGGCTGTCTCAGGGGGGCTGTGCCTGAGCAGGGTTTAGCTCTGCTGGACACAGCAGCTTCTTTCTGCCTGCTCTGCTCTCAGCCACCAACAGCCTGGCCCAGCACAAAGCTCACAGGTCTTCTCAGGTCTTCACAGCCTCCCATCCTGGCTGTAATGAAACCACAGAGGTTTCCAAAGCTCTCTCAAGCTGACCTAAGGAGTCACCACTGCTCAGGCAGGGAGATCCCTTTGAATTTCCCCCCTGTGCTTGTTACACCTCCTCTCACCAGGAATTTGGCTTTTACTGAGCTCCTGAAGTCCTTCAGCTGAGCTCCCAGGGCTCAGCTCTCAGGGCAGATCTCAGCGTTTCAGATGTGATCAGATCAAGGGACTTCCAGGCTGAAGAGGAGCACTGAGCAAACCCTGCTGTACGCAGCTCTGGTGCTGACCGTGGCTGGGAGCACTTGAATGTGCCTTTCTGCCTTGTAAGCTCCTCCGTTCCCAGCTCAGCACTGCTGAGACAAAGTCAAGGCAGCCAGAGGAGACAGTTGTGCTGCCTTTGAACTTCCTGCCCTACAAAATGGCCAAAAGAGAGCAAGAGTCTCATGGACAAATGGCTGGGGCAGGCTGTGAGGCTGTAGGTCAGTCTCTGTTGAGATTAATGGGAGTGCTTCCCATCAGTGTCAAGTAAGGTCTTCTACAGAGCATAAACTGTGCTAAGGTTCTGTAAAATACAACGATGGCAGAAGTACAGGGGAGAGAAGATGGGACAAGAAGGGAAGAGAAAATTAGCTGCTCTCTGTTTTCAGATAATTTTCTCCTGTATACCTGCCTTGCTGAGAGCGAGCAAGGTCAGGTCCTCAGCCACTATGGAGCAGACAGCAGAGCAGTGCTCTGATTTTTGCCCAGCTGAGAACCTGGCTTAGAAGCTCCTGTACAGCTTGGTGTCCGACATGAGTTTTAAACAAATACATTGGATTTTAAGTCTGATTCTTGGCTCCGCTGTCTTGGCAAATGTCTTGTTCATTAGAAAACTAAACAGAGGCAAATTACTGAGTAACTTGGGAATTTTTTTAGTTAACTCTGAAATGTAAATGAACTCCAAAATATAAATGATTCAAACTGTGATTCTTACTTTCTAGACAGTTTTCTAATGCAAGCAAATATGGCAGGCCTTGCCAGGGCTGCAGAAAGTGAGATTCCTTTGAACAGGAGAGTTTACACCTTCTCCAGTTCCACTCCAGCACAGCAGTGCAGCAAGCAGAGTGCCAGCTTTTGGCATGGGGAACCCAGCATTAGATGCAGGCTTCTGCAGCCTGGGATCCCAACGAACAGCTATGAGCACTGGCTTGCCAGAGATCTTTCAAGTTGGAAGGTCTTTATTTGCTGCAAGCTCTGGCTGAGCAGATGTTTGTTATTTACAGTGACATACCATCTCAGCATCGAACAGGGCTGTTAGTCATTGACCATCATGTATGTAGTGTATAGCATCTAAAGCATCCCTAAAAAAAGATGTTTTCCCAAAGGGCTTGTGGGTTTGAGCCATATTCTCTGTTTATTGACTTCATTATAGCATCACAGTAATTGCTTTTGACTTCAGCAGTATTTTGTTGCACTTAATAATAGAAGGATTCAACTGGGATAATACCACAGATTATGTCTCACTGAGATCTTATAAAGCATGCAGAGATGGTTGTGTAAGTTGTCATACATGGGTAAATGTGTATTTAATTATAAAATGCATTTTATTTAATAATTTCAGCAAGTTTAATACTTTCAATTAAGTTAATACCCTTCAGAGATATCCTTTGTGGTCACTACCATAGTACTTTTGCCTCATTTTGTCAAAACAGAGTTCAGACAGCATTTGCTCTTGGTGTCTTCAGATGCACAAAAGACTTCCTTTTGTTTCCTAGTGTCAGTATTTCCAGCTACTGTGGTAATTCTATGAATGAGGTTTACTCTTTAAGAAAATATTTCCCACTGGATTTCCTCCCAGACAGCACAAAAGAGTTAAATGCTGCATCAGGTGGTTTCACTTTTAATCTAATCTTGAGTGTTGCTGCTCTGTCATAAGAAGAATTGAATGCTGACACATAAGTACAGGAATAATTCTAGAGACCGTTTCAGTAACAAAAGAAACATAATTTGGTTTTCATGAATTTAGGGGAGATTATGGGTTTAGTTTTCACCAGAAGTGTGAATGATAAGCTCTTTGGTACCAGGATCTGCAATTTCTGAGTATATCTTTTTTTTTTTCAGAGGTCAAAAAACTGTACAAACAATTTTCATGGGAGAAAATCATGGCCATCAGTAAAGAAAATTTGCTTGTGTGCAAAGAAAGCCACTTGCAAAGGTTAGGGTTTCCCTATCTGATGCATCACGACCGCCAACATCTGCATCCTGCGGCCTTTGTTAGGTGTCTTAGAAGGTCTGAACAATAAATTCATAGAGTATTGCCTTTATTTTTGCTATAGGATTATTGCACAAAGACAAGGGATGTTTCTGGATTGTAGCATGATCGGAGAAGGAAACAAACAGCGTATGAAGTCTATCCAATTTGGCTTTGGCTGCATGCTTTTGGAAGCTTTCCTGGATTCTTATCCAACCATCTAAACTTAATTTAGGGTTGAGAAATATAAAATGCACTTCTTTTTAATTACAGTAAGAGCACAGTGACTGCAGACGCTGCTCTGCGGTCAAGCACCGTCAGATCGAGGCATCCCCATGAGTATGTTGCAATGTGATCTGAGCAGTGCGAAGACAAAAGGCAGAGAAGGATGGTCAGGACACTAACAGAATGCTTCGAGTGTGATGTGTGCTTAGGGTTCTTTTTGTTTATCAGAGATGAGATGGAGAGTGCTGAATGGAGGGTCTGTACTGTAGCTTTTCTCTGCTGAGTAGAAACATCTGGCTTTCTGTCCAGTGATGTTCTTGTCCTTCCCTCAACCAATGGGAAACTGCACTGAAGAAAAAGAGGCATGGAGAAAACACAGTGCTTGAAATGTCACTCATGCCACAGGCCTACCCTTTTGCTGCAGACAAGGCAGTAAACCTTGTTTTCTTGATGCTGGCCCTGTACTGTCGTGTATCCTACTTCAGCACAACAATCTCAGTGCCATCAGAAGGTGGCTCCTTGATTTGCAGTAAGCTTCCTGCAAGGGAATTTCTTCCCAACTCCTCCACTCTGTAGTGACACCATGCCCTTAAAGTGTGAGGTTCTGTACCCCTTAGTGATTTATTACTGTCTATAAGGCAACTGGGGTGTAGTGTTAACCTTAATAATGCTGTGCTTGAGAGGTTAACAATTTTCAAGCTTGTTCTCAGTTGAAGAGTTGGAAAAAAATACAGTGGGACCCCGAACAGTGTAAAGAACACCACTGGTTCTGAGCCTATTTATTAGTGAATAGATTCTGTTAATAATTGCAGTTCTAATTAAACTGATACTGAAATATGTTTATTTATTAGTATAATTTAGATTATAAAGCCGGTGCAGACTTTGCAGCATCATATTGTCAAAGCTGTAAATATATATTGTCAGGACTGTAAAAATTGTGCACCAAAAAAGGGAGGGAGGCTGAGCCTTCACTCCGGAGTGTGAAGGTTTGCTGATGGGAGTTACCTGCTGTGGTGGATCCCAGTTGTGCTTTGGCATGTCTGGAAGTTGTCTGGGGGATAATGCTCTCTGCCACTTTCAGGACTCCTCCGTGGCAGCACAAGGGTTGTTTGCTAGATATCCAGGTACAGGTGCTTGCCTTGAAAAACAAATTTCAAAGAAACCTGGAGAGTGCAGTTAACTTCTCCGTGGCATTTGATGAAAGCACATGGGCAAAATCCACTTGAGTCTCTCGGTGGCCAGGGTTTCCAACTATTTACAGGAAATATTTTTCCCTAAACCCGCTGTGATTTGTTCTTCAGGTGCGTTATGGAATAACGCATAAAGAAACGAACATGAAAGTCACACAGAGATTGAGAAATCCTACGAGATCAGGCATGTTTTGCAATGGGGTGAAATGCAAAGTCACATTAGAGCTGTGCTTGTTGGCAAATATACCTGGTGTTTCTAAGTCAGATGGAGACACGGAGGCCAAGAACGAGTCCCCAGGGCCCATGGTTTATCTTGGACAATACTACATATTTTTCTTGGAGTATTCTCAGTTCCCCCAGATGAACTTGTGGGAAGATACAACTACAAAAAACACATGCTTATCTACCAAAGCCATTTATTGAGGTATGGTACATGAAGTAGCATTACTTAGCTACCAGGTGCGGTTCAATGGGTGGAAATTAGAAGTCTGTGCTGGAATACAGCAGTAAATCTGCCCAGCCTAATGCTCCCCAGAATTTAGCTGGGAAACTATCGCAGATAGCAATTCTGATAAAGGCAGCAGGCAGATACAAAGCCTTGTCTTTAACTTTTTAAGTGTGTGAGGAGCTGTGTGACCACGAGGCTCTGAATGAGCTAACTGGGACCGGCTGTGCTGCTCATCAGTGCTCTGCTGGGAATCTGCTCTGTGTTTTTCGAGAGCCCTTTCCCTCCCAGGTGCTGTGATTGCTGAGTGATGCAAGCTGGACCCCCCAGAGCTTTTAACTCTAAAGTTGTGGAGAACTGCAGAGACGTGCTGTTGTGTTAAAGCAACTTTGTTATGCTCTTTTACAGATGTATGGAGCGGCCAAAGGCAAGAAATAAAGCGAGTCATTAAGAAGGGTGGAGTAAACGGTAAGGTAAATGTCAGTGTGCCAATTTGTGTTTCTTGAGTGAATTGCTTTTACTTCTTTGAGCATTCCCGAGGAAAGAAAATGCCCTGAGTGCAATGTAGGATGAGTGCAGTGATTTTTTCCTAGTGATTCAGCACGTGGGCTGCCTTCGCTTTGTGGTTTGCTGTGTGTGGCATGAATGAAAGGGCAGGGAAAATGCATGGAGCCGAAAAACAGCGCGGAGATTTCACTTCGAAGTGCTCCAGCAATGAATGTGTTAAACGTTTTCAGCAGAGACTTCAAAAAAAAAAAAAAAAAAAAAAAAAAAAAAGTGGAGGGGTATAAGGAGGATTTGCCGGAAAATACTTTTAGTTTGTAAAAGAGAGTGAGAGCTGTCGCACGCGTGTGAGAGCAGGGCAGAAAAAGTTCTCCATTACCTTTGTCTCGGCTTTTGGTCTTAAAAGAATGTAATCCACAGTCAGAGGAGGCAGAGCCCACTGGAGTGAGACCTCCCTCCACTTCCCCTGGCAGCAAAGCAGCCTTCGCAGGAGGACTGAGAGCTTCCCAGGCACCTCTGGCTGTGCAGGAGTAGACATGACCACAGGAAGGATCTGCTGCCTGGTGCTGCTGACCCTCGGGGTGCTGGCGGTGGTGGTTGTGCTCCTGGTCACCCTGACTCAACCCAAGTGTGGTCCTCAGCAGTACCTGCACGGTGCTGTGGCTGCTGACACCGAGACCTGCTCCAACATCGGCCGGTACGTGCACGGATGTCTTGGTTTATCAGTTTGTGCTGTGTGTGTAGTGACTGGGAGCGAGCTGGGTTTCTGCCCCATCCCTGTAGCAGCAGCTCAGAAAACAGATGGGGATCTGCCTCTGATGCTTCTCTTAGTTACCTTATGTCGCATAATTGGCTTACAGGAAGGTGCAAATATTTATAGAACGTGAATGCAATGTTATGTTTAACAGAGGAAAAAAGATATCAACTGCGTACTTCATGGTGGTATGTCTGTTGGATAAGTGGCTTAGGAATTTGTTAGGAAAGGAGTGAGAGGGGATAGCAGGGAGCTGCAGCCAGGCTGCAGTGGGGGGGAGGAGGCAAGCAGGTGGATGGGATGAGGAGGAGTGGATGGCTCAGCCTTTAGGGGGTGCATTTCTGGACCAAAGCCTGCAGCAGGCGCATCTGCTATCAGGAAAGGCACTACGTATCAGAAAGCAAAGTGCAGGTGTAATTGAAGTTCAACCAAGACTGTGTAAGTATAGAAGACATACTTATATTGCTTGAAAAGAAAACGTAGGTGTAAAGAAAATCGTATAGCTGCCCTGGTCGTAAGACTTTAGTTTGCACAACAACTTCTTTCTCTTGCATTTTAACTCTGAACTTTAACTCTTACTATTGCTATTGCTTCAGTTCTTAAACCTTTGCACGGATGAAAGTGGAAGGATGGAACTTAAACCCTTACAGTAGCTTGCAAGTGTGGCTGCTGAAGCTGTGTGCTCTGCCACGTGGCTGGAGGTGTGAGGCAGGGATTGGTGTCATTGCAGCACAGTCCTTATAGTTTGTGTAGAGACAAACTGGCAGTGCTTGTGAGTGTCTGGGGGAAGTGCATTGTGTCTGTGGGTATGTCAAGAATTGAGTAGTTGTTTTTTAATGCTACACCACAGGTTAGACCTCCTGCTTACTGTGGCTGAGATCTTCAGCCTCAAACAGGAATTTGTCACAGCAGTAGCAATGAAATCCAATTTCTCCAAGCAGCCTTAGCCATTAAGTCCTGCTGTTTGCTACTGGTGAGCTTCCACTTCATTTGGCCCCTAACTTCAGCTATAAAGGAGGAGTTGGGCAAAGCTAAGCATCTTTCTGTACACAGCCCTAGTGCCTTTCCATACTCTGCCCAGCTGGTTAGTTGAATGGTTATGAGATTACAACAATGCTGCTGACTTCTGTTCAGAAATGATTAATTCTCAAAGTCGAGGGATGTTGGAGGGGGGAAGCAAGAGGAAATAATCAGTTTGGGGTTGTTCTTTCTTTTAGTAAATAGTGTATTTAGATCTTCTTTTTCTGCAGTTACGCAAACATTCACAAAGTTTGGCACTGTCTCTTTGGACTTGGGCAAAGAGTTGAGTTAGAAGAGCATAATGAGCAATGAGATTCCCATTGGCACAAGGGCTGGGACTTGTAGTACAACTCCTGAGTCCCTGCTGGGCCCTTTGCTACTCATGTCTGCTTGTTCATATTTCCCTATCTCCCTCTGGACGGTCATTTCTTCATTGTTTCCTGAGACCCAAAGCTGTGACAGACTTCCTGGGGAAACTGTTTTTAGCCCTTACAGCTCAGGATGGAGCTGGCTAATTTCTACTGTCATTGCTAAAAAAAATCACAAGAGAATCAATCTACCAAAGATGAGTAATACGTTCTTGACAAATACATACATACAATAGTAGATGTAAACTTCATAACTTATATACATTTTTCCCCCTCAGGGCAAGCAGCTTTGTTAAATTGAGGTGAGTTGTCAGGACTAAAGACAGACCACTGCTGGCTTAATGTATGCATGCTTAAAATCTTCTAGAGGAATTCAAGAGCAAGAGAAATAAATGGAACAACTTTCCTCAAACTCATTTATGTTGATGCTTTTAGTGGAAACATATGTAAAAGAAAAGAGTAACCTCCACAGCATCATGGGAAAAACAAGCTAATTAGGCTTCATGGCAGAGTTATATAACCAAATGAAAACAACGTGATGTAATTGAACCGAGCAGCCTGACCGGTGAGAGTGGGGGTAATGGCAACCAGTTCCTAAAGGCAAGTACACGGAGAGGTTCAATAGTGCCACTTTGTCCCTGCTGTCCCCAATGACTCTGCAGTCCCTCTGTTTGCTGGGGCCCTGGGCTGGCATGAAATTTTTGAGGCATTAAGTGATGATTTTTGTTTTTTTTGTCAGCATTAAGGCTGACAAAGCAGAATCTTTGTGCTCCCTTGACAGAGCCTTTAAATGAACTTAATGAGAACAACTGAACCAAACCTCTTGCACTAAGACGATAGTGTCTTAATAAGCGGGATGGTGAGCTGGGGAAAGCACCTCAAGACACTTGTATGTCTGAATTCTGTGACTGCTCAGCTGTGAAGGAAGGCTCAGTGAGGGGACCACATAGCTCTAATTCCTTATTACAAAATTGAGAGAGTGGGACAGATTCATAACTCCTGTTATGCTGCTTATTCTTAACTTGTGCTGCACTGTTATCTTCAGGCTGCAGTTTCCTGTCTCTGCAGATGGTGTTCGTATATGCTAGGGTTGCGTGAGGTTGAGTTTTCTGAAGTTTTTCAGCAACCCTGGCTCCCTGCAGAAAGCCAGCAGCCTTGGCATGCCTCCATTATCATCATCCTTGTTGGCAGGTCCTGTGCTAGACTGGCTCTTAGCTATTGGCGCCTGATTTCAGTGCTGAATGAGGTTGAGTCCCTTGCTGCAGATGGTTTTACTGCTAGAATTTGGGGACTGAAAGCAAATATTGAGCAACTGATGAGTGTCTGTCCTCTCAGGCACAGTCAGGGAACCTAGTCTGGTGAAAACTTGCCCCTTCCTCATGGAGGGATGAGGGACTGAAAGAGAAGATAGAGCAAGTTTTAGGATGTAGATGCAGTCCCAAAGTCCACCTCAGTAATTTGTCCTCGTGTTGGGAAGCCATGAGAAGCCATGAGCTGATTGCCCTGCCTGGCAGCGAGTAGTGCCCAACCTGACATGCACCTTCAGCTCTGAAGCTCTTATTCTCTCCTGGCAGTGGAGGAGGTTTTTTCCATCAACAGTGCAAAAAGCATTATATGCCCTTCCAGGGTGCTGTCTGAACTCTGCTAGCCACTGTTTCACACGTGTGTTTCCCAAATGACACACACAAGAGCCAGCATGAAGCCAGGGAGAGCTTTAGAAGAAGGGCTCATTCTCAGCAGTGAGATTTGCTGCAGAGGGGTGAGGTGGGCTGACCTGACCCAGCAGCTGCCTCAGATCTCACGTCTCTAGTGCAGCACATCACAAACCCTGGGAACTGGCTTCCTCTGGAACCCCCTGAGGACAAGGCACTAGGAGGGTGAGAATTTAATAGTAAAAAAAATGTTTGTTTGCTGGGAAGCTGTTCTAAGCAGGGGATCTGCAAAAACCCTTTTCAGTGATGACCCAGCAGCATTTCTGGAGAACCTTTATATCCCAAAGGATTTGTCTTCCCATTCTGTGTTTTAACATCTCTAAATTTGGTAATTTTTTATTATTTTTTTTACAGAAGCAGCTGTTGCTTTTGCTTCTCATAAATCTTAGTCAGACAGCTACTATGTAATGGGTGGTCTGAAAGAGGGGAAAAATAAAATAAAATTAAAAACCCAGTGTTTCAAGTGTATTTAAATGGCATCAGCTTCTTCTAACCCAGAGCAGAACTGCTGGCTTCAGTCCAGCACTGCTCAGTTTTACGGCAAAGATGAGCGTGAGGAAGTGCCTTTATTCATCCTTCTTGCTCCTGCTGGAGCAAGACCTGATTGTTAACATCCTCTCTATAAGGAAACACTATTTCTGCTCCTGACTTTAAGGGAACACTGTTAATGACAAAGCCCTGAACCTGAGTGACAGGAAGGGTATGGTTATCAAGTCTTGCCAGCTGTAGTACTAAGTTGTCTCCAGAGAAACCTGATAAGGTTCCAGACAGCTTTGCTTGTAAGGTTACGTTTCTCTCCGAGGTTTTGCATTGCAATTAAGATATTTTCAGCAATGATCCAAATAAAGGAAGGCAAACTAATAAAACAGGGAGTGTTCATCCAGTCTGGCTGGCTGAGAAAGATGTAATGGCCCTGAATTCCCCAGACAACACTTCCAGGGAAGTGGCAGTGCTCTGGCTGCAGGCAGACAAGTTGGGCATGGGGAGCTGAACGTGATATGCCAAGAAACAGACCAGAGAATGTTTTTCCCTGTCTTTCAGATAGGTTTAAGGGAGAGTGGGAAGCTGTCAAGACTGGGAGCCAGTCTGCAGATAGCAGAGTGTGGCTGTGGGCTTTGGGCTCTGCTCTGGTTACATATAGGGCCTCAAAGATAAAAGGACAAAGCAGCTCCAAAGAAGTCATTAGTAACTGTGACTGGGGTTTGGTTTTATCCTTGCTGGGATCCGTGACTTCTGAGCTTGAGCTAGAAGCCTCACTGTAAGGCTTCTTTTTCCTTATCTGTCCCACGTCATGGGATCCAGGAGTGCTGGGATGTTGGCAACGTACCCCTTCCCTAGAGCCTGGAAACAACATCAGCGTAGTTGGTGAGCCCTCCAGGATATGTGTGTTTGAGACCTGGATCTGGACATGCTTCCTGCTATGTTCTGAAGAGCCAGTGACCCATCTGGAAACTCTCAGGTAGCAAGGCAGGATGGAGTCATTCAGAGCTCATAAACAAGCACTTAATTAGCCTGGGGCAGTGCTGCTGAGTCCACTGACGAGCATCCTCCTCCCACTGGTTTCTTGATAAGGATTTTGTGTCACTTTTACCACTGGCAGTCATAGCCCAGATCTCAGTTCCCGGAGAGGTTTGTTACCCTAACAGCCTGATGCACCTTTCTTGCTCAGACCTCTTTTCTCCTCCCTGGTATCAGTGGGAGCCAAAGTGTGTAATTCTGGCTCTGTTTTTAATTGGGATTGTTGGAGGGCGGGAGCGTGTATAAGCTCTCGTTAAGAAACCATGTTTGTGTGCCTTGTCCCACTGCCTTGGCCGTGTATTAGCAGCAGGTAAAGGGTGTTTTCCCAAGTAAACAAGTTATTTGGCAACACCAAATGATCTTCGCACCGTTCTGTAGCTGGAAATGTACAAGTACTAAACAGTTATGTTTTCTGCTGCTACCTTTTGGAGGAGGCAGCTGGCCATGACACAGAACAGATGCAGATCCTCACTGGGGAAGGCTTCTCAAAGCTCAGGTATTTCTGGAGATGTAGGGAGAGAAAAGTGTCAGGAGGGCCTCTGGGTGACAGACAGCGTAGGAGTGCCACCACTTACGTACCTGTGAATGCTTCTCAGGCTTTGGGAAAGTGACAGCTGTGTGCCTGATTTTCCTCTCTAACACCTGACTGCATTGCGTTACTCTGACAGTTGCTTTTCACAGGGAGTTTATCTCAGGACTTTGTTTCTCCCTGGCTTTGTACATGGGCTCAGAGGACCACTGTCCCAGGTCAGTGTTGTGGTCCTTCCCTCTCCTTTCCCAGCTTTATAATGTGCTCCCAGGACTCCTGCAGGCATAACCCTGAGCCTCAGTCACCACTTCAGGGCAACAGCCTTCTTTGCTGCTGGGTTGAAAGCTGTGCAGGGCTGCAAACAGAAAGCCCCGTGGTTCCCTGTGGTTTCATTTTTCCCCAGTTCTCCACGTAGCATTTCCTTTCAGGCAACAGGTCCGAGGTCACTTAAACAAAGTGACAATCAGTGTATCCTGTTCCCAGCCTCAGCTAGTCCCAGTGACAACAATGGATGCAAAATAAATAGCATTCCCTCTGTGCGCTCTGTGTTCCTGCCGCAGCCTCTGGGAGCAGTTACACTCCAGTTGATGAACTATTCTTCCGCTTGCCATTCTGACTTTGTCTTTCCTAAGCAATACCCCAAGCTTACCACTCAGAAACATTCTTAGCAAACAGCAGGGCTGGTAGCTGGCACACCACATGAGGAAATCCAGCTTCACCAGCACCACATTTCCACTGAAAAGAGAAGGTTTTGTTACGGCTGTGCTCAAAGGATGTTTTGTTGAGACATGTTTCTTCAGCAGAAATTCTCTGCTTTCAACAGCATGGAGCTGCCTCAGTGCCCTTGTGTTTTTTGGTGTGGCTGTATGTGGGTACAAGCAATTGTTCCACGGTGGTTTCTTTATTTTTTTTTCCTACTTTTTTTTCTTTTATTATTTTTTATATATTTTTCCCTTCATTTGAGGATAAAGGAGGATGGTGGGGGAATTTTTGAGCTGGTACTACAGAAGCCTGGGAAGGCACGTTGCATAAACAGTGAAGTAAGGTTTGAAATTCCTGCTAATTGATACAGTGAGTCTCAGAAGTCTTGCTGCACGTGGACCCATTATTCCTGCTTCCACATTTCTGTTGTCTAGCACGTGCCTTTTGAGTGGGAATGGTAGGTAGGGAGTCAGAAATCATTTGTTTGGTTCCCAGAATGTAGGCACTCTTCTGTACTGAGCATCATCTCCATGTCTGGGAGTTCTTTCCCATCTTTTTTTTTTGTCAAGAGCATTTGTGAGCAGCTGCACTTCCCTTTGCCTCATGACTCCTTGCCCAGAGGAGGATCAGCGCTGGATGCTGAGGATGCTCAGAGGAGGCCTCATGGGCCTCACAACTTCCTGAAAGGAGGTTGTGGTGAGGTGGGGGACAACCTCTTCACCTGAATAACAGACAGGGAATTGCCTCAAACTGAGCCAGGGGAGGTTCAGATTGGATATTAGGAAAATCTTCCTGTGCTCCTGCACTGGAACAGGCTGCTCAGGGATGCTTTTGAGTCACTGTCCCTGGAAGCATTAAGGTGTAGAAGTGGTACTAAGGAACATGGTTTAGTGGGCAGTGTTGGTGGTGGGTGGACTAGAAGATCTTAGAGGTCTTTTCCAACACCAGCGATTCTGTGATTTTCATGGGAGTCCTCCATTCCATCATCCCTGGATTTTAACATTGTTATAACGTTGTCTTTTTCTTTCTTCCCTTTCTACTCCAGGGACATCCTGAAAAGAGGAGGCTCAGCTGTGGATGCTGCCATTGCTGGGTTGATCTGCACATCAGTGATGAACCCTCAGAGTTCAGGCCTGGGTGGTGGAGTCGTATTTACAATCTATAATGCAAGCACAGGTATGGGCCAGCCCTGCACACTCCTTGGTCAGAGTCTTTCATGTTCTCTCAGAGTAATTCCTTTTATATAAAAGCTGTGTACAGAAACACACAAAATATATTTTTGCTCTTAATCCAAAGCGTCATTTTCAGGAGCTGTCCCAAAAGCTTTCCACATGCAGAGCAGGGCTGAAGAGTGCAGTTGTTCGCAGCCAGAACGTGTGTGGTGGTAGGGAAAGAGCTTTGAACTTAAAATGAACTGACTTTGCCTCTTCTTGTCCTGTAAAGCAATCCCAAATTATATTTCCAAGTCATATATCTGGCTGGTGCAGCAAGATGAGTGGTCCTGTGTGAGCTGCCACTCAGAGGGAGCACGGCCATGGCAGCAGCTGGGAGTGGAGCGAGGAGTATGTGTTGGCACAAGGGCAGCATCCCAGGGCTGTCACTGGTTTGGTGGAACCCTTGGGGTAGGGCTTAATGGGTTCATCCTGCAGCAGCAGCAGCAGCTGAGGCATTGCATGCTGCCATGGGAGCATCTCACACTGTCCCTGGTGTGGGTCAGACTCCCCAAAGTGATGCTGAGAGCTCCTGCTCCAGGAGACATATCTTCTGTTCAGAAATACGAATCTAGCAGTTTTCAGGGCCTGCTGGGAAGTCCTGTGTTTGGCTTAATCTCTTGCATTACTGTGTCCCTGCTTTTATGTTTTTAATATTTTTTTTAACTGCCTTGGCTACCAAAATCCCCCAGAGCTTATCGATGTTGATGGACACAGTAACAATATCACAGTTTTAAAAACCCTTCCAAGCAGTATCACAGAGTTGCAAGTCTGGAAATTCTCAGTTGTTTCTCAAGAAATATAAGTGCTTTGCCAAATTATGCTATTTCTTTCCCTCTTCCAGAAGAGCCTCTTTCCCTCCAACCCTTCTCTTCTGCTACCCAAATTATCCTGCTGTGCAGAGCCCTGGGTGGCTCTGATGATACAAACATGATGGCCTTCCCTTGCTATCACTTGGAAAGTGGCCAGTTGAGCAGCATGAGGCTCATGTTTTGTCTCTGACATGTTCTACCTGTAGAGGAAACACAGGAAACTGTATCAGATGTGAAGCAGCATATCCCAGCTGCTGGGATGCAGATGCTGGCCTTGTCCTTGCACCTTCGTTGCCTCTAGGCAGGTGCTGGTCAGCCTGCTGAGCTTACTTGCTGTGTGATGTTCACTTGCCTTTTGGAAGAGACTGTCACGCATTTTCTCTTTTCTAGGAACAGTTGAGGTGATCAATGCCCGTGAAACAGCTCCCCGAGATGTTCCTGACAATCTGTTGTCTGCCTGTGCTCCTTTACCCATCGGTAAGGACATCAGAGTGTGTAGTGCACAGAAGTCAGAGTGTGGAGGAACTGGGGGCCTTGCTATTTGTCTGAATTACTGGGCTTCAGATCTGCTTAGCTATCTCTTTGTCACCTCACTTCCACTTGTGGTCACTCCATGTCCATTGGCTCTCACCAATTGGCAGCAGGCACTCTAAATTTAGCAGCACGTCTTAGATCTCTGCATGTTTTTTTAGTGTGTCCATTCTCCTCCCCTAGCACATTTTGTTTTGAGGAGTGTCCTTGTTCCTGGAGGAGATTTTCTTGCTGGAAAGGAATCACGAATGACTTTGGTTGGAGGTCTCTGCTCCAGCTCCTGCTCAAAGCAGGATGATGTCCGAACTGGGGCAGGCTGCTCAGGGCCTTGTCCTGTAACATTTTTTATCTTCTCTGTGAATTGAGAGTTTCACAGACTTACTTGACCGCAGTATCAGTGTTTGACCATGCCCTGCATGAATGTGCTAGCTGCTGTGACATGTGCTTTCACCACGCACCTCTGCCCTTTCTATTAGGTACTGGAAGAAACAATTAAACAGTGAAAAAGGAAGAAAAAACAAACCTGCTTTTAGTTCTGCCTCTATGCATCCATACTTTTGAGTGCTTTCAGAGAGTTTAATCCACAGGCCAGTGAGTTACCAGGTGTAACACTGCAGTTCTGCTCTGCAGGTCCCCGATGGATTGCTGTACCAGGAGAAATTCGTGGGTATGAAGAAGCCCATAAGCGATACGGCCGCTTGCCATGGAAATCCCTGTTTGAACCAACCATCCAGCTCCTTTCAGAGCCACTTGTTGTTAGCTCAGTTATGGACAAAATAATCAATCACCGAAACTTCTCCCGAGTGGGACAAAACCTGTGGTAAGCCCCACAAATTAAATTGAAGTGCAAGGGACACTGTTCCTCAGCTCTGGCTAACATATAGCACAGGCTGCTGCAGCTGCTGCTCAGTAAGTGCTTGCTATGGAGAGAGAGAGAGAGAGAGAGAGAGAATAACAGAGATGTTTGTTTTGGAAATCTTTTACTGTCAGCAACATTTTTTTTTTTATTATTTTTTAAGTTCAGAGTAGCTTGGCACAGCAAAGCTTTTGCTAAACACATCTGCTCATAAGGAGCTGGATGGATGTAGCCTGCCTCCGTCTGTGTGGAAATTGTCCCCTGACAGCAGGGCCCTACTGCAGGCACTTATTCAGGGAAGCCATGCTGGTCCAAGCTGGGGTCAAAGCATTAATTCCCATGGAGGAAACTGTGTCTACACAAAAACGTGCCTGGTGCTGCGGGTAGCAGTTGGCTGAGAACTTTTCTCCATGTAGACTGCAGTATAGTGCTGGCTTGGAAAGTATATGACACACAGAAACTAAATCAGCTCTGGGTAGGAAGGAAGGTCTGGCACTGGGAACAGCACGTTCTGTAATCTGACGGGTGTTCTTTCTTAACAGCCCACTGATATGTGATGGTCAAAGGTTTTTGACACGTGGAGAGACCTTCAGGTGGCCAGCACTGCAGAAGACACTGAAAACTTTGGCAGAAGATGGAGCTACAGCATTTTATGAGGGACAGATTGGAAAAGCCCTGGTGGAAGACATGAGAAAAGCTGGTAGGCAACAGTTTTATTGTAATACCAGTAGACAGGCTTCTTTCCATCATCTGTGTGACACCAACGAGGTACCTGGGGATAGCCAACATATGCCATTTACATGTGTTGGGGTGGTACAGGGTGAACACCTTTTCCCTGTTCTTGTAACCTAGGCCCAGAAGCAGGGATGAAAGCCAGTCACTGCTCAGGCATTTGCCCATAGCACTCGTGTACTGGCCTTTTCAGGTTTTGTGATGTCTTAGCGTTTGGTGTTAGATAAGGACACACAGGAAGACACTGTTGTGTTTGGTGCAAGAAATTCAGTGTACAGAAAAGACTCCTCAGAAACCTTCCCAAGGCTCTGATGTGTCCAGCCAATACCACCTACTACTGGAAGTGTATGTTAACATGCTAATACTGTCGCTCTGGTTTTCTGTTGAAGAGTCTGTTATATCAATGGAGGACCTTAAGGCGTACAAAGCAGAAGTATCCTCACCTCTGAACGTTACCCTGAACAATGACACCACAGTGTTTTCTCCTGGACCACCCATGGGAGGTGCTGTGCTCCTGTTCATCCTCAAATTATTGGAAGGTAAATTGCTGAGAGAAAATGTGCTGCAAGAGGTTTGCAGAGAGAACTGATCTAGAGCAATAGGAAATTATTTGGCAGAATTTGGTGAGCTAGAATGGGCTCCAAAGCAACAGTGTGATTATCCTGTGCAGCAGGATGGGGAACTGGCTCATTCTTACAGTGTTTCAGCATCACTAAAATGTTTTCTGTGGGAGTGATGGAGTCACTTTCCCTGGAGGTGTTCAAGAAACATGTAGAAGTGGCACTGAGGGATGTGGTTTAGTGGGCATGGTGTTGATAAGTTGATGGTTGGACTGGATGATCTTAGAGGTCTTTTCTAACCTTAATGATTCTCTTCCACAAAGTGGAGTGGGGAAAGGAGGCTCCTTTAAACATTATATAACATTCTTCCAGAAAAAAAAAAAGAACAGTGGGTCCATTAACCAAACAAATCAATTCTCCTCTCTAGAGTATAAATTCAGTGAAGCATCACTGGCGACACCAGAAGAAAAGGCAAAAACCTACCATCGTATCGCAGAGGCCTTGAAGTTTGGCAATATGCTAAAAGCCCGGATGCATGACCCAGCCTTCTCTACTGAAGTTAAGGTAAGCTAGTATAGTGCACAGCAGTACTGACAGACACCAACAACACTGGCAGCTTCTTCTACACTACTTGATAGAGGAGAAAAAAAGGAGTTCATATACCTTTTTTTTTTTTTTTTTTTTTTAAACCTGCATTCTCCCAAACCCATTTTAGCCAACATGCTAAGCCCTCGTGTAGGCTACCTACTGTCCAGGCTATGCTGCCTGCCAGCACAATGCTACAGCACCGAGTGATGCACTGACACCCTCCTGTCTTGCACCCACAGAAGGAAAGAAACTATTTAGAAGTGCTAATCAAGAGCAACGTTAGTTAACTGGCCAAGTGTTGTGCTTTAACCCCAGCAGGCAGCTCAGCACCACTCAGCTACTTGGTTGATCTACCCAGGTGAAATGAGGGAGAGTCAGAAAGGTAAAAGTACAAGACCTCTTGGATTGAGATAAAGGCAGTTTACTAGGTAAAGCAAAACCTCTACGTGCAAGCAAAGCAAAGAATCCATTTGCTACTTCCTACCACAGGGTTCAGCCACTCCCAGGAAAGCAGGGCTCATCATGTGGAATGGTTTGTTTGGAAGACAAATGCCAACACTTTGAATTTACCTCACTCCCTTCTTCCTTAATTCCCCCTGCTTTTATTGCTGAAGCGTGGTGTCATATGGTATAGGCCCTTGCTGTGATTACAGACGGCTGTGACAATGATACTGTCTGACAAGACTGCTGAGCGTATCAGAAGCCAAATCGATGCCCGTGGTGACCATCCACTTGACCATTATGACCTCTGGAAGTACACCTCCGACCACAGCTATGAAAGCAGAGGCACAAGCCACATCTCTGTGCTTGCTGCAGATGGCAGTGCTGTGTCTGCCACCAGTACCATCAACTTTCCGTGAGTAGCCAAAGGGGTTGCTATTTCAGTGACATGGGCCTCATATCAGTCTCACAGGGTATGTGAGAGGCCATTTACTATAAATAAATACTATAAATACTATAAATATATAAATACTATAAATAAATAAAAAAAAGAGCAGAACAACTTTAGCTTTCAGTGATTTAGGCAATCTCTTGCTTGTGAATGCTTTTTTTATGTGACAGCAAAGGCCTGTGAGATCAGCCCAAAGGAACACCACAGTTCATAAACACGTAACAACTGACTGAGCTATGATGAGGTTCTGAGGGCTGAGCAAATTCTCATGTGCACTTGAGAGAGTTTATTTCTGACAAATACCTTTAGGAACCTTTGGGTGGAGTGTCTGCTGGTTGGGAGAAGGCAGGGATAAGCCAGCAGGGTGCCACCTTAACTCTAATGTCACATACATACAGTGGAAGAGCACTGGTTACTGATGGGCTGCTTTCTTTCTCCCTGCAGGTTTGGCTCCTTTGTTTATTCCAGCCAGACTGGGATCATTTTGAATAATGAACTTGCTGATTTCTGCATAGCAAGGAAAAGTATTTTGGGAGGTAAGCATTCTCAACCCCAAAGCAGAACTCGAGGTGGAGAACCAGGCTATGTACAAAAATGGGCAGGGACGATCTACAAACAGTAGATAAGGAAACAAAGAAGTTTTGGTTTCTGACACGGGAAATCAGAGATTTAAAGAAAAAATGCAGAAGCTAATGATGAGTGGGTAGGGAAGGAGGAAAGAGGTAAAGAAACCATTCCACAGTGATTTGTGAAATGAACTGTTTGGTGCTCTGTCCTGCACCAAGCTTCCTGTTTAGCATCTACTGTAAAGGGCCAGTTTCTTGTATATGGGGTCTCAGCACAAGAAATCTATATTTCTGCAAAACTTGGGCCTCTTGAGGAATGAGCAGCAGGTTGGTTCTCCATGAGGAATGCAAAGCTGAGGTAAGTAAATCTGTGTGTCCTAATGCCCTCAGCAGACACATGGGAGGTATAATACTTTCTGCCTTTGCCCTAGGAGAGAGGCCTCCCTCAGCAATGGTGCCTTCTATCCTCATCTCCAAGTCGGGAGACATGCTGGTGATTGGAGGGGCAGGTGGGGGCTGGATTATCAGTGCTACTTCTATGGTGAGTGAACAGATACTGCACAGAAACACCTTGCAACCAGCAGGCTGAGCACACACAAGGCTGAATGAAAGAAATGTTTGCTGCTGTTAGAACTGCTAAGTGCAAGGCAGAGAAGAGGACATGCTACAAACTCAGTCCATCCTCAGCTTCTTGCTTTTAGCTTTTCTATGGCAAGGGTAGCCTCGGCTCTGTTGAACTGTAATCCCACCAGGAGGGAATAGGAGTGGAGGAGGTGGGAGAACACACAGCAGTTGCCAGCTCTTTCACCCTCACAGACTTCCAGCATAGTCAGTTCCCACCTGCTCTTTCTACTCAACTCTTCTTGGGCTTTGACTCCTTGGTGCTTTGTTCTGTTTCCAGTTTAGAAGCTTTTAAAGGCTGCAGGTTGGAGGTTAGAGCGAGTGCTAGCTGGCTCCCTCAATTCTTTTTTGTTAGGGAAGAAGCTGGAAGAATTAAATAGCAAATTAAGGAAGAAAAGCATTGCCCAAAACCTTGTGGCCCCTAAGCCAAACCAACAAGTGACCTGATGGAAAGAGCCACAACAGTAAGCCACCTCCACGCATATACAGAGAGTAACACATCTTAAAGAAAAACAACTTGCTGAAGCATGAAGTCTAACAAACATCAAGAAATGAAAGTTTTCTTTTTTAATTCATATAGAAAGAAGCAGAGGAAGGATTCCAACTGAAGACTTTATTTCTGGCCAGAGTCAGTATAGTTGACCGGACAAATAAATAAGCAGTAGCAGAATCAGAAACAAATTATACAAATATCTGAAATGTAAGCTCCCATCAGTCTGCTTCAGTACCAGAGGATAAAAGATGGGCATTATACAGTACAACATATCCACAAGCCATCTAGAAAAGCAGCTTTTGTGAGATGTCAGTGGATACTGGAACTGTGCTGCATCTATGTGAACCACAGCTATGAGGAAGGGATATGAAACAGCCTCAGAGCAATAGTGATTAAAATAATCTAGGACTCCTCAGGGTGGAGGTGATGATGGTGAAGGATACGTTAGAAAGCTGTAAAGGTAGTGACTTGGAGAAGTGAAGAAAGGATTGTTCACTGTTGCTGATAACAGAGAGAGAACAAAAACTGATTATCAGATTCAGAAAACCTGTAAATGTAATATACAATTTTCTCGAACTCCTCCCTACAGGACACTTCCTTTGAAATACGAAAATAGAACAGTCATCAATAGGAAGGTATTAAGTATCCATTATTACTATTGAGTTGAAGGGCAGCTCTTTGGCATGGCAAAAGCATTATGGGGAGTATCATTATGTGTTCACTCTATTTTGCCCTCAACATCTCCTGTTTGTTGCCACAAAAGGATGCTTAGGCGAGACTGATATCTTATAGTCCATTTTTGCACAATCCCATTGGCAGGATTTGGTCAGGGTTTACACCAATGTTGAGGAAGATGATGTGGTTCAGATTCCTACTCAGTATCTTCAGTTAGCATGGGATTTGTTTCATTGCAGGCCATTATAAACAAGCTGTGGTTTGGTTATGACTTGGAACATGCCATTTCATCTCCCATCATGCATACCAACAAAAACAGTATCCTGTTTGAGGGACACTTCAGTGAGGTGAGCTGCCTTGGTTGGATCTTCCTATCATCCCTTTTGATGGGAAGGAGATGGCTACTGTAACTCTCCAGAATAATCTGCATTTTGCTTCTAGCTAACCTTCTTCTTGCTTAAATCACATTCTCTTGACCTGAGCCTGCATATACAAGCTTCATTTCTACACTTGGCAACACAAAGACCTCAGGTCCCTGCCCCACTTAATTCTTTCTGCTCTCCCTCCTGCAGGTTGTTAAGAACAGCCTGCTGAAAAGAGGACACACAGAACAGAAATTTGAGTTAGCAATGAATGTCGTGCAGGGAGTTTCCAAGGAAGGAAAATGCATCTCTGCTTACTCTGATAAAAGGAAGCTGGGGAAATCAGCTGGATATTAGCATGAAACACCATCCCGACATCTCTATTCTAGTCAAAACCACAGGAGATAACTAGATTCAGATTCATGTGTCTTCCACTGTTGCTGGAGAGTCTTGGTTAAGAACGGAGTCGGTTTCTTTCAGGCTGTTGCCATGATAAGCTTCTAATTACAGGGGCTCAGCAATGTGAAGTAACTGAGTAAGTTTCTGAGGATTATAAGAAATGTCTGTTGGGTCAGGATTACAGAATTGTATGCATTTGAGTTTTGAGGGTGGGTTTGGAAGGAGAAGAAAGTGAAACTCCACACTCCACCTCCTGGTTTTCCCATCCAGAGGAGCCCTGTTCATTCCAAAGAATGGCAGATAAATCAGTGCACCATAACACAGACTTGCTGCCAAACGTTCTCTATGTTGAAGATGCAATGGAAGCCGTGAGCTGAAGCCTTATTCAACCCTCCCTACTGGTCACCTAAAGACTAAACCTTCTATGGATCAATGTGAAGTTGCTGCTCCTGGTTGGGAGGGGCCTCTGCTTTGCTCCTTGGTGACACCTCTCCCTGTAGTAGAAGAGTCCCATCTATGCCATTTCCTCCTCCTCAATGCCTGCAGAAGATAAGTAGTTTGGGAAGGCAGAAGAAGACAGCAGCTGAGGAAACACTGTACTGCTTTTGAAGCTTTATAGATTCATAGATTCACTAGGATGGAAAGGACCTATAAGATCATAGAGTCCAACCATCCTCCCACCACCATCCCTACCTACCAACCTACTAAATCAAATCCCTTAGCACCTCATCTAAACGCTTCTTGAACAGCACTAAGGACTTTCTTCAAAATGCAAAGGACATATAATCTGAAGACTTTCATAGGCATGAGCTTCTCCTGGCCAGGCAAACACTAAGACTGTTGAAAAGTGTTGCTGCAGTTGCAAAACACTTTTCTCCCAGAGACAGAGTTTATGCTCTGTAACTCCCTGTTTACCACAGCTAGGCTCAGATGTTCCCTGAAGATTACAAGAATGAAAATGCATGACTATTTGAGAGCTTGTGGTGGAGAGACCTGAACACATTCATCTGGCCATAAGAGCTCCTTCGTGTTAACTCCGTAACATTGCCCTGATTAAGAAGGCCAAAGGAATCTAATGTTAGACCAACGAGTATACAAGTCTCACAAAGCACTTCTCAACTACCCAACAACTTCCATTTTCTGAAAGCTTGTGAACTTTTCCTATTGATGCCGTATTGTATGAGTGATGCTGCCTAGTTCCAGACAGAGGAGCCAGACTGGATCCTGGCTTTAGCAAGATCTGCAGTTATTTCTAGCTTGAACAACTTAGAGCTTTCAGAAAAGCAACCAAAATGGCATTGGCTAAAGCCAGCATGAACTGTTCTTGTTTTGCTCTTAAACTTCAGGGCAGTGCCCTGGGCCATGCCCCATCATGTCTCACTTCCAGAAGAACAAGCCATGAAGTAACTGATCCTCTTAATTCCCTTCACTTCTGATGTACCAAAGGGTAAAGCACACCTCAGTTATCCAGCCAATGCTGCGTATCACCTTTCCAGTACACTACTATCACTGCCACTTCTCACAGCGAAGCTATGGGAATATTATCTGCAGACCAGCACTCGCTGCAATTTAACTGCTTTTGCTATTAACATTGAAACTGAGCCAGTTAATTAAGCAGTTTCAGAACCTGTCACAGATTTCATTTGCAAGGCGGAAAGGAATGCGTGCAGATCGCTCACTGTGGCAGTCCTGGATCCCTCACTGACACACAAAACACCTTGTGAAGCTGAGCTCTGTACCTCCTTGCCCTGCCACCTCTTCAGTGCTGCTGAAACTCGAGAGTGGCCCAGGTTGGTCCCTCTCCATTCATGCTGATGGCAACAGAAGAGCATTATTTTTATACCTTGTCAACTTACATGGACTTTTAAAGCACTGCTGTACATAGGCTGTTCTGTTTTCTAACAAAGTCTTCCTTAAATTATATTTTTAATAAAGTGTTTTTAAACTTTAAACTGTTGCCTAACCTAAGGCACAAACAGTTGTTTGGGAGAGGACTTACATCCCACTTACTTTCACTGATGCTCACCTGCTGATAAAGAGCCTCAATGCAGGAGTGGAATACAGAACCAAAGCAGCTGGGAGATGTGCAGACCCTATGTACAGCCACATCCAAATGAGATGGATACTACAGCATGGGTGAGTGTCTACAGACTGCTTTTAAACAGTAGGATGTAGATTCAATCTTTAGTCCTGTTTAGATTTATAATCAAGTCCTGTGTAGTGATACTGTTAAAACAAACATATTAAAACAAACAAACAAAAAAAAAAACAACAGTTCTGCTGAATAAAGAATTTAAATGCATTTATAAGAATCATTTTAAACAGAAGAAACATGGTTGGTTTTTTTTTTAGTCATGGTAAAATTACACTCTCCAGGAGGGAAATTTTGTAAAATAGGTTATAAATAAATAGGGAAGTTTTCTGACCAGTAAATTTGGGAAGGAAAGCATCACTTCTGTGCCACAAACTGTTAGAAGCAATTCAGCAGGAGTTATGTGCATATCATTTCCCAGAACCCAGTTATCCCAGTTTCTGAGCACACACCACACTAACTGCAGTAACTGTGTCAGTGCATCAATTCCACTGGATGTTGATGCATGCAGGCTCTTGCTGGTAAAAACATACAGCTGACGGTGGTGATGGTGTTGAAAAACATTGATGGGAACCTGACAAATTTGCCCTAATGAACAGTGTTATTGTGCTCTCTGTATCTGTTGTAGTTTCCATGAAAACAAATAGGAGGCATTACTTTCAGAGTGACTTACAACTTTCACTGCTCTCCCTTGGCCAAGAGCTCAGCTAGTTCTGTGTACACAGAGCCAAGTATTTCCTACAGCTATCAGCTGGCACTGCATCACACACAGCCCTGTATCTAAACTTCCTAAAGTACACCTGCACACTGGATTTAAACTGCAGCCTGCCACTGAGTGACAGCTATCCTCCAATTACAAGAAGAGGAAAAGTCAAAGCCACAAGTTCAGCAAACAAACAAAAAAAAAAACAACAACCCAACAACATCCAGGTTTGGCTTCACACCAATTTTGCTCTTTCAGGAACACAATAACTGCATTGTTTACTATTAATTACTGCCTTAGATGTGCTGAACACTTCCTCATCACTAACAGCTCAGGATAAAAGGCACACAGAGCACAGCCCAGGCTCTTTTCTGTAATTCACTTACTTGTATGGTTGTTGTATAAGCACATACATACCTCCAAGTCATAACTTTCTGAAAAACACCATCTCTCTATGTCTCATTTCCTGCCTTGAAACTTGACTCACATCAATTCTAACAACTGATGGGAAAGAGGTAGTGTGTAATGCCTAACAGTTTAGGCCTTCCTTTTCAGCACATTCCGTATTTTGAGGCTCTCACAGACTGACACGAAATTTCAACCAGACAAACAGATGCAATTAGTTAACGCTGCCCCCGTTTCCAAGATTTCACAAACACCCCTGAGGCATGACAGCATTTAGGAGTGCTCATTTTTTGATCTCATGTGTAGGCATTGACACTCTTAGCTGTTCCAAATCAGATACAGATTACCAGGAGTTCATTGACTGATTAATTGCAGCTTACCTTCAAACGACCAGCTGCAGCACGCTTTTTAGAGTTTTAATTTCCTCAAACTCCAGGCCTGCAGGATGACGTGGTGGGAAGCAAACTGGATTAAAAACCGCTTTGTTTTGGATACTTAACTATATATATATTTTCACTCATAGCTTCGTTAGAAGTGCGAACAAGAAAGCAAAACATCAGAGGAGAACTTTGTTCATGCAGACTCTTGCCATCCCTTCTGGCAATATCAGCTGTGCGGGCAAGAAAAATGTGTGACACCATTTTTATTTGTTTTAGTTGTGCTCAGAGTTTTACAGGTAGCATCTTCCCTTTAGACCTCCTCAACAAAAACAGAAGAAAGTTTCAAGCCACTTCCCCCATTACCCATTCATCTCCAACAATCCACTGAAGTGAAAAGCAGAAAACATCTTCTTTAAAAAAAAAGAAAGAGTGGTGAGTTTGTGAAGGCTTACCCTAGTTTGGAGCTGAGCTCCCTGGTATGGCACAGGTCTATTAGTTTGTCCTCGGGGTCCTGTAACTCCTGTCTACTCAAACAAGAAAGAAATCTCTTTTCTAGCTGTGACGGGGACATTCCTCCTAGCTGAAACACTTCCTGCAGCTTGGGGGGAGCCTGACCTTCTTCAAAAACTGGATATCCAATCTGACTTCATAGGATGGAGAGGAGGCAGGGATCAAACTCTTCAAGGCAGAACAGACATCCCAGGTAGGTCACATCCTGTTCAAGATGTTTGTTTCAGCACTGCCATGGCACGAGGCACTTCGGTTGTGATCGTTGAGAACCTAAGTCGCAGCTCTAACAACAGAACCACAGGCAAATTTGTTCCCTCTCTTGTTCAAGTCCCTGAATTGAAGACCTAAAGGATTTTTTCCCCCAGACACACCTCAGTGTCACTAGCCCACTGCTGAAGAAGAGCTGAGCAGGGTCAGTAGCCTGCAGGGATGCCACCTTTCCGGGAATCGGAGGCTGCAGCCCATCCATCATCTGTTCTGAGAACGGCTTGCACAACCGAAATGCCGCTGCTCACCCGCGTGGTGTCGTGTTTTCTCATCTGTAGTTGTTCTTCTAAACCCTGAAATGCAGAAGTGTGTGAGGACAATGGGAGAGAGAAACTGCACATGGGCTGGACTCTGTGATGTGAATCCTCCGTGTACAGCCCAGCACGCAGTGCCTGCATTACATAGGTCTACTAGAACTACACACTGTCCCTCTTCTTTGTGAAGTATACTTGAACAGCACAGTACTGACCTGTATCAGCTTTAATACTGTTCCCCTAGGCATATTTGCTAACGTAATTTTTCATATGCAAGTCTTCCCAACACTGTGAGACCAGCACCAGACAAAGAGCTCACAAACACTCCAGCCTCAATTCAGACGAACCTTCTCTACTTCCTCCTCCAGCTCCGTGACACTGGGAAACAGCTGATCATGAATTCTGGGCTCTTCCACTGCTCTCTTCATATCATAACCAAACCAGATGGAATTGATGATTGCCTAGGAGATGCAAAAAAGCCTCAATGTTAGCTCCTTGCCTTCAAAGAGACGCTACCCTTGCAGCAACAAAGGCAGAGATTTCTGAAGGATGTTCACTAGAGCACATAGGAGATGTAAATCATAGTTCCCTCTGCCTCCAGCACTCCATCTCATGGGTGCATTGCAGCAAGCCAGGCTGTATACGCTTAGGATGATTCCCACACACAGAGACCACAAGTGGCTAAAATGAACACAGGAAAAGGATCAGATCCTCAGGCTACTGCAGCTGGATTTATCCTGCTGTGAGTAAGGCACTGCTGGCTTTTCTGGTGTACAGCAGTCACCTCAGTGCAATCATACACTTACAGCTTCTTGCTGCTGCACTATTGGTTTCCTTAAACCTGGCAGATTGCAGCTTGAAGCTGCTGGCAAGTGAAAATAGCCTCAGCATCAAGAGCTTCGCAAGCTGCTTGTAGCAGCACTTCTCACAGAGACTGCTCCACTACCTTAGCTAGAAAGCAGGATCCAGCATGGTGCTCTGAATGGCTGTGCACTTGCACAAGGAGACAGCTTTCCCCTGTCATCACTTTGGGTCTAACTGGGCCTTTGAATGGTTGTCACAGCAGCTCATGGGGACCCTGCCTGTCATGCAGTCTGATGTTGGCAAAAGTTCTTATTTAGCTCTTCTGCATGACTTCCATCCAAAAGATAGGAGCTTTGATGAGAATGGCTCTAAACTAGGAAATGAGACTAATTCCAGGCAGCAAAGCTAAACTAGAGTCACAAATCTCTTACAAGTGGCAAGAACAGCTTGCCAAAGGAAAAGGCCTGGAGTAATTTAGTGAGAGGCCCTTTGTCTTTCTGGCAGGAGTTGGGATTGGAGGTCTGGCTCTTGGAAGGCCAGGCAGAACCCTCTCCTTTCAGCTCCCAGCCCTGCAGCAGGAAGCCATGGCTAAGGTCACATCACAGGCAGAGACTTGAATCCTTTACCCCAAGCATTGCCTCCCCCCGACTTTGCTTTGCCCACATCATCACATACCAGTGCTGTCGCTGTGGTTATTTTTGATCCTCCAGCAGCACCAACCACCATCCTGATCTTTTTTGTTTTATCCACCAGGATGGAGGGGCACATGGAAGACAACGGCTGTTTACCTGTTGGGGACAGAGATGCAACAGAGAATAAGTTTTCCACCTGTAACTCACAGACCATCAGCTCCTGCTCCACATCTAAATCCAGAGTTTCCATATCCACCTTCCTAATTCATCTCACTGTTTGTTCATCCCCTGGGGGTCCCAGTGTCCCCTGTACACATCTCTTCCCTGCTACCACAACACAAAGCTTAACCCTGGGGTTGTCTGTCATGCAGCTGCCTCACCAACACCATGGGACTTCCCTTTCTGTCCTTTCACTTCTCTGTCTCTCCAAAGTGTGAGGTACAGGAAGGTGACAGAACCCCAGCCCACATTAGCTGCAATGAGATGGCTCTGCAGGAAGCAGTGCTGGAGCAGGGAGGGAGCTGAAGTTGGGCATGAGATGGATCTACCTGGAGCTGCCCTATAAATCCCAACAGAGCACAGGGAGACATCTGGACAGCGTGTACTAATGCAAGATACAGCTTCAAGAATAAGATGGGTTTACAGCTACCTGGTGCTATGAAATTTGCTGGAGAAGGAGGGATCCCAAATCCATTGATAATGTGAGGTGAGCTGAAGTCATCCATCTCATCGTTATATATGATTCCATTCGTACTGGATAGTATGTCAGAGCCAAAGCTAGAGAAGACAAATTGGCACAGACATGTCAAATCCAGAAAGAACTTGAGGTGAATTACTGCAGTGTGGGATTTGATAGTAACTCTCCACTCCCTTCTGTTGCAAAGGACATTTTGTCACCCTTTGTGGGGAAGGAAACAGTTTATACTGCGAACACACAACTACACAAAGAGGAAAGGCAGTCCTACAGTGCTGCTGTATAGCTCCCCTGCTCGGAACCTGAAGACAAGAAACAGCACAGCAAAGAAATACAGCTTAATTCCCCTTCCTGCCAGGCAGACCTGCACTCCCTTCAGAGGCAGCATAGCTCAAAGACTGTCACATTTAGGAACTGCTGGCATTTTGCTTAGATGTGTCAAACGAGAGATATGTTCTATGGACAGAAAAAAAAACCCTCCTCCCCTTCCTCCCCCTTCCCCCCAGTTTCAGGCTTATGTACAGAACACAGTTCTTCCTGACAGCACCCGAAGCCAAACACTGTACTTTCAGGTCAGCTGCATTAACTCAAATTCCTTCCAGATGCCTGGGAAATAAGAGCTTGCAGTGATAACACTGCTTATGGGAAAATCCAGATGCAGTGGATGTTTCCTTGGTGGGTGAACCCAACACTTCGCACATCTCGTGCTCTCACCCAACTACACAAGCCTCAGCAATAAGAACTGACCTGCCAGCTGAGCAGTAGAAGTGCCTATTAACAGCACTACCCATCACTGCCCTGCTACAGAGATGACAGCTCAGTGATGTTTTATACCAACCACAGAACCACCACTAGGAAGATGGCAGAAGCCTACACAGAAGCAAGGTCTGAGCTCATACTATTGGTTGATGGTGCTGGTGGCGGACACAGCACTGCCATCATCAGCCACAATGGAGAGGTGGGTTGTGCCGGCACTATCTGCAGTGTAATATTCTGGCTCGTAGTACTCAATTGGATGGGAGGTGTTGTCTGTGATTTTCCTTCGGAGACTATCCGCAAAGAACTCAGACGTCATGTTTCTGATTGCCTGTCAGAGAAACCCAATGCAGTTACTCAGCAGATTAAGAGCCATGTAGTTATGAGGCTGATATCCAACACTTCAGACCACAGAAGAGTGGCAAATCCCAGCAGTGAGGCTATAGTTTTCCAGCAGGGGTTTTCCTTCTTCTTGAAAGATGGACATTGTACCAAAGAGCACTTGGAGCAGTCACAGAAGAAGCTGCACAATGCACCCCTTTGTGTGGGAATTTAATCAGTATCCATTACTGTAGATCTATGGAAAGCTGTCCTCAACACTGCTGTAAGGTGTAGGCAAGCGCTGCTACACTTGCTTCAGAGATGAGAGAAGAGGGATCAGGTTGAGAGGACTAGACCAAGGCTCTGGTCATTGCTTGGTAAGCTGCAAATTGTGTCCATCAAGCTAGGCTGTGCTCAGATCCTGCTGCTTTTGGAGACTCATGAAGTAAAAGCACAGAGTATGAAGTTGGGAAAAGCAGGAGTCCTGCCTCACCCCTTCTCATCCATAGGTCCACTTACTAGTGTGGACTGTGGTTAGAGAGCTACAGGGTCTGGGAGCATCGTCTACCAAATAAGACTCCAAAGACTATGAAAACAGGGAGGGTTATCCCTGAACGAACTCAAATGCTCCTGGTCAATCGAGGATTTTGTTTTTCCTAACAACAGAAAAGTTTCCTCCATTTATATCCCTCACAGCTTACAGCCACTTGATTCAGAGGTATTTCAGTGCCTGTTTTGTCACCCAAAACCAGTGTCATGTTCCAGTCAGCCTGGGTGTTGCAGAAAGAAAAAGGCTTTTGCCAGGTACCTCTGTAATGTTGACAAATTTTGGATCTCCCAGCAAAGTCCTCTTGGCATAGGAAAAGCGAAAGGCCTCCACGATGCGGTGGTAAGTCAGACCTCTCTCCTCCACAGTTTTGATGCTGTCAGGAGAGAAATTATATCCTGGCAAGAGAAGATAAACCTCTGTGAACACAAAGGAAAACCCACACTCAATGGGGCACTGATAGAACTGTGTCAAACGGGCTCATCTTGAAACTCAGTCACTGCAGAGATGCAGCCACTGGACTGTCCTAACCTCTGCACAGAGAGGAGCTCTGCAGTTCTGAGTACTGTGAGTCCTGCTGCCTGTAAGGCACTGCTCAGTGGCACTCTCACCTTTCAGTATGTTGAAAATGAGGGCTAGCACTGGGCCGCTCAGGGGGGCAGAAGGTGTGTAGAGGATAAACTCTCCAAGTGGGACCTCTATAGGGTCTTCTATCACCGTTGCTTTGTAGTCCCGCATGTCCTCCATCGAGACAATACCCCCTAGAACAGAAAAGGAAACTATCGATTTGTTTTTGTGATCCCTGGTGGGAAGAGAAGGTAATAGTCTATGGCCAGGCATCACAGCAAGAACAGGAGGGATCAAAGACAAATCCAGAAAGTTGTACAGGAGGTGAATTTATTCTTTGATAGATCCAGCTGAGGCTCAGCCTAATATTGAGGCTGGACTAATTTGCAGCAGCCAGAAGTCTGGTGATCCATCTTTCTATAAAGGACATCAGCAATGTCGGGGAACAAGATGTCCTTTATAAACCCAGCTTACAGGAGAAGGATGCAGCTTTTGAGAGCAGATGCTTTGTGGTACTCCACAAGCAAAAGAACATGTATGCTCCAATACTTTTCTTATCAGTAACGGGAAGACAGTAATCAACCATCACAAATAAAGCCAGGAAATGACCTTTGCACGTGAAATACACCGGAGCTTGTGAATGCAAGCCAGTAGGAATAGGATACTACCACCATCTAGTGGTACTGAGAGATTAAACACGATGACCATGTACATTTGATTGAGGTAGAAGCTCATTGGATTCAGGCCCTGTAAGCTGTAATATACTATACTACGTCCAGAAATGCATAGACTATGCATGAAATGCTAATATTCAGAATATACTGCCCACTTCTGACTGAGTTTCAAATGCATCCATCAAAGTGCTATGGCTCCTCACGTGCCTCCTGTTGCCACAGACCTCAGAGGTGGGATTTCAGGCAGCAGGCGTGAGCAGCAGGTCACAGCTCCTCCTGCATTCTGAGCTCAGCACTCAGCTCACTCACTATTTTGGACAGATGTTCTGTTTCTTACCTACACTCTGGATGTCAGCGATGATCTGCTCTGCCAGGCTTCCTGTGTAAAAGACATCTGCTCCTTCATCGGCTATAGTCTGGTATGTGTTGGCTAATTTAGGCATCTTGATGATATCACCCTCCTGCAGGATTTTCCCATCTTTGCAGAACACTTCACTGACAGAGAAAGGAGATTAAGAAGATCAGATCTGAAAGACAAGTTCAAAACTGTGCGTACCCTTATCAGCTAACACAGATTTAGTCAAATCTGTCGTCATGTTGCTGTCCTGGAGGGAAGAGGAACTGCCTGAGCTATGCCCCATTGGTCTTGATACCTTGCATAAGGGACATGAAAGTGAACAGTGGCTTCTGACTTGAGATTCCATGTTGCTCAGAATTTGCTCAGTGAAGCCTGCAGGAGGGAGTGTCACCTGCTGCAAGGCAGTCCACTGTCCCTGCCTGTTCCTTGGGTTAACAATTGTCTCAAGGCACCCACGAGGGACCACCGTCCTTGAAACCAGGTGGTTCAGATCAGAGCACAGGCTATGAAGCTACAGGGCTCAAAGCTTCCAGTGAGTCCTGGAGAGTGCAATTACAACCCAACCTACAGCTGGCAGGAAGAGAAAAGGTGAAGCATGATCTCAAGTAGAGCTGGTAGACACCATGAGACTGGAAGAGGAATTATGTTTGAAACCCTTCATGCTCATAGTCCTTGCTAGAAGCAGATGATCAGAGGCACTGCTCTGGGAAGGCTGACTGCAGAGGAAGATATGACCCAGAAACCCACTCCCTGACAGCAGCTGAGATACTCAGGGAGAGGAACATGCTCTGCAATTGCCCAAAGTGCAGTAAGGTCAACTTAGTGTGCTCAGAGTATGAGGACAGGCTGGGGATTCAGACAAACACTACCATCTGACAGAGTTGTCCCAGTACGTACTTCAGCTCCATCTCTGCATCAAATTCACTTTAAGAAGAGAATTCATCTCCCTTTCAAAGTCAGGACTGAACATTCCCCAAATTGGCCACATGATTTAGCACCTTCAGGTAGCTGGAACACTGGCAAGCACAGTGAGTACAGTCACTGGAGGGAGGCACAGCCCTCACAGTCACTGCGTTACACAGACACTCTTCAGCTAGGATGCGATAATCCCAGCTTTCTCTACGCAGATCTGCAACTGCTCTACCTACCATAGTAAAGGACTGCTTTCAATTGACTGTCGTTTTGATCTGATGGCTGCTCCAAGACCTTTCCCAATAGGGAATCCATCTCTTGCCAACTTGACACTGGGCAGGAATAAGTCTCTCCACGGCAGTTTGCCATGACGTTTGTGTGCCAGTTCATAGCCACGGATTTCTCCTGGAACTGCAATGGACAGTCCCCCTGGGGCAGAGAAGAAATGTATAAGTCTTCAGTAGCAAGGGGGATAAAAAAAGGAGACAAAAAAGAAGTTATCATTGCAGTATAAGCAGAGGAGGGCTTCTCTGTTGGCCTTGGTTTTAAGCAGGGATAGTTTACCAGCTCAGCCCATGCATACAATGTTAATAGAATTATTCTGACACCTCTATTCTCTGTCTGGTAACTCAAGGGTTTGGGTCAATTTTCTCATTTTTCTCCAATTGAATCACAGCAAAGCTGCTCAGAACACAGAAAGTATTGTACCTGCCTGCAGCTCCCAGTCCTTCAGAGCTGAACACACTACAGTAAGAGGGTACAGAGTATATGTATATGGCAGTGTCCACACATACACACACAAAAATCTCTTCTGTCACACTGCAGCAGCAGTTGCAACAGACTGACTACACTGCACAATGATACAGCAGTTTCCTTCAATCCTGTTTTAACTGGCATCCCCCAGAAGTTCAACACACTTATCAGCCCTCCCCCAAAGCTCCTCTCCTCTCCAGTTCCAGAAGTCACCATAAAGAGAAGTGGTTAGTATTTCTTTCTACTTTTGATTAGAAAAACACATCCCTGAAATTGAATTATTGCTCCTTCTCTGGAGCTTCTTAACCATCGGTGGAAGACACCATCATACCTACTTAAAGACACAAGAATTGACAACAGCTAAGTTTTAATCAGAGATGGAAAGAGAAGATGGCAGATATAAGATGGCAGGTCATCCTCCATGCTGTGGATTCAGCTCCGTTTTTATGAAGAGCAGTAAGTGCTGAGGTAACTAACTAGTCTGAAAGACTTTATCTTTTATTTCCTTGTGAGGAGAGAGCATAGATTTTGGAATTTTTTTTTTAAAGATGTACGTGAGAAGGCTTTAGAAATGTAAGAGCATAATCAAAGAAACATGTTATTAATCCAGCTAATGCTGGAGCTAGGTGGTCTCCCAAAGCAGTGAAAAAGTCTTTGTCTTTACCTTTCATAGAGATCTGTGTGTTGTTCCCAAACATGTCCTGTGTTGCTCTTTTAGGAGCCACCTCTCTTGCATTAATGACTTCCACATTTCCTTTAGAGACAGAGGAAGGAAGATCACATTTAGTTCTGAACTCAGCACCCAGGCACAGTGTGTGCAGAATAAGCCCAGTCACCTGGAACAAGATTCCTGGCAGTTGTTTTGTGGGCAGTGTGTTCCCTCAGAGAATGAGGGAGTCAGTATCTTACCTTGACTCAGGTAGCATAAATCACCCCTCTGTGCTTTAGGTGGAGGGGCAGAACTGTTCCAGATGCATATATACAGCCCTGTTGCTTACCTGAGCTGTTGTAGATGGTAAAGAAGAGTCCCCCTCCAATGCCCATGCTGTGAGGGCTCATGAGTCCACAACAGAGCAGAGCTGCAATCGCAGCATCCACTGCAGATCCACCTTGCTGAAGGATGTCCCTGTGCAGCAGAAGAGAAGGCATCTTATGGCAACACACCACAGTGTCTCAGCTATCTGCGAGCTCTGGAGTCACCTCATCAGGGCAGATAGAACAAATCTCTAATGCTCATTTATCTGCACCTTGTCTGTGGGTTCCCCACAAACAGCTTTGAGCTTCTATCACCATAGAGAAGAGATCCTAATGGTCTGGGTACAGACCAGATCGACTCTCATTAAAGAGACATTCAAGCTAGCCTGAAAGCAACAAGATGTGCATCAAAGTACCTGGAGGAGACTGTCATTCCAGCCACTTCCATTATACATGAGAATAAGAAGCCTGAAATCTGTAGCACATACAGGAGAACAGCTTGACAAAGGTATTCAAAAAGATAAAAGTTAGAAAAGCATCTCTCATTCCTATTGTTTCTGTGCCTAGGGAATCTGTCTGCTGTACAGTCTGTGGGTGACCACATTAACACTGGTTGGACATGGTAAGGGCCCAGGTTTACTCACAGCCTCCTCACTCTACAGGGAGCTGAGTGTCTGTGCTGTGCAGCTGCCAAGGTTGCATCTGCACATTAGTGAAACAAAACAGTGTTGTCTTGTGTTAGAGCTTCACAGATAACGAGAGTCATGGCAGAGTTAGCGATTACCTTCCAATTATTGAGCACTCCTTTGCATCCGCAGCCACAGCTGCCCTCTTATAGATGTGGGTGTCCTCTGAGTCAGAGCGCAGCCCAAAGAAGAGTGCCAGGAACAAGATGAGCCCCAGCAGGACTGCAGTCAGGACCCCAGTCACCACACAGCGCTTCCTCATCTTTCTGTGGGAAGAGACAGGATCATCAATCTTGCTTCTCCTGGGGCCGCTAGGGAGCAGGTGATCAGGCACAAGAGCAAGCTTTTCATCTGTCTTTTTCCATATCTGCTGTTTCCTCTCTTTCCCCAGCAGCTGGCAGCTCTGCAGGTGGATGGGTGATTTTGGAAGGAGTGAACAGAGGAGGTGAGAGCCCAATTCTGGCCTTGACAGGTACACCAGGGTGATGTTCCTCCTGCCTTCCCAGCCCTTGCTTGTCAGTAGATTCCTATGGACTGCTGAGCTGCAGGCAGTGAACAGCTACCTCCTTCCCCCAACTGCTCATAGAGTGGCTCTTCCAAATATGCCCATACTCAGATTCATGTCAAAACCATTCCTACAGGCACAGCTGTTATGATTTCTCTGTGCCACTGCCAACCTTTGTGCAGGACAACTGCTGTAACAACACAAAAGCTTTTACCAGCTTCCCCTTTGCCCCTTACTGAGACACCATTTGCAGAGTGATCTATTTCAACGAGCACTCCAGGGACTCCTGGAAGCCCCTGAGTAACAGCTCAGAAGTATTAAAGTCCCTGAAATGAAAAGGACCCAAACCAGCAGCTATGACTTGGGTAACAACCTGTCTTAAAGCAAGTAGGAAACCTTCTACACCAGAACAGCAGAAGTTTCATAGATGAGAAAGGAAATCCAAGAAACAGAACATAAGTGTTAAGTTTTGAGTCACATCATCTTCAATTAAAAAAAAAAAAAAAAAAGAGAGAGATTCAACCTCATATAACTTGCTTTTAAATGCCATGCCTGTGAAGGAACCCCTGTTCTGGAGGTTGTCATGGACAAAAACACACATCCTAGTCACTAACAAGTCACCTTGGCCAAAGCTATTTGGTGCTCCCCAGCATGAGCACAACACCCTCCTGCTCAGGGTCCTTGGCTACAGCAGCTTTCCCCTGAGCCTGCCACTTCTGGAAGGCAACTGCCAGTGCTCATGTCTCCATACTTTCCCATTCTGCACAAAGATGCTCTTGGAGTGCACAGAGTTACTGTTCATCAATGGGTGAGCACAGGACACGGATATCTGCAGTACAGGTGTGCAAGACACACACCAGGGTAAGTTAAAAGCTATTGAGGGGATGAGAGTCATTTGTATCTTACTAGGACTGACATTTCATGAAATACATCTTGAATAACAACTACTCTTTGGCCCATTTCCTTTCCCTTTACAGGACTATGCTAGCAAAAAGACCTAAACCCATTGTAGCTCTTTCAGGGTCCAACCTTCCCCAGTTCAGTGCGGGTTTGGGTTATTATTGTAACAACTATACTTGCACAATAGCCAAAACACCCTTTACCTTACCGAAGCACCTGCTGTCCTCAGAGACAAACCAGTCCATGGCATTAGGAGTGAAGAGCGGATCCACCAACCCCAGCCTCTGTGGCTACGCAGCTGCCCAAGGCAGAGGAACCTCCAGCAGTCAGAGCCGTGCCTTGCAGCAGGGCAGTGAAGTAGTGAGTGTGCCAATGCTGACCTAACTGGAGGAAACAGGCCAGCCAAAATGAAGCACTCCTCAAAGGGAGGAGATTGGCAAGCGCTGCCCCTCAGCCTCACTCCCATTCTGCTGATTTCAAATAAGAGAATATCCGTTTTCTATCCAAGCCTTTCATCTGTGAGTCTCAGAGCACAAAAGATGTCTGCTTCCAAGTAAGGCAACTCAAATCAGGGTGTCAGTGAGCTGTATGTGCTGTTCTGTAAACAAATGTCAACCAAGGTCAGTGAAAGGTAAATGGATGAAACCTCTTTCCAGGTTTAGGACATGATTTACACTCAACTACTTTTAAAACAGACTAGTGGTGTGTTTGCAAAGCAGTTGCTGTGCAGGGAAACAGAGAAGCTATTATGCCCCCAACAATAGCTCACACACAGCCTCAGAGTTTAAAGACAGTTCTGTTTGTTGGCAGAGAGAATCCAGCTTCAGCACTGGCAGTCTCCTCCAGGCTTCACAAGAAATGCCAGGGGATCTTTTATCTGCACTCCAGCTAGGCAGAAGGTATTTTGTTTCATCTGGGCTGCCCCTCCAGCCCGCGGTGACCCCAGCCCGGTGCTGGCAGGTTAACCTGTCAGCTCCTGGCTTGGACTGCAAGGTTCCCCACGGCCACCTGCCTCGCTGCTGGGCTCCTGAGAGGATTTGCTGCCTCGTCACACAAGAGCATGAGAGAAGGGGAGAGCTCACACAGTACCTTGCTCGCTCTTTCACTGCTTCTCTGGATTCAGATGACCCTCACAGGTATCTCTCAGCCTGCTGAAGAGCTCGATGCTGCATGCCCAGCTGCCAGGTGAGTGCACTGACCCCAACAAGTGCCTTCCAGCTCACTGTGTGTGCCCCAGGCACAGCAGAGAGAACAAACTCAGGTAAGAATAATCCCCTCTACTTCAGCCACCTGCTCATCCCCCCTTAGCTTCATGATGCCATTTGTGGGCACGCGGTCTGTACTGCCTTCCTGGCTGTGGCACAGCAGAGTGCCCAGCAGCTCTCATTTGCCATACAGCAGCTGGGAGACAGAGCAGGAGCCCGCAGATCCCCACGCTCCCTCCATGCCTGCCCCATCTCATTACTCGAACAGCAGAGTTTTCACACCAATGCTCCATTTGAGCCCCAGCTCTGCAGTGAAGCCGCTGTGGTTCACCGTGGGGAGCAGCAGCGGTGTGCCACAACCTGAGCTGACTATTGTGTTTGCTGAGGCTGCTTTTAACCTCCAGATCTCTGCCAAATGCAGCTCTTTGGGAGCTTGGCTGGCATTCCAGTCACACGCCGCTGCTCAGCAGCAGCCCTGCAGCACAGAGGGGCTATAAGGCCACTAAAAACATTGTGATCATTTCCCAGTGTCATAAAGGTCCAGCAGCTGGTCCTAGCCATGAAATGCAATGTGAATCCTGAGATTCACTTAAATCCAGCAAGCAGTAGAGTTGCACCTGTATGAGCAACCCCACTGTGCCATCGTCAGATGTCACAATTTTTGCAGCTTTGTTTAAACATGACACAGGTTTTTGAGCTGAAGGAGTCCTGGTGCAATGGGGGTAGGCGGTGCCAGGCTGAGGTCACAGCGTCTGAACTATTCTGTAAGCTGTGTGAGGGTGTGCTGCAGAGATAAGGAACTTGCCAAGGTCAGGGAAAGCCCAGGAGAACTAAAGGAGAGGGAGGTGAACCCAAAATCAAATCCATAGCAATAATATTACCATATTTAAACAGGTATTAATAACCAAGAATTAAAATACTGTTTTCCTACACCATTGTTGTATAGAGTCAACCATCAGAGATTTCTTTCATTGGCTGACAGCTGAGGTCCCATTACTGATCCACCATTATATGACAACCTAATGAAGTTGCCCACAACTGATCACATAGGTGGAGCCACCTGAAGCACACAGAAGACCCTAAGACAGCTACTTGTCACTTCAACACCAAGCGTGTATGTCCTGCCTCCCTGCAGATCTGTTCTAGCACTTCCTAGAGCTGCTCCCAGCAGCCTACCGTGGAGGCAGGCCGCATTTAGACGTCAGCAAGTGACATGCATTCCCATCAAGCAGTTGCTGGGTCTCCAGGGCATCACATCACTGTTACTTCTCACTGGGAGCTCACGGAGAGGTGGTGTAACAAACAAAGCAAATTGTTCCTTCATCTGTGGGAAGCCTTAGCACCAGGGGTCTGTGCTCACACCTAATTAGCCAGATGACAGTTTAAATCCTTGGGTATAACTGTGCTAACTTCCCCCAGCTGTCACTGAGGACAGTAGGCAGCAAATTCTGCTTTCATCTGCAGGAATATCCAGACTCATCAGCCTCTGAGCAGCTAATTAGCTGAGGTTATTTGCTCCAAGAGAGCTTGCACTGAAGAAAACTAGGACAAAAGCAACACAGAAAGTACACTATTGCTGTCCATAACTATTTCTGTGAGTTTATCTATTCCTTCCTCCTTCAAAGGGAGAAAAGGTAGCTAGATCAATTTGTTATTCTGGGCTATCCATAGTGTTCTCTTCTACATATTTTTTTTTAACAGTTCTGTATGATTTAGCATGACTCTAAGTCTTCAGGGTCTTTTGCCCTTTTCCTACTAAAATTTCTAGAGCATGTCTTACATTTTCCTTACACACCAGATCTGGAGCTTACATTGTCCATTCCCAACCAAGCACTCCTTCATTACATAATCCACAGGTCTTAGGTTGTGGAAGTCTAATATATGGTCTAATCACCCAAAGGCCTTACACAACAAGGACTGAGTGAAGATTACAAACATACCTTTTACATCAAATTTGCCTCCTGCCTACCAGGTTAGAGGTCCCTGCAATGGACTCTTCACGCCTTTCCACTAGTGGTCCCAAAGCAGCACTGAGCTGGTGTAGGATACTTAACTCCTGGGCAGAAGTGGAATGGCCCACATGCTGTATTTGTACCAACAGGTTTGCGTTAGCCCAAACGGCAGAGAGCTTTGTGACTTTGTTAGCAATGACGTACAACCCTGCTCTTCTGTAGCTTTGTTGGGATAGATATAAGCTTCTAAACACTATCCTTTTGAGAACAAAAACAGAAGGGTTTGTTCCCCTGCACCTGTTGTCCTGTACTCGGACACAAAGGTCTGACTTTCCCACATAAGCCTCCCTCTTGCAGCCTTGCCCCGCAGTTACTGCAATGAGACATGTACTTAAGCTACTTGAGATTCCAATCTAGAAGTTCATGTGCTAAACACTTTTTCCCCTTAGGCCTTTTACTCAGTATCAGTCACTGGGATGCCTCTGATCAGGGCTCTGGCTCTCCTACCAACACCCAGGCAGAAAGACAAGCAGAGCCTCCTGCCAGGTACTGATCCCAATGGGGAGCAGCAGCCGTTTTGCCATAACTATTCCCATTTTGTCCACACAATGCCACTTCAAAGAAGTGATCAACAACTACCTCCCCTTCCAAAGGAAATCCTCCTTGATTCAAAGTCTTACACAGACTTCTGCAGAGAACTGTGATGTAAATACCGAAGTAGTTGTGATTCAAAACAAACAAATACATTTTAAACCTAAGTCCTTTTGTTGGGTCACAGAATGAGACAGGAGTTTGCTCTAGTGTTAGGCTAGAATTTAAACTAGCACATTTTTTGTACTCACCCACTAGAAGTTACTCAAGTTGAAATCTTATACAGTCTTCATCTCCCCCAACAATAAGGGAACCCACACCCTGTACATCTTGCTGCCTCCCTCTCCTCAGGCACAGGTTTAAAGTCTTTAGCATTCTCTTCATCAAGCCTAGCACTGAGGGCTTGTATATGCACACGGGTACTTTTTAGATAGAAAGGCTTCAGATCATCTCTATGGGTGCATGATGTCAAACCCACCATCTCAAAAAATGGATATTATTAAAATTTTACAAAGTCATTCAGAACATTTAAAATCAAAATGTTTAATTAAAATAGTTTTATTTTCCCAGCACTTGAAAAATACGCTTTCAGATTATCTTCTTCCAATAAACAAGGAGCGGTTTATTAGACGTGGGCTTTTTCAGACAGAATAGTCAGGTCCTATCATTCTCTTTATGGAAACTTTCATCTGATCTACTAAAAAAACGTACTGTTCCTTGTTCTGTTCCTTAAGAAATCCCACGCAGCTCCCCAAGGCTGAGGGCAATAGCTTAATTTATGCCATTTCGAATTTCCCCTTACCTCTCAAAGAGTATTTTCAAGTTCCAAGTTCTGTCCTTTTGCACAGATCCTTATTTACCGATATCCCTTGAATATCCTGTCTGAAGCAGTGAATCCCTTTCTCGAGCTGGTATGTCCCTGTAGCACGAGCAGTAAGCACTTGTCTTTCCTTAAAAGCTCTCTAAAGCTTTCTGTACTTTTGATATTTGTACAGCTCTACTTATGGAGATTAATCCATTGAAACTCATTACTTTTGAATTCACAGCTTAAGTAATCATTGACTAGGTGAAGAGTCAAGGGTCAACACCCTTAAAAATGCATATCTAGCACTCATAAATATCTATCACCAGCAGAATCACTCTTCATTTTTTTATTCTTTTACCACATGATCAAAGATGAATCTTCCCCTACTTTGGTGATAGCTCTTAAATTCTGGCTAAGCAACTGAACGAATACATAGTCACACCAAGTGGCCATCTCCATGGAGTCCTGTGCCATCAATACTCCTCTTGCCCACCAAATGGTGCCCTCATAGCTCGCATTTGGGTTTTCAGGTGTTTGTTGTGCCTTGCAGCTTAAACCCAGACACACTGACAGATTTAGTTGTGACTACATTTGATTGGAGTATCCTCTGCCAAGTGGGAGAAACTACCTGCAATGCACAGCCACTGATCAGTTCTTCAGCAGTCACAGCAACGCACTACTTTAAACCACCACTGGTTTTTGTTCAGATTAGTGCTCCAGATGTAGTGAGATGACACACTGTCTGTTCCACCACCCATTCCCATAGCAGGGATAGCAGAGCAGGCATCTAGAGATGGAGAAACCTGTCCTCCACCACTAAACCTCACTGAAGCTTTTGAGCAATAATCCTGTGCCTGCCTGAACTGTTTGTAGAGCTTCCAGTTGCAGATCAAAAATTGCAGCTCACTTGCTCTTGAGCAGAACAGCATAAACCCCAGCAGTAACCCAAATTCAAGGTGCAGTATCTGCCCTTGGACTCTGATTACTCAGCAATGAAAGCTTATCTCCTTGCTGCCGTGCACATTTTACTAGGTACCTTAGAACCAGCTTGAACATGAGAGTTGAATGCCCATCCAGAACACAATCCAGCACAGACAAATCACAGCTTGCCTGAAACTTGGGCACAGCAGGGCTCCAAGCCTGTGCATCCTAAGCTGGTTCTTTAGTCAGAAGGCTGTCCTGCAAACACTGGATGAAGCAAAGTCTGCTTGGATGCCACTTAGCATTGCTAGATGCTATCTTTTAACCTACCAGGATCAATAGTTTAATGTCTCAACTCCAGACCTGTCCAGTTCCTCCATGCTGCTCCAACCTTTGAGGCGCTGGATCCTTACTTACATCAGAGGGACAGTGCCTATACTACAATGAATCATGAACAAGGTTTGTCTTAGCACCAAGAGTAAAAGCTTTGGGAACCCAAGCCATAGGTCCTCTATTTAAAACTACATCTCCTTTCTACTCAAATTCTTGTTATAAAACATGAGCATTCCAACCTTGAGACGTTTGGAAGGGAGTTTGCATGGGCTCATCTTTTAAAAAGGACTTTCTAATGCCCCACTAAAGAGGGCAAGTCCCTTCAACTAGTGTCCAACAGATCTTGAGCAGAACAGAAGCTATAAGGAAAGCAGGTACTGGCACAGGGAGCACTCTGAAGGCTCAGGAACCTGTGGATCCCACCAGCCAGTTTGAAGTACACATTCATAGTCCAGGCCTTACTCAGCTAGTAACACATCCTGCCCTCACTGTACCTACTGCACTGATGTGAGCCTCATAGCACTTCACAGGGAAGATTGCAACAGGAGAAACAAAACAACAAAGCAGATTGCATGCAAAGATATTTGCTCTTTGCCCCAAACAAAATAAAATGTACTTTCAGTCCTTGGCACCTAAATGAGGGGGCAGGGAAAAGAGCTTTCACTCTTTGCCCCATTACTGAAAGCTAAGCCCTGTGGCTTTCTTCAAGGGTGATTCAGTCTTATCTGTGGCACATCCTCACCAGCGTGCAGTTGGAACAAGCTGGACATTCCTCAGCAAGTTACTCTTTCACTTATGAACAAGTGGGAGAGTTTAAGATGGGGTCAGAGGATGTTAAGAAATCTGAAGACAGTTCTGGTTCTGACAGGTGAAGAGTTTGCTGTACTCAGGTTGCACTACAGCTATGGCATTTCAATTGCATCTGGTTTTGGGAAAGTCACTTATCTCTGTGTAGTCATTAATCCAACAGATTGTCCTGCTATGAATAAGCAGCAGAGCCACACCTCAAACAGAAATAGCAAGGTTCATGGAAGTTCATTACAAAAAAAAATAATAATAATAATAAAAAAAAGAACCTTCTGCAGGGCTTGCTATCTCTTTCTGATTACAATGTTCATGATGTGACTGTCTTTGATGTTCCCTAAAAATCAGCAGGTACCATTGAAATGTGAGCAGCAGAGTGAAATCTCTCTCTCTTCCTCTGAAGGACCACACGTCAGTGTATGAAGCAGTACCTTCACAGCCCTTGCTGTGCAACTTGCAGACACTGAAAAGCATCAGGAAGCACAAAGGCATTTTTGGGTGCTTTCTCATTTTGCTTCTTCCCTCACCACTTACTGATTTTGCCATAAGAATTTCAGGAAATGACACCAGCAACAGCTGACCACAAATCACATAACTGAGTCTCCTATTTGGACTTCTGCTTTTTATTGTGGAACACACAATCCAAGCTCTCAAATTCCCACTATTTTAATAAACACATCACTGGAAGTTGTTATGAGATATCCTCATTTTGCAGGTTAGCATCTCTTTCACAAGGACATTTTTCTCCTCTAACAGAGCACTGCAATCCATTACTATCCCAGTGCAAGCATCAGAGAGGTTCTAGGTACCCAGTAACACGAACTAGTTGCGTGTAAGGCTGCTTCCCACTAAGCAAGACCACTGAGAGATGTTTAAAGAGGGAAAGCTTTGATAAAGCCTTCTAAAGTTGTACTTCTCTGACATCATGGATTCATGCTGCTGGCAACATTAGGAAAATAACAATGCCAATGGATTCTGATTTTCATGAAGCCATTACGATCCTTACAATACTCGAGATGCATAAGGAAGATAAATCTAAATGAACTTATAATCAGGCACTGGTATGAGGTACCCAAATGGATTATGACAGTCGTTGTGACATGTAGAATATATGGCTTAGGTTATAAGAAGGGTCAGTGCAAAAAGATATTTCCTGAGCTTTCTTTGCATCGTGTCATCTTGTAGCCAAATAAAGAGGATGAAAACATGGAAGTGGCTACATTTTTTTCAAGAGTACATTCTTGATTTGGATAATAAAGGACGTTATTTCCTATTTTCTGTTCAAGTTGGTCTATGACTTTCTACAATAACTCCATATATCAAAGCTGTACACAATGACAGGAACAAGGACCAGGTCATTAAAACTTAATTCCTATCTGACAATTGATGCAAACATTCCGGTTCCTCCCTACTGAAAATTGCAACTGTTCTCGGTTCAAGGATCTTCCTTTATTACCTTTCCTCACTGATAAATTTATCGACCGCCACCTACACTCAGTCAATACTCCCAAATTTTATGTTGAACTCCATTTCCCAAGACTAATCTGCACCATTTATTTATCAGCTTTATGAAGCCCTTTCATCTTTGAAAAGCCTTTCTGTCGGGCCACCAAAGGCCCTGCCGTGTTCCTGCTGCCAGATCTGCCTTTCCTGCAGTAGCCAGCAATCAGCTCAGCAGTGCGACACAGCTTCACTCAACCTCGCCACGCTGAAACAAAACAGTGGAGAGGGCTAATGAAAGAAGAGAGGAGGAAAGAAGGTGGAATATCAGGGGAAAGAAAAATCTCTAAAGCGATGAAAGGGAAAACGGAGGAAGGAGGAGTGAAGGAGGCAGGCAGGAGAGAGAAATACTGAAGTGTGGGAAAGGGGAAAATGAAAAGGCAAAAATACGATGCTCCCCAGGGCAGAGGTTTCTTCATGCCCTCTGCATGTACACTGAGGTGAGGTGCGCAGATCATAGCTGAAGTTTGGACTTTCTTAGTCCTTTGCAGAGGGTTTGTTTACTATTATTGAGATATTAAGTAACTACTGACTGTAGAGCATCTGAGCAGGAAAAAAAACCCCACAGGTTCCAAAACAAACAAACAAAAAAGTCTTAAGGTTGCATTCACTAAAGAGATTTCCACCGACTTCAGTGGAACTCAGAGGAGAGCTCAGCTTTCAATAGGAAATAAATAAAAATCATACTACCTGCTTAGATACACTCACTTTTGCTAAGTAAAGGCTTTACAAATAAATGAGATGGATCGTGGTGGAGCTGTTTTGAATAACAAAGACCTGGTGTTTGATGTCCACTTACAAGACTGAGAGGGCCATTTGTTCTGGCAATGAGCACAGTCTCCTAGGCACTGTTCTGGTCCCTCAGATGTCTAAATATTTGTTTTCCTGGGCAGAATCTGTTCCTTTACACACAAAGGCAGTTGCCCTTGATAGCTCAGTTCTCTCCCCAGCTCCTGAGCTGGAAATCTCTCCCACATTCTACTTCTGGAAGTAACTCCCAATACCATTCCACAGTACCTGCACCCTTCTGGCTCTGCACCTGCCTCCCAGCCTTCCTCCTTGCCATCTGTTAGGAAAATTTGTCATTGCTAAATTGTAACTCAGTTTCGTGACCCTAAAAATCAACTTTACCTCAAAACTCTTCCATCACAATTAGGAATGAAGACCTTAAGCAAGCTGGTTGTAGACAGGGCATCTTCAAGAGTTGAACAGGCCACACAGAGGTTAAATAGCTTGCCCAGTGTTGTAAGTTAAGTTGTACTTGCAAAACAGATAAAAACTCTGACACCTGTGACCTGGTATTTATTAATACGGAGGTAATTTGAAAGAAGCCAAAATCATTGATGTAAACTGAGACTCAGCAATCCCTATAGAAGAGAAACACTCTACAAACCTGAGCTGGTAGGCTCATGAAACACCCTTCCTAAAGCATGACTAAAGAGCATGAAAGATGTAACACAGGGAAAGAAACAACTCCTCCATTTCATGCCCTAGTCCAACCAAAATATGAAGACAATAAGATAAAATCACGCTGTTTACTCACTTCTTGGAAAGCTCTGATCTCCCTGGATTCAGTTCACTGTCTGCTGGCAACACCAGAGGAAGGCACTTCTGCCCTGCTCTCTTGCCTCTTATTCCTCAAGGGTTCCCTGCCACGGGTTCCCAGAAGCAAGGATTTCAAAAGCTGAGTGGCAGCAAGACTTTATATATGGGAGTGGTCAGACAAGGAGGTGATGTAATGAAGTCATATTTTCGGGCAGTAAAGGCACAGCCCCTGCCCTCCACCCCCCCGAAGAACTGCTGGCTCATGGGGCAAGCTGGGAACAGTGATCAGACACTTTCCCTGCCGTACTTTCTCATGGTAAGTGGAACAGCACACAGGGTGGAGAGCAAGGAAAGATTAGACTTAAATGAGGACAATAGTTTGATGTTGGGTCCCAGGAGTGAATCTGTACTGGCAGTCATTCCTTCATGCAGTCAAACGATGCCCTGCCAGTTGCTGGCTTTGCCCATGGTACAAGCTCTGGTAGCAAGGATGCTCCCTGTGTTATGGCATCACTGCCACCAGACCCACTCCTGCATTCTCCCCAGTTAGCTGATGCTGGAGCACTGCCCAGCTCAGGGCCAGAGGGCTGGGAGCCCTGTGGAGGTGAGGGAACGTTTATCACGTAAAAGGGACTGTCCTGGCCACTGACCTGGGAAGCTCTTGAGAGCTACATCCTGCCCTTCTCCACCAGAGGAAGTCTTGCAGCCTCTGAATGGAGAGGAAATCTCTCAAGGATGTACCATTGCTCTCCAAAGGAAAAAAAGAAATCATTTTCAACTTCCGTCACTACTGTTTTTTGATCTTTCACTGCAGGGTTTGGTTGACTGCGCATAAGGATAGAGTCTGACCAACTCGGAGCTCATATGCCACTAGCTGAGTATCCCTGGTACAGCTGTGCAGCAGGAGATGCCAGGTCCAACAGTGATGCAAGTATCTTCTCATCTGAGACAACCAGAAAAGGCAAGAGCTGCTCTAGGGCGTCACAGAGTGGAAGCCACAGAGTTTCCATCACCTGCCAGTGATGACACCAGCTTCACGCAACAGCAGCCAAACAAATGCCCAGCTCATTCCATCAAAATCCCACACCAACAGGATCCTCCACAGCCAGTTAGTATGTCTGGGTGGGGAAGGAAGACATACAAATGACTCTCGCAAGAAGAGCTGCTTGTGCAATTGGGCAGGGAATTATGCTCCTTTTTCTCCTTCCCTAGTTAGTTTAGTTAGCTTAATTAGTTAGTAATTAATTAGCTTTCAGTCAGAGATCCCCCCCCCATCCCATATCCATGACACCATGCCAGCGTAAGGAAGGTTCCATTCCTTTTCCAAACCCTTAAAGCACGTTCCCATATGCCAAATCATGGTTAAAATCTCGTTGACCTTAAAGACTTGTATCTGCTTTGCTTTAGTGACATAGGAACCAAAACAGGTCCAAAGTGAACCAAAACAAGACCAGAGTTACATCCACTTCTAACTTCTGGGAAAGCTGCATCATATTTTTCTTTTATAACCTTTTCTTTTCCTTCACATCTAAGATGGGCTTTTTCTGACATATGGAAGACCGTAACTTACAGAAACGTGATCTAAAACTTTTCCCTCTTGTTTTGTCACTTTGGGGGATCCTTGGCTTTATCCTAACCCTTGAGTTCCTGCACTTCTTCCTTTCTGATTCTCTCCCCCACCTCACCTGGGCAGAGCCAGCAAGGTGCTGGGTGCTGCTGACCTGTCTGCTGGGGTGAAAGCACAATGCTCCCAAACACCACAACCTGTGCAGATCACCACATTCTTAACACTACAAGAAAGCCTTCTACTTCACAGCATTTTGAAGTTACTGAAGGGGATGGGCTCGGATGAGAAAAGCATCCACATCCCTGCATTAAGAGACAGAGGAACAGAGACCATCCTGCTCAGGGCTGGAATTAGGAATGTTCTCCCAGATCGCCTTCAGCACGCTGCCAGACATCACTGCTTTTCTCTGCCACCTATCCAGCACATGCTCTAAACCCAGATGCAGCTGGAGGTGACAGGAGCAGGGACTGACAGCGATCTAAGCGCGCAGTGCCTGCAGCTACGTGGGCTCTTGTTTGCTCTGTTTCTCATAGCCTTGGTTTCTCTCCCGCTGTAAACAGGAAATGAATAAAACATGAAGGTACCTCCTGAAAAATGACAGCAGATCACGCTGTGGTAGAGGAGCTGAGAAGAAGTTTGAATTGTTTGAACTACTTAATGGAAAACTTCCAATTACAGAAAGTTGTTGGGTGACTAATTGCTGTTAAAGTCTAACCAAAGCGAGGAGGATGTTTTCCCAGGAAAATCCAAGGTCTGCCACACAGAACTCCACAAGTCTGCTTTCCATTGTGCCCAGAGACCAGCAGAGCTCAGGGCTGTGAGGCTCAGACATATTCTTGAGTGTGCATAAAGCCTGACCGAGGCCCAGCCCTGCAGAGGGGGAATGTATGAGAAGCTCCTTTTCCCATTGCTTTCTTACAAGGCAGAGTCAAAGAATCTCTTTCTAAAAGAGAACAGTAGGGGCCTACAATCACAGCATGAAGCCAGAGGGATGGGAGGCTGTCCGCAGGGTTTCTGTATCAGCAGGGTTTGGTGCTCACAGCATCTCCTCCTCCAGGCAGAGCATAATGTAGTCCTGCGGGTGGGTTGTTCTGGGATCCCTTTACCATGTCACAACTGGATCTCTGGGGAAGGCTTTGTTTGTTTCCACATCGTGGCACAGCTGCACTTTGTCACCACTGCAGGCAGCAGGCCAGCAACACCTGCACAGCACGGCACAGCGGCACACGAGGGAGCAAGCTGCTTCCATGCAACAGATGGGAAACCACCACCTGGCTCCCAAAGATACAGGTCAGGACAAAGGGTACCACAAACACTAAATGATGAGAACTGCAGCAGTCGGTCCCACTGAGCACAGAGGGGACCAAGTCCCTCCCCCCTGCCCAGGTCCCTTGTTGTCCCCTTGCCTTTCTTCTGTCCCCCAGATGTTGGGGACACCCCACAGCTCTCTGGCACATGGGAAGCCATGTGTTTCCTGACTGCTGCCGTGCTTCCCTTCACCCCCTCCTCCCATGTGTTATCAGATGATCTGCAAAGGGATGATCTGCAGATGAGATCAGCCCTGTGTGTAATGGGGAGAGAGGGGGAAAGTCCACTCCCCTGGGAGAGCTCCTAGGGTCAGAAGTAAACTTTGACCTCCAGGCACAGCAGGGCAGGCTGGGCAGACACAGTGCACTGAATGAAAAAAGAGCAGGAAGCAGCAGGGAAGAGAAGGCAGAGTGCAGGAGCCCCAGGCTCAGTCTGGCTGCTCAGATCTGCAGCTCCCAGAAGCACTGGCTGCTCATGAAAGGGCTTCCTGCCTCCCCGCAGCACACAGATCCCCCAGGCTGCAGCTAATTTGGGATCGCTGACAAGGGCACGGAAACACAACGGCGGCAGGAACAAAACGCAACGGGGAGATGACACTCAGGAGACCCATCCTTATCAAGGAACAACATGATATCAAAGGAGAGCTGCAGGGATTGGGAAGAGACCCACAACCGAGCCAAATCCTGCCTGTTTCACACAGTGGTCCCACGGGAGCTCCATCACCAGCCCCAAAGGTGGGCCCCAGTGCCAGGTCAGGCTCAAAGATGCACACAGCAGCCAGCATTCGCCCTGTGTGTGTGTGCTTCTTAATTACAGTTTCATTTGCAGAGCGTCTCTTCCAGAAAGGACAAACTGCATAACTCTCGGGTTATGAAAATCACGCTCAGAGTTTCTGAGCTGCTAATTAACAGCAGTGTCATTGTAATTAAAGCTGGGACACGCGTCAGGGGAGCTGGGAGCACGGCCATCCCCTTACCCACACCGCTCTGACCAGACAGGCCAGCCACAGCCGTAAGGTCAGCACCTCCCCAGCACCAAACGTTCCCAGGCTACAGCCACACCAACCCTGCACAGGACAGGGACAGAGTGAACCTGGGATTGGGAAGGGAAAAGGGCTGACTCCAGTTCCCACTGGACTGATAATAAAGCACACTGCCTTCTGTTTCCTCAAGTGGTTTGTGCTGCCCTGTTAGTAAAGGGGCTCTTAGGACAAAAGGAAGTGCTCTTGCTATCCCCCATCCCCCAACACACACACAAACACACCTATGGGCTGTGGCACACCTCCAGGCTAGGGAGGGAGTTGTGCAGGGGAAGATGTGAAGCCCCAAGGGATACCGAAGCCCAGAGAGCAGAGGGACAACAGCAGAGGAGCCTACAGACCTGTGAGAAGCCAGAAGATCACTGGGGAACCTGCTCTGTGTCCTTGCCTGCTCCACCTGGGGAGAGAGCAACTTCAGGTGTGGGAGCACAATGGAAAGCACAGCTGGGGCTGCAGGCACAGAGCTTGCCAGAGCACAGCTGGCACCAATTGGTCTCCAGGCAAGTCGGGGCTGGACATGAGCACCAGCCTGCCACTGCTGTTGGGATGCTTTGGGGAAATGCCACCTCCAGGAAGATGGCTGGGGAGAGCAGATAAACACTGCCACTGTTTCCAGTTGGGGTTTCCTTCCCACTACAATCCCCAGAGTTTCAGTGCTCAGCTGGATGCTAACGCATCCCTAAATGACTTCCCGGAGCCCTGGTTTCAAAGATCAGCCCTTTCAGAAGCAATAATGTGCCACAATCAATAGCAGCCCCAAGAAAGCCCCAAACGTTCCAGCCTCAAAACCATTGAGCCATCCCAACACTGTCAGAGGCTGTTGTGCCAATCTGCCTTTCCAAGGAAAGATAATTAGGACTTCCTAAGCAATCAGGATTACATCAGCACTGAGATAAAAAAAAAAAAAAAAGGAGTGGGAAAATCTGCATTTCAGAAGCAGCAAGACATGCCCCTGAGACCTCACATGGAGGGGCAAAGCAGCAGCCACAGCTCAAGCCAAAGAGGAGCGAAGCTCACAGCCTCCTGGATGTGATCAATAGAAACAGGATATGTCCATCTGCTCCTTGAACAGCTTTATCACTGTTTCCTCGAAGCTGTGGGTAAGAAATTCTGGGAAGCAGTACCAGATAATGGCCAATAAAAGAGGTGAGGACAGAATGAGCAACCAGGTCAGCACCCTACGGGTGCCAGGCACTCGTGGCCCACTGAGGAAACGGCTGCATACAATGCATGGAGATCACAAAGGACATCAGGAGAGCTTCGAGAGGCTCGTGGAGAACTTGTAGAGTTGTGAAACAGCGTGAATAAGAGCAGAAGGAACTCTGTAGTGGAAGGAGGAGGTGTGTGTTGGTCAATCGGAGCTAACAGCTCTTTTCACCACCACTAAACCTCTTACGCACGCTGGTGGGGAAGAAAACAAGGCAGTGAGAAGCAAGCAAGGTGCTGTCAGCTCCTGCTCCATCCCATCCCATTTAGAGATGCATGGAGAGGCTGTATTTCTCCGAAAAGGCTCAAGAGGTCGGAGTTAAGAACCAAAGCTTGCAAAACGAGCACCAGCTGCACATGCTGCTTGAAAAGCAGCTCCACGTGAGGAACTCGCTAAGAAACAGCATGAACACAAAAAAATCACGCCCAGCAAACCGCAGCGACACAAAACCCTGCGGTGTCCCCCTAAGCGAAGCTCGCCGTTGCTCCCCTCGGAGCTGCGCTGAAATCCATCCAAAAAGAGCTCCGCTTTGACAGAGGTCAGCGTGTTCTCGTGAAACATCACAAGCACGGAAATGCCTACAAAGCAACGAGGGGAGGGGGGTTCCCCCGAGCCCCAGGCCCTCCTCTCCCCGCCTGCATCTCCCAGCCGGACCTCACCTGCACCCCCCCCCCCCCCCCACCCCACGTTCGTGCCGCTCTCCTACCTGCAGCCCCACGGCCGTTCCGTGCGGCAGCTCGGGGTGGGTCCTGCCGGCACCCAGAGCCCGGCCCAGCACCGAGGGGGCAGGGGCAGCCCCAGTTCTGGCGCCGGGCACTAGGTGGCACAGACGGGAAGAAATTCCAGCGGAGCCTGCGAGCGGGTCCGCGCCTTACACGGGATGCTTTAGGTTGGAAGGGACCTTAAAGGTTCCGGGGGCTGGGTGCCCCATCCGTGGCCTCGAGCACCTTTCAGACGAGGGGCTCCTGGTTCCCGGACGTAACTCGTGCTCTCCGAGCTCACTGCCTGGGGCACGCACACGCCCGCCCTGCGTTGGGCTCGATAAAAAAGGGGTTGAAATCATCCCCGAGGATCAGCTGTGCTGTTTCACAGCCAGGCTGCACTCCAGCCATCAGCAGGCACTCACACCACCAGCCCGGGGATGCCGAGGACCAGCAGTCCCCCTCTGGTTCAAGGAGAGCATCCCGGTGCCTCTCCCTTGCCCTGTGCCACGACGGTTCGGAGGAGGCTCTCACAAACGCCTTTCCCGAGGCAGCCCTTCTGAAGCTCTTCTCCCTCTCACCTCCCTCCTCTCGGGACCGCTGCCTGCGGCCACAGGAGCAGCTCCCTGGAGATCTCCCCAGGCTCATCCGCTCGGCCCTTTAAGGCGTGGATGAAATTCCTCACCGGTGAACTGCGCGGACCGACGCGATGAGGCAAAGCCACGCAGAACTGCTGCGGTCAGCACAGGAGAGGCCAACGAGGACAAAAAAAAAATAAGGAGGGGAGGGTGGAAGGTTGTCTGCTGTTCTGACAGCAGAAACTCACTCGGCTTCAAAGGTTAAGGCGGTGAATGAATCTGGTGAGGCTCATGGGCTCTGACAGCCCAGTCTGAAAGGCTCCATCTGCAGCTCGGCAGGAGGGAAGGCTGCGAGGAGGGCAGTGGGGGGAGCAGCACTCTCTGTGCACCACGAGTGGCACAGGTGGACCCGATCCGAACCTGACGAGGCCCAGAGATGCTAACAGCCCCGGTTGAGGAGAGGAAATCTGATTGCTGGAGGGAGCAGGGCTGGGCTGCAGCCTCCTGGTAAAGCTCAAGCTAAGCTCACCGGGACCCTGAGGCTCTTTCTGCCATGCACAGGGGTCTTTGGACTATTTAAAAGCCTGAGGCAGAGGTACTGTACACAACAACACCAGGTCCTATGCTCCCCTGGGGGCTGTGGTCGCTCTCAGCGGTTTAGCAGTGCACTAGGATGCTTGGAGCCAATATAATCCATACACTCGACAGTTTCAAATGCCAAAAGCAGCTTAACAGCACCAGGCACTGCCTTCAGCCACCCCTTCATAGGTTTAAGATGGTTTAATTCTTTTACGGAACCGTAACTCCAGAAATTGCTGTGTTCCCTTTTGAGGCGGGTATTCAAAAAGCTCTTTAGAACTATTTTTGTGAGGCGCACATCAAATGGGATCCCAGTGGGACACACTACAAGTTCGGATGTCTCTGATGCTGGAAATGCGAGAAGCCCACGGCACAGTCTGCAGAGCTTCACAACATGCAGAGCTTCCTCTGCTGCTCCTGCTGAGCCCAGTGATGCTCCACCCCTCCCAGCACCCAGCCTCATGCTGCAGCCTCATCTAATCATGGCAAAACTCATCCAAGAAATAAGGGTACAGCATGCTCCCAGCATGGATAGAATTAGGAACCCCCCACGTACCTCAGATATCTCCTTAATTTGCTGTGAAAGTAGTGGAAGTTCAGAATGCTCCTGTGCAAAGAAGTTGAATTAATGCCATGTGCTGCTGGAGAGGACTCGTGACCTCCCCTGTGTGTGCAGCACCACTGCCTGACACACCTGAGAGCACATCGTGGGTCATTAGGACTCATATGCAGCAATATTCAGACCAGCAGGTTTGCCTTTATAGGCCCTGTTACAGCGTGATCAGTTTGCCATAGCGAGCAGACTGATGTCCATGATTACTTAAGCAGAACTCTGCTATTTCCTGGGGCACCAGGATCCTTCAGGGCCTCACGAGCTGCAGGGTGAGCCTCAGTATGAGAAGGAAAAGGCTGAAGAACTAATTAATGTTACATGGCAAACTGCTACTACCTCTCCATTAAGTGCAGCCTCAGCAGTGCCTGTGTGTGTGCAATTATTGCTGCCAGTGCTGGCACTGCGGGGACTCCCCAGGAGCAGAGTCCTGCTAATGTGCACTTCCTTTCCCTCCCCACACTCTGCACGTTAAGGAAGTGGACCTTCTCTGAATCTGTGCTGCTTTGCTCAATGGTCTACAGGTGTCTGAGCTATGGAGCTCCCCACATACGTTCCCTCTCCTGAACAGTGGGGCAAAACAGCAAGCACGTCTGCCCCAGATATAAGAGAATTAAAGCTGGAGCCTGAAATTGCTCTTTGCAGGTGTCTTCCCAGGACTCAGCTCCCTCTTCTCCAGGAGGTTTGGCTTTGAGAGGTGTGCCAACAAGCTCAGAGCCACCCCATGAGAAACGACAGCTGAGACAAGCTGCTCTGCAGGCAAGCAAAAGCTGAAGCACAGTGTGAGGCAGCGAACAGTGCCTGGCAGCACAGCTTCACCACCACCTTAATCCTCTTTCCCTTCTTAAATGCTAAATTAATCAATTACATTCCCAGCCCAGTCAGAAATGTAGCTTTCATCTTATACAAGGCAAACATAATTAGGATTGCCACTTGGATCCAGCTCGAGCAGCATACAGATGAGAGCAGCCCCAGCGCACGGCTGGGATTGCAGTCCCGCCACCAGGCAGGGCTCTCTGCTCTGAGCCATAGGAACCCAAGAAACAGACATGGCAGGGGTTTATCATTTGAGATGGGGTGGGGAAGTGGATGGAGAAAGACAGCTCGCTGTCTCGGAACATGTTTTTTAGCTACAAAGCAGCAGAAAAAAGCGGCAAGTGACAGATTCAGAACAAAGTAAATATTTCTGTGCACAGCGCAGTCTGGTGCTAGAACGTACTGCTGTTAGCTGCCATGCTTGCTCCTGTTCAAAAAAGGTTTAGGAAAGCAAAAAGAACAAAGTTATTAAATGCAGAGATTCCCATCTCCTGGTCAGTGGCCATGAGGACAGTCAGGAAAACAGCAACCTGCATCCCTCCTGTTATCTTCTCTCCAGACACTGCCATCAGTCCCTACTAATAGAGTCTTCGGGGAGAGAGACCGTGGTCTGACCAAGAGCCATCACTCTTCTGCTCCTGGCACAGACCTGAGCCCTGCTTACCTGCCCCAAAAGCCCCAGAGCAGAACATCCCTATTGCTGGACACTGACACAGGAGATGTGCCTACAGCACAGAGTGTGAACGAATAGGGAGGGTGGATCTCTGCTTGTTCTGTATTTTTCCCTTTCCAATTTTAATAGAGACTTTCTGGGAGAACTCTGATTCAGTCACACTGTGCCCTGCTCAGCTGCAGTCAGCAGTGCCATATGTGGCTGTGTCCGGGTTTGGAGCACCTGAGAGGTGCAAGTGTTCCCACTGGGACAGGGTGCAGGAAGAAACCAAGCCCAGCACTGGTGTGTTTCTCATTAGCCCCTATCATTCACACTACGTTTCCAGTTTTAAGCCACGCAGGCAGGAGACAGCTGAACCTCTCCCCTCGTTGTTGTTTGTTAGGGGGATCCGATCTGTGGTGGGATATTCTCCAAGCACACACAGAGGGGAATGTATCCTGGTAGCAGTGCCATCCTTGCAGCCTCATCCCCCCTCAAACTGCAGGTTGTGTTCCCTTCCCCTGACTCTGGGAGATAAGGGCTGAGACAATCCATCCACACAAAGCCACTCTGCGATGAGCTGATCCCTTGGCTACAGACCCGCTGCTCCTCCTCCCATCAGCGGAGCTGAGGCAGCTCGTTTTGCTGCCCACAGCCCCGTTAGCATCCTCACCCATCGCCAGCAGCCTGCCAGGGGTTGTGTTCTCCCGTCCATCACCATCAGCCACAACGCTGCACCATACAGTGATTTTCTCCTGACCCAGCCCCTCCCGGAGCTCCAACCACACCCTGCAGCCCTTACTCAGCAGCAATCCCTCCAAATGGGATCTGCCCGAGGCGGCTTCAGCAGCATCTCAGGGTCTGCCGATGCCAATTTCTCTCCTGCGGACGCTTGGGTAGAGAGAGGATGAGCAGAGGCAGTCGGGGCTTATGTCTGATCAGACACTGAGTAGATGCGAGATCGGGGATGTGAATAAACACGGGGCAAAGCCAATGCAATGGCCACGCTGCTCTGGGGCCAGCCCCATCCCGTCCCTGTGCTCAAACCAGCAGAGCACGAAGGAGGCGGCATCGTTCGAGGCTCTGAGAAGGAAAGTGAACCTTGCTCTGTGCAACAAAAAGCCACAGCCATTCCCATCCCCCAGAATGAGGGCCCAGCTCCCGCAGGAACAGATATTTCTGCAGAGGTGGTACTGCCTCAGCCCAACGCTGTGGGCACCCAGCAATGGTCCTGAGCCGGAGGGAGCTCACGGCTCCAGCTCCAGCTCCAGCTCCAGTAATGGGAGGTGAGGCTGAGCTGCTGGTTATACTGGGAGCGTGACTCGGCCGCCCGCCTTCCAAGCGTTGGGATCCATCCTTTGCTGTCCCACCGCCCCGCTGGATCGCAGCGGTTTGCTCTGAGGATGCTCTGAAGTTGCCTTGCGATGCCGGGGGACGGAGGAGACGAGGGGATAGAACCCTTCTGCCCGCAGCGGGTGGGGGAGCGGGGCCAGAACGACGCTGCCGGCCGCAGACGACCGCCGGTGGGCAAAAGCCGCGTGCTCCGGTCCAGCAGCAGGGCGGCACAGAACGCAGCCCGGGAGATGCGCTCGGGAGCGCCGCTCTTCTCTCGCAGAGCTCCAAGAGTTGGCCCGGGGTCAGACCCCATCCCCCCACCCCAACAGCGCAGGGAGGGATGCGGAGAGGGATCCGCAGAGGGATCCGCTGCTCTCTTTGTTTTCTGCGGCGAGGATCCCCCCCCAAGCAGAACACGCCCTGAGCGAAGGGGGGGGAGGAGTGGCCTCCGAGAGGAGGTGGGGGGCGGCTGAGAGCGATACCCCGAAAGCAGCAAAGCAGCAGGCGGGGGGAGCGGGGCGGGGCCATCCGGGCGGGGCAGAGCCGACCCCCGCCCGCCCCTCGCGGTGCCACCCCCGGTTCGGAGCGCGGAGCCCTCCCGGCCCGGAGCGGAGCGGCCATGGGCTCCAGGCTGAGCCGGCAGAGCAGCCTGGAGGAGGAGAGCCCCGGAGCCGAGGAACCCTCCGGCCGGGCCGACTTCCACCTCTCGTCGCTGTTGCTCCACCCGCAGAAGCTGCCCGGGGTGCTGCGGAAAGCATCGCCCGCTCCATACGTGCGGAGGGTGGGGTGGCTGCGGGAGATCCAGGCCACCATCCGAGAGCACAAGCGGGAGCACGCCGTGCACATCCTCAGGCTGCTCAGGAAGGTAAACGGCGCGGGCGGGCGGGGCCGGCCACCTCCGGGCAATAAAAGGGTCGGGGAGATGCGGTGCGGGGCCGGGCCCGGCTCTTTGTGCCGCCGTTCGGGTTGGGGACACCGCCCGTAGTTCGCGGCCACCTCCCTCGTCCACGCCCGGGGACTGAGGCTGCACAGCGGGCAGGTAAGGCGGTGCCCGAGCCGTCCCCACCCGCAGCCCTCCTCAGCCCCCGGTGAAAAGTCCCCGGGGAAAAGCCACCTCCCGCAGCACGGCTGGGTGCGAGGGGTCAGTGTTTCGGGGGAACAGGTTCTGCATGCAGCCCTGCAGGCACGCAAGAGCCCCGCTGTGCTGGCAGCCCGCTGCCGAAGGGATGCGGAGCCCCACCGCTGAAATAGAGCATCACCATCGCTCCGTCACTTTCCAGGCAAACTCGCCTCCCCGAACTGCAGGCAGCTCTGGAATGGACAGCACAGGGGACAAATCCTCCCTCTGATTCGGCACGAAACGCCACCGGTTCTCAGCTTATCGTGTCTGTTCTTTAGATAATGACCCACTTCATCGTGGGAACGCACCAGCAGCCTCTGGGTGTGAGCTTCAGAGCAGGGCCAGGCTCTCAGGGATGCTGTACAGCCTCAGTAACGCCCGCTCCGAGCCCCGGGTTCTGCAGCACACCTCAGGGGTGACCAATGCCCCCAGCTACCAGCGAGCTGCATTTTATTGAATAAGAATTTACGGGACCTAAAATTCCCTCTCTGCTTTTCAAGCCCACTGTCTTAGGGCTCACGTGAGGAGCGGCGACAGCCCTGCAAACATCCCTCCAAACAAACACCCCTCTTGCCATGCATGCCCATGGATAACCCTCAGCAAAAAGTCTGTGCGTGGCAGACAAGGGGCTGGGTAAGATCTCAAAGGCAAAAACATTACTAGAAGTCTCTTTTTCTCACAGCTGTAGCAGTCTAACGTGAACTGACTTCTGCAGGGTTTGCCAGAGGACAGAACCTCAAAATGTCATTTTCTATAGTGCTCGGCACCCCTCCTTCAGGCTGAAGCGCTGGAATCCCTCCCAGACCTCGAGGGCTCCACAAGTTCCATCTGAGAGCAGTGGGGTTTGGATGCTGAGTCACAGGGCCATGGTGAGCAGAGGGTCATTGCTGAGCCCTCCTTCCCACGCAGCCTGCCTTTCAAGCCCAGCCCTGCACTGAGAACTGCAGTGCCCTGAGTGCTCTTCTTCTGCCCACTGCCCTTTCAGTTCCTCTTGTCCCCACTTCTGTTTGTCCATCTTTAAACAGTGACCCTCTGTTCATCTGCTGACAACGCCACAGCAGGACATGCATCCTGTAGTCCCAGCACAGTCTTCCTCCACAGAATGAGATGGGAACCCATCCAGCACCCCCGCATCTCCTCCAGTTCTTTGTGTGCTCAAAGGCCTCCGAGGCAGAGGGCTGCTAATGTGCGTGGCACCTTCCAGTGGCTGAACACAGCTGTCAGCCATGCTGGGGGCAGATAATCAGAACCAGTTCTCACGTGTCCAGTGCTTCAGAGCACCACGATGAGCACCTTTCATAAAATGACATCAGCCAAGCTCAGCCCTCAGCTCAGTCCCCAGCACGTCCCTCCTCACACAGGCTGCTTACCTGAGCAGTAACGCTCTCAGGAGTCGCAGGTGAGCACGTCCCAAGCAAGGGTCTTTTTGTTACCTGTAACAAGAGAGAGACCTTGTTCACTCCAGTGGGCAGTGAGGGTATTTAACACCATACCTTATCACTGAGCCTTGGGCTGGCAGTGTTTGTAACCCCTCCCCCAGAGATGGCAGAGTAACACTGGAGCCAGAAATGCATCCCTGGTGAACGAGGGGATGTGGGCTCCTGGAGTACCTCCCACTGCTGCCTGACCTCATGCAGCCCCACAGATCCACCCTGCAGGCTGTTGCTGCATCTGCCAGTGCTTCTCAGCTCGTGGCCTGCAGGCCCCAAGGGGCAGTGGATTGCTCCCAGGACATCAGGAGGGTGTAATTAAATAAAGGAAGACAGCTGTAAGCAGATCTACCAAGCAGGGATGTGAGATTCCGGCATTTTAGAAGGCAGCACGCTGAGAACAACTGCAAACCGTGGCAGTGCACTCATGCACACTGCACACTTGCTTTGCAAAGCAGCTCTCTGACAGCTCCCATTGCACGTGCCCATACCAGCCTCAGAAATACCCACTTGCAAAAGACAGGCCCTTTTCTGCTGGTGTGTGAGCATCACTCTGCTGGAAGCATCAGACTGACAGCAGTAAGAAGTCTGGTACAACCCAATTTCCCTGTGCTGAGACATTGGCCAAGTGTCGTTTTGAAGATAAGGGCACCACACCAACAGAACGGCCTGGATCTGTAATACTGTGCTCAACGCAGCGCCCGGGTGGACAGCACTGCACTTTCCAAAGAATAGAGAAGGATAGGAAAAAGAAAAGGAGGCAGTAAGGGAAGAATACGACTAAGAACTAGAAAAGGCCCTGCGCTGTGAAATCATAGAGTATCAACGTGAAGTGAATATTCCCATCTATACTATTGATAAAACCCTTGAAAGAAGGACTTGTAATGGGAAAGCAGATTCAACTTTACGTCGTAGCTCCAAGTGGGGGAGTTTAATTACCGGTCTGACATCCACTGCTGCAGGCTCAGCCGTGCAATCCTCTTGGCAGCTTCCCTCATCTATCCATGCTACACTGTGTGGGAGGCTCCATTTCCCCAAAGCCTTACGGTTAAAGGGAGACGTTGGCACGACTCCGTGGCCCACATCCAGCTGCCTCTGTCCTTCAGGATTCATCCACTGCTCGGGCTTCCTCGGTTGCTTGTGCTGTGCATGCGGTGGTGGGGCTGTAAAGCACTTGATTTATTCTCGCTTTCTCCATCGCATCTGTAGCCAGGATCTGTGCCTCCATTCTGCTCTGTGCTCAGTTTGATCTGAGCATACACAGAGCAGGGAGAGTGGCTACAGCAGCAGCTTTGCTCGCTGCTTGGGGTTAAGATCCAGCACCTCTGCCAATGACGGCTCTGTCCCTGCTGGCTCTGCATGCACACACTTCCAGCTTCCTCTCCCTGTAAGAGTTCTCAGAGCATCTTTCCCTAAGTAGTGCCTGAAGCACACATTCAGTGGAGCAGTGCGAACATATGGGGCACTCATTTGCTTATTCATTTCTCCTGGCAGCAGCATGCAGAATGGGCAGAGGACTCTCTTCCTCCCTCAGCTGAGCCCTGCTCAACAACTGAATCCAACTCAGCACCATCCCAGTTGCATCCCAGCCTCCTTGTTCTACTTTTCTGTTGCTGGGGTATTTTTCTACCCTCGGAGCGTTGCCATGTGAGTACCCATGATCCTTCTTCCCGAGGTGCTCAGTTGTATGTCTGTTTTTCTTGTAGGACCTGGGACTGGAAGGAACATTCCTCAACGAAGTCCTCTATAAAAACGCAACATTCCTCAACTTGGTGGATCCCATCTCCCATGACCTGCTGATGAGCCTTGCTAGAGACCTGCAGTGTCCCAAAAAGGTGAACCCTCCCCTTTAGCTCAGTGGACACTTTACGTTATGATACGGCACATATGCAGAAATGAACTCTAATGGAGATTTGGATCATGCTGGGTCATGCTCTTACCCTTCACCATAAGCACCGTTCACTCAGCAAGTGTCATGTTTGCTTTACAGAGAGGGCAACACAGTGAATTTATGCAAAGACTGGTATTAAGCACACGCAGCTCAGAGCAAGCAGTGGTGCCCTGGGGAGTACACGGAAAGCCTGGTGCAAGTTAAGGGCATTCCAGTCCTCACTGCAGCTGTAAGACTGCCTGAAAAATCTTCTTTTCAGGGGGTAATTTATATCCAACTGTAAGCATCTAAAACTACCTCCTAACCAAAGTTCATGTGGCCCCATCTCCAGCTGTTTTAACAGACCATCTTCTCCCTCTCACAGTGCAGTGGTAGTGATATAAGGGGACACTGTCCCACCTAGGAGACAAAACATGGATTTTTGTGCACCCCTTCCTCCACTTTCATGTTTTATAGACATGTGCTTAAATGAAAGATCACATATACCATTACAGAGTTAAGATTTCCCCTACAGGAGTTTATTTAGGGGGCTGGAAAGCCTCAGCATCCCACGTCTCCCCTCTAACCCAGCTGAGCACCCAGCAGCTGTAACAGCCTCACATGCAAAAGGCTGAGCACAGTCCCCAGTGTGTCAGGGTGAATTACATCAACAAGGACATGGGAAGGAGCAGGAGGTTAATTCTCAACTATGAGCCAGCAAACGCTCACAGGGCACCATGCCAGCATCTGTCACGAAGCCTGGTGTGTGCATGCAGTTGTAGGTGGCATCAGGGTACCAGCTTTGCCAGCACAGCAGCAGTCTGGAGCAGGGCACCTAATGACAGTCCCTTGGGGCTCCCAAGTGAGCAGTGATGGATCAAGAGGTGCTCTGCTGAGTACTGAGGCTGAGAATCCTCCTGGTTTGGCACAGAAAATCAGCCACGTGCTGGCAGCACATCCCAGGAATACCAGGCTGATTCAGGGAGTGCTTAGAAGAGTCACTGTGCAGCTGTTGGCCCACAGTACGGCACTTTAACTGCTCGCAATAAAGAATAAATTAGCGTATGCTCTGACAGCTTTACTATGTGTTTACCTATCAAATCCCTAAATGCACACGTTGCACCATGGCTGGAGGGCTGAGGAATAGGAATGCAGGTGTCTGTATGACAGTGGAGGCAGAAATCCCAACCTTCAGCAGCTGCTGTTTGTCATTCTGCTTCACCGGGGGAAGAGAGGTGCTTTCAAAGTCACAGAAATAGAGAACACATGCAAAAAGAAACTCAGGAGATCTGCAGCCACCTCAGTGCTGATGAGCTGGTTGTTGCAGGGGCTGAAGGGAACTGCTGTCATTGGGAAGCTCCCAAACTCAGATCTCCAGGAGAAAAACAGACTGCAAGGAAGCAAGGTGCACCCTGAGTACCTGCATAGTTCCTTGTTCCAGCATCTCCCAGCTGGGAAGGAAGAAGAATCCGGGTTTGCAGTCCCACTCCCCAGTCAAGGCAGGCAAATGCTGGGCTGGGATCCTTCCTGGCAGCGTGGGGATCTTACTTGTTCCTGGCAGCCCAGAAGGGCACGCTGTGTTGCAGAGACATCACCAGCAGCCTTTTTGCCATTCCTTTCATCCTCTTCCCCATCTTCTCTTTTACACAGTCCCCTGCTCCACCATCACCCAGTCCCTTTCCCACCTCCCTCCATCCTCCCCTTTTTGTCTCCTTTTCCACAGCAGCACACAGACCCTAAGCTGTCCTTTTGCTTGCAGGAATACGACCCCTGGAAGTCCTCAGACAGGATCTGCAGGCAGCTGATCTACCACCTGACCCCACACTCCAAATGGCACCGGCACGGCATGCCCCGCAGGAAGTCCCAAGCATGGTAAGTTCCTCAGTCTCCCTAAGTGCACCCAAATCAGTCCCACTGTCACAGCAGCAAGGCAGCACAGAAAGCAGTGCCCGCAAGGTATGCAGCCCCATGAGCACCCGAAGCTGGCAGCCCTGCAGACACACATCCCAGACCCAGCTGCAAGGTGTTGTATGAAACAGAATAATTTGAATTAAATTTGTAACACAGTTATAGCACTTTCTTGTTGCCAAACAGGAGAGGAACTGGTTTATGGTTTGTGGGAAAAGGCACCTGCAGAGTTGGCTTCTTTGGCTGCTGCAAAGCAATGGATGCTGCCAGTAGCAGGAAAGCAAGGAATCACTGCTTCACTTGGAGATATCAGGGCTGCATTCTGTCCAGCTGAGCTGTTTTTAACTGATTTGCATTCTCTGCTTCCTGCCATCTGCTATGGGAGCATTTCACTCTGACCTCCTGAACTCCTGCCCTTGGGTTGTACCTTTCTGCCTTCAAGGTCCTGCAAAAAGTACATGTGTAGCAGAAAGACTTCTGAAGGCATTCCTAAAATCCAAAGGAAACCTGAGATCGTTCAGAGGAATCAGTGCATGGAAAACACATTCCTTTTGCCTTTGTGATCCCCTGGGCTTTGGCTTTCATGGATCTGATACAGAGACCCCTTCATCCCCTCTGAAATGCAATTTCCACTTTCTGGCAACACACCAAATGGATCCAGAAGATAATTAGCAAGTCCAGCCACACAGACAGCTGGGAGCATCTGCCAGGTTTTAATTACACTGGGGCTGCTACAGAGATGTGTTGTGGGAGATGGATAGGACCCACCATACTTGAGCAGGACGACACATCAGGTGTTTCCCCTGTGACCAAGCAACAAACCAGTAGGGCAGGAACTGACTCTAAGACACATCCCCATCCACCCTCAGTGGAACCCAACCCTTCCTACTAAGTACAAACCTGAGCTTCTCATGAACTGATGAAATAGGAATGACAAATTTCTTCAAGCACTCCTCTTTCAATATACAGTGATCCCAGGATAACTGGAACTGTAAATTCTGCTGAGGACTGATCACACTTCCATCGTGGAGGAACAGACTGATGCAAATCACACACGGAGCCCAGCCAGATCCCACATAGACTTAGCAAAACATGCTATGAGAGCTTTCAGACAAGCATATCCTTCTGGATGTCCTTAACCACAGATCTGCTCCCGCACTAAAGCTATAGGTCCTACCTGCTTCTGTTACCACCTTTAATACTGATGTATTTGACCCAGGGCTGTGACCACACCAAAGGTGCAATGCATCTCATAGGGAAAGGACACGGCAGGTTGCTGTCTGTCCTCAGTGCCTTCCCTGCAGAGCCATTCCTCTGACTGTAACATTGTCTCTGGTTTCTCTGATTAAATGGTCACAAGTGATGCTGGGATACAGGTCCCCTTCTGCATCCAAGCAGATGTCACCACTGGGTGACAGGTTGGCAGTGGCTCAGCTGCGCATGCACACAAAGGTCAGGTTTGCTATACTGAAAGCAAAGGGCTCCATTTTCCTTTCCTGACATACCTGTCTGGTGTCTGCAGTTCCCAGCTGACATCCTGTCCCTCACCTGATGGTGCTGCTGCTTGGGGAGGCTGCCTAAGCAAACACCAAGGCTGAGCTGTTGGGGAATTTACTGGGGGTTTTCAAGAAGAAACTTAGACACAGAATAGCTTCCCCTCAGCAGGGACCAGCATGACCTTACTGCACAGTTGTCAGCCTCCTGCATCCTGATCAGGCTTCAGTTACACTGCTGCTTTACCATTCTATGGATTAGTCATCCTTAACGAGCTAAGCACATCCCAGGGTGCTGTACAACTCCAGCTTCTCTTCCACATTAAATTGATGTTTACAGTGTAAAGAGAAACAGGTTAAGAGTTGCTTCTCCACGGGGACATTGGGTTATTTAGGCTACAGTGACCCCTTCTTCAACATTTTGACAGATACATGTTTTGAGATATAGCTGTTTTTCTTCAGATGGAGGCTCCTGTAGCTCAGCACTGCAGGACTGTACGTTCTCCTCCAGAACAGGGCTGGACCCAGAGGGCACATTACTTTTCAAGGGCAAAGCCACAGCAGACTGCAGTTCTGAGTGGGAAGGGTATCAGCTGAATGCAGCCTTTGTCTGAAGAGTTGCACTGTAGTCCAGTACTGCCATCCAGAAGCTATAGATGAGGGCTGAGCTGTCTTGGCACCACGGCGTTGGGGAACCTTCCACATCTTCCACTTACACTGCACCCAGAGCTGGCTGCTCAGCACCTCTCATTGGTGCAATGGATCAAACCCAAACTCATAAAAAGTGCTGGCAGAAAACAGAGCCATCTTTACAAGCAGGGTGTTCCTGGTGTGGAAAAAATAGCCCCAGTTTCCCACCCAGTTAACTGTTCTGGAAGAACAAAGGCATTTGTGCGTATGGAGTTGGTTACTCTCAGTCACATACATCCAGGTTTCCTTTTTCACAAGTCACACTACAGGTTTAGTTCATCTGCCGAGTGAATTGCATTTTGTAACATCCTGGCTAATCTAAAGCTGGGTGGGGAACAGAGTGTTCCTTCTGGGCTCATTGCTCCATTTCCCATTTATTGATGGGCACTACCCAGACACTGCGGCATCAGATGCACTTTAAAAATGCAATGAAAGCACTCTAGAAGACTGCAGGGAAGCATCTCTAAAGGGCTTCAGGCCTTTTTATTTCTTCTTGAAAACATCACTCAGGGCCATAGATGACAGCTCTGGCAGATTAGATCTTAGCCTTCACATAGCATGAGATGAATATTAAGTAGAGCTCCCATTTCTCCCTTATGCAACAGAGGAAATATTCACCATCATTCCTGCTTTTGAGCTAGGAAGCCGAGTTAGAGCATACCAGTCAGTTAACTAAAGCCACATGGTAAGAGTCAGATGCAAGTACAAGAGCAGCTGGGACTGGGTTCACCTAGCTCAGTGCTCTCCAGGATTCTCTTATCTCACCAGAAGCAGCTGAAGCCAGCCTTTCAAAGCAGCACCCTGTGCCACAAGGAGGCAAAGGCAAGCAGATTATGCTAAGTAGGCAATTAAAAAGCCCAGAGCTCATCCCTTAAGTCACTGCTTGGAGCAGAGGAGCCATCCGGACATGCCTGCTGTTAGGCTCTATGCAGGGACAAAAAGACAAGAAATACTTGACTCATGGCTAATTAGCCACCTCTGGCAGTGCCTGCTAATGAAAGAGGGGATGCACAGCAGTGGGAGTCCCTAGCACCAGGAAAACCTTGAACATAAAGTTTTGGAGGCAAACTAAACAAAAATAAGAGGTGTAGAGGGAGAAAGCTGGTAAATCCTCAGCTATATAGACAGGGACTATTGGGCACCCCTCATGACTGAAATCCTGCTCTTACCACTTCCTCCCAGACTCTGCTTCTGCTGGCAGGGCAAAGACACTGCATTTCCAGGATGCTGAACAAGCTCCTTCAAACTCTACAGCACAACACAATGCCAAGCACTACTGGGTCCACTGCAAGTCCCACCAGAGCAACAAGCAGGAGCTGTCACAGCCACCAAAGAGCTTAGCTGATGAGGAAGGAGCTGAAGGGCCCTGATCTCTTAGGAACGCAGAGAAGGTGGGCACAGTTCCTCACTTCGTGTTGCACACAGCTCCAGGCAGGCTGTGGTCAGGCTGCAGATCACCCTTACTTCTTGCTCATGTTGCATTCTCACTTGAAACTGTTCCTTCAGCATTGTAAAGAGCATTTCCACTCTAAACTTGCTGCAGAGAATTCAAACACCATCTGCTTCCCTGCATCCAGGGTCTAGATCCTTGCTGGATGCAAACCCTGGCAATTATAGCTGTGCACAGAGCACCAGCTGCAGCAGCACAAGGCTAATCCAGCCCACAGCACTTTGCAGCCCTCTGCCTACAAGTCCCATGGGCACCCAGAGCTGTGTCACTAAATAGCTGTTTTGTCTCGCACAAAGAGAAAAGGGTTTTCAATGGAAGCAATCTTTAAGCCTATTTTACTTACAGAAATTAGAGGATATTGGATGATTCTCTCCCTTAGAAATAAGCCTGGCATTTTGTCAGCTGTACAGATGCCTTCTCACCCCTCCCATTGTCCATGGTAGAGTGTCAACATTTGGTAAGCAGTGCATAAAGCTGCTTGGAACCTTCAGGTCTGAATGCAAGTTATTCCATGCTGTTACAGCTTTCTACCACAAGAACTCTGTTAAATACATGCCTGCAGATACAGCCTCAGCCTCACATGGTGAATTCCCTCCAGAGGCACAAGGACATACAGAAACAACCAGAACAAAGTGCTGCCAAACCCAGACAGGAAAATATTGTGGGCTGCAGAATGGACAGGACAGATCACAAGGTCATTTCTACCTCATGCTCCTTCATGGAAGTGCAGCAGTGTTAAATGCATCCACAAAGGGTCAACGAATGCACTAACAAATATTTATTCACTTGTGTTATTATATATTCATAGAGAAGATTAGGGGCTGAAATGCCACAAACTGCATGCACAAAGCAAAGCTTTAAGGGCAGCATCACATCCTCCCCACAACAGCAGAAAGGCCCAGAAACACTGAAGTTTGCAGAAGAGCTCTCACCTGCCACAGCAGCTCCTGCAGTACTCCAGCCTTCTCCAAGGAAGCTGCACGTCCCCGTGTACCTGCTGCTCCCAGGGGCTGTACAGGACACCACACAGAGCCAGGTTGGAAGAGTGGGCACCTTCATCCTGGTCTTTAGTCCTTATCCCACCCTGCTCCCCAGCCCCAATAAGGCACCCACTGCACATATAATTACACTAGCAGGGATCCTAGTAGAGCTCCAATATCCTTAAAGCTAGTTGCAAGGCTAATATCATTTACTTTAAGGCAGTAAGCTCCCACATCTCACCAACACACGCTTGTACTCAATCCCACAACACAGCCTCACCACCTCCTACAGCTCTGCAGCTCCCACAAACCTGCAATCCGTCTCAGAGCTCCACATCCCACTCATTTTGAGACCCTATGGCACAGCATTGCTTGCCCTGCAGCCTACCTTCTCCTCCTCCTCCTCGCTCTGCTCCCCTGGCAGAGAACAAGAGCCACAGGTGAAACCAATCCTCTCTAGATTGCTCCCAGCCCACCTCCTCACAGCTGCAGCAGATCTGGTGACCACAGAGATCCAAACCAGCAGCTACAGGTGGGGGGTGCTGGGGAAGGCTCTTAAAGGGACGTGGTAAATCCACTCACAGATTGTTTATTTTCTGATAATATACCAATTCTTCAGCCTTTTTACACAGTTCTACTGCAGCACGATTTGTTTGTAACAGACCACAATGTTCACCTGAAGAGGTGGTGACAGACAGCTCAGACACACTGCAAACCAGTGTGTTTGGAAACTTTGCTTGCCATGGGTGTTTCTGCTGCCCATGCACGAGCACCTGTAATACAAACATGTTCATGCAAACCCTTTGAAATGTATGTGTGAAAGAATTCAGTGCCATGTGGTTAGCCAGTTCATGGGAAGCTTAAGCACAGAGAAAGCCCCAGAACACAAGCTGCCCAGAGGTACGGTGCAGACTTCATGCTTGTTTCCTAAACAAGCTCCACTCTCTTTTTGCAGAATGTTCCTAACGAGCTCTCTCCTGCTCCGTGTGTGTCACCTCTCTCTCTCCCTTTCCGCCCTCAGCCTGAAGAACAGCCTGCAGAAGAAGGTGAGCCAGGGCTCCATGGATCTGTCAGGCATCCCCCTGACCATGCGGGACGTGCACCGCATGGCCTACTACCTGCAGAACAACGGGGACCACCTCACCTCTGTGGACCTGAGCTTCACCGAGCTGAACGACGACATGGTGCGCCTGCTGCTGCCCTTCCTCTGGGCGCTGCCCAAGCTCACCCACCTTTCCCTCAACGGCAACCGACTGACGCGGGCGACCATGAAGGAGCTGACCGACGCCATGAAGGACATGAACAAGTTCCCTTGCCTGGCTTGGGTAGACCTTGGCAACAACGTGGATGTCTCCTCCATGCCGCAGCCCTTGCTCGTGGGCCTGCGCAAGCGCCTCAGCCAGCAGACCACGCTGCCGACCATTTATGAGGCTCTCGACTGCGACGCGGAGATCCCTGGTGGGCAGGAGGACGAGGAAGCAGGCAGCACCCCACGGTGTGCTGTCCCTCAGCAGGGCTGTGAGAGGTGACTGGACAACGAGCCGGCTCTGGCACGCTGAAGCCGCCCCAAGGAGCAGTTCTGAGTCCGAACACCAAGCAGAGGGCAAGCTTGACTGCCTTCCTTCAACACTTCTCTCCTTCCCTGACATCTCCCCCCAGTTTGCTGTCAGACAAAGCCCGTTGATCCCCAAAACGTGCTCCGCTCCCTCCCCTCGCTGCTGAACCCATCACCCACGTTACGGAGAGGAAGCAGTGACTTACAGCGAAGCTGGTCCCCAGGCTGGGCTTCACTGGAAGACCTGTGGGAGTCAGCCATTTCCTCCAGCAGCCATTGGGTTGAGGGAAAGTGATGGGGGGAAACCTAAAACAGACGCAGGCTCGTACTTGACTTCCTTTCCTTCTTTTCCTAGGCACCTTGGAAAGCTTGGGACCTGCAGTCTTAAGCGTGAAAAGAGGTACCCCAAGAGCCTAGCTGATATGGAGCTTCGTTGAAGGGCTCAGAGGCCAGAGCTGGAGCCCCACAGTGTGTCTCCCTCTTGTGTCTGACTCTTTTTGTTTTGTTTTTTTCCCCATTGTGTGCTTTGTATTAGTGTCTGAACAATGGGACTTGGTCAGAGACCATCGGATCGCATAGGCTGGGGCGGACACATGGCTTGAAACTGCAGCATCAGGATATTTGCTGTGTGACTGGGGTGAGAGGGAGGGGAAGGAGGTACGTGTTGGTGGGAGCAGGGGGGATGGGATGAGTTGGGATGGGGTGGGAAGGCCGGGGGTAGAAAAGGGAGGGGAAATAGTCTTGTGGTGTAAAAGGATTGGTTCAGAAACTGTGGCTTTGTACAAAACTTACAAATTTCAAGTGAAATTAAGGAGCATCAGACAGCTAAGTGCATAACTGTGACACTAGAGGAGCAAGCAGTGAATGTGCCAGAGGTGGGCACTTCCTAAACTAAAGTGCAAAGCTTTGGCTCCTCATTGCATATCGCATACCTCGTAATACTGACACGATGTGAGCAGCTGCACTGTCATTTCCAATGCTGTCCAAAACCAAACCAGTGATGCAAGATTTCTAGTGTTTTCCACATTGCTCATGTTCTATGTAAACTCAATAAACAGTTCTCTTGGACATGAGTGTGAAGCACTATTGGGTCTGAGTATCTGCACAGACAACAAGCTGAGCCAGCAGCCCAGTCACCGCAACCTGACTTCTGACAGATTCTCTCTGAGAGCCTCAACACATGAAAGAAACTCCTATACTGAGCCACACAAATCAGTGTGAAACAGACCATTCTTTCATGCTCCTCAGTGACCTCTCAAGGTGTTGCAAAAGCAAAGTGGTGATACTTACTGAGTGATTTATCCCCTTTGGATGAAGAGTGAGGGCACTGGATGGTATCAGTATATCTGACAGCTGCCAGGAGCCTCATCATAGACTCTTTGTAAAAGGCCTCTAAGATCATCTAGTTCAACCATCAACCCATCCCCACCATGCCCACTAAAACACATCTATCAGTGCCAAAAGTTACCCAAGGAAGAAAGATGGGTTTACTGGGATGAGTTCTACAACCTGGCACTGCAGACGCTGGTCTGAGCCCTGATACAAAAACAGTACAGCAAATTCAGCTGGAGTTGGGAGTTAGCTGGTTTTAGCTGCCCATTGCAGAGGAATTGGGAGAGAAAAGGCCCTGAAATAGCCAGGACATGGTGTGTGGCAGGAGGGTGGGGAACAGGTAGTGCTAATGTAGCCAGGCCCTTGTGCAACCCAAGGAGGGAAGGGAGCTCGTGCTCCCGTGCACAGTTCTCACCTCTGGATAAGTGGAGTAAATTCTATGGCAAAGACTGCATTTGGGACATGAGATTGTCCTACAGAAGGCAAAACAGAGTTGCTCAAGCAGCCACTTCCATTACTGGGGAAAGGCTGTGCTGCTTCCAGAGGTCACTGCTTGTCTCTCTTATCACAGCTGAGTTTCTCCTCTCCACGTGGTACCTCTTTCCTCCTGTTGTGGAAAAGATCATATTTAATTTTTCTTCTTTTACTTCCAAAATATCCTTCAGCAAAAACGAAAAGCATCTCAAATGGCAGCAGGATCTGCTTAAACTCTTATAGTCTGAGCGGAGCAGCAGCCTGTGCCAAGAAGAAAACTCGAGCACATTTAAATGAAGGCTCAGTGCTGCCCGGTGAGTCAGTGGTGTATCTAGAAAGAAGAAGCGGGGTGCTGAGCATTGCATCTCAGAACACTGCCTCGAGGTGTATTCACAGCTTCTCCATTGCAGAAGAACCCCTCAGACACAAGGCAGGACCCCCAGCATGCAGCCCACCACTGACAGCTCTTCCTGCAGAGTCCCTGGCTCAGCCTCAACCAATTCCAGCCCTGCTGTAAGTAGCACTTTGGGCCCAAGCCATGCTGATCAGCAGGGTGGAGAGGAGACATTCCACCCTTTGCAAGGGAATTCTGTGCTGCTGGCAGCTGCAGAAGCAAGAGATAAAGCGTGGCTTGAAACAGACTGGTTAAACCTAGCAGCTGTGGGACTGGTGCTCATTCCTCCATGCACACTTGGCTGCTTTGCCATAGAAACTTCCCCACGGAGAACTGGCTGTGAATAAATACATGCAAATTCAAATTTTGAAGGTCTTGGCTTAGGAAAGCAGCAGTGCCTCTTGGATCAGCTCTAATAGCTGTGGACAAATGCTCACAGCACATCCAGCTGTTCCCTGTCCGCTCCCAATGGCACTGACAGGTGGAGGACTCCAAGGAGCACAGCAGTGTTTATCTAGCCCAGGAGCTGGGTAACACCTCAGTGCACTGCCACAGGGAGATACAAACCAGAGAGGAGAGAGCAACCCAAATGAGCCTTTCCTTGCACAGAATGAGAAAGCTCAGGGCTCTCAAAGGGGATTAAAGGGATGAGCTGCTGGTACAAGTCTCCTCGTGGCTACTTACCCAGAGGGACCAGCTTTGTTGTGCTGCTAAATCAGGGGATGCCTGCCTTGCAGTGAGCCTATCCCCTGCTAGATGGCACAGCAGGAGACAGACCCCTGCCATGCTGAATACTCTCCTCAGCACCATACTTGCTGCTGCTGGGCTGTAACTTCAGCTGCACAAAGCAGCACACACCTCATGACCAATCTCATCATGACCAATCTCATGCACCAGGCCAACTGCCATTATTTCACAGGTTAGCAGCCTCCCTATGCTCTCCGTGCAGGATGCAAACAGGAGTTTCCTACCTGGCCCAGCAGCCTCCTGCATGCTTCCAGGGCTGAGGGAGATGGGCACCTGCAGCAAGCAGCCAGCTGGGGCTCTGTGTGGGGTCAGGCAGGCAGCCTGCAAAGGCCAGCCACAGCCTTGCACAAATGCAGGGACACTGAGCAGCACCACAGGTAAATAAGGCCACTAGTGCCAGATGGCAGAAGGAGAAAGAACAGACCAAAACTTTTCAGTGTCTCAATCAGAAATACACTTGCTCTCTCCTTCCCTAGCTGTACAACACCTTCCTCGCTCCTTTGTCCTTCATTTTATACCACCACTGACTTCAAAACACGGTGGAATTGCTTTAGAAAGCTCCAGGTAACAAGTTGCTCAGCAGAGGGGTCATCACAAGCCTCCTGCCTCCCTGCGACTCCATCCAATAAACTGTAATTGTTTTGTCCAGGTAAGGATGCAAGCACAGCTGGAAACACGGGCTTGTCTGACCTATTTTTATTTCAAACACTTCAGAAGCTGTCAAGGGCTTTCCTTCCCTCACTGACAAAGTTCTTTTTTTCAACCTATAATTCACTTCTCATGATGAGTGCTCCAACAGTAACTGAGTTTGCACTCTTTGGGAAGAATGACAGGCTCCTTAGCGGACAGCTGCTGATAACGCTACCAAAGTTCACACCATTTCCTGCAATGAAAGCAAGCAAAAGAACATTCAATATTTGCCTCTCTAGGCTGATCATCCTGACCAACACCAGACACTTCCAGCACTTACTGAGGATTATTCCTCCCCATCCATTTTTGAGGCAATATTCCCCAGGTTGGATACAACAATGGGGAGCATTTGGAAAGCAATCTAACAACTGCGTGCGCTTCATTCAATAAACATAAATCCCCTGAAGCATAAGAAGTCTTGGTAAGACACAAAAATAAACAGAAAAAAGCATTTCCCTTTAGCAGCAGCAGCCCATGGGTCTCCATATCAGCTGAGTGGAGCTTTGTTCTCGCTCCCACGAAAACTTTTTGTTTGTTGAACTAAGTTTGGTGTGCATGCCTTTATCTGAGCTCTCTTGCAACTGATAACCTTGTCCTTTGTTCTGCAAAACCCCAAGGTTCACCCGGCAGAGATAACCCCAGGATTAGCAGGGCCCAGCCCAGGAACCCTGGCTGGAGCAGGCAGACAGGGCTGGAGAGGCCAGTACGTGCTGGTGCCAGAACCAAATGCACATTTTACCAACTTTTTTGTGCAGATGGTTTTGTCTTTCAAAAGCTGCAGTTGAAAGGCAATGAGATGGAGGATACCAAGGGACAGCTCTGACATGCCACCAGACCCTCTGAGGCCAGAGCTGCCCTCCTCTGCATCTCTTGCCACATCCATCCCTCATCTCTGATCTGGAGTTATTTTGTGGAGGACTGCCCTGTACCTGTGCAAACCAGGCTCTTGCCTGCTCTTCCTGCTGTCCCTCACCAAGGAGAAACAGACCCAGGCTTCATACACACAGTCTCTAAGCACACTGCTCTGCTGCAGAGGGAACCAGGCATGCATTTTGCCACTCTGGTTTCAGCATCAGGATTGGGGTAGGGCTCGGTGCATCTGAAGAAGAGGCAGTGGAAACACTGAAAGCAAGGCGAGAAGTGAGGGCTGCCAGAGCCCTCCCTGTGCACAGCCCTAGCCAGAGGCTTCAGCACATCCTGCAACACAAATCCCAGCCTAGGGTTAAGATTAGTCTTCATGTACTTGCAGTCAAATTCTTATATGAAAAACTCTAATGAGCTCCCTGGAGCTTCATCCACTTGCTCCGTGTCAAATGTGGCTTATTAACTAGAAAAAGTTTGTAGCAAAAAGACAAAACAAAGAGATCTCATCTTAATGAATACCCAGAGAAAAGAAGAAAGCAGCATTTCCTCTACGTGCATTCACTTCTGCTTTCCCAAACCACAGCACTGCAGCCAAGCTGTCCTCAAAAGCAAGAGGTGAGGGCTGCAGCCAAGATGATGCACTCCTCCCTGGCTCTGGAGGGGCCTCTGAGGGGCAGCTTTTTACAGTGCTCTTCAAAGAGGTATGATATTGGCTGACAACTGAGCTCTGTGAAGGAAAAAAAAAAACACAAAACCCTGCTGTAGAGCTATTTTGGAGATATGAGATGTAGAAAGGAGCTTATTCAATTGTGGAGCAGCAAACAATACCTTTTTTTTAGCTACAGAAGAGTCAAAGTCTCCACAGTTCATGTCTTCATCCCTCAGGTGGATGAAGTCAGAGGAAAAAAAAACCTAAACCAAAAACCTATTCATCTTGACATCCACTTCACAGTTTAGAGAGCAGTTAAAACATCAGTGAGCAACTTAAAATACCACCACATGAACTTATGCACTGTCACTCTCAGCTGCACAGCGTACTGCTAGACATCCCCAACATCCCCCTCCCCAAAGAGCCCAAATACAACAGCCCTGACAGCTCCTACCAGGAGACAACAAATGTTTTCCACATTAATTACAGGTGTTAATTGCACTGAGCACATTCAAAATAGGAAAACAAAGCCAACACACATTTCTGTTGCTGAGGTCTGTTCTCTTCTGCCAGGTGGGGTGGAGAAAGAGGCTTCTCCCCCTGAAAACAGAACCAAGTCTCTTGAAAGGAGGGTTATGAATAAGAACAATCCTCTAATCATCATCTTTAGTTGTACCAGGACTGCAAAGTGAACTGCAAGGTGCTCCCAGCATAGTATCCAGGAATATCTGATCAGTGATTTATCTACCTGGCAAGGTAAGGAATATGATTGTCTTGACAAGCAACTTACCTATAAACCTTCAGAATACAGGCAGAGCAACCTGAATATCCTGAGAAGCATCAAATCCAATCAGCACTAAGCTTACAGTTCAGTAGTAGGCTGATGCAAGAGTACTCAGAGACCATCACTTCTGCATCAGAGCTCTGGGGATACATCTTGTTGGGATAATCCAGCAGTCAGAGCATTCACTGGGCCTCTGCAGAATTTGTCCCTGAGATCCAGGGACATTGAATCTCAGTGTGGCTCAACCTCCACCTCCCCTTGTGAAATGCAAGGTGACAGTCTCTCTATTCCCTGTAATAGCTCTGCTTAAAAAACACCACCACCATCCCCCCAACATGAAAGCCTGTGTGTGGTCAGGCACTGTACAGCATGGAGCCATGAAGAAACTAAAGGGCCACTTTCACAAAGCACACCACCTCCCCATAGATTCAGGCACTCCCTTTGCCTCCCCTTGCAACCCAGCACTGTTGTCATTCCCTCTAACTGCTCTGTTTCACTCTCCATCAAGATCTGAGGTATGGTGGGACAAATTGCGACCAGTTTGACCTCACAACAAGCAGCAGTTTGCTCTGGAGTGGATGTAGCAGTATCTTCTCTACGAACTGGGAGCAGAGCAAGCCCCCACCCAGAAAACAGATATTCAGTCTCAAGGCAAAAAACCAAAAACCAAAAAACAACAAAATCCACAACCCAACCAAACAAAAAAACCCCACAATAATAGTATTTTTGGTTTTTTTTTTCTGCCATTCTTTTCATTTCTCCCAGCATAACTACACATCTTCTGGATACAATCTGTTTCTTTGCCAGGGCTGCAACGTTCTCCCCTGAATTAATGATGCTGGAAGACCTCCACTTTTCATAGGCTCCTATTTGACAGTCTCTGCTGAACAGCAGGGGACTGCACAATGCTCTCTTATGCAATGACTAGCCCAGTGCCAGGAATAATAGCCTAATAGGAACAACCAATTCGCACACAAAACCTGAATACTTTTCCCGTTAAATGTCTAAATTAGGTGGAGTAAAATCATCCCAAACTTCCTGGTCATATAGTACACTCATCTCCACAGAGTTAAATACTCTATAGTCTTTGAGGAACAGCTAGAACAAGTGGAGGGGGGCAGCATTTCCCTATTCATTTACCTTCAAGGTATCCTGGACACTAGAAGGAAACATTACAGGACCATGCAAAAGCAGGATGCCTGAAGCAGTTAAAATGCAGCTTGATGTGGCTATACACTTGCAGACAAGTGTAGGTTTGGTAGCTCAGGCAGCAGCAAGCTGTGATCATACAGTAGTTTTTCTGACCACAGTGTGAACTGCACACAAACAGATTAGGAGGTGGGGAGAAATACCACCTTACTTGCAAAGCAATCTACAGCACACACTGCAGAATTCAAGGCACAGCAGCTCACGGTTTCCAGTGTAGTGGATCTGTATTTCCTCACAAAAAAACACTGAGAGCAGAACAGCCCCATCAAGTCAGTACTATCTAATCTACTGAAAGGGGAAAGACCAGCCCTCACTGTCTGAGATCAGTTTAGATGCAAAAAGGCACAAATTTTGCTTTTGTGAGCAGAGAAACATGAAAGAACTCAGGGAGAACCCTTCCTCCATTTTAGCCCATGGCTGAGAAACGTGCAATCAAATTCCTGGTACTTGTTTGCAGAACTCCACCTTTTGCTAAATTCCCAAATCATTACTCCACTGGGATGTGAACCTTCCTCCCTTATTCACATTACAATGCCAAAAAGAAATAGGACATCTCCCCTCTGAATGAAAGCTCACTATGAAGCTTTCAGCAGCAATGAGATACAGTACAGTTACCCTGACTACCAGCACCAGAAATTCACATCTTCCACTCCATTCAGCCCTTCTGGAAGAGGTTTTCTGTAGGGTGTTGGAGATCTCGGGGCCACATCCCTTTATTGCACCCTCACACTGACACAGGGAAGAGGCTGAGAGGTTTCTGCTTCTCCCAGTGTTGAGATTCAGTATAGAAGTTTTGTTACCCCAGAGAGCAGTGCTTCTACAATGTAAATCAGACTAAGAGACACCACAGCCTGCCACTCACCTCACCTCACCTCCAGAGCATCCCTTCCCAGTCTCTCTGGGAGAACTGAAGAAAAGTGTAGCTTTGGGATCAAATGGAAGTTAGACACATCTGGAAAGCAGAATGGCACACGTGAGGGATGAAAGCTCCTGGTCAGTGAGGAAGAGAAGCCCCTCAGTTCTGTGCAAAGCTATTTCTTCAAATGATTACCTTCTCTAAACACTTAACTCTTTGCTGCTGTTATTGGTGTTCCCTCTGTTTTTGTACTGTGTCAAAGCCTTGCTCCAGTAACAGCTTCTATCTATCCCCAGCATCTTCCATCCCTTGAATTGCTGAAGAAGAGGAATCTGTACCACCCACCAAAGTGCACACGCCTGGTTGGCCAGGTGTGAGGGAAACACACAGCACCAAGCCAAAATGACCTGTGTGACTATGAAACCAGCACCCAGGGAGCACTGAAAAGGACATTAAGCTCAGTACTTTGATGCTAGTTTTTAAGAGCATTGTGCTGATGGAATTTACAGCATAAGTTACATTCGTTGCATTTTCTCCTTCCAGAGGGTTCTGGTTTCCTGTATTTCATTACCAACAGAGCCATCTAGTGGATAACGTTTGTTAGAATGAAATCTGGATTTATCATGCTGTAAGGACACACACAGGATCTTCAGAGCAGCCTGCATACGTGCTCAAAGTTTAAGCAGTGACATCAAAGCAACACTTGTCTGAAGTTTTGTACTGGTAGGACCAGAAGTCAAGACATTTTAACACTAATTCCCAGTATCTTTCCTTCTGCAGAGGGCGAGTGTTTCATCCCAGACTCAGCCTCAACCTCAATTCATAATACAAAGGAAAAAAAAAAAAAGTGCAGCAAAGCAATCCTCACTATGAGTGCCCCTGCCTTTACAGGGGACCCTCTAGAAGTCAGACCCAGAAGGGTCACAGCAAGGTAACTTCTCTTTGTTTAAACCATCAGTACGCTTCTTGCCTTCCCTGCTACTAAACAAGGTACCTTAGGCACCCATGGTACGCATCAGCCACAGCCATACAACAAAACCAACCCTTTCCTCAACAGAGTTTGCCATCCTTCAGCACACCCCATCCTACAGTAGGTTATATGGATGGCAATTTATTGTGGCATTAATCAATCTCACGTTTTAATCAGGTGTTTGCTTTGGGAAAACTAGGCAGTCCCAACTGCCAAACATGCACCCAATAAAATCTTGCAGCAGATAACTTGCCTCAAGTTACACAGAAAATATCATTCTGTGCCATCCCTATTTTACCTGCTGACAGTAAAGTAACTCCAGTGGAGAAAATCTCAGCCTAGGTTAGCAACACAAAAAGGATAAAAACCAATCAACAAAGAAGGCATGGAGGCATAATCCTATCTGCCAGTGAAACTGATGTTGCTAGATTGCAACACCTGAGGCAAATGAAGGCAGTGGCTGTAAACAGAACACACCCAGTCTTAACCTACCACCCCACGTCCAGAGATCCCAGCTGTTACTCAGTACAATTACTACAAGCAGGCTGTTAAATTTTTATGATGAAGCTCCTGGCACAGCAATAGGATGGAATTCTTGTGTGTTAGAAAACGGGCTTCAGCTACACGTTGACTTTTTAGATGATCCTCCTCAGAACTGTCTTGCAAAGTTCAGTAGCATTTACGGAGGCATGGGAAGGAAATCCTGTGAAAATAACAGATGTCCTCTCTCCCACATAAGAGCTGGAACTAAGCTGATTATTAGAGTTCCACAAACAACTCTTTCAACTAGTTGCTCGAGCTGCAGAGTGCAGCCTTTCTAATACTGCAGTTTCACCTGCCAGCATTTCACACAGGGAAGGTCCTGATCAGCTGCTGTAAGCCAGGAGTCTGCTGAGTGACTGTGGATTCAAGGAGCACATTTCCACAAGAAAATGTTAAACATCACTACCAAATCCTTTAGGTGCTCACTTCAATATGAATACAGCTCACGTGCCATGTTTTAAAGCAGTTTTTTGTGGAAACCATCTTGTCCCTTGGATGATGGGTTCCTCACCTAGGCACAAGAAGGCAATAAAGTCTCTACAATTAAACCCAAGCACATCACAAACACATTTTACAGATATTTCTAATGCAAATATTTAGGATTGCTACTAACCCCAGTCCTCCCCCTTCCCCCCCCACAAAAAAAAAAAAAGTGCAGATCACTAGAAAACCCCTGCTAACCAAACACTGCTTTATTTACAGACAATCCAACAAATGAGTACATGAGCTCAACTTCCATGTCTGCACACAGGGGGTCTTTACACAGCAGAGCAGAAAAGCAGGACTCATTCATACACGTACAGACTGCATGGAAGTATCAATTAGGTACAAGAGAGTTCAATTTAAATATCCCAACCATTAATGTCAGTAAGACAGCTAATGTGGTACTTCAAGAAAAATAAGCTAAAGCTACAACTAAATTTGGTCTCCTACAGATGAGCTGGTAAGCTACGTGATTACATTTAGATGTTAATGAAAGCTAAAGTCAGGGCTGAGTTTTGTTCAAAAGGTTAGCCTACCTAATAGATAACCATTTCTGTCACTTTTTCCCTAGACATCTTTTAGATTCATAAGAAATACTTAGGCTTAAATGGCCTGTCTACCAAATATTAGTTGGGTGTTCCTAATGAACAGCTTTCCCTGCATCCAAAGAGAAAAATGAGGAATACAAGCTGAATGTACAGCTTTGAAGATGGACTTGTATTTATTATAGAACCATATGAAGCTTCTCTAGAAGCTGCCTTGGTTATGAAATAGCAGATGCTAACACAACTTTAAAACAATACTTAAAAATTCTTCATCAAGAATGCCTTCTAATTCTTTAGAGGGTGAGTAACAGCAGTATTAAACAAGAAGGAAGCAAGGTGATCTCTGAAACTCAATGCAACACACAAAAATACAAACAAGTCCAATCCAGATGCAAGTCAACTGTTTTCTAGACAGTGTACTTAAAAAAAAAAAAAAATTAGCCTGCAATTTATTTGCCAGCTACAGAAAGAAGCCAGAACTCTAATGTGCCTAAGAGGAGTCCTGTCATACAACAGCAGACAAGGTTTTGTCGGAAACATTTATTAAACAGAAGTTACCAATGCACATGTAGACAAGTTAAGAGCCCCTCTAATAAAAAAAGCTTATCGGTCAAGGCTGAAATTATCTTCGCTTCTGGAAGATGTTGCCACGACCCATACCACGGCCTCTTCCTCTTGCAGCCACTGAAGAAAGAAAACATCAGGGGTGACATGAATTTGACACAATTTTGTATTTATCACAGCAAAAGTCAAACCAAGTATCAACAGCTCTGCCTCATTCCTAGAAGCATGGAAGCTAAGCTACAGCACGAGGCTCAGGAAGTGATAAAATAAGTAGTTTTCTGTGAAAACAACTGCAGCCAACAACTACAAAGCTGTGCTATTTTTAACAGATACAGCATGCATTAGGAGCTGTAAAACATTAAACACACTTTTGTTCCCATTCTAATCCACATGAATTTGAAGGCAGTGAGATTTAAGATCTCCTGCTCTTCATAGAACTGTGACAGAGCTCACCATGTTTTGTCAGACACCCTCCCCCATGCACCCTTACAGCACCTGCTAGAGTTAACCAAGGGCTTCACAGCCCACAGTTATTTCTCTATCTTGTTATAAAGAGACTGTCCACATGAGAAAGGTATAAATGAGGAATGAGAAGTGTTAGCAGAATGGCTAACAGTTACTGATTCGAAGTAGGCCAAGTACTAACCTACTACGTATTATTTTTAAAGCTTAACAAGAACACAGATCCTTCCTTGGGAAGTCCAAACAGCCAGCAGCTGCATTTACCAGAAAAACAACACTGAAGTTTTATCCAACCCTAGCAAGACCACTCACTATTCCTGAGCTACGTGCAATATCAGTACTGTGCACCAAGCAGCCTGAGCCTCGACTGCCATCACTCATTCAGCTCCTGACAGCTCGTGTTTGCTTAGCACTATGGATGAAAGCTTCCCAGCTCCTGTACAGCGAAACGGGGAGGTAAGGAAAGAACACCAGACCACAAACACACTGTACCCACCCTGAGCTTTGAGAATAGCTGCTTTTCCTCGGCCAGCTCCAGAGCCCTGGTTCTTATTCTTCATGCTCTTCAGCATAGGAGCGTTCTTCAACATATCTGGTAAAATTAGAAACCGTATCTTGCTGCCTCTGATGTACACCTGCTCAAGCTGTGCCACTCGCCCATCTCTGTACGTCACCGTGATGTTGGACATCTGGAAAGTAAAGATCAGACAGGGGTCTGAGAGGCCTTAAACATAGCTTTGGACTCCCACTACTCCTGCTTGCGGAACACATGGCCAAGATTCAGGTAACAAACTCAAAGCCCTCCCAGACATACGGCCTTCTCAACTGCTGTTGTGACACAAGCCATCTACGATCATTTAAACACACTCCTAAGCCTGCTACAATTTAAGGAAACTCACTATTTCCCCCCTCCTCCCCACTTGTTTAATTTCTTTCATTAGTTTTGTTTTCTTATTAAAGTAGTTTCAATAAAACTGTACAAGTACAAAACTGGTGAGGGGTCTGGAGCACAAGTCTGACGAGGAGCGGCTGAGGGAGCTGGGGTTGTTTAGCCTGGAGAAAAGGAGGCTCAGAGGAGACCTCATCGCACTCTACCACTTCCTGAAGGGAGGCTGTGGTGAGGAGGGGGTCGGGCTCTTCTCCCAGGTAACTAATGACAGGACGAGAGGGAATGGCCACAAGTTGCGCCGGGGAAGATTCAGATTAGGTTTGAGGAAAAATTTTTTCTCTGAGAGAGTGGTCAGGCACTGGAATGGCCTGCCTAGGGAGGGGGTTGAGGCACCGTCCCTAACGCTGTTCAAGAAGCGTTTAGATGAGGTGCTGAGGGATTTGATTTAGTAGCTTGGTTGGTAGGGATGGTGGTGTGAGGATGGTTGGACTCGATGATCTTGTAGGTCCTTTCCGTCCTAATGAATCTATGAATCTGAGTCCTAGCTATTAAAGAAGCATTCTGATTTCAGCTCTGACTTGCACAAAGTCAATCAAAATTAAGCCTCTTGCAATGCCTCCAAGTCATTTAAATTAAGCACAGCTCTAAATTCATAAATCAGAGTTATCAAGTTGAGAGACAACATGCAAAGAACTCCTGCAGAAAAAGTGTTCACAGAAGAAAATCTTAAGAACAGGAACTTGCAATCCTGCCCTACGTAATTCCCATCCACTTTGGTGTGCTCAGTAACCTGCAGCTCGCTTCATTAGAAGGGTTTTATTTATCCCTAAAAGCAACAGCGTTCACATCGAGCTGTCAGTCTGCACGTGAGCACTCCCAGGCTCAGAAGGGACGGATTTCCTCGCACCCATCTCGCGCTGCGCACCTGACAATTCATGTTGTCCTCGGCCTCGATGAGCTTCCCGCGGTACACCTCCCCGGTGTTGGTCTCACAGGTCACGATGTGGCCTTCCGCCTCGTGCAGCACTTTGATGGGCACCCCGATGGACATGGCTGCAGCGCTGCGGCTCCACACCTGGGACGAGGAGAAAAGAAAACCCAACAACCATAAGACAGAAGCAGCCAACGAGGCGGCCAGCAGCCGGGCTGAGGGAGGCGGTTTTCTCTCTCGTCACGACACGCCGCAGCGCACACCCACAGCGCACAGCCGCAGCCCTCACCGCTCCTCCCGAGGCAGCTCCCCACGCACGGCCCGGCCCCACCGCTCACCCCTCAGCCCGCGACCGCGGGGCCCGGGGCTCTGCCCGCCGCCCCGAGAGCACGCAGCCGTCCCCTCAGCCGCTCACCTCCCGCCAAGCGCCCTAATGGCCTCCGCCTTCCCGCCGTGCACCGCGCCCCGGAGGCGGATGCGCGCCGCGCCGATTCTCTTCCGCCCCCGCCCCTCCGGGCTTCAGCACGACGGTTCCGCCGCGCTCCCGGCCCCGCAGGGGGCGGCCCGCTCCCGCCGCCCCCTCCCTCCCAGCGCCCAGCGGCCGCCCCGGGGTCCGCCCCCTCCGCGGCGGCTCGGCGCCGCAGCACGGCATGCCTCGGCCCCGGGCCCGGCGGTGAGCGGGCGGCCGCCGCCATGAGGAGCCCCCGGGAGCCGGGGGAGCCCCCTCCGCAGGAAGGTCAGTGCGGCTCGGGCCTCGCGGCGGCTGGTCGCAAACGCGGCGGGCGGAGCTGACGGCGGTGTGGGGGGCGGGGAGCCGGGCTGCTACCGCCGGGAGCGGTGGAGGGCCCTGGGTGCTGACAGGAAGGGGAGCGGATCGGAACGCCGCCGGGGCTTACGGAGCTGCTGCAGGCGGGCTGCGGGGGGCTGTCGTGCGGCCTCCCCAAGAGAACCTGCGTTGCTGACAAGCGCTGAGGTGTGTGCCACGCGTGGGCGTGCCAGGTTTCGTCGAAGTTAGGGCTGAAAACTGAAAGAACGCAGCTGCTGCGGCAGGCTGTAACCCTGAGAGAAAGCAGGTGAAAATGGCAAAACGGTGTCCGTGAAGTTTTACAAATAAAACGGCATGGAAACCTCTCCAGCCCCCGGGACGTTGGGTGCGTTTTATCCCCACCTGGAAACGTAGCTGACCTTGTGTTCGCAAAGGTTTTCAAGGGGCTGTTCCAGATCAAAGGTGAGGCTGTTGGGAAAGGCCTCGGGTGATGAACTCACTTGGGCTGATGGTGAAGTAGCAGTGCCAAGCAGAAATACTTCAGTCCATCGAGCAGTCTGGGCTCCTCTGAAACTACAAAGGATATCCGAGGGATGAATGACTCGAATTGCAGAGATTCGGGTTTGTCCCTTTTCCTTTGTCCTTTTACAGTGGTGTCATTTGTGAGCTGTCACAATAAGGAAACAGACATGGCAGTGGAAGAGGCTCAAATCCATAGGGCTTGTGAGAAATCATGGTTGTGTCTGTTTTCTACCCATGTGGCTTCTTGTGGCATAGAACACAGAACTGAGAACAGGCTGACGTGGGATGGCAGAATACAGGAAAACATTCCCACGTAATGACTGACAGCTTTTGCATTTTACTCACTTTGGGGTGTTTTCACTGCAGCTGAATGTGTGCAGCTGAAAGTGCCCATCATTCAGCAGCTGTACCACTGGGACTGCGGGCTGGCCTGCTCCAGGATGGTGCTACAGTAAGTGCTGTTTTCACTGGAAGGGGTGGGAAATCCCAGTGTAGGGAACCAACGTCCAGGGAGGTGAGGTGTGTTGGAGCTGCTGTGAATTTTACTCCCTGAAATATCCCTGAATACCTCTGGAGAATTACTGCTACCAGGGCCTTGCAAAAATATCAGCTAAGACAAACTTAAGACCTTTTGAATAATTGTTTTGATTGATCAGCACTGAGCTAGCAACAATGCAGTTGGCATGCTTAAGCCAATAAGAAGTTATTCCTCTTTCCTGTTGTTACAGTTCAGAACTGGTATTTACCACAGCAAGTCACATCATTCCTTTCTATGTTAACACATGATAGGAAGGTTTATCTCAGTTTATGAGTGTACTGTGTCTTGCTGAGCCCCAGTCTGTGGGGTGAATGGCTTTTGTTCTGGGAGCTGTTTCAACTTCACAGCTATGCACTATATTGCCATCTCTTTTTTTTTTCTTCTTCTTTTTTCTTTTATTTTGAACCTGTAGCTGTCGTGCTGAACTCCTCTTTCCTTCCACAGAGGAACATGAGCTTAGGTGCAGGAGAAATACCTATTTAGATGTCCACTTAGTAGATATGAAGGAGAAGATTTTCATTTCTCTCCATCCCTTCTGCCAAGACGTTAGTCCGTGTGCTGGTAATTCCCATCTTGACTTCTGTAACCTCTGCCTCTTCATTCCCTTTAACCTCTTTGCCACACCAGTCTGTCCCAAACTCAGCATTCAAGATTAATCTTCTCACCTTGCTGATCTGACCTTGTTTGCCCCGCTTCCTCAATTCTACTTCCTTTTTTTTTGCATTTGATTCCATTTGTTTTGTCCCCCAGAACTCTGTAACTGCCCTTCCCCACCCCTTTGCAAGCTTTCTTCAGACTTCATCTCCCCCTTACTGCCTTTTGTGTCACCAGTGACTAAGACAAGCTTCCTTTGAATATTTATCAACTTCCTTTACAGTTCCTCCTTTTGAAATTCATCTGTTGCTTGAAGCAGGTTTTAGTCTTTACTGCTGCTTTCTGCATTTCTCTATTAACCTGGTGTACGTAGATTGTAAGCCCTTCAGGATAGTTCTGTATTTGCTCAGTGTAGCTTGCCAGCATCCCGTATACTTTTAGCTCTATAAAGCAGTTGAGATACCTGTACATTTCCAATAAGAAAAGTCAGAAATAAACCCAGTTATGTATCCTTCACATCCTTCCCTTAACTTGGTGGCTCATTTGTGGGTTGTTTTATGGTTATTTCTTAGCCAAGCCCATTGTTTCAGTTTTTCTGTCCCGTGAAGTGGAGGTTTGGGCTACAGAACATACTGTGCTCCTGCTAAGATCTGTGCTTCCCTTCCCCTGCCTCTACTGATACCATAGGTACCTGGATCATTTGGACAACGATGAATTTCAGAAAGCCATCCAAGAGCTCCGGTTAACAAAGAGTATCTGGACTATTGACCTGGCCTATCTAATGCGGCACTTTGGAGTTAAGCATAAGTTTTGCACCCAGACACTTGGAGTGGACAAGGGCTACAAAAATCAGGTTAGTATTCTCATCTGCTGGGAAAAGGCAGGCAGTTTTAAAAGGGATCCCTTGTGCATCATGCTAAAATACCTCTGCTGTCTTACTAACAGCCTGGAAACAAGGTTTGCCTGCTGTCCAAACTGATATGGACCAGTTCCAAAGCAGAAACTAGATGTGTTTACATATTTGATTTCATAATATAAAGTTTTTTTGTTTTTTGTTTAAGAAGTTTTCATGTAGTGTTCATGAAAAGTTACAGACTATTCAGCAGCCTTGGAGACTGAGGGCCTCTACCTGCCTACAGAACAGGCACAGCCTGGGCAGCAGCAGTGCTAGCTTCCAACTTTCCCCACCACCATGACTCAGCCCAGACCTGGAGGAACCACCTCTAGAGGTGAGAGACCAGCTCAGCCTCTGTGTCTGTGAGAGCTTGGCCTCTTCAAGTTTGCTACTAAGCACCTACAGCAGCAATAGCTCTTGTGATGCAGCCTTCTGCCCGCTACAATCCAGAGAGACTTCCTTCATGTTGGCAGCTGAATAGCCACTGCTTGGAAATTACAACAATAAGTGGCCAGGAATGAAATTAAACTGATAATTTAGAGCAAGAAATCTTATTAGCAGTGAACTGAGGGAGAGAGAGCTTTTATCCCTTAATCAAACATATGCAGGGCCTTGCTAGCAGAAAAATGGTGAATGGCCTAAGGTAAACATCATTCCAGTTCACAACTTCTGTCATCTCCAGTCATTTTACAGGAAGCACTTTGACACAGAAGAGAATCGGGTGAATCAGCTCTTTGCACAAGCCAAAGCCTCCAAGGTGCTGGTGGAGAAGTGGTAAGCTTATTGTTCCTCTCCTTTCTTGTTGGAGACTCAGGGTCCCAAGCTTTTCCTGGAGTGACTGAGCTGAACTGGTGAAAGACAGGCTAAAATGAGACCTTCAGCCTTTTGTGAATTAGCCTTTGTATTAAATGTCTTGAAAGAATGAAGACTTAACAATGAAGACTGAGGAGCACTAACAGTGACACAGTGATTTGAAAATGCTGACAGGAGTTGACTATTGCATATTGAATTTGATTTTCCATTAAGATTGTCCAGTAGGGAATGCTTTAATTGGGCATTGTTAAGTACTGCTGTAATATGTTTGTGGACGCACGGCCCATTGCTCCTAGTGCTATGCAGAGAGTGTAGGTCTCTTCCTAGACAGAAGCACAAAGAGAAACTGCCATATGAGCCTTTGCCAAGGGGAGGATGAAATAAGGAACCTCAGTGAAAGAACTGTAAACCCAGGAGAGGAGGGAAAAAAATGTCTAACTGTTTCACAACTGACACTGATACTCCAGATGGGAAATAACTGAGTGTCCGTGTTCAGCTCAAGTTGCATCCCTTTTTGTAGTGAAGCTGAATTTAGATCTTCGTTGTCAAAGCGAGCTGAATGTTAAGAAAAGGAAAGAGGGAGCAGGGCAGCCTGTAGCAGGACATTATTTGACTGCTACAATGCAACTTCTATTTAACAGAATAGTTGAGTATTCTTTTTAACATATCCAGAAGTGTGTATGGTACCAGCTGTTAACTAGAGCTGTGTCAAAAGGGGCAGTCAGTCCATCTTGCTTTCAAGGATCACATCCTAGATCAAGGCAGGGACAGAGTCAATATCTACCTGTGCAGTACTGAGCTTGGGGCATCAAAGAGGAGAAGCAACACAGGAAAGATTAAAAAGCACGAGTTCAGTGAGGTATGACACACAGCCCTACATCTGAAACACGTCACAGAGATGGGTTCTAATGCATATGGAGTACACAGTGAAGGACAGCTTTTAACAAATGAGATCGTAGGTTATGTTTCATTAATACTTTTTATCTGTAGGAGGTGCTATAGAAACACAGACACAAAAGAACCAGATATGCATCTTCCAGCTGCAGGATTGTACTATTTGTGACACAGACGAATTTGGGCATGTATTAAGTTTGTATACAGTCTTTAACTATCAAGTTCTAGTGGCAGGATGGAACGCTTTAGATTTTCCCACAAGTCTCTCCAGTTATTAAATTGCCAGCTCCTTTAATACTCTTCTCCCAGACATGAGATACATTCAGAGATTATACTCCTAGTACTGCAGAATCCAGTGCTGTTGCTCTGCACTTGAGAAACAGCAGTGAGATCAGAAGACCTTGAATTTGATCAGGCTTTGTCTGTAGCAAACCCTGGAGGTTTAAACTTCATTGAAAACCTGTGAGTTTCTTTTAAATAAATGTCTGATTATTCTTTTCCCCCCACAGCACAGTAACAGTTCAAGACATCCAAAAACACCTGTCCCAAGGTCACGTAGCCATTGTCCTAGTGAATGCAGTGCTGTTGCTGTGTGATCTTTGCTCAAGTCCTGTCAAATACTGCTGCTTCCTACCCATTGGACAGAAGTGCTTCTGCAGGAATCCTGACTACCAGGGCCATTTCATTGTGTTATGTGGCTACAACACAGCCTCAGGGAGTATTTACTACAACAACCCTGCCTATGCTGACCGTGAGTAGCCTGCTCCTTTTGGGTGAATTCTCAACCTCCTCTTTACTAACGTTTCATAATGCAAAGCCACACTCATGTGGAATTCCCATTTTAGCGTGCACGTATTTCAAGCATCACTGACCAGTGTGTTAGAATAGGTTTTGTTACATTCATTAAATTAGTGCAGCGATCTGTTCTGTGATTTACTTGAGGCACTGAGGTGCACATTTGAGCAAACTCAAGAGAGGTTTGAGAGGTGCTGCGTACAGCAAGATGACCAATACCTGTTCACAGCATTACTTCTGTGACCGCTGCTTTTGAGATGAGAAGATAAACGTCAGCGAGTAAAGCTGTAACATAAGCTGATAAATCTAGTCAGTATATTAGTTACTTTTCTCTGTAGAGTCTGCTAGACCCAGAATAAGAGCTCCTCAAAAGCATCTTCTGAATTTCTACCAACACTTTGTTTCTCTTTTACAGGGACATGCTGCACCAGCATCAGAAACTTTGAAGAAGCCAGGAGAAGTTATGGCACAGATGAGGATATTCTGTTCATCTACACAGACAGCTGACACCCACAGCTGTTACTTCTGGTCCTTTCTGGTGCAGCCTGCGTGGCAGCTGGCTGCTTGTCTCAGGACACCCCCTGCAGAGCCCTTGCTCCTGAACTGCAGTGGGATCTTAAACAAGGGAGGCTTTATAGACGTTGATAGGACTATAATGCAATGCTGTCTTTACCTTTTTATTCTGGATGAAATATCTGATTTTGAAATGTATGTCATAGGTTTTCTTTTTTCCCTCATTTTTGACACTGCACATTTGACAGCAGTTTAGAAACACAGCCCCAAAGCCTGTTCACTTTGAGCTTATTTTCAAACTGTACGCATGAGGAATAAAAGCACCACATTTATGAACTCCAGCACTTGGTAATGGATGCATAGGTATAGGTAAACAAAGAAAAACAACCTGTTTCACTCTCTTTCAAAGCATCAGGGGCTGATCTTCATCCTAAGTCTAGGGATCTGAGGTTCAGCAGGGTGTTATGAAGCAAAGAAATACAATGCTAAACCACCTTCCCTTCCAATACTGGAAATACCGTGTTGGCTAAACAGTATTGTAGGAGTGAAATATTTACTTGAGAAAACTTCCCATATACAAAATTCAACTCACAGAGTTTTAGCATTTATAATACCCCTGGATTAAGTTTGGAATAGCAGTTACTGGGATCGTTCCCTTGCACTGCAAACTCCATCTCTTTTGGCTGAATATTCTCAGATGCCTGTCTGCAGCTCTGTATCACCCCTAGAAGTTGAAGCAAGCGTATTTTATTTGGACCTAGGAGTCTTCACTGCACTTTGCAAAATCCTCTACACGTTATGGCACCTGTGTGTGCCATTTTCCGATGCACCCAATCTAAATATGCATTTATTGAGCAAATACAGAAATCATCCACACACTAATGGTGTATGTTGTGCGTGTAAATTTTAAATGACAAGAGATACTAGATTGTAACTAAAATGCTGAATCCTATTTTGAGCCAAACTTTCCTATTTGTGTTCATTTAGCAAGCTTCTGAGAAGAGCTTAAACCAATTAAGAAGACAGGGAGTGCAAGCTTCTTTGCTACAGTAAAAAAAAGACAAAATACAGCTGTGTTTGGATTAAGTGAGACTTTGTTCAAACAGTTTCAAGTGAAATTGTTAGCAGCCCATTCATAATCCTGTTATATATTACCAGGGTTTAGTGACTGTGCTGAGGAGCAGTGTTAAAAAGTAGAAATAGCCAGCTACTTCAGATTTGGCCATCATGTTTCTGACAGGTACAACTCTTACAGCTGGCCAAATTTTGTTTTGCACTTAAGGCAGAGATCTCCCAGCTTTGGCATGGCTTTAGGAAAATAACTGTTCGAGTTTTGGAACCTTGTGGAGTAACAATAAAAGGATGTTGTTATGTAGTGGGGGAAATACTTTCAGCATGAGAAAATTTCTAAGAGAAATCACATTTTACCATCGCTGACTGACTGCAAAGTGTCTGGAAAGCATGCAGTCAGTATGCATAGTGAAATCAAAAGCACTCCTTTGTACAGAAGCTAAAAAACAGCAACGTGAGTAAGTGTAAAATGCAGTAGCCTGAAAAGTTCTGAACAAAAAGTACACGATAAGAAAAGAAGCTCTCAGTGTACCTGATCCTGTTTGCCAGAGGTGAAGCTGGACTACATTTGGGCAGCTGCTCATGCAAAATGAGTGACAACTGGGATGTACCTGTGAGAGCAGTACCACTGAGTTAGCAGCAACCCAGAAAATGATCAGAGCACAAAGCCTGCAGTACAGAACGCCTTCTGATCCCTCCAGCTTCAGTCAGCAGCTGGCTACTGGTCTTGGAAATTTTATATCCATGTTCAAATCCACAATGTTTGGCTTAGAGGGATTGTATTAACTATGTTAATGATTAACAGCTATGTAAAATTACAGGTTGATAAAAGTACTTTCTTTGTTAACCCAGGCACTTTCCATCAGGTAGTACATTCAGTAGCCCTGAACTGCCACAATATGTTTTTTTTTAAAGCAGGATAGCAAAACAAAATAAAAAATTCTTACACAAGATGTGTAATTGCCATCAGCTTCCACATGTGAATCTCGGGCTTATATGTAAAACATAAACTTAAGGGCAATGCCGAATGGTCTGAAATGTACGGAACTGAAGTATGTACAACCAAAGCTGTTTAAGTTAATACAGATGAAATGAGAGCTCCACTCATTGCAGCAGGATCTCTAACAGCCAAATGGAATGTGGTAATGAAAGATGAAAATGCGTGAAAGAAGCAGAAGGACAGCAAAAAGGTGACTTTTTGAACGACACAAATTCAGGTCTAAAAGAAACTCGCTGGCCAAGAGTCCAGAACACCTGCACATTTCTGGTGCACTGTTTTCCATGGGAAGATTGTCCATCAAAACACTCATGCTGAAAAAGTTTAGTCACTTTGTTTCCTTCATGCTGCCCATAGCAAAGGAGGGGGTATTTTACATGCAGGGATTTTATACATAAATATATTTTTATTTGTAATTAAGCCATTCTCAATAAAGGTTTAAAGTCATGATAACCCTGTAGCATGAAGTAGCAGGTGTGTTTATTTACTGGTTTATTACAAAAAACTTTGGAAAATCTTTAGAGGGCATATTATATACTTAACTGGAAATAGCACAGCTTAAATTGTTATTTGGATTTCTTTTTTAGGAAATCAAATATTTGTTTCTGATATAAATTCATAATCACTAAGCTGTAAATTGAATTCCTTCTGTACTTCCTGAATGCCTACTCCATCACTTGGGCTCTACAATGTGAACTTTCAGTATACACTAAGGGCCTAGAATAGTCCGTGTGCTGTCAGTAACTACACTGATCCCTAATAGCATCTCTGTGGTTTTCTGTTCACAAAGGAAAGCGTGCAACTGCCTTGCTCGTGCTGGAGCTAGTGCTTCCATTCTTGTGCCACAGCACAGCACTAAAAGCTTCTGGGGATGTCAGAAGGATCTGTCTGTGGCACTGCTTTTGGACCCTGAAGGAGCCCATCCAAGATAGTGGTCCAACTATGGCTGAAATATATACGGTGTGATGGGAAACAAAAAGAACCTAAGTGGTGATGGTTCACAGGACGCAGATCTCCAAACCAGGACACGATGCAACACATGAAAACACATATGTAAACTAAAAATATATATCTTAGAAACTGAGAACCCATTTTAAATTATTTTACTTGACACAGCTTTGAACCCTACTATTTAAAATTGGGTTGCAGGGAATTAAAAGAACATTAAAATAACAACTTGTGATTCGCAGTAGATCTATGGCCAAGCTGTACCTTTTCATTTCCTATGTAACACTTGATTGTATTGAGCTGATCTCTCTTCCTCTCCAATTAAGCTGGGTGTAAAACGAGGCTGGACTGCTTCAGCGAGCTTGGCTGCATACATTTCATATCTACCAGTCATCTGGAAAAGGAAATCAAAGCTTCAGTTCTGTTAGCTATGGAAGCATGTCTGTAAAAAAGCAGTATCTACCATGTGTTGTTTTTTGTTAAAGGAGTGTTGTTTAACTGACTTATACAGTAAGATGATAATTCAGTCAAAAAGCAAACCCTCCAAAGTGAAAGTCCTTCGAGTCTGCTGACTTAAGGCTATATTTTAATATCCTGGATAGCTTAAAGCTGAATGTGAAAACCAGGCTTGCTTTTTTATTCATCAGCAACATTCACTTTTAAGTCAGTCAGTTATGTCAAGGATAGAAAAGGAGCATACCTGCAATTATGTCTTTGTATAATGTCCTTGACAACTGATTCACTCTCCTGCCTGCAGGAGGTGTGTATATGTGTCACTGAGGGGATCAGGTTCACACTCCATCCCTTAACAGCACGAAATACTGTTGATTTGGATGATGCAGTGAGCTAGGATACTGAGGTACAGCACTTCACATTCCGGTATCCTCTTCCCAAGTGCACAGTCTGCACCATGAACTGCTGCTTTGAACTGTTTTGTTGCCAATAAATTTTACAGTGATAATGCTGCTGATGTCCCTTTCAGGTGCTGATGGATGCAAATAGCAGTTAAATAAGTGCCTATGCACTACGAAAGGTTTTCTGCAGTGCATAAGTTTTGTACTTCCTCATTCTCCTCATATCGAAGCACTACCTCTGTCCTGGCCAAAAATGAGAGGAAAATGATACAGATATTCCCTGTCATATAAACAAAAGCTACAGCTATGCCTCACGTGCCAAAAAAACACTGATATTAAGGTACACCATGGACAGAAATTGTAATGTGCTGAGAGCATGACAACTGAATTAAAAATAACAATATCCTATATGAGACAGCTAAAGGTCAGTGCTTTGCTTTTACTGTTTTTTTTCCCTGAACCAGTACAACTGCTTTTGTTTGGACGCCCCTAAGCTCTTACAAGCAATGCTGCCTATGCTTCCCGATACAATATATCTCAGTTCTGCAAAGATGCCTTAAGATTTCAGCAGAAGTAAGGAAATGTCTGCATGACTCAGAAGAGTGGGGATTTCACAGCACATTTTAAATCCATTAGGCCAACAACCATATGCCTACCACACACCTGCAAAATACCACATGCAATTCTGTACAGAAAAGGACCCAACATTACTTTTGCATTCAGTGTCTATATACAGATGAGCAGCATTCACAGAGCAATTCAGCTCTAGCTAAGAAATGATTAGCTAAAATGTCAATGTTGTTTGAGAATTATTTATTTTAAATACCAGTAATATTGCTGAAGAACCTGCATATATGTGATGGTTCCTAGCCAGAGTCCCAATGTACTTTTTGTGAGGATTCAAATCATGCTGATTTTAAGAGCAGACAGGAAAGAACTCTCATGCTTGGGCAGGATTAAGGACTGGAATGAAAGACTTCCTCTGCTGAGGGAGAGGTTTTCTTTTTTGCTTCTTTTTTTTTTTTTTTTTTGTTTTTGTTTTGTTGAGGTGGGAACTACTTAAATGAGCACTGCTGCTGGAGGAGGTACCCCCAAAATCATTGAACCACAGAATTATCAAGGATGGAAAAGACCTCCAAGGTCATCTAGTCCAACCATCTTTGTATAAGAAAACCACATATATCTCCCCTAATGGTCCTCAGAGCTTCTGGCTCTTGAGGACTAAAAGCTAAGCTTTCATTTCAAGGCTATTGCCCTAGTTTGCCTGAATTTGGCTATTCCCTTTCTGTATCCATTTAAATCTTTAGCCTCCACAACATCCTCCAAAACATTAGATTAGTTCCACAGTTTAAGCTGTGGGTTGCTGAAGAACGGCTGCCTTTTAACACTTGTAACACAATATGACTGCTAGGAAAGCTTGTTTGCTGTAATATCATACATGAACTGATCTTAAAAACAGGCTTTTCTTTATAGTTGGGCTTACCTTAAAATTCCATTTGTCACTGACTTGTCTGCAAAGATTTAGATCCATCTCTACAACAAGAAGTCCATCCCGAGTTCGAGAGAGTCCTGGGGTCCTACTGCCATCTGGAGCAGCCACGTAACTTGAGCCATAGAAATGGCCCAGGTCATGGTGTGCTTAAAGAAATGTTCAGTAAGCATGTAATGCTTGCAAATAACTACACAACTTCACATGCAGTTCCCACAGTACTTGGTTCGATTTCTTGTGATCCCTTACAGTGCTTTAAGCAATATCTCATCCTGAGCAGTTTACTGCACAACCCTAAGATCACTGCAAGTTTGACCATTAGTTATGTTTCATGCACTGCACAGCTTCCAAATCTACCAAACAAATACAAAAAAAACCTAACTGCATTGCTTCTAAATAATGTATCATGCTTTCCCATTACTAAGCCACTGCACTAAATGCCTAAATAAATAAAAAATGAAAGCAAGAATTTAATTGAATGCTAATTGTCAAATAATAAACTTCCAAAACAGTCAGAGATGCACGCATTCAATTTTTAATACCAGAGGTGAAAACATGGAAATTTGAGGCAGGAAAATATTGTACTTCATTCTGTAGAGCCCCAGATTGTGCCAACCATCATCCACACACACTGCACCACTGTGTAACAGATAACACTGACCTTGAAGCAGCTGCCATCAACAACTAACACCAAAACTAGATAAAAAAGGGCTCAGGTTCACACCAGCTTAAACCAGAAGCAGCCATGGTTGTCAAAGAACAAATGACAGTGTTTCAGTATATGCATGTGAATCTGAATAATCGTTTGTCAAATGGCAGAACATACACTTACTTAACTTTCAGAACCTATCTTTTCATTCAGGCCTGTGAAGAATACCAGTGCTGTCATATACTGCTTTCTCTTTCTTATTTATTAATTATAATCAGTTGGTTTTTTTTCGGTTTCTCAACCAGTCCTTCCTTAAACGTCATGAAAAACAGAACAGAATCAGCTAACAATATTTCTCCATGGAAAACCCTTCAGACCTAAGTTTTTCACTAGTCATGACACAGATGTTGCTGTCAAGTCTCTCACGTAATTATGTGCTATTCTTTAACCCCCAACAGATCTATGAATCGGGGCAAAATGGTTTGGCTGGTGACGCCAGCTAGAGCTTTTAAGGTTAACAATCCTAAGCCTGTATAACAGGTTAATTTGTGGCATTTCTGTCTTCCAGTCCTACAGTACTGCAGGGATTACAAAACTTAGCCCTCTGCTAGTATGTAGGAACCTCAGGTTAGAACTCCTGGTGACCTCATACCATAGTACCACCACCTTTAATAGGAAGGTCCTCTCTACAGCTTACAAAACAGCAGTCTTAAGTACTGCTAACATAGCTGTCATGGGATAGACATTGTGAGAGAGCTCTCATTCTTCAGACTCTACAGAACAAGTCATTAATAAGCACTGCATGCAATTTCTGAACATACCTTTTCCACCATCTCCAGAAGTAAATGCATTTTTGTAGTATTCCTGGAAAAAAAGAAGAAATCCATAGGTGGCAGTATAGTTCCATGTCGTTCGAGAACACCTCCCTAGCCTACCACATTTACTGTGGAAGTTTATATCCATCTATTAAGACCTTCCTGACTATTTAAAGGGAGACATCAGAGGGGCCCAGTTTCTATGGTGGAACTAGAGAACAGTACATTTCTGTACCACTGCCTGTTGCTCACACATGTTGGGAAACATGCCTCGTCACAACTCTGAAAAGGGCAAAAGATAAAACATTTAATTAGTCACACTCTTTCAGATGACAGAATGTGGCAAAGGTATTCACATAACTGCAGGAACGAGTATGGATTTTGCAAAGAACCTTCATATTCAGCCCTCCTGGCTAAAGCAATAGTCATTTTGCCACAGAAACTCGGAGAAATAGCAAAGGGGGTGAGTGCTTCTCACATAGAAAGCAGGTCCTTAATAGGAAATAGCTGCAACAAGAAGTAGACCACCAGCAACAAGGCAGCTCTCAGTCACTGAACCACTGCTCTTCTTCATATTATAAACACTGAGAGAAGGGGCCTTATACAGATGAGGAATCTAGGTGTTCTTGTGCTGTTCATTACCTTGAATTACCTCATGCCAAAATACCTGAATTATGAAATAAAAGTGAAGACACATACCGTTCCCACTCTGTTGATGGGACACGTGAAGCAGTGATTAGCTATGGCAGCATTTCGTGCTTCAATTGGCCACAGGGACTCACTGCAACGCACAGAAAAGAAGGCAGGAATTCACTGTCTGCTGCAGAGATAGACTGAGATTACGAGTGTACAGCATTGCACATCTGCTGTCAAAAAAGCCAAAGTTAGCTACTGAGACTGATCCTGCTCAATCAGCAGAATCTCCTGAAATTTACATAAAACCGAGAACTGAGAAATAAGGAATAAAAGAGCATCTTCTCTCTCACAAGCCTCCACCTATTTTCCAACAGGTGCTTCATTTTTGACTGATGCTTAAAGCTGAAACAGTCCTCTTTTTATTAAATTGTTCGATACACAGTTATCTGAGGTCCAAAACAAAGGTGATGCTTTCTGTATACTCCTGTGACAGCATGTTCGTGCCAGATTCTGAGTACTAAGACAAGGTGCGGAGTACTCAAGGTGAAAGTGTCTTGTCATTAATCTCACAGTCAGACTCAAGAATCTTAAGAGAAGGTCATTGGGCTGATTGAAAGGAGTTGGTTTATTGCCTTTTTTCTCAGTCTGGCAGAGAGCTCTTCTAAGAAAAAGGGATTTTATTGAAAAGCCCCAGCAAATTACAATTTCACAGTAGAAATCAGATAGGAAGAAAAAGCTATAGACAAGCTACCCCCTGAGACAGTTTTCTACATAGGTCTCAAGAGTCCTCTTCCTGCAGTAAAAATTATGCGCTTAAGAACAATCAAGTGAAAGCTGATAATTAGGAGAGCCTGAAGCACCCAGAGTACCAATCAAGTGCTGCATGACGACAGGGTAATTTCTATTTGTTCTCCTCTTAATGGGATGTAAGCAGACAAACATCACAAACATTATTCTAGTAGTGAAATGAATGCCCCAAAAGTACTGTGCATTCATGGAACTCATTTCAAAGGACATTTTCAAATATTATGCAACCTAAGTGAGATCCTGTCCTTTACATTAAAAATTACCAAGGGCAGTTTCAATGACAGACAGCAAAGACTATTTAATACCACACTTATTGGATCCCAGGTGAAGGATGCATGATCACCTGGCCAGCTAAACCTGAACATACATTACTACAACCTGTCATAAAACAAAAACATTATGTTGACAATCTAAATGTTGTTAGCTTTCAGAAGACCAGCTGGATGCTGGTTAACTATCTCAGAGACCAAACACCTGCAGATGTGCAGCTGAAGTACTGGAAGAGAACCAGTGACTGCAAACAGATCGATAGACCAAAATCCCAGATGGAGAAGAATGCCTTCATGAAGGCAGAACAAGGAGGTGGGATCTCTGGTTCCAAGCCCTCTGCAAAGTGTCCCTGATGCCACAGTGAGGGGCTTGGAAATTCAGATAAATGAGAAATTCTGTCACAGCCTAAAGCAGCTTGCATGTCACCTGAGCGTTCCGATGGTGGCTGAAGGGTTAAAGATGATCTCTGCTCCATTCAAACTGTACATGAGCCAGTTCAGGGGGTGATGGCGCCCGAAGCAGATATTCACAGCAATTGCTCCAAACTGCGTCTGAAATACTTGGTGCCCTGTATTTCCTTCCATATAATAAGTAGACTAGGAAAAAATAGAAATAAATAATTTAAAAAAAGGATCCAAAATCAAAGGCAGACTCCCTGAAAAAGAAAAGAAGGATCTCCAACATTGCTTTGGTATGTCACACCTTCCAGTCACCAGCTTCAAGTTACGAGACCACAAGCAAGGACAAGACTTTCCATTTGGTACATAGTTCCACTGCAGTGAGTAGTTAGCAAGAAGTGGCTCTAAGATCTACTGAGATCCAATTTAAGGCCCCTTCTGTCTCCTTTCACTCACAGAACACACTCAGGACTCTCTGACTTAGACATTAAACTAGAAACCCTAGAAAATTCTACAAAAGCTTGAAATCAATCCACACACTGCCAACCTTTAGGTGCACCTCTTGGTCCTCTCACCTCATAACAAAATCTTCCTCAGTCATTACAATCCTCTGAAGTCTCATTAAAAAGAGAGAAGATATGCTCTGTTTAAAGAACAAGGAATTCTTTTACTTTCAACTGTTACGTAATGACATGCAACAACTCTATGAATAGCTCAGGTAGTATCAGCGTATGGCTAAGATTACTTATTTACACTTCCTATATGACAGGTTGTTGGAAAGAACTACCAGGAAAATCACAGGATAAATCCACAGAACACTCCTTAAAGAAACTGGAGCCAATTGCTGGCTTAAAAGATCTCATTCGCCATATGCTGCAAACCTCTATCTTATAACATCAGACATTCCCATACAGTAAGAAAGGCACCAATTCCTGTAAAAGACACTGGTGAAGGCAAGGGTAGGGCATCAATAACAGCTATCAAGCAAGATGAACTATGCAGAAACAGACACAGTGGAGAGGCATGTGTGAAGTTACTGAAAGCTGCCTGCTTAGTGTACAGTGGTAATCAAGAACCCAAGAAAATCTCAGGCATCTGCAATGTAGAAGAAATCATTGCTGGTTTGCATGAATTCTGTGTGTCCACAGCTTGAGCAGCCTGAGCAATTGCAGTGCTTCCATCTCAGTGAGGATGTATTAGAGATGGAATAAGCAGAGCTGACTGAAATGACGAAAGGGATGGAACAGCTGCCTTTTGAGGAGCAACTAAAAAGGCTGCGTCTCTTTGATCTGCAGACAGAAGGCTGAGGGTGATTATGAATGAGATTTACAGCATCACTAAAGCAGCGGATAAGATGAATGCAGAAATCCCAGAAGAGCAACAGCAGCCACTGAAGTAACGCTTGTATCTGATTTAAACCAAAATAATTACTTTCAAGAAGCAGGCAGTGCACTTCTTGAATGTGCTTCTGCCGGTTTGTGAAAGCAAGGAGTGTCGGCAGATTCAGAAGGGATTAGGCATTGATAGAAGATCAACAGACAGATAAGAAACAGGAATAGACAGGATCACTCTAACACCCCTACTGCAATGTCTGTGGATACTGGAAACGTTGCAGAGGCCAGTTATTGCTAACAGCATCCCTTCGTGATGACCCCACAGACAGCAAAGCAAGTAAATAATCCAATAGTTTGACCCAATGGGGTGTGACTCTTAGCACACAAGAAAGGTGCAGTGTAAAACAATTCTTATTGAAACCATCAGTCCACTGTAACACCTGGCCTTGAAGGAAACTGAAACACAACATCTGGCCCAATGTGAGCAAGCACAGTTACTGCCAGGGAACAACCAGGGTCTCATCTAGGTGTGAGAGAATGGCACGATGGAAGCAGTAAGGGGTCATGTTCTGAGGTAAAGGTGGGCTAGAGTCTCACTTCAACTTGTAAATGGGACAGGCTCTGATTTCTTATCAGCTCTCATGAAATCCTGCAGCCCCTTGGGCACAGATTTTATCCACTTTCATGCGCTTAGAGAGCACGCCATGTGGCGGGCACTCACATAATCCTTTATCAAAACAATTCTGCTGATTGAATATATTTCCATTTTTTCTTCTATTCTCAGTTTCCCTTTATTACAAGAGGAGAAGAAAAACAAGAATGTTATTGCTTCAGGGAATTCATCAGTTCTTATTCTTTATTCTCCACCAGAGGTCACAATCATCTCCACAGCAACAAACTGTGATGTCTCAAGAAGGATTGATTTTTGTTTATTTATATGTCCTCCCACACATGGTGGAATAGGTTAGAGACCAGTCTCTTTCCCCTGTCCATTTAGTTCTCACTGATTCATCAAGGATGATTTTAACAACGATCCTTTTCCAATCTGCTCCACAGAGACAATCCATAAAAAGAATAATTTCAAATTCAACCCTTCCTGGGGAGTTTGCTTTGTTGATAAAGAAAAAAAGCCATCAAAATAACAGAGATGATCACAGTCTTTCCCTGCAGACCTGGCTTTTGCTAAAATTCCTCTATCAGAATGGCTCAGCTCTAAAGAAAATGGACTTAATGCTCTTCTAACAAGAAATGTCAAATCATTATAGGGTACTGGCAATATAATAGATTGCTTTGTGATAATTCTTTAATTTAGAATGATGCAAAACACTTAGTGCAACTGTACTTACACTTCATGTGGAATAGTAAAAGTAGTTTTTAACTTTTAAAATGCCTACCTTTCATTACAGTTTCATAGCTGTAAATATGATTACTTTTGGAATCTGTTGATGCTCCACAACCCATTGTCTAGATACCATTTTGCTAAAAAGCAGCTCTGATTAAATAATAACAAAAATCAACATAATTATTAAAGATAGAAGCCAACACTGGTGACTGACAGACCTGTGCCCAAAATCCATTGTGTGGAAACCTATTAACATCCTCCTCTGAAGAAAACCAAACCACTCTGACCAGGCCCAGGAGACCAGGTCAACTTCCAGAAAACGAAGCTTCAAGATAAAATAACCAGCAAAATAAGTAAGTCTCAATTCTGAAGCCTCAGTTTAGTGACTGGAGCACTCAGACAGGCAGCAACAGCAACTGCATGCATACACACACCAGGACTTGGAAGAAATGGCTCTGTTAATCACTCACTTCAGCTAACTCTAAGGAGAGATTAAGTAAGGTAAGACAATGTATTTTTAGATTTTTGGTTAATTTTTAATCCCGATCTTTCTTCTGATTATTCTATGGATGGATAAACTCATTTCAGATCAGTCGGTATTCCACTGACATTGTCTTTACTAGTTCATTCAGTTTCTGAAGCTGATTCTGATGAAGAGCCTTAAAAACCTCATGTGGGCTTCAGTGGAAGTAACATGATTAGTAAACAGAAGGTGCCACAAACCAGAAATGCAATTCAAAATGTAATAATGAACTACGAGATTCCACTGAAAGAAACTGAAGAACTGCAGAAGAACTGCAATTTCCATGAGGATTTCAGGGAACGAGAGAGATCAGGACCATAAATAAGGGTCATGCATGAACCATGAAACAAATGCTCTTCAAATTAAAACAAGTTTGACATGCACACAAATCAAAACTGAGCCAATCATGCACAACTAACATAAAAAAGCTGTGATTAAAAAAAAAAAAAAGTTTATTTTTAAAAGATCCTCAATTATCCTGTGGTTTCCATGAGGCAAGGAAGAGCATATGGCACTGATTCAATGCCTGTGCTTTAACAGTCATCACACTCTACTTCTGATAAATTAACTTCATATATTTTTACCTGAGGAAAAAACAATGTGATGCTTAGAAAACCACATTTTCTAGAAATATGTCACACTTCCTGCCAATATAGCTGATACAATACATGGTGGCACAAACAAGAGCTGCATGGTAAGAAGAGCTTGATAGTCACACTGCTGTATCTTACCTCATTGAAATCTCCAACTCTTGGAATGTGATTTTTCCTACTTTTGCCAAGGATAGCTCCTGAGTTAGAAATGACCACTGCAGTATTCCACAGAGTTCCTCCATGTATTTCATCTCGCTCCAGGATTGGAGATACCACAACCATATTGTACTTCTTTGCCAGCTGCACAAATGAACACAATTCCTCTATTAACACAAGCCTACAGTAATTGGTTATTTCACTTGTGGTTCATAAAGAAGCATTAAAAGAAGTTTTCTTCTTGAGCACTGCTTTGACCATTCTCAAGTACTCATGCCTAAACCACGCCAGCATGCCAGTATTGTCATAGCTTCCTTCATCAGAGATGGACACATCATAGTGAGCTTTCCATCTGAATCCTCCAGCTAGAAATACAAAGTGCCAAGTGCTTGATGCATCTAAATACAACAGTCCAGCCATGGAGCTGAACCGAATCCATTCACAGGTTCAATGAGAGATTGATCCCACTCCCATTCTTTCATTCTTGAATACCATCTAACCCTACAGCTAGCTGAAAATTATTCTGAAAGTAAGGAAAAATTTCAAATATATATGTTACATATGAATGGTTAATGTTAAAGAACATAGGTATGAGTAAGAAACGTAGCACTTTCTGACTAGTCTCTTTACTAGCACGTTGTCACCTTTCCTTCAAACCTTTTATCATCTTCTTGCACTTCTACACATTAAAAAAATTTTGGATGAAAAAAAATCCTAAAATTCAAGAATAGTTTAATGGGCAATTTCATACACGTCCCATGATAAAAGGCAAATCAATTTAAAAAAGAAATACGAAGCCCAGTTGTGGTTGTCCATGTCTTGTCAAAGAAGGTGAAAACTGATTTCAGAGTATTACAGATTTCTCATAGTTAAAAAAGAAATCTAACTAGTCAGTGGTGGTTATGGATTGATGGGGAAGCTGGGGAGGGTTTGGGGGCTATTTGATCGTTTCACCTCTTGACAGAATTTTGTTGTTAGCCCATCCTCTGCTGACTCAGCAAATTCGGTCCAAGGAAGCTTCTCTCTTGTGCAAAAAGCAAAGGGCATGGCTGGAAAACATGAATGCATGGCAAAATTTACAAGAATGTTCATGTCACTCAAGAAATACAGAGGTGTTTCTGTTTCCATGAATACAGATAAAAATCAAACACTTCCAAATGATTCAACTGTTTTCTTTGTTTAAAGGAAAAAGCTATTTAAAAATATTTTTAGCAAGGATGAGGAGTTTTGGACTCACACAGTCCAAACCAGAAAAGAAACAATGCACTTAGTGAAGACAGTCTTACTGGAAGTGAATATCCAAAATAAACCCCCGATATTAGAGTACTCTTTCTGTGAGCAACCTGTTTTCACAATTTAGACCTTCATTTTGATTCTGGCCTCTAGAATCCATTTAGCCTCAAATTCTCTGTTTTTAATTAATTAAAATTAGATTTTCTTTTTTTTTTTACTTATCTGTTGAGATGAAACAAAGTTTTAGAAGGAAAAATATGAGGAAAAGATCACAAAGGGTAACTTGAAGCATGCCTATAAATATCACCATTGTAGCAAATCCAGTCCTCAACACCACAGACTTCACGAAGATATTCTATATTGTTCTGCCAACAAAGATTCTTTGTTTGTTTAATTTTTTTTTCTTTCAGAAATCAAACCAGTAACATTCATAACTGTTATACTGGGAAGACATCTCCTGTTTGCTTAAAAGACATAAATCCAGTACAGGATACCTGCTAAAACAGAAGGAACGTGACCCCTGACAATCTACAAAGACTCACAGAAAATACTCACTCCAAGCCTCCTGGAAACAAATGATGTTGACCCCACACATTGCAGCTACTTCCACCATCTCCTCAATTCGTCTGTGCAGTGCAGCCACCTAATTGCAAGAAATGCCATGCTATAAAAAAAATCTTATGATGTAACACACTTGTACATTAATAGCCTGGTTCTACAAACTTTGTTCAAGTTACTATTATTTTTTTTATATTGTTCTATACTTAGTCTCTTTGCTTTCAGAGGGAATAACTCAAGAAGTCAACATTCCTAAGAGAATTGGGATCTAAAGGTTTGGATATGGATTTTTTTTTAAAGCATTTAGATGCTGAAAATAGAAAGAGCCAGCTACTAGAATTCTAGTGCCATGGTTACAACATCTAAATATATGGCACTTCATTGCTGACTGCCTAATAAACGGGCAAAAATGTGAAAAGAATCAGCAAAAAAAATGTCTTTTTATTGGTCACTGTAAACAACCTGCATGAGAGTGTTATGTAAATCTGCATTTGAAGTCAAGCACTCAGAAACTTAAAACAGGAGGTGAGGACAGTCTGCTTCTGCAGTTATCTTTGAAACCTGATGACACACATGGATCTTGGACACTCCACGTGAGTTATTAACTTCAAACTCTTTTTTCAGTCCCTCCATTCTAAGAGTTACCAAGATCATTACCAAGAAAAACATCAATTAGTCAAAGCACGCTGTTTCAAAGTGTCCTTTTCTTTCAACACTCATGTTAAAGACAAGCTTAGGTGTTGTGCTTTGGACTATATTTCCATGTGTCAGACATGTGAATACCACACAAGTCAGCAGTGACCTACAAACTTAACAGCTGTACAGTTATTTAAATAGTTACTGACTTGTCTCCAATGGAAAATCATTTGCAAAACTGGTATCTTTTCCACAGATGCTACAAAGAATCCACAAACTCGATCCACATCCCAAATTATCTATTTGCCCTCATGACATGAAATCTTTCAAAAATAAATTGCCTTGCAGGTATTTTGTCCTTTCAGTGGATAAAATTATCACCCCCATGAGATTTAACAAATGCAACGTTTTCCTTTCACTTTTTGATGTATATATCATCTCCAAGCTTTCGTGTCCATGATGTTGGCCAACATGTAATAAGATTTGGTTTACTACTGGACAAAGAATAATGGAGCTTTGTGTTCCATTAATCCATATTTGCCCTAACAGATTTTCCTAGAAGGGAACACTTTTCAGTTAAAACAAGTACTGCACTGTGGTTTCCACAGGTTGCCACCTCTTCTGACTTCAGGTAGATCATTTTTCTGTTTCATTTTAGAGGCAATGGCTTCTCATCCACAAAATCTGTGATTAAATGTTTAGCTTTGGAGGTTGGGCAATCCACTAGGTAAACACAGCAGGAGAGATGGTTCTGAGAAACAATAGAACTGCATGGGTCACTCAAATTTCTTACAGTGTGTTGTACTGAGATAGGGATGGGTCCTATACTGCCAGACAACAGGTGGACATTTTGTGATGGAGCTGTAATGTACGCATCCAGTAAAAGAAGAGGTACATGCAAACAGCTTGAGTGCCAGCTCTGTACCTGCACTGCCACAGCTGTGTCTGTAGGAAGAGGAATTTTGTTCTGCACCAGTCCTACTCGAACGATACGTGGCCTTCTCAGTTGCTCTGGAGCAGCATCAAAGCCATAGCCCTGTAGTTCAAAATCTCTTTCTTGAGCAGATGATAGAGCAGCCGCTGGCAAGCAAAGTTTTCTAGGTTGAAGAAGAAGCAAAGACATTTCAAGTTAAGATGCACTCCTTTTCTGCAGTGCAACGGACCAAAACGATCACAAATGTCACCTCGTCCTGGAGACACTGCTGTTCCAAGCTCCCATGTCACACAGCTGTCAGACACAGGAAGCCAGGCAGCAGCCAGGTTGTGTGCGACCTCAGCTCCATGGCAGCAAACTGCCAGGCTTTTCCTCCATAATCATGCTTTCCAGACACTGCTATCTACTACAGAAATCAAGGAGCGCATGCATACAGTCCTCTCTACCTACCCCTGTAGTTTACATGTGCTTTCCCAACCCGTTTTCCCTCATGTCAGACCCCTGCTTTTAGAATAACAGAATCATTAAGGCTGGGAAAGACCTTTTAGATTACATTACCTCACAGTAGGGCCACCCTTCCTCCTCCCTTCAGCCCAGGCACCCTCACACTGCCTTCCCCCCAACCCCCAGGCTGCCCATCCCCAGTATCGCACCTCGTCTCACCCCCATAGAGGATACGCTTCACCTCGGCCAAGTCCTGGGGTGGGATGTGCCTCTCCAGGCACAACTCCAGTGACTGCAGCTCTCCTGCCATGGCCTGGCTGCTGGGTACATGTAGTGGCCATAGGCCACACAGCCCCTTGGACTTTACCCTTGCTGGGTCCTGGTGGCCACTCCCCTTTCTCCCCATCCTCCCCACTACGGCGGCCCAGGCATGCAGCACTGGGGGCTGCAGGGATGGGTCAGTGCCCCCAGGTTGTCCCGTGGATAAACCCGAGGTGCCCCAAAGGGTTAAAGAACCATGGATGTGGTCATACCAGGTCACTTCTCACTTCTGGAGCAGCTCTGCAGTCTCAGAAATAACTAATCTAAAAGCAGAACATCTTTAGGAGCTTTTTATGACGACAGCATTCAACAAAAAGGCTTAGAAATAGGAAGGAGATCATAAAATGACAATAGTTTTCACGGATGTGTGTGTGTCCATTTTAGCTGCAGAGAGACTCTGATCGCAAGCCAGGAGTAAAAAATAATTTTGCCCTCAAGATAGATTTGAGATGAAATGTCATCAGAAAATCATCCCCAAACCAAAGTCCATTTCCAACAAAGACCTGAAAAAGAGAATCTAAGAGAAGAAAAGAGCACCTGAAGAGAAACTGCACATGCCCCACAGCCACCCTGCTTCCACATGTTGTCTTCACTGCAGCACTGGGCATTGCAGCTCCTTCAGAACGTTACTGAAATGCAGAAATTCAGTGCTTCACTGAGTGAAAATAACAGCTACCAGGCCCAGGAATGGGCCACACATCGAGACACGCCACACTGATATTAAGCACTGTTTTATGAATCTTTTAGAGAATATAATGACATTCAGCACTTCGCATCTACAGCTGTTTGCTATTTGCAGTTAAACATTAAGCCCTCCAGGGCAAAAAAAAAAAAAAAAAAAGAGTATCACGGAGAGAGTGTCTAATATTTAACTTTAAACAGAAAGTGCATGGGGACAGTCAGGTGCCATCACGGCATTCCGAGATGTGATTGTGCCCTTTTTAACCCAAACGGTGCAGCGATGCTCGTGGTGCAAAGGGCATCACTGCTGCCGTGTGAGGGATGGGGCTCCTTGAGGCACAAGGCCTTGAGGAGAGCCCTTCAGACTGTGGGGAGAATTTCCAAGAGCAGCTAAAAGTAGAGGCAACAGCACATTACAAAATAAGAACAGTGAATACAAAAGGGAAGAAATTCCATCATTTGAAAAGAAGAAACTTTTTAAAAAAGCCAGGATAACCAGCCCGTTATGACAATATTTGTTCTGCAGTCATTGGTGTAGCAGTGTCTCTGTTTTTGTGATCAAGATCCTGCAAACCTGTTTTTAGTGATGACTTTCCTAAATACACTTCTGCACAGCAATAATAAGCAGTGACTGACAGCTACACGGTGTTTTCCATTTGATGACCCTAATTTGCTTTAACGGCCAATTTTAAAGGTATGTATCAGTGACATTTTGTTCTGTTCATGGCTGGCAGATTGTTAAACACTACAGAATGAGATCTCAGTGCAAAAATTCAGGGAAATAAGGAAACCAAGCTGAGTTTGTTTCCCCATCACCATACTCAGGATGTCAACTAACAAATAAAGCGTTTCTGGAGATTCGCAGAAACAAACAGAAGGGCCTGGGTCTCTTTGGGAACTATTCAAATTCTTTTCTGCCTGGACTGCAAATTAAAAGAAAAAACAGCAGGTCTATTTTGTATCCAGCTCCTGAAGAAGGTCACATAACTGAACTTTTCCAGCTTCTATTCTTAGTGTGAACTTTCACTGACTTCTCTATTGGTGACTTGTTTGTTTGTAATTTGTTAAAGCGTGCTACATGTAGGAAATGGACTTCAGGGCAATAAAACTGAAGCCCCTGAAAAGAATACTCATGAACAGTTGAGATCTGAAAAAACAGTACATTTCCTGAGCGCCGTATCAACCATCCTGCAACAACACAGCAAAGTCCAGACTGCGTGAACAGGAAATGACAAGCCTAGAATTACTAATAACGATGAAAGGAGATCAGGCTATTCCATAGGGACTGTGCGTATATAAAGGTATAATTCCAGCCAACACAATAAACCTTCAAAGCACGAAATGTTAATGTTCATCAGCAAAGTAACCTAATAAAGGAAGATGCCTTCCGTATCCCAGACAAAGCATATTAGAGAGTTTGGATCTAAATCTGAATGTTCCACCTCGGTCATTGCAATTATCTGCTAAGCATGATGCTTGAATCCAATTCTGGTGTCAACTTCTTCAAATCTCTCTATTTAAACTTCTTCCCTGGGCTGCATTACCAGGACCAAGGAATTATTTGTCAAAAAAAAAAAAAGAAAAAAAGATGAACCTTTTAGTATGGAGTAAGGCTACAATAGTTGGTTTGGAGGAAAATGCATTTAAAGGAACAGAAACATTTTTAAAATAAGCAGAAATTCCTACAAAACAATTCATCTCTATTGCCCTCAGGGTGGTCCACAAAGTCAGACAAAGATTTTGGGACCGCATGGTTGTAATGAGTACAGAAAGCAGTTTCTCTGTGCCTCTGTGATGGAGCCCTGTGCTGCACAGATACCATCGCAGAGTTAAAACCGGGTTTGATAACACTGAATCATACACTCTGTGCCGTAACACTGTTCCCAAGAGTTCCTGTAAAACCCCACAACAGCACCCTGGCATTAGTCAGAAGCACTCTGGGGGATGAATTTAAGAGCCAAATATCTAAAGTTCAGGCTAAAGCTGGGAAAGACCCAAGAAAAGACTTAAACAAACAAAGTGTCTCCACTGTAACCCAAGATAGGAGTAAAGGCTAAACAGCATCACATATCAGAGCTAGTAGGCAGGACTAAGGAACTATTTCCTTTCTAAGTTTGTAATATCTACACGTACTCTCTCCGAAGCGCTCAGCTTTTTACAAACCGTGCTAATATCATGCAAATCATGTTTCCAGACACTTTCTTCTGCTGTCGTTCCTTTAAATGGGTCACACAAAGTTCCCCAGGGTAGCTGAATAAATAAATGGTGTCCCTAATGCAATAAGGGGACAGTCTGTCTCAGACCGTGCATGGGGTCATGCTGTTTGTTAACAACACCTACCAAGGGATTTAGGTGGACGTGGATCCAGGCATGTCCTGCAAGGCCACATGATGTTAATGGCCTGTCTAAACTTGCTTTCTAGACCCTGCAGCATTCTACAAAATGACCTTCTACATGTTCCTTTTCTTGTGATCACTGAGTTGTACTGCAAAAAAAAGATCTTTATATTGCTTCGCCACGAACACAGATTTATAGAGAGATAGAAGGCAATTATCTTCAGAGATACCCAATTCAAAACATTTCAAATACAAGCAACAGGCCATAAAGGGTAATTAGTAAGGTTGTAAGAGAGGAAACCTAAAGTATCGGGTGAGGGTACATGCTAGCTTCATGCTACTTAATACACAGTTACAGGAAGGAAGGCACTTGGTAAACTTCCGTGCTGTCCTGCTTTGGACAGATACTGACAAGATGTAGGGGTACTGCAAAGTAGGAGAAATCAGAATTCCCTGTTTTGGAGTCACTCATTTGTACCAGGATTTCTAACATTACTTTTTGATTTTGCTTTTTGTTTCTTTCTGGGGGATAATGGGTCTGGGGGAGCTTTAGACTGCTTACATGCAAAGAACTCTTCTACTAATTTTACTTAAATGAAATCTTTAGAAGTACTCTTATCAGTTTTAGAAATGGGTCTGCATGCAAATTTAATTCAGAACGGAGGTAAGGACTTGGATATGGACAACGAATTAGGGTCTGCATTTGGATTCCTCAGCCTTTCCCACAGACTACCAAAACCACAGGTACAATTACCGATGGAGCAGGAGAGCTGATTTATGAACCTCGCGTAGTTGGCCTCATCCTCTGCTCTTGGCTTCCTGCCATTCTGAAGGCTGGTTGAAGGGAAGCGGCTGAAGAACTGAGGAAGTTCATTGTTGACAATACGTTTTGTCTGCTCTCTGGCATGCTTGGCACCAAAGGAGTCCCTGACCAACCCCTTGTCTGAGGAGCGAAGTGGAGGTCTGCAGCCACTTTGCTTGCCTCCCTCCCTTCGATTCAGCAAGAAAAGACCAGCTCACAGTTATTACAGAGCTAACCTACACTTGGAAGAGTTATTCTGTTGTTAGCACTATTGCCTTTATAACAAGAAACATCCGGCTTGCTTGCTTTTAGATCACACCTGGAAATGCATCTGTAAACTAGAAAAGAATCACAAATTGACCACTTTGGCTAATTAAAAAATTTCATTCTACTCTGTAATATGTCTGTCTCCCTGGTGCACAGGAAGTGCATTAAAGAGATAATAAACACTCATAAAACGCATTTAATGACCTAACATTTAAGGGTAGCACTCTTGTTCATTACTGTAACTTTCTGCTAAATTGTCACCATCAAGATTGCTCACGGGCTCAAAAGGTCAGTGTTATTTTTGCTGCTGAAATCACGGAGTCTGGGAAACAACTGTGTGTAAATTGCTGATAAACTGGAACAAAGACGCAGGAGAAAAACACTGAACATGTAAGAATGCAAGTAAACCAGCAGGAAAGGAGGGGAGGGGAAGAATCTCACGGACAGTTTATTAAAAGAACAAAAGAATAAAATCTGTTGCATTTGTTTTCCACTGGTCCAGGAAGCCCGGTCTTTAAGCACCTACTATAAATAGAGCGTTCTAATCCCTCATCAAAGCGGGTAGTAGTCTGCAACAAAATGAATGAAATTTTGGTATAATCTGGGAAGAGGAAGATGCCACTCCCTTCATCGTAGAAGAATCTTTGTCTAAATTCTGACAGAAATTAGTTACTTCATAGCGTAAAAGAGCTAGGGAGATGAAGCAGGGCCTGGAACACAGTGTTTTACACTGTGAGATCCTTAGAGAGAATATTGTCTGAGAATGGCAGTAGCAGTCATCTAAATTAGGATCAAATAATCCATTTTTGAGAAAGATGAATCTGAACCTATTTGCATGGCTAACCTGAAAATCCCCAAGGACCTCCCTTCCGAGAGGAGGCTGCGTGTGAGCTCTGTACACTTTGAAAAAAGTGTTTCATAATGTTGATAGGAATACCACACAGAACTTTGAAAACATGAAAAAGACAATCTTCAGTTATTTAGTTGTCTATTAAGTGGGGTGAATGGAAAGTAATCCCAAATATCTACCTCAGAGCCATCCAAGATAAAAACAAATGCAGAATACAGGAGGCTTACAGTGCCCTTCAGAAAAAAAAAAATCACTGAAAAGAATTTCAGGAAAAAAAAAGGAAATTGTTTCAGGAGAGCTTATTAGATGGCCTCAAAGCCCTGCCTCTATCAGCAAGAAGCTCTGGCTGAAAGTTTGGTCGCATGACTCACAGAATCACAGAATTGTAGGGGTTGGAAGGGACCACCAGTGATCATCTAGTCCAACCCCAGTACTCAGTACTTCTAACTGTGTGGGCTTGGGTTTGACACTATTCAAACAAACACAGTTAAGAAATTTGTTCAACTTGCCCATGAACCAGATGCTTAATGAGTAAATTCAAGAGGCACTGAACATTCTTCCAGCAGGTCAAAGCCTGTGCAGAGCAGTCAATAAAGAGTGGGAAACGTGGCTTCATCCCTTCAGCTGAATTTGTCCCATTTGTTGATGCATACCACTGAACAGACAGGAACCCAGACTGAAGACTATGGGCATTCAGAGGCTTTATGTACAGGGACATACACTGACACCCAGCTTGCAAACTTCTGCTCCAAAATAACTTGATCTGCTTCGAAATTGATTTCCAAGCAAACAGCTTCTTGTTCCACAATGGGAATATGCATACACACTGCTAATCAGAAGTAATATTCCACTTGAACTGCAAACTTTACTGCAATCCAAATCAGTTGCCCAGGGTAAACAAATGCTTTCTTCAGAGAAGAGGGAAGACGACAAGCATGACAAGTTTTAAGGGTAGCTCATGGAGGGGGAATTGTGAGGCCTCAATGGCACATTTGTGTAGCAAAAGCCAGTATCTCTGGCTCACGGCAACATGTGAAATCGGGAAGATAGTTGCAGCTGCATTTGGCAGAAAAACAGTAGTAACCTATGCTTAACACTGTAAATGATGGTTATTGAACTAGAGTCCTCGTGAAAAAGCTAGATGTTGGCAAAAGGGCATGAGGAAGACAAAACAGAAGCTTAATTAACTTAACAGGAAAGCAAAAATCTCCTAGATAAAAGGAAGAGAGCCATTTCTGAGCCAAGTACTTAAAGGGTTCTCAGACCTTCCCAGGCCAAAGAGTGTGTGTATGTAATGCTGACTTCCTTCCAGCTCTGTCTGTGCCAGAAATAACTCTTCAATGGAGTACATCTCATTAGTGTACCTTTTACCAAGCCATTCTTTCAAAAGAAAGCGATACTTGCTGCTGACACACAGCTGGCAAATAAGGAAGAAGGAAGCTGCTTTTATGAAGAGTGCAGCACATTCCTCTGTCCCTCTGCCCAAACACATACACATTTGCTGACTTGTAATGGCATGAGCTAAAACTTTTATTGAAAATAGTACTGAGAGAAAGAAAGAGGCAAATCTACAGTGACCAACGTGAGGATTGACTGTCCTCTTCAAGACATCAAGGCACCTTCAGCATCTTTCAAAGGCTCTTTTGCAGCTTGTATCGCTGATACTGTCTTTCAAGTCCTGATGCTCTCAGTCACAGAAGGGTGAACCTGGAGCCGTTTACTATGAATGTCACCCAACACCCTGAAACTTGGCCAGCTAGGTTGTAACTACAGACCTTACACGTTGCCTGAAGATAATGCACAACTCTTCACCCAAAAGAGGCACTGAAAGAAAGATTCTATCCACCGACTAGCTGTGGTTTGCTTGATGCACTCCAATTCAGGATCTGAGCTTTAATTTAGGAATAAAAATGCCTTTTTATCTTTTACAGTTTCAAAGAAAATAATTCACACATGAACAGAATGGAGCAGCTGAAATAGCAGCTGCTGAAACCTGTAAAGAACCTGAAATGAAAGATCTGAGAAGAGCAGTTATGTTCTACCTAAGTATCTCACTGGGCTGCAAAACTCTGAGCGGCTTTATGAATGAAAAGTAAAACAAAAAGTCCTTGTTAACCATTCCATTGTTAGACAGCAGTCTAGGCAGACCGGAGACAAGAATCACAAAATATAATGGAAGGAGAAAGAAGGAAAGGAAGAGACTGCAGAGGATTTACTGGTGGACATAACTTTCCTGCCAAGCAAAAACTAATATACCAGTAATTTCTCAGGAAATTTCTAACAGTAGCTCTTGAAAAGCTTTCTGTTTGGTTCTGGGATGTTTTTTTTTCTTTTGCTTACCAACTAAACTCCACCTTTGGTCCGGCCTCACAAAGGAGAATTCTGTGATTCCACAGGAAAAGACTGTAGTGAATTTACAGTCCCAATTATCATTAAATATGGAATTTATTCTTTTCCTGGAATGAGTGGGACACTCCTCCCACAGCCAAAAAGAGGGGATTTTATCTTTTTTCTCGTACACAGAAGTCACCCCACACACAGTGCACTGCATGCGTATAGCTGTTTCCTGAAATATTTCAAAATTTGTTTTCCTTAGATTATTTGTGTCTACAGCCACCAGCTGGTCTGTGTCAAAGCCAATATATTCAACATATTATTCCATTATCCTATTAGGTTGAGCATGTCCTTCCTCCCACGAGTGTTGTTAAGATATCATTCTTATATAAAAGACAGAATTTTAGTCCCACTGTCACCTCTTTTCTCCTTCAGAGTAAGACACTATCGTCAGTGATTAGATGACTTTTTAGCCTGTTCTCACACTTTGTGTTCATATATGTACGAAATGTTGAGAGCTCTGCATTTAACATCCAGCTCTCTCAACAAGCTCCACACATACATCAAATGGACAAAAAAACAAAGGGTCCAAAGTTGTGAGAAGACAACACCTGATGACTTCTTTTTTCAAATGACACTTTTCTGTGTTATGTCATCCGGCTCCCATTTGAAACTATCGCTTCTCCTCCATCAAGACAGCACTCATTTCCCAAACTGCTCTTTCAAAATGTCTTGGAAAACATCTCAAATTCTGGTCAATGACATTTCAGCTAAGAAACATTCACCTTCTAGTTTTCTTCTGCAGACTCTTCATGCCCTTGGGAATGGGAGAGCAGAAATTCCTGGCTGGTTTCCATGACCTCTGGGACTGAACATTCCCTGCTTGAGGAGCCTTCCCAACCTCTACACAAACTATGATTAAGGCCACTAGTGTCAGCAAAGGATTAGTCAAAAAATGTCATTTTAAAGTTTGATAGGAGTAGGAAGGCGCTAAGGAAGTGAGATAAAGCGGAGAGCATGGGATGGGAATGGAGGCAATCAACCAACACACAAATGAGCCCATGTCAACTGTATGTAGGATCTCATATAGAAACACTTAAAATCACTGGCAATTACATGAACGCTAGCTCTTGCTTCTCTCCTCTCCAAGATATAGCTTTGGGTGAGAAGGACTCTGAACAAGGGAACTTTCTTGTTTTTACATCCTAGAAAGAAATGTATTTTGGAAACAACACATTTCACTCTTCATTTGCATGCCTGGAGATTTCCATTTACCCCACACCCTATTTTTCACAGGATCTCAGAAGTAACTGGTGAGGGAATGAACATTCCCAAAGTCACACAAACAGGAGAGAAATGTAAAATTTCCTGGACAGATCACTAGCAAGATGCAGTCTCCTCATAGGGGGAAGAAAGAGGAGAACAGGGAATGAAGGAGTAGCAGAGATGCGTGAAGGATAACTGGGACATGCACGTATAAAGAGCTATGATAGCACACTGTCCCATAAACCACTAGCTCATAGCCACCATAACAAATCCAATCTAGCTGATCAGACAGGTTAATCATAGCCATTGGACAATAAAAGGAACCTTTTTTTTTCTTTACTGATGGAAGCAGAAAAAAAGGCACTACTTGTCAAAATGCAACACTACAACATCTTCTCCCTACATATATTTGACTTGATTTGTTCTGCAGAGCAGAAAGGAGCCTGCAAAAGCTTCATATCCATGTTTTACTACCTATTTACTCACCTCTTACATCTTTAATTCCATGGAAAGCCGTAGTTAGTCGCTCACAAACATACTGACACAGTTCATCTCCTCCTGGTCCCAGCATAACGGCAACCATTAGCATCAGCTCAGCTCCAGGTACTGAATAATAAAACAAAACAAAACAACTGTCGCATTGTGCCCTCAGAAGCCTCTCTAACCCAGCACCCATCTCCTATGTTAATCAGAAAATGGACAAAGGACACATAATGGTTATCTATCCATCCATCTTCCTCTCCTCACTCTGACCCATCAGAAAAGCATCAGGTGCTTCAAGCAAAAGTGCAGACATGCAAGTAGGGACCCTTTGCCTCCTTCAGGAGGGACCAAACACCAGAAGCATCCCAGAAATATAGTGTTTCTCTCTGATACTACTGCATCCTCTCTAGGTACAGTTTTTTATGGTCTTTTAACATAAGGGGCATATGTTCAGCCTAGAAGGGTATGCTGCCATAGGTAAAAATTAACAGACATGCAACTAAAACATAGAAAGTGAATGAATAAACTGATTATCAGGGCAACGTGGAAGAGGTTAATACTAGTAGTTCACATTGGGAGTGGCTAGTGGATCGTGTTTTACAGGTGATGGCAGAGGGGTTTTTAAAGATCTTTTTGCTGAGAAGCTGTCACTGAGAGTAGTGGTTCCCAGCAGAGGAGGGAAGCACTGGTGCTGTTCTTGTAGGATGGGACAGTTGTTACGGGATGCCAGAATGTCCCTCATAGCGTGCAGTGACTCAGAGCATACCCGGCCTCCTTGCTGGGGCACCGTTTTTCATTTCCTTCCTTGCTGGATTGCTATTGTCACTATAAAACCAGATGTTTGGGCTATGCTGGATTGCTATTGTCACTATAAAACCAGATGTTTGGGCTATGGGAGGGAAGAAGAAATTGCACCAAAGGGCTGCTCAGCACTGCAAAACAACGTTGAGTTCGGCTGTGGTCCTCAGGTACTGCAACACTTCTGAGATTCACTCAGCCCTTGCATTCCTTGTACAAAAATACAATGCCCTAATTGTCACATCTGCTGGTTCATGCTATCTCTGCTCTTCCTGTTCACGCTGAGTGTTCAATTTCATGTTAACTAGCACAGTTCTTCAAAGCTTCTTTCTAATGCAGCGTAATTTTCCACTGTAAGCAAGCACTCTTTATAAACCAGCACTAAACTACCTGGAGAGCTCTGTGTACACAAAGCTGCAGGTTTTGGTTCAGAAGCTCTCCCCAAGGCTAGAAGCAAAATCTCTGTGTAAGGATTCCTCCCTTCTTACAGGTACAAAGAACCATTCTCTGGTCGTGTTGAGTCACAAGATCTTGAATTACCAGTCCTACACGAATGTTTACTTGCAACACAATGATTTAGCAAAATGATGGACTAAAAAGGTGAGAGAATCAGCAGCATTATTTGGTCTCTGATTGACTAGTTTCAAAATGTTAGAGGCAAGACCCTGGAGCCGCAGATTGGTGGACAGAGGCTGAGGGGAAGCAATCAAGGTTGCCTGCAAATGCAATTCATAATGACTGTGCAATTTAACCCAAACATCAGGAAGATAGATGAACGTAGCATGTACACATATTGCTGCCTGCAACCACCAATGGCTAAAACCGGACAGAAGGAAAGATGACATGCTGCAATTTGCAAATAATTAGTAAGCCTGTGGCCTTTCTTCATCTTTCCATCTCCCCGTGCATACAGCAAAATATTCACTTCCCAGGCAATAAAGCCCGTCCCATTTTAGACCTTCACATTTTCTTTTTTCCTCCTCTTCTGATTTGCTCATGGTTGAACTTGATTCACCCATATATGTTTACCCTCCGTGTATGTCTGCAGCTCCTTTCATACACTCAAAACTGAAGTGACTGCCATTTTGTCTTTCAGCTGCCTGCTCAAAATCCACAGCTTCCATATGCTCTGGATAAACTCAGACTCATTGTTACATTGATGCTTATTGTTTCTGTTACTCCTTTGTCTTCTTTCTACGGCTAATTCAATTATTTATTCTTTATACTGCATTCTCCTTTGGTTTGTTCAACATGCACAGCTGCTAGCAAAGCAAGGGCTAGACTTCAGAGCAAGACATATTTAAGGAGATCATTTCCTATCTTGAACGCAGAGTGCTCAGTTTAACCCATTGAAAACGTCTCTTTGATGGTTCATCACCAATCAGACACAGGAAGCATCGCAGTGGCTGTTGGGCTTTGCAAAGAACTGAAGCACAGCATTTTCTGGTCATGCTGCAGACTGTTCTGACACATCGTCTCGCTGTTCAACCCATGACAAATAACAGAGAGAAGCATTGAAAACAGACTAATGCCAGGCCTCTTAAGATGACTTACCTCGTTTAACAACGAGCCCTTTGGGTTTATCAAGCCTCTGTTATCTTGTGCATGCTGGGACATGCTAGCAGCTTAGCAGGGCTGAAGAAAAACAGTAGTGAGAGCAAGAAAGTCCTGTTTCTATTGACCAGAGCTGCTCACCCTTCAGGGGAACCTAGCTGAAATACGGTAACAAAGCACTGATTATGCTGCTGCTGAGAAACACAGGAAGGTCTTCCTGTGTGCAGCTCCAAAACACAGCCTGCAGAGAGAGTGGAGGGAAAAACACTGTAACACAAACGAGGGGTATGACCCTCCAAAAGAAAAAGGAGACCACACAAACATGAAGCAAGAGGCCACAGGGATCGGTCCAAGGCAGAGAAGAGCTGCCACCCACTCCACCTTCCGTCTGTACTCTGGCAAGGCATCATCCAGTTCAACTAACCAGAACATTTTCAGTTTACAGCAGAACAAACAAGGACCTGGGCTAGCAACCTCAATAAACCCAGCATGTGAGCTGGATTATTTAAAGGCATTTTTGCTTTTAGGCTGCATAGTTGCTTTGAAAACTCCTTCATAGTCCTCCTATTCCTACTTGATTTCTTAGTACCTCCCAAGGGCTTCAGACTGTGCCAGATAAAGCCATCTCAGAACTGTCCTGGTGAAGACAACTGAGTCTCTATCACTGCCTCATTTAAGAGAGGGAAATCAGCCTGGAGTCAGAAGTCAGCAGAACAAGCTGCTTTACCCAGTGCTTTCCACCAAAGGGAAACGTGGACCAAATTAGTTGGAGCCTGAAATCTCACAGACAGCAGAGGGAGCTCTCTCTGCTCTCTGTCCTCCAGCATCAGACTTAAACCTGCCGGAGTTTAACAACCAAAGAGGAATTAGAAATGTCTGTCAGTGAGTACAAACGCTGCTGAGTTCCTACACCGCGTCAGATGCACAAATCTGGGGCTGAAGAAGGGCCACATTTTGGAGGTTGCTTCCCCAGCTGTACAGCCTGGCTGTTAACAGCCCACACCAAGTGCATTAGGCACAGGTAGGAGACAGGTACCAAACCAGGAAGTTTAGTTCACATTCTGGTTTGAATCCAGAGTTTTACTGGGGATGCAGAGACAGGAGTGAGGCCTGGATTGTGTCCTGGAGGCACTGGTTTCGGTCCTACCTTTTCTGCTGTGCTGGATGGATTATCCTGAAGGTTTCCTCCCGCCTCTGTTTCGTGACACCTCCATCTGCTGCACGTGTGACACAGTTCCCTGCGAATCTCAAAGACCTCTGCTGACAATGGCTGGAGAAGAGATGGCTGCTGTGGGAGCCAATTTCCAACCAAGTTAGTAACCAACATTTCTGTAAATACCAAACGCTAAGGAGCTAAAGAAAGAAACGCTCAGGGGTGAAAAGTCAAGTTTACACTATTGTAATGCACAGCAGATGCTTCCCAGTCTGCTCACTGGCAAGACACTGGTAACGTGCTGTCTGCAGTTCTGACAGCCCAGGGCTTCAGAATTTACCTTTCCCCCAACACCTGCTTCCTACACTGAAGAAACAGCAGTTGCCTCTGCTCTACAAATCCAGCAATCCTGCTTAGAAGAAAACAAGCCCTTCAGAAAGCCCCATTCTGCTCCTCCAGCCAGCAGAAGGAAATGCTGCACACAAATTAAGGCTCAGTGCTGCTGCTGCTTCCTGGCTCCCACACTAAAAGGGAGCATGGGGGTCTGCGATGGAGGAGAAGAGTCCCACAGAGAAACTGTCACAGAAGGAGCCATGCTAGAGGCCTTCCCTCCGGAGGAAAGGAGGCACCTTCAAGACAGCACAAGTAGCAGCTGGGTAGACAGAGAGTGCAGAGAGAGATGACAAAGTCGGGATTTACGGGAACAAAAGGGTTTTCTTCTGTTCTTCCAATTACCTCTGCCAGCAGTCCTGCCCTGTTCCTCCCCCACACATGCAACCTCACCTTCAATTACCTCAGGAACACTCGTTACAGGAAGATGCCCTGAGTGGATCAAATTAGTGCCTTACAAAAGCTTGTTTGGGAAACATCCTTGTGATTCTTATTCAGTTAGCGGGAGGGGATGGAGTGGGGATGCCAAGCGAGGAGCTGAATGCAAGCACACCTCCAGGACTGATGGGCTTGCAGTGCTGTGCAGGCACAGCACAGAGGGACCACATATCAACTGCTCCGTTCTGAGCACTACTGCAGCCTCAAATTCCTTTTGTGCACCAACAACACTGTATTGTAAGCCCAGGCAGAAAGTGCTGGTTTGAACTAGGCCAGGAGCCATCCATGGGGGTCATTCTCCTTTCATCCACATGCTGCAATGCTCGGGGCTAAGAGGCAGTGGCTAGTGACCAGGTTCAGTGATACCCTTGGAGGTTTGGAACAAGCAGTCACGTCACGTGGAACTGCAATGAAGATCAGAGTGCTCCAATATGTTCTCCCTCCAGCTGGGTTGGAAAAAGTGAAATTTTCACATGCAATGCACAGATCTTGACTGATGCAAAGTCTACTCATGGGCTGAATTGAAAGTGGTGCCCAAGTCACACTGACAAGGCTTCAGTCCATTTTCTCAGGTGCAAACCTGAGAAAAATCAAAAGACACAGTCACAGAATGACGCCCTGCTTCTTGAGGGTATAGCAGCCTGGGGGCATGGTATCTCATAGAAATATTCTCCTCCTGTTTGCATTGCTCCAGGGAAATGGGATGTAACACGCTGCCAGCAGCTGTGAGCAAATAAGATTGTCCACACGGCAGCTGTAGAGGGAATGGGACTGGACAGAGATAAATTCCTGTCTCTGACAACAGCTAGTGGGCTCCAGGCAGGCTAGCAGCTGCAAAGCACCCAGTTCCCTGTGCTGGTTCAGATGACCAGGCACCTCTGGGACTGTGCTGGTGAAGAAAAGAGGCAGAACAAGTCTGCTTCAATCTATTTTTATACTGCAGACCCATCTGCTCCTCTCCACAGCTGGCAAGGCATGGAGCTCAGCTTAGATCCTCCCAACAAAAGCCTCTTTATGAGGCATGGGAATCCCTCCCTCCACCAGCACCGCTTGGATTGGATTGCCCAGGCAGAGCTATTTTGGGCACCACAGGTGGCTTTCTCCATCTCACTGAGCAGAGGATGGAGCAGCAGATGCCTCACCACAGCACTGCCCAGCAATACCACTGGTGACAGAGCTCTGAGAAGCACAGTTAGCAAGCACTAACTCACCCACACCCAGGCCCTTTCCCTGTGACAAAGCCTGACATCTGCTGCTCCAAGCTCTGTCCCCCCAACACACACACAGCAGAACAGCTCCCAGCCACTTGTTTCTCAGTTATCTGACTGCACGGATACTATTTCCTGTGTTTATTTTTCTTGTCTGGCTAGTTGGCCTGGAGGGTCTCACCTGCTGGAAAACTGCCATTGCTTCCCCATCTGCAGCACTGACCAAGGCTCAGCAGCAAACAGCCTTAGGTCACTTTTAACTTCCTTAGGACCAGCAGAGGGCAAAGGCCGCAGATGCCAAGAGGGAGCGGGTTCCTGAGTGCCTTACCTGGAAGCTGACATCAGCAGATGCATCTCGAGGAAGCACAACAAGGACACGTGTTTTGCAGCACTGGCACACATCCTGCGCAGAGCAGCCACCTGGAAAACACCAACTGCGTGGCTACGTGCACAAGGACCTTCCTTCAGACACAGCAGAACTATCTGTGAGGCAGGCAGAGCACAGCCTCTTCCAAGACCTGATTCACATGCAGGCTTCAGGGCTCCCTGTCATCTGTGTGTCACTGACATCCTGACCCCAGAGCATGGCCTCATGCTTCTGATGGGAAGAAAACCATCCAGCTCGTCCTGGGAGGATCGTAAATCCCACGTGGTGCTTCCAGATCAAGTGCTGGTCCTCCTGCAAGGGAAGTGGAGATGGTTAGCGTGCAGACAGCACAGCCCATACCCCAGAACCACACAGTGAACATCTATAGCAACGTTGTTGCTATACTTTTTTTTTTTGGAAAGTCTGGGTAGTGCAGAACCATGGGAAAGGGACAGACAGCCCCAGCATCTCAGATAAACTTCTTGTGCTGCCTGGGCCTCATGTGCTGCAGGAAAAGTGGGATCACCTGCACATGGAGAACAGAAGATAGGAAGGAACCAGCATGGGAACAGAGTGCTCAGGAAAGCAAGATGTAAAGATTTATAGTAAAAAGCCTCAATTCCCAAGCGTTGGCTCAGTCTATAAAGAAAAGGGGATCACAGGTTTAACTCAGTTGCAGTTGAATGTGACATGGGTTAGTGCTGCAGACTGTAAGGTCTCAGTGCAAGTCAGGGATATTACTGTATATTTCCTCTGGAAGGAAATCAAAATGCTATTTCTCATGAAATCAGAAAGAGCACAGCTGTAGAAGAAGCAGCTGACTCTCAGCTTTAGTTGTGGCACTGAGTTACCAGTGGTGGGAGAAAAGGCTATTTCTGTTTTCCTAATGCAACCTTTAGCATTTTGATCCTTCTGGAATTAAGAGGACGATCTTCAGGAGGGTCTGAGATTTTTCGTCTCCACCCTATTTCTATTAGTGCTTTTGGCATGAAAATAAAGAAAGGCAGGAAGCACTTGGAATACTGGACTGCTCCCATATGGCAGACACCTCAGAAATGAAGCAACCAGCTGTCCTTTACTTTAAGGTGCTGAGCACTCGTGCAATGAGTGCTGAGCAGTCCCCTCCTGAGTCTCCACCTTTGGCTCAGCCATAATCTTTGTGAACCCACCGTGCTCTCTCTGGGATGGGGGACACACACTCACCTCCACTTTCCCAGCACATTTTTGCTCTGCAGAGTAACTTCAGTCTGATATGTTACCATCACAAAAGGGCTTCGAGTTCAGCAGCAAATGATTCCCAGTTGTATTCAAAGGAGCACTGTGTTTCTCAGCCTCTGCCACCAGGGTTAGCTCAGGATTGCTGTGACTGCTCTCAGTCAAGGTTAGTGGAGGAGATGGCTTGGCAGGGATTCACAGGCAGCAGGCAAGTCTCAGAGCTGCCATTCCTGTCACCTGCAGAATTGGCCACATCCTCTGGATGATGGAGATGTTTAATATCGCAGGATCCAGAGTGCATGGCAGAGCTGCTCAGAAGGCAATACAGGAAGCAATACTGTTCAGTGCTGACTGAAATGCTTGAAGGCTTATACAGTAATGTAGAATGATGGAAGTCCTCCTTGCCACAGGATTCACATCACCACAAGAAGCATTCTTTGCAAGACATTCTTTTCCTTTTTCTTGCCCAGAAGTAAAGGGCTGCATCAGCACGACCTTCATCCAGCCCAGATCAGCATGGGCAGAGATGCCAGGCCCAGTGCACCTGCCTGCAGAAGGTTCAGCATCTGCCATCGCTCAGCCCTTCAGCACACCTCCAAAATAGGAACTTGGCAAACAAAGCTCACAGAGTGCATTGCTAAGCAGAACATTCTGCCGAGTCCCGACACCGGGACTGCATGTTATAGGGCACTTGCCAATTCCTGAGTCAACTTTATTTATTAAACACTAGAAAAGGTCACGACGAATCTCAAAAGATAAAATCTGTGTCTGTCAAGCCGCCTTCCTTATTTTCATTGGCCCAGACACTCACGTTCCATACCAACAATAACAGGACATGGGTTCAAGAGGCACCATGAGTGCAGCTTACCCTGAGATGGCCCAGGCTTGTTTTGCATTCTTCATAGAACTGATCCAGGCCAGTCAGTTATCTCTTCATTAGGCCACCCCCCCACCTCTCCTGGATAAAATCATCACTCTGCAGAGTCTTACATCCTTTGAAACTCCAAAGCACAGGCACATGAGACTTCCACAGCCCAGGTGATGCCAAGTGCCCAAATGATGCAGCTGCAAGTTTTCCAGTCAAGTCCTGAACCAAGATATGCTTAACCCCCATTTAGAAGTAACATTCTGGACTAATACCAGCCCAAAAAGCATCCCCATGACCTCACCTACAGCTGAGGCAGCAAGATACTCCATGTGCATGGACCTTCTTCACTCTCATTCCAAGCTGTTATCTAATCTCCTTGCCTCGGGTAAAGCAAAAAATCAGAGCTGCCCAGGGCTCCAGGTAAATCCTTGGCAAACAAAGCCTGAGTGATTGCAGCTCTGGTGCTTCAGTGTCCAAGCCATCAGGCTTAAAGGCTGCTCAGAACTCTGGAGAAGATGCAGTCACCTCTCTGGAGAGCTGCTGGACACTCCCAAAAACCACAGTTCCAGGTCTGGAGTTCAGTGCATCAGGCTCAGACCACACAGTACGCATCTGCACTCCAAATAACCTCATCTTCACACAGTTTACTCTGAACCTGGAAATCAAAAGTTCTTTGCCTTTCATTTGCCAAAACATCACCGTACTATTTTCAGCCCCACACTCGGCACAGCTCATTTGGTTTGATGCACTGTAAGGACTCTACTTTCCAAAATGAACCTCTGATTTTCTGAGGTCTGGGTAGAACTTCCCTGTCACTCAGCATGGTCTCAGTGGCAAACACCACAGTTTCACAGCAGAGAGATGATAGTGCTCACAAGAGCACATGGGAGCCAGAAAGTCCTACAACAGTCCCATCCACTGGGTCATTTCTGAGAATCCACCTTTCTTCCCAGAACAGCACTGAAGAGGAGACTGGGAGGTCAGGAAGAATAACACTTATGTTCAGTGAGACTCCAAGTGAGTTGCATCATCTAACTTCAGGGATCAGAGGTGGATTCCTCCCTGGATCCAAGCTGGCCAAAGTCACACATGGGAAATCTCACTTGGTCACTTCAGCCAAATGTAAGACAGTGGGAATCCTTCCTGAGAAACTAAACTGTGAGATCCATAGGGCCCCAGAAAAGATGCTCAGAGCTTTTAACTCCCCAAAATTTCTCCTTGAAACACATGGTGGCTGTGAGCACAGCAGGCACTTGTATGCACTATTCTTAGCAGCAAAGGCTTCCTGTTCAGGGGCAGAAGTGACAAGGAAGATCCTGCTGCTTTAAAGCTGTAAAACACCTTTTAGTCAAAGCACATTATCCACCCGTATTCAGGGAAAATGCCGTCCTCCACTGCTCCATCCTATCTCAACACTCAAAAATGTCATCAGTTCCCAGTAGTGCAGTAAACATTGCACTGATGAGCTGTTTCATCCCTCAGCTCAGCCTACAGCAGCAGCCCTGCTCGGTTTAGTTTCTCTGGGTGACCATGCCAAGGTGTAGATCTCTGAAGTCAGATTTCCAGATCAGGCCAATTGTGTTGCTGAACTGGGAGCTCTCTCTGTTCTTCCAAGTACTTGCTTTCTTCCCAGGAGCAGGTACAGCCATTGTTCCCCACGGCTCCTGCAGACCCATTGTTCCTTCTAGCTCCTGGCCTTTGATGCCGCAGAACAAAACGCACGCTGTTTGCAAAAGGAGGGGAAAAATCAAAAAGCTTTTCAATTACACAGTTGGTTGAACAGCTCAGGCACAGCTGGCCACACAGCACCAGGGTGCCGGCACCTCTCCATGAAGCAGGGCTTCCAGTGGAGCCTCCAGCCCAGCTGCAAAGCAAAGGGGAAGAGGGAATGACCAGTAGCTGATGGTTATCTGGTGAACTTTCATTTCAGCTCTTCCTAATTCCAAATGCTCCTGGATTGTACAGACATTCACTACCCTCCCCCCCCTCCCCATACTCATTTAGTAGCTGCCAGCTGTGAAAAGCTGGAAATTATTCCTGCTGCATTCTGTCAACACTGCTCAGTATTGGCCTGAGAGGCACCAGTAGCTTCTAGATTCACTGCTTCCATTTCCAGACTACTCTGGCCAGCGCAGTCCAAGCAGCATTGGCAGACAGTGGTCTGAAATAGAGGTGTTACAGGGAGATCTGATGTGTGGTAGGAGAGCCAGAAGGCTGAGATGCTCCAGTCACAGCTGCATTCCAGGTACCTCTTCCAGATTCTGCTATGTAACACTGATCTTGACACTGCAGTGCTCTGGGAAAATACAGTGCTCTACCTCATGTTCAGGACACAGCTGTAAGCATTTTCTCTTACTGCCAGCATGACAGATCCCAGGATGTCACAGTTGTGAAGGGCTCCCAGTCTGTCTGGATCTGTCACCTTGTCCATGCTGACATCTTTAAGAGGCAGTGCCAGAGACAGAGCTCTCCAGAAGAACGAGCCTATGGAACAAGCTAATAAAATAATAATAAAATGTTCACAAAATAGACAGATCTTCCTTGGACAAAGACGCTCATGCTCACTTTTACAAATATATTTTATTATTTTAATGCTTATTAAGAAATGTAACCAAGACAGACTCAGCAGCACCAGTGGCTTCTCACTGCCCAGCAGTCTGATGACTTCACAGATATGAAAACTTCACAGATTCAAGAAAGAAAACAAACTTTGGTCAACGCACTTTAAATACATATGCATGCACAGATTCTCCCACCCCTTTCCCTCCCCTCCCACTGGTAACTGACAAACAGAGGGAAAACAACAACTATATTCATAAAACATTTAAATTAAAAGAGTGTTTCTCAGTGACAGCATGTGCAGCAGGTGTTCGTAGTGTCTTGCCTGACAGACCACAAAGACAACCCTCCACAGAAAGGGGGGCAGGAACACCAGCTCCTGAGAGAATGGGGGAAGCAAAGGATGTTCTCAGATCAACAGGTTCCAGTCTTGAATGCAACACATTCTTGCGTTAAGAGTCCCAGCAGATGAATAACACAGGAAGCTATACAGAACATTGCCTCATTTAGGGTTTAGTTGCCTCATGCAAATCAGGAACTGCTGTCATTTTAGTTACTCTTGATGTGTTTTACATTAAAAAAGGTCAGAAGCTCAGGGCCAGAAATACAAAGCTACTTGGTCTGTGTCAGAGCAATTTGATGCCCAGAACAAATCAGGAGAGAACTATTAGGCAACCAATGTACCAAACACCTCTGGAGAGTATTCCACAGTTTCAATGCAACACAGCAGTTACAGTGCTTGTCCTTCCCACAAAGCATGGCTGAATTATTTTTTGGGTGGTAGAATGGTGTGCGTGGGGTGATGCTTGTGAAGCAGAAGGGCTCATTTCACTTGACTTTACTTGTGAAATGAGACAATGCATCTGAAAATGGGATAATCCAGAAAAAAAACATCTCTTCCTCAGTCACATACAAACCACACAAAGTCAACCCTCTGCAATTATCATGGTAAGGCTGCCCCTCTGCAGTGACCCAGGAGAGCCATAAGACTATAAATCCCTTCCAGAGTCCTTATTCAGCCATCCCCTCTCCTCTGAGGCCACGAGTGCAAACCTCAGCTCTTCCCGGCGCATTCCTGCTCCCATGATATCCTCCCAATCACATACTCTACAAATCTTCCTTCCACATCAAGATTTCCCATCAAACCCTAACACCCCAGTCTGTTCCCACACCTTAGAGACTTTCCTCTACCCTCCAGCATCCCCTGGAGCTTTTTTTCAAAGAATGATCAAAGATTCAGAACACTCCATATAACTCCCAAGCCTGTCTGCACAATAAGCTTGCTAGCACCAGCTAGGACCAGTGGCAAGTCCTTTCTGTCTACAGTACCCCAGCTGTCCTACCATGCTCTCTGTCAAATCGGTGTCAGCCTTATTATATCTCCTCCTCATCTCACTTGGCTCCGCTCAAAAGCTGCAGTTCAAGCTTGCACAGAACTCTGAGATCCTGCCGATCCAAAAGAAAGCATAGAACAAAATTCTAAGTGCGTTCAGTGCAGAGACCTAAGAAGAACTCATGATAAAATTACTCCTGGCAACTGATCAGAATTTTACTTTCTCCAAAAACCTATAAAGCAAATAAACCCTGGAGCCTAGGAGTCTCAAGGGAATGGAGAAATTCATGGAATGCCCTCTCACCAAACGAGGCACCACATCTCTCTATGGATTTTGAGCCACTTTTAGTAACATGTTCCAATTCGATGAAATTAGTCTCTTCTTACCCCAGCTCTTACTCTCTGGACCCACTGCACCTTGGATTCCTAAGGAGATCTTCTCTAGCCTCTCCTGATGGCCACCTCATTCTTCCCTTTGTCTTGTACCATCTTTGTTTATCCAGAATAGCTATTTCATCAGCTAAATATCCAGCTGGAAGGAAAATGGGAATACGAGTAGGAAAGTTAGGAAAAAAATATTAAATGTTGACTTTTCAAATGACTCTTGCTCTGTGTAGTTTGGAAGAGATACATTTCTCAAAAGAGGAGGGCACGTTTTATTCATGGAACTCTTAAAAGTTTCTTTTTCAATAAAAGAAAGGAAGCCTTGAAATCATGAAACAAGGAATAAGAATCCCAAAATTCTGTTCAAAAGGCTCACACTCCCCCCAACAACTTCGGAAACATCTTCTGAAGGTCCATCTCAGACATGTGTTTGCCAGAAGGCACACAGCATGTGGTGCAATTGGCCATCCGTTCCTTCCTGTGACTACAGACTTCCAATTCCATACAAAACACGCTGCCTCCTTACAACCACCGCACACCCTCCTACACACATCCCCTGCCCCCTCTTCATTTCAAATCTGGATCACTAATATTGAAAGGGACTGGACACACTCGAGAGGCAACTCAAACAGCGACAGAAAAACTGATTTCGGGACATCTGGAAGCTCTAAGTTTGCATGGTAATCTTACTTTGGTTGGGCAGGATAGTTTTCCAGAGGGACAATCTTAATTTTGCCACATCAACAGAGATCAATTCGATTCTTGCAGCAACCAAGCAAGAAGAACCCACAATTGAGTGTGAAGAAGCTCAGGAAACAATAGAAAGCAACCAACCTACATCAGCTGTTGAAAGTCTGATGCAACGTGGCATAAAACATCCCTTTACAATGGCAACTAAAGCTCAATAGGAGACCCTTCTGCACTTGCATGTGTTCCAGCACATGAGCAGTGCTGGTATTTTCCCACACTTCCTTCCCTGCTCTGCTTCTTTGTGAACCTAATTGTTATTGACATGAATACCGGATGTAATCTTGTGTTATTCTTAGAAACATTTCAGCTCCCAGCTGAGGCCTAAAGAGATCAGACCCCCATTTTTCAGACTGAATTCCTCTGCTGCTGTTTCAGGAGGCCAGAGGAGTCATCCTGCACAGAGCCGACAGAAATATTCCATCAAGGAAGATAAAGGGCAACAAGATCCCAAGTCACCCCGCAGAGGGCCTGCCTACAGCATCAGTCACAGGGAAATGGCTCTGTATGTATTTGCCAGTGGTGCTAGAGTGATGATCCATACCTCTGATGTTAGACTACGTGGTAGAGCCATGCCAAGAAAGCAGCAGTTCAATTAGACTGTGGAGTCTACTGTTCTATATACCAGTCCTTCTGCTAAGGATTGTGGTGGCAAATGCATCTTTTTTATGCACCCTACTGAAAGTTTTTGTTAGCCTAGAGCAGTCACGTACTTTGAACACGTTCGCTATGATAAATCACTCCTCACATTCCTTCAGACAGACTGGGAAAAAAGAAAACATTCTTCAAATAGAACTTAATTTTCATCCTAATAATTCACAATATTTCAAATAAACATGGAAGGAGAACACACAAACCTAATGTGTTCCTCTCCAAACATCAAAATGCATCTTCACTTTCCTTCCTAAAAATGAGATTATTTGGGTTCTGAAATGTGAATGGAGAGACACGAAGAGGAGCCAGGGTTGTAGGCTGACACCTCTGATATTTTCAGCTAAGGAAAAACTCCTGATCCTCAGAATAGCCAGACTTTTAAGACTCTAATAATATCCTTATTACCCATCTCCCTGGAAGCCTGATGGGACGGTGTTCGTCTGGAAAACAAAGACTGGAAAATATTTAGGTAGAATACAAGCTAACATGGCACTCTGCTGCCCTTGAGCTACCAGGCTTCATAGGTCATACAGAAAATTACTAAACTGCTATGAAACTCCTCTACGACAAATCATATCAGTGCATACCTTTGCTGTAGCAGATTTGCCTGTTCTCTTACACAGACTACTGCAGTTTCTAAGAAGATTTCTACTAATACTGACTGCTTCCAGCTCCTCAGAGTAGGAGTATCTTCTAACCAGACAATCTGTTGGCCTCTGCACTGCTGGGACACATCAGGCTTCACAGTAAAGCACATCAGGAAACAACTGAAACCACAGGAGAAAAAGATGTTCAGACAGAGCTGGGATTTCAAAAGTAAGTAGGTATGTTTCATCTTGTGTCACTCCCCACCCTGCCTCTCCATCAAAAAACAAAACAAAAACAAAAAAAAGCCAAGGAAAAGTGTCCCACAGCTTTTTGAGTGAGAATGAACACTTAAGACCATGGAATTAATCTGCACTCTGGGAACCCAGGGCAGGCACAGACATGGAGGAAAAAAGCAATAGCCATACAGTGCCCAGCAGCCTGCAGACATCTCACACCTGATGACTCTCCACAGCACCTCAGGGCACAACCACCCTTGGTGACAAAGACTATCCATGCTCTAGCACCAAGTCAGGCTAACTGTCCTTTTGCTAAGGGAACTCCATGTTACTCTCAGTTTTCACTATTTGTTGGATAGGGTGGAGAACTATGAGGTTACATTTGTCTTGTGCATCTGGAACGCTGAGCGCCCAGGGAATGAACAATGAGTTCTTGTTCATCTTTATAACTTAACGTAATGTAATCTAACCAAGACAAGAAAACCCATCCGAGCAACCTGCTGCAATATAAGCTTTAAAAACATGAACTTAAAGACATAATGTCATGGTTGAAGGTATACAAAGCTCCCATCAGGTAAATTCCTTTCTTGTCCAAGCAGCTGATGGCATCCTTCCTGACCAACAGATGTTGCTATCTTCCTTCCATCTGTTGCAGGGCCAAAATACGCTCCTCTTTGTTGCTCTTTACAATCAAGTGAATGTTTTCAGCCATGGTTTTATTTCTGTTGGTAAAGACAGCAAAAGTGACGTACAACCACAGACACACAGTACAGCATAATGTCACGACATGCCCTGCATCAGCAGAGTCTCCCAGTGCTCAGCTTGGAATGCCACCTTTGATCCCGGCACTGCTCCTGGTGACAGGTCATCGATGTATAACGTGTCCCTCCTTTCTCAGTCAGTTTCAATGGTCTCTTGGCTTTTCTCCAGTCTAGTATTTAGGATTGCCACAACAGTCCTGGCTAAGGACCCCTTCTCCACAGTAACTTGAATACACGTCTCTCCCCCCACCCCCCAGCCTCATCTTCTGCCACGGCAGAGGCCACCTATGGAAAATAAAATAATTATACCAGGAAGACGCTGAACGATTCATCAGGAAACATCAGCTGTTGCAAAGGCTGTGCTTTCTAGATCTGAGAAAGACACCTGGGCATCTATTAACTCTTCATGGTGAAGCTCCCTGTTCACACATGCATCTGAGAGAATCCCATTTTTGCAGGAACGTGGAAGATGCCCATTTGTCTCCATGTCCAGAGCATTTCCATTCTGGTGCCATTCCAAGACAGCTTTGCATTTGTTTAAGTCCTGCTTTTCAGGATCCCTGTGAATCTCTCCATTGGTGTATACTTCTAATGCATACTCACTGATTCGTATGCTGGCGTTCTCTCCATCCCCACCATGTGTGGAAGTCCTAATGCTGGCTGTTCCTGCTTTGAATTGCTCTTTCCTCCCCAGGATATGCTGGCTGATGATTTTACGGAAGGTGTATCGGAACTCCCTGATTCGGTAGGCATAAATTAGAGGATTTACAACCGAATTGGCATGAGACAGGATAATGGCCAGATACATCAGCCAGAGGGGAGCATGGGCACAATTTGGGCAAAAAAGGGTGAAACAGTTAATAATGTGTAGTGGAAGCCAACAGACTGCAAACAACCCAACAATGATGGCTAAAGACTTGGCTGCATGGACTTCCTTCTGCAAAGTGGAGCGTGAGCGTTCCCCATGCACCATCTTGTTCTCCATCTGCTTGAGCTGCCGTCGGGCTGCCATGAAGATTTTCAAGTAGATACCAAACATGAGAAGAAGAGGCAACAACACACAGGCGAAAAAGTTGTAGTAGACCATGTACTCCATGGTGACCACCGCCTCAAAGAGACATGCCACCATACTGTTGCTGCAGTTGATGGGAGAGGACTTATTAGCACCCAGCTCTTCAATCTGGGAACGATTGTGCCACCCTAGCATTGGTGTCAAGCCAATGATGAAAGATAATACCCAGCAGATGGCAATGATACCTTTGGCTCGAGAGCCTGTCACCAAGCCATTGTACCTGTAAAGAAGAGGAAAAAAAAGGGAATTATGCCAATGTCATTCAGCAAGCTCTTGACACCCAAACAATGGCCCAGTGCCTCACAAGGAAGAAGAAGAACATCTGTTTCTCCAGACAGGCCTTTGAACTGCTGTGTAGAACCCACCCAGCCCAGTCTGGACTCCACAGTGACACTGCATACCAACTACTTCCCTCCTTGCTCTTTTAGGCAGTGAATAGACTACAGAAAAGCAGGGAAATTAAAATGGTTTCCAGCTATGTACCTTCATTCCACCACGCCACTTGGTCATGCATACAGATCTTGCAGCCTGGATGACTGGCATCACTGATCTGACTCTTGGTGGAGAAGGACACAGGTAGAGATGGCCTCTCCATTCTGCCAAGGAAACAGGCTTCTAGCACAGAATTGCTATGTCTGTCTCACCATTAAATCCATCTGTAAGCCAAACAGCACTGAAGAACTGGAGGCACAGTGCCATTGGCACTATGGTGTCCAGCATCACCAGCCTTCCTTAAAGAACTGAGACAAGCACAGAGGTTTTCCTCACTAGCCTAGCAAAGCTGATCCCGTGTCTTTCTCATAATACAGGAGTTAAGCTAAGGACAGGAGTTAAACTGAGCTCTGAACACAGGTATACCATGGGCTGCACTGCACACACCAAAGGCAACCTCAGTGATGAAGACATTGATATACCTAGCTCAAGCCAGAGCTCCTAGCAATAAATCCACCAAGATCTGTTGAACAAGACAATAAGCAACATGGTAAGAACCTGACAGGGCAGCCAGGGACCTTTGTTTGCTTGAAATATCAGCCAGTTCCCAAGGCTTCACAGGTTACTGCGAGTCCTGAGCTGACTCCACCAGTTCTCCTCTCTGAAAATGTAAATCAGGGCAACAGTTTAACATTTCAATGCAATTTCCTTTACTTGGTAACACTTAGCATAGAAAGTAGATGGCTGGATTCCCACATTGTCCAGTGTGGGTCCCACACTGTGTTTGACCCTACGCGCCTGCAATCGGACCACAGTAGCTCCAGGCTACCAGTGTTTCCCAGTGCTCCTTCTCCCTCTGTCCCCAGAATTCTCTCAGTAAATAAACAATAATAATACTAATAATCCAACCAGCCACAGAAATCTTTCCATCTCCCAATGAGACAGCCCCTCCCATCGGTTCACACTCCTGTTCTAACACCAGTTCAGAGCAGGGGAAGGGAGATGCTGCTTTCTCCAAGCTCAGCAATGAACGGGGAGGTCTTGCATGCACTTCAAACCCCTGCTGGTGGGCTATGGAAACAACCTGGCTGATACAAAACCTGGCAGGCTCCATCCTCTATTCCACAGCTGCATTTCAAAATCAGAAAAGGAGGAACAGCTGAGGGAGCCAACCGCAATTCCCAGCACTCAAAATACACTGAAATCCACCTTCCAGAAATTAGAGAGGGATTCAGCTGATCCTGGGACATAAAAAGTTGTCTCTAGCAAGAGGCAGATCCTACTCAGTGCCTATAGGAGGCTGAGAGCATGCCCGGCATGGATGCTATCAGAGAAACTGCTTACATTCAGAGCTAATTAACACAGTGAAACAGCATCTGTGCTTTGAAAAATACGCTCGGGGAACAAGAGGTTGGCCAAAGGCACTTGGAGCTTTGGAAAAAAAAGAAGAAAAAAAAAAAACAACACAAAACCCTCCAGCGCTGGAATTGGCTACATCTTGTCAGAGGAATTTTGAAATTGTGCAGCTGTTATCCCACGACTAGAGATGTCCCATCCCTTCCACTAAAAATACATTCATCACTGCTCCAGGCAAACAACCCCCACCCCTCCCGCCCCACTCCAGCTTCTCCCTCCTTCTTACCCTCTGGGGATTCCCATGCAACAAACTTTACAAGGCTTAGGAACAGCACTTTAACCCAAGCAGCCTTCTGTTTCCCAGCTGCACTGTACCAAGCTGGCAGCGCTATCAATTCGTTGGTACATTTTCACAGAGCTCAGCATCTCCAAGGGCTAAGAGCAAAAGCTCACAGCTCACTGTGCATAGCACCTCTCTGGGTGTCCTTCTGGCTCCCAGGCCAAAGCTGCTGCTTGTACCCATAGTGTTGTACAGCTCTGGATGATAAGGTCAGGGCTTTCATGGAGCATCACACAGCTTGAGCTGCTGGCACCCCACGGAAAGGAGCTGACCCACAGCCCATGCTCTGCATAGCTGGAGAATGACTTTGTAGCATGTCTGATGTGTCCAGACAGCACTGGATTGGCCGTACACAAGCAGTTCTCATGCTTCCTGGAAATACAGGGCTTACTACACAAACAACAACTTCTGCTGGTGAAACTGCAGGCACAGAGAACACGTGTGCAGAGTAGAGATACTCAGGGTGGAGGTGGGTGTGGGGCTGGGGTCAAATCCCCTTGTGCAAATACCTGCAAGCATGAATATCTTCCCCCAGATAATTCTGCCTGCCCTGCTGCTCTCCCACCAGAAGACTGGAGCACCGTCTCCATGGGAGCAGCTGCTCTTGGTGAATGCACAACTCCCATACGCTGCCTAAATTAAATTGGGTGAAGCTGTGATACCTCATGATCCCTGCCTAAGCTCCACCATCTAAATAATGATTAAAGCAGAAAGAGTAGTACATCACCAGCCTGGATCCGTAAGTCTTGAAACAGGGTGGAAGGCAGAGCTGTACGAGAACCACGGAGTCCTCAAGTAGAGGTTTAAAATCCTCCCATCCCCTGCATGATTTGTAGCCGGCCTAAAGCAGCAACACACCATCTGCCTGGTGTGCTGCTTGTCTTCCAAACCCACCTCTGGCTGACAGCACGGCTCCCTGCAGCCAGGAGGCCCCACCACGTGCAGAGCTCACAGCAGCCACTGTCACTGCATGGCAAGGGAGCGACGTGCTGCACGTGGAGGGCACTGCACCTCGATCTGAATTCCAGCAGCGCTCAGTCCTTCTGAACAACTCACTGCAACACACTGTTTGCTGAGCACAGGTCCCAACAGCCCACACCCCTGGCAGCTGCGGTCGCAGGAGGATATTCTATTCCTATCATACTCATCTGACAATCCCAGATCGCTTGAGAATTCTTAGAGCAGGATATCAAACCCAGACCTTGCGTACCACCCAAACAACTCTTTCCCAAGACTCAGTCAAGAAACTTGCCCCCTTGCTCCAGATGCTACCTGATACTGGCACTTGACTGTGCTATGGGGACAGGCAGGGTGGGATCCCACAGCCAGGCACAGTGCTCCAAGCAGCAGAAGCAATAGTAGTGGGCAGGCACTGCTCTTTTGCTCACAGCACTACCAGCTTCCAGGCCACAACCCTGGCAGCAGCAAGTTCCACCACAGCACACAAAGCCATAGATGACTTGTGTGGCTCTCAAAGCCATGCCTATGGTTGCCAGAAGGAGAAAGCAAATTATTCTTTTGTACTGGGCTGAATCTGCTTGTCATCTATTTGATGGAATATGAGCACGTGTAGGAAGTGCTTGGCATAAGGTCAAAAGGGTTATGGTGCATAGGGAAAGCAGCAAGGGGGACAGAGTGGCAATAAAACATTAAACCACTGATTCACTGATTCAGATGCTTGCCTACGACCATTTAAGAAAGTCAGTTGTCTCCAAAGTACCTTCCATTGGAGGACAAGGTCTCCACTTCCAGCTCCTGCAGTTGGCACCGCATGGCAAGACACGGATTCATGCCACAGGTGAACACCCAAAGCCAGTACAAAGAGCAAGCAGAAACCTGAGAAAACTTTTCCGTTTGGCTGCAGGAAGAGACACCATCTCTCCTTCCAGTGCATCAGAGCTACCTGTCCTTCACCATGGGAATCTCTGCACCACGAGTGCATGCACAAGAGCACGTGTCTGGGCACGGTGCCCTCGGAGCATTTCCTGGCACCAAAGAGCCTGGAAAGTGGCAATTGTTCTTGGCCCGTGACTTCATCCCGGAGCTCAGACTCGCAGCCAGTTTTGTTTCAAACACCCAGGGGTTTTATATCAGTGAGTGCAGGTTTTCAGGTACCTGCCATGCTAGAGACAGTTTGCATTCAGTCCTACACTGAACAATGGCTTGGCCTCACTTCCTCACGAGTGCTTTGTTGCCACTTTCAGAGAGCTGCACTTGTATTAAACCTGGCAGGATTCAGCAAATGTCTGAGAACTTTGAAAATCTTTCAAATTCTGTGAAATGCTTTCATTATTTGAATGATAAGACAATTTTTTTTCTGGTATTTTTAAATGTTACCTATACATGCTTTTCCTCATGGCAATTTTTTGGGGAAGCCTCTTTTAACCACTGAAAATTCATTGTAAGCGTAACACCAATTATGTACTGAGGTGTCCAAAACCAAGCAGAATAAGAAATCTCATTCTTCTGCCTCCTTAATGCTTACAGCTTATTTGTGTGGGTGTACACAACCACACAAGTATACACCGAGATGCATGGTTTGCCCTGGGACAAACTGGGAATGGAACAGTTAAATGAGGAGAAAAAATAGGTTTGGTCCTTTTTTATTCCTCTAGAATATATGAAGGAGATCTCATTTATTTGTAAGAGCATCTAAATCAATACTGGGAATGTCTGATGTTAACTTTCTTACCCTTTGACGGGGAGAGAAGAGGTATTCCCCTCAAAGGTCTTCCCATTAAAGACCAGGGCAAAAGCATTACACTGTTAGAGGCAGAACTTTCCTTCCTCTGGTTTGATGCGTATTTGAGACAACCAGGCATTCGAAAGAAAAAAAGTGAGGATGTGAGCAGTCTGAATCACACCTCTTTTCCCTCTTCAGCTAAAAGCTTCCACTTTCTCAGCATGTCAGAAGCGATACACCTAAAGTTTATTCACCCATAAATTCTTCTGGAGAAAACAGAATTGACAGCTCCTTCCTTCCTTTTCTAAAAGGATGAACTAATCGAGGACGCGGAGGAACCCACAGATCTACCTGTTGGTTTCTGCATCCAACCAACTCCACTGCTTCTGGGCTGGAAGAGGGCGCGTTCTGTTATTTCTAAAACAAAATAGTGAACAGGAACAGTGCCCAGCGCTGGGCAAGTCAGAAGGACTCTGACTTTTTCAGACTCTCTACTTTGGCTATTCCAGGAAATAAAACTTTAAAGGTAATACAGTTATGATGACCCCAAAAAAAAAAAAAAAAAGGCAGAAATTCAGATTTTTAAAATCCCTTTCCTGGAAAATCATTTTCTAACAATATGAATGCTTAAACTGTCAGCTAAAGTTTTCAGAGTTAATTTATGAGAGTTTGAAAACATTTCACCATTTCAAAACCAGGTCAGATGCAAGCTACCAAAGGTTCCTCTACGTGTGCTTCTTTGAGCCATTTATCAATCACACTGGTCTGTGACCTGAAAATATTAATCAGAATGCAGAAAAGTGAAAACAGTCCAATTAATAGGTAATAATATTGAAGTTTTCCTTTGCAATGAACAGATTCACTTTTCCTTATGACCACACCAACAGTAGACACTGTAACACAACTGTTCAGTTTGGAAACCAGCGATTAACAGCAACACTACAGCAGCACCGAGCTGAGATGAGCCTTCAGGAATTACTCTGCTGCACCGGTCTACATGGAGAGGTGGACCAGTTCCAGGGAATGGGAGGTTTATGTTAACTCAACACGAGAGAGGATATCCACACAACCTCAAAGTTGAGAGCACAATAATCAGAATTTTGTTCCGTTTTTGCAGTCATATTTCTTACTCAGCAGGATAGGCAGCAAGTCTCTCCACTGGTGCCAGCATCCTGTATCCTCCTAAGGCCAACACCTCTATAGCGTGGGGCCTGGGGTGGCTGCAATGTGAGGGCTGGACATGACTGAGCTGCTATGTGATGCCAGATGCAGCACCTAAATCAGTCCAAGCCTTCCTAGCTTCTCCATAGCATGCTGCTTCTCCTCTCTTCATGTTTAACGGACTGCTCAAGAAAAAATCCCCAACCACATGCTTTACAAGCCCACTGCAGGAAGAGTCCTCCATTCCCCTCAATGGGAAGATCTCCCTGTGCTTCCTGCCCTCACCAGATACTGCTTTAGCTCCACTTTCCTGCAGCAATCTCGCTTGTGCTGCTGGCCAAGGCTCAGAACACAGATCTGTGAGCATACAGAGTGCTCCTGTCCACATGCGGAACAGCAGCTCCCAGGCACTACAAATCCAGAAACCAAGGCAGCCCCTAAGAATGTGTTTTTTTGTTTGTTTTCTCAAATTACAAGGTGAAAAATGCTGCTGCTCATAGGCTTTCCCTTCTGCAGTTCACCTCCAGATCACTTTCACTGATGCTCATTCCCCACTAAGGTGCCCCTCTGCCTTCCAGCCCGCCCTGCTTACCTGAGGGGTATGCGGATGGCAATGATTCTGTCGATGGCAATAGCAAGGAGGCTGAAGATCGAGCTCTGCGTCAAAACCAGGACGAAGCAGGCGATGAAAAGGCAGCCATAGAAGAAGGCACAGAAGCCAGTGCTGATGGTGATGGCAAAGGGAATTGCCAGCACTCCCACCGCAATGTCAGCAGCTGCCAGGGACACCACGAAATAGTTGGTGACGTTCTGCAGGTTGCTGTTCAAATAGACTGCCCAGCAGACCAGGACGTTCCCCAGGATGGCCAGCACCGCAATGATCAGTTCCAGGATGATGTAAGCTATGTCTGAGAGGAAGTCTTCTTTCCCATGTACTAGCATGGTGAGAGCGACCAGGCCAACGTGAGAACGTGCCAGAAAAGCTCAGCGTTCATATCTGCAGAGCACTGAAAAGCCAAGACACCTCGAAGCTGTCTGGGGTCTGCAGAGCGCTCGGCGGCCGCCGTGGGGGTGGCTCACACATACACCTTTCTGCACATGGCTGCTGGATTGTCTTCACAGGAGCAGGTGTCAAGAGAGAGAAAAACAAACCAGGGCTCGCTAGCTTCGGCAAGGTGGAGTCACCAGACACACAGCAATTCAAACTCTTGCAGATGAATGGGCAGGAGAATAGGTCATGTAGCCAAACACTGCACCCCAGGCCACAGAGTTCACCACGTCGCAGCAAGCGCACTGTACGTCAGCGTCACATCGGCTGTGAAGTTTTGTTTCCTGTTGACAGTCACACTGCTAGTCATGGCTTCCTGTCAGACATACCTACCAGCAACATCCTCAGTTCTCTTTCCCTTCTTCTGCCCAAGACGTGGGAAATATTCTCTTCAGCCGAAGCAAACGCTCAACTTCTCTTGTAGTTTCCTTAAAAACAAATAAAATAATAATAATAAGCAAAGAAAAACCACATATGCTAAGTAATCAGCTCTACGGCGGAGATGGAAAAAGCAAAATCTCATTAGAGTGGCACATTAAATTGATAACGGATATTAAACAGACCAAGAAGAATACATCATTGGCAAAAAATCTCACATTCTGTCTATCCTGAAAGCTGCAGGGCCAGACCCAAGGCTCAGGAAGGCAGTACTTTGCAGTGGTGATGAGAAACAAGAGATGTTTTGTTTTCGAGGCTACCAACTGAGCTGGCACTTCTGCAGCTGCTCGATAGTCTGCCCTGAAACATGAGAGCCCCATTAATTACGCCTTGGCAAGCTCTGTGGCTGCACAGAGGAAAGGTGGAGGAGGCTTTTACATACACCTGTCTCTCTCTGATCACAAACACAGGCTCGGGCCATCACGTGCTGCCCACCCTCACGTACTGCACACAAAGGTGCACTGCACCAATACGCAGCTCAGTGACAGCAGGAATGCTCATTCACAAGAGGGGTTCTGCTGCTGGCACACGCATTCATTCTGTTCCCACACCCCAATTTTCCTCCAAGTGCATGCACATTGAAATGCAATTGGCAACAAGGAGAATAAATAGCTTAAGGCATGTCAGACAGCAGTGGCAGTACCTCCCTGCTGGGAATGGACACACAGCACAAGGGTCTTTAGGATGCCTTCCTGCAACACCATCTTATGGCTCACATAAAGTGGTTTGCCTGTAGGATAAAGATTTATCTGCTAAACCAGCACTGTACTTAGCAGTTTTTTGCATCCATGGATTCAGATACACTTTTCAGAGAAAGTCAGCTTGATTCTGCAACTCCTACCAGCCAGAAACACATCTAGGATATACTCCTACTAGAAATGCACATGTAGGCACAGTGCCAGCACCACATCTCAGAGTGCACATCCACATTCCTGCATCACACACAAACCTGGCGCAGGGTAACACAACTCCTGTGGCTGCTGTTTCACAGGAATAGGTACACATCAATACATGCTTATGTGCCTCATGTGCACACCGATCTTGCCAGTACCTCTGCTTTCAGATATGCACACACCTCACCACAGCTTCAGCTAAAAAAATTACCAGTAGAGAATACAGTTTTCTGAGATCCACACCACAGTCAAGAGAACTGTTTGCTGTGCCACCCTGTAACCTTCAGACTGGGTCTTAAACCTTGTTTAGCTTTAGCAGCAATATTTTCTCACTAGCAAGAACTGAAAGCATCAGAGGGCTGGGAGAGAGACTAGCTAATAAATGACCAGCTCAGGTTCCCATGCAGCTCACAACTCCAAAACAAGTGATTTTTGGTACCTCACACACAAGTGATGGGCCATGGCCTAACCCAGCAGGTTGCATGCCTCCACAGTTCACTGTTTTAAAGTCAGAAACCTAATTTCTCAGGACAAAATAAAAGGGTAAAGACAGTGATAATAAAAGAAAATATGATTAACTTGTGATTCACATCTGATCTCAGGAATATAATCTAATTTTAGAGCTTTCATTGATTTAGAGCTCTACTGCTAATGCAGCATTTGAAAGGAAAGTAAATGGCTCTTGGTGGCTTGGATATGTTTCAAAAACCCAGCTTCTCCTTCACCCCCAACAATCTCTTGTATGTTTTGTTTGGTTTGTGTGGAAGAAATGAACAGAATAGATTAGTTTGTGATATAGCTATTAAGAGAGAGATAAAGATCATCCATTTAATCTTTTCTAGAGAACAAAAACCCCAAGAAGTCTCTGTATTGTTTATCTTCCCTTAGCAGAAACCCTGTTTTCCACTGACCTCCCACGGATTGCTTCTACCTTCTGGAATTTCAGGGTTGTAGGCAATGTGCTCCTACATCACTTCTCCAATGTCTGATTGTCCATTTAAAGTCCCAATAGGTTTGTTTCAAGGCACTGATAATGAAATCTCCCCTGCAGCCTGCCTTCCAGAGAAGGAGATCAGAATATCAGATAGGAGGGAGGGAAAGAAAACAAAGAGCAAGACGAAAAATAAACCACAACACTTTGTGTAAGATAGTAAGAAATGGGTGGGAGAATGGCAGGATAAAAGCTGGCAAAAGCCAAAGAAATAACCAGAGGAAAAATAAGACTGTAAGAGAAACACCGTGTGTTTGTTAGATGGGTGCAGGCTCCCATGTTCCACAGTCACAGAGATGGTGATGGGGTAACTAACACTGTCAATGGAACGGGGGATACTCTTCCCAGTTCTAGAGTTTCCTTTGGCTGGATTACGAATTCATTTGAATCTCTCATGCCTTTTGTTTCATCTGGCTCCTTCAGTGGCTCACCTCAAAATCATTTTCCAACAGCACACGGTAACAAATGTGCTCTGAAGAAGTCTCCTCATACCAATTATTCAGCATAAAGACAAAGCTGGAATTACTGACAGCTCTGCACATGTTCTGAAAAAGCATGATGCTGGAGTCTGAAGCTTAATGACCACACCTCACACTGTTTTCTAATATGGCAGTTTTCAGCCTTCTACTTCAACAGTTCACTTCAGGGTCCCATTTTAACCTTTCGTTTAGCTTTCAATTTGTTTGGCCCTTTGTTCCCCACCCCCCTTCACAGCCAGTAGGCTGACTCTTCAGCCTAGCTATTTATTGAGAGGCAATCTGCAAGATGCTATGCCCAGAGGAGGACAACATGTCCTTCCACCCCAACCTGCTCCCAGATGGGCTGGAAAACACTTAAGAGAGTTCTGCAGAGCCAGCACATCTCAGAAGAGAAATGACCAGAGCTGAGCAGGTGTCCCAGTCACAACCAAACAACACTTTGTGTCTGCTTCAGCGCCAGTGCTTCTTCAGTAACAACTGCTGATGGAAGCAGGAATTGTTCACCACACAATGCCAGCATGTCAGGGCTCTCACCCACTACTTACAGAGGTGTCACCATTCAGGTGGCTCCCACATCAATCCAAACTTCCCTTGTGTCTCACTGATCTCTCACTGTGCCAGCTTGCTGTAGCTTTTAACAGCATGATACATCTTAAACTGCAGACCTGTTCACCCTAAAACAAGGAAAGAGCCAATCTTCCTGTGTATATCACTAAAAACTCATGGCACAGAGTCAAAACAAAATACAGACCACCTAGAAAAGAAGATACATTACAAAACTATTGACTTCATGCAAGACTCAAAGGCTCAGCAACCAGGTCTGACAAGACAAAATTAATTAACAACTTGTTTTACTCACTGGGGAAGTGTATATTTAACAGCATGGGCCCTTGAGGGATCAATATTGCAACCTAAGAGAAATAATCTGTATCACACAACTTGCTGGACAGCTACAATTAGTATTTCTTCTCAAGCCCATGTTTTGTCTTGTTAATTGGATTAATTCTTCCTTGATACCCTGGGCCATGTTCTGGCTTTCTCCCTCTTATTAAATAAAACTTTTTTTTTGTTTGTTTTTGCCACTCAGAAACCTGTAAAGCTGTTGCTCTGCTCATTTTTAGTCACTTGGAACACTCTGTTCTCTCTCAGATTTCAGCCCCAGTTGAAAAACTGCTCCTTGAAAATTCAATAAGGCACCTGAACAGCATGTTCCCATGAAGCAATTCACCAGTGGAGACCAAGCAAGCTTTTGTTTGGCATCTCCAGTTGGCTTTAGACTCAGGTGCTGCCCCTTCACCCTCGTGATCACCTAAAGTATTGAAGTGAGAGCCCTGCTTGCTTCCCACCACCCATCTCCAAAAAAACTCATTCCCTGCTCTTGGTCCCTTCAGGCAGCTTACAGGGCCATGGGGGAGCCCTCATACAGCATCACTCCATGGGTTGCCATCCAGCACCTCCACCAGACAATGCAGCACTCCCCAGGTACCAGCTGCCTACAGATCACCTCCCTCTCGAGGAGAAAATCCTTCCATTAGCACATGGCTGCAGGCAGAACATCACTGCGGCTAAAGCATTCATTTCATACTTTCCAAAGCCTGGAGGGGGGATACTTGTTGCTTCTTATCCTCACTTAAAGCCCTTCAGCTCAAAAAGAATCTCACTGTCTTTTATATTCAAGCCTCTTAGAAAGTTCTCTCTCATTTCTCTAGAGGATCAAGCCACAATGAGTCAATGTGCACACAGACACTACACCAAATCACAAACAGCTCAGATTGTAAACTGAGAGAAAAGAGGGAAGACACCAGCAGCACTTTTCAGTGCTGCCCACAAGTTTGCTTTCTGAGCCCCCGTTTGATCTATGAACACTCCCCACTTAGAGCAGCCCTGACCCACCACACGAGGGCTGGAGACAGCCCCACTGCTTCTCCTCCCTTGAAGGATGGAGGAATGCAGCAGGGTGGGGCAGGAAAGAGAGCAGTAAGAAGGCATCACCCTACTAACCAAGACACACTTGTTCTGGTTGCCCTATTTGCTTTATTATTGGCTCTTGGCTAAATGATCTTTAGGTCATCTGCTTACAGTAATAGGAGGAAATTAAATATTAATAACAGACTATTTCCCTCTAGACTGTTCTTGTTAACAAAGGATACAAGTGAAACAAAGCAGGCAAAATTATCAGCACACCATGCTCTTGGTTTTCAGGTACCTGGAGCACTTGCAGCCTCCCTGCATCTTCCTGGAGCAGCAGACATCCCATGTCCTGGCACACCCACCTGCAGGGACACCCAGACAAGTGCAGAACACAGCAGTGTCTCAAAATCCTTCCTCTATCAAAGGGCTCCACATTGCAGCCTGACCCTTGTGGAACATTGTTTTAGACTTTACCCAAAACAACATCCAAGCCACCAGCGTTCTGACTGAAAAAAATATAGGGCCAAGGTCTTTTTAAGAGCAGAGCTCATCTCCCTTCGGGTAGTAAAGTCTTCCAACATTGTGAACCCTGCAGCAGGGCAATGGATCAGCTTTGGAAATTATCTAGAAATACTGAAGATGAAGGCCTCAGTTTTGCTAAACTCAGTCTCATCCCCTCCCACAGGAAAACAGTGGCACTCCAAGACCTAAAACCAGCACTCCAGGTACTTGTGGAAGGCCAAAGAAATGGTTCTTCCAGGACTGGTACTGCCCCTGAACAGGAAGAGGGACAACTTTTCTTATGTTTCCATCTCTGCTGCAGCTCAGGGCCAAAATGGAGCGCACAGTCACGTCAAGAACAAGCAGGCTGAATGTGGGTGCCAAGCCTTTATCAATGAGGGGATTACTTGAGACACTGCAGCTGTGACAGCAATACAACCCAGGAGCAATTGTACCCCTCAAGCCTGTCCCATATCTCTGTTCTTCCTGTTTATTACCAGCATAAAATCACAAACCAAAAAATCCCAGAAAGAAAAACCCCACTGGACAACAAAGGTCCCAGCACCGATGAGCTGGCTAACAGGAACGGCGAACCTGAAACCAATACTTCAGCTTTGCCTCCTGCCCTCTGAGTGCTAGGAGTGGATTAATTTTTATTGCTGTAGCGGAAGAGAGGACTGGAACAGAACACATTTGACCGTTATTTTTTCCTAAGTGGATGTTATAAATGTTTAAAAACGAGCAAAGGGAAAAAACAACAACAACAACAACAAAAACTCGCCGTAATTATTCCCATTCTAATGGTCACTAAAAGACAGGGAGGGCAAAACTAAGTAAGGCTGAATGACCAGCAGTTAAATAAGCCAGATCAAACAAAAGGAAGAGGGCTCCCTTGTGCCCACTAGAGCAGGCATGATGACATCCTGCCAACAGGCACAGAAGCATGATGGATTTTCGAGCAAACTATTTGCATCCAGGAGTGGTAATGCTGATCTACCTACAGTGTCATTTCCAAAAATAAAAAGATGGAGCATCTGAGTAAACTGTCATAAGACAGACATGTAAAAAAGCGTAATTAAAACTATGAATCCTGGCCAGAAAGAAGTTACTACTGCCAATATCATTCACAATGTCTCTGAGGATCCATTCTTCCTTTCCTGTGTGAGGAAAGAACTCAAAAGCAAATTTTGCCTCCGCACAGCCCTACCACAACCAGCTGTGTTCACACATAAGAAGCATTTCCTTCAAGAACAAAATAAAAGAAATGAGGAAACAGGATTTCAAGAAGAGGTGACCCACTGAGGAATACAGGCTGGGGAGGAATTTGCTCCGAAAATACTTATCCTATTGCTAATGCATCCACTCTGGTATATTTTAACACAGTGAACTTCTCTCCAGATGTGACTTCATCTCTCATTCTTATACAAAGTTTCCAGAAAGGCGGTTCAGAATTGGGTACATCTGTTGATGTTGCTGTTATTATCCAGTTCACAAGCCTGTCTGCCTTCTCTAGCTACAGGCTTACACTCCACCAGGCCCTGCTCCCTCTGTGGGCTGTGAGCAGTGTTTGCCCAAGTTCTGCCCATGGAACACCAACTCACAGCTCCAGGGCAGGACGGCCAACATGCCAGGTCAGCCAGCTCCCCATCATCTTCCCCAGCAGAAGGAACGCAGCTCCTGCCATCTCTCCCTGTGTGACTGAAATCCACTCCTCAGCTATCCTTCCCTCTCCTGATGTAGAGAGTGAACAATGATGAGCAATATCTACCTACCTCAGAGCCAAAGAAAAGCTCTTTCATCTGTGGATCATACGCTAACCCCTCCGAGCGAGGGCTGTCACTGTGGCCCCACCAGGAAGTCGCGTTACCACCCAGGTGGTTTGACTCATGCCTACCCAGAGCACGAAAAGCAGCTGGGCCTCTGCCGGGTTGCAAACGCAGCCCAGTACATCCTTCCTCCCTGCCTCGCCCCCTTCCCTTTATCACTTGGAGCTGTGACACAGCAGCAGCACTTAGCTCACGCTCTGCAGATCCTGCCCTGCCCCAGCATGCTGGGGTTCCCCAGCCGCTGCCCTCCCACTGGTGGCCACTTCCCCTACCAGGGCTTCTTGCTGCTCAGTCACCAAAGCTGTACATGTGCTCCGCATGCCCTGCAACCCTGCTGGGTTTCGGCCAGCACAAGACACCCCGTTTCTTCCTGTGCCCTGGTCCAGTGTGCTTCACCCACTCATCTCACTCCAGCTCATCAACTCACTGCCACTGAAACAGCACTCAGGCTGACAGCGCTGCGTTGTGTGCTCATCCCAAAAGCAGATAAATGTCAGACTTTCTGCCTGCTTAGTTTGTTTCCAGTAACTTTCCCTCTTCTGTTATTTTTTAAGGTGCTGATCCCACCTTGTTCATCCCAACTTGCCGTGCCCTTCATGTCTGCACCTCGTGGCCTCAAATCTATTAATCCTTCTCAGGGCTCTGCCAACCTCTGTGGATAAAGAGCTCTGATGATGTCTCAAGGCCACATGCCGCCACTGTCCCTTCCTCTTCTGTCTGCATTGATTTGCATCACTCTCCTCTCACTCTTGCAAAATGACTTGCATCTTCACCACACTGAAACAAGTGTTTCTGGAGGTACTGCATGTGACTACTATTTCAAATCCTAGACAACAGTCCATTTTATAAGAACCCTCCAGTGTTGCTGTTCAGTGATCCCTAAGTCTCGGGGTTTAGCTGGTGCTTCAAGGACTCTAACGAAGTTCTTCCTTCCTTTCCTAAGTCCGTGTGCTGTGGTAAAAGCACATCCGCTGACAGGCAACAGCTTGCTGCTCCTGCCTGCTTCCTCCTCTGCCTCCTCGGGCCAGACTCACCCAGTTCTGGTGGAGAGAAGCACACGCTGCTGGTGAAAATTACACTTCTAGTCAGCACTTTCCTTCTACATCAAGCATGAAGAACCAGCAGGCATTTGCAAATCACTTTATGAAGCATTTTACTGGATGAAGCTCTTGCTATCAGTTTGTGAGCTACAGTGCATCTCTACAGGCTGCAGAAAGACCAGCAGCAAACAGCTTGTTAAAATAGAGATGGCTCTACCACACTGGGGAAGTCGTCCCTTTCTCCTATGAAAACAGAAGATATTTTACATGATAAGAGAAGATAAAAAACTCCAGCTGTACAGGAACCTGCGATCACCATCACAACCAGCTGAGCAAGGACAAACCAAAAAGGAACTGTGGTGTGTGGCTCCAGATACAAAAGATGTGGGTAGAGCAGAAACGAATGCCAGAGAGGCTCCTGCCATAGACATCTCCAGACCTGAGGATGGTTTCTCCAAAACAGACTGTGCCCATCTCATGCTTGCTGAAATCACACAGATAAGCTGTACGAAAAGGAACATCTCCCTTCGGGACTGGTAGGAAAACCTACAAAAACCATCAATGAATCCACTTTCCATTCTTCAGCCCACAAACTCAGCTTCTTACCTTCCATATATCCTGCAAGAGCTAGTACCGTGCAGAGAACAGTCACAAACCACAGTGAGCCCCCCTGAATCCTCTGTATCTACATATATTACAGCCCTGAATGCATCATACTGGTCAAGCAGAGTATGGATAAGCACTTAAGCAAGCCCCAGGATGGTACAGAACAACAGAATAACTTCTATTAGGTGCCTGACAAAGTCAAGGGCCTCGGTTTCAACAGCTCTAAATAAAGAGTCCTTATTTCCGGGAGGGAAACTCTTTTTGGAATCAGAGTGTTTCAAGAAACCCCTGACCAGGCAGCCATTAGCACAGGATATTTTTGACCTAAAACTCAAGCCAAAAAACAACTAACTTTTGAAAAGTCAACGTGCTTCCCCCACACATGCTCCAAGAATCGCAACGGAGCTGGTGCCTGCCCAAATCGGACTGATGTTATTTTCCATCATCCCATTGAACCTGGGCACTGATCTGTGCATCGGACGTATGTGGAAACTGTAATTATTCCAATTAATTTCAATCACGTGACTCTTTTCTGAAGTTTGCATTAAACAGCCACATATATACCCGTCAGCTGTTCTTTTATCCCGGGAAATGTTTCCTATAGAAAATGCCAGCTTGTGCCCAAGTCTACAAATCTCCTACTGAGACCAAAGTTGTTATCATCGCAGAGTATATTTAACAGCCCTCTTCTCTTGACTCCTTAACCTCAGCCGATTCCTACCAGGATCTGACAATCCTATTCTGGGGAAACCTCAGCAGCCAAAATGACAGGTCAGTGTGTAGAGGACTTTCCCAGTACAAGAAGGGGGATGTAGATAATAAGTGAGCACTACAGAACGAGTGAGAATAGAAACACTTAGGCTCCCATCGTAAGAAAAAAAAAAAAGAAAGGGAGATAAGAAGTGAGAGAGGGCTTCGTAAAAACAAACCAAAATAACTCCAAAGAAGCAGAAGCGGGAGAAAAATAGAAGAGAAACTGAGATATGAATACTATATGAGGAAAGTACTTATAGCAGAGAAAATAGTGAAAACCACCACCTACAAAAGGATGCATTAAAAGAGCAAAATGAGACCAAATTACACTTCCCTCTGTGCAGCAGCACTACTCACCCAAACACGCAGGGCCTCTGCCCAGGGAGATATGCAGACATGACCCCCAGCTGGTGTTAGCTCAGGTCCAGCTGAGCTCCACCAGCCAGCAGCCCCTCTCCTGCCCTCCTTGACAAGCTGCTGAACAAGGAGCCATGACTGTCCCTGTGACAGGGAGTCAGTGAGCTTGGTATCTCATCGAGCTGGCAGATAAAAGAGCCCCAGTCTGCAAGTACTGAGAATGGCTGAGTGCCTTCCACCCTGGCTTTGAGTGCAATCACAAATGCTAATCGACAGGAGCCCGGCATGTCATTCGTCACGTCTCCAAGGCTCCAGGAAAACCCCCCTTTCCTCTCCTTGTATCAGCTAGGGACAGGAAGATTCCCTCATCCTCTGCACAAGCGAGCCTTTCCCTCCCCCTATCCCTGACTCCAACCATCTCTGCAAGAAGTTTCACTCCCTGATAACTTCTCCATTGTCTCAGATGCATTGTTTGCAAATGTTCCCTAAAAATGCCACAGAAAGTATTCCTTATTCCCGTTTCAGGTTTTTCCACATCCCTGGGTAACACCTGGCTGTTATCTTGTTACCTGTCAGATAGTGATAAACCCGCTGCACGCAACCTCTGACCCATCAACTAAGAGAAACACGATCCATCTTGTAGTTGTCATTCCTTTTCAAGTCCTGCCTTCCACTCTCTTATTTACAGTTGTAGCAAATTACTTAGCTTCTTCGGGCTTGAAGAGTGTTATTTTATATATGCAAAACATTACAGAGCCCCAAAACAACTTTCCACCCTGACCTTCTGGGTGGAAGATTTACTGCTGCTTTGTAAGCAAGGAGGTTCCAGTACTCCTGCACTCTTCTGCAGTGCCATCTGCATATACCTTCCACAAGATTCATTGTATTTGACAGTACCTGGTGATTACTTTTTTTTTAACGTTCTAAAATAATCAACCAGTAGATTTAATGAGGAGAAGCATTCTTTCTCCAGAGCAAGTCAAACTGAACCGATGGGGTCTGAGTTGCTTAAATGTACACAGATAGTGAGGTCTGATGAGCTCCCAACTCCCACCAGAGCCCTGCTGGCAGCTCAGGAAGGCACACATCTCCCTTAGGAGCTCTCCCTTTCTGTGCCAGCCCTGCTGATGTCTGTTCAAAGCGCTGAGGGCGTCCTGAGCAAGAAGGAAGAAAGCTGGTGCTCAAACACACAGCATTGTCAGCACTCCTGCCTATCACCAGCGGTCCCCCTCGGTTTTACAGAAGCCATCCTGATGCGTTTGCCTTTCCCTGAACTTTCCGAAGCACTCTTTCGGGGGCTCGTCAGCTCTTGATGAGTTTACCCAACAACTTCGACCTAACTTTTCAATTGTATCACCATCCAGAGAGGTAGCACAGCCCAGCCCAGCCCTCCCACCTACTGCTGACCCCCAACCACACAGACACAAGGTAGCCAGGCTTCCTATGATCTACTCCTTACAGAGTTCACGTCGAGGAGGGAAAGAGATCATCACACCCTTACTAACTCCCGCTTATCAACTACTTGCATTTGAAATTCTCTTAGCTCATCCTCTGCAAGTTGCCCACTGAGGTGAGGAACGAGTTATAGCAAAGTTTAAGCTGGACACTGGGTGTTTCCTTCATGCCTGGGAAGTGTGGACTCTTCGCTGCAGGCCCTTTAGGAGCAGGATGGAGACATAGCTGCTGGGAAAGGCGCACAGCTGATCCTGCCTTCGGGCAGTGGCATGGATTAGATGACCTCAAAGTACCTCCTGAGGATATTTTCCATAATTGAGAGTTGTATATGCCATCTGGCCATCCTGATCTAGAGAGGTTTACTTCAGAAAAAAATGTGAAATACAACCAATAATTATTCCTGACTCGGATGCAGCCTTTGTGAGGGGAGAGGCATCTTCTGATTCTGCTGAGGAAACTGAAGCCTTCAGAGGTTAAACCACGTTCTGTGCCCCACCGAGTCACACTGCTGCCAGTTCTTTTACCCCTAATGGACTGAATCACAACATTCAGCTGCATGAGCAGCTCATTCAGTAGGTGACTTTCTCCTCGCTTTTAAAATGAGCAGAGACAAGATGCTGGTACCACTGCGTTCAGGTCACTTGGCCAGGGCTGTTCAGATGCTCTTTGCAGAAGTAGAACCTGAAGGTGAACCACAGTGTAACCAAGACTAAACAAGAGGGGAAAAGGAAAGGGAAAGCTCTCCACTGATTGCGATTGTGAGAGCTCTCCCCGATTCCTTGAACCACAGCTCAAGATCTCTTGAGTTTTGCTTAGCGTCCAACAAAAAAAAAAACGCTTCACTCGCCCATCGCTATTTTCAGATGGAAAGCCTACGTTTAAGAAGGACCTGGGGAACTACTGACCATCCGCACGGGGGTGAAGAGAATGAACACGAGCAGCTGAAACCCGCTCAGGCTGAAGGCTGAACTCAGCAGGACAGTGAGAGCAGAGGTGCCACGGGCAGCCCTGGGCTGGAAAGCACCACGCGCTCACAGCTGCACAGAACAGCGAGATGGAGCGAAGCCGCAGCGCGCGCTGCCCCATCTCACGTGCGAAAACGTGGGTGGAAAAGTCAAACCAAAGCGAGGAGCTGAAGCATAGTGAAAATAAGCACTCTGGTGGAAATAAATGCGAAGCCTTAAGCATCCTGCGCTGATGAGATCATAAAGCCTTCAATCAGACGGGCAGAAGGGAAGTGGGAAGGTGGGGGCTCCCCTCCGTGCTCAAGGCTGAAGGAGGTGCACTGGGCCAGCTCAGACCCTTTGGAGAAACAGCTGAAGGGACCAGCAAAGGGCTGCAGCGGTCCCCAGACCTGCGGGACTGAGCTCTTCCCAGTAGTCCTTAAGAGGGCTTAAACCACACGGCTCAACATAAAATCCATTATTGGAGATTAAACAAAAAAGATGAATAGCTTTCAAAAGTTGATTCCGTTCAAAAGCGGCAGTGCCAGCAGCCCTTATGGGAACGTCCTATTAAAATCAGCAAAAAATAGAAATGCAAACACGGGAGAGCTGGGAGGAGGCTTTTCAGCTCGGATCTTCGGTGCCTTCTGAACCCACTGACAGAAGGACAGAAGCTGAAAACATTACGCCTGGGCTGACGGCCGCTGATCCGGCGCAGGATCACGCTGACTCCATTTTTTACGTCTAAAAATACGTATGGAAAGCCAGGCAGGTTACACGTGTGTAAACTGCAGCACTAAGGAGCCCTGCTCGCCCGTTCGTCTGCACCCAGCATCGCTCCTTTTGACTTCACAAACACACGTACACATTTGCAGTTCGTACCCACGTGTTTTCTCCACGCATTCCAAGGTTCATAGCCTTCCCGGATAATACAGAATGAATCCATCTGCTACGTTAGGCAGGATTTCACTGTCATGCCCTCTGTGGTATGACTGACTTCTTCGTTTCATGAAGACTCTATTTTTTTTTGGTAGAGATCCTGTGTCTTTCATAGACAGGTGTTTCTCCTGCACCCCTAACCCGGTGCGGACACTCCCCACGTGCCCGCTGTCGCTATCTCATCTCCGTGTTGCTCCGGGTGTACGGCACGCCGGGGGTCCCTGCGGCAGGAGCCGGCCGTGCTTTCCCTCCCGCAGGAGAACGGATTTATCAATTACTACAGCTCTTGAGTTACACAGGCCCGAGACTTACCAACCCGATAAGAAACCTGAAAACAAACACATCCACGGATAGACTTATCTAAGAGCTGACCATCTCCTTAGGAAAATAATTTTAAGCAGTTAAGGCGATTCTATTAACCACTATTTACTAAATGAGTCACGGCACCCGAGTTAACCCTTCCCGTCTCCTCCACGGCCCCTCTACCCAAAACAGTTCAGAAGTCGACTAGCTCTAAGCCACCTCCGTGCTCAGAGCCCGTCCCAGGACGCAGAAGCGCGTTAAAGCGGCTCAAGGACGCGAGGCGCAGAGCTCTCCCACGCGAGACCCCGCGCACGGCACGCACCTGCTGCTGCCCGCGCTGCTCCGCGGGGCCGTTCAGGGCACGGGGCCGCCCCGCGCATCGCTCCGCTGCTCACCGGACGGGACGGAGGCTGCGAGCGGGCTCTGCGCCGTCTGTGCCAAGCTCCTGGCCGATGGCAAAGCGCGTGGAAATCTCCTTTGTTGAACAGCCCGGAGAAGTTGACGGGATGCGGGGTGCACCCGGGGAATCACTATTTTATGATTAATTGCTTTCTAGCACAAATAGCAGCCGGGCGCTGGGGGCAAAGTCCGGCACCTGACGGTTGAGGGAGAAGATCCGCGGGGCACAGCCCCGGGCGAGGGGGTGTGTCGGGCGCTACTGACAGCCGGGAGAGGGCCGGGGTTCCGCAGCGGGACCGGGGGCGAGCGGCCCCTCCGCAGCGAGGGGCAGGCAGGGGGGCCGCGGCCAGCTCCGCCAGGGGAGTTCAGCCGCCCGAAGCGCTCCCGTCCCGGCTCCCACCCGTCCCCCGCCGCATCACCCACCTGCCCCGGGGCGCCGTACCGCGCCGCTCGGGCCGCGCCCGGAGCCGTGCGCCGCTGCCGGGCGCTGCCCCGCTCCCGCCGCAGGACGCGGGCGGCCCGGGGCCGGTGGCTCCCCCTGCAGGGCGGCGCGGGCGGCGGCGGAGGGGCGGCGCGGAGCCCCCACCCCGGACAGCGGAGCCGGGCCGGGTTTACCTGGCGGCCGAAGCGCTGCGGGAGGGCGGCGGGGGCTCCGGGGCGGCGAGGGCGGTATCGGCGCTCCCTGCAGGACGTCCAGCTGCCGGCGAGAGGGACCTGCGAGTGACGGAAGCGGGTTTTTAGTGAGTCTTAGCGAGCGCGGAAAGGAGGGCTTTTCCCACGCGTTGTTTGAAGTGTCTCTCTTTCCAGGCTGACAATGCCACCCACCGAGCTGCAGCCCACAGCCGTACCGAGTGGCACAGCACCGAGCTCCGAAAAGATGACACAAGCGGAGAAACCAGCGGCTCCTTCTCCTCTGCTCGGCTGTCATTGCCACCAGCAGCACAGAAAGGAAAACTCGTCCTCGACCACTCTGGAAGAGCACAAAAATTCCCAGCTCAGCCATTAAACGTCTGCCAGAAGTGCCACAGCCTCTTCTGAGTTGGAAGGGTGCCTTAAAGGCATCTGGTCCAACTCCCCTGCAATGATCAGGGACACCTACAGCTCCATCAGGTGCTCGGAGCCCCTGGGTGTCACTGGGATTGGGTACTGCTTCCACAGTGGCTTTGTTTCTGCCCTGCACAACAAGCAGTGCTTTCCTGCTCCCCGATGATGCTCCACAGTCTGTGCTGGGTCTGCTCCGCTCCCTCCCAGGGTAACGCTTCCTACAGTTCTCTTAATTCTGTGTGCTCATTGCTTACTTCTGCACACATACAAGTTCGCAATTAGCAACTGCTGTTTTACAACCAATTAAGCAGTTGGAGAAGATATCTTCCATTCCTACAGTGAGATTTGAATAGATGCTGCCTTCTTTTTGACTTATATTACTGCTATCGATTCTGTCAAGTTGCAGAACTGCACCATTCTTCAGATCATATTTTTCCTTTTGTATATCAGTGTGTATTATCCTTACCTGTACATTTTCTACTTATGCACTCCCTTAACAGTGGTCAACAATAGCTGTGAAGGAGGTTTAAAGAATAATCATCTTTTATACTGAAGATTATAGTTCATATTAATAGCCTATTGAGTGAGGGTTAGTACAGCAGAGCCATAATTATCTTTCCATTCTTTGTGGTTGTTGAGAAAACCAGCACTGCTGTAACTGTTAAGGCTGGACAGTTGGAGGAGGGACTGCGTGAAGAGGAAGGCTCTTGGAAACAAAAGAGTTTCCAGCAGCCGTGGTGAAGGTGCTGCCTCTTGTCTGGAGAGCACGATGCCGAGAGCTGAAAGTAGTCCAGGATGGGAAGGAAAAAAAGGAAACTTTCAGATTCTCCTGATTACAGCCAATAAGGCTTTTGCAGCCCTGAAAAGCAGAGTTGCAGAAGCACACAGGACACCATCTCCTGAGAGAACAATTAGAAGCCCTGAATTTTGGGCAGTTCAAAAGCAGTGACATTTGCACTCCTTAGACTTAGATAAAGCAGTAAATCCTTGGAAGACAGTGCAAAATAAACCCTGAAAAGCTTCTCTCAAGATGAAAGTAAAGTAAATAAGAACTTTACACTTAAATGACCTATTGTGATACTCACCATACTCTCTGCTGATCCTGCACTAGGGACAGCCTGCTTGGGAACATCAGCGAGGCCACTGCAAACACAAAACAGATCAATATAACGACTATGGCCAAAACCAACCCATCACCCTTGTACAGAAATCAAATCCATCTACTGCAGTTGATATACGAGAAACTGTCTTGCAGAAAACAAGCATCAGTTTGTCTTGGGCAAAGCCTGGGAGAACTGATATCTGTATTTTATTTAAATAGAAAATATCCCTATGTCTAATAAATGCCTTTTCTTGATTTAAGGATAAAGGGAAGTACTGCACTTTCTGCATCACATATTTTTCAGTTACTACAGACTGTCCCCGAACTACTAGTTCTGCTCATTAAATTACATGCTATGACTGAGCTATTTGCTCTTGCTGTACATGGCACAGCTTCTGATGGGCCAGTACCTGAATCCCTGCAGACCAATGTGAGCACTGACCAGACCAAGGTTAATGGGCAAGTGACAACTGCAGTCATACATCAGGGCTGCACTGGAGCTAAGATGCTGACACTTCATGTGTTACTTCTATGGCATCAAAGCTGTAGGTGTGTCCACTCATCAGGAATGAAAACTAATTTCCAGTCTTTCATATCCACATTGAGATTACTCTTCACCAGCTCTGGAGCTCAGCGTGAACCTTCTTATCAAAGTGATTCAACCATACTGCATTTAAGATAGGCATATTTTGCAAAGACGTTTCAGGCTGAGTACTGCAACAGTAAACATATGTAATGTTGGTGTAGGGGACATTTAAAATAACGTGTTCTGACTTGCACATAATCCTGCACCCACAATTATTGCCCACATCTCCTCAAGAACAGTGAAAAGCCCTTGTGTTAACCTAAGAGACCAGGGAGACAGGGTTACTTGAGGTCTTTTGGAAGCACTAGCACATCCTTAAACATTAAAGATACTTTATATATTTACATATACACATAAACATATATGTAATTGTTTTTCTTGCCTTGTTCTGTATGAAATATTTGTTAGTAATATTAAAATAATAATTAAAAAAAATAATTTTCTGAGGAAGGAGTTCTTTAACGAAGTTTCATGTTCTGTAAAGGCCCATCTTAACTACTGGAATTCTCCTCTGTGTCAGTGCCTTGTCACAAATGGTCTAATTCCAGAACAGAAAGAGTTCAGCTTTTACACAGAGCTTGAGTAAAACAAGCCAGAGAAGGTAAGATTTGTGCTCACAAGGAACCCTGTTCTGCCACTTACACTTACATCAGGAAGCAGTGAAGGATTTCCAGTGGTTTCATGTCAGGAACTGGTCGAGTCTCCCAAAAAGGCTCTCCCCAGACAGACTGGCTTCATTTCTTCAGATGCTATTCAGCATGACAGAAGACAAGATGGGAGTTCAATCTAAATTTAAGCATTCTCTGTAGACTATTAATAGAGGAAAAACTGGTAGCATGAATCATCACGTGGGAGCTGCAGAGTGACAGCTATTTGTTTTCTATAATAATAATATATAGAAGTTACTTTTGTACAATAAAGAAACTGTTGGTCTTGCAAGGCTCAGCGGGAAGAAGTCAGCTGATTCCTCCTCACTGACACTATTCTCATTTTATTCTGAGGAGCAACGAGAGGGCAACCTTTATTTAACTTGACAAATCCACACTGTGTGTATCCAAGCTTCTGTTAGAAAATCTAGCTACCAACCCCGCTCCACACCACTCCCTGCTAGGGCTTAGAGCAGCAGCGACCTGCTAGAGGTGTGGTGCAGAATGAGAGAACTTTGTAGGTTCATAACACTGTTTCAGCACTTGTACAGTGTTTAATCCCCTGGCCAGGAGTAAAATTGCAGCATGTCCTCCCCTTACTGCTGGAATGCTAGTCCACCTGTATCACTGTTGAACCACCACTTTCAGGAATCATTTTTCAGAAGGACTGAACACGTAACAGCTCCTGAACTGCAAAACCACAGATGCTCAGCACCCCCTATGCTCAAACCCTCCCCTGCTGTGATGCTGTTTTTAAAAAGATAAAACTGGTTATGTGCACTGCGGGCATCACCCCACGGTGACTCCGTCGCAGTCACTGGGATCTGCCTCTCCCAGAGACACACAGTGTTAATACACTGGCAGTTCAGTGCTCTGTGGGTTATTTATTTTTTGAAAAATATGATATTGTCAACAGCTCAGTGAGTTTGTCTCCAGACTGTTATGTCTCCTTCTCAAGTTTCCTTCATTTTTAAGAGCTTAACTTTGAGGCCTCTGGCGTGAAGAGCCTGAAATGGTTTAAGAAAAGGAAGCATAAACAAGGGATCAAGCTACACACTGCACTGGAAAGAAGCATATCTCCTCACACTATATAATCAATGCAAAAGTCTACCTGTAAAAATACTGTGATAAGGCAACTCTATTGTGTTCAATCCCATTTTCATAATGAGGGTTTTCCAAAAAACCAAATATACTAAAGAGCAAAGAACACCAAGGAGAAGTTGGCATTTGTTTAAACAGGATGTTCCATACACAAAAATTCAGTTCCATAACCAGTGTTCAATTAAACCATGGTGGTAGAGAAGGCCATGGCAGATAAGACTAGAAAAAACCTTAATTTGGACTAGGATTGATGGTGTGTTGCTTATCTACTTCGTTTTTTTTAAATCATAGATGGATTTTTTTTTCCTAAACAAAGTCTTACGCAGAAGAAGTTTTGAAACAACATTTCTAAGAAAAACGAGCCTAATAAAAGCCATGTAATTAGACATAAATGCTCATCTAGCCCTGAGCTAACCAGGAGAGGGTTATTAGCTAACTTCTCCATCCACACGTTGGGTTGTTAACTCATATGGAAGGCACTGGGGCTTTCCAACACACTGTTATTAACTTTCGAGCAATCTCTAAGAATTCTACACCGTGCTCAACCACTAGAGCTGAGAATGAAAAAGAAAACATACCAGTTTAATATGCCAAACACAAATGATAGTGATGAAAAAAAAATAAAAATAGGGAGAACACAAAGTGAGGGAGCTAGGAGGGGGTGAATGGTGGAAAAGGCACCACGGAGAAGCACAGGGAAGGCAGGTTTTTGCTGTTTTCTTTTTTAGTCTTAGGAATAGCTGCTGGTCATTAGTAACTTCCCATCTGTAGAGGGAAGTAAATTTTTTGGTGTGGTTTCAGAAAGAATTGCGTGGGGGAAGAACTTCTATCTTCATGATCCCTCTTGTCTGTGCTCTGTGGAACCACCCAGAGGAGAGGGGAGAGTCCAAGGAAGTTCTTTGTAGAGCATGTGATATAACCCATGTCTCTTCCCTCGGTCAAAGCCACTGTGAAACTCTCTTTTGATAAGAACTTAAGTTGTAAATTCTGTAACAATAACCAATTTCCTACACAAAAATCAAATGCAGAACAACCATGACTGCAGCCTAAGCTTTTGCAATTTAATACAATGGAATATTATAGTGATGTTCCTTCTGAGCTTTTTAGTTTACTACTCCAGAATGCTGCAGTTCATTACAGTATAACCTTCCAAATTAACTGATTTAACTGATGTCATTACATAAAACGTAATTGTATTAAAAACATGAAACTAGCACTGCCTTCTGACAGCTTGTAAGACATTCTGTGAAGAAACTTCAGTTAGGAACTGTGGGTAAATGTTGCAAATCCCACACTGTGCACCCCACTGTTCTAACATACCTCAGGCCTGACCTGCATGCTGCTTGCTGCTTCTGTCCTGACCTTCACAATGCCAAGTGCAGATGTACAAGCCACTTCTACAATCCTGGCATGCACGTGCTACAGAGAAGAAAAACATCCACTTTCTGACATGAGGCTTTACTACACACATTAAAATATTTACTCTTCAAAGTACGGGTACTGAAGGTCTGTGCTTAAAAACAGGACATTGATAACATTTGAGAACTAAGAATTTTCTTGAAATCAGACACTTTCTTGCAGAATAACATTACTGAGTCAAAGGCATTTCTGAACAGAGACCACCAACAAATCTCAAAAACCTGTAAGAAATGAGCTGAATTAAAACACCTACGGTAACAAGTGCATTTAAGGACCAAGTTTGAAAGAAAGAGGAACCCAACTCGAAACTCTGGATCCAATTGAGACTAAAGCTAACTGTTTCCACACCGCGTCAGAGAAAACTGCATCTAAAGACAGTTACCCTCCAGGATGAGTGAGAACAAATCAAATTTAAGGTGTTCTAGTCTTTTTACCTCGAAATTTTACTTTCAGGCATCTGTTTTAAATACACTGAACTGCCACAGAGATGAAGTTCCCCAACCTCTCTCCAGCCCCAATTCCTCATGAAATAGAAAGCACACTGTCTTCCTTAGTTTGGATAAGTAATATTTCAGTAATTTTAATTTGTATTATGTATTCTGTGTTACAAGAGTTGCCTTAATCGAAAGTATTAGCTAGAATTCCCTTCTGTTACTCACGTTCAAGACCAGGACAATCCATCCTAAAGAGATGCCTTACATACATACCTCATATCTAGAACATTCCATACATTATCATCTAAAATCCTCTGGGGGATAGATACCAAATAACGCTGTATACCAAAACAGAGATGACTTCCAGACAATTGTGAGGTTATGGGGATGCAAACCACTGCCTGTACTTCTTATCCACGTCACATAAGCCTCCACAAACTGCTTCCCGTAACAGTTACTCCTGAAAAATCATGGTATCAGAAATGGTGTTAAAACATCCCCCTTTGTAGCAGCTTCAGTCAAGAAAACGAACACACATTTTGCTATTTGCAATCTTTATTTCATGAATAATTAAGAAGAAAACATGGCAACATTGGCAAATTGAAGGCATACATACTAAATATTCATACAGAATACATCATGAAGAAACTAAATGCCCAGATCTTTAGTGGTCCTTCCAAACCAAAAGCATATTGGTCCTCCAAAAGGTTTAGCTTAAAATATGCTTGCTGACCTTTCAAGTTCCAATAACAGCTTGTGCCTTTCAAACCAGAAACAGGGTGAAATATGATTTGAACACACTTTAATTTTCCTCAGAACTATATTTCTAAGATCTAATCAGAAACAAACAATATATTTTTTTTCTTCCTTACCTTTTAAATGTGTCAGCTGTTACACCATCATAAGTATTCTAGACTCCAGCACTTCTTGAAAGATATTCAGTTTTATTAAGAACCTGCATAGGTACATACATATACACAAATGTATCTGCATGTGTGTATATATATGTACATAATATACATTCATGTAAAACCTCTATGTATATCTAGAACGTCGATGTATGCGAATGTGTAATAAACTATTTGAAAGGGTTCTGAAAAAGAAGAAAGTGCTTCTGGCCTAGGAGAATTATTAAACCCATGAACATGTTTGGTCAGTCTAACATTTGCATTTCAAATAAGTACAAAACCAATACAAATCAGAAAAGCTGGGTGGATGAGAAGAGCTTATAAGAATCATAGTGTTTTATATCATCTTTAAAAGGCCATGAAAAAGAGCTTTCAATTAGTTATTTAGGAGAGGTAAGTACTGGCTACAGCGTCATTTCAAACAAGGTCAGTCCTTATCCGATGTAGTGCTGAGGTTAGACTGAGACATCAATAAAATTCTGCTCTTTCACCAAGTTCAAAATTCACCGCACTGTTCCATCAATTCTGCCTCACCTGAACTCAAAGTACCCCCACACCCGAGAGCTAGAGGGTATTAATGCCCTTCTGACTTTGATCTGGAGAGCTGTCTAACGTCAAATGGGATCACTACTTTAATTCATAGACATTGAACAACTCTTGATCATCACTGACCTAAAGTGAACAGACAGTCTGGAAACTAACTACTCCCTGTTTTGTTTCATAGTGTTCTACTTTCTTTCCATTAGATAACATACAGAAAAGACATTTCTGTTAAAAAAAACCCTTCCGATAAGTATAAAAGTGCTACTTAAAAATAGTAAAATTGACCCTACTATACAAGTACAAACTAAAGTTTCTAACTGAAATGTTGTAAGTTACAAGGATTAATTACTTGAGTATGTTACGCGTACTTGTGCTCTCCCTACTGAGCAGATTCCCCAAGTAATCATCCCAGCTGCACATATGCAATAATTGGAAACCAGTAAAAGCCTCCAGAGAAATTTCAACAACGGAACACAACGGAAGAGCTTCTTTCTCTCCATTCACTGAAAAAGTTCAGAAAAATAAAAATCAACCATTCAATTATTGCAAATGCAGTCTACTGTCAAAACAGGTCAGTTCATGAACTGTGGAGCCAGGACTGCCAATGGCTCCTCTGCAGCAGGAAATGTCCACTGGGCTTTTTAACTACCATATAAATACACCGCTCACATGCTGAAATAATACACGTACTTACTAGAATGAAAATGCACGTAATACACTGCAATGCTGGGGCAGAGTAAGTTTTAAACCTAACGTTCCCCAAACAGCTTGTTTGTATTCTAGAACTCTATGCAAAATACAAAAGCCTTAGAAAAGTGCAACAAAACTAACTTCACGACGTTTTTCTTTTAGTTTACATAAATACAATCTCATAAAAATATTATTAAACAGAAGCATACTTCTCGGTGGAGAATGAATGTGCCACATTTCAGCTTTGAGTAAGTGATTTTGGCTAAACTGAAACTCCCTGAAAATAGGGAATTAAACCGAAACAAGCTTAGTCACATCAGGCTGCCATAACTCTGCAAGAAGTTTCCCCTCTCATTCTACATCCACAGGTCCTGCTGGAATTAGTAGGAACTCTGTAGCTGATACACAGTGGCCACAGGCTAAGGAATATTCCAAGCAAAAGATAAATATCAGTGGGAATGAAATCATCTGGCATTCACGGGTATTACTGAAGCTTCGGTGTGAGGAAACAAATCTGTTATCACAGAATGAACTCATGTATGGAGGCCAGAGACTTCCCAAACAGAGTTCAAGGGAATGGTAGACCAAAAACTGGCAAGCATAAATACATAAGGAAGAACAGAAATTCTTAGCAACACTAACAAAAATCAGAAGTGTACAGAACTTGATGGTTAGTTATTTAGTATTAATTATGAAAAACGTACTTGCTGTATATTCCAGATACTTAACATAACGACTTTGACAATTACCAAGAGCATACAGGAAAACCTTGGGCAAACAAAGGCTCAGCAAGACAGCAAGTCACTCAAAGCCCACCCAGCCACACTTCTTTGAGGAGAGAAAACTCTCAGAGATACCCTTCTAAACAGAGACAGTTCAACGCATTAAAGGATGTCTATGAACACAGAACATATCTAAGGAGCTGATAATTTTGGAGCAAGAAGATCTGACAGGCACATTAGGGTAAAGGAGATGATGTGGTTGAAAAGGAAGACAAAGAAGAGTTAAGCAGTTCTAAGGTATTTTTCCAACTGACACACACTAACCTGGGAAAGCACAATGGCACGTCTAGAACTTGTGAATGACTACTCTGTTTTAATAGCATGTCCCACCAAATCATGGATTAGATGAGCTAATATAAATGAACACACGTACACTAATGCTAACTTTAAAAAGGGACTGCAGAAACATAGCTTGGCAAAATGTAAAACTAACAGAGAAAAATATTCACCGAGCCAAGGGAAGGACCACAAAAAGCTATATAGCTACATCAGCTATCAACCAACGGTAGCTACTGTTATAAAATCCTATTCCTTAGGCCACTTCAGCAGTATTTCTCACAACAGGCAAAAAATGGTGTCAAGATGTCCAACTGGCTTCCTTCCCAGAAGGATTCTGCCCTCTGATTGCTCCTGCTCAAGGCAGCCTGCAGCTCGGCTGTTCCTGTGGTGGTTGTAATAGGTAAATAAGAGGGAAAGTCACCACGAGTCACACAAACAACAGTTTTAAAGGCTCAACTTTAGCCCGTGCGTAACTTCTTGCCAGCCATCCAGAAGAGGCAGCTTTTGAAAGACTGACACACATCAGCAATTCCAAGGAGGTCACAAGCAGAATGAAGTAAGAAGCAGCTCTCTGCATCTCCAACTTCCTTAATAAACTTGCTTAAAACTTGGCTAAAAGAAAATTTGTACCTTGGACAAAGCCAAACAGAAACTGATAGAACTGAGTGAAAGTAATTTTTTTGGTCACAGAAAAGCTGCAGCAGAACTCAACGGTCAGATTTCAACTTTCTGAAGCGTTCAGTGAGGGAAATAAAACAACAGAGAACTTAACACTGAGATCATTAACAGAAGAGAGACACCAAGGAGATTTTTTTGTCACAGCTACAAATTTAAGGCAGCTTATCAGCAGTTTCAACCGCTGTATTGTGCGCACTGTCAGAGCAAATGCACTTCTCCTTATGCGGGTAAAAGCAGAGGCTGACCACAGCCAGCAGCATTTATAGCAGGTTACATCCATACTGCAAAGCTCAGTTCACTTCCCTCTCACAAACAAAAAGCATGAGGATGGGCTTGCCCAAAACACAAGACCAGTGGAAATATTTACAAAATTAGATGAATTACGAGAAATAGTATTTGAGGAACACATTTTACACAAGAGAAAATCAAATTCTTTTAAAGCATGGTACACTGTAATAAATGCTACGTTGTGGATAGCATATCCACCAACACAGTTTTAAAAGGGAACCTTTTGTGCACAGCTTTTCAGGGGATGAGAGGTGAGGTCACTGAGATCCATTCACAACACCAAAGCTACAGAATTAGTGTTTCCATATGAACATACAAGACAACGAAATGAAACCAAATCAAACCAAACCAACTAAAACCAAGACAAGCACAATTCATTCTGAAGTCACCTCAGTTCTGTCATCGTTAAATACTCCGTATCAGAATTATTCTGACAGAATTCTCCTTCATGACCAGATCTTTTCTTCCCATCCTTTCTTTCTGGTAAAGAAAACCCCACAGTTCAGTGCTTACGATCTTCCACTGTGATGACAACTAGCCAACCCCAGACGATCCATTAGGTCACAGAGATGTATCTACATCAGATGTTTGACAGATCCCTTTTGCCCACAGCTGGCAATGACTAACCCTGACATACTACAGGCATTTGCAAGGCACATATTAATTTGTAGTAATAGAAATGGATTAAATATTTATCTTTTTTTTTTTAAGCACATTCGGTAATATTTTCTGAACTGATAAAAAAGAAAAAAGAGGAAATTGAATCAGCAGAAACCTTGCTTCTTATGTAAGAAATAACAGGCAGTTTCAGGATTAAGTGCGAACAGGAACCAAGTAGGACAGTATCATCCATGTCCAGAAGGGCTACAGCTATTCTTCCACTTGAAAAACTGAATGCTGTTTGAACCTTTGCAGAAAACATGTGGCAGAGTGCAGCAGGGTATTATGTTTGTTTTGTATCTATCACTGTTTCATTGCTTTCCTTCATTGCTTTCACTTGGACAGCTGTATGGCATCTTATTTGTAAAGGCTCAGATGTATGATTATAAAAAAATCTTTTTATGGAGCCCAATATTCCTTTCTAGATAGAGTTTTATCAGACAGACCACACCATGAAGTTTACAGAGCACTGAAGTTCAAAATAAGATCCTTTCTGGAATGGCTTGTAATTCCTCGCTGAAGACCAGCAGCTCATCTTTTTAAAAGAAGGTATCTGAACAATATGATTTCCTCTTCTACAGATTGCATTACCATCATGTTATTTAGTTAAGGAGCTCCAGGTAAAGGAGGTGGGCCATTAGACAGACAAAAATAAGTGTAAAACCAAACAGCTTACCAGTGAATTTAGACCAAGGGACACTGTCCTTTTCATTAGAAAAATACTTTCTTAATATATAAGGCAACAGATAAGACAATTGCAGATAAGGATGTCTATTCAAAGGAAGAGGACAGATTTACATGCACGAATGTGCATAAGTTGGAATTAAGAGATGGAACATGAGCCAGCAGTAATGTGCACTTCTAATAGGACTACTCCTACTGAGACTTATTTGAAGAAACAAAGTAAATAAAAATACTGCAAGGAATATACCAGGAGTGGAAATTGTATTTCAGACTTTTATTGTAATGAATTTTTTTTCACTTGAAGCCTCTCTTGCAACAACTGCCTTTAGATTATGTTGGCTCTTCAAATGCACCAACTGATAATCTGAGGATATCTAGCTACTTTTAGGGTTATGCCGTCTAAAGAATTTAAGAATGCATGAAGCACTGCTGCTCTGAAAACTTCTCCAAGGACCCTCAGCTTGGGTTAAGAAGTTATATTCTGCAACATTTCATCAATTCTCACAGGCACATTTATAATCTGTTTTATTACAAACGTGTCAGCATAAGCATTTTAAGAACTAATTTTCTATAATGCGAGCTGCTAGAGACATACTGAATTATTACTCTTCACATGGGCTATGTTCTTCAGATGACAGATGTTTAGATTTGGCAATAAATCTGAGTTAAATCTGTGCTTTTGTACCATGATAAAGTTTCACAGATGCCAAGTGGAGTTGCATTCACTGGGTTAACATCCACGACATTCAAACTGTCCTTAACAGTCATAAGAGCACCATAGGAAAAAAAGAAGATTAGTTTTCTTTATAACAGGGTTACTGTGTTGAAAGAGCATGTGCTTATTAACAGTTGTTAAAGAACTCACTTGTAAAGTAGGCTTCTGCTTAATATTAATGAGAGATGCTAACTGTGGCTTAACTACTGGAAAATATTCTGAAAAATAAAGAGGCAGAAGCAATGGCAGAGTGAAGTCTTCCCTTGATTTGACAAACCAGATTGCAACAAACACTTTTTAACAGCTTATAACAAACGGATGGATTAAATCATTCTGAGCCATTAACATTCTGCACAAAGCCCTGAAGTGCCAGGATGTATCAATTCAATGATAGCTAAGGCACTTACTTGAACTCTTTTGCCCAAGAGCTGTTACATGAATTCAGGTACATTTTAGGAAAGCAAACCAAAGTTTCTCAGTTAATTCCTTGTGAGAACAAGTCTCTTTCATGCAATATTTGAGACTGCTGGGTATACACACGTTATATTAGCTCCTCCGTAGTTCTTGTCAGAGAACATCTCACCTTCTGTCAGTCAGATGAGGATGTGCAACATCAAACAGAGACACAAGAAACAGCAAAGCTGGATTTTTAGACACATATCCTCGTTATTACATGTTATTGAAAGTATCTTCTCTGTAGAGGAAATGCTGTCCCAGTTCCAAAATGCTACCACAGACATCCACGATGTTTCCTTGTATTGCTGTAGAGTAGAGCCTGGGGTAGCTGTGCATGCTATACAGGCATAGGAAGAAAAGGGGAAGAACAAGCCATACAAGGGTTGATTATTGATTCGTTTCTGTTATAATGGAAGCACAGAGAGATCGTGACTGATTCCTTTCAGTACAGCATACCCTGAAAACCAGGAGCTGTATGTGCTAGTCTTTACAATCCATAAGATAAAGTTGGAAGCCACAACACTGTGACAGAGGTAGGCTTATGATGAAAACTTCAGAATGTAGAGTTCTTCCGTGCCAAATTTTTCGAGGTATCAAGACCACTTTTCCACTCAAGCTGATGTGATGGAAAAAAAGCTTGTTTTCCTAGAATATTGTGCACATTTTAAAGGAGTGAATAGCTATAAAGACAGTAACTAAATTACCATCAGGAACTCTACTGTACTGGGTTGCCATAGGCTATAGGTGGAATATTCAGACTGTGGTATCAGGACACTACAGAATGTTCAGTAATACGATGCCATGTTATCCTTTCCTTTCTCAAAGCATGAGCTGTACATTCAGTCTCCTATATGCTAGAGGATCCATTCATCTCACTCTCTTCAGTAAGTAAGCTTCAGGAAGTCTGGCTGGAAAGGCGGTAGATAAGCAGTCCAGGCTCTTTAGGCTACATAATTAATCTGAACAGCTTAATAACTTGGGTTATTCCAAGCAGTGGCAACAAGTTTTTGCTTTTTAACGGTTGTTTTCAGGCTTACTAGCTGAAGCAATCTGAAGCAATCCAGGACAGTATCACTGAAGTTTGAAGGGATTCAAATGTTGCTAGCTTTCAGTGAAATGGGGATTAGCATTTCAGCAAGATTTCCATCTGGTAGCTGATGTCGGTTCTACTTCATGAATCTGTTGAATTATTAGGGTTTCAGGTTTCAAAGTATTTGTAAATTGCTGTAACATACAGCATGACATTCTGCCAGTCTGGACGTTCAGTTCGCACCATTTCATTGATGTCCTGTCACAGAAAACAGATTGGTCAAAATGAAGAACCATAACCTCGTGAGGAACATGGCAGCATTTTTACAAAGTCACAGTAATGGTAAGCCTGTAAAGTTTCCATAATTCAAAGAACTGATGAAGAAAGCTTTGTTTTCCTCCTGCTTTACACCTGTCTCACAAGTCAATGCAGTCTGCTCAGGAACTAAGACAAAGAGTCAAAGAATCAAGACCCAGACACTGACTGAACCTGAAGTTCAAAATTCTTATCATGACAGGAGCCAATAAATGATAATCCCATTTCACAGGACACTACTGAACTTGAGACTGCTTTAATATGTACTTTTGAGTGAAGAGGCAAGAAAGAGGGATGTTTGCTTTGCCACCAGTTTGGGTGTATGCAGGTGACAAAGCATCAGTGTGTGCCTAACTGGTAGGTCAGTTTGCTCATTTCTTAACATGTGTGCCAGATTGTCTGTGGATAAGCTGAGCAAACACAGCCTGATCTACCCTTTTCAGCACACATGCACAGGAAAACACTGATATAGTTCCTAGACATTTTTTCTTAGTGTGTGGATCTGTTTTGTAAACTTCAGTTACAAGGATCTCCAAACTCAAAAGGAGGAAGTTGTTTTTGTTTAGTTGTTGCTGTGTTTATTTTGCTTGTTTGTTTTTAATTCTCCATATGAAAGCAGCTGAACACTTTCTTACTCTGGGAACAAAGAAGTTCTCCTTACAAACCTTTCCTTGCATTGCCATTACTATTCAGTTATAGTGGTATTCACATTCTTGCTCATTCTTCACCCATGGAAGAGGAGGAAAAAAAGAAACACCACACACACCGTGTATTGTTGGTATGTAAATAGATACTAAACCTGTACGATGGATACGATTTGCACACTGAATATTTAATTCCTCTCAATTTGCCTTCTCAGATGTCTTAAGTACATGATAAAGTCAAAGAACAAACAGCAACCGCTGAAGACTAAAGCAAAACTAAGAATTACTGCAGTTGTTTTCCCACAATGTAATTCTTACATCAGCACTTGGTAAGAAACTTCAGGGTTTCAAATCCCCAACCAAGCTTAAGTACTTATGTCCAAGAGTTGCACTGCCATTGTGAGCAAATACAATGCTGGAGTAAAGGCTCTGATAGGGATCAAGGAAAGTGTCATTTTTAAATAGCTGACTTTGCTGTATTATTAGTTGCTAACTATGGCAGCTTTGTTAGAATTCAGATTTCTCAAGTATCACTTAAATATCATTTCTGACACTGGAAATTTTAGTTGAATTTCTGCAATTAATCACAAAGGCTTGGGGTACTTTCAGTCCCCTACCTGCAGGAGCCTTGCTTCCACTACCAACGCAATCACACTGAAAATTAATTCCTTTAAGCCAAAATTTGTATAGGGCACATAATAAACAGTAACTGAAAAAACCCAAACCTTTTCAATTATTCACAAAGTTGACAAATTAAATCTAAACTTAAAAGTCTCAACTTTTATATTTCTATGTGCAAAAAAACAACTTACACAGTTTGATTTGTATGTCTGAAATTTCAACAAAACCAAATAATTAGAAAGTAGAAGAGAGACAGCAGAGAGTTAACATATCCTTGAAGATGATATCACATAACTATTTCTCAAATTATTCCCCCAAAAATACACTGACTTTAATATTATTTCTTAAAATTCTGAAAAATGAGTTCTGGTGAATCTTTTAGGAGTTTATCTCATAAAATCCTTGAATATCCTGAGATGGAAGGGATGCACAAAGATTACTGGCTTTGCACAGGAGTACCTGAAAATTATATCTCATGTCTAATAGCATTATCCAAATGTTTCCTGAACTCCGTCATCAGGCTTGGTACCCCTGTACTTGGCACCTCAAGTGCTGGGTTCAGTTTTGGGTCCCTCACTACAGGAAAGACACTGAGGTGATGGAGTGTGTCCAGAGAAGGGCAACAAAGCTGTGAAAGGTCTGGAGCACAGGCCCTATGGCAAGCAGCTCAGGAAACTGGGATGGCTCAGGGTACCCCTTATTGCTCTCAACTATCTGAAAGTAGCAATCTTCCATCATATAACAGTGATACGACAAGAGGTAATGGCCTGGCGATGCACAAGGGGAGGTTCAGGTTGGATATTAGGAAAAAATTATTCTCTGAAGGAGTGGTGAAGTATAAGAACAGGTTGCCCAGGGAGGTGCTGAAGTCACTGCCCATGGAAATGTCCAAGAAACATGTAGATGTGGCACTTAGGGAACGGCAGTGACAGATTAATGGTTGAACTAGATGGTACCAGAAGTCATTTCCAACCTTAATAATTCTATGACCACTCTTTGGTGAAGAATCTTTTCCTATTCTCTAACTTGATCTTCCCTCAATGCAGCTTTATACCATTACCAGTCTGCCACAGGCTATCTCGCTGTTGCCTTTGGTGTAGGAGCTTGAGTACAGGTCTTTATGCCACTCACTATTTTACTGCAAAAAACAGTATTAGTTTAAGTGGCTGACAATATTGGATTTATGCTGGACTGATAGAGATTAAACAAAGCCACTGACGTATGAGCTTATCATTTATGAGTTTTTTTTTCAGCCAAGTGTGATAGAGACTACAGCCTCTCTCTGAGCTCATCTGCTGCTACTTCTACTTCAAAATCTTTCAGAAGCACAAAATGGAATAATGTTTTTTTTTTTACAATGGGATGTAATTCGTTTACGTGTGTTTAAAACTCACCAGAGTAGACTTGATGCCAACACTTTCAGCTGCCTGAAAAGCCAAAGTGAAGTTCCTTCTCTGCATGAGATATGAAAACATATTAGAATCCACAAAAATACTACTTCATAATAATGTGGTGTTAAGAAAGTTTACAGTAAAGCTGCTAATTTTGCATCAAACTGAATCTATAATTAGACCATATTAATTTAAAAAGAACACCAGGACTGAACATGTCCCAATATCATCCAAAAGATCTTGTAATACTGAGGTTTTAAAAAGAACAGCAGTAAGGTAGTCTGAAGTGTTTCAGTTATGATTTCTAGAAAGATATTCTTTGTAGTACTTAAATTAGTTCATTCTTCCTTTTTAGCCCATATTAATCATACAGACTCTTGGACACAGTAATGGGAATTTTAATGTCATACCTTGTCCTGGCTGTTTAGCTCTTGATAGGGAATATGGGCTGGGAGGTAAGTATGAAGAACTGCACAGAAAGCCAAGCCATCATTCCAGCTGCTGCTGAAGTTTGTTATGTCAATATTCTTAAAGGGAAAAAAAAAAAAAAAAGCAAACAGCATTAAAAATCATACTCCAACAAGTATTAGTTCAACCAACAGCTTTAAAAAAGAAAAACAAAAAAAAACAAACCATGAACAACTCTGAACAGCATCACACTAAAGTTCTGTGGTAAGAAACCAAAACACACTTCAATGGTAAATTAAAAAAAAAACAAGTCATGATAAGAACGTCAGTTAACCTTATAGGTTAAACAGAAAGTAGCTAATATTTAGTTTCACACTGTGCAAATACTGTTAAAAAGCATAAGAAGATAGGCTAGAAAGGGCATTGAAGGTAGACATTTGGTCCATCCTTGCTAGGGTGGAGTGAGTTATTCAGAGTTGTCAACTAGATCTGATGGGGGAAGAGGGTGCAGGTCAACATGACAGAGAAGGGCTTGGGGATGTTGTCACTTGTAGGAGACTGCAGGGAAATACATCTGGATAGTCCTGTAGAATCTTGTAAGGACTCCCCGGAAGAGATTCCATTGTGAATTCCTTGCCTGAAATCTAACTGCACCCCTTTAGGGATACCTGCACCTGTTGCTTCCCTAAAGCATCTGAATACTGATGCATGCAGCATGGGAAATAAACAGGAAGAGTAAGAAGTCTGCATGCAGTGGCGAGGCCACGGTCTCACAGCGATCACGGAGAGGTGGCTCACATGACTGGAATGCTGCCATGGATGGCAACTGCTTTTTAGGAAAGACAGGATGGTGAGGTGAGGTGGTAGAGCTGCTCTTCAGGTGAGAGAGCAGCAGAATGTATTGAACTTCACCTGGGGGAAGGTGATGCACCAGTGGAGAGCTTGTGGGTGAGAATTAAGGAGCAGGCTAGTGTGGGGGACACTGCTGTGGGGGTGCATTCTAGGCCCCCTGATCAGCAGGGGAAGCTGATGAGGCTGCTGGGAGCAGCCTCACGTTCTCAGTTGCTTGTTCTTATGGAGGGCTTCAATTAGATATTTGTTGGGAAAGCAACGTGGCCAGGCTCACACGCTCCTAGGAGCTCATGCACAAAATCAAAGGGAAGAGAAAGGTCCATGAAACGTAGAAAAAGAGTCTGACCAATTGGTAAGAATATAGGAATGTGGTCAGGGCCTGCAGGGATGTGACGAGGAAGGCCAAAGCCAACCCGGAACTGGATCTGGCAAAGGAGAAAACAGTAAAAGGAAGACTAGGGAAAATGTGAGTCCTCTACTAAATAAGGGGGATGTTCTGGTAACAGAGGATGCAGAACAGAGATACCGTCTCCCACAGCATCTTTATAACAGAGTTGAGGAGGTGTGGAATAGATAATACAAAGATGATAAAGGGCATGGCATACGTTCCTTATGAGGAAAGGTTGTGAGACCTGGGGCTATTCAGCTGTGAAAAAAGGAGACTCAGAGGGGATCTGACCCACGTCTATAAATATCTAAGGAGCAGGATGCAAAGGGATGAGGCTGGACTCTTCTCTGCAGTGTGTGGTGGAAAATGTGAGGGGAAATGGCCACAAACTGAAGCATAGGAAGTTCTGCACAAATGTGCGTGGGAATTTCTTTACAGTGAGGGTGACAGAGCACTGGCACAGGCTGCACAGAGAGCTTATGGAGTCTCCTTCTCTGGAGACATTCAAGACCCACCTGGACGCCTACCTGTGCAAGCTGGGCTAGGGAGCTGCTTTGCAGGGGGGTTGGACTCAATGATCTCTAGAGGTCCCTTCCAACCCCTACAGCTCTGTGATTCTGTAAAACAGAAGATAACTGCAATCTCCCCACCGAAAGAAGATAAAAACAACAAAACTAGAAGCAGTTTCTAGCAGAACGTGAGGGAAATATCCATTTCCTGCTCAGCTTTCACACTTATTCCACAAAGCCTGCACGGTACAGGTTCAGGCTGCGGTGACGTGAGCGTACGTGCTGGGACGCACAATGCCCAGGGCAGCAGGCTGAGCCCGGCCGGCTGCCTGCCCACAGCGGAAATGTCATTGTTGGAGACCCCCAGGCTGTGGGAACATGCTCCTCGCTGCTTCCTCGAGCTGCAGGGGTGGGAAAAAATAAAAAATAAAGGAAAAAAAGCTCTCCCTCCTTTCTCCTCAAGGGACAGGAAATTGCATTTAAATTAATGTGCGTTTAAAACTTTTTCAATGTTATATATTAGGCAAATAAATGAAAGATGCAGTACAAGACTAGGGGAAAATATCAGCAAGGAGGGATGCTGGAGCACTGCAGATCTGACTAGTTTCTGCTCCAGTGACTTCACGATGGACATCGTGTCAACAAAACCTGCTACTAATGGCAGAACACACACTACATACCACAGCCTGCAAACCCCTGCCTACAATGTGTGCTTTTACTTTTCAGTTATTATGCTGCTGTTGTGAGTTGTGTTGGTTTTTTTTAGGTATTCTTATTATTTTCTTTAAAGACTGATTAGGCTAAACAACTGCTAGCATGATAAATACCAGCCACAGCCCATCAAGTAACCTTATATACCTTATGTAGTACAGGAAAGGAGAACTGCAATGTGGACTCTGAAGGAAACTGAGGTTCTGTGGCTGACTACAGGGAGAAACGCTTCCAGGCTGCTCCACACATTTCAGAGGAGGCACAGCAGTGCTTATCTAAAATGTGAGAGCTGCAACACCAGCCATCACCCAAGATAATTAAGATTACTGCATCACCCACAAAGGTGAGCAAGGAAAACAGGACAGAGTTTGGCTGAAAATTTAAGAGGAACTAAAACAGGAGAAATTCATTTTTCCTTAAACAATACAGTTGTATAATCTTGAAATATCATTTCAAATATTAATAACATCCAAGGAATGTTATATTTGGAATATAAACATTGCAAAAATGAGGCCATGAAAACAAGATCACCAACAAGTTTGGACGGTACTCAAGAAGAACTTGGAATGCCCTAATTTCCTACATCATCCTGTAGGGTCCAGCAATTATTATTAAGACAACAAGCAGAAAACAAATCCATCATCCAAGAATCTTAATGTATCCAGAGGAGCTGCATTAAATACAACGGAAGGAAACAATTAAAAGGGACTGGTTTCTGTTTCCAATTGCTCCAGGCATTATGAATGGTTATTACCTCTCAGACTGAAGAATTAGAATATTGGTCAGGCACTAATCTAAAAACTGGACAGAATTATTTAAACTGAAAATTTAATCTTTTGCACGGGGCTCTGAGCACATAACTGGCACTTTTAAATACAGTGTAATTTTATTTCCCGAATGCTTTTAACTACTTGTGTTTTTCCAAAAAGCTTGGTCAGTATAATGAAATCAATCTTGCATTAAGCTCTTATTTCTCAAAGAACTGACAGTAAACAGAACATCGACCTAACATCTCTGACATAATTTCTCTTTTGTTACTGCTTTTATTAAGTAATTGGCTCTATTAAGATAATTCTGCTGGAATCTAGTCCGGAATTTTTCTCAGGCCATTTCAGACCACAAAGTATTACAGCAATTGAGGGGCATGCTTTCAGATAAGTGAGGAATGAGCCTTTCTAGAGAGAGGTGAACTAGGAGTTTCATCAGTCCTTGTCCAACAACATTCAATACTCAGCACAGGAGTGAAATCACTTCCAGTATTACATAATTTCTGCAAAAAGCATTTCTAACAGAGTCAAATGACAAACCTTAGTCATAAGGTTAAGTCATAGGCACTTGCCAATCAGGAATGAAAAGGTTATAAATTTTTAAGAGTTTTTTTTTCTAGAGTCAAAGTATGAGCAAGAATATAACATTTCAAACAGTCATCAGACCAAGTTCTACAGCCTGCCCTACAACTGTGGCAAAGAAGGGGAACAAACAACAGTAAAGAAACACTCACAGCCAAACACATTTCAAGCGTGACTCAAGCTCCTGTCAGAATGCAAAGAGTAGCAGCAGTCACCTCAAAATGAGTACCTTTATGTGTGCACATAAGAAAAATGACTAAGAAAATTCTTCCTGAAACTCTGATTCTTCTTGTCACCCCATCACATCATATTCTGCAGCTAAGAAAGCGATAGAAACCATGGTTTCTAGCTTACAGTTACAAATTAAGGACAAAGTTCCCTTTAATTATCTCTTCAGAGCATATATCCACATCTGTCTTCCATCTCCTCAAACTGAATTTGAGCAGAGGAGCACCCTGCACAGCAGCTACTGCTCCAGCCCCTGCCCTGCACAGGGAAGCGAGGTTCCCACATCTCTTCACTCAGCTTGGCTCACAAATGAGTCAGGACATTAAGGGAAATAAAAACATGCTTCTATGTCTCTGTTATATTAGTTAATGAAATAAGTGGCCTGAGAAAGCATAATATGATTCTGTAGTCTAATATATGAAATCATTAAAAGGAGACTTGAGGTTTAACTTAACAGACCCTTGGCAGGCTTTTTGCCATTGCATAAAATTACGGTTAAAAAGCTCTTAAAAGCTTTTAAGGACACGCAAAAAAGAGAGCATCCATTAAAAAATCAGGAAGGTAAACTACTAAACAAGTGTTCCCGTTAAGCTTTTGGGAGGTTTTCTAGAGTGTATTTTCCCTAGCCCTTCTGTGGTATTCATCAGCATTCCCTCAGTAGGTTCAGTGGAACAGTGCCTGGTAATGCCTCCTGAGTACGGGATTGCTATTAGAGACATACACCACCCATCTCCTACCAGTCACTGACAGCTGGCAAAACCACACTGCTCCACATCTGCACGTGCAGGCTCACAGCAGTGTGCTATGACTCACGACAGGTACTGCTTTAGGGAAGCTGCGACAGCAGCACCCAACCTGTGTCCTCTCTGACTTCCATCCATCTCTATTGGGTAGGGCTGGCTCCCACACTGAGGACAGCAATGTCTGTTCCCAGCCACACCATACCAAAGCTCCCCTTGGAAAGAAGTCTTTTTGACTGCACGTGTCAGTGAAAAGCAAGGACTGCTAGCAGAGCTCCCCCGAGACAAGGAGGCCCACATCTCCCAACAGAAAGCTCACCCAGTTAGAACTGGGGTTAGGTTGGAGAGACTCTCATACTAGGAACACATGGGTCCATGCTCACCAGCTTCTTTTGCAGCAGGCAGGTCAGCTCATGTTGGTTGAAAGGTAACTGCTGCAGCCCAGCCTCACCAATAACACAGTCCTTTCTGTTTTCCAGCTGTACCTTTTGCAGGCAGTATGGAGAAGGACATCACCTCCTATCTGGAACCAAGTATTTAAAGACTTTCCCCCTTTCATTTCTACACAGTGTTATTAAGCCAGGAACTGTTTCTAATACTAGTCCTAGACTCAGCTTGTCACTGGGCTTGAGGCTCCAGACAGCAAAAGCTGAAGTGCAGATCCTGAGGAAAAGGCTGCAATAAACAAGCTGGTTTCTTGCATAGCGCCATGTCCAACAAACATCACTTTCCTGCAATCAGCAAAAACTGCTATCTGTTCCCCACTGAATCAGGCTGCACTGATTTCCAAATCGTGGATTAAAGCTGAGGCTGTGAGGACTTCAGGCTGTAGGTGAGAACGTCCAAGTACTTCTGGAACAGACTCAAGAGCAGTCCCAATCACAGTCTCCTCGTTCCCAGCTCTGAGAAGGCAGTAAATAGCAAATACAAACCATCAAAAGCCTGAAATATTGACTGTAAAAGTTTCTTTTTATACTAAAGACACCTTATTTTCCACTTTTGGCACCAAAAAAAAAAAAAAAAAAACATAAAAGGAGCAATCATCCTCAAAAAACAGTAACAGCTTCAGATGTTAACATCTGATGCATTCACAGAGATAAAGACAGCTCCATAACTTACTAAATTTTGTCATAATTAAGTCTAACAAGTTGACATTTCTCTTGTATCAGAATCCAAATCAAACAGAAAAAGGAAGTATATCCTTCCTTAATAATTTTTGGCTAAAGCATCACTACTTAAATCAGGGAGAGAATTATTCTGGCAGTCTGAGTTACTTCAATGAATCAACCAGACAGTGCCAGAGAAAGAGTGCACACACTGCAACCATCACTTCAGCACTAACAAAAGTGCTCTAAATGCAGCCTATGCTAATCCATTTTTGGTTTGTTCTAGCCACACAGAGATATGGTTGAGAAAAACTGATAACATAACCAAACAACACGCTCCTACCTGAAGACCACTACAGGCCTGTCCTGAGCAGCCCCTTTGTCACGCATCCTCAAAAGAAACACAAGCTCTAACCCCAAAAATAACCTGTCAAATCTCTTGGCCTTGGGAAGAACCCTAAACCTCTGCTTTCATGCAAGAAATTGAAGTAAAGAAAACATGACACGTGCATGAGAAAAGAGTAACGTTACACAGTCCACTAACAGTAATAAAAGTCTAAGAACACTGAGTTAAAGCACCATTTCTGAATTAATTTATCCCAAACATCTTAATTTGATCTCCCAAAAATTCCCTCCAGAAAGCCAAACTCATACTCATGCAGCCAGTTTCAACGTGTAAGTTTACCATGAAACCCAGAGCTGACTGAATCTTAACACATCCATTAAATATAATTCACAGACTCTTAAGAAGTGTTGGTCTATTAATAATTTCATACCTCCCTCATTCAACAAAGCATTCTTAATGAAGGCTCAAATCAGGTGCACCCACATTACAATCATTTCAGATGGTAATTATCCCACTGTGAACAAGTACAGCAGCATCACCAAATGTTGTATTTTTGCATTTTAAATACTCCAGTGTCATACAAGTTTAGTAAAACTCTTATTTATTAAATATTTATTGCTGCCACGTAGGTAAGTTTTGTTAATTTTTATTTGATTATAACTATGTTAAGACACTTTCTTTTTACAAGACAAAAGCCAGGCAGTATTACAATAATCAGAGAAGTTATTTCAGGGCTACATTATGGGTGTCTTTAGGTCCATATTTAATTAGAAAGCAACAAAAGCTTCAAGTAAACTGAAAAGGATATTTTGGTCTGTTCTTGCAGCTAACTTATGGCAACTGCTTTTTGGTGCTAGACCTCTGGAAGTTAATTCTTTCTCAGAATGCTGACAAAAATGGAAAATACAATGAAATACTGCTGCAGATAAAAAAGGGTAAAGGATGTGCATATCCTGTTTATTGGTCCCCTTCTTAACACAAAACATGCATGCCCACATCCTTTTTGGACTTTTATTAGTTATGTACTTAAAATGAAAGTAGCTGTTCTTCAGCTAGGCTAAATGCTCCCTAACAGCTGGACAGGATTGTATTATGCTTTGAAGATATCTGGAACTTATGACAGTTTTATGACACTGCACATATTTTAGAGAAGCCAGAAAAATGTAGTACTTGGCACTGAACTCTGAATCAGTATGTCAGACCCTGAACGAAACTGACACATGGTCAAAAGGGTTTGTTTGTTGTTAGTTTTCAGCATGAAATATTGTGCTGAAAACCAAGGGAGACTCATTCATTCTTTATTTAATTGCTCCAAAAAATACATAAGCTCACAACTCATCTTAAGAGACCATCTCTCTTTCATGGCTTAAAGATCTGCTGAGTCCTGAAATCAACTCACACTAACTTAAGTGAATGCAATGCTGCTTAGCTTAGACTGAGCAGCCTCTAGATGAAAGTTAATGAAGAACCTGCCTGCTGCTAGCTCTGCAGTGACCTTCTGCAGATTGCCATTCCCAAAGCAAAGCTTCAAAGAGAAGTTCTGCCTGTAAATAGCATTCAGACAGCACGCCTATTAAAATGAACAGTATAAGTGAAAATGCCATACAGTCTCTTGTTTCAATAACAATTTCTTATTTTCATTGGCTGTTTTGGACTTTATTTTTTATACAGGTACTCCTGAAAAGAATACCAGGTTTGGCAGTTCAGTTAAGTATTGTTTTGTGACTAAAATATTTCTATTCATCAATTTCCTTCCAAATTTGCTTGAACAAAACAAGAAAACTGCACAAAGAAGTAATCTATTAACAGTTTTTTGTCAGTTAGGTATTAGATTTTTGCAATGCATTCATAGAAGAGAGACATAAGATTGCTTTAAAAAAATCTACTGCGTGGTTTTACATGTTTGTCAGAAGAGAAAAGAACAGTTTGACAAATTCCTGGGAGTGTGTATGAAGAGTTCTAAATAAAATCCTCCCATTACAATGGGCTGAAATTAGAGCTTCACAATGCCATAGTCTTTGAATTATGTAGCACTCACAACATTTCAAGCTTCTAAAAGAGATAGATAAGACGCTTAATCAAAAGATGGAAAGTAATGTCCTGGGGGGATAGGAGAGCAGAAGTAATTCTTCCATTTTATTTGAGCAGCCAAAAAAACACTAGTTGCTGCAAGCAATTAAACAGCACTATATTCTCCACGAGCACCTTATGGATATAGGAAACCTTCTGTCTGTAAAGCAGTGCAGCCCTTGGTTGTGTTTTTTTTCCCCATTATTATTTTTAAATGGAATAAAAATAGAAAAAAGTGCAACTCAAAAGCTGCAGCTGGCATTCACAGAGAATCATGTTTAATCATATGCTGCTGCTTATTAATAATAATAAACCAACCACATCGTTGTTCTTAACATTGCAATCAACTGGCAGCTCATCCATAACTCTGTACATTAAAAGCTTTTTTTTTTTTAATTAAAATTCATATCTGGTAATTTGTTCAATTTCTATTTATTGTTTATTCAACTGCTTTCCAATCCTCAGTGCATAACAGAATGCCAGGAATGAGAGCTAAAACACCCCCAGGAGCAAACTCAGCACTACATCAGAAATAAGGCTTAAACTCACGTGCATGGTTCCATCTCCATTGGTGAAATATGAACAGTTGAAAGAATTACTCAAATATTTTAAATACACATTTGTGTAGAAGTCTACACCTGTGAGAATATCCAGCTGAGGTGAAGAAAACCAAAAGTGCCTGTATTTGGCAGCTAATGAAGACATGAACACAGCTTTCCATGTTGGCAAAGACATATTTAATAAATATTGGCTTCCAGAGCTGAGTTTTACTTGCACATCTGTAATTTTATGAGATTGGCATTAGAAATAAATTGTTATGGTATTAATAGGACAAAATGGACACATAAACAGGGATATTTAGTTGTCTGTGTTCTGCCTGGCTAACGTGGCAGAACTGGCAGTCAGCTTGCAGGTAGCTCTGAAAAGCATGGGCTGGCTCTTGCCCAAGTGGCAAGCCAAACAAAAGCAAGTGGTGGTACAGTACAGGAGAAAGGCAGAAATTACACTGACAGGAAATGCTGGGGATAGAAGGGATTGCACAGACTGAAGAACACTAAAAGGAGCAAGAGATGAAAAAAGGTACCCTGGTAATATCTGGGGAGAGAGGGAAGCAGGAGGAGAGCTAGAGTGCCTGAAAGAGAACTGAATGAGGAAGGGTTCCTTGTTTTGATGTTTGTTTACTGCACATTACTTTTGAATCCATGGTTTTAACATAGAAATCAAACCCAGTGAAGCTCTTCCTTACAAAAGAAAGTCCTTATTCTGGTGTTGATGTTTTTGAGACATCAGAAAGCTAGATAAGCACTATTCACTATGAATGAAATGTTAAGTACAGCCTTATCACTACACCACTTACATGCGGTACAATCAAAAATGAAATTCAGGGGATGCTGAAAATAACTGAATTCTGTACAACGGAGATGTAGAAGAAAAACTGAGTGTGCTTAAATTGGAACATTCGCCTGTTCAAAAACTAACTCCCTACTGGCTCCTGATTTTATCCTACTCCTCCAAGAGAAGGCATGCATTGGCTCTACAGATGCTAAATGCTACAGTTCCCAGAAGTAACATAATCAGAGAACTTTATTATAATGCTGAAGCAAGTGTACTAAGTGTCAAAAACGATTCTTCTACCAGTGTCTGTAAAACTCAAGAAGAGTAATTCAAAGCAGCAATCTATATAATCAAACGAAAGCTCTTGTACATTTTGCTACTATGCGCACACAACTATAGTGAAGAATTTGGCACACTTTTTATTACTTTTCCTAACCAGGTGTCAAATTTACGTATACTTCACTCCAAGGCACTATGAGAAAATAGTTTTGTATTTTGTTTTACAGGATTTGTAAAGAAATATAACATCCTGCCTTTTTAAAAACGTAGGGAAGGAGAAAGGCTCTGTCCACAAAGCAGCTTATCCTCAGAAATAGCACAGTTTAGCACTAGACGTGCCACAGGAAGAGGGGGGAGGGATTACAGCACAAGCCTCTCCATTGTGCTGAAAGATGACTTTTCCTATGGATGGGTGACCATCCTGTTATGTGGCTCTGAACTTCCTCCTGCATTGTGAGCCTCAAGTCATGGAAAGAGTAAAGTTCTTAAACTGAGGATTGTGTTGGGAATTCCAAAAACTTTCAATACAAGTTAACCAAACAAATACATCACGGTCAGATCATTAACATCCTGGTTTAGTTTGCTGAAGCCACTATTCTTTTGAAAAAAGTAATGTAATCAGGAGAACTCCGGATAGTTATCTTGCTACTTCTTTTGGGTCTGTATCAACTGCAAAGAAAGCTTTCTAGTTCAGTTCTAGACAAGTACAAAATGCAGGACATTACATTTGTCTAAAGTCCAAGAAATCTTACTATGCATGTATTTGGGAAACATTAGTTTAAAATGAAAATTGCAGAAGTTTAAAATATAGATACAGTTTCAAAAGTGCAATCTGTAAAAGGCTGTTGTAAAGTGCCTCAATAGGAGGTCATCCACCCCCTTAAGAAAAAAAAAACCACCATTAACAACATGGAGCAAAGTGACTAAGGAGCTATTAATGTTAGGTTAGGACTTGTAGCATGTGTTCCAAGAAGAGAGTACAGTACATACCAGTGCCATTGCAATCTATGCAGTCAACTGTGGAGCAGCCCTGCTTATGCCACTGGCAGAGCCTAATTTGTTGCAGCTACAAGTGTACTATGTGAAAACAGCTCCACAATTACCTGATATCCTTCTGTTTTTTTCTGGCACCATTTCAGCAAGGCATTTCTCTTTGATCCTCCATATTCTCTTGCTAGAGCAGACAAGGGATCTTTCCTTTCTTCCCTAGGAATGAGAGAGAAGTACAACTTAGAACTAATCATTTATCTTTCACAACAGACGTATGTGTTACTAAAGCTTAAAAAAAATAATCATAAATTACTATGACTAAAAGCACTAAGTTGCAGCATTACTGAGTATAAGATAGAGTATAGAAAAATACTTGCAGGCTTAAGAGTTACTTTGGTGAAATTCTTTCATTAGCAGACCACGTGTGTTTTTCCGCCTTGAAATACCTAGAAAGAGCTCTGTTTAATCTCAATGATATTTTTTCCTAACCGTTTGGAAAGTAAACTCACAATATTCTAAGTTCCAGCTGGAACCATTAAGCTAGCTCAAGTGACTTTATTTTGTATTTAGAAAGAGAATGAACTGATGTTATCTCTTCTGCACCTCATGGCTGATTACAAATGTCACCTTGAAGCGACAAGTTTGCATATTAGCCACATGTTGCTACTAACATAACATTTGCCCGGGATCTGGAGTTCTCAAAAAGGACAGGGGAGATCTATTACACTGATCTGCTGCTTGATGTTCTGGCACAACAACGATTCACTGATTTAAAATAAATAAATAAATTTAAAAAAATCAGTGTTCAATAAAGGCCATCTGTAGTGAAGATTTTGACAAATAGAATGCTATTATGGAACTTGGTTACTGGATGTGAAAGTGCAAGCAGTTGTTCTTGTTTTTCCACAGAATCACAGAATGGGTGAGGTCTGGAGGGACCTCTGGCCCATGTGGCACGAGCTGTGCTGAAGCAAGACCATCCACAGCACGATGCCCAGGCTCTGTCCAGGTGTCTCTGAAGATCTCCAAGGAGGATATTTCACAACCTCTCTGGGCAGCCTGGGCCAGTGCTAGGTTACCTGCACAGCACAGAAGTGCTTCCTGGTGGCCAAACAGAACCTCCTGCGTTCCAGCTTGTGCCCACTGTATCTTGTCCTGGTACCACTGAAAACCTGACTCTGTCCTCTCTGAGCCCTCTTCTCAGGTATTCATGGAAATCGTAAGATCTAAAAATCCCTCTGCACCTCCCCCAGGCTGAACAGTTTTAACTATCTTGGTACTGACAGTTTTGTGTCATCTTCAAACTTACTGAAGGGTGCACTCTGCTCCATTATCCAAGTGCACCAAAGGCCTTACTGAAACCCATCTCAGAGGAGGTCAAAGAAGGTCACCAAAACAAATAACAATCGGGCTGCATATTCCATCTACAACAATCACACAACACTACAAGAGCTTCAGTGCAGAGGTTTGGGACAATCTATTAGAACTCAAATGTGAAGCTCCCTCCCTTTACATTAAACCATACTGTTTAGTTGTGTACAGGCGGTACGGTCTGTTCTCAGATTCCAGTAAATGCACGTGGTTTATATAGAGTTCTCACAGTTAAGAAAACACTTCTGAAGGAAATAAATTAGTGTAAGTTGTACGGAGACAATGAGAAATAGTATAACATATAAATCTTATAAGTTAGTATATTAGGTCAACTGAATTCCAAACCAAAATAAGCCAACAAAGTTTCAGCTAGGACAGGGAACAGTAAACTGCAAATGTTTGTTTTAGTGAACTATAGCAATAGCTGTTTATTTTACCACTGCTTTCAGAAGAAGGTAGGGGAGAAAAACCTCAGCCACAAACCCACACAAGTCCAGCAGCAGCGTTCTGAGGAGTGTTTCCAGGAGCCCAGCTCCCACTGTGCACACACTGCTGCTCCTGCTGGAGCTGGGCCTTTCAGTCACTGCTCGGGCAGCACAGTATCACAACTGCACAATCATTCCATGAAATGACATTATTTGCCACAGCCTGCAGGCTGCCATCAATGCCATTTTATGTTATCACTTCACAGTTCATACACAAGTCTTGGAGTCTTTTTTATTGCTGGGATTATTTGGTCTAAATTTAGGTGCTAACACACACAATATCCACTGCTGCTGGTAAAGTAACTACAGATGAAAATTCAACTTTCTGAGAGCAGCAGCAAGGCACGTTTCAACTGATTTCAGGGCAACATCATTTTTATTATCACCCTCAGTTGTAAATAGCTTCACAATTTTATAATGTCACTATTACAGACTGCAATGCATGAGAACGCTGAGCATTTAATATTTCTGCTGTCAGTTCTGTGTTAAACAGTCCTAAGGAAATAATTTAGTCTCTGTCTGCCAGTTTCCCAGTCTAAGAGGCAGGGCTAAGAGCATACTTTACTTGCATACCATGAGGCCTGAATACTTTGAACTCCTTTAACTGACAATGATAAATATAAACATTTTCCTACCTGTCAAGACTTTTCTTTTTTATGATGCTAACAAAAAAGGGGTGCCTGGCCAGCATTACCTAGACTTGCATTATGATTTCATGTGTGGTACAAATAACCCAGGCCCTTTCACTCCTGGCTATTCAGAAGATTTGGCAGTATCTGGAATTAAGATCTAGTCATGCTGCTTTTCATCTTCAGTTATGATTACTAATGTAAAAGTTTATCGTGTTTTCCCCTGGACCAAATCACTCTGAAAGGTTTGTTCAGCATGCTGTATCTCATTTCTTGGATTTGGCTTTACAGTATTTTGAGTAGATGTGACATTATTATTTAGTACATTATTTAGTTTGGTTTTCTAGTGTAGCATAAAGTTTTGGTATTGAGCTCTAAAAAGTATACTGAGCTGCAGTGAACTTCAGGAAGCTTCACTTTATTAAGTTCTCTAAGGTTACTAAAGATTGTTTCCAAGGAGATGCAGTAGAATCTTCAGTCTTACTGCCAATGTTATACCCCAGATGCCTGCAGACAGATCAAAATTTTGGTATATCATGAAGAAGGGCTTTTACCTTATTCGACTTCTGGTCGTAGGGGTGACAGATGCTGTAGGGGAGGACGAGAGGGACAGCTGTGGGGAGGTGGTACCCATTGCCATCAGAGATGCAGGAGATGCTCCATCGGGTGCACTGATATCCCGTTTGATTTCTTCACTACTTCTTCGAGACACTACGTGGTAAAAAACGCCCATGTATTTAAAATTTCCAAACATTAGACCTTTTGAACTCATTCCTACTCTCTAATAAACATTAGTTCAGAAACCACGAATGGAAATCCACATAAGAGAGTAGGTTTTAACATTTACTTCACATTTCTTATTTGAGAAGTACCAAGGATTTAGAGATCAACGTTTCTGATAAAATCTGTATCTGAAAGCAAACAAAGTTTGATGAATGCACCTGATGGCATATCATTACTTCCATTTGGAGAAGGACACCATGCTTCTCTGCCGCCTTATCTCCCTCTAAAGAGAAAAATCTACATTTAAGCAGTAAAAAGTAACAGCCAAGATACACCTTCTTGGAACATGCGCTTCCACACCAAAATAACTTTTAATGCAAGGAAAGGATGTTCCATTTTCACTGGATGTGACAGATATTATTTTTTAACCATCAGACTCATTTTTCATTGTTTGAGTTTTCTATTGTATGTGAGGAAAGCTATTCCAAAAATCCAATCTTTTGACAAAATCTTAATTGTGTGAACGTAAGAGGTCTCTCTTGAAAGACAGATCTGCAAGTACATGATTGAAACAGGAGTTCATAATATTATTAGTCATCTAGAAAATGCAGCATTACCCGAAATAGATTTGGCACTTTCCATTGCAGGAACTCTTGGCAAAGATGCTGGTCTGCTGGTAGAAGATGTTCTCAACAGATGTTCTGGACAAAGAAAATGAAGACAGAACACTATTTTCAAAGATCCTGGTGAAGCGTACGACACAAGGTAAGCGTTACATACAATGCCTACCAGTGCCTGAGGTTGGCCGTTTTAGTGAGAGCGATATATTCTTATCTACATGAAAAAGAAGGCCTAAAAATTTGCACATCACCATTAGAGTTCACTCATGTATCATAATGTCTTCATCCTTTTACAGGGTGGCCTCTCTTACATGTACAACTGCCCTGAGCTATTGTAAAGGAATTGTTAAACCCAAAGTCCAAGCAAGGAATCCCCAATGAGAATGCTGCCAGAAATGCTTCATACATCATTCACAATGTGGACTGGCAAAGCGTGTTGTTTTGTCCCTTATGTGAACTTAATTTTGTTGTTGCTGTTTTTGTCTGGTTGATTTTGTGTTCATTTTTTGAACAAAATTTTGCTTTCTGATCACACTGCGCAGGGAAGACAAATGAGGCACCTTAACATACCACTGAGGACACTGCCACTGAGTGAAATCAAGCTGTGACAAAACCAACCTTATTTAGCATTTAATCAGAAGAAGCTACCTTTTTGTTAGCTGCCATTCTAAATAAGCATTCCTTCAAATAACACCTTTAAACTGCATGCAAAAGGTTTATGTATTCCTGTTGCTGCAGAAACAGTAACAAGGCAGTAATCCCAGTACAAAACCATTACAAGGATGAATGATGATTCAAAATAAAATGCTGAACCCATTTCAATAGTTGACCTAAGAAACATGCATTGCTAATAAAGATATTTTATATACAGCTGTAAACAGGAATTCTGTCTGGCATATTCTCTGTTGGAATGTAGTCCTGCTCCTGTGTTGACTGTAATGAAAGCACAAAAACTACATAAAGCATACCACTCAGTTCGTGCTCAAGCTTATGTCTACTCCTGAGCTCTGTAACAATTAAAGAACCCTAAACTATCTTCTTGGAAAGGCATTTCAATATTCCTAAAAATATCAAAGCTTCTAAATTTAAAACTCCAGCTGCACTGAGCAAAACCTCAGTGTGCACTGAACAAAAGCAAGAAGGAAATCTGGCACATACAGACTATTACAAAATGTTACACACAAAAAGTACCCTTTATAAAGCATCAGTCCTCAGGAATACCAAATTGAGAGGAAATATTCAGTCTGGAGTCATATGGGTATTATCTTGAGAAACATCTACAAAAAAAGCCTAAACCAGGCATAAATCAGAGAGCTACACCCAACACATGATAGGCATTCATTCTCACAGGAAGAGCACATTGTGAGCAGCGCTTTTAGAGACAAAACAAAGTTCACAGAACAGGGAATTATTGGAAAACAGATAAATCAACACGCAATTTAATTCCATTCAATTTTTTATCCGTCTCCTGAAGATTCAATATTTATTAAATTTATATTTTGTTATTCACGTGCAATACAATGCCAAGTATCATCCCAGTTTCTGTTTGGGAAAAAAACCCACAATGCATCATGTGGCCCCAGAAGTGAAAACAGCAGCAGAAAATCACCCCTGAAGTCTCACACCTTGATTTTGCAAGTGATCACTGTTTGTGCACACATTAAAAACACATTAATGCTCAGTTTTCTGGACAAAAACACGTTTTTCTTCAAGACCCACTGTGTTTGATGAAACAAGTAATAAAACTTTTTTGTTTCTTATTCTCCATTCAAAATATAATAAAGTCAGAACAGTTTGCTTTAGCACTATATAATACAATAATGCTTTAAACAGTGAACAATATAAGACACAGAAAAGAAGCACTGCTAAATAACTGTAAATGACTACCTTGAACAGGGATTTCAGCGTAGCTTGGTCTTTTGTCTGTCAGTGTAGCAAGGGGTTTGGAAGCAGAGATTGGTCCACTTATAGAATGCCTCTGGAACAGAAAACACAACACATCAAATATAATTTGGTACACGCAAACCAAGCAGAACAGAGTCAAAAATACAAAACACAACTTCTAAACATGCTTTCCACAGGGGAAAAAATGAAATGCCCTTTTTCATTTGTCCACACAACTGTTAGAAATTTGTTCATTTTCTCACAGTATGGATTCCCCTGGAGACTGTTTAGTGAAAGCTTTCTCAGTCTGAATGACAAGCATCACCCCACTTGGATTGAACTATTGCTAGGAAAGCTGTACAATTCATCATCTTAACATTTTCTTTTTAAATTCTATGTAAAGCATTCAGCAGTGCATGGCTACTAGCAGCAAATATATGATCATAAATGCATATTGTACACAATTAAATAACCACTGGATAGCACTGAAATAAGCTTTTTTGTCATCACACAAATGAACCACACAACTAAGTAATTACCCCCACACCTCATGACACCCACACTCAGTTGCTGAAGACACAGGGAAGACATGAGCAGGGTGTCCCCCCCAGCTCACACTGCCCAGGGCCCATCCATGGCTGTGGGCGCCTCCAGGGATGGGGCACCCACAGCTCTGGGCAATGCCAGAGCTTCAATGCCCTCCAAGTGAAGAATTGCTTCCTGACATCCAACCTCAATCTCTCCTGTTCTAGTTTCAAGCCACTCCCCCATGTCCTATCACTATCAGACCATGTAAGAAGTTGCTCCCCTGCTCATGAGCACCCTGCAAGTACAGGAAAGCTTATTTTTCCTTGAAAATGAATCATTTCAGAGAACTCACTGCAAACCATAGTACACTCTTAATTCACCATGTTCTATCAGATTCCTGTATTTAATCACAGTCAGTCCAGTAATGTGTTTATCCTGAAAACTCAGCTTCTATCCTTGCAGAGAAGCTTAAATAGCCTTATCTTCATAAAGATAATAAAGCTCAGATGTTTATCACCAAATCATGTAGTCAAGACAGACACATCCAAAATTGTGATAGAGAAGTTCACAGTATATATAAACTGCAGAACCCTACAGCACAGGCAGGATTACCGGGCGACTTATCTAACACTTGGAGTCTAACTAAAATCACACTTTTGTGCTAGAAATCAAACGGAGAACAAAGAGCTGCCAATATCTAAGAAACCAAGTACAAAATACAGCATGAAGTATTGCAGCATTTTATGTATCAGAAGTCCTGCATGTACACAACAAAGAATATTCCTTTAAACATGTAAATAAAAGTGACTGCAACCATGAGCCATCCTCAGCATTCCCAACTGCAGCTTCCCTTGAGAACTGGCATTTCGGGGTTTAATTACCTTTAGAGATCACTTCATCTCCTTTAAATTTTAATTATTATTTTTTTCAATACAACACCTCATCACAGTGAGAGCCTCTTCATTTCCAATAAATAAGTAAATAAAGGAAACAACAGTAGTAAGGTAATGAGGTTGGGAAACATCTCATCGCTTGGCTGGCTTTGGGACTGTCACTACGAAGGCAGAGCAGTGCAGAGCTCTGCCAGGAAGGGCAGGTACACACAGAGCAGGCACGCTGCTGGGTCACCACAACGCGTTATCATGTCCTCAGCTTCCGGGTATCACTGAAAAACAAACATCCTTTACGGATATTGGCAGAAAATGACCACATTACTCAACTGATAGCTTGCTATATATTGCTCCAGTCTTCTCGTTACAAAACAAACTGTTTGTTTTTCTGCTTTTTACTCTTACTGACACGGCAGACTGGGCTTAACTTGCTGTTGCTAGTTCCTCGTTAAAAATCTGATTGTTACAACTATCAATAGTAACATACTGACGCAGGAGATCAGAGGAAAATGAACCGACTAATATGTTCACACATCAAGTTCTGCTTGGCAGTATCCTCGCAGTAATAGTGCCAAGTGTCTCATGGAGAATTACTCTTCCTGAAGCGCTTTACAAGTGTTAGAAACACTTCTGCTCAAGAGAGCTTCTGTTGAATCTGCAGATGAATCATTCACCGTTTCACTTACAAAATGGAGCACATTTGAGGAGCAGTGAAACACGGATGGATTCCACCAATCCCTTGATAAACAGACTTTGTTTTCCTTCGACTACAAATGTACACGACTCTGTTTTACTGCTAAACACCTTCTGTCCTTAATGCTAGTGTCAAGTTCCTCAACACTAAATAAAACAAGATCCAAAGCTTTCAGGAATTGCATGCTTTTTGAGGCTGCTCATGGAGACTACCAATGGGACAGAAATCACTAAACATGCTCTGCAATCTGTGTTCCTGGTTTTCATTCATCCTACTCTGAGGTCTAACAAAGTACTACTTCAGATAACCACCAGTTACTTTCCCACAGGCATTCCTGGCCTCTGCTAGCTGCCTGTTACTCTGCTCCTCTCCTTTTGTAAGAAGAGTAACAGCCCCAGAAGAGGAAAAGGTACACAGGACAGAAAAAAGAGGGAGAACAAATATCTGACACTTCATATTCCAGGTAGAAGTATGGCAAGATGCCATCAATGCCTTCAACTATTTGGACAGAAAAATGACCTTCCGCCACTACCCACGTACCTATTTCTGACCGCTTTGTACTTCTATACATATTTAAACGAGTACTTCAATAAGATGCTATGCCCATGTCAAAATAAACACAGCTCTATGCATACTAAGTAGTCCGACTGTGGAAGTTTGACCTGGAATAGCTTGGAGCCTGAAAGCTTCTTGTATGCACAGAACAGAACTGGACATTCACTGGTGACCAGGAAATCTGAAACCACATCTGCTTCAGCCTTCCAACTACAAAAATGAACAGAAAGTACTTGGGGAAACCAGCAGTTATACTTCCTCATCCTTGTAGACCTTCCTAGGCACCTGCTCTGCCACTTTTGGGAGAAGTTTTGCTGTGTTTTACATTCTGAAAAGTGATGTCTTTATGTATATTCTTCCCAGCTGTTTGGCAGTATTGTTAAAGTCTGGTCTTACTCTGAGTTTAGACCCAAAGTTAGAAGGGGCTTTTCATCTGGTTGTATTTCCTGTGATAGCATCTAAAAATAGCTGATAAAAATGATAAAAAGCCCTGCAACAGTCATCTAGAGAACAACTCTTGCACCTTTACTCAAGATTGTAAACCATAGATTAGTTCTGTAAAGTGAGAGAATCTATACATCAACTCACACAGCAGCTACTTATAAAAACACTGCTTTAGAATTGCAAGAGAGCAAAAAACAACAAGAAAAAAACCACACAAATTTCCTCTTCTTACAAGAGAACAGAAGAAACAGAAAGGCAGATCAACGGAAACAAAGCATCTATTGGAGAATGTCACATTTAAATACTTTAGAAAACTGTCATCACTCAAAAAACAATCATTCATGTAATATACTGAAGGCAACAGACAACTACTGACATTAAAAGTGAGAAGCATAACAGTTTGTTGGTTTTTTTTTTGAGAATCTGGAGTCACCTTTGTTGTTAAGTTTGTCTTTTTTTGTTGAAATCTCTCTTCATGCAGCTAGTGAGACCATAAGAACAACAGTGATCTATCAAGCTGAGCATTAATATACTGATGATACCTTCTTTAGTGTAGTGTAGCCTCCCTCACCTAGACCCCTATAGCAGCTGAACACACAGACACAGCTCCAAAGCAGACACAGCAGAACGCACAGTACAGTCAGCAACTGCACAAAACTCTCAGGCAGTACAAAATGAACAAAGATAATCAGTTTTCAGTGACTTCATCCCTCTCTGGTCAGGCCTGGTAACACAAGCTCATGCAACATGGGATACGTTTATACTGATACTAAGTTATAATAATCCCCCTACAATAAAATAAGCTTTTAAGGAGGTATCTCCACGCGGACCAGAGCAGTGGGAATCAAGAAGGAAGAGACATAGGCTGTATCTGCAGCAAAAGCACAGAATGTTTTCATTTCTCAAATACAGCTGCTTATGTGTCACTTTCTCAGAGATCTCCTTGGGGGAAATTCACTTTCATTAGAATGAACACTCAGTAGCTACTTACTTGCAGCATCATTTTATCATCATGTCCCCACAAAGACAACCAATATTTGTACATTACTGCTTGCAGATTCATCTGCTCTTCTTCACAAAGAATGAAATGTGGCCATAAAATACCTACCTGCATAGGGGATACAGCAGCAGCTGGGGGTGTCTTCATGGGACTCGGACTCAGCGGAGTGCGAGGGATTGTGGCAGCAGCAGGGCTTGGAACTAGAAGGAACAACAGCAAGGAAGCCATGAGGAGCACTGCCCTGTCTGGGGCATATGGCTGGCATATGACAAACTCTGTCTTTTACATTCCTAGCTTTACAAGCTCACACCTTTAAAAATTTCAATTAGCAACTGCTTGCAAAACCACTTGGAAGTGTGCCTACACATTCACTCCTCCACAGCTACATTCATTTTCTGTCTTGAATATCTCAGCCACAGTAAAAACATTTGTAAGTTATTAAGAGGTGGACAAAGCTAAGGTGTAGGACACTACCAAGCTGGCAGATGAGTGCATAACTAGTTCTTTGATCTCCAGTTGACTAAAGAGACAGCAGCAGGCTCCTGGGTCTGACAGTAAGACATCCCCCTATACCTGCTTCTCCTTTCTAGCTTCCAATTCAAGTCCCATAGCTAACACAGGCCTACTGTTGCGTAAGACCCTTCCTGAAATTTTGAATTAATCAAATATCAGGCTTAGAAACATATGAAAAACAGACAAATGCTGAGCTGGCAGGTTAGTCATCTACTTCCTTAACACCATGATTAGGCATAAATGCTGAAGAAGACAGATACCAGCTTACGGTCAAAGGTGAAAAAAGGCAGAAGCGCTTTGCTGTTTTACCAGACCAACTCTGGCAGGAGAGCACTTTCTTCAAGAACAGATTAAAAACCCTTTGAAGTTTACGAAAGTTGAAAACAGTGAACAGTGAGAACACACACAGAAACTGAACTACTTACAGAACCATTATTAACACAGAATCTTTATAATAAATTTCCAGGCTTTAGGTAAGCAGAAAAAGATTTGCTGTGTACAGTACGCTTATTGCAAGATTGATAATATAATCTACTTTCAGACAAGCCTTTCTGCATCAAAAACTTAGTGATTCTATCAAAAATGAGACCAAGGCCAAAAGGCTTGCAGCATGTAAAATATTTCCATCACCATTTTGCATGTAGTCAAACCTAAAATCCATTTCCCATTTCAGGATAATTACTTGGATTCCTTATTCTGCTCAGCAGCACCTGTTCTCACAACAAGAAAATTACAGTAAAGTTTAATAGCGAAACCCCTCTCATTTTAGGAGATATTCTTTATTTCCTTTAATGGTCGGAGCTTGTTTTTAATCTTCATTAGCAAGCACTGACTACAAAAATATAAATTATAAAATGAAACAAACTCGGTTCTAGCTATTACACAGATTTAAGAATGCTTAATTCAGCACATTAATTTTGCAGCTTAAGAGGAAGGCTGAAATCAGCTGTGCTTCCAGCTACAGTTATGTCACTGTTTATGCATTTCCAATATGAGGTAGCACTGAATCAAAGCAGTTATGTCACTGTTTATGCATTTCCAATATGAGGTAGCACTGAATCAAAGTGTCTAACATACGAATCACTGGTAATTTGACAGGGAAGGAAAAATGAAGACAAAAAAAACGATGCTTGCCCTTAACCACTGTGAACAACCTGTTATGCAATCTAATTTAGGCTGATTTGTTTCAGCCATCATTTATAAATCACAATGGTACAATACAATAACTTCCCCACGAATTAGCTAAGCCATCAGAACTGTTCACGCCTACACGTTCAAAATCCTGTCTTGGTACAGACTTTGCACTGGCTGCAGATAGTTACCTTGGGAGGCACTGTCAAACGACTTGATGAGTGTTTTGACAGTCGGAGTTGGCTCTGAGGAGGTGGACGACCTGCGGCTCAGGCCCATGCCCTGTCTCAGAGCTGCCAGATCTCTCTCTACAGCGTTCATGTAATTGTACACTCGGCCGCGCTCCTCTTCCTGCCTGAAATCAATATGCAGCCTGTTTAAGGCATTTAAAATCTCCTTAATGTGCAAAGTGTTAAAACGAGAACATACATCTGAAGTCAAATTAAAATCTATAGTTAAAAAAAAAATCAGTCATTAACCCAGTTTTCTTTCCACTGTAATTCAGGAATAGATTATCATCCTACATTAGTCAGCAAGAGAGCTTAAGCACCAGACAAAAAGTCTATCAAGTCAATACTCCATTTAAGGATTAATTTCTGTTCCTCTTAAATACAGAAATAGACATTCATATATGTACTGAAAATTTCAGGCTCAAAAATTTCACCATTTCACATGAAAATAATCAGCTCAGAGGGGGGATTTTTTTCTTAACTGCATAAACAATAAACAAAAAATTTAAATCAATGTTAACAAAGTATGTATCTACTTTTGGCACTGTTCTCTGCACAGTATCCAGATTAGTTTTGAAGCAAAATAAACAATTTTAAAACAGAATATTTATGGTGGTTACTGTATTCAGTATTACTCATAAGTAATGAGTAGTAATAAGTAACAAGCAATCTACTTTCTACAATCTCAGTTAACTATTGTCTGTTTTTTGCTTCATTTGTTGTAACACTTTCTCACCACCTTCCCTTCAATGCAGCAGTTACACCACTTTCCATTCCTGTTTCAATTGCCCCCTTGTTCCCTGCCTACACTGAATCAAGTGTTAGAAGCTGTGTGTGCATGTAGACAATTACTGAATATACTAACTGGAATCAGCAAGCCAATTCCACCTTCAAAAGTACAGCTGTAACTTCCAAGTTTGTGGGGCTTTTTCCCCCCCAGGGAGTAATTGAATAATTACAATTCTTCTAGCAATGTATTAGTAATGCTCATTACATTCAGTTTAAAGCTCTTAGTTCAGACAAGGAGTCTTACACCCACCACTCACTGTCACCAGTCTGCTCTTCCTACCCCTAATTTATTTATCATTGGGTATTCCCTAAGCTCCACAGCCTACACAGGAAGCAGAATTTGAAAAAGGAATCACATATCCTTTAAAAAGCACATCCATGTGACAAAAAAATTGTCCAACATATCCACATCATAAACACCATTAGTGTACTTGTAAGCTAAACTTCAATCCTAAAGACAGTGCAGGCAGGATTCAAATGGTGCAGCCCAAAATGTCACTGTTCTATGGAGGTTCTGAAGACCCGAGTACTTCTGGAAGATGTATGAGTCGGTTTTGAAATAACTGTATCCCACAATTCAAACTAGAGTACATTATCCTTTGAAATATTTCATTTAAAACATTGATTTATATAAAATGCCTCTAACTACTCCCAGAAACAATTATGAGTGGAAAAAAAACATTACAAGATATATGCATGTTTCTTCTCAGGTAAGATGACATCTATATTTATCATAGCAAAAGCCCTGGCTGCTGAAGGGAAGTATTTGTGATGCACAGAAAAGTTATTTTCCATACTGAGGGAAGATAAACTGAGACCAAACATTAACTGGGAAAAAATCCTCTATTAAAAACTGGTTTATACCAAAGTGCCCAACTAAATATTCTTAGAAAAGGAATATATAGAAGAGAAACAACTTTTTCATCAATATTTACCCATGTTACTCCTGAAAGCCTGCATAAGGCAACTTGTTTACAGTGAGAGAAAGAATTAACAACTTACAGAATCTTGCTAACACATACTGGATTCTCACAATCGTATCCCCCCACAAAGGGGGCAACATCCCCTTGTCTCTTGCATACTTGCGTGACTTGATTTCCTCCAGCTCCTTAGTGAGCTTCTCATTTTTTTCCTGAGCTTCGTGTAATCTTCGCTTTAGGTCTCCTATCTCTTCCTGGGCCTCAGACTTTATATCATTTGCTATAACCACTGCAGTCTGGAGATCAGCTTGGAACTGACGCCATTCTGCTGACTCCTCCTATAAGCAAATAAAACGTTATACTGAAAGCAGCAGCAACAATTCTGAGAGGCAAAAAAAAAAGTTATGCAAATTATTCATATTTTCCCTATGTTACTACAACAAACAATTTTCAGGAGCTGTTAAGGCACTCTCCACTGGAAGTACGCATAACCTAACTTACATTCAACAAGTTTGGCTAGAAACAACTTGAAAGGTCATGAATTTCTGTCCTAGAAATTGAGAGAATGTTCACAGTATTGAAAATATATGTATTAAACCATACATCAGCAGACCTAGGAGCATGTTCTCCAAAGCCCATTACATTTAATCACATTACTTTTCCAAAATTTATTGAGCTTTCAGGTTTTCCACGTACCCGGAGTCTCCTGTGAAGATTCTTTATCTCTCTTTCCATGTCATGCTTTTGGTCCTGAAGTTTTTTGACTGTATCTGGAAAGAAAGTAAAATTCCCTGTAACATCATAGTCAGTGCTCTATTTACTTAAGAAACAGTAACTGAAACAACCTATAAAAGCTTTTAAAAACTTCAGAGTACACTTTTGTATAATCAAAGCCATCTGGAGAAAAATAGTATTATTAGAAATAATTTGACAGAAAAACTCAGTAGGTTCCTACTGTTCTATGACTGGTGGGGAAAGAGCAAAAAGAACAATTCCTGTCACACCATCAAGATGACAAAGCAGTAACAAGGAATAAAAATAGAATGTACTATTTTTATTTGGTAGGTAGGAAATTAATACAGAAGGATCCTAACATGGAAAACTTCAGCTGAAGCTGCAACTATGTTAAGCCACTTGATCAATTTCCTCCTCTGCCACAAAGCAGCTGAAAGAACACTGCTGTGCCTTCAGTGGGGATAAATTTCTACTTGGGCCCTGAAGAGTTTTACATTCTTGTCTATCAAGCCACTATTTGGAACTGAAATAAGCTACGTTTACAGCAAAGGGACAAACAGCCAGTGTAATTGTGTTATGAAAGAGATGGATCCTCGATTCTGTCAGCTGCTGCACAAAAGGATATGCAGGCTGATCAGCACCAACTCCAAACGTGGCGTCTGACAGGCTGGCTACAGCAATTATTATTCATTTAGTACTTTATTCAATACACAAGGACAGTGTGATTGATTACTCCATTCTTATAACTAAGCAACTAATGAAGAAGAACACAGCACAAGCCTCTCATTAGCGTGTCCCTTCACTGATCTTGGACTGGAAGACGTTTCATTTCTATAGCATCGTGTATTTCCAAAAGGTAAAAACGATGGGCCAACTGATTTAACTGTGTTTTAGTTCAGGTTCACTGCTTTAAGATCTGCTGAAAATAAACATATTCACTACGTACTGGCAAGAGTGCCTAATACACACGTTCATACAGACAAATTGATACCTCCAGGTTTTGGGGATCTCATTTCCCACAGTGAAACACTCTCCAGGATCCTGACTTAGCTTTAAGGGCTCAGGAAAAACACTGAACCCAGGGATTGCTTCAAGTCATTATTCTACCACTATCACCATCTCCCCAAGCACGCATATCACTTCAGTACTTGTCTTCTGCACAATTGCTCTTCCTAACAATAAAGATGAAGCTGTGGCAGACTAAGTGGAAGACAGTAAGCATTGCATTTGATTTAAGCATTTTGAAACGATGACTAAGAGCACTTTTAAGCCCATTTATGCTCATATGTACGTTCAAGAGCCTCAACGAAGCTCAGAAGAACATTACAATTTTTCAGCCATGGAATTCTTTCCAGTTTCTTCATCGGAAGAAATTCTTGAGCACTGTCTCAACTGCCCCAACTCCAGTGGCTTCAAATGCCACAGCTGATTTCTGTTCAAGGATGATAATAACCTCAGTGGCCTGGAACCAGGACAACCTCTCAGGCTTGTGAAATTTCAAATAGTAAAATTAGACAGGCATTTTCTGTATGAATCTCATTCTCACAAGACCGCACCATTGAAGATGCATCCAAACGATCTTTAAGCTTTGACGACAAGCTTAACAGAGCAAGCCTCTCAAATCACGTGCTGCTGCAATACCCAAGAAAAGGTATCTCATTTTTAGCTTGTCTGTATAGAAAACTTGGTTGAGATGAAGTCAGCACTGAAATGGCATCTTTGGGTCAAAGCTTTACAAACTGCTCCTCCTCCCCACTAGTTTTCCCCTTAAACATATGCTAAACACCACCACCAACTAACAAGCAACGGCAGAACAGCAACACAACACTGAAAATTAGGTAACGTGCAGCTGTGACAGCACGTATTAAGAGCTTTCCATAGCAGTTTGAAATGTAATCCATTGGATGGTGGTCTTTTTTTTACAACTGCTTCAAAGGATGTTCTTAAAATTTGTTCTGCTACTGAAAGTAAGCTGCAGTTCATCTAAAAATAACCACAAACCTGAAACTAGAAATGCACCCAGAGCTAAGGCTCAATGCCATTGTTTTGAGCTTTTGTGAGATATGAAACGCACCATTAAGTTTTAGTGTATTTATGCTTTGAAGTAAAGCACAATACCCATAAACAGTGCAGAGCATTGCACAGCAGTTGCTGGAAACAGTTACCCCTGCACACACCTAAAATCCAGCGAAGACATTCAGAAAAAATCAAACTAAAAAGAACTTGAAACTTAAGAGAGAAATCAAGACTGAAAGAAGGGATTTCCCCTCTTATAACTCAGCTCCACTCTTCACATTGCACCACCAACTGCAGGCCAAGAAGCTGAGCAGTAAGAGCAGGCAGTGGGGCAGCAGCCCCTGCTCCGCAGTACCCTTTCTCGCTGCATCCTCACTGCCTCCCCCATTCGTCTCTGACATGCACAAATAATTAAAAACTAACACTCAATTCATTTTCCAGCATTATGTGGAAAAAAACAAACATTATTTGTCAAAACTGCTGTCAAGATCCTTTTGAAAATGAGACAGACAGTATTAAAAAGTAGCTCTGACAGCCCTACGGTAGAAGTAATCAGTCACTACTGAGCGTTAGCTGCATCAGACTATTTGCTCACCTACTCTTGCCCAAAAAATATACTGACTGAAATATCAGTGGATTAAGAGAAGTGAACCGTACAACAAGCATTACCAGGTGTCAGAAAGTCTGACAACCGACAGGTTAACATACAAACATTAATTTCCTGCAGACGGTGATACAGAACCCCTGCACTGACTCACTTGTTAACTGCGGGGAAGAACAGAAGGTTTCTTTTTTCCCTCCCTTAGCAATGATGACCATGCCAGCTTAGCTACCTGACCACTAAAGTTTTGTTCAAAGTTGCACGTGAAAAACAGAGCACACACGCCCCCTAGTGCAAGGCTCTGCTGCAGCGCTCCTGTGCCAGTGCTGGGCCCACACAGGTTGCTTCAGCTCGCTGTGCCCAGTGCTGACATGAAACGTATGGGTTATACTTAATATTCCAATCGCTGTGAAACGTTTCATTACATGATCCTTTATCTGCCTGCAACGGAGCAGCCCCAAGCAGTCAGGTTAGAGCACAGTCAGGTCAGAGCACGGCGTGATCCTATGTAACTCCTCAGTGTAGTGGCTCATCAGCACTGAATGCACACTCATCAGTTTGTAAATGAAGCATCTTCCTCCTAATTGGAAAGTTCTGTCTTCATTAAGAGAGGAATTTCTGTCATTTAACACCTGCCAGTGGTCCGTTGTCTCACCACCACCCTCATTCAGCCAGCAAGTCTGTCATTAGGCAAGCTCTCTCACATTCCCTATTCTCCCATATTTCACACTGGGCAAATGAGAGACTAACATATTTTAAAAGCTCACAAAAAAAAAAAAAAAAAAAAAGCTTATATTGCTCTTATATTCCACTTACTTAAGTTGGTTACTTAAGCTGAAAAACCACCATTCCCTACCTAGTGCTTGCATAAACTTGCAACTAAATTCTCCACGTTTAAAAGCATAGTATTTGTCTGGTAGAAAATCAGATCTGACCACAGGTCTGAGCAACACAACAGAACTTAATACAGAGATGAACTTTCCTGTGACTTCAAGTTACTAAAATTCTGCCTTCCACGTATTGCATGCACTCCCCCAATTCTTCGTGTGCAATCCCCTGCTTTGGTCGCTAGATGCCGCTCTCCAGATGCTCATTTGCCCCAGAAGTAACCACACCGAGCAGCCGGTCCAGAACTGACTTTTCAGAGCTATTTCTGGAGAGATGAGTAACAAACGATTGCATTTCGTTGAAAATCTCAGCACCAATAGAATTTTTTCCAGTGTAACTGCTTCAGCTGTTTTCTGAGACTGCAGGAACATTCTTACAAAACATCTGTCAAAAAAAGTGCTTGCCCTACTCCCAAGGCAGAAGTATCTATAATCAGAGCTGCCTTGTAATTAGGTATTATTAAGTAAACACCTGATGGTTATGTGACTGTATGAATGTACTTAAGACAAAGAAAAAAAAATAGAGAAGTGTTCATCTTTTGCTGTGTTTGCTACACAATGGCTTCAGGAACAACATCAGAGCCACTGCCCATATACCTGAATTCCCATTCCCAATTATGTTTCTTTTGGTTTTGGCACAGAGAGGGGAGGAAAAAGAATAAAAACTTAGCCAATTTTCTAAAGTGAAACAGCAAATGTCTTTCAAGATAAGGAAACACAGCTTGGAGAAACTAAGCTGACACCCACTTCTGAAAATACTGCTCTTCAACTGAATAAACAGTTTCCATTACTTAAACCACTACCTTTTACCTTCTCTTGATAGCAGACCAATTTAAATACTTGCTGCAAACATTTTAAATACAGTGAAAAGGAATAATACTTTGGTTTTTCATTATCTCATTTAGAATAGCAACATTTGAATTCCCTAAGTAGTACAGCACAAATAACAGCTTTCAGAAGGTAGTGCTGCCCAAGTTCTCATTCAGAGGGAGACTAATTGCAGAATTCCAGCCTGTGGTAGGAATGTCTGAGCAGGTCTCAGAGATCAGAGAGGGAACGTGGGCACAGACAGATAGGTGAGTGTACAGCAAACATGAATTTCATTATAGGCTCCAACCATTTCTTGCACGGTGAGTCAACAGAGGGAAGAAATCATCAGGTATTCGCATTCTCAAGCTATCTGGTAAATCCTGGTATTTGGGCACTTGAAAAAGAGCATTCTTTAAAAAAAAATTCTATCAATCATCCAGTTACCAAAATGCACAAGTAGCACACTGTTATTAAGTTTGTAATTACATGTTTTCCTACTTCAAAAAGCACCTTGAAAACAGTAATATCAGATTTCGCATTTATTCTCAATTCATAGGCTTTGGTTCTCAGACCAACTGACACTGGGACTGGAAAAGAAAACCTGGCTTTCTTCTTTCCCTAGCATTGTAAAGGTGACTTGAACTAAGACAAATGAGAATATGTTCACTATTTTAGTGTTGTGCTTCATGAGTTCTTAAATTATTACGACTCCTACAGGAGCAACTCATAACACTTACTTTCCAAATCAGATATGATGAGATTGTCGTGAAGCTTCACAGCACGGTGCTGCTCTACTTCATCCTCCAACTCAAAGATAGTTTCTTTCATGTCACTTCTCTCAGTCTCTTTCTCATCTAGCTCTGCCCGAAGTTTCTCTAGAGTCACATTAAGATCCTCAATTTGTTTCTTGGCTTCTTCTTGGAATACTCTGTATTCATCTTCAACCTGAAAAAGAAATACCAGGTGTCGTAACTAAACTGAATTCCTTTAACGACACTTTCAGTTTTCTAACCAGTATTCTTGTAATATATTATTATAGAAAAGGACTCTTTTTTTCCCCAAGCTGAACATATGAGCTTCCCTCAGCTATTCTAGCAGCAGAATCCTGTATTCAGGGAAAGCAGTAAGACCCGTAGTAGTGAGGTTTCAAGAGCAGCAGATGCAACTTAACATCTAGCTGCTACAGAAATGGGGGAGTCTTCATCCTTTCTTTATGTTGCCAAGAGAAGTCCGCTCTCTTGTACACTGACAGTGCTTGCTGGTTCCTAACCTAGTGGCGAGATTCATATTTGTGCATGTGATGTGTGTCAGCGATTTGAAGCAGTTCCCAGAAGAGTCTTAGAAGCTACTGATCTGCTTAATGGAAAAAAAAAAAAAAAACACCCAACAGGGAAAGGAAAAGGCAGCAGACCTCTTTTCAGGAACAGCAAGACTGTTTTATCCTGCCTCACGAAACTGCAGCTTAAATAACAAGCTGAGATCAGAGGCTCCTTAACATTCACTCCCATGCCCAACAGCAAAAAACAAGGTCATGGCTTCGGGCAGGTCAGTGCAGGCACCAATTCTAATCCACAAAATGCCCTGCTTTAAATCACCTGCTCCAGTATTTATTTATTTTAATAGCACCACCCATCTTTTTTTTTTTAATTATTATTAATTCCAGCCAGCTATTGACCTGCAGCTAACATACAGCTCAGACAACAAATTCAGCAAACTTCCTTATCAGGAAGACTTCAAATGGATAATAAAACCAGATGAATTGGTTTCATTTAAAACATAACAGCTGTTCCAGAACTACAATATTTGGATCCAAAACACAATTAACAAAAGCTGCTCCTGAATGGATCATTACTAAAAACCTTCATGTACTTGCTGTATTTAAGGTTTTTTTTAAAAGCTTAAGTGAAAAAAGAGCATTTCATAAAACTAAAACCTTTAGTTAGCAAATTAAACTACATGGAACACCTCCCCTACAAGGACAGGCTGAGAGAGCAGGGGCTGCTCAGCCTCGAGAAGGGAAGGCTTCTGGGGGACCTGACAGCAGCTTTTCAATATCTAAAAGGAGCTGTAAGAAGGAAGGGGACAACCTCTTTAGCAGGGTCTGTTGAGAGAGGATAAAGGGAGATGGTTTCAGACTAAAGGGGAGAAGATTTAGACTGGACATAAGGAAGAAGTGCTTCACAGTATGGGTGGTGAGGAACTGGCACAGGCTGCCCAGAGAGGGTAGAAGCCCCACTCTTGAAGATATTCAAGACCAGGTTGGACAGAGCTCTGAGCACCTGACCAAGGTGCAGAAGTCCCCGTTCACTGCAGGGAATGTGATGACCTTAAGGGCCTCTTCCAACTCAAACGCCTTCCCTGTAATTCTGTGATTTTATGATACACTTTTTTAAAAAAAAGCCTGCAGCATTTTCATAACAAAAGAAAGCCATTCATCCCAACCTCACCACATTCTCACTGCCTCATAATCAATTCTTTATTTCTGAAAGAACTGCAGTGACCAGCAGGAAAAGTCTTGATATAGGGGTGATGTTAAAAACAGCAAACGTAAACCCTACCTTAGCAATGGCATCCTGCAATCGATTGGCATCATTGCGAGTGTGTGCCAGCTCTTCCTGCAGACCGCTGGCCAGTGTCTCTGCTTTTTCTTTATCCAGCCTGACGCTCTCCAGCAGATCTTGTATATCTGATTTGTCTCCAGAGTTGTGTATGGAATACAACTCGGCCACCTTCTGCTTCTCATGCTCTAACTGAGCTTTCAGCCTGTTCATCTCAATCTGGTCGCTCGCTACTGTGGCTTTGTACTCCTCTAAGGTCGATGCTATTGCTGTTTTGCTCTTCTGTTCTGACTCGATAATCCGCTCCATGTGGTGATTGCGTTCTTTCAATGCCCCTATCATTTCTTGGGCCTCTTTATTGTCTTGTTCTGCCATCTTCAAAGTGTTGCTCAGGTGCTGCTGAACACCTAACAGCTGCTCCCGCTCAAACCGAGCGTTCTCTGCAAGGTCCATGTAACGCTGCTCCAACTCCATGTAGCGACCGCTTTTCATATCTTCATCAATCACGTATGAAATGTGGTGTTCATCTAAAAGAGACCGAAAATATTCGATCTGACGACTGAAGTGCTCCAACTTATCGCTCTGCTGGCACAAAGATTCCATCAGGATTACTTTTTCCTCTCCGAGCCTTTCATTCTCGCTGTTTAGCTCTTGTGTTATTTGCTGCAAATCTGCAAGCTCTTGAAGCGTGGCTTGGAGCTCTTCTGCTGTGCTGTGCTGGTTCTCTTCCATCTGATGTATCCGCTCTGTCAGGCAAGCTACAGACACTTCGCTGGCGTTGCCACTGCTTCCTTTTCTAGATCTTTCTATGCTTGGTACCCCTTCAGACTCTGAAGATGATGGAGCATCTAAAGCATCATCACTCGACGTTAGTGGCTGATAAACCTCGCTGCACTCGCTATCTAAATTATCCATGGAGTTACTATGCTGGTTGTCCATCAAAGTGTGCTCATCCTGACTTAACAAATCTTCCATTGATCCAGGAGCAGAACCTTCCACTGAAGATGTCAGAGTACCACCGCCATCACTGTGGCTGCCAGCTGTGATCTCTGGACTCAAAGACTGATAGCCAAAGAGTTTCTCAGAGTTGTCCAGCCTTTGTTCCAAAGAAAAGCCTAATGCATTTAGTCTGTCTTTTAACATTCGGTTCTCATTCTTCAGCTGGTTGAGCTCTTCTCGGATGGCAGTGTTTTGTTCCTGTAACTGTAGCAACGTAGACTCCACATCAGTTGGCTGATGGACAACAATGGCCTCTTTTTCTTCTGATTTTTCATCACCTTCAACTTGGTCTTCATTAAGTCCCAGCTGAGCACGCATGTCCCTAAGTTCGTTTCTCAGATGCAAGATTTCCACGTCTTTAGTTTTCGCTAACGTCAGAAGATCGTTCACCTTCGCTTCCAATGCAGCTTTGTCACTGATCTGATTGTCTGATTTGGACTTGCTCATCCGAATATCCGATTCTGGATTGGTGCGGCTGCGGGAACGCTTTGCCAGCACGGTGTCGTTGCTCCCCTGTGCAGCCAAGGGCAGCTTTTTACTCTGGCTTAAACGGGAACGATCACGTATTCTCTCTCTAGAAGAGCTCGATTCTTTATTTCCAGATGAAGTGCTACGCTTAGCTGTGGAACCTGTACGGAGTTTGAAAGTTAGGAATACTCACTTAAAATACAGTATTTGTAACACAGGACTGTGTATTTTTTAGCCGTACAATGGCTGATTATCTAAACTATGCTGGCAATCATCCCATAAAACAAATTTGCAGTTAACATTTAAATAAACCTACTCATGAGTTAGTGCAGATGCATTTTATTTGATGTGTGCTTTTCAACTGCCATACTGCCGCAGCATTTTGAACATCAAACTTCAATTTAACTGCAGCATTCCCACTTTATTTTTTGTCTTTAAAGGCTTCTGACAAACTGTACAAAAACGACAGCAGTACTTCCCTGCAAGTTCAAATTTCACTCTTTTCAGTAGATTTCAAAGCAAGTATTTAAGTGATGAATCGTGCATTAAGATTACATAAAATATAAGGTTTTTTTTTTGTTCAATACTCATCACGTTTCATACAGTCATAGATGAATTACTGTTACTTTATTTCCTGATGATTTAAAGCTTTACAAGCATTACTGAATCCAAAACACAGTAAGGAAGGCAAGATGTATTTCCATCCATATTGATAACACATTAAATCCTTTCACTTTTCTGAACAGCTTATGAAAGCTCTTTTTTTTTACTAAAAGAACCATGTTGACTGCAACAAGCAATCACATCTTGCAGTTTTAATGCCTGCAGCATGAATCTTTTTTAGACAGATTAATTACATTATCTAGTATTACAGAATAGTTACATAAGCAGAACTAAAAAGAAATAAAAGGAACAGCCTCCACACAGGCAGTTACAGTATCACAAAATGCGTGAAGAGGATCAAGGCCAAAGCACAGGAGGTATTTTATTTGACCGTGGCCTTACCAACCACTTCCTCAGGCAGTCAGCATCCACACTACATGGGAGGAAAATAAAAATCTACTCATTGTCTTTAAGAACCAATATAAATATCTACCTGCGACAGTTTTAGGTTTACTTTCCAGAGTGCTCATGGCTGTCCCTGTAGCTGAAGACACTGTTGATACACACGTGCTCTTCTTTGCCTTGACACCATTGGTCATTGTCACTCCACCGCCGCTGGCCATCCCTGCTAAGAGGTCATCGTTACTCTTAGTCTGAAAGAAAGGTAAGATGCGGCTTTAAGACAGCTGGCTGACAAGTTTCACAGCCACCACTTCTTCTGTTAAGGATTCCATCAGTTTCACAAGTACACATTTGAGCAGTCCTGCCTCTGTGTGAGTACGCTGAAGTGTAACAGCACTGCACTGCACACAGCAGGTGAGCTGAAAGTGAACTTCAACTACTTGCACGTGAGTGACCATAGAAACCAAGCCTCCTCTCTCCCACAAGAGAGGAAATGATCACCATTTCAGTGCCAAAGTGGGAAAAAAAATAAAATAAGAAGAAATCACAGTAACAAAGTATAATTTTTCTCAATTTTGACTGAACAGTTCCTTAAGTATAAATGGACAAATTAGGAAGTCAGCATAATGCTCTTCAGGAGAACAGGATCAAGCATTTTCTGTTGGACAAATTCCCAACAAAAATGAAACCTAACAACAATAAAAATCAATCCAAGATAAATAAAATACCATTTCTAGCTCAAAATGCTAAGCCACAAACCACTAGAGACAGTATCAAGAGCAGGGAAAAAAGCCACCCTCACCATCTATCCTCGCCTTGACTTCACGCTCCTCCCCAGGCACTTCCAGAGACAGGACATTTGTTTCATGGACTTCTTGTCTGACCTCTTAATGTCATTCCTGAAACTACTGTTAGCCACAAGAGCTGCCTGGAACGTGACAAGAGTAAGCACAACTCCCAAACAGAGAATCCATCTTCCAGAGTGAAGGAATGTCTAAAAATACTAAGTACCTAAGTATGAATTGGCAGACAGTACCACTCTTTAAAATGCAATTTGTCAAATGAAGAAGCAATCCTAATAGGTTGAACACTCTTCCTATTCTAAGGAGAAAAGAAAAAGTGAAAGGTTAACAGCATTCCCTGAGTATTATTCAATGGAATAACACATGAAGTCTCCAGCAGCATGCCAGCTAAAAGGTTCCAGCCAGGTGCTCTACATCACGACTTAAAACTGCAGATTTGTAAGCTCTGTATCACATATATATCCACGTTGAATGCTGTATGCCAGACACTACGATTCTATGCATTCAGAATGAAGTTACATATGCTCAGTTAAAAGCAACATTCCATCTCACTCTATTTCAAAGTTTCTTTTTGCAGTTGAGAATTTGATAACAGTTAGCAACATTGATCACAGTGATTCTGCCGAGTCTGACATCAGCCTATTAGCTCTTGGCATTTGTACGTTGCTGAGAGCAGAGAAATTAGATTAAGCTTTCAAACACTTGTAGTACGTGTTATCAAGCCAAATAGGTCAAGACGTGACTCAGCTTGAAGAAAGACAGCTACGTTCAATGCAGGCTTTCTGATGTTAGGCATCTCCAGCCCTCACTGAACAAAGGGATTTCAGCCAGCCCTCTCCCTGATTTACCCATGCACTATTTCCAGCACAGGCTGGAAGGCACTGCCTCCTCTGCAGCCAATTAGTAAACAGTTTTGAGAAACTGTAACACTACACTGCTGGCAGAGAAAACTATTTAGCAAAGCTCTGGAGAAACTATAAACCAGCAGCTCTCTTCTTAACGCTCCCTAATAGCAACCACTCTCGACTTAAAAAATCAAAGTATTTTTACAGTAGATATTTTTATGGGAACTGAAATCAATGCCGCATGTTTAGTAAACAGTTTTCTCATGGAAAAAGTTTCTCCCATTTACTGGAAACGTTGTAACCCTGCTTAGCAACAAAACCCCTTCTTTAAAAACTGAAAGATTAGAAAATGAAATGATTGGAAGTGCCAACACAATACAATTCACATTCCATTTCCTCCCACAACTGTATTTCTTTCAGTGCAATGAAACCTGAATGATTGCCCCTCTACCTCACCTCACGTTAGCATCCCAACACATGCATCCTATTTACTGCTCCTCATTCAAATCCTTGCAGTATCCAGCTGCATAATTATTCCTACGTGGAATTTTCTTTGATGCTCACTGCTGCTGCATTGAAATACTTCCAATACTGATTACAGATTGTTGTGAAGTTTAAGTTACTGCATTTTGCAAACAGAACTCTGCAGCCCAGACACAGGAATCCTGAAGACACACTCTGATTTTTAATATTCAGATCTCAGGGTCCACTGGCTTTTCAGGGACACTGGATTTTGCAATTCATTTGCACTGAGTGCAGCTGCTGTCTAACAACAGTTGTGACTGCTAACATGGTCATCAGCTGAAGAAGTCAAAAAATGCTTATCATAAAAAAAGAAGGAACACGACGCTGTTTGCACAAAATATATTTTGACAGATTAAAAACTGGAGGTGGGAGGCAGTTATCCATCTGCTGCAATAACGTGTGCGTGTAGGTGGGGAAGTGGTGAATGTGCCAAAGTCCTGGGCACACTACAAGCCAAAATCCTGTGAGAAAGGTAACCTGAAAAGGTTTGCAAAACAGTTTCTCAGCGTCACACAGGCACTCTAGAGCAGACAGACCAACTTCTGGAACAGCATTCAGCTGCACTGAAGGGTGGGTCTCCCATTTTTTTCCTGAGCTCATTGTCTACACACTGACAAAGACAAAACCATGGTACAGTGCATGGTTAAAGAACCCCCACCTCCCACACAAAGCAGATCACCAGCATACAGCTGTGTCACAAAGGAGACAGGAAAAAAACTACCAGAATTGAAAGTCACTTTCGACTGCTCAGCATTACTACTGATTGAATTGAGCAATGTGCCCGTGCATTTCTATGCCTTAATATCTGCCTTTCATTCATAACCAACCCAAAGGTTTTCCTTTCCATATGCACACTTATTCTGAGGACTGCATAAGCTGGTAAAATGCTGCAATCAAAATTATCTCATGCCAACCATGCTTTGTTTTGTTTTCAAGGAATTTCACATGAAACTTGCCAAACGCACACAAATTTTCCTTGTCTAAGAGAAGATCCTACAAACTACTTTAAGGAAAGCAATAAACTTAATTGAAAAGATCAAATGTAGGACCACGCAAAATAAATGGCTGATAATTCTTTCAAATTATACAGGTCCAAAAATACAAGGAACTTTTTGTCTGAGCCATGGAACACTTAGAAGATTAAATAGGAAAAAGAAGTCATTATGTCAAGCTGCTGCTGTGCCAGCTGTGTGACAAGAAGCAGACATCCAATTGCATGAGGAAGCCTGGCTGGAACATAAAGCTGAGATAAATTTTAGTAATTGTAGAGAAATTTTTCACTGTACCTCAAACAGACAACTGTCAAATTCTAATCCAACACCCAAACATAGCCAGAAGTGTTACTAAAGTAAGAAGTCAAATTGTGAAAGCAGACTGGGTCAGATTTCTTCAGTGTTAGATCATCTTCCTTCCTTACCTCACTGAGAGGTATCGCCTAAGAAACTCGATCAGTGAACTACAAAGGGGTTTTGTTTCTGTGTTCTTTGAGAGGTTTCTATAAATGCAAAATGAGTAGCGTCAACAACCATCAAAAGATTATTTCAAGTTAAGAAAAATGGAGTGGTGGGAGTAGAAGAAAAAAATCTACCTGCAAGCCAGCTTGGCAGCTCATCGCAGAAGCAGTGACTGTTTTTCCATAACAGAGAAGGAAGAGAGTGAGACAGACCTTGGCAATTCTGCAAAGCTATTACAGACCAGCTTCAACTACTAGTTTATTTAATTCTACATTTACACAGCCTATCTGGCTGCCTGTAGGCAGCAGAGATTCAGGTCCCAGCTGCAGACACCAGCCCTTTTCCTCAGCCTGCTCATCTGCTCTCGGGCTGCAGGCAGGGAGCAGGAGGGGAGCCCAGCTACATCTCCACCAGGACTGGCAGGCAGAGCAGGCAGGCTCCTAACACCAGTGCAGCCTTGATGTGCCTCCAGCTCACAAATTCTGCACCAGCACAACTTACTAAGTCCTATTTCTTGGTTGTGGAAAAGCATATGATCCTAAATCCAGTAACATACAAGAGCACCTCGACCTCAGAACTTGTTCTAGGAGCAAGAATCAACATGTGCAAGTTCAGCTCGAGTAATAGTTCATGCAAAGGAAAGGTCAAAACAGCCAGAAGAATGCAGCTGCACTGACCTGACGTGGATCACCCATGTCAAAAAGTTTCTCACGTTAGGTACCTCATTAGTTCTTGTTTCAGAATGGTACAGAGCTCTCTTCAAATCCCATTAGTCACTGACACACCATCCAAGCATAACGCGTGACACTACTGATAACACTCAATCCAGTGCAGCTTCCACTTTGCTCCTTTTGCAGAACAACCAAGTTCTGCAAAGTAATACTGTCTTCCATCACACCACAAACTGCAGTGTGAAAAATACAGCACCCACACCACACAAGGTCCTATCACCCTGCCCAGCACTGCATAACCATGATTCCCTTCATCTCCCTGCATAACAAAACACGTCTCAAAATACTACACTTCTAAAGCTTTCTTATCAAAAGTATCAATAGTCGGAATGTTCCAGAAGCTGTTACCTTCAAAAGGGATGCTGATGTCCCGGGTTTGGAGAGCTTTGTTACTGCAGACAGCGAGGAGCCGTTCTCTGGTTTGGTTTTTTCAGTTGTTTGAGTCTTATTTACTCCAGGCACTTTGGGCGCTGAGCCAACACTCCTGCTTGCTTTCTTCATTCTGGGCTGTCTGTTTATGATGCATTTACAAACAAATCTGCAAACAGAAAGAAGTCTTAAGCACGGAAATACGAAGCACAGCATAATTTTGTAGCACTGTTTAAGTGCGGAAGCCCACAGCAGCACGAAGAGCCACAGAGCAGAGCCAAACAGCACACACACGGGACTGACCTACGGGTGCCATGCTTTTATAAAAAGGATTTTATTTCTTTTACCATGAGTTCCTACAGCTCCACTCCAAGTTTTATTTTTTCCAGTTCTCTCTCCACGAATGGCACTGAACCAGGGGTACTCTGGAAGTGACCCATGTTACTGAGTTTGCTCGTTAGCTCGCAAAAGAACGGCTTATTAGGGCTGCAGTTCTGACTGTGGGAAAGAAAACACCGTGGGAGCACACAGCCAACAGACTGACTCCCAACAACAGCGGATCTGAGAGAAGATTAGCTTGGTAACTGAAGTACTGAGAGGTATCAGCAGTTGCAGAGAGAAAGGGGTTATACAACAAGTCAAAGAAGTTGAAAAATTCAGATTCCTTGAAACCAGCTATCATTAAAAGTCATGTTAATAAACACGTGGGATTTCAAGTGCCTTGAATCGAAAGTTTCATACTGTCACAGGACGGTGAGGACTGGCTCCAAGAAGTAACCCAGCACGCTGTGCCATGGGAGCTGAGCACCTTCCCCTCCTCACCTCCCAGCTCCCTCCAACAGCAGTCAGCCATCAGAGCTGGTCTCCAGCCACGCAGGAACAAACGCAGCCACAGAAAATCAAGCTGACTTCACACAAACGTGGAGCAGCTGCAGCAGGCGGCCGCGCTGCCAATTCCATCACACAGCCACAGGAAAGGCACAAGAGCTGACAGCGTGGTGCAGGGATACAAGGAGGATGAACACTTTGTACTCTTTCCTCATCCTTTTTGTGCCAGAGGAGAGACCACCACCATTCACCTTCCAACCTCCCAGGCTGCACAGAGGGAGTGCTTTGCTTTACCTGAGCTCAGTATCCCACGGCTGGTTAGAAACACGAAGCCCATTGAGTTCTTTGCATCTCTTCCAAAGCAAAGTGTTCTGGAGGCACAAAAAGGAGATGGGCAGCTGAGCGAGTGACAAGTGCCACACATGACTGCAGCCATCAGAAGCAACGTGCTGCACTACCAGCGTGATGCTGAGCACTGAGCACGTGCTCCTCCTGCCCAGCACCACTGCTGCACACAAGCACATTCCAAGCCTGAACTCCCTCAAAGTCAGCAAAACTCCGGGAGCTTTGCATCTTCAGATCCCTCAGCGCCATTAACACAAAGCCTCGTTATAAGACACTGAAAATATTTGTTCATGGCTTCCAGATTCTTGAGCTCTGGCACGAACAGACACAGAAAACTCTGTCCTCTGCTGCAGTTTCATCATCAGAATGTCAGCAATGCAGCAGCACTGCCATGCTGTTACTGGGAACCAGAACGCCTGCGCAGAGCACTACATCAGCGAGGGATCGTCTGAAATGGGACACTCCTAAGAAAAACACAACAGACTACATGAAAAGATGCCCGGAGCATGCTTGAAAAGCAATAAAACCTTCATTCTTGCAACATCTGCTTCAAGAGCACAGTGATTTCAGTACGTGAAAACAAAGGAAGCCGTGTGGAGTTTAACACGCGACGCGATGTAATTCAGGTAGGAGCTGAAATAACATTTCACTACGGTTTTAAAGAGTGAACAGCGCACACAGGACCACAGTTCATAACTTACCCCAGGGAGAAAGAAGTTACCAAAGCCTTCCCTTCCCCTGACACGCTCCCTCCCACCTCAGAAAACCCAACCACGGAGCAGAGTACAACTGAACATCCGCAGCTGAGCGGCTCCGGGCAGAGCCCCCAGCACACGGCCAACAGAGCAGGGCTCGAGGCACTGCTGCAAGCCTTGTGATCAACGCCAGCAGCACGGTATCAATTAGAGAATTAACTGGGATGGAAAAAAGCCCCAGCAAGTCCCAGCTATCAGATAGAAAGACCGCATTCCTGACGTGCAATGCAAGGGCTGCCTCTGACCTGCACCCCCTCCCAGCGGTGCACATGGCACAGGACACAGGCTGACCATGCGGGGAGCAGCTCTGGCAGCGCGTGGCTGCAGCCCGGCCCTCGTACAGCTGTGACCATGGCACCATAAATAATAACTTGAAAGCACTCTGCCCCAAAGCATGGCACTGCTCCGCCCTGCTGGCCGGGATGATGCACACAGCCCTGCGCTGGGCAGTGCTCCCACGGCTTTGAGACCTCAGTACTGGGAGAAGGGGTGATTTCTAACTGCTGCTGATGCATCATAAGAGGGATTGAGTCATTTCACCTATTAACATTTGCCAATAAAATGCGGTATGTAGGACCAGAATCCCTCTCAAGAGTGCTGTAAAAACAAAGACAAGCCGGCCCTCACACCTGAGGACAGCTTTTGGAAGCACTCGTAACAAAGCTGACGTCCAAAATGCAAAGGGAAGCTGCTGTCTTCAAACCTCCAGCCCTGCACTCGGCTCACTCCTTGGTTTTGATGTACTTGGGCTGACAACTTTTGCCCAAATAAGCAGGGAACGACATTTTTAGGCCACTCAGTCCCAAAAGGCAGAAAAGTGAAGAAAAAATGATGCAATACAACCCCTGCAGCTTCCTGTAAAAGACACATTCAGAATGCCTTCAAGTCTCTGCAGGCCAGAGAGCATAACCACCACCAACCCCACGTCTGGAACGGGAAATAAGCCACCAGGGCACAGCCTGCTGCCTCCATAGCACGCCGTGCTCACAGCCCCAGCCCACAAAGCTGCACAGCACAGCACGCTCCAGCACTGCCTCGTGCTCAACGTTTCCCAAAGCACCCTCCTTTAACCAGCAGGTTGCACAGCCCAGAGCGAGCAGTGCCCACGTTTTGCTGCTCTCGTGGGATTTGGGACACTGCTGTCAGTGATACAGAGGCTGATTCAGGCACTGCTGGGAATAGCAGGGGTAACAGGAGCCACATGGAACCACAGAAGGCCTTAATGAGCAATAAGAACAGCCAAAAGTCAGATGGAGGCACGCTCTGAACTGATCAGAACTGCTCGGTGCTTTGATTCACAGCTTCACGGTGTTTGGGACACATCAAAAGAGTAAAGCAATCCCAGGAATTACTGAGAAAGTAACACAAAACCGTACAGTAAATGCAGCACTCAGCAGATCCGTCCTGTCTGCACACCCACGCGTGGGCTGGCACACACAGCCACCACCAAAGGGCTGCAGAGGGACCCCAGCGAGGGGTGAACATGAGAGCAAAGGCACTTCACCTGAAGGATGCTCAGGGTCCTGGAACAACTGCTGTGTGCACTCCTATGGAGAAGACAGACCCTCCTGTTACCTCCTGCCTTAAACATTCAATAGGGCCTTTCCAGCTTCCCATCACAAGCCGTGGAAGTGCAGAAATAGGAACTCTGAGTTACACTATCTGTATTCCTCACTGTTTTCAAGCCACATTTACACTGCTATTTTTCTTCTCAAACCGAAGGGAGGAAAGCACAGAGCTTCAGGCGAGAACCAGGCACTGTGCACTTCAATTCCTCTGCTCCTTCTTTGGAGAAAACTGCAGAACTGTAACGGCAGTGAGCAACGTGCGACCGCCGCAATGCTTCACATTCCAGACAAGTGACAGGAGCAGCGCAGAGCTCCGAACCCACGAGCCGTGCTCTAAAAAAGCCTTTTCATAACAAAATTAAATAACGCCTTGTTTCCCAGCTCCGACTTTAAACAGACGTTATTTCCAACCTCCGCTGAGGACAGAGAAAAACAAGCATCCATCAGCCACGTGCCGACCTCCCAGCACAGACTGTAAGCACACACCAAGCACACAACACATTTCCCAGCCAGAGGACTGTCCACCTTCAGCTCCACCACCAGCACGTGCTGTGTGCTCAGGTAAACCCATGATCTCACTGACCCACTGTCTGTCTCAGGAACTGCAACAGCAAAAGCCAATCGCTCTCCAGCTACAAAGCTGCATTTATTATCTCGTAACCTGAAGCATACATTCCAGTATTTAACCCACGCTTTGGCTGCCCCGCATCGGTGGAAATTCTCCTTGTGCTGCCAGGGAAGGACGTGCACAAAGCACAACGTGCTACCTCGAGAGCAGGCACTTGGCAGCACAGCTTCCTCCCCTTTCAGCTCAGCAAGAACACCTCACGGCACTGCAGCACCAGAAGGACAGGCTGCAGCAGGGAACTGTGGTGGCCTTTTTCTTCATCTCCACTCACCTCTGCCAGCTGAACTCTGCTCCCAGCAGCTGCACGAAGCCTTTAGCAGCATGAGGTCCACAGGGAGAGGAATGAGGTCAGTATGTGGGCTCCCATTGCAAAAAGGGGGACAGAGAACACTGACAGACAAGCACTGTGCCACCTGAGGAGTGAGAGCAGTGCTTTCCAGCATCAGCATGTACAGGCCCAACCTGTAAGTGAATACATCTGTCTAAACCAAAATACATAAATTCATCCAAAACACCAGATCTTGAACTTGTGCAAAGCCTCCAAGTTCTGCTTCCTGTTTCCAGCCTGGTCACAACTATCAATCCATTCTTATCAGATGCTGATTCACACATCCTCAACTTGAGGACTTCTGCTGCCCACATTTCTGCCTCTGGGCGCTCACTGCGTCCACTCCATCAGTGACCTGGTCCAGTAGCATTCCTGAAAGCACTGCACCAACAAGAGCAGAGCCACCACCTGAAGCCATCCCAGCCCCAGGGCTCACACCTGGGTTCCCAGCACATGATGTCTGAGCTCTGGTCACAGCTAGGCTGAGCAAATGGCACAGGTGGGAATGGCCCGTCCATAAACCAGTCCTGCTAGGGCTGGGAGAGGGAAATGCCTTCTAGGGATTGCTTAAGCCAGTTGTGAAAATCATTTAATTGTACCCTGCCACCAAGAGACAGTCCCACCCCCTCCTCTGTCCTCTCCCTTGTTTCAGCTCTGGAGATCACAGCTCGTTTTCTGATGAGCTAGTTTTTCGTCAGATCAGGGCTGATGTGACTCACCTTATAATTACCAGGCATTACACAGAGCAGAGGGCCACAGAACTGGGAATGAGAGGAAGGCTCCCCATGGGGCACAGCCCCACACCAGCCCCAGCTCACAGCCCAGCTGCAGGGCACGGCTGCAGCCCTGCTGGGAGCAAACCCCAGGCTGGTGGTGGGCCCCCACTGCTGCCCCTCGTGCCACATCAGCTGGACAAGGAAACCCTGAGCTCTGTTAGCTTTACACAATGCAAAGACAGAATGCAGTGGCTGCCAGCAGGGCCGAAGGTCGGCTCTGTATGGGTGTGCACCCCGTGCTCTGACCAGCCTTCCCATCTCCAAAACCCGACAACTGCAAACTCATGACTTGGTTTTAAACCCTTCAGGCTCAGCAGACAGAGATGAGTCAGGACTGCATGCAAATCCCTCCTAACACCCTGCTAACACCAGGACAGGGGCATCTACCTGCCCGAGTGCAAGCCTGAGGATATGCATTTGAGTCATATAGAAGTGCTGGGGACACGACAGAACCTCTCTGTCCAACTGGAGAGAGCCAGACTCCAACACATCGCTCCTCTAGCTGTGCCCCGAGCCCGAGGGCTGCAGCACCGTTCATCCCTGCACCTACCTTCACAATTCATTTTCAAATTCCCCTTCTGGTGGCTCCCAGTTCTGCCATATATTTGAAACAACGTTAGTTCTTTGCAATATTATCCCAAGACATCTACTTACAACAATGAAGATCAAAAGTTGCAGTGCCCTTACAGAAGTCCTCGTTCCCAAAGAAAACCACGCGTGTGCGCGAGCGTGCTAACAGAGAACTACTGATCTGAGATGGGGTCCTGTGATGGCTGGCTGGCTGCACCAAGCTGCCGAGTGCTCCCAATGGTGGCTTTCTCTGATCATTTCAGCTGGAGTGAGCTCAAAAGAAACAAGAAATATGTTCCCTGTGAGTCGTCACTTCGGGCTACATCCAAGCGTATAACTCAGCCACTCACGCCCGCTTATTTTCCCTTTTTCAGTAACAGCACTAAAAATAAGATCAAATGGGGTGAGTTTTGAAGTCAGGAAGTACAAGCAGAACATTTCTGATGCTGCTTTTCCCACTGCGCCACTGAGATTTGGTCATGTTAACAGCATGACAAGTTCCTAAAACTGGATCCTGGTCGGCGAGACAGGCTGTAACATTACCAGATCAAGGGGAAAGAAGAACTTCTGAAGTACGTCTGTGAAAGATACCTTCAGAAATTCCCAACAGCTCTGTCTCTTAAGAACATTTTCTTCTTTTGTACTGGAACAAGAATGGCATAAACTTACTCCTCTATGCCACGCTACATGGCAGCACGCATTTATTCACACCTCAAATGCTGACTGTGTGTCACCTCACCTCACTGCTCGGTGCAAGGGAAGTTGTAACAGCACAGAGATGACTCTCCACTGCAGACAGAACTGCTGGTGCCAGCGCTGCACTGAGGATGTGCAGCAGGCAGCCAGGCCTCAGCCTATTGCCCCAGCAGGCACTGCCAGGGACAGGCCCAGCACTGAAGGCTGTACTGCACACCTGAAGGCCACAGGGACCCTTCCTTCCTTCAGGCAGAGGGGAAGGTGAAACCTCACCCAGCTGCAGAACCCCAGAAAGCACAGTCCCGGAGATGCTGCTGCGACGTTCTGCCACCGTCACACCATAATAAAGCAGCACTTCATAGAGCGAAAGTAAATAAAAACCACAGATCATCACCAGTGTCCACGACAAGAGCCCCATCCCCAAACTGCTAGGAGCAAACAAAAGGGAGACGTGGGCTGCGGGGTTTAACTACACAGCGCTGTATTTGACAGAAACAGGACAATGAATTAAAAACATCTTTGTTCTCCACGGCCACTTCATGCAGCCAATCAAGAAAACGGACGTGGCGTTTCAGCAACAAGAAAACATCGGAGAAAATGCAGTTCTTTCCTTATTCCAGAGCCCAGCAGCCTAGGAGCTGACGATTCCAGCATCCGCAAACACAGCGATGCTGCCACAGGACGCGGTCCGGCCTCGGTCTTTCAGATCAATACGGTGGGGAAGGGCTCAGCCCCGGCCCACGCGTGGGAGCGCTCACACCGCGTCCCCCCCCAACCACCGCCCGACTGCCCTGCCCTCCTGGGAGCAGGGCCGCTCTCGGCTGGTGACAGCGGGCGGGAGGAGCGGGACGGCCGGGCTGTGCTGCAGCCGGGCAGCGCGGCGGGCGGGGCCGGGAGCGGCGGGGCCGAGCGGTGCCCGCCGTGGCCGCATCCCGTGCCGGAGCCCGCGGCGCTTTCCACGCGCAGGAGCCGCTCTCCAACGCATCCGCCGCTCCAGAAGCGGTTTCTGGGCTCAGTCCGAGCGTCACCGCCGCTTCGTTTCCCCCCCGCGGGTTCAGGGTCCCTCAGAGCCGCCACCCTCCCCCCTTCCTCCCCCCAGCCCGTCCCGCGGGGCGGCGAGGGACAGATGGGAGCGCTCACGGAGCTCCCGCAGTGCGGCTCCGGCTCCGAGCCCTCCGCGCGGCCGCACGCCGCTCCTCAGGCCGCCCCAGGGCGCGGCGGGGGGAGGAGCCCGGGGCACGGCCTGCGGGGCCTCCGCGGCCCTCAGAGGGGACCCTCAGGGGGTCCGGCGCGGTGCTCGGCGCTTACCGGGCAGCCGCCGCTTCCTCCTCCTCCTCTTCCTCCTCCTCCTCCTTCCCGCGTCTCCGCGGCGCGGCCCGACGTGAGGGGACAGGGCCGGGCCGGGCCGCGCGCGCCGCCGGTGGGAGGCGGAGGGGGCGCGGAGGGGCGCGCGCGGACGGCAGGGAGCGCCCCCCCCCCCCCCCCCCAACCTCAGCCCGCCCCGCCCCTAGAGGGCGGTACCGCCGCACTGCGCGTGCGCCAACCGTCCCCCTCCGGCGCCGCCCGGGGCCGAAGAGGCGCGTGCGCTGTGGCGCCGCGCGCGCTCCCGGCGGCGGGGAGCGGCACCTGAGGGCGGGGCTGCTCGCGGTCACGTGACGCGGCGCCGTGTGAGCGCGCGTTTCGCAGTTCAGAGAGTGCCATTTTGCAGAGCTCCTCAGCGGAGCTGTGAGAAAGCGGGTTTGGAGCTGCGTGACACAGATCCAGCCCGGGTAAGAAGCGGTAGCGACGTTCATCGACTTTCCTCTCCTCTTCCCCCAGTTTAGGGACACGCTGTCCTTGTTTTGCGTCTCATTTCAGTGTGGTTTTGACCTCCGTTGCTTCCCCTCTCCTGTGTGGGCCGCGCTGAGTGTTGGTCAGCTCAGGAACCGTCACGAAGGAGTTGGGATTCCCAGAGCACTTCTGTTTGTAATTGACGTTATTCACATCTGATTGAAAGCACCGAGAGACCACGGTTTAAACAACCGATTTAATTCGCACCTCGGCTGCTACAAAGCACTCAGTTAATGCAGTGCTGAAGGACAGGAGGCCAGGGCTGATTTCTTAGCAGCTATTAGCAGCTATTAGTTACATACCTGATAAGGTCTCATTTTGCCCAGCTACTTCCATGCTGTTCCTGTATACCTCAGTTGCTTTAATCCAGCGATGACTTTGTGCTGACACAGCTTTTACCTTGTAGAAACCGTGAAACAGCTCTGATTTTGAAAGAGTAAATTCCTTATTACCTTTGGCAATCTCAATCAAACACAGTGCACACATTGAGTTTAGGGTAGGCCCAGTTTTTAATTCAATAAGACCCAAAGAACCCTGACAAACAGATACAGGAGATTTTATTTAACACTGTGTACAAAGAAAGGCTACGAATGCCTTAGACTTTCTCCCCCAAATACAGTTTTTGTATCCCTCTTCCATACCATTTATCTCAGGAAAAAAAAAATCCTGAATGATTATTTTTTCCCCTTTTTTTCCTTGCGTGGCCCTAAACTGAGAGATGTTTATCAGTCATGCAAACACCTTTCAGTATTGAGCTGTCAGGGTTAGATTTCTCTGCAAGAACAGAGCACTGAGATACTGAAGCACCACCAACAGCAGCGTGAAATGTCAACATCAGCCTCTGTATCGTGATGGAGTTAAACAACACTGATGGTACTCATTCTGAAGAAACCCCAAATTATCTTATCCAAACAAGTTGTTTTCTTCTACACCTGATAAATTATCACTAATTATATAACCTAATCGTATTTATATTTTAATAAAGTCTCATTATCTCCTTCCATCGGCATTCTTTGTGGGTTATTAGCACTTGTAGTAGAGGTAAGAACAAACTACACAACCAGTATAGGCAAGAGAAGGCTTTGTTTTGTTTCCATTGTTATTCACCAAATGGATACAGATAGGACAAAATGTCACACAGGACTCACCGTTGCATTGTGATGCTCTCCATCATCCAGCATCACAATTCTTTACCCTCTTTTTGCTGCCTTGGATAGTTCCTAGTCACTTTCAATGCTGGTACGACTTCTCCTAGGCTGTGAGAGGCAGCAAAGAAGAGAGTGGAGTGGATGTGTTAGAAGAGGCTGTTGTGAGGACCCTTCCTTCTGCTATGTCAGCATTTACATTACATTGCTACTAAGTTTGAACGAGTTTTCATATTTAGATCAGTTTTCAGCTATCTCCATAATCCCTGGTTACAGAAGTCCTCACTCAAAGCGTGACTGAAATGGAAGAAATTTGAGCTTGCCTATTTACATCGGGGCTCGATCATTCAATTAGGCCCTGTAAAGAAGAAACCGGCTGTGTCTAACCCCATAACTGCTTTCGGGGCTTCATTCAAAAACATGAGCCCCGAAGGACCAAGGCCATCTGCTCACTGGTGGGCTCTTCCCATTGTGGCTCTTTTGGGAAGCAGCTGTGTTCTCTTTCCAGGTGGGAAGCTGTTTTGTATACAGGCATGCTCTTCCATATATCCACAGGGATGTAAACTGGTCCTGTAATAGAAATCACTCCACAGATAAACAGTTGATCTGTAGAATGCCTTGACAGCAAGAACATCTTGTCAGTAGGGAAAAAGAGTGCAGTAATTCCACAAACAAAAGCCCTAGAAGAAAATCCAACAAGAATTCTCCATCCTGATGAATCATTTTGATGAGATGATTTGAGCATGACTGCAATTAAGGCAGAGCAGTAAAACAAACATTTCTTCTAGGCTTGGGCACTCTGTAATCATTTTCACTCCCAAGTATGCCTGAACAGGCAAAAAAATAGAAAATAGAATGTATTTCACTTGCAAAACAAGCCTGCACATGCCTAGAGCTTTAAGGGTGCCTGCTCCACTCTGTGCCAGAAAACTGGAACCGTTTTAGCCATCTGCAGGAATAGCCCTGCCATCAGCTCCTGCCTGCTTATAGAACAACATGGTTTCTGTTGGGAAAGAAGGGGGCTTCTTACTGAAATACAAAACGTGGCAGTAAAAAAGTGAAATGACATGGCCAGTGTTCGCACAGGTCACCTGCATGCTGTTACAGAGGTGTCCTCCAATTCCATTATAAGGTGGCAGCACAAAGAACCAAGAGTGGAGGCCCTTGAGTAATTTTCTACTTCTTAGCAGGCCTACATGTAGGCATCTGCTCATGCTAGGAGAACCAAGATTCTGCTCTGTTTGCTTTGGTGCCCCTGTTTCCAGCATTGCATCGTGCAGCATGCCGTGCTGTCCTATCCTTGCAGCCCAGAAGCAGGCTCTTCTGGCTCACGCTGTATTCTAACTTCCTGCTTCCATTTTAATTTGCAGTAGTGTTTCACCTTTGGTAAAACACACTCTGGTGCTCCTCCGTAACTGCCATAGAGGAAAAAAAAATGTAGAGGGCACGTGATAAACTTTGCTTTCTTGGCACTGCACCGTGATGTTTCAGTAGTGAGACAGGCAGCTGAATCCCTGGTGTTCCTACATTAATGTTTATTTACTGACAGGACACTCAGTTACTGAGGCCACAGGTTGTCTTTAACCTGAAAGGAGCTCTTCTGCTCTGTACAGTTTCAGACTGTGTTATCAGAGTGATTCCTAATCGTGGTGTTTTGTTTTTTTTTCAATTTACATCATCTTTCTTCCCTAAGACTTCGGTAAGGAATACCAATTAGCTGTGAGTACTTCCTTCAGAGCTTCTGTTGATGTTAAGGATGATCCACGTACTTGAATCTACGCAGCGAAAGCTCTCACGGAATACACACAGGTATCCATTTAATTCCAGGTGAGAACAGAGGACTGCTGATATTAACTGGAAGGCTCCGTGACCTCAGCTGCAAGTGCCCCACCTTGAAGGACGTGGATGGTGTATGATGTATTTTTCAGGCTACAGCAGAATGGTAGCAAAGCTTACCAAGAAGAGCATACCTGGGCCAAATAAAAATGTAACCAGTGAGGAACCAGAGATGGTCGCTTTTATCTCCATCAGATTTTAAGCATCTTTAAAAGCCACGTTGGTCACTTTATCTTTTACACGTACTTCAAAGAGCGGTACCTTGAGATACATGAACAAGTTGTCACGCCTTCCAGTGTTACAGCGGGTGGCAGGCGAGCTCGGAGAGCCGACAGAGCAGTACATCCATTTAAATAAACTCATATAAAACTAACTCGACTGTAAAACACAATTTCAAACGGGTATGACGAGTGAAATCCTGCGCTCCCATCAGCGCTCGGTGCTGCTGCCACCGCGTGGCCCCGCAGCGCACTGCGGCGCTCATCGCACTCTGACTGCCTCCAGGTGGGGTCACAGCCGAGGCAGCACGGCTGTATTCTGCCCTTAGCCGACGCATTAAAAAACAGCAGCGTTAAAACACAGCCTGAAATAGCTCGGCTGCTGCCTCAACTTGTGTAAAAATTGTGCGAGAATAAAGAACACCAGCAGCATTTCAACGGACGCGTTTCAGTTTAATTTCAGTCTCCTCCCATAAAAAGCACACACCAAAACAAAGCTGAGAACGATCTAGTGCTTGTTATTTCTTGCCCATCATAAAAACTTTTCCCTTTTTTTGCTTCGCTTTTTAAAGAAATTTAACAAACAGTGTTAAAAAAAAAGAAAAATCCATGCGAATTTGAGAATAGTTTCTAAATGCCACGGAACTTCTGCTTCTTTCTCTTAATCTGGAGATGCAGTCTGTCCTAACGACCTGAAATACTTCTGCTGAAGCTTCTAATGTTTCAGCTGGACGCAGCTGAAAGCTACTTCTTTACGGCTTCCTTCCAGTACACTAGAAACAGAAACTATACAAACTCTCAGTGCAGTTCCAAAGGGTAATTTTTGGCCAACTTGCTCTTAATGTTATTTGTGTTGTACCTTTTCGTACAGAGAATGGAACAGTGAGGTTTCCTGACACAGCTCACAGGGGACTGTCGGGTGTAGAAATCAGAAGACCGTCTCTAGAGCCACGTTTTACAAGTCCCTTTATGTTTTAAATGAGATAAGGCTTCTTATAAACACAACAAAGTTTAAAACAGAAACACCCACAGCATCCCTTGGAAAATAAAAGCCTTCTGGAAATGCTTCATTAAAACTTAAATTGCAAAATTAAAAGAAATTCAAGAAATCATATTTCAAATCAGTCCATGATTTCATCATTAGCAGAAACATCTGCTATCTTTTCCAGCCCAAAATTACCAGCTTTGGGGAAAACATACTCAACAGAAATAATTAATGGGTTACGTTAAATTACCTTTTCTTTTTCCCTGATCCACATGCCTGCATGTTAGATTACGTTACATTAAAACTGAGCATTGTAATTGAGAGACTAAAGCAACAGCCTGTAACAGCAACCAAAGCAAAAGCCATTTTCTCGTGGTTACATACCATACATCAGTAACTTAATATTTAATTTCCTATATAAATAAAAATAAAACAGATGGGTAAAAGTAAATTGGCACAGTCATTATGGTATTGCTTTCCAGTTTCAACACTGCAAAGAGCAGCCACAGATTCTGAACACCGAAAGGAAGAGGCTGTGGTGTCACACAGCCACCTGCTGCACTTGGCTTCTGCTGTTTTGTGGCCTTTTGCCATTCAGATGAAGTCAGCAGTGCTGCTGCCTCAGAAACACCACACAGCAGCTCGGAATGGGCAGGCGTGCAGCTAGCAGAAAAGGATTGTTATGGAACTGCTACGTAAAAGTGAGAACAAACGCGTAAAACCAAAACCACAGAGTGTGGTTTACTGGTCTGCCTGACTTAAGGTGAAGCTTTGCAAGATTGTGACTAATTTTTACCTTCAAAAAAGGCAGAAATAAATATTAAAAATGCTAAGCCTTCAAGTTTTCTTCCCTCCCCCCAAAAGCACCTCCCACTATAAACATTTTTTCTGTTTTCCAAATTCGGAATGTAATGGAAATACATACAAGAGAGAAGGAATTTCTAGTTGTACATTACATTACAAAGAGGTTTGCTCCCAGACCTAAGGGAGGGATACTAAGCAATATTAAATTCCTATAAGGATCCTTACATAGCATGCAAAATGTTGATATACTCACAAAATTGGAATTTCTATTTTTTTCCTTTTTGAATTTGTAACTTCACAGTACAATATTTTCTAATACAATGTAGCAGTCAAAATTACATTGACTACAAAAACATTTCCGTTGTTATTTTTTCTTCTGTTCATTTGAAAGACTCCTTTGTTGGTTTTTGTTTTTGTTTTTTTAATATATATTTTTGTAATTGAGAGATTGCAGATCACTCATCAGAAAACACCGAACTCAGCACCATGGGGGTTGCTTTCTTTATGGTATTTCTCATCAAACGATGTTGACAACCCAACTATCCAGTCGTTCTGTCTCTCCCTCCCTTTCCCCGTGCTGATTCCTCCCCTCACCCTCAGGCTGCACTTTTCTTCTTGCCTGGATGGCTGCCACCAAACAGATGCTGCAGAACTGGGTAGGAAGCAAAGGGGGCTGGAGTTGGTAATGACCACGGAGTAATTCCCAGCTCTCCCAGGATGTTTGGCACAACTGCTTCACAGCCAGGATATTTTGCTCTGGATACCAGCAGTGAGATTATGCTTTCAATTCTCTACACAAACACTGCTGTCCTTTACACCAGTGTAACCCCCATGGCTTTGCCGAAGTTAGGCAGGAAGAAACGAGCCCAGTATTTATTGAGACCTGCAGCACTGCTCCGTGTGGTTCCAGACATCCCTTCACTGCTCTTACCTACAACAGGCTTGACATTTCTGAAGAGTACACATGCATGCTGCTGGCTAGGTTGGCCACAAGGTACATTCTGACATATTTACCAAAGTATCTATCAGAAGATGACTCTCATAGAAGCAATGCATGTACAAAGCCTCCAAAATTCAAGTATATATCTGTATGTTAAAAAAAATAATAACAATGTTCTGATAGGAGTAAGCAGCCAGGCAACCTGATAACCACTAACGATTTGTTTTGTCCACAAAAGCTTCAATTATTTTTGTAGTGTTAACATCTTTTCTTTGGAGTGTTGGGAATTAACAGCCTTCCCAATTGATTTTCATTAACATTGGCAGAGTCTAAGGAATTCAGCAATCCTCTCTGGATAATATTGCTCCTGCTTTTATATGCAAACAAACAACGAATCACAAAGCACTGACTCAAATCGTCCCTGCCTCTCGTTAACTTGCTGTATTTATTTATAGTGAAAAATCATTTGAGTCTGGGCCCTTCAACACCCCCACCCCCCAGAAATCCACGCCATCAGAAGTGCAGCATAGGCAAGAGCACGGCATCTCCTTCCCTCAAGCTTGTATAAACATTTGCAGGAGAAGGGGTGGGCGAGACAAATAAAAAAAGTTTGAGTTATATGCAAAACTGTTTCACTTCTTTAGAACCCTGTTCAAATCAGGACTTCAATTTCTGAGGAGGGTATCTCAGATCCCAGACCCTTCCCTTCTTTCCTCTTCTTGCAAAGCAATGCTATTTTTTGCGGCCTAGAACAGTACTTTAAAAACAGCAGTTATTAAAGACACAGTTGTGATAGTTCCTTTAACTCCCTCTCACCCAAAAAAGGGTATCCTATCAAGTGGTCCATTAGAAATCTTGAAGTTTCATTATGATAAATCCATAAAATGAGGAATACCTTCCATCACATTCCCAGCAAGAATAACAGCCACACTCTGTGGTGCATTTGTTCAAGTGTCTATTGCTCCTTCTAGTGGAGATTCTGCACAGCTCTATCTCCACTTTGATTCTTTCTCATTCTCCTGATCAAAAGTAGGTACTTCTCTGTTTTCTCTTCAGCTTGCCACTGGTTAACAAACAGCAGAAGCACTGAGGACCATAAATCCCCCAAAAAAGGAACAGGCCAGAAACGCCTGAAGAAACACCAGTCTTCCTTTTTTTCAAGAGTGGCAGATCTATGCCAAGAACAGGTTGTTATTGTTGTCTTGTTTTGTTTTTTTCCAGAGTCCTATTGGCATCACAGACATCTACACCTCTGTGGAAAAGAGAATGCTTTGCCTCTTGCTGTCTGGGGTAGGGATGGTCTCTAGCTGCAGGAAGTACAGAAGGACTTGAACCTGGAAAGAGAAAGAAACGGGTAAGAATTAAGCCCTGTTAACAGATTCTGATTCTGGCTGTTTTAGAGTTGGCAGACATGACTGCACTGCTCTACGCAGGAATTAATTCTGCACTTACTATTTTAATACAGTGTATAATATCAGGAGGAATATTAAAAAATCCAGTGCTTTGGAGGCACTTTTCAGCTTCAAGGACAGCAAAGTGGTGATGTTCCACTTTGCTGAAAAAATCTGATCTGTGATTTGCTATCACTCAAGAAAGGAAGTATAAAACAGCATGATGAGCTAACGCAGCCTCTGTGTTCCTCTAGCTGTCTGCACTGCCTTCAGAAGGCTGCAAGAAATCTCAATCTAGCAAGGATTACTGAGCATTGTGGAAAAGCAGACAGTCCTTTTATCCTAGGCTAGTAATGCAGCACTCCAAAACCCCGCTGTGCACAAACAAAGAATGCAGGATGTGAGCATATCGACATTTGTTTTATGTAAAGCTCTATTAGCACACAAACAAACTGAACTGCCTGAAGAAACACTGTTCTATAAACAGAGTCTAAAATGCCTGTGCTGGGGATTGAAAACTTTGTTTCTCAAAACTGCTATGAAAATAGGAGGAAAGGTGAGCAAGGCTTTGCTAGATGACTGCAGTTTCCCAGCTACTGCCTTTAAATGATTCAGCAGCAGCTTTAGGATTTTACCTGGGACATGACTTCTAGTGACCAGCTATCAGTCATCGTTATAGGCTGGGTTGGGTTGGCAGGGATTTTGCTGTCCTTCTCTGAAGGTCTGAGCAGCGTTGGTCCAAAGACAGTTGCAAGATTATGCAGGGACATCTTGTTAATGCTCTCCCTCTCAGCAACCCTGAGAGAAGAAATGACAAGGTGGATCTCTGTAAATATCTGAGTTTAGAGGTATCCTTCAGTAAGAAACCATACTTATTCCCTTTAAGTGTAAACACTGAAGCAATCACTCTCTCCACACGTCCCCACATTAACTGGGTACATAAACAATACCTTGACCTGAGAGCTATGAGCTTAGGCAATCTACAGACCTTCACTTGAGAAAGGGGCTCCTGTTTGGTCAGACGAAAGTGAACCAGGAGTAAAAGAATGGTTTTCATCTCAGTACAGTAAGTGAGAAACTGAGGCACATAGATTAAAACATATACCAAGAGCACACGAGCCTGTAACGGGAACAAGCCCAGGTTTCCTGGATTTTAATCCAGAACCTCAGTCACAAGATCACCTTTGATCTCTACAGTGACAGTCTCTGGTATGTAAATTTAATGTATGTAAATTAAGATACTGCGCATGTATTAAACAAGTTTATTGCATTACTATCAAACACATGGAAATATTTTTTCAGTTTCAACCACTTTGCAAAGACAGACAAGATCAGAAAGACCAGTCTGAGCAAGGAGCTGACAGCTGCAGTCAGAAGTACAGAACTGGAATTTTTAAAGATTGGTTATGTTCGATTGCAACACTTTTTCAGACAGGACTGAGGAGTCCTTAAACACAAAATCTGACAATCAATACTGAAACCTTCCCCAGGGCAGGTGTGGTTTTGCAGATATTGCAGCAAGAGTTTGCATTTGCACTAGGTAAGTGCTGAGACTTTTGTTTCCCCTTCAGTTTTAATCCTCAGTTTCAGTGAGAACGCAATTTGAGATTCAGTGCTTCACTAAACGAGTGTGAAGCAATAGTTACATGATGAGCATTCAACTCAAATCGGCAAATGCTTCTTCATTTGCCTGATTCAGCATGTGCTCAAGAAGGCATCTCTTTTCTAAATAAGGATGCTTTACACACTGAGTAAGTATTTAAAGGATCCAAACATTACCTTTTTAAATGGTCCAAAAGGAAAAGGAATGTCACAAGGTTGGGCTCTGGAAGCGATAACAATAGATTCAACATACAGCTTTCCTTTGCAACAGGATCTGAAAGTGCTGCAAGACAAAAAAAAATAACACAACATCAGCATAGGCAGTGAATCAGAAATTGACTGACTGTATGATTCCCCAGACCAACAAATATGGATGGTCCTGAATGGACTGTAATTGCATCATAGTTGGGAAGGTCAGGCACACATAAATGCCCCTCTGTTTGTTTTTTCTCGTTTCACCAAGAGACAGAGAACCCTTTTCCCTCTAGCAGTTCAAGTGCTTGCACATGTCAAATCATTAGGATGTTTTCCCCTTCATTAAATGTAACAAGGTACTTCCCCCCCCCAAAGAGGACTTCCCTGGAAGACTGAATGGGCAAACAACAAGCACAAACTCAGCAAGTTAAGCTGTCGTTCTGTTCTTTGCCTGCCCTTCAGAAACCTGGACATTTTCAGCATACAAAAAAAGCATGGCATTTGCTCATCCTCAAACTTGCTTCCAAAGCTAATTTCTGAGATCCATTCCTCTTCCCTTACAGCTTGTTCCAAGCTTCTGCCCAACATTATACAGTTTTGTGTTGCTTTAGGAGCAGCCTCCTACAGAAGAAGTCTTTAACACGGATGCAAGTCATCAAGAGTTATTTTTGCTACACCTACCAATGCCCTCAGCAAAGTTGGGGTACAGTTCATCTGTAAAGAGAGGCTCAGGCAGCTCTCGGAAGTACAGCTTCAATGTGCCTGCAATAGCATTGACGTCCATCTCGCTCATCATCACTGACACGTCTTTGTTATCTGAAAGAGGGAAGAAGGGTTAATAAATTGCTGGCCTTGCATTCAGTTTTTGATTGCTCTGACTCCTTGTTTATACACTGTCTTTGCCCAAGTAGCTGAGAGTTTTCCTGTTTACATTTCTCCCAACTGAATGACAACTGAGAAATGCTGCTGTTTCCAGCTTTAAATCAACTAGGGGGAAGTTCACACTGCCCATGGTTCCTTCTGCTGTGCCAGCAACACAGGCCTGATCTGCAAAAAGCCCTGCATGTCTGTATTTATATGCATTTCAACTTCTTAATGACCACATTTGTTACTCCAGTTCCCTGCCTCAAACAGCTTAGAATAAGAAACTCTGAGGCTGTCAAACTCCCCACTGAGTGTAACTAAAGTACACAGGCAATTCGGGGCTCACATTTCAGTTTTGTTACTTTTAAGAGCAACAAAACCACCTCCTTTCCTGAAAACAAACATCAACCAGCAGAGCCAGTGCTGGCGTAGCAGAAAATGGCATTTAATGTAAAAGAAAAAAAGTTGTTCTGCAAAACATGGAACACTTTTACTTGCACTGCTGAGGATTCATAAATCAGCGCTTTTGGTAGCTTAGGGGGGACTGAAAGGAAGATACAAGAATGATGAAATATCACACACAAATAAAAGCTCAAGTGGTCCTTCAGTTTACCAGGTGGATGCTGGAAGTATGGCAGAAGTTTCATTTCCCATAGCAAAGCAGTTTGGAGGTGTTAAATCTGCTGGGTTTGGATGCCTTTTGGGGACATATATGTCATTCCTTTAAATGCAGCAGCAACAAGGAGCATTTTTCTGTGCAAGACCAAGGAAGGCTTTAAAATACTGGTCAAAAATTATCTGAATTTACAGTCTGCACACCTCAGCCTAGCTACAGAGTGAGGAATAGAGCCCTGACCATACATCTCCTGATTGGTAAAGAACATGTTCTTCCTAGTCAACCACAGAACTGTTTCATCTGTTTATTTTTTTGCTTGCTTTCTTTCACAAAACATTCTCAAACAATTCCAAGGACTTCTATTAATTTGGAGGCAGCAATAAGGAAAACTACAGCTTCTGATTGCTGCTGCTTCCCCTGAGGATGCTACCTGCCATGCAGAAAGTCTTGGCAAGGCCTGCAAACCAGCTATGCTGGTCTGCTGAAAGGAATAACAAATGTGTTATTTGGTACAAGGATCTATTCCGTTGTATGTCTTGGGTCGTATCTGCAGCTGAGGACTATGAATAAAACATGCAGCCAGGTTTAAAATGATTCTACTTGAATGAGAATCTCTCCCTCTTAATGCTTCTCGGGGAACATAAGATTAAAAATAGCACAGCCATCTGACAGGGAGCTCACACAGGTTCTCACAGTTAGGAGGAAAACATCAGACACAAATACTTACTGACATCAAAGGCAGCTTTCAAAGCTTGGATATCGGTTGCGACCCCAGAGACGCGGTAGATGCCCACCTCCTCCATCCCACGGCGTTCTATCTCCTCCACGCACTGGCGCACTATGTAAGGCACCTTTGATCTCTCCCTCCTTAAGAGAGGAAGACACAAGAGTTCGGTACAGCTCATGCCCTCAGTTCTTGCTCCCCCAGCCAGCCAGCCTGGCTAAAATCACCCATTTTGCTGTAAAATTCTCTGGGGAAAAAGTCCAAGGAGGTGATCAAAGCTGAGCTGAAAAGTTTTTCAGCTTTAAAAACCAGAGAGGATTTTCTGAGTGTCTCAGCCCATCGTTGGCTGCTGTGCAGCATCCCTGAGCACTAGGGCTTCTGTCCAGGACCTAATGCCCCCTGTGTCTGCAGCTCTGCAGAGATAATCATAGGATTCCCAAACTACCCTTGGCAACACTGCTGCTTTCAGATTAATGCAGTTCCATAGTGAGGAAACACTATGCTTCCCAAAGCATGTAACAGAACAAACAGGTTTCTGCCAGTAAACAACTCATGACAAAAGATCAGGGGTTCAAATAATACAACAGGATCCAAAGAACTTGAACATTTCTGATTATGGAAAGGAAATAACACTCTTTAGTGGCTCTGGAAATCTGTGACCAAGCCAGCTAACCACAAAGTAAAAGGGCAAGGGGCATTTCCGGGACTCAGAGGAGTGATGCTGGAAGCAGACACCCATGCTTTCTGAGCCTGTATACATGTTGGGTTTTTTTCCCATGCGAAAACAGAGCTCACAAAACATACACCATCCTTGGCAGCCACAGCCATCTGCACTGCTACCCGAGTGGAGCAGACCGGACTGAGACCCCTCAGTGGGATTAAGACAGGTGCACCCCACTGGCTAATTGGATTTCTCAAAAAGCAATGGGGAGAAATTCAACCCATCCGCTTACTTGGTGACAATAGCAATCTTGACCCCAAAGACCCCCGTCTGCTTCCGTGACGGCATCCTTTTCAGGCTGAACTCTCGACTGGTAAACTTCACCGACAGCTTCACTTCAACCTGGGTAGAAGAGAACAGCTTTTTTTTTTTTATTCTGCAGCCAACAGCAAAGACAGCAGAAGCAGTGCTCTTCTGTGTACTCACTCCATTCATTGAGATGACCGTGCGTTGCCAGTCTTTGTCCTGGAGTGTCTGTGGGTCCAGCTGAAACACATGGAAATTACCCATGAGCTAAGAACAAACCTGAGAGACGTCAGTCAGCCTGAAAGGCTTCTGTGAGCAAGCAAAGCTGCACCAGTTTCAATGTGTTATTTCATTCCCATAGAGAAACACCCATTCCAAGGTTCCCCAAACTGTGGCTAAAAGGACACATAGTGTGCCGTTCTCTAAGTGGGATGATGGTGACAACTCATTCATACAGAAAATCCACCAACACGCGTGCAGTGTCTGCTTCACAGCAAAGGAAACCTCAACGAGGAAAATCAGTATCTGAGAGCCAAGAACTTCCCATTTCACAGAAAGGGAAACTGCAGTTATTGCTGTAGAACAACAGGCATGTGAACAGACAGCTAACTTTGTCCTGTCCCACAGGGCTAGGAGTCAGAAACAGGGAGGAAAGATTTCTGAAAATAGATTGATTTGAAACAGATCTCCCTCTTTCTCAAAGAGCTGCAAGTTCCAAGCACGTAACTCAGAGATCTCCTTCGTTCTCTAATTTCTTGCCTGAAAGAGGCTTTGAAATTCATTTTCAAAATTCGGAAATAAGATCAGGAATTGGGAACCTATGTGTGTGAATGTACACAGGAAATCCCTTGTCTGGACAATCAAAAATGTTAATGAAATGTAAGCACTGAACATGCTGGGTTATCGAGGCTATGGCTTTTTCTATTGGTTCTCTTGTACCACAAAGCAGAACTCTTTAATTCTGCAAGACCAAAATAAGCACAAAATTCATCCACACATCTGCCCCCAAAACCAGGAGCAACTGAAGAGTTTTGTTTCCTTTTTAAAATACGCTTTTGTTTTTTGTTCCCCCCCCCAAAGTGTAATCCTATTTGATCTGTCTAGGCTCACAATATGAGGATCACAGCAATGTCAGACAGACACATATTGAAAAAACCACACCTTGCAGACCTCTGTGTTAAACTCTTATTTTCCCATTCTAAGCTTTGGGAATTTACAAAGGTTGAAGAGGTTATTATTAATTCATCACAGGGACAGAATCTCTGCTGCTTCTGCACAAGTGTAAAGGAAGGCTGAAGTCTGCTACACCACAAGAAGGAGACAGCAGAACTTGTGAGCAGTACACATGAAGGAGAGACCACAGCTGCTGAAGTGCAGTTCCTGCAAGAGCTGTTCCTCCCACAGTACCATAAAAAATTCCAAATGCACAGCAGAAGCAGGTGCTGATCTCAACTGGGGAAAGTGGACTGCAGTTTTCTACAGACAGCTATGGTTGGACGAGCATAAAGTTACTGCACTGAAATAAAAAGCCAGACATGAGAACTGTATAGCTCTTGGCTATGAAGCCAACGGCTTCCACGAAGGACACGTTCTGCTAAATTCAAAAGACATAAAGACCCTACAGTGAGACAAAGGAATAGAAACGTGATGTGATTATACAGAGACAGGTAACTTCAAATGAAACCTGTGTCAGGATCTCACAGTGAAGGATGCCAGCTGAAATGGAGGAAATCAGTTCAGAAGCCATGGAAAGCTGTCCCACTTGGACCTGCATATTACTTCTAATTTCATCTTGTGCACAGAGACAGGATGAACACCTGGCTCTGCTACCACAAGAATTCACCATCCAGAATCAGGCTCTGAAGCAAAGTCCCTGAGTCCCGTTTTCAGCTTTGCTGTGAACAGCTGTGAGGTTGGGGAGGAGCTGACTCAAATACTCAAACACTACCCAGCAATTCCAGTACTACTGAAAGTGTCCCAAACCATCTGATTTCACTGACGCCTAGCTCAAACTACACTGGCAAAAGACAGACAAGACCTTCCTGCATGAGGACTTCAGCAACCTGCACCAGCCAAAGCAAACAGAACTTCAGTGCCTCCTGAGGCAGCTTTGTGACACTTGGCTCTCGAACACCCGAGACACAGTGAGCCCAGAAGGAGGCAGCTGCACCAGACTCTGTGTTCTGAATTTACTGTTAGCAGCAAACAAGAAGATGCAAGGACTATTTCTGCAGTACAGATCCTCCCTCTCAGAAAACTCCAAGCAAAAGCAGGCTGCTCTGCCAGGCAGAAGTAAATGTTGAAACAGTGGCATCTACTGTATGTTCTGGGAGATGTTACACACCATCATGCTCACGCTTTCAAATCACCAATAAATGAGCCCAGTACTGCTGTCAGGCACAGACACGACACCTCCCCGACCCCCTGCCCCAATCCCTGCAAAAGACAGCAAGGAGAGAGAAGTTCCTCCTGCTTACTCACACTATGCAGACCCCAAGAAGCAACAGATGAGCAAGGCAGGCCAACCTTGTCCCTGCGTGCCTTGTTACGGATGTGGTCCCACAGCGGGATGCTGCCGGCACAGACATGCTTCCCTGCTGAGTTGGACCGGCTCCTGTAAGCGTAATTCTGGCAGAAACTCCTGAAGACTCCTTGTAAGGAATAGTCGGTAACCAACAGCTCCCACATTTTGGGACTGCAGATAGGTTCAGAGGCCAATGGGCAGCAGTGCTTTGCTGCAGCGCTTCAGCAGACCCAAATAACAGACTGCTTGCCAAGAGGGATTGCTTTTAACTGTGGCGGAACAGATCCGCCCCCACCGGTGCAGCTGGCCAAGGTCCCCATAAGTTGGCCAGAACCTAAGCTGTTCTCCCCTGAATTTCCGTGATGGAAGTTTGGTTTCTATCAGACTGCATTCTTTCCCAGAATCAAGAGGAAACCATTTCTGAAGTGTCTGGTTTCCTATGAACAAGAAGCCGTGCTCAGTATTCCTGAAAACTCGACCTTCAGCAGTCTAAAATGCTGCCAGGAGGGCTCTGCTGGTGGACACTGCCACAGCTCATCCTCCAGGCTGGAAACAGCTTTCTATACCAGCTAGTGGGTATTACCATTTCTGTCCAGGGTAAGGCTAGGGAGCCCCTTCTGCTGCACAAAACAAAAGCAAGTAAATGGACATTAAAAAATACGAGTCAAACTCCTGCTCTGCCTCCCCACTGAGTGCCATATGGGAAGAACTAGTAAAAGCAGTGCTCGGGAGTTGGGAACACACAGAGACTCCTCCTTGCTGGTAACAGTGGGGACTGAGCAAGGGCTGCTGGTGCACCTGCTGCTGCCTCTTGCTCCTCTGTGTAAGATCTGTTGCAGGGATGGAAGGACCCTGCTCTGCCCACCTGCTGTCCGACTGCTGGCAGAGAACAGCTTGTGCTGAACGGAGGTGGTTGGAGGGGGCTTGGGCTGACCTGAGCCAACCCTGCACACATCACTGGCTGTAACAACAAAAAAAAGTACCCAAGGTGCTTTTTAAGTAACAAATCAAAGTAGATGAAAACTAATAAAAGAGCAAAGCTTGAAAAAGTTCTCAACAATATTGAATGGCGCAGGAAGTTAGGTTTAACAGTCTGACAAAATCACAGTAGGAAATCATAGAGTCAGTGGGAAGCAGAAAACATCATTTACACCTTGAGCAAACTCATGGTCCCAGACCATTCAGCAGGTCGACCTTCTGAGACCAGCAAGAGCAACACGGGGAAAGGGCAGCAGGAGCAGGCAGTCATAAAGCAGAGTGAAGACAAAGAGTTAGTGAGTGCGATGCTCTGGCACAGAGAGAGGCCTGTGACGAATGGGGTCGTGCTGGCTTTCGGCCTGATTTGGAGATCAGTGACCTGGAAGAAGGAACACTGAGTAGAAGAATGTAATCTACAGAGCGCTCCGAGTGAGCACAGAGCCCCTGCATCACCCGCCCAAGGAGCACTGAAGCACTGTGAAATGGCTGCCTGTGCATTAATGTGACAGTGCAGTTTACTGCACCTCTGAACACTTCCTTCAAACGGTTACTTGGTTTGAGTGACAAAAGCACCCTTCTCATCCCCATCGAAAGCATAGAAGACTGTGTTGTGTTTCTATGCAAACAGGACAGACCTGCTAAGAGCCTTATGGGCTTGTTTGCACAGCCCCCACTGGAAGTGCATGCTGCACAGGAAAACATAAACAAACTGGGCTGTGCTCCCCCAGCACCTCCAGGCCTCTTGTGGCCCACTTTTTTGGCATCTGCAGTGGCAAGCTACAGCCCTAAATTCACTAATGAATCAAGCAAATGCCTGTCTATATCCTGCACAAAACACAATAGAACAAAGCAGCTTGGCACCGCAGGGATTTCTGAGTGCAAGGTTCGAGCGCTCACAGCAAATTAGCAATGAATTAAGACACACAATTAGCATACAGAAGTCAGCAGAGGCTGAGCATGCAGAACACAAAGTGGTAGGGACCAGGAGAAAGGCAAAGTGAGGACACTGGTCAATAGCAAATGCAAGGCAGGCACTGAGCCGTCCGTGCTTTGCCTTAATAAATCACCACAGAGAGCTTGCTGAATGTTGTCCCCCGGAAGAGAAATGAGAACATACAGAAAGAGAAAAAACAAAGAAGTGACAGCAGAGGTGAAATGTCTGGGAGCAAGGACTGAGGCAGCCTTAGTGTTAGTGTGTTTTATGTTATTTATTTGCATTACTTCCTCCCTTTATTAAATCTCCCTGGCAACTTCACACTCCATCAGTTTTTGAGTGTAACTGATGTGTCATACACGTTGTCAGTCTCTGACTGCTGCTGGAAACTACCAGTCCAGCCATAGCCCCGTTCTTCTCCAAGCTCCCCACTGACACGTTAATCTTTGCCACCATCACCCCTTAGACGTGACCCATTGCCTTCTTCATTTCCACCCTGTTTTCACTGCTGGGATACTGTTCTGCATGAGCAAACTGTTTAAATGAACTCAAGCGTGTAAAAGGTTTTCTGAGTTGACGCTTGGGAGGTGCTGCATGTGACAGTCTGTTTTACATGGAAAACAAGCCTAGATGTCTGTGAAATAGCCATGTGCGCTGCTAAGAGACATCTCAGATAATTAAGCAGATAAGAGTGATGGTCCTGCATGGCAGCAGAGGAATGATGGTGCGTTGCTACCACTGAATGACTGCTCTAAGGTCACATCCTCCCTGATTTTCCAGCACTGCTGCGAGGGAGAAGGGAACAGTTTTCCTGAGCTGATCATGCAGAAAAACAACAACAAAGGAAGCAGCGTATCTAGGAGGCACCAACTGCAGGAGATTGATCACAGGATGAAGCATCAGTTTGCTCAGGCAGTCTGTTCCTAAGGCTCAGGCCAGTTTTGCTGACGTATGTGGTCACACGCGTGCAAAGTCTGAAGACCAAATGAAAAGCAGCTCCACTCAGAGCATGGGGAACTGCCTGCCACAAGAAGCATAAAATTAAAAGAGCAGAAGTGCCATCCAAGTGCCAAAAACAGATTGCAATGTAACAACATAGAGAAAAAATAGTTCAAAATGAGAGACAAAGACACTCAAAACTGAGCTAAGCCTCATGCTTCCTGCTACAAAATATATCTGTCCATTTCCTCCCCTCCCAAACATCCCGCCGATCTCAGATTCAGTTCTCACCAATCACCTTCTCCCCGCAATGCCTAAGATGTAACAGAGGCCCCCACCCATGTGTACATCCAGCACTGCTGTTCACAGCTCTCATGAGGATTTCAATTTCTACCTATACAGAAGCCGCTCCCACATTAAAACCTTGTGGTTTTACTTCTGAGGGAGAAAATTTACAGATTGGCAAGCCACAGAGCTCTTGCTCGTGGCTAATAAAAGCAGGTAAATAAAAAATTCCATAGGAAGAGAAAATATGAGCAATGGGAACTATTAAAGTCACTGCCCATTCCTGGAAGCTGCTGACTACAAGGACCAATTTCCAGTCTTCCTTCCTCCTGTGCTGTTATGCAATGGAGAGATTTAATAAACTTTTCACAGCCAAAACAGTCCTCATCTCCCTGATTCATTGTCTTCCTCTCTGCAGCACTGAGAACGTGGTGAGTCAGGAATCCCAGCAGTAGGAAGCTGCAGATTTACAATAACACATTCATGGCTTGAGAATACATTACGATTTAACCAACACAGAATTTTCCCTGTTTTTATCAGCTAGAGGATGCAGACACGACTCCTGACATTCCCAGACTTCTTCACTATGGGGAATTTTGGAAAAACTCACCCACCTTCACAGACATTGCCTTCAGACAGGACAGATTTGGACTGAATAATAACAATGACAATAACAACAAGACCTAGATGGACTACTAGTAAACAAAACCTAAGGTAGAAGCAACTGGAAAAAATCTGAAAGAGAAATGAATATAAAACCAATGATAGGAAAAAGAATGTTGACAGCATGAACACAGCTAACCTCCAGCCACAGACACCCATTTTATCATGATATTATAATCTCTTCATAGAGAGAAACCTTTGGAGGTTGGATTTAAAGATAAAACAAGATAAAAACCTTATTGACACCACATCACACCAGACTTACGACTTAGGTTTGCTGTTATTCAGTCATGCTAACAAGCTGTGTGATGAAACAGAAATCACTGAGAACGTTCAGAAAGGTCACCAAGTGTGCTTAAAAACTGCAAGGGGGATTTACTGAAAACAAGAGCTTTTGTGTTTGCTTTCCACGCTAAAACACAGCACAAATTCATGTATTAATCTAAACACTCCTATTGAACTTTTAAATAAAAAACTTCCCAAGCTGTTTATATTTCTCTAAAAGAATCAAGTGATTGAATTCAAGTGTCACCAGTGAGTTTTTATACTTATTAACTTCATGTAAGATGTTTTAATACAACACACACTTCCTATGCATAAAAACACATATTATTGTTGGAAAAAAATATCAAAACATTTTTTAATCTTACACATTTTTTTTTAACCTACGTAACACATTTAGAAGGTCAGTGATTCCAGAGCTCTCCAAGGAGAGTACACAAATCTCCAGGGCATTTCAGAGCTGAAAACTTGCTCTTTTGTAGTTGCTGAGCTTAACAGAAAATCAGCCTTTGTCAGCAGCAGGGACATACAGATCTCCGCTTGGCCTGAGAGTCACCTTCTACTAGCATTCATTGATCTGTATGTACATTATCTTCCAAACACCCACTGTGCATTTGGTGACAAAGCTTTCCCCGAAAATAGTATGGAAGCTTCAGGGGGGAGAATGGGCCTCATCAAACTCATTTAGACAGCAAACCCTTCTAGAGTAACAGTGAGATACGATCCTGAAAGCTGCCCACAGTCAGAGCTGTTTCCGAAATCCCACAGATGGCCCTGGCCTGTGTGATTACTGCTCAAACCCTGCAGAAAGCAGTCATCCAAAGTGTGGTGAAGGCCTAAAGGTAAATGAAGGTGAACCAACAGTATTTTTCTGCATAGCAGAAAGGAAAAGCAGATACCTTTACCCTGGCAGGTAAATCAGCAGCGTCCCGTGCTGATTCACAGCTGTGGAAGAGTTAAAAAAAACATTTATCTCAGATGCAGGCTGTTGTCATGTGCACTAAACTTTGGACATGGCAGTTATCGGGACAGTAACACTGTCCTCCAAGGCCTTGCTATCACATCAACCAACTTCTAGCACACAGGAAAGGAGGGAAGGTAGTGTTCTTCCTCACAGTATATTCACTACTTCCTCTTTTGTCTCAGCAGTACCCAGGGCTCACTGCAACTTCTGTATACTCTGCTGAAGTTAACATGGAAATCAAGAGATAAAAACAATTTTTTCTTTTCTGATAAGGGCACAGAAGGAAGCAAGGGGGACAAGGCAAGAGGGAAGAGGCTGCTGACTTCCCACTTGTGAATCACGCTGTATTTCTCACCATCTGGAGAAAAACTCTCAGTGATGAGACAAGAAAAGGCAGAAAAACCTCTCCAGGGCACTCCAGGATTTAAAAAAACCTGTCATGTTTTTCAGCAATGGTATCAGGACCTAGTTAAGCACAGTCTTACCTGGATCTGTCCTTTTCCCATTATGCGATCTGTGCTCTCTCCATCCTCTTTGGTGAGCTTCATTTTGTTGTAGCACTTTTCATAGCACAAAATCCGCAGAGTTTGTGAACCTTCCAACTCAATCTCAAACTCCTGCAGGGCACCAAAAAAAGGACAGAGCAATGAGTACAGCACAGCAGGACTTTCAATCTCTTTAATAATCAGGATATTATCCTTACAACTCTTCAGGAAGGAGCATTTCAGGTCTGGTGAAGATCTCCTCCTTGATGAAAACGGTCTGAAAATAAACTGGGGCTGTCTTTTGTATATATAACGTGGCCAAACTAAGATAGTTGGCTCTTTAGCCAGGTTTCAATGACATTCAGCAAAGGATCGTTTAAAGAAACAAACTCGCCTACGTTCCTCTAATTTTGTTCTCCAGCAGGTTGGCTGTAAGCAGGCATATGTCTAATTCTCTTTATAACAAACAAAAACACCTCCAAAAAAATCCTCCTTCAATATATTTTCATGGATATCTTTTAAAAAAAAATAATCAAGCATATCTGTTTAGATGATGAAAAGCTGAAAAATGCAAGAGTCATTTTGTACTGAAAAATGTATCCAGACCAAGAGAAAAATCTGTGACAAGGAATTAGAGCCAGGTGGATCTGCCATTAAAGTGACTGCTGAAATGTTTCCATTTGCAGTTTTTCTACCCATCGTGCACTGATGTCACATGGAACACACCACATCAAGGACAATCCAGCCTACCTCATTCCAGTTGGGCTCCGTGGTGTCTCTGTACACTCTGGTTTTAGCCTTGTTCACAAAATAGCCAAAAGAATCGACCTCTAACGTGCAATACAAATCTGAGGAAGGGGAGACAGACTCAGGAATTTCATAGAATTTCAAGAACCTCCTATCTTACATTAATCACATTTAGGGTGTTTCTTCATTTATATCTTCGCTGAGTTAGTACCAGTAACACTGGACAAGGCAAATTTTGTAATCTGGACTAGCAGAGTTGCTATTATGAAGCTGAATTACCAGCACGGTGGTATAAATAGCCTCAGCACAGACAAGCCTTCCATCTATACTGTGAGTCTGGTGTGTGCTGTTAACTAGTATGTCCCATATCAGGCCACAATGAGCAGACGGTGTACACCAATCTGAAATAAAACTTCCCTAGATACTGGATCCCATTAGCACATTGCTGCTGATTTCACTGGCAACAGCATCTGCTTAACATTCCTCAGAGACTAGTTTAGGGCCGAGTCATCAAAACCCCCTTATCTCCACAGCCTTTAACTATGTGGTATCTATTGTTCTTGAAAAACGAGTAACAAACTGCAGACATTGCCCCTATTTTTATGCTTTAAGTTATGTTAGCCAGTACCATTGCATTCTCTAAATTTATACCAATGTCCCAATTTCACTTCGAGTTCTCCGAATCACCACTCCTCCTCATCATCAATCCACACCCAGCTGTCAACAGCACCTGAATTATCTCACCCCTGCTATCTAACCTCCACCGACAGCTCAGTGTTACAGAGCCACAACTCACTTGAACTTTGCTTGAATCCTGTGGCAGAGTGGACAATGACATTCAGGAATCCATAGAGACCTGGAGATTCATCATCTGTACAACAAAGCAAAGAATGCTGTTAAATTCACAGAGAAGCCAAGAGAGAAAAACAGAGCGATGAGTTAATTTTGCAGAAGTTTATATCCCTAAAATGGGTCTAGCAGGAGCACGTATTCCAGCCATTTATAACTTCTGGCAGTTTGGGGCTTTTACAATGCCACTGCTAGGGTCAGCAAGACAGCACTGAAGAAATACAAAGGACAAAAGTAAAATACAGACACAAAGCCTATGCCAGCAGGCTAAAAAGCAACATAGGATGGTCTCTGACGCAGTGTCCTAGATTTGGAAATCATCACCAGATTGAAGCTGTAGCAGGAAGAAATATTAAGAGTAGCTCTAGGGGAAATGCACAAAGGCAGGCAGAAACAGGCTTTCACTGCAGCTACACCATATGAAAGCACAAGCTGTAAGCCTTACCTTCCTTATTGATAGTGAGGGGAATGTTGTGGACTGTCTGGAGTTTCACGCAGGAGTTTGTCAGCATCTGGAGCTCCACTGATGTGAGTGAGAAGCTTTTAAAGCCTGCCACAGAAATTCAAAGGAGCAATTCAAATTAAAAGCAAAGACTGGATGCACATGCCCTCATTCTGGGCAGACTCAGCACAGCTGCTCCCTGGGCAATGCTCAGCAACAGTACCATAGCATTCAGGTCTGTGCTACTGCTGCAGCCTGTCTCTGTTTAGGGTGTATTCAGTTACTCTTCAGAGTAATATGTCTAAAAATGGTTAACAGGAATCAAGGGGCACCCACATTCTTGCAGAGCCAAAGAACACCCAAAATAGAAGTTTCTTTGGTGTAAGGGTACAGTTGCTTCCTCTACCTGGAACTTCACATCCCCACCTGCAGGGTAAATGAGAGAAAATCCTCCCACACATTCCTTACACAGGATGAGAAATAAAATTCCCCCAGACAAGCTCAGATGTGCAGACACAAGATTTTCAAATTGCTCTATGAATTCCAATGTGTGGTTCTCTTTTCTTAGGAAACCCTGCCCTGTACCTTATCCTCTGGATTCAGTTTCACAGATCACACCATTTGTGCCAATAACCAGCTAAGGGTCACTTACATTTCTTCTGCTGCTCCCGGATGTTCTCCCTCCACTCCGCCCTTTCATAGTCCGACGAAATGAGGAATGTGTAACTCTACCCAAAAAGACAGAAGAACATGGGGTAAGCATTAGTCTGACCCACCACTGAGGGCTGGCCTGCCTCCAGTATTTTCTCCAGCAGAAATTCTTGGATGTAAATCTCTTCTGGTACTCCTCCCATTGCCCGACATCTCAGTTTTGTGAGGACTGTGGCACTGTGCCATGTCGGCAATGTGTGAGCAGTACCAAGGCCAGGACACTGCTGCAAGCTGAGGAAGCAGTGACCAGCTTCTGAATTTTGTCTGGTTTGTAACAGAATCTTGTGATGACACTCCTTTGCCTTGTGTGTGCTAAGGCCACTGTGCCAGAGCAGGTGATACCTCTGGCACACTGAGAGTCCCGTGAAGGAGATCATTCTCAGTATCCCTGGTGCCAAGTGCAGCGCACAGCTCTAAGGAGACAGCCTTGGACTGAATGGGAGACCAAAAGTGTAGAGTACAGAGCTTTTTCTTAGGTGAAGAAGGCAGTTCCTATTGCTCTGACAGAACCTGTCCAACCAAAGACAGGTGCTGAGCCAATAGCTCATTTATATATTTATTGTTTCTTTTAATGCCAATGTCATATTCAAATTAGTCACAGTCTTGCAAGACATTATCATAACCTTCAGTGTAGAAAGAGTTAGGTGTCTGCTCCTTGGAAAGTGCTTTTAGGACAGACAGAGGAAAAGAGGCTCTCCTTACGCAGCACACATGCAAACACACAGAGTCCGTTCACATCTGTCTGGTACACAAAACCTGAGATAGGCTGAAACTGCTGCTCACCTTGCCATTGCGATTGTGCACTCGGAATGCCATGTTGGGAGACATCAGCAGGAGGAGTGATTCCTGTTCGGAGAGCTTCTTTTTCAACCTCTCAATGACCTTGCTGCCCTTATTGGCCCTCTGAATGGTGGGGGAGAAAGGGAGACCAAGAACATGAACATCATTCTCCTACGCTTGCCCCCATGTACACATACATTTTCAGAGCCACAGTCCCTTCTCTCTAAAGGAAATGAAACGGCCCCAGGCAGAAATGCTGCCAGCAGGATCCACAGGCTCCCAGGAAGATTTCTAAGGAAGATTTTTCTTGCAATATCTCTGCAGTCAGACTGGACTATGTGCCATTCCAGCCACCCCAGATGAAGGTGAGGAGGAGGAAGGTGCATGCCCTGTACCTCTACTATGCCCTGTATTTTCTGTTCCACAGGGCACAGCAGCATCACATCACTGGGCACCCATAGCACTGCTAGGTCCTCCACGAGCATCCCTAGTTGAGGAGGGTGTAAGCAACATCTCTAAAAGCTGCTCAGAACTCTGTCATCAAAATTCTCTCCCGTGTGCCATTCACCACTGTGTTTTCAACAGAGGCCACCTAAAAACAAGGCTTGTCTTGGATAAAACTCAGTCCAAAATCCAGCCATGTATGCTGTTTGACGCTGATGCACCAAAGCACGCATCTCAGACACCTGTATCTTCTAATTAAAAAGTTTCCACGTGGTGTCCCTCCCAGTACCTTACATCTTCCAGGAAAACCTCCCTGAAAGCCAGCCATGGCAGAGTAGATTGTCTTCTCATTGTACAAGAAATATTAATATCCAGTTCCACAAGCCAGCAGGCTTTCAGTTTTCAAAGTCCTGAGAAGTGTAACTGAGCCTGCAGAGTGCATTGCTTCTGATCAGAATCACTTGCAGGATCATACTCAGACAGTCAAAAGCCAGGCTTTCCAAATATCAGTATGCTACACTCCCAGTCCTTCTCATGTCTGCAGCGTAGGAGCTCCATTTTCAACGCATAAATCGATATAATCACAGGCAGTTCCGTGTAAGGAGGGGAACAATACAGCATTTTTTGTTGTTTCTGCATCCTTAAAGGAGGCCATCAAACGAGCAGTGCACTAGGATGAGCAACAACAAGCTGTGCAGCAGTCTAGATATCACTGCTAACTGAGCTGTACCACAGATCCTGCCGAACAGCCTGCTTTAGCAGGATTCTCCATGCTGTGCAGCTCTGGGAACGTTGCTTCTGTCAGCATCTCATCTCAGCAGAAATACTGAGTCTGTTCTGTATGTGGGATGGAGTGCTCAACCCCTTTTTACCTTTTCACGCTGGATATCGTTCTTGATCTGCGATATCTTGATCTTCATGGCATCCAGTTCCTCATCGGGCACCAGTGGGATGTTGGGCACCGCCTCGGACTCATCCACCATTTGGAAACTAAGGTCAGTGAGTGGGATGTACCATTTGCAGTCATACTGCTGGCTTTTTCTGAAAGACAGCAGGTCCAGACCTTTACTACTTACTGGTGCTTGGCAACACTCGCTCCCTCTTCCCACAAGTCTTTCCTCATTATAGTTCATGAGATACAGAAGCAGGGACAGCTTTTTTTTTTTCCTACATGGAAGTCACAAAACCTGGTAAAGGGCTGCTTTCCAGAGAGAAACCAAGGACAGTGCACAACAAAGCAAATTGTTCTGTAACCTAGTTCTTTCTGTCCTAGAAAAAAAAAAAAAAAAACCAGAAAAATCTTTTGCACACCCTCTCAGCCTCGTGCTCTGCCTCTTCAAAGCCTCTGTAGAGGCAGAGTTTGAAAGCAAAGCCACGTGTACAAATGGTGGCTGCCTGTGTTCTAAGCTCGGGTCTCTGCTGCTGAGCTAGGAAGGTCAAGTGGGACAGAATTGTCAGAGAACAAACTTAGATGTAACCCAACCAGAACAAACTACATCTTGTGACTGCCATTCTGCCTTCCCATCCCTCCTGCCAGTAACATGCACTCTTGAGAAAGTCCCACTGTTTTTAAAACTACTTCTCTGGAATCACATACTTCAAAAAGGGAATGAGCAACTTTATTGCTCGAGGAGAGCAAGCAGAAAAGTTTCTCAGAGCAGAACAATTATCAAATGAAGAGAAGCCCTGAGATGGGTATGCTGGTAAAGGTTCCTCCCTAATTCAGCTGTGAAAAATTTCAACAACACTTTATAACTGCACTTTGGGGTCAGTGAGAAATGTAGTCTCCCTTATTGTATATTCTCTATTTTAATGCAAAACTGTTCACTGGCTGTAGCCAATACAATACAGTACCAAAATGAATAACTTCAATAGCAAAAGAAAGTGAGGGATTACACCTATAAGGGAGAGGTAGAGAAATGAATGGCAGCTGTCCAGAATAGCAGATGCTATAGCACATCCAATTTCCTAGGAAAGCTCTTAGGTAAAAATAAAAAGAAATTAAAAGCTAAAAAATAAAAAATCAGCCTTCACTGATGCATCAAGGCTTAGACAAGGTCTGGTATGATGGAGAGTACTTGCTGACCACACTCTGTCCAACTACACATTATAGATTACAGTTACCCAGGACTGGAGTATTCATATTCATCAACTGTTGCTGACTAAACCCAGGACTCTGCTGAAGCTGAGATACAAAGCACGTCACCCAGAAGGGAAACCTCACCCTCCAATCTGCTTCTTGAGCTTGGCACACAGGAACAGATCAGTGAAAAGAAAGACATGACGTAGTTTGCGAGCCCCCTCAACCAGCTCCACCATGAAACTGTCCTTCAGGAGCTGCCGGTGCTGGAGAAAAACAGAGAGCACGTTTTGGTTAGTGAAGAAAAGGCCCCAGTTAAGGCACTGAGCCTCCCTCAGCAACACGCTCCTTATGCTTGACTCCTACCGGAGCCAATTCAATAAACTACTCCAATTCAGGAAAGGAAAAATAAAGTTGTCACATGCTCCTTGCTGTGAGCTCTGCTCCCCGCAGCTGCTGCCTTCTGTCCCGGGGGCAAAAATGGCCTTCCTCCGGTCAGAGCTGAGGTTTATTTCCATCACCTGTCTCTGAGACCAAGTGTTACTCACGGTGAGTCATTGCCTGGCTTTAAGTACCCGTGTGCCACCATCACGGCATCCCTCCTACACACCAGCAGAGAGCAGCAAACACCACTTTTCTATCTAGATTTCCACTATCGTTCAGCTACTGAATTCAGCTTAAGCTACCCCCACTACCCCCATATCGTAGATAGAAAATGTGCATCTACAGCAAACTTCGCTGTAGTCCCTTATCTGCTTGTTTGTGTTTAAGCAGGACCATCTGAATATGCCCCCACTCTGCACCTATTATAAGATTTAAAAATAAATAAATGAATAACATAAATCAAATATTCCCCAAACATAGATGATACAGAGAAATTGCATAACCTTAATGCCTTTATTCCTATTTCTAGCTTCCGGGAGACTTAAAACCTCCTAAAATAAGAGGTACACATTGGAGAGCAGAAGCATCTTTTTCCTTCTTCCCCTACAGGGACTCCATGGCTGACAAACAAGTAGGCTGGAGCTCTGGCACCGAGACAGATGGGTCTGTGCTGTCACCAGTGACCAACACAGGAGTTTCAGGCCCTCCTCCATGCCCAGGCCTTCTGTTCTGATGTCAGGATCAATAGGAGTCCAAGTGCACATCATAAAGAATAGAAATCTCCCGATGATTTTCAAACAGAAGTCAAGGGTATGTCACTTCAGCAAATGTTATTCCCACAAATATGTATAACTGTCAGTGTTAGTTTGCTTCACAGCCAGTACAAGCATCCACCATCAGCTTCTGCACGCAGATCTCCTCAGATTGCTTTTTCCTCACCCATAATACTTGTTACTCCAGCTAAGAGGATGCTCTGCTGACACCAGTGAGTGACACGTTACACAGACTCCACATGCCAAGACAGCACCATGGATGTAGATAGGAGAGATCTGCTCACGCTGCTCAGTGCTAACCAACAACACCCCCTTCTGCTCTGTCACTGTCAGCCTTCTCCAGGCCCACGCACGACTTGTCAGCAGGACAAGCATCTCCGCAGGAAACTCATATGCAAAATCTGTCCTTTGCCAAGAGGCAGCCCTGCTTAGCTGTGCAGTAGCGTGCAACAGGAAAGCAGTTAACCTCAGCAAGGTCAAGACATCCAAACCAGAATTTAGGCCTCGGTTTCTCAGGGTTATGCCTCACAGGTTTTAATTGCTGCATGACTTAACGAGCCTCGTGCACGTTTACTGCAGAGGGTGTGGGAGTGCAAACCCCCGTGCTCCCCTCTCCTTCCTCCTACCATCCCTCCCATCCTGGTTCTCCAAAATGAAAACAAACCACATCAGCCCCAACCCCAGTAGGCAGCATGGCAGGAAACATAAGGGAGAGAAATGTCCTTGCAGTCACAGTTCTTGTTTCTAGTCTGTTCTAGAGTGCCCTAAACTTCCTGACATAAACTGAGTCTGCACTTTCCTGTCTGCAGCTTGCAACCACACGCTGCTACAACACAGCATGTCAGCATCTCACCTTGGGACTGCCTGCCACTACACAAAGCTGCACCTTTCCCATAGTGCCAGAAAGTTAATGCTGCTCCCTAGCAGACGAGACTGTTGTGCCATCTCTCTGGGAATGAGCCTGTGAAGATGCAGCATCCAGCAGTGATTCAGGCTCTGGAAGGCCCATACGTACATTAGTATTTATTTTTCAGGCAGGCGTGATCCACCTGGCTTCTTCTCAGTGGTTTTGGAGGCAAGGCCTGCATGCACTGATGTCTGCTGCTGATGTGCACTTGCACATGGCTCCCCACTCCTGCCTGACGAACAAATCCCAGGTAGGCAGGAAACTCAAAACATCCAGCTTTGGAAATAAATAAATAGAAAGGAGGAGGTATGTTGGCAGTAGCAAAACACTCTCCACACCTGCAAAGAATTTCTTTTGGGAGCAGTAATGAAGCATGGAAAGAGATTTTCTGAACAAGCCCAAAACCTGATCTTGGGCTGCTACAGCTGACGCATATTAATTATGCTGCAACTCAGCTCCACTCATCTCCTCTGTGGCACTGAGGATAGCTTCTCGTTGCCTGCCCAACCTCTGCACGTCGTTCATCTAAACCACACTATTTTGAAGGTAAGCATTTCCTCCAATGAAGGGAACAGTAACTGCAGACCTTCATGCCAAGCCTCCACAGAGTAAGGAGAGTCCATCAGCAATCTCTGCAGCAAGGCTGCACGTGGCTTTCCCAGTCCACACAGGTGATCCCTCTTTCTTGCCTTCTAAATTTGCATTTTACTGCACAGCCCTTGGCTGCCATCATCCAGGCGGACTTCCTCCAAGCAGTCATGCTCTCTGTCCCATAACTCCCTAAAATCCAAGCAGAAAGCTCAGCTACACAATGCCAAAACAGGGGTGTGATTTAAAAGCCTTTGTATTTCCCACATGGGACGAAGGAACCACTTGTTTGCACTGAGCTTACTTTGGCTGGCACTCTGGGGTACAAATATCCATACTGACAAGACACGGTGCTTCCATGAGGCAGCAGAAGTTTTTGGCACCAGGTTGTCTCAGCAATAGAGCTGGGTGGAAAGACAACCAGGGTACATTTCCTAAAGTTGCCTGGAACAAAAGAGGTGAAAAGGATGTATGCTAATCAGCCACTCAGAGGAAAATACTAAGCTTCCCAGAGCTTTCATTCTTCATTTCTTCTCACTCAGGAGCTAGTTTAGAAAGTCTCCCCTATGCAGCAAAGGAATACTACTACAATGAGCAACCCAGGATCGAGTGAGGAGAGGACAGGAAAAAGTTTGTGAATCAAGTCAGGAAGCGTCACCTCACAAGGGCGTGGAGCTTGATATTAGGTCTAACTACCAGCTTCTCTGGGAAAACAGGACTTTTCATTAGGGCTGGCCACAGCAGGCGCGCACCAGGCAGCTCAGCACCAGTGGAGCAGAGGAGGAGCACTTCCAGCAAAGGGTCACATCCTTTGTTGCAAATGAGTCAACTTGCCAGGAGGGTTCAGCAGGTCAGAGGAAAACAATATAAGGATTTCCCAACTGGCTTACCAGATCCCTGCCAAGCCCCATAGCAAGGGAGCACAAGGCACCTTTCTGACCTCCTGCATCAGACAGCCCATCCTACCCCACACCCTGGGAAAGCCAGGGGTCCCCATATATGCCTGTCAGGTGCCCATGCCACCTCAGTTCCACAGGTCACATCTAGCATTTATTCTTCTCTCACCCATTTCTGTGTCCCACACAGAACAGCTCTCCCTTTATGTCCTTCAGTGCTTGAATATCCTCTTTGGATTTCTTGTTGCTGTCCTCCTCCTCTTCCCTCTGCCAGTGAGCACCTCTCCATTCTCTGCTAGCAGCATGCTCATCTATTCACTCTACAGTGTTTTTGTGCTATTTGGACGTGATAAATCCTACTGCTGTCACGTACTGTTTAACTCCAAGGAGTGTGGCAGAAGATGTCTCAGACACATTACAAAAAGTGGCATTTAAAAATATATTCATCCAGAAGCACAGCTGCACAGCGGGCCGTCTCCTCGCGTGACTCCCAAGGAAAGAGCTCACCCGATGCGGTGACAGCAGTGGCCTGCAGCGTGTGTGGGTGAGAGCCCCTGGAAGGACTGCAACACGTGTGATGCAGGAGGAGAAGGGTAAAGCAGAAGATGGGTATTGGCATATGTCAGCGAGGAAGAGGTGGTTTGGCTTTCTGCAGAGCGTAGGAAGAAAATGATTCCTTGTGTGTGCGCGTCTTTCAAGACCAGCATTGCAGAGTTAAGGGATCCTACGTCTGGAGAGAGAAACTGGCTGCTTTTTGCACATTTAATAGCTTTTTTCTTTACTTTTTTTCCCAAGCTTCTGTCACCAGGAGCTCTCTGACTCCAGCTGTGAGGCAGCGTGAAGCATCCAAGAGTGTTTTTTAGTGTTCTTCTGCCAACACCTGCCCAAGAGCTCCAGGAGAATGAAGCTCCAGGTCTTGAGCTGTGCATGCCTGCCTGCCTGCATCTAGCCTTAGTCCTCAACCTTTTGAAGGCTTTAGTTTGCACTTCTGCTGTCTTGCAAACCTTCTTTCCTACTCTAAGTCAAACGGAAGCCCAAAGCAACGATATCCAGTCTCTTGCCTGCAGTTACAAGCCTCGTTTAGATACGTTAGAGCAGTCTGCCAACAACCTCTTCTCTCCAGGGCAGGAAGAGAAGGTCCACAGCAGCATAAGCTGATCCAAAATGTGATTTAGTGGCTTGTTTCCAGAAGGAACAGCCTGTCTGCTCTCTGCATAAAGACTGGTGCTGGATAACAGACACTAAGCTACTCAGCCAGTAGAATGACCCAAAGCTAAAAAACAGCTTAGTGTTCAGGTAGATCCATCCCTCCATAGCACTGTGGGGTCACATAAATCCCACTGCAAACACTTCAAAGAGCGTGGGAGTGCGTGGCCATGAGTGAGGCAGAATGGCAGCCACCACCACTCAGATTAGTCTGAACTACCACGAAACAATACCCTGCAAAGAGTACAAGATGAGCTGCTGTCAAGGAAGGGACACGCGTCTCCCAAATGAACTCTGCAGTTTTATTAACCTCCGCTTTACAAGAATGGGCTGAAATAGCTGGAAGCACAAATCTTGGCAGGGAAAGATGACACACGCTCCAACAGTCATTTGCATCTAGGTTCAGTTGAGAAGAAACATGCAATCCACAGAGCTCATTTGATAATAAGTCTGGAAGGGCTATAACTCCCTCCCTTCTGGCATATAATATTTGTACATACTTCATCTCAAAGCACTTATTTTCCTGCTTCTCTAGGGGACCAACCCCTGTAAAACCTTAAATAGGTTTCCTATTAAAGATGAAAGAACAGAAGAGAAGAAGGGTCAGCAGTGAGCAAATGAAAGGCCTGCTCCGTGATCTTAAAGGGTGCAAGATTCTGAGTCAGAGGGTACTGTGCTACACAGACCCCCTCTTCCCTTCCTTTGTGAAACTGATTATTTAGAGTTGGTGAGTGGATATCTGCAGATAAAACATCAAAAATGTAAAGAAGTAAAATTACAAAAGTAGTAAGCTGGGAAGAAAAGGAGCAGCGAGGGAATGGCACAGATCAGGCTGAGGGGGAGACAGGCTCAAAAGTCTGGGAAAAGCCTCCAGTAAATCCTTCCTGGCTCCCTTGTGCTGCCATCTACGAAAGGCTCAAACCATTCCTGAGAGGTACAGACGGAGCTGGGGCTGAAATTCTCCAGGCAAGACCAGAAGAGCCATCAAAAATTGCAAAGCCTTTACTCCTCTCCACACTTCCCCCTTTCCTTTGAGCCTTACTGTGAAAATATATCCAAACCCTTCTGCGGATCGTGGAGGAACATAATGTATTCTTCTCCTCAGCACAGGGCTCCCATGCTCTGATAGCCAAATTCAGCCTCAGGGCCACTGCTGCCTTTCCAAACACCAAACAAGTACACTGAGTGAACCACTCACAAACCAAACAGGATGGAGCTGGTGCTATCCTGCCTCCTCTGTGCCATCAGCTCCCCCACAAACCACAAAACAAAGAAGTCTAGTTATTGTTAGCCCGACCAGCAGCAACGGCCACACTATGTGCAGTATTCCCTCAGTCCTGGCTTGTAGGCTTAGCCCACTGATCCTCCCTTCTCTGCTGCAGCCCTTTCTGTCTCTGCAGTGAATAGTTTTACTCCCTTTGCATTCATCTCCTCGCACTAACTGAAATACTCATTCAGCCCCAGCAGATTAAATCATGTTCATGCACCACAGAAAACTTTCAGTTTACATGCATAAATCCAGAATTAGGAAAAAAAAAAAAAAAAAAAAGCCTGCCACGACAAGCAGGACTTGGGCACTCGTCTGCAGGAATGACATCTGGCATCATGCAGGAAGGCAGCAGGCAGGTCAGTGTGAGCCAGAGCTCACAGAGCAGGGAACCACCTTTTGTGGAAGAGATGAAGACTGCCTGTACTACGCTCTGACCTGCACTCTTCCTAGCAGCCTGTCACCAGGGAGATTAGCCACTCGCTGCTTCCCCCAGTTCAAAGAGATCCTGAAAAAAAGAGCTGAAGAAAAGGAGATTTGACTCCTCCCCATGATGCGCCCCAAGGAGGAAACATACTCTGCATAAAAGGCAAGGACTGGGGAAAAAAGATAACTGAGATCAACACCTAAGCAATGCATGAGGGGAAAATGCCATTTTCCCTCTTTCTCTTCCACCAAGGAAATTTCAAAGGGGAATAAGACAAACAATGGAAAAAAAAAAAAAAAGCTATCAAAGCGAGCTGGTGATTCATTAAAATAAAAAAATGCATTATGTATAGAGGGAAGTCAATTAGGAAATGCAAACTGCACACTGTCCTGTCACCCCAGGGGAAGCATAAGCAAAGGGAGTGGGAGGAAAGGAAAAACAGAAATGGAAAAATGTACAGGCATAAACAAAACCCAGCCATGACCCCAAGGTGAATAGTATGTAGAAAGCAACAACTATCACTAACCCACACAGAGTGACTGGAAGCATGCTTCTGCCTCTGGATTACTGTGCAAAGAATGAACATAACTACTCTCCAGAGAATTACTTATTTGAAAGAAAGTGGGATACTGGTGTTAAAACAACTGGAGAAAGTATCCACATTCAGCTTCCCAGAGTGGAAGGCAAACTCTGGGAAGCATCAGAAGCAAGTTCTTTTCTTCCCTGGGCTCAGTACAAACAGCATGTGGAAAGGCAGAGCACAAAGGGTTCCAGTGTCCTCCAGCACACCTACAGCCCTCTCCTTGGATATGTTCTCTTCCTCACTCTATCATACACAAAATCACTAGAGGGCCACTGAAAGTGTGAACAATTCCGACAGGCCTCCCCCTTCCTGCTCTGTAAGATCTGACAAACATATTGCTCCAAAAAGAGATCACCAGGATTATCCTCCTGAGCCAGCCCTGCTGCCTGTGCTCTGGCACTTCATTAGGATTCTGCATGACACTTTCCAAAGCCCGCATCCCTCATTGAGATGCTGACAGACAACCGGAGAACAGAGTGCTCCCTCCCCTGCAAGGGGACATTCCAGCCTGCAATTTCTGCTGCGACTCAATCAGCATCCACTTTAATGAGGCTATCTACTATCTCCAGACCCTGGTGAGTGATGCTCGAGTTTCCATCTCAGCCTTCAATTGCTCAGTCCTCCCTCTTCTCAGCTGCAGTCTTCCTCAGTTAAATGAGAACAGGAGCAAGAGTTGCAGATGAACAGTAACACCCTATTTCCAGTACTGTAGCTTCTAGCTGATCTTTGTCAGCTGATAATCAGTTTAACAGCTAAAAGCAAGCATATTTAGCTGACAGGATTTGGGAATACATCTTGAAGGTTTCTGGTACGTTAGCACAATCTCCTGGGCTTTGGAGGAGATGTTTTTGTACGGGGTAATTTGGGTCACTTTTGATCAGCCAGTGTTTTTGGCATGCTACCACAATTCCTCTTACAAATTTATCATCTGAGCTGGACCTCTCCTGCATCCTCCTGTCTCTTAGTACTTCTGTCAGTCCTGTTGTATCCTCATCAGGAAGGACTGAACTGCTGTCTAGTGAAATTACAAGGCATATGAATCAAGCCCACTGAGGCACACAGAGGTTTACTGCTGTGTAGGTTTCTGTCTTCCGTGCACAGCATGACACGCAAGTAAGGGAACTCCGCATCATAGAGCTTCTGGGGCATATTCAAGCTCATAGCCGAGCTGAGAAGAACTGCATCACACCTGTAGGATTTAAACATCTCCCCTTTTTCTTTCCCAGCCCATTTCATTTGTTTTGCTTCCCGTCCCACTTACAGTATTGCTCTTTAGAAACGAGGGTGCAAAAAAAAAAAATAGAAAAAGAGATTTATGGCATGAAATAACATTCTAGAACATAGCTTTTCCTAACCCGTTATGATTTCTGATATTTCCCTGCCTTTTCCTCTTTCTAGGCTTCCTGTTTGGTTTGTGTTTGCAGGTGAAATTACAGTGCTAAGGACAAAACTCTAATCATTCTTTTCCTCTGGGCTTCCAAACTGTTTTCCTAGCAGAAAACAGAGAAGCTGTACAATATCCTTTAGAAAACAAGGACACTGCATAAACTGTCTCTTAGCAACAAACAAATGAATAGCTCAGGTTCCCAGTCTGCTCCACAAAGGCACAACCAGAATTTAGGAACTGAGAAAATAACGGAAGCAGGAAGACTCACCTCCCCCTTCTTCACAGTCATGGACTGACGGCGAGGAGTGATCTCCTCATTGATGCTGGAAAGGAAGTTCTGCGAGATCCGCAGGGCATCCTGCAGGAGCGGATGATCAGGGTGGCTCACTGGAGTGTGCTTGAGTAAATCCTGCCACCAAGAACACAAGCAAAGGACAGAATCATGAGCAGCACTGGAAAGCAGTGCCCCCATTGCTAAGTCCTTGACTGAAGCCATCAGAGAAGATGCTCCTTGGCTTCTTATAGACTAGAGTAACTACACAGGAAGAGAATGACAACTCTGCACTTTGTAACAGCACTGGAGAGCTACCAGGGTACCACGGGCTCCCTCTCAGTGTAAAGAGAAGAGGTTCCTATGCAGCACAGCAGCTTAATTTTTGCAGTCCTGCAGCTCAGTGGAAAATAAGAGGGGAAAAGAAAATAGGAAACAGGAGAAAAAATTGTAAACTGCCCTTGGGATACTTACATGCAGTACAAGTGTGCTGCGAGTCACTCGATCCACCGGCTTGTACAGCAGAGCTGTGGAAAAAAATACAGCAGGAACATAAGCAAGAGGTACCTAAATACAGCCCCTACAGAACAACTGTCCAATGCCACTGAATGCACAGGCACAGGTTTATTAACTGAGGAGGTACTAGAAACTCTTCTCCAAGGTTAACGCTCTACACAGCCAGTAAAATACACACGAACACACAGAGGAAATAAACATGCTCTACAGCAAACAAATACCCACTTGTGAGCATTCTCTATCACACAGTGGATGAAGAGCACACAAAGTGGTACAGAACAACTGCAAACAGCATGGCACACTTGCAACAATTCCCTGGCAACCTGCCTGGTCCCACAGGTCAGAATCGGGCCTTGCACTCTTAAAGTTGCCAAGGAGGTCCCTGAAAGGTTGGCAGTGCATCCCTCCTTCTGGAGTTCAGCATGACACTGTTGAGAGCTTCCAAACCCTGATAACAGGCCAAAAAAGGAAGGGGATTGGCTTTTATATTAATCATTATGGAAGCTTCACGTAACATAGCTTATCTTCTACTATGTGTACATATAAAGGCAAGCACAATGAGAACTGAGCTTGACCAAGCTCTCTAGAGAAGGAAAAAAAATAGAGCCTCTAGGCTGACACTGGTGCTAAAATGGGGTAGTAGGTATTTTCTTAAGAACACAGCAGTCCTTTGGTTAGCCTGGTTATGCCCAAAGGGACGCATCAGGTTTAAGCTGGGCAGGAGTTTACCCATGCACACATGCAATTTACTATGCAGAAGCTCTACTACTTAGCAAGAGGGAACTGATTTCCCATGTAAAGCCAACAGAGACTCCACAACCTTCCAACATTTAAAAAGAAGAAGTGAGAGTGAAGGCTTGGCAACAGCCCCCACGCAGTCCTGACAAACCAGTATCCTCTGCATGGATCACTCACTTTCCAAGGAATTTTTCGTCGTCTGATCTTTAGATTCCTTTGTGCTTCTAGCTTTTAGATTCTAAAAGAAAAAGAAAACCCACGTAGCAGACAGTCAATCACCTTGAAATATCACATGGGAATGTCAGAGACTATCTGCTCCTCCAAAGAAGGGCCTAAGAATGACTGGAGGACAGCCCAGTCACAGTTCCAATCAGTGAAGGAAAAATATGCTTGCTTTCTTGATAACTTCACCATTGCCATGACACAGGCACCGACACATCTCAAATGACAGTCAGAGGACTCTTAGGAGTTCATATCAATAGAGAAGGAACAAAAAAGGGAACCACCTACATCGATATAGGGATGGTAGAATTTTTAATCACCTGCAAGAGAAAGGCATGTCCGTAACAATGCAGCCACTGTCAAAGCAAGTACATACCACCAATAAATAAAGTACAGGATTGGGATTTAGCACCCCCTGATTATACTCCTTTATATCTATGCCCAGAGCTAGGTGACCTTGGAGAATTCAGTTGTCTTTCACAACAGAAAAGGAACAGTGCCTGTGACTTTTATTTTTTGCTACTTTTAATAAACGGGAAATTCCATGGAATGTATTTTAGTACTGAAAGAAGAGTAAGCACAGAGGAAACCACTCTGCTTATAAGCTCACACCACTGGAGCACAGGAGTGGTCAGACAAAGGATCAGAACCCAACAGAAACCCTCAGTAAAGGAGAGAATAGCAGAACTTGCTCTCTGATGAGCAGTACATCAGATCCCAACAGGCAAGACTCGCTTCCCTTGTTTCGCAGAGGGAATGTTTCATTTTACCTCTTATCATAAAAATCTAAAGGAGCGTGCAATATTGAACGTACTCAAAAGCTTCTTCAGAGCAATAAACACCCATCAGTATTATTCAACTCTGATTATTTATTTGCTTGTTTTTAAGGACACAGATATGATGTTCACATTTTCTTGGCAACTGAGTTTTTCAAGATATGATCGATGCAATGCAAACAGTTAAGGGGACCGTGCACTGCAGGCAAAGCTGGTGGCCTGGGAAGCCTGGAAAAAGTCTTCAAAAATGTTCTGACACAAAGTACACCCCTTAAAGGAAATCAGAGCAGCTGGTAAATAATCTAGCTCACGCTTGACGCACTTGCCATTTTAAAGAGAATTTTCTCTAAACCAGCGAAGCCTGCAATTCCACTAATAGACATAACACGAGCCATTAAAGATAGTTACACATGCAGTCAGCGTCATCATTAGGAACAGCAATATTTGAGAAGCCCAAATAACAACCTTCCCCTCTAGAAATACACGCAGGTGGCACAGAGCTGAAAAGCTCACAGGAACGTCAGTTGTTATGACAAGATCTCCTGGGTAGGGACAGCACACAAAGGCAGTCTATAGGATAACCTCTATTAGCCCAAAATATAAATCGTTGTGAGAACGCAAGCTGAAGCAGTGAGCCTAATGGAGCTCATAACTCCTCCAGAAGTCAGGGCTGCAAAGATTCTTGGAGAATAGATAAGTGACATCGCGGGGTATTAGTCAGATTCAGATGGCTCATGTGTCTGAATACCGTGACATTACCTCAGAGATTTCAGCAAACTGAGCATTGGCTTGGCAGCATTTCTCTGCTGTCTCCATAGCAACTTCATAGTTATCCACAAAGGCCCGGTACACTCCCAGCTGGCTGGCCTGCAGGAAGCAAAACAAAATCAAATAAATGCTGAGGAAGACGAGTTCAGGATGGCCAGCCTGAGTATCTAATGATCAGCTCACGTTTCTTCACAACAAAGAATCACGGGGAATACTGAGCAGGCCCAGAAAGATCTCTCTAACCTGTTAAAAGCTTAACCAGGGCAGGTCTTTCATAAACCCAACTCCAAATATTCTGAACAGATTCACTTACTGGCCTGCGAGGATGACACATCTTTATTACTGCCATCTATTTTTCCCTTCTGAACTGCCAGATTAGTATCTATTAATATTTTAGCTCATTGATGTAACTGGAACTGCTGGATGTTTGCCACTAAATATGAATCAGACAGGAATGATTCAGCCAAACAGCACAAATGTGACCCCAGTAAGCTACTAGCCTGGGCTTCTGCACACATGCTGGTCACACTAAAACAAACTCGGATATTAAACAATATATGCATCAGAAAACACTGTCATAAGAGCAGAAATGCACTGAAAATATAGAAGAAATCCAGAGCACAATCTGTTTGGAAGGCAGTGACTGCAGCACTTAGGTCCAGATGAAGATGGAGCAGAGTCCAGTAATCAGCCATTATCATCACTGAGCCCCAGCACTGAGCCCATTTTCTGACTTATTAACTGCAGCCACATTTGTGCCAGAGAACAAAAGATCCAGCTCAGGAAATCCCTGGGCAGCTTCCAAGCCTTGTCTGGATCGCAGAGCAGTTTTTATGTTGTGGAGCTGCACAGGCTGTGCTGTAAACACCTCAGCAGCTTGAATGTGCTTTCAAATTCGTGGTCAGCAGTGAGCCAAGAGGTGGGGTGCTGTAAAAGACTCCATTTAAAGGCAATTTGTTACCAGAAAAGCTTGCACTTACCCTATCACTTCCGCACCTCCCCTGACACCTCTGCCCAAGAGCTACAACAGGCAGAGCAGCAAACTTTCTCACAGTGTTTTTTTCCTCTCTATCTCTCCCATAACTAGAGTTCTCCATTCTCTCTGAAGCTTTATGCAGGAGATGATGGAAGAAAAAGGCACTGTCTGGAGAACTTTCACTGCACCAAACATTAGCTTAAGCCAACAGAGACTATTTTCTACGGCAAATTTTACTGTAAGACCAGGTACCAGTCTAAACTCTCATACCATAAAACGTGCTTATGACTGAAGCTGAAAGAGACTGTGCCCAATTTGAAGAGGTGACCCAGCCCCAGCTGCCAGTGGGGCACAATTCCCTGAAGAAGTAGCTGTCAGAATTACTGCTCATCTGCAGGGCTTATGACACTCAGGTTTGGATGATGCCCGATGACAAGGCAGAGCTCCAGAGTTTCTCCATTGCTGTGTGGCTTTTTCGTTTTCTGCTACTCCTGAACAGGCCCTATAAGCTTTTGTTTTTCTCCTCTACAGATGCTGTCATTGAAATATCTTTTCCATTAAAAACTGATCTTCTGATCAAATCAATAATGCTCCCAAAATTTTCATGCTTAAGTTTTCCCTTTTTCAATTAAAAAGAGCATAATGAGAACTTTGACAAAACTAACTGTTTTTTGGTGAGAAGTTTTCCATTCTTGAAAACTACCAGAGAGAATATTTGCTAAATATTTATTCCTAGAAATTGTACAAAATATTCCACAAACATGAGAAACATATTTCTCTCCCATATGTGCTTGATGGTTTTTTTTGTTGTTGTTTTTTTCCCCCCACCTTTTTTCCTTAGTTTCAACAGGAAAACTCATCCAACGACAGGACAAGAGAAAGTGGGCAGTAACTGGAATGCAGGAGGTTCTGCCTGAATGTCAGGAAGCACTTCTTTACTGTGCAGGTGACTGAGCACTGAACAAGATGCCCAGTGAGGTCGTGCAGCTTCCATCCTTGGAGATATGCCAAAGCCTCTTGGACACAGCCCTTGGCAAGCTGCTCTAGGCAGCTTTGCTGGCCTTCCTTGAGCAGGGAGGTTGGAACAGATAACCTCCTGAGGTCCCTTCTGACCTCAACCATTCTGTAATTGTGTGAAAAAGGCAGAATGACAGCCACGGACATTGCAAATGGATCACAAGTTGTGCCAGACCTCGTGAAATTCTAGAACTCGTAGCATGCACTGTCTATAACTTCAATCTACAGTGCTTTGTTTTAAGAGATACTAAAGAAAATTTACACCCACGGAGACCTCAGGATAATAGCAAGGATTCCAGCAATTATCAACAAATGGCATAACACTACCACAACTAAACAATCTATTCCAAAAGATTTTATGTATATCCTGTAAAGATGTCTTCTAATGTCTGATGATCTTGCTGGCTCTCCCGTCTGCCAAAAATGATCAGCTTTACTTCACCCAGCAAAGAGTTCACAGTTCCTACTGACTGTACCAAACCATCAGAATCCAAAACCGCTAAGCTAGCTCACTTGCCACACTAGGTCAGTTTGTTTCTTTGCTTCCAATACTAACCCAACAAAACCTCCAATTCCATTACAGACAGAAGAACCAAGGGAAGATAAAAATGAGAATGCCACAGAAGGGCCCGTGACCACCATCAGCAGTAAAGAATATTCAACATTTGTTTAATTAATGCTATGTTCGTTACTGCACTGCAGTTTTGATGCATGGGCTGCTCTGAAAGTAATGCCTCCTTTTTCAATATGTTGGCTCATGACATCAGAGCATCAGAGATGAATGTTGATGGGATGGCAGCAGAGGCTGGACTTTCCCACCAATATTCCATTCCATGCTGTCGCTGTGCAGAGAGGTACTCTAGCAGGCAGTGTATATGAAGCAAAGGTGTGGAATTGAATTCCTCCACGCAGAAAAAGTGGCGCCCACTGACATTCATCAATGCTTGTTGAATTTTTTTGTTGACCAGACAGTGGATGTGAGCACAGTGAGGTGCTGGGTGGTACATTTCTGCAATGGCAAAAACGATGTGAAAGACAAGCCGTGTTCCAGACTGCCATGCACAGCTGTCACACCATGAAATGAAGATCGTCTAAGTAAGCTCACCTGTGTGAATCAGCTAATGATGTCAAAAAATACTGTTTTGTAGCTATGAATTTGCTCAAACAGTGTTACTGTGCTTCTTATATCTGTTGTAGCTTTCATGGAAAGAAACAGGAGGCACTAGTTTTGGAACAACCTATCCATATCTTTGCTTCAGCAACCAGAAGCAATTGGCTTTGTCTTCTAAAACCAGATGCTTAAATTGCATGTGCAGAGCTACTGACCAAGGTATCAACTTGACCCCTTCTGGCTAAAACATGCCAGCAGTGAAAAGCAGATTCCCATATTTTCATCTTGAGCTGCTGGCATGCATGGCAATCATCTTCTTCCAGGCCCTTCTCCCCCTGCTCTGTAGGCAATGGTTCTGGTACTGGGCTACACAGCTGCTAACAATTGAGTGACCCCGGTAAAGAACACTCCTCATCCAATAAACCCCTCACTGGAATGTCACTCCTACCCTGAGAATCAGAGGCACCTCAGGAATGCAGAGATTCTTTTCTAAAAGGAAAAAACATCCCTTTTAATCCTTTGCTCTCTGCACATGCAAGGGGAGAGGCAAAAGAGGCCAAAGGAATCTCCTAGAATGCAGACAATTTTTCATCTGACTCAGAAACTCAGCAATTTTATATGAGCCCTAGGAATATGCATTATATGACTTTGGCCTGCTCTGCACTCAGAATTTTGTAGAAGTTATGTAGAAAAGTCTCAGAATCAGACTGCATCAGCTCAGCTACAAGGGGAATATCAAAGCCAGTACAGTGCTAGAAAAGAAAACCTAAAGGCAACCACCATAAAAAAAAAACAGCTCATAAAAAAGAACCACAGAGAATAGAAATACACGTGAGGGAGCAACAAGGAGAAATACTTATCTTTTGGTGCTAAAAGACTTTTTTTTTTAAGAGAGAACAAACACTGTCATTCTTCACTCTTCCTGTAAAGTAAATTATTTGATGACACTGCAGGCAACCTGGAGATCCTGTGTTTCTGTAAAACTGTTATTTGTATTGGTATCATAGCCTGTTGGAGTCTTTCGTTAACAGCAATAAGAGAGTCACTTTTTCTACAGTGAGGCAAAGCTAGAAGCCTGTCATTCACTCCAGGGACAGATTTCCATCCCTTTATTCTATGCAAATCACCAGAAGAAGCTGTAGCAGCACATGTGAAATGAAAGAGAAACTCTGGTGACTGCAGCCAACTCACCAGCTTTTGGAAGAGGTCTCCCACACGTTGCTGATGACTCCATTGCTGCACTCGGGGAAAGAGTCCATCATAGAATTCTTTGTGGATCTCGTAGAGCTCAGGCACTTTGAAGAATATTGTCTCAATCTGCTGACTAGTCAGCACAGGCTGAGAGGTGGTGGCAGCTGCTTTCAAAGGCTTCATAGGCTGCAACAAGAGATGAATGAAACCATTACTGTGCAAAGCAAGTACATTCATCCTCACCCCATTGCAAAACATACAAAGAGTTGTTTTACATCCTAGTAGTGGTATCTTCTCCACACAACTACTGAAAGCTAGGCATTAACAAATTCTCTTATGGAGATCAGCCACCATTGGTATGTGGATATTCCCAGGATATTAATAGCGTGATTAAAATCACTTTGCACTCAGTTTCCTCAATCTCTGTCCAACTGTAGAGAAATATGTCTAATAATCAGCACTGCATACTGACAGACACTGCTCCTGCATGCTATCAGATTAATATCTCCTGGGTCGTGCCATATCCAGTCCATCCCTTAGGCTTCTCTTTCTCAACTGGAGAAGAGGGCTAACAGGCATTTTTTGCACTGAGCAACTGACAGTCAGGGTATATGAAGTTCCAGGAAATTTTGGATGGAAGTAGCAGCAAATGGGCAAGTACTGGTGCTGGAAAAGTCACCGTGCTTACCAGCAGCAGAGCCTCCAGGTGGCTCAGGTAGGTTTCCTCACTGGCCAGGATTCCTGACAGGACCCATTTTCTCATCTCCAGGCCTTTCTCCAGATCTGGCTCACTCTAGGAGGGGGTAAGAAGAAGGATTCCATTTAGTTACAGGATGATTTAAAAAACAAACAGACAAACACTTGCACTTAGTCTCAAGTTTCTAGAAACAGAGATAGAAAGACCAAAGAGTATCTCTCTTTACCAGAAACCGATGCCACTTATTTGTAGGTGTTAGCTCAGACATCTACCTTTGGTGCCCGCGTTTCTCCACACAAACCTAAACTTAAAACTTTACGATTCAAAATCTATTCTTCTCAACAAATTATAAGGCTCTTGGTTATGTGCAATTCACTCTCTGCTCTCATAAGAGTTCTCTGTGATTTTATTCCAATGCCATGTGTTTCTCTACACAGACAGGATCACTTCCCCTGTTTCTACACAGATGTACATGAATATAGAGCAGCTTCAGCCTGACATTGCTGTTAAGATGGCTGTTCTTTCTCCCACTGTTTACTATTCACCAAGTTATTTTCACTGCCAGCTTGTACAAGGTCTATTTTTAGTTAGAAGACTGAATAATCAGCACTGCTTGGATTGCACATGCTGATTTTCTTATTGGAATTCCATAAAGCAGTTCTTAACCTAAACAACTGGGAAAAAAAAAAAGAGAAGAATAAATACATTCATGGGCAAACACCGAGGTTAGATTAACATCAAGTTTTAAGAGGAGTAATGATGTTTTTTCTGCATTTCAATTATCCTTCTTCTCCAAACTGAAGAATGTTTAACCTGATAAAATGGAATGGAGTATTCCCATAAATTCTGAAGGGGAAAAAAAACACAAAAACAATTGAGATTATAAGTAATGACACACCACCAGCAGCACTTCTTACGGAATTTTATTTTCAACTTCTTATTTCTATGAATGGCTGCTATTAAAAAAAATAAATAAATAAAAACAACAACAGAAGCCACAACTATTTTTGCACTCATGTTGTCAGAAAACTCCAAGAGTGGATACAATAGTTAGATCTGAAAAAGTAGATCAGCAAATGCTTCCAAGGGCTTTGGATAGACTGTTAGGGACTCCATCCTACTCCTGTTAATACCTACAGGAATCTTTGGCTATTGATTGCAGCAGGAGAAGGATTAGGAAACGTTAACAGTATGTACCACTCTGATGACTGAACATAAAGCCCATCTACAGCTGATTTTCAAAAGCTCTGCTTAGAGTCCTACGCTCCGAGCACTGCAAATGATGTTTATTACGGAGAGATGGAAGCTTGGTTACAGGTAAGCTTACAGCAGCTATCACACTGAGTGCGACTTGAAGCCCACGCACCGTGCTAAGAAAGAAATGGATCCTCACACTCCCAGATATTTTTGGATTCAGCATCATCAATAACAACCCTGATTTCTGAGTGCTTTCATTACATTTCATAAGCTATTTTCTAGGCTAAAAGACTTCGCAGCAACTACTTTATAAAAATTTTGTGAGGTGTCAAATACCACTAACACCTCTTAAATGGAAGTGACAGACAGAGCTGTTCTAAGGATAAAACATACAGGCACTTCATGTATGACATGGAAAAAAACCCTGTCTTTGCATCCCACCTTTCAGCGAGGTTCAGCAAGAGCCACGGTGCCTTCTAAAATCATCAAAGAGTGTCTCAGAGAAGGCAGGAACTTGAATGCAGCAGTCACATTCAGAAGATTTAAGAAAAACACTGGTGACAAACTAACTACGTGGTGAAAGGAGCAATGGAACAGATTTCTGTGCAGCGTTTGCTACAGCTCAATCAGAAACCTGTAACATTACGACTGCTCCTTACAGTTTCTTTACAGGTAGAACCTGGATATCCACTCAGGCCTCGTTGTTCAGCATGGTACATACAGGTAACCCAGAAGGACAGCACCAAGATGCTTAATGAAGATTCCCTTCATCTGGCTGCCTGCGTGAAGCTCCTGGGAGCCCTGATGCAACAGCACTGATCCCTCGGTTTCCAAAGATTTCTTACCACATTTACAGAAGTATCAAAAAACAATTCACAAGGTCCCCACTGCTGGGGATAAAGAAACTGGTCAATATTGATGCAGCAATATGATTATGTCTAGCAGGTTCTCTTGGAGGAGGGTGGGGGTTTAAAAACCAGCTGGGCATGTTTTTGTAACATCTGTGAAGAGCACTGCACGATGACAAGTAGTTTAAATGATTCAAACTTCCCCATCACAACTGTGACACAACAGTTTTCATTTTAATACTGAAAACAGCTTTCCCCTTCACAAATTAGAGCTTTAATTCATAAGCCAGTTCTTGGGGAGCATCATCAGCTGACAGACAGCACTTTCTGCCCGAATGTTAATTTCCTCTCAAAGAGATTTGCTTTCAGGGAGACAAACATCTCCCAGAGCACACTGCAGGCTCTCCTTCCTGGCCATTACCACAGGGTCACATTGAGAAGCCTGCAGTATTGTCCTAGCTCTTTTTACAGGAGCATTTTCCAAGTATGATGCTTACAAAACGACAGCCTCAGATCCAGCCAGCCAGAACAGGGCCCAGTTGCTGAGGAAACCCAGAGGATTTTATCCAACAATTGCAGAGCATATAGCAAGTTTCCAATGCAATACCTTCAATTTACACACAGATCCCTCAAATGTGAGAAAATAATCCCCTGCTGCGTCAGGGATCAATATGACACCATGCTGAAGTCTCTATTGTGCTGCTGCTCTGTATTTCCTCCTGAGAAGCAGTGCCCTGACATGAGCTTCCCGCTGGGTATGGCCTCTTCGACAATGTCATCTGATGCACTGAGCAGCAGCTCTTGCTGCTAGAACTTCTAGAAACCAGCTTCAGGGTGCTTTTAAGTTATTCTTGTCATGAAACTTATACAATGACTGAGAAATTCACTAGGAACTAGTGCTAAAATCAAGGAGAAACAAGTTTTTTATTTGGTATCACGACACTTCTCGCTTACAGAATTGGAAACGGGCTCACCTGCTCACTTAAAACAAGCCAGAGCAATCAGCAAGCAAAGACACTGCAATGCTTTCCTGCTCTCCCCTTAAAGCACACAAAAACACGATGCACCCAGCACCAAGGGCAATTTCTGCTTTAGCCATATCTGAAGGGAGGGGAACAAAAAACAACCTTGTAACCACAAAGCCTCACTGGCTGCTCTGTTTCTGTGCCCCAGGCAGAACAGCAGTTAAGAGAGGGAACATCAGGGCCAAGGAGGCATAGAGCTCCCCAGACACACACAGTTCCAGGGAGATCTGCCAAGGCTGGGTACTTACCTCCCTACCCTGACAGGAAGCAGTATGAAATCTCCGAGCTGTCTGTGGCAAGGGGAGGAGCTGATCCTACATCCAGCAGATCACGTTAGCTAGGGCAAAATACGCCTATTAATCCATGCACAGATGGGATGTTCCCAGCAGGATGTGGGAGCAGCCCACACTGGCAAACTCTGACCACCAAAACAGAGAACTCCAGGTGGTCAGCAGTCCATCCCAGGCTTCCTACCTGCCTCAGTTAGTCTGTTCTTGAGTGCTACTTCAAGTCTAACTAGTATTTCACGTTCTGATTCTGTCCTTGCCCTTTTAAAGCAAGCATCCATTTCTAGCCACATTTCCCCTTGCCCTTCCACCTTTTCATTGTCCCTGTACCAAAAGGTTTAGGAATAAAAGTGTTTTATAAAACCCTACTAGGGGAGCAGCCACAGCATTCCTGTCTGCGTGCCATGGGAGCTGTTAAAATCCAACAAGCAGCCAGCTCTGAACAAAGCAAGCAAGAAATCAGTGCTTTGTTACCACCCCTCATGAACTATTAAAATACATATATTAAAAAAAAAAAAAAAGAAAAAGAAAAAGAGGGAAGATTGAAGACAACATAAAGGAATTTTCACGGGTATTTCATGCCTATAATGTTTTGCTGTTTTATTCTCAGCTGGGTGGTGCATCTTGCTATTCCAATGATTTAAAAACCAAAAGACTGAGTCACATTCATTAATAAAAATTTTGCAACCTGAATCAAGGCCAGTCAGAGCAGATAGAAACATTAAAGATACTAGAGAGTGTGCACACGCTGGCCTGGAGCCATGGCTGTTTTGAATGTGTTTACAGCTTGTCAGCCTAAGTACTCTAGTTTACTAAGCAGGTTGGCACCGCTTGTTGTATTCAATTACAGCAAACCTGAGATTCACCAGCTCCAAGGATTAGACACCTTCAGCTTTTCCCAAATCTTTTTAAAGAGCTCAGAGGTTTGTGGTTGCTATTTAAATTAACAGCAATAATTGTTTTATTGCAAATGTTAAAAGATCAGAGATTAAGAACCTAAAAACCACCATGTGTAAGATTTGGCCAACTGGTTGCTCCCAGAACAGCTCAGTAAAGAAAATCAGTGCCTCAAAGTGGGCGTATAAAAGGCACTCCAACTCTCAGACCTTCCTTTGGTACAGCGTGTTCATATGCTGTGCAATGAACGTGTTCAAAGGACAGGTTTCCCATAAGGACAACTCAGAATCTCACAGACAAGCTAACACCCTATGAAAGAGAAAAAAAAAAAATCATTTTAATTTTTAAAGTTTAAATATCTTTGAAAGCATCTGCCAAGCAGCCTGGAGGTGTCCTATTGTCTAGGTGATATTAAGCAGGGCAAATTCTGCAATCAATCCAACCGTGCTCCGTGCAGGGGAAGGAGCAGGGACAGGAGCCAACATTCTTTATAACATCAGTACTGATGTGCCAGCTCTCCTCAGGAAGGGCCGTACATCCAGGCAGAGCCCTTTAGCAGCACAGAATTGGAGACGAAAGAGTTGCATCTGCTGGGGGCAGTAAGAGAAAAGTGGCATTAAATTAAAATAAATAAATAAAAACAAATATCAAGAGGGAGAAAATAGAAGGATTTGGAAATGCTGGAGAGGAAAGGAAAAACCAGCAACAGAAGTACTAAGCAGAGATTACTTGTCTCACAGCTCATTTACTGATGTAGATTCAGAGGTCAGCTTTTCTCCCCTTCTTCCTCTTGTACTTTCCCAGTTTTCCAGGACTCAATTTCAGTAGGATAAACAGTACACATTTCCGTATTTTACAAATAAAGTCAGATGAAGCAAAATTTGACTGTTCTGCTCCAGGCAGGTCCTGACAGGAAGCTTATACAGGCATGCCAGTTTTCATTCCTCTCCGTGGTCTGAGGAGCCTGAGCCCTTTCACTCTGCTAAACACAACTGGTGAACAACAGAGCAAACAACATACGATAGTACAAATATATAGAGTCTATCTTTTAATTAACAATTTAACATCTCAAAGTACTCAGAGGAGCAGCATTTTAATTTTGTTGAAGCAGTTTAAATCTTGATTAAAAAAAAAAAAAACAACCAAGGTGCTGTGCGTGTTCTTACTAGGAATTCGTTGCTCAGCTTCAGCACTCCTGCCTCTCAGGGAGCCACGCATACAGAAATTGGAAACACATTTTGGGAAATAAAATAATAGTAATAATAATCTCTTAAGCTCTAGAATTGTGTTACCACCTTGACGTGGGAGGCTGTCCTGCTCCCATCTCCAGAGTCCAACATCCTTAAACCTAACCACGCTTCTGAGTCTGGCTTTGTTGGCAAGATCTTTAAAAGGCCTTCTCACCTTTCCCTTTCCATTGCTCTCATCTCTTCCCACATGAGCAGCTGCAATAGCACCCCCACGACCAAAGCTTCCCATACTCTCTCAGTGCCTTTAGCCTCAAACAAACTACCAACCCCAAGCTCTTGGCAATAAACTCTCCTCCAGAGAAGGGTGCCAGTTGGCCCAGTGCCTTCCTCTGTCCTCCTCTAGGTAGCTACGAGCTCCACTTTTACCCTGACTCTGTAAGTAGAATATAAACATTCTTGCTTTTTCTGCTCTGAGGATCTGAATTCATCTTACACCATCCAACACCTTCTGAAGCTACCAATTCTGGCTCTTTTGGCAAACATTTGGTTTCCAGAGTTTTTGGAAAGTTTCAATGATAGCAGTTGAACTGTTTGGGAAAACTACATAACTTTCAAGTTAAATAAACAAACAACTTACATTCATTTTCCCCTTTTTCTTCTCTTTTCATCTTTCCCTTATAAGCTTGCTTCAGAGTGATAAAGTTTGGCAGAAGCACTGGCTTCATGCCACGACATGCTTCCAGATCTCAGTGTGTCACGGTGGAAGAGCCAGAAGAGGGGGCACCACCTGGGTTGCTCAATGCAAACATCTGTTAAGGCCTCCTTAACACAGAAGTGATGAGTTGACATTGAGATGCACACTGAAAATGCCCTTATTGTTCATATTCACTCTCAATGGAAGACAAAACTAAGGCCGGTGTCCCTCATCGCCCTCCTTGGATAGGAGCAAGTGTTTGAGTGATGGAAATAAAGCAGGTGAAATATAAATACATAAAATGTAGTTGAATTTGTACAATTTTAATGTAGTCACCATCTTTTAGTCAACTTAGATGATGCAAGTAGAAGAGGGAATCAGAAAACAGATGCCAAGTGACAAAGATTGAGAAGATCAGCAACCTTCTAGAAGTCACATTGTGGCCCACACTTGCTGAAACAAAGGACATGAGGTGCTGGTATTCTGTCACCTCACCAGCTGAGAGAACGTGAAGTCCTTCCACACATAGTCTGGGAGGTATCCCCTCGGTCTCTTTTGGAACAAGACACTGCTTTTGTCACTCTGCATCTTCTCTATGTTGGCTGGGTAGACAAATGGAGATTAGCCTGACACACTATCCAATCAAAACACTACAGTTGTTGTCAGAAGACAGAATGATTTAGTTAGTTGGTAAATATACAGCAAATGAACAACATTCAGAACGCTGCCATGTCTGTGATGCTAACTGCATCAGTCATAATCACATTAAAAGAAATACATCATTGTTTGCATGCTTTTCATCTGGGTGTCTGACTGAAGTGCTGTTAGCCCTTGGTTGCAAGTGAAATCAAAGGAACTTCTCTTTGAACGTGAAGAACACATCAAAGTTAGAACCTGGTTTTGTGGAACATCAGGCATCTCACATGAAGGACCCAAAATTAGCAGATGCGTTTCTTCCTATAATGTCTCTGCCTTCATTACCTGTGATAAGTGGACATTCTATCTTCCTATCTCACAGGAACACAGCAGGGATAATTAGGACCTGCGTAGCATTCCAATAGTACTTGGAATTAATGGTCACGTCTAAAGGAAATGAGTACTTGTGTACTCAGAACTGAGTTTTAATAGTGTCCCATGTATGCGTAGCAATAAAATACTAAATCCAGTGAGTATAATTTACTACATGCACTAAATAACACAAAGTCTATACAAAAAATAGGACAACTGTGTAATTGAAATTAATTGTAAAGACTCAAAGCTATCTGAACCAGGCAGGACTGCATAGTCACGAAGTTTTTACTTCTAAACAAGCTTACAATTTTCATATTTTGTCAAAATGGTACATATACCACAACTGGTATGTTGTTAGAAACAGTAACCATAGATAATCATGGCCAGAAATCAAAGTAACTGCAGGCACGTAAGAAGACAGGACAAGGGAAAACTATAAAAGTAAGCACACAAACAAAAAATGTTTTCTGCTGATGAGGTGTAGAGAGGAGAAAAAAAAGACTGCATCCTGGTATTTCAGGGTTCTGACCCAAAACAATTTCAGCACACTGTACTGAGCAAAGTATATGACACTTAATTTTGTTACTAATGTCTTTTCCACTGCAGCTGAAAACATAATTACAGTAAAACTCACCTAACAACTTGTGACAAAGTTTAACTCGCTTAGGAAATAGCATAACCATTTATAAACTAATCTCTTCCTCCTTGTTGTGGACCTTCCTTCATAAATAGCATTGTCAGTTGTGGACTAATTACAGCCACGATCAGCTGAAGCAGTTGAGGTTCATTAATAAGTCCAATCTGTCTCAGTATCCCTTTTTTATTTTTTTTTGAAACAATAAAGAATCTTTTTATAGTCAGAGAGAATAACACAGCCATTTATAAGTAGTTTTTTTGTTTGTTTGTTTGTTTTTTTAAGGGCAGTCTTCCACCATTGTTAAGATAATATTAAATTATCTACTCTTAAACGCTAAAGGGGTGATATTCAAATAAATCAAGAACGAGATGGAACATCTGGCAGTTTCTCTTCCAGGCCTCCAGCCACAAACAATGTGACAAACAGGTCCTTTGACTTGGCCTTATGAAGTCAAATAGCATTTTCCCTTTAACTTAAGGCACATCACCTGAAAATCTCAAGCCAATATCAAATTATTCTTGGAGCTTTTGAAATCTTTAATGATCATTTCTTCATTCAAAAGGCTCGTGCATATCACAGTGCTCACGTTCAGAGTTAATAGGCTAAAGGAGAAGCAGCTATAGCTAGATTCCATACACCATATTCAAATAAAATAAAGCAAATGGACAATAATGACTTTGATAATGCTTTAAGAGATCTTGAGGAGAAGAACTAGAACACTTTCAAGTAGTCTTTATAATCTAACATTCATCCTGGAAGAAGTAAGGAAACATAAAATGTGACACTAACCAATAAAGAATGATAGAAGGATGGATAACATAAATACTAAATCACGATGGTTTGTGGAACTTGTCAGGCTCTTAAAATCATTTTGATATAAAATAAATAAAACTGCCTGATAAAGGTGTTGATTTACATGTATCCTGATATCTATAAAATATCCATCATCCTCTCCCATGGCACTTTGATTAATAGGACAGAACAATACAAAGTCAACACAAATTAAATAACTTAAATGACAGACTTCAAAGTGTCATTTGCAAATTGGGAATTCAAGGCTGGTTGGCAGCACTATCTTACAAATATAGCAGGAAGCAAGTAAGAACTGTCTTTGTGCTATTAATTATTTTTATGAATTAACTGGGGAAACCAAAAGTCTGCAGACAACAAAGATTTTCAAAGAAACATCAATTTGGTATTGAAGTTCTCTGCAATTTTTGAAAGCAAAAGGATAAAATGACAGTTGAAAGGCAAACAGATCAATTCAAGTTAAATAAAAGAGATTTTTGAGTGAAGAGAGCAGTTGATAGTTATTTACAAAGCAAGTGGTAGATTCTCTATCAAGACCAAACACACAATAAACAAAAAAGTAAAATCACCAAGTTCTAAACTATAGCCACGTCAGTGAAATAAAATAAAGCAAGATAGCCTAAACGGCCACACAAAAAACAGAAGTCAAGCTGGTTGGTCAACTTTGGTAGATAAAAATCTCAGAAGGGATTATATACAGATACACATTTAGTAAACAGGACAAGTTTTTATGATAAACAGCCATCTCCCGTCCAAGTCACTATAGTTCAGAGCTGGCAACGTTAATTCCTCTTATTCCATCTTCATACAGCAAAAGAAATGGATTGTATATACCAGATGCTTTATCAAAGCCTTTAACATACCTGAAAATAATTCGTTTTCTATGCATAAGGCAATGACAACCCACATACTCAGATAGGCACATTGAACACAACCCCCTAAATACATCTACTCTTTAGGACGTTTTGGTCCAGGATCCCCTTTTCCAAAATATCTGGTACTTAGAGACCTCTTAGCAGAACTTAAGTACTCCTTAAGTTCAATAAAATTCAAAGTGTGAAAAGATGACTTAAAATCATACACACAACACTTATTTCTGAAGGTTAAACATCAATGAGAAGTCTCAATTTAAGATTAAATATACAATACAGTAGTACACGACTGATATTGTATCAACTAATCTCTTACCGTGCTAGAACCTCCCCCCTCTTAAAGCTGTAGCCCCTCCCCCCTCAAAGCATATTACCCCTTCCAACTTTACAAGGCTTTGTTGACTCCAAAAAGGCAGGAAAGGACTCACTGATTTTGTAGATTCCAGAGACCCTGAAGATAGAGTGTCTCGGCTGCCTCGACTCTTGGAACTGAGATGGGGGGAAGATGACGGCGAGTCATCGATATAGGGCATCATATCATGATGTCGCCTCTGCTCTTCAGCACGGTCTGCATCATATGCATAGCTAGGTGGTGTGCCACTGAATGAAGCATCTGTAAAACATGGGAGGAAAATCTGTCTGGTCAGAGTCAAACTGGACAAGAGACAGGCTGGTCCACCAAGGCACTGCTGCTCTCCCAGCTATTTAGTTTACTGATAAGTAACCACAGAGTCAGTGACAGTTAAATATAGATCCAGTGGCAGCATAAATTTAATTAAACTCACATCACCAAACATTCATATCGATCATTTTAAGTACTAAAAGGCAAAGTCCTTTCTTCCAAGTTTTGCTTCAAAAGTATTAGCATTAAAATAAGAACTTTTACAGGCTCCGTGCAGGTTAAACATTCTGGGTCTGTCAATGTAGTGAGTTAGAGTAACAGGCTCTGTTTTTTCTCATTTTTCCATGGAAATGAACAGATGAGATCCCTGACATTTTAGCAGTCATCAATAATACATAGCTCAGGAAATGAACGGTTGGACTTGATGATCTTGAAGGTCTTTTCCAATCTAAGTGATTCAATGATTCCGTAATTCTCTTCAGACCTCCTAGGAACAAGAGGACTCGGAAAGAAAGGTCTTACACGTCAAGTGAACAGGCCTGCTGCCAAAAATGAAACTCTAAGAGGCCCTCTTCTATTGGTGCCTTCCTCCTCAATTCTAATTCCCTAAGCAAATAAACCATCACCCCCCTCCTCTCCAGTACCCAACCAAAAATAAAAATAAAATGAAATGTTAATTAGATTCTTCATACCACAGTTGAATTTTTATGAGATATCGATGCATTTATGCAGGAAAGAAAAGCAGTAAAATTGATTCTGGTACCTTTGGCAGTTGAGACTGTTTCTGCAAAAAAAAAACCTGTATTGAGGACACACACTGAACAGAACAGCTCCCTGCGCTATGAATTAAAAGGTCTTTCATCTCTCTGCACAAATACACACAGAGGATGAACATCTGCTTTCTGCACAGTGGCACAGGATCACATCTATCTTGCCCAAAGGAGGCTGGCAACAACTTTGCACGTTGTTGATACTTGACATTTTCACCTGTCAGCGTTCAGAAGTGTTAGCAGTGATGGCCATGCCCAGGCCACAGCAGAATTCCTCTGGTGCTTCAGTTACAAGTCATTGATTGTCACTCTTCTCCTCAAACTGAAAAATAACTACAGGCAGACAAGCTAGATCCTCTTCTACTTTCCTACTGTAGCAGGCAAGCCTTACGGAAGACAAAGTCATAAACAGGGATTATTTATTTATTATTGTCTTAAGAAGTTTAAGGTTTTGCATTAAATTCACACCGGAACACGATTTTTACTTGTAGAACTAGTTTCCACTTGTTTTCACGTATCTAGGTTCTACAAATATAATAAGCAGCAGCTGCCAAGCATACTAATAATCCTGTTACACATCACCAAGGCAGGGTGGAGGAGTAACATTTTAAAGCCCACTTTCCTCCTTCACAGTAAACTCAGTTAAAGCATGACTCATTCCGGCAAAGGATGTGAACTTTGTGTAAAACAGAATAAAACTTGATCCATGTGGCTTATTCAGGAGGGAGAGCTGGCCCAGGGAATTTATGCAAACAATATACTGAAAACCAAACAATAAACTCACTGTAGAAGTGAGCCTCTGTCTCAGTTTGTACCAAATACCACCCAGCTAAATAACTGCTGTATATGAGGCCTTCAGGCTGCTGCGTGACCATGGCAATACTATTTTAACAAGCTCAATGAGTTTTATGTCACCCACCCCCTTACGGCATTACCTTGTGCTCAAAGGACTTTCAGACTGCAAGACCACAGGAATGGGGAAGGGGGGGGGGGGGAACAAAAAAACCCGAAGTTGTACATATTATCTGGACTTTAATCAAGATGTTGGAGATTTCCCAGATTTTCTTAGTTGTTTAGAACTCATTCTGTTAGTTAATTTGGTAAATGGAGGCTTGAAATAGAGTTGCTAAAGTAGGGATGATCAGTCACAAACAAAAGAGATTTTAGATAAGTTGGATAACGCCCACATAGCAGCAAGCCAAACAAATCACAGATCTCATGCTTGAATTGTCAGGAGTCCTTTAGCTGAAAGAATACGGAACAGCAGATATCGTGGCCCTCACATTCCACTTCTCTAACAGGTAAGGAAACACTGACAGAAATCAGCAGAAATGACCACCACACTCAGGATGACCGGTCTTCTGTTTGGTCACAAGACAGTGTAGGGACCATTCTGGCTCCAGAATTTAGAAAGTTATGTGGGAAACAACCATTCTTCTTCCTTCCTTCTACCTCTACAGTATTTACATCATATTAATAAATAATAAAAATGTAACACCAGGCAACTTCATTGGAGGAATGCAGATCTCCATTGAATTCTCCCTTCTGCAGCTTTCTAACCCAAGAAGCATGAGAAACATTGCTGACAATTTAACACTTGCTTTATCCACAGAGGAACATCAGTACAGGGTGCTTATGTCAGCTTCGTGTCTTTGATCAAGGAAAAGTTTCTTCAAACCACTATTCTAACCAGTTTCTCCTTCACACATGCAGTAACAAGACCCAGCTGCCATGCGGAAATGAAGGCAAGAATATTTCTTTCACTCCTAGAGCTCACTTTCTAATTTTCTAGTTTGCCCCATTTCTGTTAATGGAGGAGTAAATTCCATCTAAAGCATATCAGCAGAAAGGCTTGCAGAGAATCACAGTATTTTCACTTTCCTCACTTTCTCCTGCTAAGCAGTAGGCTTTGTATTTCTAATTTCCATAACACATTTTGGCTCCTACTACACAGGGTAATCTTTATCTGAAAGGAAAAAGATGGAAGACGTAGGTAAGGAAGACGAGATTTATTCACAGCTCTACATAAAGATTCAGTTTACCTTTGCATCATTCACTTTGTCTCTCCATCCATGAAAATGAAAACAAGACCTCTCAGCAAAGAATGAGGAGTGTCAACCGATCAGCGTCACGGACTGCCACAAGATACGTACAGAGAAAGCTCCACACAGAATTTAAAACTTTAATACTGTATCCATAACACATTCAAAAGCTTAGAAACAGTTATAATCCCACTTCTTCCCGTTATTGTTGCACACAGCACTGAAATCCACCTATGGAGATTTTTAATTATCTCTGAGGCGGACAGACCTTCTTGCTTTTATTCCACCATTTATTCCAGCAGAAGCAAAAGTATTACTCCAGTGAGATACACTAAGCAAGTCTTAACTCTAATAACAGAGGTAGACTTGCATCTCTGTGATTAAGGAGAGCACTGTTGCTAGGGAAACTAGGTTATTTGGATCTCCTACAGTCAGGCACAACTCTGCACAGGCTGTTCTGGCTCTACCTGGCAGCAGAAAGGCTACAGCAAACAGCCTGGCGCCAGGAGCTCACCAGACACTTCTAGCTGCTCTGGGTGACCCTCCTGTAGATACAAGCAATCTCAAGGAGCAAAGCACTAGTGTTGCTTTGGGCAGAGGGACCTGACTTAGCCATGTGGCCATTTAACCCTACAGAGGCTTGACCCACTGCGTCTGTCCTCTGCTAGCCAGGTGCCAACGAGCAGCACTGAGCTTCCCGCAGCTCAGCAGCAGCTCTTCTCTTTTGTCAACCTGTAGAAGTTCCCACCCCATAAGGAAGTCTGTTAGCTGTGACTGACCAAAGTGAGCCATCTCTCCACTTAAGAGCAGCTGTTTCTACCAAGAGACATTCCCTTACAGTACATCTTCTCCTGCACCAGCTTCTTCATGTGTGATTAGATACCTGGGGCTACAAAGGCTTTCCATCAGTTTTGCACACTCAGATGGTTACTTCCTCCTTCTGGTTCTGATGACAGCAACCTCCCTGGCCTTGCTTTGTTCCAGTTTTAATGAACCTGCCCCACCATCCACTTCTTCAGTTATTACTTCCATCCTGTCACTTCTCCTACCTTTCATTTCAGCTTGTTTTGCTTGAACTCAACATTCTTTTTCTCTATTTTTCTATTCCTTACCTCTTCTAAACGACTGCCCTCCCTCACTGCATACATTTTTTCTGGGCTGGGAAAAAGGAGGAATCTAACAAACCTGCAGTTAGCTACAAATTCCCTGGCACTCAGTGACTGCACAGCAGCACTGTGGCCTTGTCCCGTTGCTTTCTCCCCTCCTGCTGTATGTCACATTCATTCTCTGGGAGTACGAGATCAAGATAGACAGCTACCTTCCAAGCATAAAGGGAAAAAAGAATTTAATTTTAAAGTTAAAAAGAAAGACTAGCTGCATCTAATCCACAGGCACACAACGGTTCAAGTGTCATACTTTCACAGCATCACAACATCCATAGTTGCTTGAGAGGCTTAACAGCAGCATGTGGAGAAGCTTCCAAGCTCGCTGTGTCCCAGCTAATCCCACTAAAAGAGCAGTGAAGCCACAGCAGCCCAGACACGCCTGCCTAAGTAAATACACAGAATCCTGAAGGGGGTGGGGGAGCCAGCTCAGGCCAAAGACCCACATCACTGTGGCTTCATTGTAAATGGTACCAAGGCTAGCACAGGTTTGCAATGTTTATACTCAACCCAAAAACACTCCTGCAGCTTCAGAGCAGAAGAGAGCAAAGACAGTCTGCGTGCTCTGACTGTTCATTTCTATGCCAAGGAATGTGCAAGGCCACAGTTTGATAATGCACCGTCTTGGCAGTGAGAAGGGTTTCCACCACCAAGCCATAAACCATGGCATGACCCTTTCCCTCTTATCCCCTCGGTCATACAGCCCCACAAATGGCTACAGCCCAGATAAAGAACTCAGTCAGCTCAAAGGAAAACATCTTCCCCAATTCCCTTCTAAGCTGGATCAGCTCTCTGATCTAGTTCATGGCACAGAAATCCCAACTAGAAGGATACAGGCACAGCAGTTACAGAACAGGCATGCCTAAAGCTTGTGCAGCAGCTGAAAACAACGCCTGAGTTTCCTTTATGCAGAAGTTTGGTCAATTCCTGGATTCTGGACATGGCTGGTTTGGGGTCAAATAACTTCCATGAAATCTTTTTTAAACCTTTTAAGCTGCTAACGTGCTCTCCCAAGCTGAGCTCCAGCTTTTACGTACCACCATTTGCTTGGTGATAAACAACGCAGTTTCATGACATTGTATTTCTTAGTGCTGGCCAGGCTGCCTGGAGGAGGATCAGGGATTCATTCCCAGCACTGAGCACACGTAGAAGTACATTTGTGTGGATGGGCTGCGAATGCAGTTGCCTGGAGAATACAGCAGCACATTCTAAAGAATAAAAATGTTCAACCATGGAAGACTGAGCATTTTGCTTATTTTCTTGACATTATCTGAATCATCATCCACAAAACCAGGAGCAGTGCGCATACACTTCAACACAAAGCTGAGATCCACTAACAATTATACTGTCTACCTATATCAGGAGCTTGTTCCAGAATGAAAACCAGGTATGGAGGGGGGAGGAGGGAGAGGAAGAAAGCAGCTGCATTTGCCATGTCAAATCCCTGTGGCTTTACTCTTAGACTGATGAATAAAAGGCTCCAGTAAGACACTAAACAGATTCAGAGCAGAGTCTCCTCTTACAAAGGAAGAGATGCAGTGTTGGAAGACAGTACACTTGAATATAAAGATGTTTGGTGAAACCTAAAGCCTTCGGTGAAATATAAAACCAAGTACATTTTAGCAAAAATTGTATGTATTTAAGTATATATAAATAAATTCATCAACACTATATCACAAATCCTATGAGTATAAAAACAGAGGTGAAAAGTAACAAAAGCTAGCTCCAAGCCTGCCTATGGCTTCAAACTGTAGTCCTCTATAAAGTACATAAAGAGAATCCAACTTTCCGTGCTAACTGACTGACTCGTATCATGTGCCACAGAAGAAAAATACCCACGCAAGATGATCTTCCTTACCACTGCCAAACAACCTGTTGGGGAGCATGGGTTGCAGAAGAACTGTGGTGAAATACATAACACAGCCCACCCACAGGAAACACCCATCAACACGCAGATGAGGCAGTTGAACAAGCAGTTTCATACAATAGAGCCAAGTTGCAGTTTCCCCATCTGCAGACAGACATCAAATGGGCTCTGGAAGCAGGCTGTGTGTTGATAACTTGCAGTGAAACTCGTTAGGGGATAGGATGCAAGTGAAGAGGTACCCCGGGGCTTTCTAAACAGGAAGCAGGACACTGGAATGGCAACTTCAGGTTACATCACAACCAAAAGAGTAATTCTGTGAATTCAAGAACTGAGCAGATTTTCCTGAAATCACCATACTCATTCCAAGTTTTTGTCCTCCCCTCTGCCATTTTCTTTGGAGTGTAACGCTGTGCATGTGCGCACACAGGTGTGCCATGCACGTAGTGATTGAGAATTGCATTTTAATTTTGAAATGGAAGACTGAAAAAGCAATGTACCTTACAGACGGAAGCAGTAAAGACAGCTGGTGGTTCTCCCTGCAACCTTCCTCCCTCCCCCGGGGGATCTCGGGCTGCAGACTTTAACCAGCCCCCAAGAAACTTATGTCTGTGCCACAGATGAGCTTTATCCCTATAGCAGACAGTGCCCGTAAGTCTTTAGGAGATGAATTAACTGCAGTCCACTTTTAATCTTCTACGAGTGCCAAACTCAGATCATTAAGTCTAAAAAAGACCAGGGATGTGTAACGTGCCCACACGTGGTTCTACGAAGAGTTCCAGCAGAGACTAGGGGATAGGTCTGATCAGTTTGTAGCAGTCTATTACTGAGACACACTGTTGTGTTTTGCTCTGACTTAAATTTTCCCGCAGACAGATTTAATGTTTCCCCAGATCTAAAGCCTATGTAGACTGAGGATCCATGATCCAGCCATGAACTGTCAGTTGGAACTGCTGAGGCCATTCTCAATCTCAGGGAAACCTCAAGAGATCATCACGAAGGACAGAAAGAATTGCTCACTGAAGTTACTGAGATAGTTGCTAGCATGAGAGATAAATTCACAGTGCTAACCTGGTCATTGAGGAGAATCCAGCTTTTCCCAGACAAGACTGCACTGCAGCATGCAAATTAAAAAGGTTTTCCTTCTGGCAGCCAGCACAGATTGTTTGCTGCTCATCTCTGTTCCAAGCAACTCTGGCTTAACAACCAGGGACTGCTACACACTCAGGAGGGCAAACCAAGCTGTCATCCCTTCACTGCACTCAGCCAGCCTTTCTAACACTGTATGCCACAGAGGTCAGCAGGGGAAAAGTAGCACAGATGTCAATTCCCATCTCTAAGACATCGGAAACTTGACCAGCTACTATTAGGATGGAAGCACAAACGCCGCACACCACAAACCAGGCAGAGGACCTTCAGATGGTAACAAGTAGGAGGAAATCAGGCTACATATTCTGAAGATATGGCCTTTCAAATACAGGGTGTCTCCATAAAGTTTTGTAAAATTTAAGATCCTCTACCAGCAGGTTGTATGTAACACTGGGAAAGAAAGTTAGCCATAGTTACCACAGGGGCAGAGCCTGAACGTTTCTCTCCAATAAGTGACTATGCCTATGGCCTACTGGCTTCCCACCAAGGCACTCAGAAGGGTTAAACACCATCCGACAGCTGTCAATAAATACACACAGGTACGACTGAAGTATGCTCACAGAATCACTGGCTACAAATATGCAACCAAAAGAAAAAGCCAAATTCTGGCCAAACTAAAATTATATTCCATTGGAGGAAGCACAAGAGAATACTTAACTGAGCTCAGGACACACCCCAGAACAGAGACACTCCCTCCTGCTGTCTTTTTTCTTTTCTTAGTCTTTCTCCTAAATGTTTAACACTGTCACATGGTGCAAAGTAACCCTCATAATATGGATGAACTCATGCCTTGGATGCATCAGAAACTGAACATGTTTCCATCCAGGGTCTACATCTTTAGATTCCTCTCCTGTTCCGTGTTTTCCCAGGCAGGATGGAAACATTTCCATGTTCAGTTCATGTTGGCAGTCAGGCCATTAGATGTTCTTGGCAAAGCAAGTCCCAGAACAAACCAGAATGCTTTACCAGTTTTCTTTTCCATTCCTTCTTACAGGATTGTGCACAAAGTTTAGCTGCCTTCATTCACTGTAATCCTAGCAGACAGAAAATACATTTTAAGTCTAGTCCTTCAGAACCGAAGCCTTTTGTCATGACGAAAGTACAAGGACAGGCTGATACATCCACAAGTGAATACAGGTTTACTTGAAAAGCACCAAAAACTTCAGCAGTAACTAGGTCAGGAGTGCAGGCTGACTACAATGAATACAAGTTTTCCATGAAAAAGTAAGGTTAAAAAAAAGAAAAAAAAAACAAAGAAAAACAAAACTATAAGCTATAAAGAGAAGAGCTGAGAAGTCAGACTATTTCCCAACAAAGGCTGCAGCTGCATTAGGGGATGTAAAGTTTTGGGATTCCAGCAGTCTCCAATGTCTTTGCAGGCTTGTACCCACATCTCCCCTGTTGTCCCATAATGCCCCATAACAGACCTGTTTGCAGGGAGCACAGCAAACCACAGCAGGAGCCGGTCAGGCTAAAAATAACTGGAGAAGAGTGTTATTTTATAACACAAAGTGGTTCCTTATTCCATTTTGCTGATCGTATCCACAAAACGCATCAGCATAAACTGGGCACAGAGGTGGGATGGAACAAATGTGACTGTTCAGGTCAGCATTACTGCTGTGCTCAAAATAAAACCACGGTTTCCCTTCTAAAAAGAAATCTAGTAACAAAGGCTAAAAGGAAACTGCATGTACTAACTACATTTGGGAGGCTGCTTCTTCCTTGCCTACTGTTGCTCCATCATTTGTCTTGTGAATGGATGAAAATCCCAACAACGATCAACACACTATTTGTCATTGTGTCCTCACAGCTGTTTCAGAGTTTTGCAGTCACTTCAAACAGCATTTGACAACAGGATACTCCACAGAAATAGAAAGGGTTAGAAAATTAATAGAAACAAAATGGACCAAGTTGCCACAGCAGGATCTGTTAGCAAGAAAACCCCCCACAATGTGTACGTTCCATTTCCTGTGCTTAACTAGGGCAGACCAAAAGTCCTGCCATGCAGAGAGGAAAGCGCCTGTTAAAACAAGGGCTTAACTGAAGTGACAGGTTTGAGAGGAGGGAAGGGAGGACCAAGCCTAGGCAGTAGGGGATATTTAAAGCCTGTTTGAAAAAAAAAAAAAAAGCAATAAACTATAAGAATACTGTCCTGATTCCAGGTCTTCAGCCTCAAAGGATGAGTTGCTTTTGTTTCTTTTTCAGATTGTTCTGATTTCTCACTACTGCAGCTAGGACACTCAGAAGCAGACAAAGCTAGCCACTATTTTCCTGTTTACAGTGTAGATCTAGCCACTGACATCTCTCCTGTTACACTGTAAAGAAAAAAAAAAAACAACTATTGATTTATCATCTTGGCCTAGAACAAGCAACCCAAGCTAAACCCAGGCAGGCAGATGGCTCTGCCTGCACCATTAACAACCTTTGCTGGATGCAGCTGCTGCCCAAGCTCAGCATCTTCTCATCACCTGGCTGGAGAAAAAACTGCACTGGTGTGGCTCATATCCGTGGCAAGTCAGTTTGAAAAGCTATTATTATTATTTTTAATTGAGGGTACTGTAGGTGAAACACAGCTCCTCTCCAACATTAATAAACACTATTCTCTCTCTATCTCCTTTCCTTCAAACCTACTAGATAAGATTAAGATCTATTCTGGGCTAGTAAGTTCTCATGTAACATACCATGCCTTTTTCTTCCAAATTATTTCTGTAATCTGCAATTTCTATAACTTCTCTATATCCTGTAATCACAAGCAAATTTGAGAAGCGCAATACAAATGCAAGCACCACAGCAGTGCCAGTCAGAGTTCTCACTGAGGCTGTAGAGCAGATGAGAGGAAAGCCTATGGTGCTGTCCATCATTCACCAACAATGCTGTTTTACACATCCACATCACTGATTCACTGCTGTTCACATTTTACTAAAACATGGTAGGATATGAGAGAGCTTTTTTTTGGTAATACAGATCCATTACATTACTATTTCATGAAGTCCCAGCATTCACCAGCATAAATGAGCCAACAAATACCATGACTTTGAAGTCAGACCAAGAGGATGTGCCAGTGAATTTGACCCAAAAGGAAACAGGACCACACCAGCCCCAACAATCTCCAATTACAACAGCTTTTTTCTGTATCATCCAAATTTGTGTATACAACGCAGAGCTCCTGCTTGAACAGTAGTTCTCAAAGCAAACAATCAGAAGTCATCTTGCTCAGCCAAGTCACAAAGAGATTTCTCATGGTAACTTTGCACCAAGACTCCCTGTTAACTTCAAGGAGAGCTGGTGGATGTGCAGACGCACACGAATTCTGGCAGTCAGAGCCTAGCTGCCTGTGCAGACAGCTGTATCCACCACATTCAAACTTCAAGGGCACTGAGAAGCTGTAATTTTGATCAGCTGGTGCAGGAGAGAAGCTTACCTATAAAAACAGCACTTTGATGCAGGCTCTGGAGAAATCTTTACACTACACGGCACTGCAGACAAGGTGGCAAAGGATTGTCAACAGCAAGGACTCATTCCCAGAAAAGTCACAGAAGAAAGAGTTTCAGCATATATCCCCACTTTCCTGCTCTAGATCTTCTTTTCCCTAGTGATGATTGAAGCTGCTTAGAGAAACACTCTTATACTGGACAGTATCAAAAACACTAAGTATATTTTCTGCTGTTAATACTTTCATTTCCAAATCTCACTGCTTAATAAAAAGAGGTAACATGCAGCTAGTCCTGAGCATTAAAAAAAAAGCCAGAAATAGAGCCACAAAACTGGTTTACCCTAGAGAGGGTAATTTAAAGCAAGAACTAAAAAACACTATAGAAGCAAGGGGAAAAACTTCATGTTGTTTTAAAGTCACTTTCTCCTCTTATTTAGAGAGGCGTTTCTCTCCCAAAAGAGGTGGACAATCATTCCCCTAGAAGCAGGGCTGAAATTTCAGAAGGACTGATCAACACAGTGGTCTGACACTGGCACATAAGGCCTGCTTCTGATTTCAAGCCTGAAAAAAGGAAAATAAATCAATTATGTGTCAGAACTGTGATCTCAATCTACTTAGTAGATAATAACCTGGGGATATCTTCTCCCTCCCCCATTCGTGAGCAACATTTTGCTAGAGAACAAAGCATTAAAAAGGAAAAGAAGTGGGAGTAGCTGGAATAGGAGGCTGTCTTGCAGAAGCAGTCCTGTCACACAACTGCTCATGAGCTGAGTGAGATCCACTAACATCTGGATCTGCCCAGGGCAGTTCTCAGCAGGCAGACAGTGATTAGAAGCAGCAGCCATTCTGCCAGGAGCCAGTGAGCATCTCACCCCTTTGTTCACTGCAGCACTCAAACAAGGGGGCTGGAAAGCATCTTGGTGGTTCAGCCTAAGCAATGAACCAGGCCTGGATGCCCATGACTGGAGCATGAATAGCAGCCATGGGAACCACAGTTATTGGATGCTCTGTGTGAATTGGTATTAAAAACTGTGCTTTCACAGGTGAAAGAATCTACAATCCAAGAACCTCTATGAGTAGCTCCAAGGGCCCATCTATGGCTGCAAGGATTAAAAAAACCCCAAATGACACAAAATCTAAGATTTTCAAGTCTCAGACACAGAAGATCCAGAAACCCTTCATATGATGCAAGAGAGAAACACACTTAGTTCACAAACACACTACAAATACACCATGATCTCAGCATTCTGACTGCATATCTGAGAAATGATAGAAGGCTACGTGATTGTTTGGCCTCTGTTTTTAAAGTTCACACAGTAGGGAAAATAGAAATTCATATCCTGTTCTATTCCACTGGAAGATGGTTTGACCACACATACTTTCAAACAACAGGTTTAGCAGAGGTATCAACCTAAGCTCCTCACATAGCCTGGAGGTATGCAGACAAAGATGTTAGATGAACTAAAGCACTTATTGAAAGGATCACGCACTTGAAAGCAGAAGTCATCGCAGTTATCCTCGCCATCAGAGGGAAAGGATCCAGAGCATGCTTTCTGTCTTGACCAAACCAATTTGGTATGGAAAAAGATTATCCAGACACAGATACTCTGAACTGAGAAAACAGTGCACACAGCTAGTCTTTGTGACAGTAACTGAGCACACACCCAGAAGTATGGCTGCACTCCTCCACACAGCACAGCTGGGGCATACTGGCTGCATTAAAGCTCAGCTGCCTTGGATCTTCACTCCTTTTTATAGAAAATGTATTTATTTACTTTAATTACTCATCCTTCAAATCATCTTTGCAGGCAAACATTTTGAGTGAAAACTTCAGAGAAAATCCGAACCCTCTTAAAATAGAGCAAACGTAAAACCAGAAGCAAGTAAAACACAACAAGGGAAAAATAAAGGAAGGCTTGTACACCAGCACTATATTTAGATACTGCTTTACTAGGACTTTTACAGAAACTTGGAAGACGCGTTGTGTTGATGCTCGGTCCAGCCTTAAAAAGCTTCAAGCAATTCACACAGCCCTGAAATAGAATTCTGACGTTTTGGACTGCAAACTGCACAAACCAGATACTGTTCAACAGCACAGTGACTTTTCTATACAGCTTCATCACACAGCTACGTTTCCTGGATTAACTCACTTTTATTTCCAGCAGCATTTTTAAACAGCAGCTACACTGTATGACAGATTAATACATTTGGATTCTTCAGTAATTTCAAACTGAGTGGGACAAGACAAGATTCCTGACAATATTACTACAGCAGAGGAGCATCAATGCTATTCCTAAGTCTCTGTGTGGGACTGAGGCATCAAATACGGTAACAAATTGCTTAAAGTCCCATCCTGGGACCAACTTCTGAAAACAAAAGCAAACATACACGTGCACAGCACCAGAAAGTTTAACCTGAGATTTGTTTTGCGTCCTCTGAACATACCACAGTACAGATTTTTACTGTTCATGAAATGTACCCACCCAGTACTATGGGCATATATTTGAATGCAAAAGCTGCATGTGGCAACAAGATTCCTCTTCAGAACATCGCTACCACAAAACAACTACTACTTTCCAGACTTCTTTCTCAACTACTAAATTTCTCCTCCCAACAACAGAACATAAAAGACAGGAGAAAGGTATTCTGGGAAGGTGAACTGAAAGAGGAGCACTGGCTCAGGACATAAACCCTAGCTATTAATCAAAATAAAACTTAGACTCAAGCTATTCCTGAAAATGTTAGCAGAAATACCTGTCCAAGAAGCTTTCAGTCATAAACAAAGCAGGTGTTACAGGTGCTATAGACACAGACAGCAAGTAGCAGTGGAGGAAACAGTTCACACAAATGAGATGACAAATATCCTTGGGCATTTTCTTCATCTTAATGATCACAACCGTTTAAGTTGTTAGTTTCACATCAGCAAAATAGGGTGTGTGGACCACAAGTGGCTAGATGCGGAAAGAACCACAGGAAGCGAAATGTGCTTCTTTCTCGATATAAAATCGGGCTGAGCTCAGTACCAACTGAACATTCTACAAAGGGCAAGCTGTCTTCTAACAGCAGCTTGGTAAAGATGAAAAGTTATGGAATAGCTTCATTTTTGTTTATGGGTTTGTTCTTAACAGATAGGAAGAGGAGAAGAGAAACAAAACAAGCATAACTCGTTCCAGCTACATATTACTCCAGAACTTAATAGCCAAGGGAAACTGTAAGGACTTCACAAACACCTGCACCAGTGACCCATGCATATAATTAATCTTAACATGAGGTTTCATAAAGGCAAAAGCAGAACTCAGGGAGCAACATGAGACTTTCCTGGGTGAAGCCAGCATACCCTTGTGCCCACCAACTGCCTTTTAAAGACTGAAGAACTCAGATCAGTTTCACATCAAGCAGATGAGGTCTCACATTCAATCAGGATGCCCCTCTTCAACAGGAGCTCGAGGATCCACACAGTGCCCGATTCTATTGTATGATTAGATATGCTTTTTTCTCTGCCTATGATTACTATTGGATGCTGGCAAACAGAAGGAGGACAGTAATAAAGTACAGCTGACTCCTGTCAAAGGGTAACAGCATGATGACCTAGATATTGCATACACTGGACATGAACCAAAGGACCTGGCTGTGTAACCTTAGTCACTACCCATATTCACTGCAAACAGCTACAGGAACTCACAGCAGCCAGGTCCACTCTCCAAAGCCTGCAGGTTTCATCTTAAGCATACAGCTAACCTGAAGTCATGAACACTGGCTGTTTTGCCTCAAGGAGGCAGAAATGGCCACAGGAGCACAGGCAGTGAGAACCTCAGAATGCAATGTGCTCATACAAGGCACACTTTGCAGGGCACTACAAAGCACTCCTGCTGTTGTCTCTTGGCTATGAGGATTCGAGCGCAACGTGTGATCCTCTTTTCCTCAGCTGCCTGTTCCACAGGGAAGGATGAGCACTGACAGATCCCTAGAGAACAGCAGCCACTACTTTTTTGTAACCGCTTCCTGGATACCAAGTTCCCCATGGGACCTGGCAAAGGGCCACAGGTGGAAAAAAAATAACAGCAGGATCTGCGGCACAGCAGTCTCCCACTGCACACAGTTCTCTAAATGGATTACTGGCCATCAGCCAGCCTGAGGGGGCTCTTTGGATGAGGCTGGCATCTCTCCCGGTAGGCATCAGGGGATGACACAGACACTAGGTAACAGGCATAACAAACCCCGCGCACACCAATGCATCAGTACCTTTTGAGGACTGGAGAAAAGCAGTTCGTGCAACAGGGGAGGGTCTTGCCAGATGACAACATTAACTCTACTGTGACTAGGCATGCACCAAACACTGTAACACAAGAACAGCCCCTAAACAAGCGAGTTTAGGCCTTCTTCCTCCACTTCAGAGTAGGCAAATGGCATTAGCAGAACAAGCACTGACCAGAGACCTTCACATATCTTGGCATCCCTAAGAACTCATTTCTCAAGGGCATTCACTGGTCCTGTTTCTCACGCAGTCCGTATAAACAACCAGCAGATGCCAGTCAGGCAATCACACTGTGCCCTCCACTGAGGAATAAGGAAAGAGGCACAAGTCTGTGCATTCAAAATGCAGGTGCTTAAAACCTACTGGTCATCAGAAACTCGGAATGATCACACTGCAAAATACTAAGCTTCCCTCTGGGTATACAATTTCTTATCCAATCCCATACTTATCTGTCAAGAAAATAAGTCCAGATTCAAAATGTCTTTACTGGAAGGAAGAGACATTTTCACTCTAATCTGCCCCCAAGATAGGGCAGGATTGCCTTTCCCCATTGCTTCTCTCTGACTAGAATGTAAAGATTCTTCTTGTCTGATGTCCTCCAAGAACTTCTGACTTTTCTTGCTTAGCCCACAAAATCTGTGAAGATTTCCATCCTCAACAAGTTTTTGTATGCGAATATTCCTATTTCACTGTCCCTAATATTTTCTAGAGACAAGAAGAATGCTACGGTCTACAGCTGTCCAAGTGCTGGGATACTTGGCATGCAACCCAGAAAGTTTCTCTATGCAGCTCAGTATGAAATTTTGAGGAGGACATATCCAGTAGAGGTTCTTACCTCCTTCAAATTCTATTAGCCATTTTTCCTACATTACTGAGATCCCAAGAATGTAGCAGCATGAGAAATGTACACGGGCTTCCCTCCACATCTGGAGGCCTGCATCAAAAGGCTGCCAGGAAGTTTCAGGCACCATGCAATCAGTTCAGCTAGTTTTGTGGTTTAGTGTCTAACTGCAGAACACCACATTGCCATTTGAACCTACCAAACACAGCTCAACTAATGGACCCAAATGCTAAGTATAATATGTATATATATACACACATATTGAAGGAAAGAGAAAAATGGGGAAAAAAGTCTTGAGTAGAAGTCTTTATGTCAGGAGTTACCCCCATCTGGTTGTTGTATATTTTAGATCCCTCCCTCTCCACTGCCCATAGTTACTGAACTTAATACAAGGGAAGGATGGGCCCACCTTGTACCCGCCTCTCATGCTCAACTTCTTTAAATGATAAAAGGTTCCATTTAGTTTCACCACTTGTAACTGAAAACTAGCATAAACTACCATTGCAGCTTGTAATTTTAAAATATTTAATTACTTACGTGGCAAAAGTATCCCCTGCTCCCAGTGCTCGTCTTTCCAGTTCTCATGCTGGATACAAGAACTATATATAAATGACATCTAAAGCCAAAAACTCTTCAATTGCTTAAATAGCAGAGCACACAAGTGATCCTACAGAAGAACAAGGCTCTCAATCAGTGTTGAGAAGAATTTGCACATGGAAAAAGAAGCGGTATTTTTTGGGATGTCATTACTTGCAAGAAATGGAGAACAGACATCCTGTAGTAGTATCCAGAAGAAATGGAAGAAAAATTTGAAGGCTTGAAATCATAGTTATAAACAAACAGCTGCTCTAAAGGGAAACCCATCAAACAAGTTTTTCTGCACAAACAAAACAATCTCAGTGATTTCTGAATGTTCTTTCAGTACTCCATCCAAAGGGTCGGGAATTCGTAGCTACAGAGACTTACAGCAGGAGAGGAATTGAAACCTTTCTCCTGCTTTCATGGTGAACACATCAATGTCAGATGTGTAATAGATCATGCATGCGAGTTAATGCCTCTCCTGGCAGGAGTTAATGGATGATCCTGCTAACAAAAGAATTATATAAAAATTCCACAGTAAACGATAAAAGTAACTTCCATGAAAATAGCAAATTAGAAGGACTAAACCTTTGCTTAGATAAGATACTCTCTGCAAAGGTAGGGGAAAAAAAAAGGTCAAGAGCAGAAGAGCTGTTCATAAACAGAGAATTCAAACCAAAGAGGAGGGATTGTAAAGAAAAGGTGGCTTCTCTGAAAATGACAGCTGGAGAAAAGAAGCCCTGGCATGCAGGAAATCCAAAGCAGAAAGCACTTTCCATGCCTCCATGACTGCTGGAAATTGGGAGTATTCCAGTAACTTAAGCTCAGTTGCTTGTAACCTTACAGCTCTCTGTATGCATTCAGACTGCTCTGAAAACTGGCAAAATGTACGAGGCCTTCAGCTATCACTTGGGCCGTTCATTATTTGTCAGAAGGCAGCACTGACTTACAGTTCTCTGTATCTTGCACAAGCTCAAAGCCTGGCTAAAAAAGTAACAGCCAGTGATTCACTGCAATAACTGGAAAAGTCTCGAGGAAACTCTTCTGCAAGGTTTGACAGCATGGCACCATGGTTACTAAGACAATACAAGGCTCAAAATCCTGCTGTATATCTAATCCCTTTCTCTTTAACCATCTGGGACAATCATTCCTTTAAAGTAACAGGGATGAGCACAAGTATTTAAGAAATATGGCTGTTTGTCCAAAGGTCCTCTATGACATGCAGAAGTTTGCTAAATTGATTATTTTATTCAATACTATTAGGACATACAACAGAAAGACAGCAGCTAAGATCAGGTACCCCGTGCAGCAAAAGAATAGTTCAGCTCTTAAAAAGCAACAGCAATGTTTTTATTTCCTCCATTTCAAGACCGAGATAACACCTGCTTGTGGAACACAATTATAAAGTAAATAAGCAAATAAATAAATAAACTTAGAAAATATTTTATGTCTTTGGGCAGAAGTGATACATTAAAAGTAACCCTAACTTAGGCTAGCCACTTGCCAGAAAATATGTGCACAACAAATCCATTTCCCAAGAGAAGAGTGTTTGGAAAGCAAATTAGGACAGTCTATGTAACTGAGGACTGAATTAAACAATTGCAAAGAGAGTAAGTTTTGAAACATAATTCAGGAACAGTTGTTTAGATAAAAGAAAGTTAAGCATTTTTACATTAACATAGGTATAACCATTACACATCACCATGTACAACAGTAGGAATCTGGAACTGCATACATCCCAGACCTCCAAAATCTGCACGCATCCCCAGCATCACCAAGCCAAAAGTCACTGTTTTGCAAAGAAGCTCTAATGGACACAATACTTTACTCCTCTTTTATCTTTCCTGCTACCATCCCTCACCTTGTGTCCACGCTAAGGAAAAAAATAGCTAACAAAATAAAATCAAAGCATCTACAAAGGCACGTAGGAAAAACTACACTGGTCACTAATCCATAAGGTCTATGTTTTCACCCCTACACACTCCCTTGAGCTGTGATTTCACAGATGCCAGTCCCAGTAGATAGTCCTGGGACAGGCTTATGCAGTAATTGACTTGGCATCTTCTCAAATGCTTCCACGTTATTATTTCAGAGCTTACAGGCATGAAGATCACTGTATGAGGGCACCTCACTCTCTCACACATCCTCCACTTTTAAAATCACACTGTCATCGAGCATCACATCCATTGCCAGTGGTGCTGCTGCACAAGGAAGCTCGACAAAGACAAAGCAAGCTCCCGTACGTACCCCTCCACCACCCCTCCACTTGCAGACAGGTCAAATAAAAGCAATCTTCTGGCGTCTCACTGTCTACACTGAGCTGCAACCTGCTATGCATGCTTCCACAGAATGACACTTCAATAAGTAAGTAATTAAAAGAAATCTGTAGGATCTGCGTGCTCTGACCTCCAGGACATACAGCCAGACTGCTCGCTCAGCCTGAGCGGGTTCTACTGCTCAGGGAGCCCTGTATTTGTAGTGGGAATGCAGCTGGGTCACTGTCATACCTCAGCAGACCACAAATACAGCTTTAGTAGCCACTTGACATCAATTATTTGGTGTCCCTTTATGTTTGTTTGTTTTATTATCTCCAATCAATCATTCCCTTTAAATCAAACTCTGGCTTTTCCTGTTGTTAAGAACAGGGATTCGCTGCTTCAGCCTGGCTTCCTCTAGGACACGTGGGGAGGAGAGATAAGCCCTCCCTTTCGGTCAGTGCTGCCTACAGATAAGCACAAGGGCTTTATTATTTTCCACCTGGTCTCTACTAGTAGAACATTAGTAAGGATAATCTGCAAACTTGGAAGGTTGAGGCACTGAAAAAACAAATGGTTCTCCAGTAAGTCTCAGCTCACTAACATGGCCCAAGCAACAGGGCACATTATTTTAGGCTCAGGAAGTAACCAAATCTTTAAATTCCACAGGAAAGAAAATTACTTCTCCTCCCAAGCAAAACTGAGAACAAATAGCTGACCGCAATCACCATTCTTTGGAGAGCACCAAGTACTGCCAAAGCTTTTTAAGCCCGTATTTAGCGACATTAATTCCCTTTAATGCAAAGGAATCTGAAGACCACAGTCACACAGATGAGGAAGCTTTGCCATCCCATCCTCTGCTGAGAAGCACAGGTAGCAAACACTCTGAAATGTCAGAGGGGCATTTAAAAATACCCTGTAGTTCTGGTGCTTCAACAAATGCCAGGAAATTCCAAGTCCTGCCTCTTATTTTGTCCCAAAGTACAATGGTATAGTTTATGAAGGGCGTGTGAAAAGTTATTTGGCGCACCTTCACTAAATACACTGCTGCCCACTGGTAGAAAAACCAAGTTCCACATAGCACAGCAGCCTAAGCCTCTGATTTGTTATTACCTAAACCTATATTGAAACAGACACCATTTCAAATTTTGATTTTGCTTTCTACCTCATATCTATGCTGGGCTGTAGATCTTGATAAAGATTTTCCCCAGAATGTATTTTAAAAAAAAGACCATTATGAGAAATGTGTGAGCAGATTAACTGAATTCCAACAGCCATTTCAGCGACTGTGCTTCTCATTTGTGCTCATGCTCTGCATTCTCCTGTGCTTTTATGTTTATTGCCACATTCCTAAAGGCAGCTATCAGCATGGCAATTGCCATTATAAGACTGGATTCCCTCTTTAGACTTACGATGAAAAAGTCTCAGAAATGAGATTCAAGAAGACAAGCCAGTACTATCAAACATTTGGAAATTCTTAGTCAAACAGCTGAGACAACGTTTCCGCATTGGAAGAATGCGCTCCGTTCGTCAAAATGCTGCCTAGCACTTGATGTGGATATAGCATTCCCCTCTGTGCCAACACTTCCAAGCTGGTCTCTCCAGCTAAATCAAGTCCTGTATGGAAGCTCTTCAGCACTGATCTAGCAGCTAGTTTGCATTTCAGAGCCATTTCTAATCTGAACACATAACGCACCAAAACACTGTGAGATTACACATTCACAGGCCTGGTCTCTCCCTCAGAAATTCTTTTTTTCCTAATGAAGGCTTTGAGATATTTTTAGGCTGGGACAAAGAAATAGTATAAAGAAATGTTCAATTAAAAAAAAAAAATAAAGATTTTTTGCAATTTGAGACAGGCTTTTTCTGTTTTTTTTTTTTGTTGTTTGTTTGTTTGTTTTTGAAGCCATTGGGACTGTGCTCCAGAACATAGAGTAGTAGCCCTTTCTGTGTTTCTTCTGGTAGTGCCATGTGCCCTTAAAAGATATGAAAGTCATTTGCAAAATAATCCTATTTAAAACACAATCAAACCGCTCCTTCAGAAACACAGACACACAAAGCAGGATGCTCACAGGATGCACACACAGGCAATGCTAGAATCTGCCCATAATTTGACTTAATTTGATTCCTTATAATGTTTATGTAAAAGAAGGCAGTTAGATAAGCAAATCCAAATATTTTGTTTAATCAACAGCCCTCCAAGAGTGCAATACAAGACTGCCTGTCAATTTAGGAAAAAACAGTAAAAGATACAGTATTTCGTTTAAAATAGAATGAAGAAACACTCATAATTAAAATAAGCAGGGAAGTACCCTTCAGTAAGAAAAAGGAGCAACCCTGGGGCAAGTCATTGAGAGCTGGTTTAGAGTTGACAAATAACACAGTAAGCTTAGGGGCTACACAAGCAGTACACTGAGCAGTATACACAGACAGGGAAGACCACGCAGCACATACAATCAATGGATAGCCTACAACGTGCAATTAAATATTTAGTGAAATTAGGGCCTGCATGAAACTCTGAAGGAGCTCTTGCTTCCTTACAGTGTGACTGTGGAAGAGAAGGCATACATTAATTGGCTTTTGCACAGACTCAGCACTCAGTAAGGACAGCTTCCATCTTACATTTTAATGGACAGTAGTGGCAGAGGAAGATGTGGTGTTCCAGGTGGACAAACAGTTCCACAGCAGCCTTGCACAGTTAGCACACAGGGAAAAGATATGTGGTTCCAAAGGCTTAAAGGGTCAGATTCTTACACTGACAAGGCAATCAAATCTGCATTAGATGCACATGGACATCACTAAATGCGAAAACAACAGCACATCAGTAAATTAGATTGTCCATATCTTCCTGAAACAAGAGCTTTGAAGGAATTCATACACTATGTATGGCACAAAAGTGAGAAGGAAAAGTCTTAATGCTGAACCACAGAAAGATCTTACACACTGTGATATAAAAATAAAGATATCAAGCATTTTAAATGACTGACAGTGTTAATGTGTGCATGGCAAATCATAGTATCAAAACTGCACCTTTCATAACACATGTGAAGGAGTATGCCTGTCTTGCTCTTAGACCACTACAAAAAGAGATTTCCTTGAGAAAGAGCCTCTCAACATTGCTACAGCAAAGCAAGTAAACCCAGACTGCAACAACTACCCCAGGAGTACAGTAAGGAAATCACGCATGCACAGAAATGGTGTGGGCCACCAACTTGTACATGCATTTGTCTACAATTGTAGGTTAATATTCGACAAATTCCGAAGATATTAGCCTCCTGGAGAGTATAAAATAGTTTCTAACCACCAGAAGAACCAGCTGTCTGAGGACTGCTGCACAGACAAAAGCCTTTTTCCTCCCCCTGTATCTCCTTGCAGCTTCGTGTTCTTATTGTCACTGTATGAAAAATAAAAAAAGACACACATCTGAGTTGACATTTATGGAATGGGAGGGAGGCACAGAGGTGGTTCAGAAGACAGTTACCCCAGAGACAGCACAGAACAAAGAGGATGAATGCCAGATTGAATGAAGAGTCCTGCCACATGATAGGTCCCTAGGTATTGCAGGTTGCACATCACCACAGGAAAGAAAGGGGCAACACTCCACGCCTCATATGCTGCCTCTCTGACACATGCAAGTAGGAGGTTCTGTAGGTATGTCTACAGCCTGAGTTCTGACCACAGCAGAACTACATTCCCAGAGAGAAGGCTGGACACCAAAGGCACAGCTCCCAGGAGGGGTCACAGCTTGCCAGTTCAGTTTAATAACGCTGTGGGAATCCAGCTCTGCTGCACCAGCACAAGGAGTCTGACTGGCCACTAGCTCTGAGCCTAGTAACATTACTGAGGCCTTCCCAAAGTTAACTCATTTATTAAGTCACCCTCATCCCATACCAGTTTTCAGCTTCACCATTAAAGGTCAATCACTGTGATCCTGACGAGCTGTAAGATCAGGCTGGAAAAGAAATTCTACAGAAAGGTGGACCAGAAAACGCAGCTTTTCCACACAGTTATTTCATTAATTTTCATTTTGAAATGAAGTTTTCTTGCTAAGGGAGGACACTCTCTCCCATGGAAAGGGGATCTCTAATTAACCATCATCATTAAGGAAGATACTGATTCAGTTGCAACCATTTAGCTTTAAAACATTCTGGAATCAAATGTAAATGGTGCCACAGTCTGCAGATCAACTTCTTTCGAGCAAAAAAAGAATTTCTTTTTCCCTTATGTTCACACATGCAGATCAACACACATGAGATTATCAGTGTTTCAGAGCTCTTACTATGAGGCTTTTCTAAATCTCCAAGTTTCACCCAGGCAGTGATTCAAATATTCCAAACATACAGCTTTGAAGAACCTTTTCTCAGGATTTCATAGGTTTACACGACAGATTTAGATTTTCAAGGTTGTACTGCACTTCCAGACACTTCAACTCGCACAGAAAAAAAATACTTCCAAATCAAGTTTGTTGGCAGTTCCTGGCCTGCATTTCAGAACATCGCCATTAAATCAAAGGCAAGAAACACCCAATGCAAGAACCACTTTCTGTTTTGGCAACAAGATGGAAGTAAAACTAAAATCAAACCAGAAAACTATGATAACAGATACTAAGCGCCATCTTAAAAGGCACTGATTTCAGATGCATAAAAGTTATATAACTGATTGTGACACCTTCTACTCCCATTGACTAGTACTTTCTTGGCAGATCACACAAAGATGTTCGGGAGGAACATACGTGCAATAAAAGAAAAATCATTTTTGTTTCATCTTCAGAGTTTTCAATGATGGTCCAAGCAGTTACTTTACCTAGCTTTATAAATCCAAACTATATCAAAGCAATAAAGTAACATTTTTTCTTCCTAAAACAAGCAGAACTGTGGTATCCTTAGCTCACCCCTCTGTAACCTGAGATAGCACACACTGCAGTGCCTGAACTACAGACAGGAAGCCTGTGCTTCCCAGAATGGTTGCTCCTTTACACTAGCCTTTACCAAAAGAGCTCCTTTGCACCCCAGTCAAAAATACTATTCTGTCTTCTCTACTCCTTTTCTCTGCTTCTTCTCACCATCCTCCAGCCCTCCTGTCTGAACAAAAACTGAAGAACAAAGTTTGACAACACACTTGCCCATGTGACAGATTCTAAACTGACCCAACAGGCTGATGCTTTTTTTTTCCACAGGACAGTATAGAATAAATTCACAACACTGGTGGTCGTCAGGATGTGAAATTAGAAAATGTATGTATTTCCAGGGTAAGCTTCTCAAGAGATGCTCAGAACTGGCTTCACTCTAATCCCTTTGAAAGTGATGAAAACTTCCAAGTGACAGAGTATCGCCGAGACAACACATAGAACTTTTCAAAAGCTGACCGGACCCCAGAATCCTACCCTTAAAAATAAATAAGCCTTATTCCAGACATGTGCAATGATCTTAACAACAGCACTTGTTAATCTACACTAAAGGTCAATCTACAGTTCTACCCAGTATAGCTGGCAGAGGAATTCCCATCCTGCTGTGCTGGGGAGAAAACCTGAGGTGTCAAGGGCTTCATATACATATAGGGGGGTAGAAACCCCTTCAGTTGCTCTTCTCTGCAGTGGAAAAAAAGCAACATAAATTCTACCCAGACCCAAAGAAAAGAGCACCAGAGCATTCACACATACATCCCACTACCACCACCTCTCCCTCCCCCCCTCCCAAGCACCTGTAGCAGCAGCACAAGTTCCTGAACTACTGCTGAGCTGTCAGCTGTGCCCAGAAAGCAAGCAGACAGGCATCTTTTGTGCATCTCTCACTTGGCAGCTGCAGGGGAGGGGTGTGGGGGCAGGGAGGAGGGTGTTCTCCCCTGACACACCCAGGGGAGAGCATCAGCAAGCATGGAAAAAAGGACTCAATAAATCAGGGGAGGTTAGTAGAACTAGCACGCATGCCCATGTACTGACATCCTCTCCTTCCCTTCAGCTTGCAGTTACTTATTCCAAGGGCTATATTTTCAAATGTTAGAGGAAATTCCAAGTCCACCTCAGACTGGAGAACTTAAAAAAAGAAAACATAAAGCACAATACAACCTTGTCTGTTTGCAGCCTTTCTGGGATAAGGAGGAGAAAAGCCCTTGGAGAAAGCATCTCAGTCAGCCCCAGTAACCCATAGCTTCCACCACTGGTCTTCAGCAAGATGCAGGTGATGAGTGAGTGGGACAAGCCTGAAGAGCCACGGAGCACCCTGCGAGCAGTGGCATGTTGCCATAGGACCTCAGTCCTGCCCCACAGCCTGGCAGCCAGCAAGCAGATACCATACTGGGGTGTGCAACAGGCTTCCATACCACAGACAACAGGTGGATCAGCACAAATGGCAAGTTAAAAACCCAGAGGGAGGAAGCCCAGAAAAGCAGGTGGCAAACTCAGCTGACCCAAACTGAAACTGAACTCAGCAAGTTACCAGGATGGTGGCAGCAGCAAATCATCCAGGCAGCAAGGAAAGCTGCAGCCTTCCCCAGAGCTAAGTCCCCTGACTCTGGTCCTTCAAATACAGAATCACCAAGGTTGAAAAAGACCTCCAAGGTCATCTAGTCCAAACAGTCATCTTCCCAGAGCCTGAGCACTCTTTTGGAGAAGACATTTTTTTCCCTAATATCCAACCTGAACCTTCCCTACCACAACTTGAGGCCATTCCCTCAAGTTCCCACGAAGTAGCAAACTAGCACAGAAACAGTGTGAGTGACAAGAATCAATGCAACATGCTTAAATGACATTTACCAATTTCTGCAAAGAAAGCGTGTTCCCTTTTCAAAGTTTTTCTGCACCTTCCCCTAGTTCTCTAAACAGCTACTATCCCTCTGAACCTCAGTGAGCAGCGAAACTCAAACGTGTACGTAGCACACTCAGGCACTGGCCCATCCTGCAATTTTCAGGCTATACAGTTACACTCTATAGCACAATTTGGTTAATTAACACCAGATCAGCTTTGACAGCGCCTTCTGTTTTTTAATGATGTCAGCTGGCCTACCAGCTGTTTTCTGCAAGTATGCTTGCACAGTAAAGACGCAGGTCAGGAAACAGAAGTTTGGGCACTAAACTCTGGGATTAACAGGGGCTAGATGGGACAAATACGTAGGCAATAGTACTTTGAGAAAGTCAAGAATGGAAGCAGAGCTACACAGAAGCCAGAGTCCAAGAATCACCCAACCAGCAAGAGTTCATGAAGTACACTTACAAACAACAGATAACTAGTGTCTGAAACAGGCAGAAACTCCCTAAAGAATTCACACAGGCATACTTCTCCATCACTGTACTCATTACAGTTGATGAAACACTGCAATAAATCCATACTCCACCAATATAAAACTCAAGAAATAAGCAGACATTCAATTTTTCACATGCTCTTCTTGATTTGTTTTATCAAGCCCAAACTCCACAGCATCCAAACCACTGCCACATTCCACACAACAACCACCCACCAGTCTTCATGTAAATGTATGCAGGTGTGAGATCACTTCTATCAATATAGATTCCAGTTTAGAACAAAAGGCTTTAATGTTCTGATCCATATAACTTGTTTTCTCTCTGGCTAGTACCCAGTTGCTGGAGTTCCTGTATCCATGTAGACTTAAATGCATGTGCCATGCCCAACATAACTGAGGAACAACACCTAAGATGAATGTAACTGTAACTACTGAACCCAGCCAAAGCTCTGCAGCAGTTCTGTCCATTCCTAGTGACAAGAGGTGCTCTGAAGAGGAGTTTAGACACACCTACAGGCAGCACTGCATGGACTGGTTCTCCCTGTGTTAAGTGTAAATTGCTTTACACTTCAAAACAGAAATAGTCATCTTCCACAAGAAGACAGACATGTAAAGAGGCATTGCACACTGTCTCTAACAGTCCCACCTTTTTCCACTGTACCACGCTATACTAAGAGGATCCCATTCAATTCAGGGCTCCTTGTACTTCAGTCCAACAGGACTCTGCAGTCAGAAGACAAACGCCAATTTATCATCCACACTGAGGTGAACAAGCAGCTGAGGAAGGCTGGACTGCAGCATGCTTTAGAAGATCTCTGTTTACCAGTTCTGGGTGAGCAGGCTTCACTACTCCAGCAGCTATTCATTCAGCACTTCTTTTTTCACAGACAGCAAGAGGAGTCTGGAGACTTTCTGACACTTCACTTTCATTCCCTCTGTGGATACTCCATGCAATACACACCGAAAGTCATGGTATGGAAGGAATTACAGTGTAAACCACCTGAACTGGAGAGATGGCTCCCCCTTTCCACCACACATTATGCAGTTTTCTGGTGCCTCTGAGCCTTCAACATTCCCAACCAGCAATGTGATGCCTTCTGAAATACTCCTGTGTCCATCATAACTTTCTGCCCCTCCCCTGCAAAAAGTAAGTCAGATAGCGTGTTCTCAAGTGACTAAAAGATAGTACGTAAGGAACACTGCCCAGGGGTTCCCTTATTTACAGCTTCTTCCCTTCCTTTCACGCCAGTTATTTCTAAGGGACTACGCTTCCTGTTTTCACTGCTCTGCCTCCATTTGTCATTCATCACAGCCATTAGAGTAGGAGGGAAGCGCAGGAGAGCAGACCAACACAAAGCAAACCTTTACAGTTCAGCAAGCAAGGGATTAAATATCATCCCTTCCCCCTTCAACCTCACTCTCTCTCACAACCCCTCCGAGATGTTATGTGAACACAGCTTATCCTCCGGCATATACCCAGGCTCTGACAGCTTTTGCAGGTCAGAGATTTCAGGATGGATCAAACAGGCAGCCTATTCATCCTGGCTTGGAACAGCTATTTACTCTCCCTCGGGCTGGTCCAGTTCACATCAAGAACAACTTGTTCCTGAAAACCCCTGCCTATTTCTTGTAGCTAGAAAAGGACAGCACAGCAGTTTTCTGTGATGAAAGCAGAGAAATAAAACCGGATAGCCTTACTTGTCATGCTGCTGACCTAAAGACATTCCCTCCCCCTCTACCCCCTTTTTTCTTCTTCCAAGAAAAGCACAGTTAAAAATAAAAATAATTAAAAAATATCTATTTGTAACAATCTAAAAGGATGCAATCCACAGAACTCTCACCTTCTTCCCCACATCTTTATTTATACCTCCCTCAGCAGCAGTCTTACAAACTACCTTGGTGAAAGCTGTACCTCAGACAGTAACTCACTTCCTTCTCAGTACACTTGCAGCAATTCTGCAACTACAGAAACACAATCTCAGGGATCAAAAGCACACGGGACATCAAAAGTTATGAGCAGATAAAGAGTATTTTAATTGTTTTAACACTGCCTCAGGTATCTCCAGCTATCTGCTCTCTCTTCATACACTCTTTATCATAGTCCTGCTCCTGGTCAGTCACCTGAGACTCCCAAACAAACATGCTATCCATGAAAAAATAACAATAACCCTTTTAGCCTAAGTGGAGCTAGAAGCGTGCCTCCCAAGTCCATTAGTCCCCTCTCCCAGTTTACCAGCTCCTATTCATACAACACAGTTTCCCCAAGGCTGCTGCTACAGACGCAGTCTTGTTCCCTGTGCTTCTGATCACACTGCAGAGCTGTCCTGGAGGCAGTAATGCACTGCATCAGCAGTAGATGATGGCCAAGGAATGGATGGAAAGACAAGACTAAAAAGCAAACTGAGAAATAAAGAGCATTCAGTTTTTTGAAAATAGATGAAGATACATGGCTGAGCTAGTCTGAGTAAGCGTGCATTTGTGCTGCAGCAAATAATACACAAAGAACTCTTACCCAGGGATCAGATAGCAATTAGGGGGTTTAATTAGGCTCAGGATAGAGCGGTCATCACCAAAGATGAAACTAAACACGTGAAACTGAACCATGGACAGCATGTACAGACAGGATACCAGTAGAGACTGGGATGGTAATGAGTACTGAGAAGAGAGAAAACCACCACAATCAACCCTCAAAGAGGCCAGTTAGAGAGTGCAGCCACCTCCAAGACAAATACATTTCTGTTCCCAAGCGTGGGGCACAAGCAAACAAACTCATGGACCTACAAAAAAAATGAATGTATTTCAGTAGCCAATGAAAGTGCAACTAAAATCATAGCAAAGAACAGGAAATGGATTAGACCCAGTATCTGACAGGTCAGGTTGCACATCTGGGAAAGAACAAGACTAACACTGAAAGTAAAATCAATTTCCCAGTACAAAAAGTCAAGTTTTCCCCTCCACTGCATTAGAAGAGGAGGAATTGTACCAACACCTGCTCAAAATAGGCATAAACTCCACTCTACTGATCTATGCCATTCTGGATGACTACCACAAGCCTGTAACTTATGATGCCTGTAATACAGAATCATAGAATCATTAAAGTTGGAAAAGACCACTTAGATCATCTAGCCCAACCACCAAATCATCACCACCCTGCCCGCTAACCATGTCCCTCCCTTCTACATCTGCCCTTCTCTTGAAAACCTCCAGGGACGGAAACACCACCACCACCCTGGGTGGATGACAGCAGGGGGATACAACTGCAGTGTTACTCAGGAGAAAGCCAAGAGCTGTGAAGGTTTGTTCCACTCAGATGGTACGTTCCTGAGAGCTGGCTATTTCTTTTTCCTTTGAACATTACAACCGTATTGCTAGTACTGTAAACAGACTCACCACAAAGGCTCATGGAGCTGCTGAATCAGAGTAGTCAGGATTATGAAACCCTCCTTAAGAGGTAAAATAAGCAAGGGGCCCAAAAAAGGAACTTCAGAGAAAAGAAAAAAATAATAGGGGAAAAAAAAACACCTACTCAGGATCACGTTATACAAACAGACCACCAGACAGCAAAAACCTGGGCAAAACCACTGCAAGGAAGATACTGAAAATATCTAGGCACCAGTTGCATTCCTTTGCCGAGTAAGTACACCAGCTTCTCCCACTGATCTTAAGAATGTTAATGAGACCTAACTGGAAGGCTTTAAAATTTAGGGCAGTACTGTTCCAGCAGGAACTTACTGGCTAGTAAGTCAATCTGAAACACAAATGACCTTTGCTGTGAATGTACCTTTCCAAGAGAGGAAAAAAAAACCCACACACATCAAAATCCCATGGACATCCCATCCCAAAAAGACCAACATGCAGATCTGCATTTGGAGGAATTCAAGTAAGAAAACCTTGTAAGTCTGGAAGTCAATCCTGTAGCATGTGAACACTAGAATTTGTATAATTTCTGTCTACTTTCTTGTTGCCAGCTAGACATTGGTGATCTCTTGAGCAAACTCTACTGTGAAATACAACAGACTTGCCTGAAATATTCTCCTGCAAATAATTTATTTATTACAAAGTTATCATTCACTTAAGCAGAAAAGTGTTGCTTCCACTGTTCTAAGTGAGAGAAAGTGAAAAGCCTGAATTCCGCTCTGCTAGGTGCCACAGGAATGTTTGGAGAGACTGACAAAGACCCAAGATCTTCATAGTAAGGAGTCTGGAATTAGTACATAATCTACCATATAGTTTCAGTCCATTTACATTCATTAGTACTTAAAAATAGTGGGTGGGTGGGTTACATAAAAGAAGCTGTGGTCACCAGTATGGTTCTTTATCAATTATCTGTGGAACAGGACAATAAAAAGCAGCAGTAACAGAAAGTCAATATGCTTTGTGGATTTAACTAGCTTTCCCCTTTAGCTAGCTACTGCACAACTCCAGCAGAACTGGATAAAACAAAGGTTAAACCATACTTATCTAACAAGCACAGATGGAGATGAGCCAGGATAAAGCTTATTCGGCATCTGTGTTGCCATGTCACTTGCAGATGAGACATACACACTGTCTCAGAGACCAGGTTCTAGATTTCAGAACAAAAGCTCAGGGTCCATATCCAAGACTTATCACATGTAGATGATCATCCGTGACTCAGTTTACCCAGGTGAGCAGGGCTCTTGGCAGCTTCACTTCTCCACGTTCCTGAAACGTCTGCAGATCCCATGAGCAGATGAACTATCATTATGAGATCACTAGAAATTAAGCTGGAAATTAAAAGCCAATTTTAATAGCACATATCCTTCTTTTGTACAGATAATCATAGACAGATTTTTCTCCTCCTCACTCTCTAGGCAGGCATAGAATGCTTATAGGGTTTTAAAAATACGTATCTCCAAAGCAGTATTTTGTAATGTTAGAATGACAAGTTATTCTTCTTAAGCTGGGCAAATAAATGAACCCACTTACAAGTCCCACACAGATTTTACTATAATTAAAGTATATTTCAATATATTTAAGAAAACAAAACCAACCAAGATTAAAAGTAAAGGCAAAGTAAAGGCTTACAATGTCTTAAACAATGTTCCTTTCTACAGACTTCATCTGAAAAAACATTCACCCATCCAATTTTTGCCTTATCAGGAACCTGCTACATTCCAAAGAGCTGTGCTCAAGGTTGTAATGTTCTTTTCCAGGCATTTTTGCTGACTATTTCACTGCCAAATATGGTCTTTTGCAGGATGCACTTGTTTGTAAGAATTCAAAACCTGAGACGTTAAAACAAGGCTGCACAGTGTGCTGACGGAAAGAAGCAGGGTCCTGTTTACTTCAATCAAAGGGAAAACATGTCTTGCCTCATGTATTTTTAAAACCAAAAATTGATAACTGACATTTGTCTTCACAGAACCCTTTGATCCAAAGGCAAAACAAAGGGATACACACAGAAGCACACATGTCCTTGGGGTGAGCCACTACACAGCTTCCTACTGTGCCAGGTAGGAAAGAGAGGACAGAAAGAAGTGCACAACTTTGCCCTTGAAAAAGGGAATTACCATCTTACAAGTCATGGCAGAGTAACCAGACTTTGAGTATTACCTGAGACACCAAGTTGTAGATGGCACAACAGTAAACAACATAAATTGTTTGCTACTCCTAGAATTCCCCCATAAATAGCAAGCCAGCCCCACTGCCTGCAGCACTGCTTGACATCTCCCAGGCACACTCTGCACGCATACAGCAATATGACAGAATTTGACAGCAGCAGGTTTCACTCGGAGCCATCTTCAAGGACATACTAAACTATGCAGTTAAATCCACTTAAACACTCAGCTCAGTATCAGAATAAACCTGTTGGAGGGATTATTATACTAGTTGATTTCTACAACAGTTGTATTTGTTGCAAAAGCTCTTTAAATGATTCAGAGATACGAAAATCACCTTGGGCCAGAGGCCTGATAGAGCACGAAGATAGGATTCATGGGCCTGAGAGAAGAAAACAGCTGTTTTAAAAAGAGGTTTGGCAGAAAGGAACCAGATCCATCCATGCTGAGTTGTTCAAACTGGCTCAGATATTACTCCTATTTCAGGAATATAAGGAGTGCTCTGGGCACAGTGAGTCAGCAGGGTGGGGATTCTTTTCCATGTTTGTGGGCTGAGCAGGAACAGAAAGAAAAAAAGAAAAAAAGCTGGAAGCCAGAAATGTGGCACCTGGCTGCTACAGACACAGGAATCCAGCAAGCTTTGTCAGAAGAGATCATGAATCTGTGGAGATCCAGTACTCACAAGCAAAAACAGATCTGTAAATCAAGTAAACATCATAAATAAAACAGAAGATGTAAACATATTTCAGTGGTGTAAGCTACCTCTGTTTTTCCTGATTATTCTAGACAAAGCTTTTAAAGCAAACTGCGCTATTTTACACAAGTTTTATTTGCAGTCAGACTAGGAGAACAATTATGTTTTATTTCCAAACAAATGAGTTGTAAGAAGGCCTAAAACTTCCCTTCTCCAAAGCACTCATCAAGGGAAAATATTCACATAGTACAGTTATGAGACAATATTGTAGACGTCTTGTTATAGTAAATATATCATAAAAATCAAATCTTAGCCCATGACCACCCAGATGCTCCTCGAAACCACAAGCAAGTTACCCAAGGTGATGCGATTCAGTCTCCTCTAAAAACTATGCTACTCTGGCATAGAGTCCTCTTCCAGATAATTTACAACCTGAGCAAACTTTCAACAGAAGCCAGAGACTTTTTTTAGTCTTCATTAAAAGGAATAATTGTATCTTCTTCATTTTCTTCTGGCCACAAACAGGCAGTATAGCTGATGATGCATTGATTAAGAATACGAAGTGCTTACATAGGCAGCTGAAAGGAGAGTCAGTCACACAGACATCATCTGGTCTGTTTTGCAAACAGTGACTGAAAATACCCCACTTTCAGTTCTAATACTCAGTTCTAATACTCTCAGTGTGTGCTTTGTAGTAGAAAAGTATTTAAAACCCCTTAGGCAGCCTTCTCCCTGCCTTCAATTGTGGAAACAAAGCATGTGACTAAGGAAATACATACTCTGCTCAAAGGATACCCCAAATCTCTTTGTGAAATCCCAAAGCAGTTGGCTAACCAGAAGTAAAAATTATGAAGTTAAACGTGACTTCTCAACAGTAACGTTTCCATTGTTATCTGAATTACCAGCCTGGAATCCCAGCAGACTGGGAATTAGACATACATTGTCTTCCACAGCATCATGCTCTCCCCCCTCCATCACCAACCAATCAGCTGCGGCTGCAACACAAATATCTGCGGCGAAGATGGATGGGATCCATGGTGAGAAGGGTTTGTGTTATGCTTTGGGGAGGGGGAGTGATTTTTGTTCGGTTTTGGCTGGGGGGAATAAAAAACAAAACAAAACAAAACAAACAGATGAATTCCCTGATTTAGTTCTCAGTGCAAACCTACAAATGAACAGTTGTTGGCACAACTGACAGGGCAGCATGCCACAGCACGAAGCACTATCACCAAAGAGTTTAAATCAAGACAGCCTCAAGGGGCATAATACAAAAATACTGGAAGGCACATAGAAATGTAGTTTGGAAGTCAAGGCAGCTCCTGCTTCAAATCTTAAAAGCACTACAGAGTAGGAGAAATAAGAGATCTAAATATGACTGTGTCTCATTCTGCTTATATGTAGGCAAATGCAACCCAGATTTTGAACTTAATTACTTAGAGCAGAAACCTGTACAAGCTAATTTGAGCACAGAAGAAAGAAATAAGAGAGAAACACTTGAAGAATATAATCGTTGAGATCAGTAGAAGGGCAAACCTCCAGCTCAATAATATATTTTTTATTTTAAACAGTATTTTCCTTTAAATTTATGCATGGATTTAAACTAATTTCTAACCGTGTACATACAGGGAGTATTAATCTATTTTTCCAGGGAGAAGTAGTGTGATACTTCCTCGTTAAAACACCTGGAAATGCATTTATGCAAATCACTGCACAAGATAAAAGCCTTCTATAAACACAAGTCAGCTTTTCTTTTAAGGTTCACTTTTCATCCTTTATATGTGTTTGAACACAATTTGCAAAGGACTGTTTTCTTACCATTGACAAAACAAAACAACTACCCAGTGCTATTAAAGAAGCCTGTTTGCAACATGAATCAGCCCTAAGAGGCAAATGCTCATTAATGGAAAAACAGAACGTTTCCTTCACCAGTTGTTGATTTAAACAAAAAGGAAAGTTAGTTTGTCACAAAGCTTAGGTGGAACTTCAGAAGAGTACTCTGTATTCCTGCATCAGTACATATTTGCACATATATTGAAACCACACCGAAACATCTGCATGCAGAATAAAAGACTTGAGATTAAAAAAAAAATCTTCCTTTTCCAATCTTTCCTAAGCACAGGTATATACAGAACACATTCACAGATCATGTCTCCTCCCTCACTTTGGGTGGGAATGCTGGGATTTTATACAGCTGCTGAAATGGAGAGCAGGCTCTAACTATGGAGAGATGTACTCCCCTGCATCTGCAGCAAAATTCTTGTTATATTTGAATACTGAGTGCAAAACAAAGAAGCCCCCAAACCATATTAGCACATATTTTAGTTTGACCAGACGGTGAGTCCACAACAAATTATGTATAGGTCAGTGCTCAAGCCTGAATAAATTTGGGGTAGTCAAGGTCAGGGCTAGGGCATGTTTGCTGAACACAAATATGGCAGCTCAGTCACATCTAACAGCTCCCATCGCATCACGGTGCAACAGAACTTATGTTTGTTACAGACAATTGCCCAGCTGAGTGGATGGCACCTTGCTCTGTTGTCACAGATGCCCTAAATATGTAATAGACATTGCTCTCTCTCTAACCAAAATGCATTCTGACAGCCCTATTTCAGAGGACTGGACAAACCGAAAGAAGTCGATCTGATTTTTTGATGCAAACACTGTTTCGTCACTTTCTCTTCTCCTTTTTGCTTTCTAAGACACCAGAAGCAGAGTGGCACAGAAAAAAAAAACCAAAGTAAACGTACTTTCCAAACTGCAGTAGTGTTTCCATAGCACCCATCCAGGAGGCACTGAATGTTACACGTATGGATAAAGTTTTACTTACCTTCTAGAAAACAGCATTAAATCAGAACTGCTTTTGAATTGCCTGCCCAGCGCAGCTCTTGACCACATCTGCAGCACTGCTACAGCAATTTGGCAGCATGGGCTGCACGCATACAACAGTTTTAAAACATTTATAACCCAGGCCTGTGAAAACCCTATTCATTCTTTGAAGTTAGAGATCAAGCCTACAGTTAAAAAAAAAAAAGAAAATCAAAGTATCTTGGAAAATTCTGGTTCAAGCAGCTCTGCAGAAATACATAGCTAGTGCTGCTAGTGTTTCAGTCAAAGCTAAATAGTCAGTAGAAACTCCCTGAACCCAGCAAGGCCTGGATCAAGCCCTCCACGAGATAGTGTTTTATCTCTCTGATAGCAGCCATTGGTATGTCTATCTCTTAAGTGCAACAAAAACAATAATAGACCAAGAAAAGAAAAAAGAAGGAAAAAAAAATAATTCACGAAGCTCTCTCATTCCTTCCTTGCCAGTTATTCAGAACTTAACCTCTTTGCTATTAGGATAGTATTTTTTTCCTGATGGGAATCCTGACTCTTTCAGGGAAAGAGGAGAACACTGGAAAATGCAAACCGACTTCAGTCCTGTAACTGCATGAGAGAAATCATGCTTTCAAGTGGATTTCTTCTGGAGGTGTCCACCAGTGGCCCAGCCCCCTGCAGACACTCAAGAAGTGTGTGATGAAGTTGTTAGGTGCTCTGGTTACTGCCTGCCTAAAGGTACGGGAACGCACTGCTACTGGGCACAGCCAGTTCTTCGTTTACTTTAGGGAGCACTGGTTTTTTCTCCCTAGCATTATTTCAGAATTATCTCACCTGTTCCCCTCCCTGGTGGAACATTTTAGTATAGAGCAGGATTTCTTGCTCCTGTTAGACTCTGAACACAAACAAAAGTATCAAGATGAAATCAATCTCAAACAGAATACACTGTCAGGGAGCTCTCAAGCCGATAGCTGAAGTGATACAAACATCATGATGCCATCAGCCATTGCAATATTAAGATGTTTCCACAAGAAGACAGTAGAAATATTTAGTTAATATCTCTCTCTATACCAAAGTTCTGCTGAGATAAGGCTGCCTGGGAGTCACCCCTCCCTCTGAGGTGCAAGTGGCAACAGGTCCTTCCGTCTCCTACACCTTCCTGCCTGTTCTCCTGCACTGATACTGTCTCTTCCCAAGACTTACAGCTCTGCTCCACGGCACTCCCTCACACTGTACCCCCATCCTCCATACAAAAGACAAAGGCAGCAACTGGAGAAGCAGCAAATCACCTTCTGTAATACTGCAGCAGACAAAACCCAGCATGAACTTTCTTGTCGATGCTGGTTACAAAATCTCTGATAAGTTTTCAAGTAGCAAATACCTGAACCCCCACTCCTACAGCTCCAAATCTTTAGCTTAATTTAGCCATCAGCAATAAACTCACTTTCTCAGCATATTATTTTCTGAAACTTCCACTGGTAAGTGTGCTGGCTATTACAAATACTTCCATCAACAGAGCAAGGCTAGCAGGAAACAAAACAATGAAGACTGCTACTGAGACAGCTGGATGTTATTGGTCACAGAAACATGCTTTTCTGTGTCTTGACTATACTAAGCACCATAATCTAATCTCCTTTGGGAAGCCCTGAGCCCAGCCAGGCTGACAGGCCATTACTGTCTCCCTGGGCAAGATCACGCACTGCTATGTAATTGCAGACAGCACCAGATACAGTGCTTTGTTTGCATGCTACACCTCACCAGTGACAACAGACCAATCACGTTTACTATTTAGCAGCTCAGACATGTTTAAAGCTCGAAGCTCTGGAGAATTTTATTTTCTCCTTAAAACATATTGTTCTAGGAAGCTTCTGATCCTTTTTGAAAGGACACACAGATGCAGTTGTAGGTAACTGAGGGATTCTGGTTTGTTTTCAGAAAGAATAATAATCAAAAACCCACCAATAAATCAATCAGCTGTCCTAACAATTAGAGCTCACTTCAGCCTCTCCCACATTATGGGTTGAAAACGGGCACTCCCTGCCTAGCTTTGCAGCCAACCAAGTATACAGTTTCTGATAACACAGTAGGTGGCACGTATCCCATCAGAGAAGTAGCTGCTTTTCAGTGTCAAGAGCAGAATATTCTGAAACCCTTAAGAAAAGGTAAACAGACGTAGTGAGCCATGGCTGCAAGTGTACTTTTCCACACACCAAGGAGAGATCACAAACACGGAAGAGCTGCCACGTCCATACACTTGAATTGTTCACTATTAAGTAGCTACAGCAAAAGCTGTTTTTTTTACATTTCATATTCACAGCACAGTCTGTTACAGCTGTTAATAGTCTGTTGTCACAGACCAATCTGCAGATAACTTGGGGTCTCTGGACACTTCAGCGCAACAGATACAGTTCTCTGTTCACATGTTCCACCTCTTAAACTCCAAAAGAGGTGTCCTGGGGTGTTTTTTTGTTGTTGTTTTTTTTTGTTTGTTTGTTTGATTGATTTTATTATCAAAGTAAAGAAGGTTTACCCTCCCTAATGAAAAGAAGTCCTCCCTGCACAATATATAAAAACAAACAAATAGAAGCAAGAATTAGAGGTGAAATGGCTGTAAATAGGAGCAGCAGATGATGATAACTAGCCAAAGGGCCTACAATACCAACAAGCACAACTCAGCAGCACAAACCAACTGAATGAACTTTACCAATTACTCTTCCTACGGGGCAACCATTGTGGATTCTCACACACGTACTCCTCACGTACTCATGTAGCCAAGAGCAACTAAGTCAGCTCCAGCTGCCACATTTGGGCAGAGCTTTCTCTGAAACAGAGATTCCAATTACATTTGCAATAATCTTATTACTACATCAGCCATAACCTGGTTAAGAAAGGGTCTGATAGATGCCATTCTGGCAGCTGGGAATAAGATAAAGGGAAGACATGCTTTTGTTATTTTAGTAACTAGGAAGATTTCCAAATAACAGTCAGAATCTGTGACAGAAATACAGACTGTGCAGGCCAATTTTGCTGTTTAAAATGCACCCAGTACAACTCAGGATGAGTTTAAAGAAGTTACAGACTTGTAAAACTCCCTCACCTGTGAGGCAGACCAACATGAGATTTACTTTCAACTTACGATTACTTTCACATCATATACAATTTAAAGATATGACCAGGGAAGCAATCAATTTCATTATCAGTGAGCTGATTAAAACCTGCTTTTCAACTTAAGACACTCAAATTGTTACTCTGGAAGTACTTCATTCACATGCAGTTCACCAGAGCTAACTAATCTCTGTCAGCATTTCTGTTTTCACTTGCTGTCTATCTCTCTATCTAAACAGCAAAGTTTCCAATTTAACCTGTACCAGAACACCATTTCTTTTCCTTCATGTGCAAGCAAGAGATTGCTAGGTCAATGATATTTCACCAGGGATAGAACAGAATCAGGACCTCATTGTTCTCTCCACACTTTATCTGACAGAACAAATGAAAAAGGGGATAGTCAAACAACCTGCTAGCCATGGTTTCTCTGGGGACAAGCCAGCCCCAGATACGCTGTGCCTCAAATCAACATGAACAACAGCGTGCTTCCCTACGGTAAATGAAATGGAGCAATTCTCCTTAAACAGCTTGCTAAGCCTCACCTCATTAACCTTTATGGACTGACCTCCAAAATTCCTTGAAGCTGAAATATAAATCTTGCTTGTCTCTGCACTGTAACTGTTTATTCCTAGCAAGCTGAGGAATGAGGAAAGGCATTAGGGAGAGAACTGCCTAACATGCTAGGACTGGATGGGAGAGACCTGTGTGCAGGCTGCTACTGGGCACCAAACTCTTCCTGGCTTCTCTGTCAGCATTGCTGGTGCATCATGCAGACAACTGCAAAGCCAAACATGGATTACAAATCATTCTCTGCTTCCCCCCAACGCTTCTTTCAAGAGTCAGTATTACGAGCTGTACCATACTGCCCAGTATTCAAATAAGCATTTGCTAACCCACACATTGGTGTTCAAGGTTAAACTCCCAAATCTGCGATTTTCTTCCCTCTTTCAAGTCTGTCACTTAAGATGCCAACTCTACTCATTTTATTAGATTTTCCAAGACACCATGTTTTTTTTTCTGCTCCCTCTTTTTCTTATTTTGCCTTCAGCCTCCCAGAAAGAAGCCTCCATCTCAGAGGAGGCAGTACACTGCAGCAGACTGTCAGGCCATAGATGCTTCTGGCTCTCCCTGCCAACTCTCAGGGCAGGACCAATATTTTGTGCCAAACAAACATCCCTGTGTTGTTCATCCAAAAGCACTAGGACAGAGGCTGACAACAGTGAAGCAGAATGGATGCACAGTATGAACGCATCTGTCAGTTGAACCACTCTGGCTATAAACAAGTGCTCAACAACAAGGACTATAGGAGCAGCTCACTCAGCCACAGCCTTAATATTCTGGCTCCACTTGCCTACGCGTTTCCTGCTCAAATCAGAGGCATTATCGTCTTGTTTTGTGGCACTCACTGCAATGATTCAGGTCTCTAGGCCCTGGCTCTCTGAAACAGCTGGGTTGAAAATACTTAGCTTTAATTGTTTTGACATACAGAAAAGTATCGTGGTCCATGGTCATCATAGTATGGAAGCTGCACGGATGTCCAACTGCTCTGTTGCCACTTGGTCTAAGTCTTATGCTCCTAGAATGCTCCCAAAATTTAGGCACACTCTGGTATTATATTCATCTTACCCAGCTACAGACTCATCTCTACTGCCACATGGGCCACTCTAAAACTGCTGGTAATAAACAGGGATGACAAGCTTCTTTATACCTAATCCACTACTCCCAGACCTACCACTGTCAGAATTCATAACTCTTGATCTGCCCTATTTACTTCATGGGAAAACAAGTTCCATTTCAGTATCTGTTATGGACCACAACAGATCAGGTGATGTCTCTACTTTTTAGTGGTTGGCTGATACAGGGAAGTCCTGTCTGGGTTAGCTTACCCTCTTATTTCAAAAGCAGCTGCTTTGTGACTCCAGAAGAAGCTAAAGGTTGTGGTGGGAGGGGTTCTGTGATTTAGGGTGACCCTAACAAAAATAAGATCTGTCTGCGTGTCATTATTGATGGAGGGCCTGATGTAAGTAAGGGTCAGTAACAGTTTGTGGAATAAACAAAACAAATCACGACAAAACTAAAAAAGGACTGGAAAGCCCACTACAGTCACAGGAGACATCAAGTGGAAGCTTCACAGATTTCCTTAAACTCAGCTGAAGTGAGAGAGAAATCCAGCAGAAACAGAGAGAGGAAGAAATCTTCATCTCCCAAGCTATGAAGAGGGGAGTGGTAGGACAAGCAGCTAGATAATCTCAAAAGCCACTAAATCTCTGGAAAGAACTGTGTGTGTGTGTGTGTGTGTGTGTGTGTGTGTGTGTGTGTGTGTGTGTGTGTGTGTTTGGGGGGGGGGGGGGAGGGGGCAAGTCAGAAAAGCACTTAAACAACATCTTGTCATCAGTACTCCTCGGAAATTAGGAAATCCACTGACAACCACAGCATAAATCTCATTCCTGACCCTGACATGTCACTGACTGACAGTGGGACCTGTAGCCAGTAGCCCCTTATAGGAGTAAGCAAGCTGCACATGATGGAAGTTCTTACACTTCAGGTCTTCAGAAGGAAGAATTACCACCTGGGGGACTAAGGTCCACCTCTTTCTTGAAGAGAAGTGTTGCTTATAAACAGAAGCAATAGCACTGTTACTGACTCCAGTGAGCTGTCTTACTACTGCTGAAAGATCACAAAGCACTTTTCAAACTGTACCTAGTAAAACCCACAGAAGACAACACTGGGTGGAAGAAGTGCATAATTAAGAAACTCCTCCAAAATGCAGAACATGCAAATAAGTCAAGAACAGAACGCTCACAGGGAGTGGTACAGAGCAGCACGCTTTTGTGGAGATTCAAAACTAAACAGTGGAAGAATTACCTTAAAAGCAGGAAATTCAGATGCATGACTATGTGGTTAGGCATTTAAAGGCATGAAAACCTGAAGAATCTATGGATCTAAGCAATTACGTGCTTTAAAATGATATTCCGCTCAGCTGAGGTAACAGGAGTTTTATAAATTCCAGTACCCTTTCCACCAGCCACATCAAACTCACTGAAAGCACAGAAGACTCCATGCTCTTCAGGAAGGGACGTTCAGCACTCCCACACTTAAGAGGCTAAAATAAGTAAAAAGTCACTTTTAATGAAACGAAATGACACACATCCCTAAGCTGACTGTACACTGAGCACTACGGCTGTTGGCATCTTTCTATAGAGACGGCCTGACAAAGCCTCTGAGAGCACCAGTTCAAGTGGACAGAAGCCACTGGTGGGGAACCTGCAACATTTACCTGTAAAGCTGCTTCCTTATCTATGAGGACTCCACACAGTTTACACCATGTGATGCAGACAGACACAAATCCTCTCACACACAGACCTATGAGAGAGCATGCACTAGTTTTATGATGCAAACTGTAATGTCAAGCAGTGATCAACTCTAATCAGCTCTCATTTAATAGATTTTTATTAGCAACCAAGGCCACTGTGATGCCTCTTCATTAGTACATAACGGCACAATAACTCTGTTCTCAATAACGGACAGAGAAGTATGATAGGTAGGTTCTTATTTCTGTGTCCGCAACTGCCATTTAACAGCAGACAGACTTTTATGTGTATGTATATACACACATTGCTCTCCTTCCACAATCACAGAGGAAACATACAAGTTTAATGCAGAATTAACACTGGATTTTCTCTATTCCCACTGCTGGAAATTAGTGCTACATAATTCATTCTAACATAAATACACTTGCCAAGACTCCAGTAAGTACATTTAACAAAAAGTACAATTATTATCAAATCTCACCCCTCAAGTTCTCCTTTTTTTCCTTGAAATAAAGTGAAAGCCTGCTACCCCATCTCATTTAAGGCTTTTGATATAACCTATCTCCAAGAACCCAAATACAGGTACCAACTTAGATCTGTTTCATTTGAGAGGTGGGTGACCTCCTCCTAAGCTTTCTGTTGTTGGTGGTGGTGTGTGTGTGTGTGTAATACAGAGGCAACAAACCATCACTTGAGTGTGAACTCAATAAAGAATTAAAATATCACGTGTCAGCCAGCCAAGCTAAATAGACGATGGTAGGGTAGATGCAGACAGAAAGTTCACTTTGCACTTGCCGCAGTAAATCCACCGTTATTATGAGCAGAGACTTGAAAAGCTAAACCAACAAGCACACAAAAATCTGAATACGCAAAGAAACCAAATGCTGTTGAACAAATCCCACTTGATGCTGATTAATAACAAGGCTGGCCAGAACCTGCTGTGATTTAAACTTTCACTCTGTTCATGCACAACTTCGGGGAAGACTGACAGAACTAGTAGCTGAGCCACAGGTGCAGGAGAAGCTGGCTGGATCTGAATTGCCTTCGTGTCATGCAGTGATGTAGAACAGTGCATGGCTGTTGGGAACAGCAGCCAACCAGCTAATCACACAGTGATCACTCACATCTTTTGTTTGTTTTATGAAAAAAAAAAAGGTTTTACCAATTAGATTCAGATAAATCTTCTTTTAATCAGGTAATAATATATATATTTACGGATGATGCTTAGTTAGAATTGGTCAGAACCACAGTCAACCAAGGCGTGTGACTTCAGGAGAAGTAGAAAGTTGCCACCAGCTAACATGCAAGACAGTAACCATGAGCCATCTGGCGAAGGCTCCTGCTAAGCTTGCCATAACCCCCTATGCTAAGGAAAGCAGAAGGGGAATCAGTTACATTCTGTCCTTGCCTGCAATTGTGTGGCCAAGCCTAGGAACAAACACTAAGCTTTCCAGCACAACCAGAAATTTTAACTGTTCAGAGTTTTCAGCAGCCCATTTTACTTACTGCAACCCGCAGAGCATGAGCTAAACTACTTAAATTGAAACTGATCTATTCAATTTCTGAAAGCTGAATTTATTCTCAAGCTTTATCGACCTCTGTTGTTTTAGGTTTTTTTTCCCCCCTTTGTTTCCTTCTGCAAAAACTGGAACTGCCAGAAGGCTTCCCAGTCATCTAAAGAGCATCAGTAAACAAGAGCAGAGACAGATGGCTGCAGCTCAGTTTAAAACAACGCTACACCCAGCCTCTCTCCTGCATGCTAGTGCTCCCTGAAAGATACAAACATGTGCACAAGACCAAACAAGAACGCAGTAGTCCCAGATAGAAAGTCAAGTGCGTATCTGTAATCAGGTAAGGAAGAAGTCACTGTGAGGACAGGATGTTGAGGTTCCACGTACAGTGAAATTAATTTCTACTGTACAGCCTTTTCTAATCAAAGAACTGGTTGCAAGGATGGCAGAGGGTGAGAGGATTTCTCCTGTTACTGCTCCCAGAATCACTGCTGGCAAAACAAACCAGCGGAAAATCAGCAGGGAAAGTAAAACCAAGAATCTCCTTTCAGCAGTTACCTTACACCAAACCTACAGAGGCTGAGAAGGTAACATCTCTGATAGGCCTCTCATTCATCTGCCTCTTCAGTAATTTAATCACCTTAACAAATAAGTTACCTCCTTATTAAAAGGACAGATTTAAAGAATACAAGGCAACTCACACATTTAGAATGACCAAAGTCTATCAAAACAACCACACTGCTCTTCTGATCCTGGATTTGATTGCTTTTTCATTTACTGCACAGAAGACCAACAGCAACGTTAACACAAGATACCGTCTACAATAATGTACAATTACTTATATTGCCTTGCTAAAAAGACTGAGATGTCCACATACATTCAACGTTTCCTTGAATCAACACAGATCACTTCTACCACCTCAAAATCCACTGCATTTTCACAGATACTTGCATGCCTGAATGTTTTACACAAGCATGAATTCAAACATGGCCCATTGTTCCCCAAACTAAACTTGTTGATTCTCCTAAAATTAAATTAGGAGCACTCCCTTAGGGCTTCCTGATACTCATAGTTATTCCCTCGCTTAGTGACAGCAGAAAGCTTCAGCAGGGTTGCACAATCATCACTTCCAATCAGCTATAATTGAAGAATGACAGAATGATAATCTGGCGCTCCAATTAATACAGGCAGGAAAAAACAAGACTGTGGAAGGAGTATGATTACTGGTAAAGCTCCAGCAAAGCCCTCAGGCTGTAGCATGTTGACATGCTACCACCTCCGAGGCAGAGTTTGACTCCTCAGTGAAAGAGCAAGAGGAAAGGAGTGATCTGTTTATGAATACTGAATAGTTCTGGCCCCCTTTTACCTCAGCAATCACACTAAAACTTAGAGAGCTGACAGACATTGGACCCAGCTGATCCTCTCGAGAAGACCGAAGGGGTACTGCTGCAGGACTTTTCTGAAACAGAGCAACTACAGGGTAAACAAATTTTTCGTATTAAACAGTTTTCCCTCTCTGGGTGATTCAACCAGGTTCATCTAGAAAACCGCTCCTGTGAATGCCTACAGTGCCCCTTTCTGCTCCGTACATTTAAAATAAAATAAAACAAAAAGCTGGTACACACCTGCATCTCCGTGGAAGAGGCTGTCTTGGTGACATCTCCCAGAAGGCAAATCTCCATCGCTGGGCCAGATCTGTCCTGTTTTTCGTACTCCCACAATAGTAGCCTCAGAGACAATGACCTGCTGCTGCCTGTGCCGTTTCTGAGACTGGGGAGTTGGCGGACTACTGCTATCAAAGGACTGCTGAGAGTTCTGGGAGGGAGAACGGCTTTTATCCCGATACATGCGGTAAGTGGTGGGACTGGGGGAGACGTGGCTGGACTGTCCTGAAGAGAAATCTTCCTCACTGGAGGTCAGGTTCTCATTAGAACTACAATCAGGAGTATACCCTCCTCCAATGTCTTCAAAACTCCTGGGAGAATAAGATCTCCTGGGCCAAGTGAGATGTTTCTCCTGGTCTGTTGTACCCTGATTTCTCAGGATAGGTCCTTTCCCCTCTGTGTCCCCCATCATTCCACCAACATAGATACTTTGATAGGGCTGAAAGTCCATGGGCTGCCAAGGTGAGCGGTTACTGCCGTTGGCATTTATCAGATTATCTTTGAGAAATCTGGGGTTCAGTTCAGCATCTTCATATTCTCCATCGTAGCCAAAACTGCTCTCTGAGGACCTTCCCCTGAAAGCAGGCCTCTGGAAATCGTTGAAGCTGGGTACCACATTTGAAGGAAGGGAGTGTAAGGACTTTTTGCGTTCCATTTGCATGGCTTGACTACCAAGAGAGCTTATTTTATCAGAAACATCTTTATCGTTGACTTTCACTAGGCCCTTCTCATGATGGTACTCCATGTTCACATAGAAGGGTTTTTCAACAACATCCTTGTTATCTCCAGAGTGATGTGAATTGCCCTTTTTAATCCTCTCAAAATTGGACCTTAGGGCTGCCACACTGGTGCTGTTCCCCCTGTCCTTCGAAATAGGCTCAAACAATCCCTCCTTCTCAGCAGACCCCACTTGCCTGCGAGTGGAAGATGATCTGTGTTTTGAAGGAGATCCATCTGCATCACAGCGACTTTCTGGATCTTCTACAACTCTCTTCAGTTTCTCTTCGCCATAGTACTTACACCTGTCCTGTTCTCCCTCTCCATGATGGGGACTGTCCAAAGGTGACAGGTCTGACCCATCGCTCTGCGTAGACAGCTTCCGCAGAGAAGGTATCCTGGGCTTGAACTTTTCCTCCCCGTGGTGTGACTTGCTTTTGTCATGTTCATCTTGGTCAGCAGACTGGTGATGAGGCAGGTCTTGGATCTGCTGGTCAGCACCTCCTTCAGGCAACTGAGAAGCACGTTTAAAGCCCCACCTCTGTCTATCGTAGCTTTTCTTCTCCTTTGCCAGAAGAGTCTGCAGGTAAATCATGCGGAACCTCTCCTTGTTGACCTCCATCTCCAGTCTCCGGATAGATGCTTTGCACATCTCCAGCTCCTGTTCAATGTCTCCCACAGATTTCAGCTCCATTTTGGGAGGCTCAGAGTCCGCGAATTGTGCTTTCCAAGCCTCTACAAACCCCACAGGGTCCACCATTTTGCATACGGGAGTAAGTGGAGAATAAGGGAAGGAAGCTGGAGAGAGATAGGTGGAGAGAATAAACCAACCGGATCTCACATGTAGAAGCAGAAACAGCTCCGAGAGGGTCAACTCGACGCGTTTCTTTCACGGTTCACGAAGAGAAAACTGGGAGGCAAACGGCGATCCTCGGAACGATCTCTCTCCGTCTCCTCCACCTCTCGCCTTCCTCAGCCCCCCGTATGCTCGCTACTCTCCGCCCGTCATAACCGATCTTTCGCTAGCGAACAACAATGCTCCCACCCCGGCGACTCCATAGCACTTCAAAGGGGGGTGGACAAAGGAGCGGGCTCGGGGCGGGGGAGGAGAGGTAAATATCGCCCCCCACCCATCCACCCACCTCCTGCCGCCGCCGTCCCGGCCACGGTCCTCAGCGCTGCCGCGCTCGGGAGCCCTCCGCTCCGTCCTCCCCTCGCCAGCCCCGTGTTGTGCTTTCTCTTTCTCTCTCCTCCTTTCCCCCTGCCCCTTTCCCTGTCTCCTCCTCCCGGCTATTGTGCTGTCCTCCGGGCGCACACGCTCTCCGGAGCGCCGGCGGGTCCCGCGGCGGGCCGTGCCGCTACCCCTCGGTGCCCGAGCGCCCCGCGGCCCCGCGGGAGCCCCCTGCGCACGGCTGTGGCGGCGGCTGGCGGCGCGGCTCCGGCGGCTGCCCGCGGCTGCCCATCGCGCGGCCCGGCTCTGGCGGCGGCACCCCGAATCGCAGCGCTGCGGAAGGGGAGGAGAGGGAAGGAGCCGGGCGCGGCGATTGACACGGCGCTGGGGCCTCTCTTAAAGGGGCAGCCCGGGCCGGCGGAGGGAGGCCGTGCCCGCGGGACCCCGCCGGGCTTGGGGGAGCCGGCCCGGAGCCGTTCCCGCCGGCACGCTCGGAGGCGGCTGCCGGGGAGACAAAGGCGTCGGTTTGCACACCGTGTAATGCCCGGCAGCTCGCGCTTGCGGCCGCGGACCTGAGCGCCACATGAGACGGGCGCGAGTGGACCGAAGCTCGGACGAGGCACGGCCCTGCGTGCGCGCGTACCGCCCCGACGTCCACGCCCTCGGGTACGAACGGCGGCGCGGCGCGGCGCTCTCCCTTGTGCTCGGAGCGGCGCTCCCCTCGGGCGCAGATGCGGATCACCTTCAGAGGTCGCGTTTGCTCTCACAACTGCTAACGCTATTTATTAGTAGGCACTTCATTCACTCAAAGCCTTCGTTCACGATCAGCTATACCGATAAATGACAAGCTGGGACTCAAAATCGCAGTGATACTGGTAACCAAGCGTGCTTTGTTCCATCGTTAGTCTCACTTCTGCCCTATATATCGTGCTAGCCAAAACAGCTCAGAGCACCACTCTCCAGCTCTGGGTGAAGGGTGGAGAGCTGTGAACAGAAGTCTGGCTGCTTGCTGTACTACTGCTTCTCAAACCGTGGTATGTAGCCTCGCTTAAGCCCTTTCCACACACTAATTCAGCCTCTGAGAAAGTGGAATTACAGGTATACTTATTACCAGCCTTCCTTATGAGACAGTGAGAGGAAAGTGAAGCACTGCACATCTCAGTATCCCTCATAAGCCTGCTCCTTTTGTGTCCGATGGGACGAGCCACCAAAGTGCCGTATATCTTGTCTCATACATTGCATGAGAAAAGATGGTGTAATACAGCCCCAGCAGTAACTCATACAGTTCCTAAAGAACGAGAAGCACAGGTCCAGAGGAGCAGTTCTCTTACCTTCAACACACGCAATGCTTCAGAACCTGCTACACCATTTTCCTCTCGTGTTCTGATACGACACGAAGTATTTCAGCCACCACAAACAGCTCATGGTGCGCCCAGCTTCAAATCCCTCATCCCCTTGCAGTTTCTTTCCTGGCCTCCACCTCTTTTCCTGCACTCGTTTTCTCAGCTTTGAACACTGATCTACATGGAGAACAGACCGTAATCAAAATCACTGTATGATCTGTATACCTGGTCAGTATCTACACAAGCCTTCCAAGAAACCTCAGTGTTTCACAGAGGGCCAGTGACTGGCTTTTCGCTGTTGCTGCTTGCTTGCCCTCGTGCCTGTCTAACCACTGCCATTCTGACATACAGTGTGTTTCTGGTGAGGTTACATTTAAGACTGTGCTAGCATGGCTGTAACAATGGCAGACGTATCACATCATAGGGATCTGTATGAACCTGGACGCTGCTTTTAATACGGTACCATTGGTTGTGTTGTTGTTATGTCACTGGGGTGGGGTTTTTTTAATTATTTCTAGAGCGTTTTCTATTCGAGCTCACTTTTCTCACATCTGTGCCATTTCCAGATGCAGCAAGAATTCTAGTGAGCCACAGGAGGCGTTTCTGTGTGCACAACTGCACCCTCTGTATTTACTGAGGGACTACAGCAGAAATTCCAGCGGCCGTTCAAGTGATCCTTTATGGATTCATTTTAAGAGGGTACAAAATTTCACGAAGGCCACAGCGGCAGACACAGATACGTGGTTTGTAACACATATACAAGACATAACAAGAGAATAGCTGTGCTGAGGCTTAACAACGGGCGTACCCAGCACGCACACCCTCTGCTGGCTCGCCCGGCCTTTCCAGAAGCGGCAGAGCGAGCACCGAACTGACCGCGGAGCTCCCTCCTGTGGGAAAAGGAGCCGGTGCACCGGGCGCTCAGAGCGCTGGAGCTGCTCGGTTACGAAGTTTGTGGTTGGCTTTGGTTTTTCCTTCCTTTTTTTTAATCATCACGACCGAGAGAATCACGAGTTTTTGTAAGAAAAACAAAAAACAAAAAAAGAAGCACATAAATGGAGGCTTTTTAAGGAGAAATAAATCCTGGTTTCTGATTAATACGTGGCTGAAATTATGGAACTATCTCTGTAGAGTAAGGCAGCACTCACATTTGGGGTAGTTTGACATGCCCTGAAGTCCTGTCCAGCATAATTTATACTATGATATCAGGAAGAAGGAACTCTCTCCCTTAAGAGTCAGAGCGTGGCAGTGAGATGAGGCTGACCTGGGGACCAAAAGGGAAGATATGAATCACACAGCCTAAAGAATATGAAAGAAACCATCCCAAGTGTCACATAACCACTCAAAAGGAAGAAATAATATCACGGAAGGTGAAAACAGAAAGTTTTTACAGGGAAAATGAGATTTACCTGCCAGGTGACTGTTTTTTGATTTGTTATCAGTGTTTTTTCCTCAGGGAGATACGTTCTTATTTAAATAGAAACTCATTCGCTGATTAGCTTGTATTTCAAAAAGGCAAGAAACAGCATAACAGAAGTGCTTCTTTGGGGAGATAATTACACCTGCTCTTTAACTCTGCTTCAGACTCATCATGAATTTCACATTGTGCAGTTTCTTATCTGCAAATTCCACAAGGAGAGGGTACTGAAACTGGTGCCATGAACACTATGAAGGCTGTACCTGGTAAAAAAAAAAAAATGTTTTAGCTTGCCTACATTCAGAGTTAACAGAATTAGTCTGACATTGCTTCCCACAATGCGAAGGCTTTCCAAAGCAAATGAAATTGCTGATGGAATGGATCAATGAGCATAGATGCAACACAGACAAGATAAAAATGTTTAAGAACTTGCAATCTGATATTTGTTTTCCCTGCCAAGGTTAGATTTCCTTTGTGCTTTCCTAAGCAAGCCATCAATTGTAAGATCTAAGATTCATTTTCGATGATCAATTATTTATACTTAGCAGGGGCAGCCTCACAGGGGCTTAAAAAAAGTCTCAAAGCATTCATCATAGCTTGGATGGAATCAGGCCATCTCCAGAGGACAGGCACTGACTAACAGACAAACGCAGCTTTGCACAAAGTTTTTGGAACTACAGAAGATACAAACCAATAATGGCCCCAAGCAATGTACTTAACCATTAGAAAAACTGCCCCAGTTGGTTTTCAAAACAGCACAACTGCTTTGCTGAAAAGGTTTGATCTCTGGTTTTGTATGAGAACTGTGATCAGCAACAAAAGTCTGAGATTTATTTCATTTATTTCAAGAAAAAAGTAACTGAAATCCAAAGTTTTATACCTATTTTTTTTTATTTCCTTCTGATTCATTTTGCAGCTGTATAAACTGACACTGTGTCTGCACTGAAACCTAGCACCTACAGAGCACAGACAGGAAGAAATCCTCCAAAACCTGCCTTTTAACCTCAGTACCATTATCAGTGCTCCTAGGAAGGAGAGAGACCAGTTTGTCTGCTCAGTACCAGTCATGTAAACCCACAGGAACACACTCCAGGTATAGATAATACTCAGCTAAAGGACTGCTGCTGCAGCCACACCAAACTTGTCCACTCTACAAGTACATTACTGTCCTTCAAATGTCAGTAACTGGTACTGTGTCCAGGTTTCCTTCTCTGACACACTTAAGGAGTGCTCAAACTGCATAATAACACATCTGCTTATGTCCAGAAAGTATAGATGCAAGGAAAATTTGGTCAGAAGTCCAGGGTCAGGCCTGTTCATCACAGAAAGCAGTAGCCTTGAAGCAAATCGATAGAATAATAACTATTAAGGAATTATTTCCTATTACAAGAAAGTCTTTAACAAAGAAACAAACTGAGAATAAATGGATGATAACACAAAATTCTGACTTCCAGATCAGTTCAGAGAACGTTTTCCATATGAAAATGAAGGACTGAAATACTATTTCTAAGACCTTCTACCAGTAATCTGAGGTTAGCAGTACCCATGCACGCACTGCGCAGTTTGAAACAATGGTTATGTGGCTCTACTGGGCTTGTAAAATTGCTTCTGAAAAGCATTACACAAATGCACTGTTTTATATGCATACATAATACACAGCAGTAGGGTGAAACATCTTTGTCTGCTCTCGTTCAAACTCAGTAAGCACAAAGATCATGGTTATGGTGCCCACTCAGCATAGGGCATGGTACAAGTGGAGTGCGTATTCATCATCTTGTGAAAGAGATGAAGGTCAGAAAAATACACATTCATATAAATAACTCCTTACGTATCCACACATATTCATCTTCTCCACCAACTGCTACACTTTTGTCCTTGCCAACAGAATCAATTGCCAAAAAAAAGATTGACTTAAACAAAAAAAAAAAAAAAAAAGAAAAAAAATCCTAGATCTCTATTACATTATTTGAAGATGCTCTAGTTTACATCGTAAATCATGGAAAAAATGAAAGCAATTAGAAGGATGTAAGCTATTTTTCCTCCCACTTCTTCTTAGGAAACAATTTTTGAGAAAAATCTGGCTAAGAATCTAGAATATTTTTAGCTTAGAATTGTATACTCATTTAAATTGGACTAGGTGACATTTAAAGGTCTCCTCCAATGCCTCTGTAATGAACAGGGACATCTACAAGTCAGATTATGTTGCTCAGAGCCCTGTCCAACCCACCATCTCTGGGCAACCTATGCCAGCACCTCACCTCCCTCATCGTAAAAAACTTCTTCCTTCCTTACATCCAATCTAAACCTCCTCTCTTTAAGTTTGAAACCATTTCCCCTTGTCCTGTCACAACAGACATGCTAAAGGGTCTGCCCCCTTCTTTCCCATACTCCCCCTTTAGATTCTGAAGGGCTGCTCTCAGCAATCCCTGAATCCTTCTCTTCTCCAGGCTGCACAGCCCCAGCTCCCAGCCTGTCCTCATAGCAGAGGTGTTCCATCCCTTGGATCACGTTTGTGTCCTTTCACTGGGTGCACTCCAACAGCTCCATGTCTCTCCTGTGCTGAGGACTTCACACTGTATGCCAGGTGAAGTCTCACCAGCACTGAGGAGCAGGTTCCCTTCCCTTGACCCATGCTGGATTTGTAGATTCTCAAATGCCTATCTTTATTTTTTCAGTTTTCCAGGTATCGAACTTTCTGTAACGACTGAACAAACATCTTCAGAAACTGTAACCTGTAACTAGCTACACATTTTCTTATCTCTCCCCAGTTGCAGTATGAAATTTAGAACATTACAGAACATGTTCCGTGCATAGTATGTCATGCTGGATTAGAGTATTAGAATTAAAAAGCTATAAGCTCCTAATACAGAGTTTTCTAGAGGAGCAGTCTTTCTATTCAGCAAGATACATAAAAATTATCGAGGAATGAAATTAGCGCATTTCCTTTTAACTTCTGTACTTTTGCAATTGCAATCTAATTACCAAAAATCAATCATACTAACACAATCACATGTATGGAGGAAATAGTTATACTGTAATTTCAGACAATGTTATTTGCCATTCAAATTCCTGCCAATGCAATTTGACAGCAGGAATGATTTTTTACAACAGCAGTATCATCTGGCATCAGTCATTCCTGCCCAAAGAGCAGGAGATCTTCGCAAAGCTGCTTTACTTGTGTGAAATTCAACGGTGCCTAGAGCTAATCTCCCTGCATTAGGCAATGACTGTAATTTCTAATTAAGTGCGTAAGATTAAATCAAAGGGTATTTGAAAAGGCAGAACTGGAGCAGTGATTTTTGATCCAGCCAGTATGGCAAGTATCAGCAGCGTGCCCAAAGAGCACGAGCTACACCAAGAATTCAGTAATGATGTCCGCTTACGGTAAACAACTCGGGATTTAACGAACATGTGTCTGCTTAGGAAAACTCCACCATCTCCCAGCTATTTAAATCCACCTGTACTTTTAAAACTTTTCACAAATTGGCAAAAGTTCTTTCTCTGCTATTATAGCTTCCATTAAGCAGTGGAGCAAATTATTCCTATCGTCAAGTGATCAAATTATCTTGTCCAGTAAAGGCAGATAAAGTGACTAAAAGTTTTGCGAGAGTACTGAATCGAACCTTACCAGCTCAGAATTCCTACCACAGGTAGGCATGACTGTAATGAGACTGCATACGGTTCCAAAATCATGTTACATTACTATGAAGAAGAAAAAAACAGAATTAGAATATAATGCCAATGATTATTGTTAGCAACTAAACAGAACTGCGGTGTGGACAATTTTCACAAAGATGAGCACAAAGAATTATGCATTCATCATGCACCATTATGAGACTGTTCTTTCAGATTCAACTTGCTGAAAAATTATAGCATTATTATCTGGTAGCATTTTTTAAATATTAAGCAGCCAGGATAAAACAGCAAAGTTCTGATCAGGACTTCTCCCAGGCTTCTAAATATCTGAATATTGGGCTTTGATTCTCTAATGGAAAAGACAAAAGCACAGATTCTTTTGTGGTTAGAAGAATCATGATGAAAACTATGCAGCCTGTGTTTGTGTACTTTCATAACTTCCTTTTTTTTTTTTTTTTTAAGTGGTGTTTCTGTAGCAGTTTTAATGAATTTGCAGTGCATAAAAGCAAGCTAGAAAAATAATGTTATGCTATGGTCTTTTTTTTTTTTTTTTAAGGCAAAAACGCAGAGAGCTCTCTTTATTGTGAACTGCTGTTTGTATTCTGCTCCCATGAGAATGCAGCTTCAGTAGTCAAGAGTTCTAGAGACAAAATCCCACATAACATTGCATAACTTTTGACTACAAGTTTTTGTGGCAGACAGACATTGCCAGCATCATGTGCTCACCTACTTGCACTGAGACAAGGATGTGATATTTCTAGTACATGGAGAAAAGCATATGTAACATTTGTACGTGCAGCACAAGCCTTCAACAAGAGAATTCTCAGAAAGGAAGTTTGAATAATACTTTTTTTCCCCTCATTTCTAAAAATACAACTTATTACTTCTGCTTTTAGAGCTTTTGTTGTTGCAGGTGCTCTGTGCTGGACTACAGAGAAGCGTGGCACTTGCAAGAAGAGCTGGAAGTCAGCAGCAACTTGAGCTTTCTTGAGCATTGCCTTCTGGGATTTCCATCAGTTTCTCTTCGAGCCCTGTAAAAGCCAAAAAAATATAAACTCAATTCATAAGAAATAATATAATCCAATATTAAAGGTAACAAGAGCTGAATGAAACCCCAGTTACTCAGGTAGGCACTGAAATTAATATGTTAATATGGCATCTGTGTGAGACAGGCTTCAGCACTCAAAAACCTCCCCAGTCCTTGAGATCATAGAAATGCAAACTACAGACAAGCAAAACGAAACGTACTGATGAGGTTTCCTGTCCCAATTTGAGTCATGTGCCCTGTGGTCTTCTCCAGTTCCCTTATCATGGACTGTTCAAAGGCCAAGGCAGCAACTCGGGAAAAGAACTCTTTGACATTTTCCCCTAGGAAACAGAACAGAAATGATGCACTTTTGCAGCTGCACATCGGTGCATGATCAAATATGAATAAGCACTCCTGTGAGCAGACCACTGCTCAGCACTGGGAAGGATCAGACATCTCCAGCAATCTGTCTTCTGTTCTGATCGCTGCAGGTAGAATTTCTCCTTTTTTCCCCTACTCTAGAATAATGTACCCTTTTTTGTTTGTTTTTCATTTGCTTGGTTGTTTTTGTTGTTTCCTTGGTTCTTTTAAATTCAGCAACGTAGAGGTTTCAGTTTTTAGCATAATATTTGCATTCCTAATAAAGTAGAAGTGCATGTGTGTTTATGTAGTCATCCATGAATTGAACATGCTCATACATTGCAGTAGCAGAAGCACACCTTTCTGTAAAAACAACAACGCAGCACACATGCAGATGCTTAACTAAAATCTAACCATTAATAAATCTGAAGTCTCCAAAAACAATAAAATGCAACAAGATTTTTAAAAAAGCCTTCATTTCAATACATAAGGAACTCCAGCTTCCTTTCACTTTAACATTAGCTTCTCTGGTTACATCATTTTTATGCCCTTAGCAGTAACTTACCAGTTTTGGCTGAAACTGACCAGTACTCTGCCTGCATGTCGTTGGCAAATCGGATAGCATCTAGCTCTGTCCTTTCACAGACAGCATCTGACTAAGTAAAAATCAAAGAACACCTTTAACATTAGAAGCATGCTGGTAATAGTACAGAAGTAGTGCTAGAGCCCATGGGGTGATACTTCCAGTTTTCACAGTAGCACTTCTGTCCTCGTCTGAGATCTTGTGCAATCAGGCACTACTGCTGAAGAGTTCAGATGCTTGAAAGAGAAATTACTTCGCATTGTTTTTAGATTGAAAGTCTCCATCTATCTTCTATTACACTGAAGCAAAATAACTAACACGGGTGACAGCTGTATCTAGCTATACAGTTTGGTAGAGGTCAATACAGAAAAGAGCACAATTACTGGTCTTCAAATCTTTATTACAATCTATTGTTTTTAGCAGAAAGTTACAGGACTGACTAATTGTAATGACTTTTTTTGGTTTAATCCTTCTTACCTCTGTCTCACCATATTTTTCTACTCTATTTTTAATATGCTCAAATACAAGGCTTTCTCCCCCCACCTCCTGCCTTTTTTTTTTTTTTATTCTAATTTCTTTTCAGACTTTTTGCCTCTTTTTAAATAGGTTTTTCTTCCTTGCACTTTATTTCCCCCCTCATTTGCTATCTGTGATCAATCCTACCAGTATCTTGCTATTTGCTCACCACCAGATCTTTTTTTGTTCCAACCAGAAAGATGAAAATGGAATTTGGATCATTTTCCCTCAAAGCATCTTCCAGCCACTGCCTGAAAAGCAGAAGAGAGATGAGAGAATCAAACAGAGGAAGTATGGAATATGTGAGACAGAGACAGATAACAGGGTCAGAAGAAAAGCCAGAGAATGAACTTGTGTGAGAGTGTCAAAAGTCTTTTTTTTTTTTTTTTTTTTGAGATAGAAAGGGAATAGGAGCTATTCCATCTCCACTGAATACATTCATGCCTTCCACTACTGAAAAGAGGAAACACACTCACTGTAGACTATAAATTCTACAATAATACTAATACTCAGAGATGAGTACAAAAATACTCAGTGTAATGGAAGAGAAAAAAGAAAAAGAGAGAAGCAGAAGGAAAAAACTATGAACAACATAGCAGATTAGGCTACAAAGGGAAAAAAGAATGTAATAACCCCTCCAGAAAGATTATACAGCATCTCCCTAGGTTGCGTGACTTAACTCACAAGCTTGTATATTTTTGTTACTCTGGCAACCAAGTTCCTCTGGACTCATCCAACACAAGTCAAGGAGGGGAAAGTGTGTGGGGGGTGGAAATCAGGTTTACATGTTTCAGTTACTTTCAGCCAAGCAGAGACACACATATATATATGTCCTATGTAAATGTTAAATACCACAGCAGTAGTCTGAGGAAATACTCTACAATGCACTTAAATCAGATGAAGTAAAAGTTGTAGAAAAACATATACCTGCTTTATGGTCATAACAGTACGTTAGAACACATAAGCTGTCAGCCTGGAGACACCAGTGTGGATCACAGATCCACAGAGCCTTTTGCTGCCTGCACTCAAAGCAGAGCAAGTGTATGCACATCAACTAGCATGCTGTTGTAAACAAACCATCTCAAGTACCTGAACTAGTAGCAAATTTTGAATAAAAAGAATGCAAGGTCTATATAGGTATTGCTGGTTTGTTTGTTTGTTTCATTTTGATAGCATGTCTCTCAAAATGTGAGGGACAGTGTGCCTGAGAGGCTCAGACTAAACATTAGAAACAACTTCTTACTGTGAAGGTCAAGCACTGATACAGACTTCCTAGAATGCTGGTTGATGTCCCATCTCTGTTAGTACTCAAGATACATTTGGATAACGTTAGCAGCTCTAATGAGAAGCTAGAGCACATTGGACTAGATGATCCCTGGGAGTCCCTTCTAGCTGAACTACTACTCTGCTGTGTTCCAACAGAATCAGTACAGAAACTAGACAAATAAAAAGCATTGGACTAGCATTGTACATAGAAAATCAGTTGTTCTTGAGACCATGCATGCAATGCATTGCATCAGTTTCATTGCCTCAATCAGATGTAAACACGTTACTCTTGTTTATAGCAAATGGGGGAAAAAAGATGTCTTTGGGGTGCACCTTCATCTCTTCCTGTGAGTTTAGTTTTCTAAGGATACAGATTTATTGAAGTGCCTTTCTCTTTCCTCTGACTACAAAAGGAATTCAAAGGTAAGAAGTTCAAATCTACGTTCAGCATTTTTCTCTGAAAAATCCCACCATATCCCAAATACGTGACCATCATGTGAAGTTCATAGCTCAGAATAAAACACTCTCATGATCCAGTGATTTCAGTCAACTACAGCCTGTCCAGAGCAATTGAACCTTTTGTGAAAGCTGTAAAGGCTAAGCCAAAATGCAGGAACTTACTTGGTGTGATCCAAAGTCTGGATATCAGCTAGATCAAACACGGTTATTATAACTGTAATGAAAGGACAGAAAAAAAGTAATTAAGTTTAAAAGCATATCAGAAATCTCTCCGATTTAACTAATCTTGTTCAACAGAAATAACACACATGTACTACAACAGTAGATTTAAATGGAGGACTCAGAAGGGTCCGTTTGGCTGATTCCCTATCCTTCTCAAGCACACAGTAAGACTGCCATCCTTAAACTTCAACTTTAATAATGCTATAGGAGGTAAAGACCAAATGCTCCTTTTACTTTGGATCATTTCAGTTCCTTCAAAAATGATCCTTACCAAAGGGAACACCAGAGGTACGCACTCCTTAGCCTAGCAAGAACCTTACCCAGAGTAAAAAAAAATGTTCCCCCTGAGACACAAGTACCAATTTTTAATCACTTCAACATCAGAACATTTGGCAACAAATGTATTCATGAGGTTTTACAGTCTCTTCCTCACCCCAGTAAAGGAGATCCCATTGTGTGTATCTACATGTATCTTTCCAAGGAGCATATATAGGTGTATATACAATCTCCTGTTACAGCTGGGATCAAAATTAATATTGTTCTCACCCTCTGCTCCTCGGTAATAAGCAGATGCAATGCACTTGAACTTTTCCTGACCTGCTGTGTCCCATCTGTGCAATGGGGGGAAAAAAAAAGAAACTTCAGGTTAATGAAACCAAGCGTAACCTGAGCAAACACGCTAATGAAGCAACAGACTGGTACAAGTTGGTAACACTTCTCTGGTATCACACTCTTCTCCATCTGGAACATGTTATTCATTAACTTCTGATAGAAATACAGTAAAGCCCTATTACTTAATTAAGCCATTTCAACTCTGGTTTCACCCAGGGTGAATTTTTTTAACTGGTCATTTTGGAGACTGTTCTTTGAAAGACAGTTCAAACATTTGCATTCTGTACTGTAATACTCTTAAAACATCTCAACCTCATCTATATCATATTTGTATCTTTCTATGGTAATCTAATTTTGAAAATGCATTTTCTGCACTAATACTACTAAATCATACTTTCAGCTCAGGCTGAAATCTTGCAACTTATAATTTGATAGTAAGAGTTCATTAATGGCACCATTAAAGAAAAAATGACTAAATAAAATTGAAAAAGGAAAGAATGAGCTACTTCTTAATGAAGATATTATGCAGTTCTCCCAGTACTACGGAGGTCTGGGATTTTCTAACAGCACAGTACTGCCAGTACTTGCAAATTTAGCTTGTACAGATCTCTCAGCAAGAGGGGGCACCAGTGCCTATCATATGGTGATGTTCTACATCCACACCAAAGAACCTGAAGGTAACACAGCCTAAAGTTTAGTAGCCCAAGAACCTTATTGCTTCAGCTGACAAAGTACTGATATCTCAGTTCAGGTTTTAAAGGCACCCGAGTTCCTGAAAGGCAGTACTGAATAGAATTTTCAAAAACAAAATGGCACTGAAGTCAGTGGGAAATGACTTCTGAGTGTTTTTCAGTAAATCTCACTAGCCATCACCAGACACTGATTTCAGAGAGAATGTGTTTCTAACCCAAAAGTCTTTTTTTAAGATTCATGCACTTATTTCTGCTCTACATCACACTACAGCACAGATAATTAAATAATGCATTTTATAGAACAATACAGTTAGCCAGTGTAAAAGGAAAGGACATTATTCAGCAGAATGAAAGGAGGTAAGAGAAGGCCAGGATTCCTAATATGGTGATAAACAAAGCTGAAAATGAAAAAGACTTCAGACACACGTTCTAATAAAAGCACTTCAATCTTTTTGTGATTTAGAGAAATACATTTGTTTTGCAATTAGGAGATGCTGAAATCACTGGATTCCATAAAATTGATTTCAATTACTGCAGGAACCCCCCAGCCCCCTCCAATAAAGTCAAGTTCTGTGCTCATAAGACTACTAAACCTTAATGGCAGAATAGTACAATACTAGCACCCAACAAAATTCGATGAAAAAGCTTCTGCTTTTCTTCAAAGAAGCTTGAGTAAAAAAGGTAGAACTGCACTGAAATAGTGCAAGACTTCCAAAATGAATTTTCTCAGACAACACTGTAACATTTCCAGCAATGAGAGATCCAAGAGGAAATTAGAGATTTTGTGTACTCATTTATTTAATTAAAACTGCAAGCCCAGGTACAGAACCTGTGTTACAGATCATATTATGCCATGGGCATTTTTCTTCTTTAATCTTTGTACTACTAGAGCCCATAGTAACCTAAACTCTTCCAAGTCCATACTGCACGTAGAACTTAACCCATGTTTCAACTTACATCTGGAGATTATACGGTATTCCAACTATTTCAAAACGTTCAATTTCAAAATCCACTCCAATAGTTGCCTTGTAATCTCGTTCGAAGCGGTCTGTACAGAACCTGCAATGAAGGGAGGGGGAAGGGTGAAATTTTATCAACATGTGGCTCCAAATAGCTGCAAAGTAACACTACCTGGGATAAATAATACAGAAAAGAATTAACTAACAGTGGAGAGACTACGTAGTGCAGAGGCAAATATAAAAACATTAGAAACTAATTATTAAAAACTAAAAAACTAGAAAGCATATACATCTAGTATGCTCTCAGGATCAGATCAGAATCAAAACCATTTCTTTGCACTGTCTAGGAGAGACAGCATCATAGTTTTAGTTCCAAGATAATATATTTTGGGACATAAATACAGAAAGAACATGAGATTATTAGTGGGATTAATAGCTAACAAATTTACTTAGGAGCAAACAGACAATGTAATCACAAGCTACAGACATTCAGAGCTCTGTTCACTGAACTTGCAAAATGCACGAGAACTGTTTGCAAGCTCTGGCAAATATTGCAGTGTACCATATTTGATTGAATATACGTGCAATTCAGACTCCTGAAAGCATTACTGCAACAAGTGATACACTTTCAACTTGAAAAAGAGCAGAATCAATCCATCTGCTGAAATCTGCCGTACCTGTTGATGAGGCTAGTTTTCCCAACATAGACATCTCCTACCACAACCACTTTGGAGATTTTCAGCCTGTCAGAAGAATTCAAAAATATTTAATGCTTCAGCAGTAACTTCAGTATTCTCACTGCAACAATTCTGATACAGACCCTTAAATTGCAAGTGACTAATGCATCTGCAATTCCAGTTCACCTAAATGCCACAGTGCTGTAGCAGGATCAGAGTCTTGACTATTAAGACTGAAAAAGGTCACAAAACTCCGGAGCAGAATTGGCCATTTTATTACTTCGTATATAATTCCTATGAGGCAGAAAGACTTTATTAGAAGTGTGTTCGAGGAAAGATTGTACACTTGGCAGTTTGCACTTAGGACCATATTAGCATCTATACTCTTATCAGTACAAATGTGGACCCTCCCGCCAGTAAAATTCATTACAAGTTTTTCATTGTCTTTAATAGTACAGGATCAAGTTTTAAGTTCACAAACAAGAAATTGCTGATAACAAAATAACCCTTTGCAGAATCCGTCTCTGGGGAAAAAGGAGTGATTAGAGCCAATACATTTTCTGACTATCTGTAATAACATTAATCTGAAGCTTGCTTCATGCAAATAATCCTCTTTGCTCTGGATTCTCCCACTGAAGACAGCAGATGGGCTTGAGGTGACTCACCTACACTCTTAAAATCGAAATGTAGCTTATCTTTAGGAGATACAAGTGGATAGAGGAGTGTAACAGTATTTGTTGACTGAAACTTGGATTGACATCTCTTCTGCACACGCTACAAAAAATGGTTTAGGAGATTTAATATTGTTTTGTTTTGCTTTTTAAACAATCCTCTGTTGAGTGCTGTATCTGGCTATATCAGACTTAACTCACTACAAATTAAGGGAGATCTCGGAGGGAGAGAAGAAAAAAATAAAGAATATGAAAAATCAATATTTAATTTTCATTTGATTTTTTTAGTCCAGAACTTTGCTCCAGTTTTATATCTGCCCCAAAGCCTTTATCAAGTGTTTATCTGTACACTCAGCGTGCAGTCCTTCTCTACTGGTGTCAGTACATCTGCCCTTTTCCTTGCAAATATTCTAGGACTTGGTTTTCATGCTGACTTGCATGACCAACATTGAACACTAGTATTAAACAGTTGGTTGGTCCTTTAAACTAAGGTATCTGTCGCTAAACATCAACTCTATTTCTTCAACTTCACTTAAGCCAAGAAGAAAAAGATCTTTAAAACTTTATGTATAAAGAAGAAGCATTTCATTCAATTACTGCAAAATGGTATAAAAGAACCACAGGGACAGGCTTAGCTGTCTTCAATTGCACTAGAATGTTCAACACATGGAATCAGGAAAAGCTTATGAAGGAATCAGGCCTTAAAGAAGTCAGAATACTTGTGTCATGGCACACTTGGGTTATTAGAAACTTGCCCAGCTGTTCCGGTGCTCTGCTGACAAGCAGTCCTGAGCTGCGCGTGGAAGTGGTCTTTGAACTGCAGACAGGCCTCAGGAGTGTACCACTGAAGATGGAAGAGAACAGCTACTGAGATAAAGTCAGTAATGTTGCTTATCAAGTAGTCAAATCAGCAGTGTGAGGTAGAAAGGGAGATTACTTCACAAAGCTTGTCAAACACAGAGATGCTCTGTCTTACAAAAAGGGATAGTTTGGGTTAGAAGACAGTAAGGCTGATGCACAGGTATGCTTGTTATACTCCTTTAAACAGCTCCACCAAGTATCAGAGCCCCAGTGAACTTTCACAGTAAATACATTTGTTGATCACTGTGTACAATAATTATCTTAAATAATTCCAATAATCTTAGACGTTCAAGAAAAAAAAAAAAAAAAAGTGGGAACATGCCAGTAGCAAATCATTCAGACTACAGAGTTTTTTAGATCTTGTGCTTATGTGAAGCACTGATTTTATTACTAGTTTTCCATCAAGCTTAGCAGGCTAAAAATGAGGAAAGCATGATTTGCCTCATATTTACTTAAAATAACAGTGACAGTTTTCATAAAATCAAAAGCAAAATATGGGGTTGAGATCAAGAATGAAAAAAGAGCAAAATCCTCTTCAAAGGATGTTTTAAACCAAATTAAAAACAGAATGGCAATACTTTGTCCTTACCTGCCCATAACCATTCTATTATACATCAAGGATAAAACTCTTTGGGGTGTGAATGATCTTCACTGTCTGTTTTGCTACAGTGCCTACTTTGTTTGATCTACAGTATGATTAAGTTTCCTACTCATTTCCCCTCAGTGTAGGAACTTTGTAAGCATGGTAATTATTAATGTTTGGCTAAAAGATACTGTAAGATAACACTTCTGTTGCAAAAGTCACTTTCTGTTAAGGTTAGAGGAGGAAACCTGGTTTATTATTAAGTGCATCAGCACTGAATGGGAAAACAAGGTCACATCCACCTCTGAACAAAATTCTTAACGAATTTGTTGTTTTAGCAGAAGACATCAAATATACATCAAACCACAATACAAGCACAAGGAAAAGACATGGCTGGTGATGCATCCTCAGAGCAAAGAGATAAAGAATGCTTACCTTAGGAAACTGGGAGATTATTCTGTCCCTGCTCACTGGGGGAACCAGATGCTTCAGGTTGGACTTCATCCTCCAAACTCAGTTCAATCCTGCCACATAGAAAGCATGCAAAGTGAAACAAAATATTCAGGAATTGTCTCAACACAGGAAAAACATGAAGAACAGAAAATGAACAGTCCTTTTGGACTTGTCATCCTTCCTCCTAGTACAACTCTTTGTTATCTGTGTTCATGTTAAAGAAAACACGTTACTAATGTAAAAAGGATGACTTCTGTCTGCACAAGTGTAGAAAGAAATAGCAGCTTTCCCTAAGGAGATTAATACTGACTGATTCCAGAGGGCAGAGAACTGTTCACTTAATTCAACACAACTGCTGTCAGTTTAGTACTCAAATGATTTTGCAGTGCTCAATTATAAAGCCCGCACCTCACTATTTTAAATGCCTCTGCACGTAACCCCCATTTATTAACGTTAAAGGATATCAGGTTTCATTAAGTCAAAAGAGGAAAGGAGAAACAACCAAGTTGCCATATTTCTTGGCACAGTATCGAACTTTCAACCAAGACCAACTCATAAAGAGTGAAATCAGTAGTTAGTCTGACATGGAAGAGTAACGTTCACACGAAAATCACAAATGAAACAAGATACCCCACTTGAGACACAATGATTTGGTTATGACAAGAAGCCGTGTGGGTTATTGAGAGAGGGAACTCTGCGTAAGGTACCGATTTCTTACTGCCATTCAAAAGAATTAACGAGAACAATCCTCATGCAGCAAATCGTAAGGAAGGACTCACCGTGCCGTGCAGATGCGGCAGGATCCCAGCCACACGAGCAGCCTGTGCTGCGTGCCCATGGCAACAGGATTGAAACAGTTCCCTTCCTCCTCCTCTCACGGACTGGGAAGGCGGGGTTGGAATGGAGTAATTGAACTATACGCTGGGCTCCGGTTTTAGAAGAACAAGCCTGTTTTAATGGCCGTTCAGATTCCTATGATCGGAAACTACTCCTCAGTAAACCAAACAGTCTCAAATCTCAAAGAAGGATTAACCCAGTAGACAAGGAACTAATGGAGTAAGGAACTGTTACAGAGCTAATATGCATATTAGCAATTATAAAGGAAGTCCGGAGGTTTCGTTTTGCTCCCTCCCTCCCTCCCCAAGAATTTCAGCTTGCGAGTCAGGATGTACATACAACTATGAGCCATTCTGATTCACATAAATGTCTCTAGTCATTAACAATCTTGGTTGATAACATACTGAACAATAAAGATAATAAAGAATGAGAAATTCCTTCACTCTTCTGTACTGCCAAAGTATTGCTAATCAACTTATTAGTTTAGACTGCTAAAAGATTCCGCTGCTCATTTCACTTGGATAAAAACTTCAGGAAAAAATAAAAGCTCCCACATTCAAATAATCATATTTTCATAATGCTGGAACAGGCTTGGACTTCTTAACATCCAGGAGACAATCTTCTAATTAAAAAAATGATAAAGGACAATTAATTTTGACCAAAAAAAAGTTTGCAGTATAGAACAAAAAGCCTACAGTTGTTTTACAACCATGAACAGAGAATTACGGCCAACAAAGCTTCCAGACCTCTCCTTAGAATTACCATTTTATTCTCTTTTGTGACAAATTACTTTTGTGAGGGATCACTTCAAGCACTCATGATCTGAACCACACTGAAAGCAAACAAACAAACAATCAAAAATCCAGATGTACAGCTGCTGTGTTATTCAGAAGCAAGGACCTCATTACAGTGTTTATTTTTGACCACGTACACAGTTCTGTCAATCACGCTATTTCTGACCGTTCCAAACCAGACAGACCTAGATCTGTTTCACGATGTGCTCCAAAATAGTCCATGAAAACAAAAAGAGAAACCCTCCTGGTCAGTAGCAGCATCACATTGACATTTCATTTTCTCCTAGTTCTGGCTCAGTGCATCCTCAGCACGTACAAATCTGTCATGAGTACATAGGATGACTCACTGCTCGTCTCCTAGAGCTCTTTCACAAACTAAACCGAGGAAAAAAGAAAATCAATTCAACAATATCAGTGAATCCAAAGTCCAGGTGGGACCACGGTAACCAAAGAGAAGCACTTTAAAATCAAAAGACCATTTTCACTTGGTGTGTTTCATCTAAATCTCTCTTACACACACGCGCTAAATTACCAGACCAACAAATTAGCCACACAGGAAACAGGCCAATGATTTAAGAAAGATAAAGCTGCTGAAAATACTGAGAAACATACATCCAGAGATCCAATCTCTTTCTTTCTACAGGGCTCAGTCACAGCCCTCCATGGCATCGTACCCCTCCCCACATCAGCACTGCAGGAACAGCATCATCCAAAGGTTCTGCGGACAGACAAAGGATTTGAATAAAGACTTCAACTGTGCAGAAAACCAGTTAACGCCACGACCACTAACTCAAATCGTTATGCCAAAGAACGGCGAAGGAAGAGGCAGAACGTGCACCAGAAGGATGAGAGCAGAGCCGAAGGACATGAAAAATCTGTGGTCTCCTCCTGCTCCATCCGCACTGAGAAAGGTTCACATTCTTCTATGGAGACGGTGAAATTTCACAAGACTTTGGTTTGGAAACGTGTAATCCAATCAAGGAAACTAACTTCGACCTTAATTTGTTCTAAAACGTCAGAATGAATAAATAAACGCATCCTTTCCTGAAGATCTTTTTTAAAGCACTACTTTCCTTCTGCGGATTCTGGTGACGAAGAAACCAGAATCGATTCCAGTGCTTCACTTTAATCTGTCTGATCGGAATGACTTTGGCTTCGTAAGATCTAATACAAGAACGTCGATTATAATAACTATTTCTCACAAAAACAATACTTTTGGGGGGAAAATATCTCAGTGACGTTTTTATTCGCAGAGAAATAGCCTTCTACAGCCCAGGCTGCCCAGAGATGGTCTCTCCCGATGCTGGATCTCATCTGCCAGCCCACAGCGTCCCGGTGCTGTACGACGCTACGCGCTCCCACACCGCAGCGCTTCCCGCCCATCCCTCACACACGGAGACGCTCTAGTAACGGACGCACTTTCCCATTCACCAACACCGCCGCTGACGCCACAGCCTCTCAACAACCGCCGTCGAACGCGCAGGTTACGCTATTGACGCAAAGCTGGAAACGGCAATGGAAAGGAGCACCCGGCCGCGCAGTTGTTATTCACAGAGCGGGGCTTACGCAAGAGGCGCGTTGCTGTGGTAACCAGAACGCGGGCGCGCAGGCGCCATACAGCGGTGACCGCGGCAAAGGCTGAGTACGGTGGTTTGGTTTTGCTCTTAAGAAACAGATGCTGTTGTTAAGCAGGATTTTATATATATATAAATGATATATATTTTTTTCCGTGCTTTGTTGCTGTTGGCCAGTTTCCAGCGTTGGAGGCTGCTCTGATGCCGCGCTGAGGGCAGCAGGCGTCAGCGATCCTTCCCAGCGATCGCTGCCGAGTTCTGGGGACAGGTTTCCACTGCAGGCCTTCACAAAGAATGTGATTAGGAAAAAAAAGGGAAAAAAAAAAAAGGCTTTTTTGCTAGATTTTGAGCCCCCTCCATACCCTAGAACAATTTAAAGGGGTTTTAACCCTTTAAAAACACTTCTCTCGCTCCTCTGACAACTTTAAGCTTTCTCATTGCTGCTTTTATTATTGTTTTACAGTGATCAGTAGAAACTTAAACCAGAAAGGAAGACTCACCTGACGAACCATCCCAGCCTCTCACAGCTCACGTGTGCTACAGCTGCTCCCTGAGGGGACATAAGACAGTTTCCTGTTAATAGTGGTGGGTTTGGTACATTTTCTGTCACCAAGCAGAGCCATTCTGAAGTTTGTTTGGTTTTCAAGTAGAAGAAGAACCCTTCCCAGACAAATCAGGGATGGCAAGCACTCATATCTCAGCCAAACATCCCCCTGATTTGGATCCAACAAAAGCTCCTATTGCATTTGGGAGGAGAGCTCTTCCTAAACTGAACAGTGAGATACAATCTCCTGAGACGCTGACTCAGCAACGGGCATTGATGACACTCTGTGATCTGGTCCATGACCCAGAAAACGTCTACCAGGCAGTCCAGATAGGTAAGTGGTTTGCTGCTGGAAGCTTTGACACAGCGGTGGTGACATTTTACTACGTTGCCCTGTTTTTTCCCCTGCAGTACAGTTGATAAAATAAAATGTCTACAAGGATTTCTTGGTTTTAATCACTGCTTGTTTTTACCATAAAAAGGTTAAGAATATTATTATACAGGATATCTGATAGTTTTATTTTCTGAGTGCTTCTAACACAGCCCATGCTAGACTTTGCAGAAATGTAGTCAAGAGCGTGCAAGAAGCACATGCTTTTTCTAAAACAGTAACAACACCACTGACATCAATATACCTTCATTTTTAAGAGTTATGAAATAACTCTTTGCAAGATTAGGAGATAACCCAGTTCATAATTCAGCAGCTTGTTTCTAGTGTTACCCTACACAAACTTAATTCATTGGGAACCTTCTGCTGCCCTCATCATCTGTCAAATCACACAGTTACGTGCAGATGATACATGCACTTTTATTGTAATATTAACGCACATAAGAATTGACAACAGGGCATTTTTGGCAGTAGGTCTTTAAGTTTGTTCATGCCACGCTTGTGGCATGACACTGAGAATTTCACCTCCAGAAAAAGATGAAAAAGCAGATTGCTTGCACTTGAAATTGTGAGGTGGAAATGAGCACTGCACTTTCAAACTAATGCTCAAGTTAAAAATACTAAAAATCAATCATTGCATCCCAAAGGTTTCCTGGAGAACCTGAAGACCTTGCTGCTGCATCATGACAGCACCGTCCGACAGAAGACAACAGAAATTCTCTACATAATGACTATGCATAATGTTGGCAGGTAGGTGTAACTCCAGGATTTACTGAACGGTCTAGGAAGCAAAGAAGTTTCCGTGAGAAATAAAAACAGAATTGCTAATTTTTTGCAAGGTAGAAGCAATGAAAATGAAAGTAATTAATTAAAAGATTATGCACCTGTCAAGTGTTTGAGTTTGATTATGCTTACTTAAATCTGTTCTCCAATGTTTACAGGCAAGGGTTGATACAAAACGCGGTGATACCTGTCCTCACTGAACTTCTGGATGACCCAGAAGACATCTGTCGGAAGAACACACATCAAGTGTTTGACATGATGGCAAGGTTACCTGAAGGTAGGGGAATTTTCTACTAATTAATTATTCAAATGGGGAAAAACAGATGACTTCAGTGTGCTTTCATCTCCACCTATAAAGAACTGCCTCGTACCTGTGCACAGATAGATATCATCCTGTGAATATGTAGCTTGTAAAAGAAACTTGGAAGGAAAGAAAACTTAATAGAAATAAATGTTAAAACTTGTGGGGGTTTTTTGTTTGTTTTTTAAACAGATCAGTAGTAATTATTAATAATTATTTTACAATGGTTATTGCCTTCTTAGCTCTTTCGAAACTTCCTAATTCAGCAACAAGCCTTGCTGTTCAGTCTGCGCTGAACTTATTTCATAGCTATGAACTTCCGATTCCTGTTCATCTAGTCACATCTCATGCAGGAGCTTATCAGTTGTCTCATTTTACTTAGGAACTTTCAATTTAAACAGGGAAACCACCTCACAGTTAAGGGAATACTGTGCAAAAGATTTTTAGATATGAACATGAGGCTTTCAGCCATTTCAGAATTCAAGTTGGCTTGTTTGTTTTTTAAAAATCCTTTTAAGTATTTACTTTCAGTAAGTCAATACAAGTTGAAGGGGATTTACAGCTCACCGATTTTTTTAATGTTTTTAACGCACCATGCTCCTTATTCTGCAGAGCTATTCACTAAAGCTGAATGCAATTGCACTTTTAGCCAGTAATTAGACATATATCACTTGCTTGAAGGTTTTGGTAGTAGCAGGAACAACTAGTTTACATTCACAGTTTGCAGGAATTTTTAATGAGGTAAGTCTAGAAAGATAATGCAGTATGTCAGACCCCAGTATTCATTTAAAGGCTGTAATATAATAGCACAGTTCAGTTTCTAAATAATGGTCTTTTGAGGGCAGCCTGCCAGTTCCAATGGTCTTTAAAAACCAGTAACTAAAAACAAAGGTTACAGGAAAATCATTTTATTACAACCATCGCTTCTGCTTAGAGAAATATGGTAGCAGTAAGCAGCACTACCTCTTGGTGTTACCAAAACAAAACTTAATAAGAATTGCACATAAATCAAAGTACATCCTCCAAAGCAGAGGGTGTAATTGTCAAACACCAATTCAGTGACAGTGTGAAATGTGAAACTGTTCTGTACGAGGAAGAATAAAGTTGCCTCCTGGAACGAAAGGAATATCCAACCCCATCTCTCTTCTCAGGACATTGCCTTTGGTTGAAGGCAGAGGTTTCACAGTAGCTCTGAAGTAAGCAGAAGTCTCTGCCATACAAAGAGCAGCTTCCAAATCCTGTTTCAGTCCCTACTTAGTGAAAGATTGGAAGACAGACTACAATTCTGAGGGATGTCTGATTTGAAATACCTCATGAGCCAAGACTGATAGCTGTTATCCCATTTTACCTTTCCCACTTTGGACACCAGTGGCAGATAAGAATCAGGTTTTCCAGATCAAGTGATCAATAACAAACTTGTTTCAGGGAATAGTTCTGTTTTCTTATTAGTTTAATTTCCAGGAAGCAGAATTGGCTAACGAGTAGCGTGAGAAAGCAGGGGAAAAAAAGATTTCAGAGTCAATTATTTTGTAAATGCTGTACAACAGTGCCTTCATTACAATTTCCTTACAAATATAAGTAACAACAATTACTTAATTAGAAACATGGTATTTTAGCCTATTTAGAATACATTTCTTTTCCTTCATTAGTTCTCAGTGTAATCCTAGTATTCACAGTGCACATATACTGTATTTATGTGGGCCGACACTTTCCCTATTTTTTTTTCCACCTTATGAGAAGTAGGAAGTGGATGTAGATGAATTATTTACACCTGTGATGCAAGCTGAACTTCAGTTTCTGATCCTATACTCAAAACTCTCAGCAAACATCACACCACTCACGTTCTCTTTGCTTTAAGTATGCCTTTTTTGGTGAAATTGTCTCCTAAAATTTCATTTCCTTAGCTGTGAAATGAGCCCAAATTTTGACCATTTCACAGATTCACAGAACTGTAGGGGGTGGAAAGGATAAACTAGGATAAACTAGTCTTGGATAGCATTTCTCAGACAATAATTTTATAGTGTACTTTGACATATTTGAGGGGGGAATTAACAAAAAAAAAAACAACAACAACAACAAAAAAACCAGTCATCTCAGCCTGCCAGCTATATACAGACTATGAGCAGAGCAGATGAAGAAGAGCTGTGAGCCTGACATGATTTCTCAGTCCATATAATACATCAAATACATCTCTGCCTGGTAATTGTCAGCTTCAGCCACTCAAAAAGCTATCTGGCTTCTCCTCTTCACATTCACTTCTGCAACTCATACCTAGATAACCCTGGGCGCAGCAATGGAAGGCCTGATAGTGCCTTCTACCAGGACAGGAATATACGTGTAAAGGTATTAGTCATGACTGAGTTTAGAAAGCAATACAAGCAAAAGCAGCTTACCTTTTCCAAAGGGATGAAATCTCAAGGACACAGTCTCCAAGTAGAGATACCACTTCTTCAGCTGCTAACCCTTAAATGAAGGTGAGAATGGGCGGACCATGGCTCTACCTCTTCTGTTCACTCGGGTGCATTGTTTGCACCTGTGCTCCCTGGGTTAGTCACGCCTTCTCACCTTGTGCTCAGTCACTGGTTCAGTCTGTGGTCTAGCAGTTCCCATACACCTTGTATCAGTTGGAAGAAGTCAGCAACCAATGAAGCGTTCCCTAGTTACGCTTCTGATGTTTTCTACAGCAATTTCCAGGACCAATAGAGCAGTATGCTTCATGCTAGCCAAAAAGGAGCATAAGCTGCACGTGCACTTGGCATATATTCAAGAGAGGACAAAAGAGGGAGAAAAGTCAGCAGCAGGAGGAAATGAACAATGGACAGGTGAAATTACTAGGAAAACTCCAAGTCTTTGTGAAAACAATCAGTTGAGATTCAAGAAGGTACTTAATGTTACTGAGTGAGTGTTATGCAAGGATAAGTGGCATCAGCAATAATAAATTTAAAAAAAAGCTTGGAGAGAAAGAAGTATTTTGCCCAAGATGTGTTCAGTACTGGAAAAATTTAATAGTTCATAGCTATAATCTTATCTTTATTTTAAGGGTACTTAAACCTTTTAGACCAAAATTGCGGTGGATTGGGTGACACTGGATTTTGGAAGCTTACCAGAATCTCTACTTTGGAGGATTCCAAGAGATTCAAGTTTCTCCTTCTTTACTGACCTTCTTTGTCCCCAATATTCTACCTTAGCAACATCATAACTGATCAGATCTATGAATAAGGACTGCTTAAAGATACCATTTTCCCTTTGAAACCTCTTTTATTGTGTGAAATGGAAGCAACAGAAGGACAGATGGCCTTCTTATTGCACCAGATGGAACTTCTCTTCTGTGAATGTCATTGTTGTTAAGGTAAAGTGACATCCTAGCTCTATTAACACAGTTTTGTTTTCAGGTGGCAATGCACTGCATCACTAACAAACCTGAGAGCTGAGGAAATAGTTACAAATGTAATTGCATCATTTATCCAGGTGCAAGTCTGAGAGCTAAGGGATTTCATTTCAAGGCCAGTCTTGGATACAGACATCTTGATTTTAGCCTCCCCACACCTCAATCTTCTTATATAATGGGAAAATAAAATGATTTTATTTCTATGTAAAACAGTCTAACACCTTAAATTCTTCAGATAGAAAAGTGTAGCCATGAATTACGTAGAAAATCAACATCAAAAACATCATATACATTAAATTATTTTATTATATTGTAGGTTAATAGCAAGTCATTGCTATTCAAAGAACATGATTATGTGAATTGACTGAACCTCATTATTTACTGTTTTATTCCACCACTTTCTTATGTTTAAGTTAACTATGAACATGTAATAAAATGCACTGTTTCAGTTTCTCTTTTATCTCCCCAAAATCTTCTTTTGAGGATAAATGCAAGTGATTTCTTTAGAAATACCTTTATTCTTTGGATAAAACATCCTAGGTTCTTCACTTCCATTGTAGACTGCCTATAGTACTTATAAGGACCTCCTCAACTGAAGGCATTTTTATTAGTTTATAAAGTATTTCGTACCCTCTTCAAAATTAACTCTGCTTTTGGTTTTGTTTTTTTTTTTTTCAGTCATCTTTCTTATCTTGAAGCTGTGCTCTAATAAAAGCCAGGATTTTCTTGTCATTTCTTTCACCAGTTTAAAATGGCTGCTGTACTACAAAAGCTAGAGATGAACAAGGCATAAACTCTGACTGTCCGTTAATGGGAAAAGGAAGTCCAGACTTATTGTAAACCTTTTTCACAATTCTCCAATTAGCCAATAAAAGTATATTATACTATAGAAAGCAGTTTAGAACGGAAACACTATGGAAGTTCTCTCAATTTTCTTTCCTGTTGCTTCTTCTTAATCTTGGTATATGGCTTTTCTCCTACAATTGCTACTAACCATCCCCCAAAAACATCTAAAGACGTTACATGGGAAGGCATCCCCTGAAACTTGCTGAGTTGGTCAGTACTGAAATTTCCTGAATGCTAGTGAGTAAATCGAGCAAAACATTCTGGAACAAACTAACAACACTCACCTGTCTGTCACAAACGAATCACATTATTCAATTCACTGCTATATCATAATACTAAGGAATGAATACACTACAGACAAACGCGTTATCATTTGAATTATTTATTTTTTGAGTGGACAGTTTAAATGTTGATGTTATTAACCATTTTGTTTTAAATTTCTGAGAGCCCTTGGCTGAGATTTCTTGCACTAATCATAGTACATAGGGGAAACAAAAGTAGAAGGATATTTTCCAGTGTGCATGTGTGTCTGTGTCTCTGTGTACGTATGTGCTTTACAGTTATCAAACATATATTTACACACCAACTTTACACTGAAGTCTTTCACAAGTCTTCTCTATGGCAGGGGAAGGAATCAACTGATCCATCTGCGATTTTCCAGTATAGTCCCACAGAGTTTCTTATGCATTCAAACCTTTGCCAGAATGATACTCCATCCAGTAGTGTTTCTTTATGAGATGAAACCTGGAGCTGAGGAATGTATCTCTTCAGTTTCCTTGACTTCACTAAACTGTAAATAATTTAAATTATTAAATTGAAATATCAAGACATTTAGTTATTGTTCATATCGCTCATCTTTAACCTTCTAATAATACATCACATTTTAAAAAATAATTAAAAACCCAACAAAAAAAGACTTTGGAGGCTATACACTACACAATCGCCATAGCTCCTGCTTCTTGGGAAATCTGTTACAATATTACAATTCCCAGAGTGTATTTGGAGCAGTGGAACACAATTGTCCATTGGCAGCTTTCACATTCAGCAGTCCAGACACTACAACAATAATTTAAAAAACTGCTTTGTGATTTATATTTTTTATCTGTATTAAAAAAGGAACACTAACCTACTTCTTAAATATAGTGTTGTTTTTTGTTGGTTTTTTTTTGTTGGTTTTTTTTTTTTGTGAAACACCACAAGATTTGGCAAAAAAAGATGTAAAAGAAGACTGTTTTGATGTATAAAACTCCTTACCAGTAGAAGAAACACTGACCTTAATTTGGCCTATTCATAGAATCTTTTTTTTTTTTCTTTTTTGTAGTTTTGCTGCATATTTCGAAGCCTTAAACAGCAGAAAGGGCTGATAGTCAGTTTGGAAATCACAGAACAGTTGTGCACCAACAATTCCTTTAACAAGCAAGGTGTCCATGAAAGAGTAAAGCAGAAGTGTGTACACAGTATATGCTGTGAGGCATGTGCATGTGCATACCTAATGGATGTGTATATAGTTTGGCTGTGTGTACCAGCACTGTGGGTACATGTCCATTCTCTAAAACTTTAAGTAGTATTTTGCTTAAGCACCCCTGTTCTGTTGCTTTTGATTTGAACTAGTAATTCACCCCAACACAATCATTCTGCCTCACACCATGCAAATGAGTTCAGCTATCACTCACCAGCTTCATGTCTTCACGTCAGTAAAATTTTAGGACAATTGGATGAAGAATTCTTACATAGAACATGGTAACACTTCCACCGTAGGAAACAGAATGAAAGAAATGGAATAAAAGTGCAGTGACTGTGGTGAAAACATCTCCACAGAGTTAGGCCTCAATCTCTTTTGTTGATTTTGTTTGGATTTTTTGTGTGGTTTGTTTTTCATCTGGGGGATTTTTATTTTATTTTTTATGTGTGATTTTTTTGCAGAGGAGACTTTCATTCTCCATAATGTATATTTGTGAAAAATAATTTAACAGGCTATGGGGGCATAAGAGGAACTGCGTACATACATCAGATTTCCCCTTTTCTCTCCTTGGGCTACTAAGCATTGCCCCATTTTTCCCACAAGAAGTGGAAATGGTTAGCCTCTTTTTCAATTACTTCAGCAAAACAGATTAAGCCCAAGGATTCTTAGCAGAGGCCGATGTACTTGAGATTGTTCTGAATGATGACATCTGTCACTGCATCAAAGACAAATTGGATGTTACTGGTATCAGTGGCGCAGGTGAAGTGTGAGTAGATCTCCTTGGTCTCCTTGTTGCGATTTAAGTCCTCAAACTGGCGCTGGATGTAGACTGCTGCCTCCTCGTAAGTGTTTTGGCCTTTGTATTCAGGAAAGCAGACTGTTAAGGGAATGCGTCGGATTTTTTCTGCCAGCAGATCTTTCTTATTCAAAAAAAGGATGAGGGAAGTGTTGATAAACCAGTTGTTGTTGCAGATAGAATCAAACAGACGCAAACTTTCCGCCATTCGACTCTGTAGGTGAGAAAACACTAGGGTCAGTAGTGTTTCAGCATAACTGGAAAGCACACAGAATATATTATTATTTCTATTAATGAGCAAAATGTGTTCTAGAAAGAGCATTTGTTCTATTTGGTGCCTGTCCATCTTACCTGAGCATGAAACTTCAGGAACCTTAATTCACTCATTTTGATACATTTCTCTACAGACTGGCTCTTATTATTGTTGTTATTTTTTCAATCAAGAAAGCAAGGCTAAAACTAAATGTTTGGAAAAAAACAGCTTCAAGCTGGAGGGAAAAAAAAAAAAAAGTCTGTACAACAGTAAAGAATACATGAGAAAAGGAACCACATTCCACTATGGTGCAACAGCTTGAATCTTGTTTACTTACAAGTGAATGCAGAATTTGGCCAGATGAGTCTAACATCTTTGTGTGTGCTGCCCTGAAAAGGCAATTCCATGATGACCAGTGTAGAGTGACCAACACAGTTACAAATCTGGAAGTACCAATGCAATGCTGCTATAAACTGAAAGCAGAAATGCATGGTGGAAATCATCCACCATTTTGTAATTGCTCAGCACTCCTTGTGCAGTTGGAGCTGTCCGTGGTGCTCTCCAAAGGCTGCGTGTTGGTATGTTTACACCACTAGGTATAAACAGATGCAAAGTTTTGAGAAGCATTCTAGCTGATTAAAATAAAAACCGTTCAAGTACTGTCAAAAGTAAACACAGATCACAGCTTAATCAGATATCTTTCCTAAAGGTCAGTATTTTCCATCAGATTCCAGTATATGATCAGACAGCTGTACACATGAACTGTTTCTAAGGTAGGCACTCATTTTTTCGCTTAAGGGAAAGCCACTGCAGTTAAGCAGCAATGAATCATTCCAAACTTCTTTCATATCCAGCAATATTTTTTCTGAAGAGAAATATATGCTGTTCAGCTGTGTTCATGTACTGCTGGAAGTAGGAAATATTCATGAAATAGCTTATCATTCAGAATACATATATATATCTTTACTGTACAGCAAAACTATTAGGAAAAAATAGTGTAAAAACAAACATTTGCAGAACAACACATTTTAGTAAATCACTCACACAGTCCTGGTTACCAATCAGAAAAACAACTTCTGCCTATCAATAATCTTTAATCCCATCAAATAATATCCTTCTGGAATTAATTATTATCGTTCTACAAAAACAAAATTTGAAGATTAAGTAAAATCAACAGACTATATTTATTGAGGATTATTTTGTCTAAAACAGCTTGGCAGACCAGTTCTCTTTACTCTTTTGCTGCTGCAATCTGAATCATAAATGAAAATTGCTTGCTTCTTCCTTAGCAGAGGTGGGATCATCAACACTTGAGACAATTTCATATACAAATAGATTTATAGATGTAAAAATGTGACTAAAAATTCTGCTTGAGGATTTACATTTTACTTTTCAGAATGCAAATTGTGACACAACATATGATTCACAGAAACATCTCAGCTCTGTTTTCAATAATTATGCTGGGTGTTGTTTTTTTTCCTGAATCTGTAGCTGATTATAAATGCCTACAAGGAATTTTTAGCTCACTTGAAATGCTCTTGCTACAAACCAACTGAGAAGAAAATGTTTAAGAACTAAGATAGGGGTTTTGGCCAACTCTCAGAACACTCATGCCAACGTGTAATTGTATTTAAAAAGTTCTGCATTTATTACTGTATTAATGCATCACCTACACGAGAGAATCACACTATTTTCTCCAGGTACAGTTAGATGTATAGAAGTATATTTGTTTGTTGACAGTCACCATAATGAATGCTACAGGAATTCTGGTAAGAAAAATAAAATTTTAAAGATCATTAATAGCAAAGAACTCTACCATAAAGACAGTTTCTGAAGAAAAAAAACCCACAAAACCAAATACATTTAAGAACTAGTATTTGACAGAAAAGATAAGCATGCCTCCCCCACTATTTTCCATAGAAAATTTATTTTAATAACTCCTCATAACAGAGTTGTAAGTTTGCAAGCATAAGCCATGTCAGAAGTTCACTTTCTAGTGGCTGTTCAACACTGCATTTTCCTGTCCAAGTCAGCAGAAAAAAAAAAAAAAAAAAACCTGCAGTCAATTTCTGCCCTTAATACTGACCGAACATTTTACTGAATCAAGCTCATGATTCTCCATTTTGTCTTTTTTTATAATCAGAGATTATGAAATGAACTTCCCAGGAACTAGTGAGCACCATAAAACACAACTACACAGAAGTATACAATATTCCAGAAAGACAGAACGAGATAAAACTGTGATTTACACAATTCTACACAATTTCAAGAAGAAAAAGAACTTCCTTTAAGAACTTAAAAGAACTTCTTAGAGAATATAAAACAAGAAGGATGCATGTTAGAAAATATAAAGTTTGTAAAATGAAATGCTCAAATGTTAAATGCTGAAATCATGATTTTCAGTATATTATTCATGTAACTCACATGTTGCATGAACACCCTTCTTTCTTCATATGCCAGTCAGTATTTTCCTACTCTGTCACTACTCATTCTATAGATTTATGGTTTACTATAAAATTACTATTTATGAGCTGCTGAAAAGACAGAATTACTAGTTTCTTCTCAAGCTTATAATTACTGCATCTGAGTATTTCATTGGCTACATTTGTTTTCCCAGCATGTTGTCAGATTAAGAGGTGCTGCTAACAACAGCTTATAAATAGGAAACCACACAATGAGAAATTAGTTAGCAGGAACCCAGTAATTCTAGATACCTAGTTCAGGCACTCAAAACCTATTTTTTCAGCACACACATTTCTTTATTTAACAAAGTTTTAAAGGTTTTTTAAGTTCTCATTGATAACTTTGTAGCTCTGATTTATCAGACCATCTACAAATCAAATCACAAGGTATGAGGTACCTTAGGGAAAAGTAAGGAAGAACTAACCATGAAAGTGTTCATTGAAAAATCTTATTTGTAACCAAAAAGGACCACAGACATACACAGATATCTAGCACAGTTATTCAGAGTGGCAATCAACTTCTTTAATCACACGAACATTCTGTTTTCCTAAAATCCTATGCTTCATTCACCTCACGTTTTCCTTCCTCCGAAGCAGATGATGACAGAGTTCCTACAGCTGACAGTTTTATTTATCACATACGTCCTCACTAATTACAGAAAATCCATTATATTCTTTCAACAAGGCCAGAAAACCTGTGGAGAAATTACATTGCTACAGAGTTTGATTCAAAATATACAGAAACAAGAAGTTGAAAATACGGTTACAGCAATGCTACTCTGTCATTTACTCACTCTTTTCTATTGTATTTCACTAGATCACTTAAATTGTACTCCACCTCATCCTGTATTCATGCTGCTTCACAATCTAAACATGTTTCTAACTTCACTCTTCCGGCTCTGTTTTTTCCTCAGACCTGTACTTTACAGATGCTTGTACCATGCTTGTAAAATTCAGTACTATCAGAGGGTGATAAGATTGTCTATACTATTGATATTAGTAAGTGGATGCATTATAGGGAAAATAGGCAGATCCCAGGGAGAGCAGCAGTAATTGCTAAATTCTTGCCTTCTCTGTGCGTCGGATTTATATTATTAGGAGTGCAAGATTTCCCTGAGTAACAAGAAATAAAACACTCCTAAGATTTTACCGTTAGAGGTTGAAATCTTTCTCTATGGACAAGGAGATGATTTAAACTTGCAGCAGAGGCACATGTTAGTAATGATCACATTTCAACTAAAATGTCTTCTCCAATAGTAAATGCCATGTTTCTTGGAACAGTAATACCTCAGTTGCTGTCAACAGCCAATATATTACACTTTAAACCCAAAGTAAACTTCTGTAACGTGATTTTATAACATGATATTTGAGCAGAGCCATGGAAATTATGTAAGCTGCATTTAAAATTTTCCAGTTTAAAGTGGCCATTTGTTTATATTTGCATTTATATATCTATTTATTTACACACTTCAAGACAAACTTCCATTTTCACAATCAAACTCGTTTGTTCCAGTTTAATCTCTGCCTATGCATTTAATTATTATAATATTTATTATAATTTAATTATTATGAATATTTACTTATATTCTTTTTAGGTGCCATTGTCAGTAGTCCAGGTCTTGCTCAAGAAGTCATTCACACATACTGGAGCATAACGATTAGTGCTCTGTTTTTCCTTTGACCATGTCTGCTCCGTTTAAAATCACAATAAGCATGTTTATTACGTACATTACTCTGAAATTAATGCCTCCTATTTATTTCCCCAGAACACACATCTGATACAAGGAGCACAACAACACTAGTAGAGCAAATTCTCATCGAGAAAATACTGTTTTTCAACATCATCACCACCATTAGCTGTGCATTTTTGCCAGCGATGAACAACTGCCTGCACCAGCAGAGGTGACCCACTGATTCACAGCTGCTATGATGGTGTCACTGCTGAGGCAAACCACTCACTGCCTCACTGTGCTCACTGTCAGAGCAGCCTATTTTGCAAGGTGTTCATCAAGCCGCACCATGATAGCTTCACCTACCCAGTTCTCCACATGTATATAAATATCTTTATAATCCCTGACATAAAAAAGTAAGAAGCTGTGCTGGGAATGAAGCATGGTCACCAGCACACAACAAATCAAATTTTGAAGCGTGTGAGATGTTTGCTGTCAGGAATCAATATGATCATCAAGTCAATGTACTAATGACCAAGTTTTATACGTTTCTGACCTAAGTTGTTTTTTATTTCAAAACACTTTAAATTGGCACACTTGCCTTTCTGTTAATCGTGAAGAGGAAAATGTTAATAGTGCAAGCTTCCCACTTGTTCTTGACATTATATTTCTGAGAACTTAAACCTGATTACAGTGATCCAGCATTTTATCCATAGCATCAACGTAAAACTGTTCAGTATAAACCAGGGAGGCAGTGTGTATTGTGGCCTCTCAGAACTGCAGTGTTGACTTAATAATAATGATCTTTTCTGTGCAACAGTGAAAAACTACTGGCAATGAAATTAAGTTGAATCCCAAGTCTGTCACCGTGCCTTCCTTTGTAACGCTGTCTCATGATTTTCTAGGTATCACAGCAGACTACATATTAAGGTTCAATAGTATGTGTCTACTTTATGCTACTCGGCTTTAAGAAGCTTCTAAAAAAGCACCAGCGCTCCTTGTAGTCCTTGGTTCCAGATAAATGGTTTACAGTAAGAGTTTTAATCATTCTGTCTCCAGAGATGGCAGTGATACAAGAACATCCCTGAATATTTCATTACCAAAGAACCACTCATTTTTTTCAAATGTATCTGGTAGAAGACCAGTCAGTGACGTGGACCTCATGGGATGAGTGCTGATTTCTATCTTGATACGAAATACACATTAGGATGGCAATTTTGCAATCATTATTCAGGCAGAACTAAGCTCCAGTATAACCAGTCAGGCACCCAAAATTGAGACTTCGTAAAATTTTCTTTTTCTTTAAGCAAGGATACTGCTAAAAAAAATGATTCCTTGGAGTGTTAGTGTTTTTGCCAATGCACTTTTCTATTTTAAATATTCATGTTTTGAAGAAGAAATTGTACAGTTTGAGTGCAGAATGGCTTTTGTATTCTTAGAATTCTCAGAGGGCGACGTTTCTTTGATTCACTATGGTCTTTTTGTGCTAAAGTTTCTCTTGAGCAGAATAGCACTGTCAACATTTTAGAAAAGCTGCATTGCTCCTTTTTACTCAGGAGAAAACTGAACAAACTCCTCTCAGCCTCCACCCAACTTGAATTTAACTAGCAGCTCAAAGGGAATTTATTAAAGGACCTCTTTGTAACCATCATGAATCAGTGTGCAGCTGAATTCTAGTCTCAAGCTAGTTATTTTTTCAATCGATGTCATAATCTTTTGCATTAATTGTTAGAGAAGGAGAGGTGCTGGTATATAATAGGTGCTGAAGTGCACGGCTTATTTTGTGACTACATAGTACAGAAATGTGAACACTCAGTATCCTACAGTTTTTCTCTTTCCTCTACTAATATATAGAAGGTATAATTACACTCAGGGTAGTAATAGCTCCAGTCCTGACTGCAGATTAAAACAGCAAGAGCTGTTTAAGCAAGATAACAGGATGAAGGTGAAAATACAATTTAAGCCTCTAATATTTTTATAAAATGGTATTTTTCAACTTGACTGAGAAAAGACTGAATAATTATTTTCCATTGTATACTACCATTTCTTTCATTTTACAACTAACTTACTGCACCATTTTCTCTCATGGAATTGCAGAGATATATTAGAGCTGCTCTGAAAGTAAAGCCTCCTATTTTATTACACTGGCCCACAGCATCAGCAGTGCAGTAGAAGTCAGCTCCACTGGTGAAGGTTTTTACAAGTGCAGCATGCAGGCCATTCCTCATTGCTGGCAAAAATGCTTAGTTGATGATGGTGACTATGTTGAAAAACTGTTTTCTAGCAGAGAATTTGCTCTATTAAATAGCGTGATTGTGCTCTTTGTATCTACTTCCATGTAAATAAAAAGGAATTCTAGAATGACCTACATTGACCCAGTGACCTAGACCTAAATATCCCCAGAAATAAATACATCATCTGTATTTCCATGTCGCATCCAGAAAAGTTTTTAAATTTGCCTTTAAATTACTGTTTGTTAGATATTTTCTGCAATGACCTCTAACGTTTCCATTTTTCATTTTCTCTGACATTGTACTTCATTTTTTGTCTTTGGAGATGAAATCTATCACTTTAACTTGGAAATACAGATACTTAATGTTTGAATTCTCAGTGCTAAAATCTGGCTGCAATCACAGCTGTTCCTTACAAAGGACACATCAGTTGGCTTCAATATCCTTGTTTTCATATTTTGATAAAGATCGATCTTGCATCGCGAGGGCACTGCAAACATTCTGTGAATGCATATTTAATATTAGGCCCACTGCTGACCAACGGCAAATTATAATACCACAGCATTAGGCTATAGCTCCCCAGTATGGACACTGCCACGAAGCTCAGAAGTAAATTACTCTACTTGTACAGCACTGTTGAATGTCCCTCTGTTATGCCATCACTTATTTTTATGAAGTCACACTGTAAATGAGATCAGTAAACTGATCCAGAAAAAAAATAGCTCCTTTTGGAGAATGTCAGTGAGCAGCACAGGGAAAAATAAAGAAATAAAATAAAGAAGTTTGGAAGTAAATCAGATTTGTTGCCAAGGCTGTGCCAGCATCAAGCTATTGTTAAGCCATGCATGAAGCAGACTGATACATAGCAAACTTAATAAGATTAATATCAGCTCTCCAGTATTTTGTTCAGCGTGGGAATAACTGTGTCATGTAAATAGTCATCAAAGCACAGGGGAAAAAAAATCTTACCTTTCCTCTCTTCCACCCACACAACCAATGTGATTTCTTCATACTTTGAAAACAAATCTGGTGAAGAAACAACCTGTATTGCTATTTTTGCTTGGACCAATAGAAGTTATCTGAAAACTTGAAGGTTGTTTCCTAAGATCACCTGGCAGTGGCTCTGTGCTGTATGCTGGCAGGGATCTGCATGCTTCTCTTCACCCTTCCACCTGCTTTCACCACCTATCAGCTCTGTATAAGGGGCCTGCTACAATCAGATTTCTGAATTCTTCCTTTGACATCTGTACACCTTTCTGTAATTCTGTTACAATAATAGAGAACAGTTGTGAAATAACTATTTACCTCAGCGCACAAACAAATGAAACAGAATTAGGACAAGGTGAAAAAAATACAAAGCAAAGTAGTTTTCTTGTTTTCTTATCAAGGTTTTGGGGATGGTTCAACCCAGTTCTGTGATTAATGGGTTGGGGGGAACCCATGCACCTCCAGTACTGAGGAATTTTAAAATCTCACCTGTTTGGCTTCCAATTCTTTCACTTACTACATTTATTACAAATAGAGCTTCTGACAAAAAAAAAAAAAAGCAATTAAAATCTCACCACATCCCATATTTGAGCTCTAAATATATTTAATGTACTATAGCAGTCATAAAACCTTTACATTCCTTTAATCACATAAAATGTAACTGGAATTGGGAAATATACGGATATACGTAATATATTATACTGAGCACTACTGCAATCATTCTAACAGAATAAATGGGCAGTTCTATCCTAGAACATTAGCTTTTCTAATTTAAAATGTAAGCTCCAATCCTTCAATGGCCATTGCATGGAGAATTATATCTAGTAAAAAGACAACAAAACAAACAAAAAAATCTATGAAAAAGGCAGTATTTAAGCTCACTATTAAATTATTTACTATGTAGAGACTTAGTACTTTTAAAACACACACACAAAAATAAATACTTCAGTGTGTCAGAATAACACTTCAAGCAGCAGAAACCAAGAATGTTGTACCGACTTAGGTGCATGAAGTTGCTTCCCCAATACTCACAAAGCACAAGGCAGATGACCTGTGCATACCACTGATGAACCATCAAAATGTTTATTAGTCTTTATCAGTAAAATCAGCATGGCTTTTTTTCATATTTATTGGTCAATCTCTGTTTGAATGGCATTCAAAAAGAGAGTAACACATGCAACAAATATCCTGAGACACGTCCACAGTGCAACAAGTATTTAAATAAATATCTCTTTTGAGACAATTTCTTTTTATAAGCCATATGCATCTGGAGCTGAGAAAAGCACGACAGATCAAGGAAGATTAAGCCACTGACGCAAGATGATAGAACAATCAGGAAAGCAGCTGAGATGAGGGTTTTATCATACAGAGAAGAACATTATAATACAGAGAAGTTTAAAATCTGTTGTTGTACCATCAGTACAGATAAGCTATTTTGAGTGCCTTTCTGTGAAGTTTAATAATGAAAATTTATTAAAAGAAACCCACAGCCTTTCATATACAATTTTATATCGTAATGCTGCAACTCTGGACTCAGCTCTGGGGACTGGGCTTTCTAATGGAAGTGTGAGATAGAAACACCAACACTGAATCAACAACATCTCACCAGTAGAAACATCACGGGTTTAGCTGAGCATTTATAGTCTGACGGACGCAGAAGTCTGAATTACATTAATGGTATGTTTAATCCAACGTGGCTTGTGTCACTCTGTCTAGCAACCAAAGTTAAATCAATGAAGTTGTCAGGCAGAACAGCAGGGCACAAAACTACGATTGGAAATCAGATACTTTGCGTAAATTTGTTTGGGGATTTAGAGAGCAGCAGCTAGATTGCTCATCCTGAAGGCGCATTTCTAAATGTCAGTCATATTGCACAGCTGTTTACAAAAGATGGTTATTTATTTACTTAAACCCTAACCTCTTAGTGTCATCAGAGATACCACATGCTCTGATCGACACCTGTGTAGGGAAGATGACAGAGTTCACATCTTTATTTTGAAGACCCAGTGCAGTTATTATATCTCTATTTCCTAGGAAAACTCTTTGGTTTCTACCTTGCCTTTTTAGACAACTGCGGAATCTCCCCATTGTTCAGAGGAAGATTGTTTTCATAACAGTTAAACAGTAGAAGAACAAAAAAAACCATCTGTCTAGCTGTTTCGGAATCACTGATTGTTTCATAAAGAGCATGCCTTAGAATCGTAAAAGATTTAAGGTAAATTTAGTCTACCTAGAAGTTTCACAAAAATTGAAGGTTGTAGAAGTTTGTTGAACTTTTCATAACGTCAGTAATCTGTGGTGCATAATGAAAATGTGCAATGGAAAAGGATTGAAAAGAATACAAGAAAGAAAATAAAGAGGGGACTGAGGAAATAATGTGCAGATCACACCAAATGTAAATACTTGTCTACACAGAAATGATTATGTTATAACTTCCTAAAGTGATGGGTTCTTTTCAGTGTACTGTGCTGTGAAACTGTTTCCTCTGCTTTCCAAGTGAAACAGTCTTGCATTGAGGCTATCTTTGTAAATATCTAAATAGTATTTCCTTTGGGCATTTATGAAGTTCAATACATCCCACAATTTCTATTATGTTTCTATCAAGCATGAGCTTTCCATTCCTTTTCTTTCAACTGCTGCTCTAACATCTTCTAAGATAATGAATAATTCACTGTCATAAACATCATGATGTTAAAGTTAACCATTTCCTATCACATATCCCTGATTCTTCATACCAGAAAGAAGAATAACTGAAATTGAGTGCGAACCTAAGTTTCGTCACAGATAATTTTATGATTCTGGTCTACATGGGAATCCCATTTAGAGAAGAAATTATGCATATCCTATTGGTCTGTTCTCTGACTTCTACAGAAGTAAGAGACAGGTGACAGTAACTGTTACTAACTTAATGCCCCCGTAGATCATGAAATCTAGTATTCAGACAAATGCAGATAAAGAGATTTGTGATGTCTTCCCTGTAAATAAAACAGTGTAACATTCCTATTTCTATTTCACAGAAACTCATTTAACAAATCTTACAGCAAGCTTCAGTTATGTAGGATGACTTCCTCTGCTCTAACAGTTGACATATCAAAATACTGAGTCATCTACCCTTCGATTTTCCTCCTTGCTTCTGTACATGTGATCCTACCACTTTCCTTACACATATCTGGAACTTACCAGACTCCTTTATGAGAAAAAATAGAAAGAAATGTTATTTCAATTTGACATTTATCTGACCACTGCTTCAGCTTTATATTCTTATTGTTATTGAATCTTATTTTTTTATCCTTCTGACACTTATATACCAATCAGGCACTTCATTTTAGGTTTTGTTTCTTTTTCTTATTTTAATAAACCAAACAAACCTTTTGAATGCTTTAAGTCTCAGTCTGGATTCCTGGATAGCTCCAGATGCTCTGCTGCACACTGTCTCCAGGATGTTTCAGACACAGCCACATTACTTTTAGTGTTGTCACCCTTGGATTATTTCTTCCCACACCTTTCGCCTCTTTACAAACTGCTTACATTTTTTAGGATCCAGTTAATATTGTTTTCCTTCTTCCATATATGTTGTGGTAAGGGTTGTTGTTTTTTTTTTTTCTTGTTTTGGTTTGGCTTTAGATTTCTAATTACTGCTTTTAATTGATGTATGAAGAGCAGAAAATGTGCAGAGCAAACTGCTCTAGATCCACCTTCTGTGCCACTGCCAGAATTCATGCTATCGGATGGACCTCACCTGTTAGTAAAAGGCATTATAAAATGCAGCCTACTCTGATAAATCCAATGACATTCATACCCAGTATTCTCAACTAGTGCATAATCATTTATGGCAATGGAATTCCAACTGGTTCTGGCAAACAAGAATGGAAAGAAGTGCTCATTGCTATGTCACAGATGCAGTGAGAAAGCTCAGCTTGCTGGAAGCACTGCTAGCTTTGGCAGGACACAGCTGAAGCAAAGCTCATTGCTGACTGATATGACACTTTGCCATGCCACGTTGCCAGGGAAACAGCAACAGAAGAGAACATAAGGTTGGTGAAATGGAGGGGTTCAGAAAAAAAAAGAAAGAAAGAAAAGCTCAGAGCCAGGCTGTCCTGAAGTACATGTGCCGTACCTATGACATACCATTATATAAAATGAGTTTAGTCATAAGCCTTTTCCCCAGAACAGAGAGATGGCATGAAAGATTCTTGTTTCTAGAGAGGCTACTTCCATTACCTAGATTTCATGCTAAATAATATCAAACTGTTTTTAATAATTTGTTTCTACTGATGATAAACATTTTGGTTGATTCCTATTTGTAAATTACAATATGATCAACTGGCAAATAATGAGAAAATGTACACCTGACTGGACTACGTATTTTGAAAGGAGGTTTTTTTCAGTCTGTTTGATAATGGAAAGAAAGGATGATATCAAGATCAAATAGTTAAAACATTAGTGACAGGAGTTCTCACAGAATTAATTGGATGAGTTATTCATCGTCTGCTAATTTTGAAGTATAATCATGGGACACTGTCATTGGCTGACAGGTTTGAAATTCAAACGAGCCTATTAATAGCTTAAAAAAATGCATTTTGATGCTCAAATCTATATCCCAAGAACTGTGCATAAGTCTTGGCAGCACACTGGCAAAAAAAAATCCATAGCACATGGATATACCATCTCATCCATTTCTTGTTATAAAAAGGCAAAAAAACTGTCATCCAGTGACAAAGATTTCTTTATTCCAAAATCCCATATTTCAGGAATAATAGGTGATTTGTGGTGGGATGCAATCAAATCGAGGGGAAATGTAAATAATTTCCTAGTATTTAAACCCAGCTTCTCCAGATCTGAACTTGGAACTGAACTCTCAATTCAAAAGCCTCATCATGACCTTTAACAGGGCTTCATACACTTCCTATTGTTTCTTAATCTTGTGCAGTATTGTACCCTGACAAACTCAGGCAGCAAGCTCTGTAATGCCACTCTACACTGTGTGAAACTTCAGATTATTTGCTTTATAAATATTTATATTGCTCTTCTCACCATCAAATGAAACCAAGCTAGATATTTCTTAAAAGTATTAAATAGATTTCTGTGTGTACCTCCAGGAGTCTGGGTGCCATGGCACATAGCTGGCACTCATCCTGCCATTTTAAGATCCAGAAGAGCTATGAAAACCAGAGAAGTGGGTGCAGAAAAAGAAACTATTCCTTATGTACAGCACCGTCATCTGAGATTATACAGAAGTTCATCCAAGGATCTAGTCTTCCAGCAGAACAAGGAAAAACTCTTATTAAGCTGTAACGTAGAAGTATAAATACCATAAAAATACCATTGAAAATATCAATAGTAGGTCAGACTCAACAGGAACTTTTCCATATAATTTAGAAATATATTAAACAGTGTATGCTGCTAAGTAACTACTGCTCCTCTGCTGTCCTCCACTGAAGGAATTATCCATCAAATTCTGCTCCTCCCACCTTTAATTGGTTATTCTCTCAGGAAAAACCTTCCCTGCTGTGGCAAGGGAAATCTGTAACAGCCTCATTTCTCTAAGAAAGACTTCATCAAAAATGCTTTTTGCAAACTAAAATACATTCAGCATCTGGATTCATTCTCCCCAGAAATTATGTTTTGTTTTTTTTTCCTCTCATGTATTTGCATTCTCTATGTTTTCAGTTTCCCCCAGTTTTTGTCCCATGCATGCAGACTAGTATTAAAAGAGGTTCACAAAAACTATTTTAAAACATGCTTACAAGTAATGTTACGTTAGTAGTAATATCTTGGGGATGACTATTTGCTAAGCACCTTATAATGTGTTGTGTTGTGGCTTAACCTGGTAGGCAGCTAAGCACCACACAGCCGTTGGTTCACTCCCCTTAGTGGAATGGGGGAAAATGACAAAAAGATAAACCATGTGGCTTGAGATGAAGTCATTTAAGTAGGACTGAAAAGGAAGAGTAGCAATAATTATAGAATAATAGTAATAATAATGACAATGGTATATACAAGATAAGCAATGCACAATTCAGTTTCTCACCACCCAATGAGCAATGCCCAGTCAGCCCCTGAGCATTATCAGCCTCCCTGGCCAACTCCCCCATATTTATTATTTAGCATGACACCATGTGGTATGGGCTATCCTTTTCACCAGTCTGGGTAAACTGTCCTGGTTCTGTCCCCTCCCAGCTTCTTGTGCACCTCCAGCCTCCCCACTAGCAAGGCAGCACGAGAAGCAGAAAAGTCCTTGACTCAGGGTAAGCATTGCTCTGTAATAATTGAAACATCATTGTTATCTGTTATTTTCATCCTAAATCAAAAACAGCATTGTACCAGCTACTAGGAAGAAAATGGACTCCATTCCAGCTGAAACCAGGCCATTATGCTTTCCAAAGAATAGTCATTTAGTATTTATCAATTTCATACATTATTCTGTTTTCTCTATCGTTTAACTTTCTTGTTACTAATCTTGTCAAACCTTCTAGGGTTTCAGTATTCAACTCCAATTCCTATTTTCTTTACTCAAGACAGAAAATTTTATTAGCTAAAGCTTGTCAACTGTTCCTCAAATTTCTTTGTTAGCAGCTTCCAAAGTAGATAGCTTTAGTGGGTGAATGAATGCCTTTTCAAAGAGGATCTTGACTTTCCAATGTCATTAAGGCTGAATTCAGTTCCTTTCCTTCACAAATTGAGTCCTTATTGATACGATGCTATTCAGTTTATACAATCAATTTCTCTGTCCATGAAACAGATATGGATAACAGGTGGTTTCTCCCAGACAGTGGCAATGGCTTTGCTACTGACTCATTACAATTCTTTAGGTGCTAGACAGATGCCACTCATTCATACACACTGCTCCAATGGCTAGGTCAACCTTCCTGTCAGAAAGACTTACCTGCTTTCTAGATTGATGGGCATTACTGAATTAGTTTGGGGATTTTGTCTTTTTTATATTTTGGGGGCTGGTATTGTTCCAGAACAACTGTGTTTCACTTAACTTCTGTCTATTTATCGAACAATATCCATAGCTCTCCTCCTAAAGATGATTCTGAGCTTGAAGCTCATAGGATATTCAGGAGTACTGTGTCCTGTATGTTCCGTTATGTAGGTAACTACATCAGAAGCACATAATTATGATGAATAATATAACTGAAAATAAACCTTCATACTTACAATAATATACAGTGAAAAGCATTGTAAACTACCTCTTAAGCGATTGTTCTTTTATATATTTTCAGTATTTTGCTGATATTTACATATTTTAGAATATGCATGCTTGGACATAAGCCTTAAATACCTCTCTGTAAACAGAAACTTTTACACATTACTTTCTACACTGAAAAAAGTCAAGGCTAAAATTCAATTTGCAATGCAAAAGATTACACATATGAATTCTGAAGTCATCTAGGCTTTGCTCCCACACAAAATTCACTCTGAAATATCTTGAAACAGAAAGGCTTCGCAACAGCAAGAAATCTTCTCTGTTCTGGTCAATCTTTTTCTCAGATTCCCAGAAGACTTTGCTGAAAAGATGTTTCACTTAAATCAGTATTTGGCAATATGGACTTTTAGCACTGATAATAAAAGGCAGTAGTAAGGTTACACGTGGTCTGTATCACAATTTCCCCTCAGTCTATTCAAAATTCAAATCATTTGCATACGACATAGGGCCTTCCAAATAAATTATAACTAGATAATTGAGAAGTTCCTTCATGGTCCCAAAGATGAGTTTTGCACTAGGCTTAATGGAGTCTGTTCTGTTTCTTATTTTTCATCTGCATTTTCATTTGAAGAAGAGGCTATAGTAAAAACACGACCTCAAAAGTAGCAATTTTTTTATTTTTCACTTGCAATGACTAAAAACAGGGGAAAATAACCAAGCCTGAAGCCACCTGCTAGCAGTTTCAGCATCCATATTTTATAATATATATATTTAATTATTGCCATATTTAGAGAGAGAAGAATTAGTAAATTATATACATGCACGATGTGAATGTCTTAGAGATACCTCAGGAATTCAGTCCTACGTTCACATTTAATTCATGTCATTATTTCCTTTGTAACTCCATCTTTGAAGAATCTCTAGTTGTCTGGATTGCTGTTGCAGCTATGCATAAGAATCCTGAAAACTATCCAGAGTAGCAGGTATGAAACAAAACTGAGTGCACAGATGGACATATGGGGAGACTGGCAAAGAAACTGCTACGTGCAGTGCTTTTCATGGTGAGAGACAGGAGTAGTTACACGAGAGTACAGATCATGTCATGCTCTCCAATACTACATTAACTTAAAAACTTTGAGTAAAGATGTGACATTCAGGAGGTGTTTCCTGTTAGTATATAAGTGCAGAATTCAGTAAGTATAAAAGCAAAAAGATGATCACTTGAAAATTTAACAAGCAGGTCATGGAGGCTAATATTATCAAAGGCCAGAAGTGACATTTTACATTAAATAAAAGATGAAATAGGTCAATCAGCTGTTAAGGACCTTGGAAATTAAGACAAGTAATTTGTTTGATATAGCAGAGAAGGAATTGGTGTAAGGATATAAAAACCTAATGCAAAGTTCTCAGACTTCTGGTCAGGAATAATAATTTTATAATAAAATTAATAGTATTTCAAAGGGATCGTACAAACTAGTTTTGCATCCGTGTCAAAAGAAGAGGCAGCTGCTACCTAATTCAGTCGTATTGGGTATGTGCATGGAAACTGAAAACTACATTTGCTCCACGGTAGGCAGAAAAGCACATATAAAATTGCAGAAATTCAGACATACACAGATCACATTTGCAGATGACCCTAGATAAGCAGGAAAATACTGCTGTACAGAGTGATGGAAGAAAATATCTAAGGTGGATGAAAAAAATGAAGAGTTCTTTTTTCACTCTAATAAGCAAAAACTGTTTGCTCTTCAATAAGCAAGTCAGTGTTACATATGTTGAACACACTATTCAAAAACCTGGTTTGGCCAGACCTACAAAGTGTTAGCTCAGGTGATTTTGTCTCTGCAGGTGATGTTATCCAGAATAAAGTGTAGGGGGAAAAAGACTGAAGTGCAAAAGCCACCACCTGGACCCCACACACACCACCACCAAAAGAAAAAAAAAAAAAAGGCTGTCTTGCTAATCTCTTAGTTGTTATCAGGGAGTATAAAGTTTAATTTGTCTCAAACACTAATTGAGTATTGTCCAGGCAACAAGTACTCTGGGCATTACTTCTCTCTTCTGCACAACTACAATGTTCTGTGATTTTATATTTAATTTCCAAGTGGGCTGAACTCTCATGAAATCAGCAGGTCAAGTTCTGTGATTAAAACATAATAAGATCTAATTCATTTTCTAGCCACTAGTTGGAGACCAGCAAGACTCTATGCTTGAGACTCTATACCTTACCAAAATGCAAATACCAGCACTTCTGTGTACTTCATTCAAGCTTTATACCTCTGATTAGCCACATAACATTAATAAGCTGTTAGTTCTGCTGCAAATCTGCCCTGTTACGCTCATTAGGAATTCTTTCCTAAATTCCTTACAGAATAGTGTCAAAGACAGTGTTGATCTCAATGCACTACTTTAAACACTACTGTGATTAACAAACTAAATACTAAAACTTAAAAAAAAGAAAAAGAAAGAAGAGGTTCTCTGTTACACATTCAAGTTCCCTTTCATATTATCCAAGCCCGTTAGTAAAGAGTAATGTGCTTGATAAAGAACAACTTCTACATCTTCAATATGAGAATTCCAGAAAATTTGATCTGGCACATTTTTTCCAGAATAAGAGTTTTTCAGTCCTGCTATTCATAGAAATAAACGAATTGCAGCACTGATGAGCAGAATGTGAACCTGAGTGTGATTGCAGCACTCTCTCTGCAAAGCACAAGTTACTAAGGTTAGAAATCTGAACAGATACTAGCAATGCAACATCACATGCACACTCCAAGACTGTTAGAGATAAGACAATAGTTATAAGCCTCCACTCAACTGAAAATGCACTGCCTATTTTTTTAAACACTTATTTCATAGACATTTGAATAGCAGACCTTAGAACAGAAGTATGTACAGTTTTGCATATCAACATTAAATTTCTCCCTCAGAAAAGTTACTATGTCACAGTGCTGACAGATTTTGTTCTTTCCCTGCAAACTGGAATAAAAGTATTACATTATCCCGTGTAATGTTTAATTTAATGATGGTAACTTCTACTTAACGTGACATAGAAACACTAAGCTGCCAGAATATTCAGACATTTGCAGTTAAACAGTCAAAACTGATCATACAAAACAGACTATTTTACCTACAGAAAGATCAAACTGACCATCAAATGCAAGTCTTGAGTTCTCGCTAATCAACTTTCAAATTCAGAAGCATTTACCATTGTTTCTAGAGACATGACATCATAAAGAGTTTAGGCCTACGGTTATTTATATCCTGTGTCAAATATGTGCAGATCCTAATTCTAGATACTATATCTAAAATACACAATGCAGAAATTATCCCTAAATTTTCCCCTTCCCGGCCCAAATTCATCAAGTGGCTTGTTACGCATGCTTTTGTTATGGAGGAGCATGTCTTAATGTAATGTCTTAATTCTGAATCATGAGTTTGAGAAATTGAGAAAGAAAAAAACAACACAAATTCTTCAGGTGTTCCTACAGTCGCTTATTTTCTTACCAGCAGGAGTTTGTTTGTTATTTACCTTAAATCTGGAGTAGACTATTTTTTTTCAGCAGCATAATTTTTATTTGCTAAAATGTTTCTATTTTCTATCCTAAATGTATTCATAGGCACAAACATTTGCTTTGACATGTTGGTCTATAGAATGCTAACTGGTGTCTCATAATGAGTATTCCATTTGCTGTAAAGATTGAAGCGTTTGATCAAAATTCAGCTTAGGCTAATGTTCTTGACAATAACACCTTTTCCTTGTAGAATCATAAAAAGGGCATGCAAAAGCTATTCAACCATATAAGGGAAACTTGTAAAACAAAAGGATTATTTCTGGAAACTATTTTGTAGTCTTGGTTCAAACCTAAGTATAATTGCTTCTCAAACTTATCACTTAGCTCCCTTTTAACAAGAAAAAAGATCTCTCTGAAAAACTGTGTTAGCAACCAGAAACTGGCAACCTAAAGCTCTGAGAATGGAGTTAAAAGTACGAATGAACTGAAATAATTTCTCATAATTGTACTGGTAACTATAACATTGTATAAAATGATCCCTCAGCAACCCATTTCCTACAAGCACAGATGCGAAGGGAACAGTTGTATGTATCTTCAGTGATCCTCGCATTTTATGCTAGCTTGGGCTGAAGGAGCTGGTTTGCAAAACCCACAAAATTGAACAGGCAGGACTATACAGAAATCAGCAGTAAAAACAAGCAAGCAAACAAACAAGAAAGATACAAGAGTAAGATTCCAGGAAGTAGTGCTCTACAATTTTAACTAATATATGTTTTTATTTGTTTTGTGTGTTTTTCATTGGAAGTCATTATGGCATCCCTTTCCAATCCTATCTCAATGACTTCTGACAACTTCCAACACAAGCTTTGGAAAATATGTCAGAAATATCACCTATGGATTTAATTTTATTTATTTATTTATTTGTTTGTTAATCTGAAGTCCTGTTCGCCTCATGCAGTTCTCCAGCTCAGCCAGTATAAACTCTGAGCACCAGAGCTGTGTAATCCCCTAGGTCATCTGACAATATTTTTATCGGTACTGTGATTCTATGATAAGTGATACTGTACGAATAGCAGGCTAGATAGAAGTCACTGAAGTTTTTTCAAATGCTGATACAGTTCACCTTGCCTCAGGGATGTGGTGAACAGCATTATACTATACATTATACTATATGCATAGGCCTTCACATTTTGTTAAAGCTGTTGCAGTTACTCCAGTAATTATCAAAACCAAGAGCATGGATATTGAATCTTTAAAGAGGACAGCAGCTCTCAATAGCAGTTTTTAATTGAAAAGTCAGATATGCATCTACGTTGACACTACACAAGTGTAGTGCAAAGCAAACAACAGTGACTAAAGGAGTGGCTGGCCCCTTCTCTAGGACAAGACAGTATACCTCCTCAGAAAAGAAAATCCATGGCAGTGAAATCTGCACTCTGACATCAGATAACTTAGGCAGAGCTTTAGCTCTTGCACTGAGTCTGTCTGTGGAGCAAACTGATCTTCCTCTCAAAATATTCCCCCACATTATAGTTTACTGAAGTCCATGTAAGTTGGTAGCCAGTTATGAAGGTTTCAAGAGTTCAATGAAATTCTAAAGCAAAGGCGGAAAAGGAGATATACGGTTGCATACAAAGTAGGGTTACACAAACACAAGCACCAGAGCACATCAAGCAGATGATGCAGCTCTTACATGTGTAGTACTCTAAGACTGACTGGAGATACACTATGAAGTGTAATACCTAAGTGTGTGCTACATGTGAACAAGGGGCAGAAAGTCTGATGAGCAATGATGTTAAGGCTGACTAGTTATCCACTTCTGTAGAGAACTGCAAAGCCAGATCCAGAGCTAGGTAAAAGATCTTCCTCTTACTGATACTGTTAGTACTCCATAAAAATAAATAAAAAATAAAATACAATTTTCTTCCTGGGGACTTGGGGACTGTCCCTGAAACAGTTAGGTAATACACCTGCTGTAAAACAACACAGATGCTGGTGTTCTGGAGTATTCTAAGAACTGATAGTTGGAGAACTAGCTTTCTAAATATAAAATAGCTAAAGAAGTAAGGGAGTACAAGAGAAGAAGAAGCATTTTAAAGATAACTTTATGATTATACGGTATAGATTTTAATTCTTCCTGACAGCATCTGTTTTCAAAACAAACAGAGCATGCTTAGGAGCCACAAGATGGTAGAATCCTTGTTTGTTCCTAGCCTCGCCCACAAACTCCTATCTCTTAGGCATTACATTTTAAGTATCTGTCAAAAATTGCTTTAAATAAACCCCCGTGTTAAGTCAAGCAAATTGAATGCTGTTGCAAATACATGTGTAAGTGCTTATACACTTCCATGGTTACTGCATTTGTGTGCTGTGCAAACCAGAGACTAACAGTATCAAGGTAATATTCACTGGATAAGGCAAGTCAACTACATAAACAGCTGAAGAAAATTTTGAAGTTATTTACTAGTTAAAAGCTGTATTTGGGTTTTTGTTTTAGTGACACTTAGAATAATCATTTACCTAGATAAATTTCTGCTGTCACTTGAGAAGCACTTCAACTGTAAATAAATATATTTTGGAAATCTAACAGTGAGGAAAAAGTATCCAAGTAAACGGAAGAGACCAAACCCATGAGGGGGAAAGGAAGAGAAAAGGGGATTTAGGAGAGGAAGATGTACTTACTGTTTGGTTATCTTCATACAGCTTCAAGTCATATCCACTCAGCTCCACACAGAAAATTATTGCTGTAACCCCCTCGAAACAGTGGATCCATTTTTTGCGTTCAGATCTCTGTCCACCCACATCCACCATTTTGAAAGTCAGCTCTTTGAATGTGAACTTATTTTCTACAATCCCTGTGGTCATGTCCCGAGAACGCAGAATATCTTCCACAGTAGGGATGTAGTCCAGTGCTGCAATCCTTTCTAGGTCATTTAAGTAGTATGCAGCATTATCCTCCAGGTGGTACTCGTTGGAGCGGCAGAAACACTCCTGCACACCAGGGTCTGCCCAGAGCCGTTTCATGACTCCCAGAAGCTCAGGAGTGATCTCACCTTTGCTCTCAGCTGGACCTGTCAGGGCAAAGAGCTGCACAGCATCATAAGCTCTGTCAGGGTTGTGAAACTCTATCTTAAGTGTAGCTAGAGCCCGAATGATGCGTGTGAGGGAGTCAATTGCATTATAGATAATCAGAGGTTTGTATTCCTTGCAAGCCTCCAAATTAAAGCCACCACTGTGAATGATTTTCATCTGCTTTACAATAGTACTCTTCCCAGAGTTGCTGGTACCCAGGAGAAGGAGCTTGATCTCTCTTCGCTGGCGCTGGCTTTCAGAGCGCAGGTGGCGGTCAATCCTACGGGACCGCCGCGCTGCCTCTTTCTCCTCAGAGCTTTGCCTACATCCCATGGTATAGCAGGCTGTTACAGAAAGGGAAGGCTGGAGGTTGTCTCAGTTCCTTTGTGTCTCTAAGAAGGATCTGCGGTGTCTGTCAGCTCTCGTTCCAGGTACACCTTGTACGGGGAAAAAAAATCCAATACCTACTGGTCCAAGAGGCCTGTACCACCTAATTCAGTGCCAGCAGGGGTGCAAACATGTGTAGATAGGCAACCACAGAAATAGTCTCTTCAGTAAATCTCATGGCACTCCCCTTTACAGTGCATAAACAGTGGCACATTCCTGTCAGTGAAGGGACACTTCCCCTTGCCACAGTTTGGCTAGATCCATCAAATATTCTTTTCTGTTCTGCATAATTATTTTGCTGCCTACTGTCCAAAGGTAAGGAGCCGCACTTTCACCTTCTCTGTTCGAGCCCTCGTCTTCTAACTGTATTTTCTGGTTGCTGTGGTGATGCTGCTAGATAATGCTTACACTCTTCAGTGGTGCTGCATTTGTTGTTTCTCCGCTCTCACTTCTTCAGCTGATCCAGTTCAGTTCTGTAAGTCTGTGCTTTCCACCTGCCAAACGACAAGAGAAAGAAATGAATGAAGTGAGAGACTGCTTCCTTGCTGTAAACTACTCACTGATTTCCCCTCTTCTAGACTTCTAAACCCTTTATTATCTCAAATGGAAAATACAGATGGAAAAATACATAAAGAAAAGCAACAATTCAAAGACCCGGCAACAATGTAGGGACAGCTGAAACTTGCAGACCTCAGAAAATGTGGTTTCTGAACAATAGTAAATCAAATCTCCTTTTCAGCCTTCTGTGTTTTATTATCTAAACCTACATGAAAACAAACAGTGCTGAGCTGTGTCCCAATTTCTCCCTCAGCAAGAGCTTACAGCAGTGCTTTTCCTGCACGGTCCTGTTCTGACTGGTTTTCCTGAAGCAGAAAAATGAAACAATCACAACTACTTTTCCCAGCCTCTCTATTTATATCAATATCTTGCATTCAGATATCCTCCTGAGTTTTCTTTCACCTTTTCTGTTTCATTTGTACTGAGCATTTAAGTAACTAAATTAGGAAGCAAAAGGAAGTGATTAAGTTTTATCCATGATTTTGTGAAAGAGAGAAAGTCACTGATATTGCCACAGAATATGGCAACGTATTCTTTCCCCTCACAAGAACGGAACTGTTAAACCTCCTACCCGCATAATCAAGAGCAATATACTACTACCACAAATTCTGTAAACTTTTTTCCCTAGCAAAGCTAGTGTTGTTAAGCCTCTTCCATTTTCTTCCTACAAAAATTCTGAGAGGCAGGAAAAAAAAGTGACCAGAAGGCACATGTTTCATGAAAATAAGCACGAGAAATACTATCCAAAGCAAGGTCTGAAATCTTCGCAGTGGCTGTTAGAGCAACTTTTATTTCCCAAATTAGTGTTTAAGCCTACTAGTTGGAACTGTGCAAAAGGAACAGCGGGAAGCAGTTACCTCTCACAAAAGGGAACGCATTGCTAACAGCTGATTGGTGACAACTTGCCTCTTTTCCTAGGGAGCGCCTGCTGCTCTCACGGCGCTCTGAGCACACCAGGCACCAGAAGTCATGCTTTGTGTGCTGGCCCCAGCTCACTGTCTGTGTACGTATATCTACAGGGTCTCTTCTGTGCATTTTTTCTACAAACTAAACTGCATACCACTGAGATATCCTCAGAGGAAGGTTTAAGAAAAGGGTCAAAACCTAATAATGAAATACTATTTCCACTGCATTTTAATAAGACTGTCTCTCAAATCCCACTTTAAGTGTCATCCTAGAAAGTCTTTTGAAGTTTTTCCTGCATGAATTTACTAGCATTTCAGTATAGATGGAATGAAGCAAAAAACGCATACTGAAGAGGATGATCCCACACTAGTAGGAAAGGGGCAGAATGATCCAGGCCCGGTGTTTAACCTCTAGATTTCATGGGAAAAGAAACTGAACTACAACTACTTGAAGCTTCTTGTACTTTTACTTTTTTAAGCATAATGATAAAACCTTTATTGGGCAGGAAATATTTCAGCATTCAAAAATAATCATATGTAGTTTAAGTATTTGAAATGGAGCACCGGATTTAACAGTAAATGTTTTTCCATTTCGAACACCACTTACATCATGGGATGATTCACTTTCATAGATATACCTTCCCTTGCCATCCTCCTATGTCTCATTCCTACTTGGCCACAGTCTGTGAGTGAAAAAAAATATGAACATTTACATGATTTCTATTTCAATGTAATGTACATTATTAAAACATACACATTTCATACCACATGCTTTATAGGATATTGTTTTACTGTTGAATCTTGGTTTTTGTCTTGCCAAAAGTCAGCCAGCACTTTCAGTGAGGTTTGGTTTTACCTTTCCTATAGGTGTCAACATAGTAGAGTGAATGATGCCAAATAATAGTTGAAACTAAGATATAAACAATATTAATTGAGATAACCGCAGCAGAAAAGCTCTGGCAGAGGCTGAGGAGTTGGTTCATATTTATAGCTGCATGAATTAGATTTTTCTTCAAACATCTAAGGTAATCAATTATATACCTAGAATTTCATTCCTCAAGTTGTAGAACCAAGTGTGATGATCTCAGTTTGTCCTGTTTAACAGAAGTTATTGCTATTCTTCTGCTATTTATGCGTTAAATCTTTGTCACAGTCATCCTAATCTTAGCATCTGTTTTTTGCAGTTTTCTCCCTGCATAATTTTCTCTCTGAGGATCTTTAAAGTAACTTACAGATCTCATCTAGTTTATGATGGGCCAGCAGGTGTTGATGATAGAGTCTCAGTGCCTACTTTCAGATCTGAGACCTCACAGTCACACACTTCTGGGTTCCAATGTTCCATAACAGCATCTTGACATTTAGGCAAGTTCATGCAACACACTGCACCCCTTTTCAGCAGTTTCCAATACATATTTGTGAAGATATCCAGGCATTGAAGCTTCTACCCCAAAACGACCAACAGATCATTGTTGATCCCTTAACACCAGAGGGAAAAGTATAAACTACAGACTCAGTGGATGAGGTTTACATGTTTTTCCTGAAGTTTCCTGGGACATTAGCCTTGGTCAGTTGAGCTCACTGTCTACCACTCACTCTTAAATACTTTCACTGATTCTATATTTATCTTTAAATCCCTTCCTATCTCTAACCCCGCTTAAGGCAGATATATAGTTGAACCATTGCAGACCTGGATAAAATTCATGACTACCAGGATGAGTCAGCACAGATCAGGATTGGTACTCTGTATTGAGGAGAGCATTATAGTATTGCAAAAGATAAATGGAACTCTGGACACGCTCAAGAAAACAGTATATGAAATATCCTAAGAAGTTCTCCCATGTGCCACTCTTTCCTGTGACTCCTTGAGATTTCCAGATCACTACGAACATACATGTTGCCATAAATGCTTCAAGCACGCTTTCCAGGTAAACTGATGGTGGTCCTGATAGGACTAACTATCTTCTGATTCTCATCATACAGAAACACTCAGATCTATTAGAATTGCCAGCTAGGAATACACAGTAGAAGGACGCCACTCCCCATAAGACTTGCACTCCAGACCCCTCACCAGTTTTGATGCTCTTCTCTGGGTGCACTCCAGGGCCTCAGTGTCATCCTTATACTGAGGGGTCCAAAACTGAACACAGTACTCAATGTTTGGGGTTGCTGTGGCCAAAGTGCAGGGCCCAGCACCTAGTCTCGTTGAACTTCATCCCACTGGCCTCAGCCCAGAGGTCCAGATAGAATACAGTATCTCACTGCAGAAAATCTATGGTACATTCATAGGTGTAAACATCCCATCTTTGCCTATAGTCTGGGAAACATCCACCATACTTCAGCAGTATCAAAATACAAGTTACGCTAGTCAATACTGTCCACTAGCTAAGCTTATTACCCCATCACAGTTCAGCATGCAGATTTGATCCAAGTTTCAGAGAAACATAAGAATTTATAGTGAACACAAGGCATTATTTGTAAACCAAGTATTCAGCCCCTGCTTGTACAAAGCTAGACTGTCACTGTTAGTTAATAGCATAACATTTTGTGTCAGCTCATCTATGATCAAGACCACATTAGAGTACTGCTAATTATTTTTCCTTTTAGCTATGTACATCTTACTTACGTTGGGAAGTAGGAAATGTAAAACATATAAAGCATTAATACTTAAGTACTACCAACACTTGGTAGGCATTTTAAATCATGACCTGCTTCACTGAGTGCAGACAACCCCAAATTAGTGTGAAACGTCAACACTACCAGTACATAATACTGTCTGCTTCTTGAAGAGAGAGAAAAATACGACAGTCCTGAATTGTGCTGATGAAAATAGTAGTGTCAGTGACTGCATATGGATCTCCTGTGCCTCACTAATTTAACTAAGACAGGAATCTCCCACCGTGGTCACTTTGGAGCTGACCTTTAGACTTCCATAAAGAATGAAACATTACAAGAACAGTACAATGTATCTAACAGTGGGTGTGCAGAAAATACCGGCTGCTAGGGGAGGGAGAGAAGAAACAACGCACACAGCAGCTGCTTTAGGGACACAGGAGCATCAGACTCATTTAGAAATTTGTAAGCAGCAACAAACTAAAAGCAGTACCCACTCAGTACCAGCATCAGTGGTCTGGATGCAGCTCAAGTGATGACAGTAGTGTTGGTTATGGCTTCATTAGAGTTGCTGTTTAGCTTCTATCATCTGTTATTGTACTTCATAGGTGGTCTACTCTTGAACTAAGACTCAGAACCCACAGGAAAAGGGCACTGTTGTTTCAGAAATCTTAGAGAGTTTAAGGAAGTTATTATTACTTTGCAATAATAATAATTAAAAAAAAAAAAAAAAAGGTAAGCATTAAGTTTGATCATGAATAAGGTGGCAAATTCGGTATTATTTGCCCAGCCTTACTGGACACAATACCTTACTAAGACACAAGGAAATGCTGTTTGTTATCATAGCTGAAGAAAGTTAGAGGGATTTGAAACAAGATGACAATATGGCCTTGTGAAAGAAAAGCCACATAAAAGAGCAAAAACATACTTGTACTAAGTTACCCCAATGACAGATATAACGTAACCTGAGGTCCAAACTGTAGCAAAACCCTGAGAGCCCAACCACAGGTAATAGAGTCCTGAAAACAAGAAGGGCTTTGTTTTAAAAAATAAATAAATAAGATACGTTTAAGCAACCAGTGAAGAGTCAAAGACTGAAGCTCAAGTCCAAGCCAGAGGCAAGTAGAGGGTGCTCCAGTGAATGGAAGCCACAGAAATGTTTTTATCTGTGATTATGGTTGAGAAAGTACCTTAGACACACCACACAGAAATAGATCACAGTTGTGTTTGTATATTTTAAAAGAACAAAACCAGATGAGAGGCAAAAATCTAGGCAATGATTTGAAAAGAATAAAATCACAGAAGCCGAGTAAGATTTCCAGGGCAAACTGAAAAGATACACAAACATACAAGCCAATAAATATCTGTTTTAGTGAAAAAAACAGGGAATGGATAGCAAGAAAAGAGTGAAAGGCATGCTGAGAACAGTGGATAGATACATCTTACTGCGTCATTTTGGAAGAAAATAGCAGAAATCTGTACAGTGCAGAAAAAAAAGGCTGGTAGAAAAGGATTGAGGAATATCAATTCAGAAGTTGTGAAGATGGGTCTGCACACAGGGAATTTAATTACACTAGAAAAATAAAAGGAGGATAGCATAAGTCCATTGTGGACAAAGACAGCTGGGTGATCAGATTTCTTCCAGAATGGTTTTGCTAGAAAAAAAGCCATTGCTGAGTGTGAATGAGAGCTTACAGTCAGCAAGGTGGACCTTACCACGAGAGACAGAACAACGTTTTAGAAGCAAAGAAAGCAAAATATGGGAAATGATTTCAATAGAATTGATCAACACTTAATTCATGGAAAGACTGAGTGAAAGCATGGGATGAATGGCTGGAAACACAATAGTTCAAGCTGGAAACTAGGCAACAGAGAATGAGAAACGTTTCACAGTGAAGAAAAAAAAACAAAACAGAAAAACAGACATACGTTGAATGAGTGTGCTTGAGCAGCAACTTGTCAACATGAGCTGAAGAAAAAAAAAGAATGTAGGAGTTGCATACTGGAGTTCAGAGACAGTTACTCAAAAAGCATATGAAAAGAGCAACATGATGCAGGAAGGCATCGAGGAGCTGATCAAAATGGAAAAAGGTAGAAAAGGAAATCAGGATAGTCAAAGAATAAAGCCAGTAAATCTCATGATGATCTAATTCAGCAAAAAACATGAAGAAGACCTGACAAATGTGTTGAAGTTACTACCCTTACAGTAAGACATAAAGTGGATAAAAATGCTGTTCCTCACACAAGAGAAAGAAAGGACAAAGTGGTGTAAACATCAGAACAAGAGTCAGGGCTATTATCGAGGATTAATTTGGTGGGTAGTATAGAGAGCAATTTCCAGTCTTGTGCCACATAAAAAATTTATCATACAAACTTCATCAAAAGGGAATTGTGAAATTCCCAGGATCCATCTTCACAATTCAAATTAAACATGATATTACCCTCAGAAGGGGAGATGAAAAGTGGAAGAAGTATTAGACCACAACGCAGGACAACAACAAACACACACACAAGGCTAAACAGAATCCAGTGCTCTATTAAATGTGACTCATGGGAGAAGACTCGCATGCTACCAGGCAGATTACAGCTGCAGCCCACGCATGGGCTCACTCTGCATCTCTTTTGAAATTTAGAAGCTTTGGCAGCTTTACAATCCTGCCACATGCAAGAGCTTCAGCAGGTACACCTCGGACAGCTGAGTCCTTACCACAGTTACTCTCTCTAATCCAAAGGAAACTTAAAAAAAAAACTACACAAGGTGAAGGAAGATATCCATGTTCTACATTTGCTGTGAAAGTGCTTTGGGCTTTATCAAAAAAGCAGATGTACTTCCACATAAAACAATTCTGCAGCCAGAAGCGTTTAACATGGAAGTACAGCGTTGTACAGTGACTAACTCCTGGTTTACAAATCTAAGCTGGTAGCTTTGTACATTTTGCCTTGCCATCTGTATGTATATTAACTTCAGAACATTTTACATATGAGGCAGTACTACAAATGAGTTTAGACTTGGATGATAAAGGACAACAAGCACTCTTATAGCTTAAATTCAGTGCAAGTATCTATAGTGAAACCCTTGGCACATTTTTCACAGCTCATCCCCGAGAGAGATCAAAGTTTCTTAAATAATGTTAGGTTTTTTTCTTAATCAACTTTGTCTTTTTCCTACTGAGATCAAGAATATTTTTAGTTGGCACTAAACGAGGTTGCAATATGAGTAAAGGAACTCTATTTAAGCAGTTGTGCTGAAATAGCAGCCTATGTTAAGTAACACTTTGGAATGAGAACATCTCTAGATTTTTCTCAGCAGAATAAATACCACTGTCAGTGCTAAAGGGAAAAATAATAATAAAAGCCCCCAACTATGGGGGCTATGGTTATGACCTACCTACTATTAAAGGAAAGCTTTTAGTTGTCTTCAGTGGGCACTGATACAAACCTGTACAGTGTTTTCAACAGGTGAAAGTAAACGTCATGCTTTGTATTTTAAAATACTGCTGGCAGGATGCTTAACTATTAGCAATGCAGAGAGTTTTACTGATGAAAAAATAGCATTTAGTGAATGATTCATACTCCTCTTGTGTAGGAATATCCATGCCTCAGTAACTTCTGAAAGAATAAATACAAATAGCCAAACTCCCAGATCCAAGTTTCTATATGATCTCACAATGTTCTGTATTATTTGGAGAAATGGAAGCGTTATCAGTATTATTGTGATTTAAGATTAATTTCTATCTACATGCACATGGTGCAAGCCTGGGTTCTGTAGGTATTTGCTATATGTTTGTTCAGACTTAGCCAATCTTATACGAAAAGAAGACAGATCTGACCGTAAAGATTCTTAATCACACTGTGACAGTTATATTTAATCATGAATTTAATCATGACTACAACAGTCAGGATGGTTCTGCACATTTCATCACTAGCATGTGGATCACTTTCATATAATTCCAAAAATATGTTTTTTGTCTCTAACAAAAATAAGGGAGTAGGTATTGTCTATTGGTAAACATTTGGTATTTTTAAATTCAACAGGTAACAAAATGAGGTATTTTTCAGCAGATTCTTTCCCCCCTGATTATAGATATTACTTTTATTCCCTATACTCCTGCTAACTCTCTACCCATATAACCACAGCTTCTGTGTTTTTACTAAAACCTGTGACAACACCTTCATTAGTTCCTGAAATGCTGACTGCAAATAATCGCACCCTCTGGTTGTACAAGTTGTCCTACGCTAAAGCCAGAAACGTTTTTCTATCACAGCTCTACCAGCATTATCTCCTTCTTCATCAAGGTACTCAATTACAGCTCTCTCTCCATTTTGTGATCCTTATTTCATTCATTTTGCTTAGATAAGCTCTTGAGTCATGTACTAAGAACAGATCCACTGCAACATTTAACAGTAAGAAAGAGTAATTTGCAGATTTTTTTTTCTGTGTGAAGCAGTCCTAGGAGCTTAAATGAGTTTCACATTGCAGACAAAGTTACTAAGCACCCCCAGTACAAGTCTTAACAGCAACATTTCAAACGTCTGCTCTTTTGTTCTCTTTACTCTTTACTCTCAGTGACATCTCTTTTTGACTCATATAACTGTGATACTACCTAAAATTATCTTAAAGCTGAAAGGTGCTAATCTAGCTGTTAGTTTATTCATTATTCAGCAATAAATCCTTAGTTATTCAATACTCATTTCTAGTATTACCCCAAAAAAAAAAAAAAAACAATCCCTACGTATGGTATCACTGTATCATACTATTAAAATAGCACATGAAGCTAAAATTCTACTGCTGGATTCCTAACCATTCTAGTTGGCGTTCCACATTTTACACATATGAAACATGCAAGTAAAAAAGCTGAGATTTTCTTTTTTCTCATTAAATATCCACTGTTGTAAAAACAAGTAAGAGAAACATAACTGGGGTAAGAAATACTATATATGCTGGCAGCCATTCAGAATGTGTCCGTACCTCAACACAAAGGTCATACACAACTGTCTTGGTAAGGCATAGTAGGTCAAAACAGTGCAAAAGCTATTGCAGCTGGATGTCTTCTAACTTCCAAATTCACTCTAACCCACAAAGCAAGTTTACCAGCTATGAGGCAATACTCAGAATACATAACAGAATGACAGTTTGTCTCCAAAACTGGCAAGTGTATGAGGGCAGCTTCTGAGACTGCTCAGATTACTCAGCAGAAGTGGGGTGGGGAGGTTTTTTTCACGTTTCCAGCTGTCTATTTTTAGATACCTCCAGTTACATATCATAGCAGTTCTAGCCTGATAACAGCTTGCAGCCTTTCAGGATCATTGTGCTGAGAAGTGTAGATTTTGGTATGCCACGGTTTAGAGCATACTTCATTCGTTTGAGACATCACAGCCAGTGTTGTAACTATGAAAAGATCACGAGCACTGCCTCTTAGAGCCTTCTACAACTCTTAAACATTTTTTGCATTTCTCCTCTTGTGACACTGAAAAATTCCCCACAGAATTCTACTTACAAGAACAGCTCATTATCCAATATCAATCCCAAAAGTTACAAACATCCCAAAAAACAAGAAAAATAAAATTTCTTAACTCCACAGAAATTCCAAATAAGACACCTCCCTACCTCAACTAAAAGGAGACCAAAGAAAGAACTAACCCTTTCTCCCACCTGAAAGCAATTTGAGTTTTGTTTCAAGCTCTACCAGCTGGCAGCAATCCCATTAAAAGGCAATGCCACTGAAATCCACATGCCCTAGCAGTCTCATTTCTACCTATCATTTGCACAAAGTACTTCAGAAGGAAAACTGGAAGCAACTCCCATTATCCCTTTGTCTTCTGAAGGTTCTATACATTAGAGAAATACCCACTACAAGTTTTAAGTAGTTTCATTGTTTTAGAGACATGGAAATAACACAGAAGTTGCAGAACAAGAAAAGAGAAGATCATTGCAATGTTAATTTGTCTCACTGACTTTCTGGAGACAAATTTTGTCAGCCCATTAGAAGGAGGTAAAATTTTAGTTTGCGTTACTTGTAGCTACCATCGAGTAGTATAAATGACTGCTGTTTATAAAAATAACAACTGCCCTTTTCAGCTTTTGTGCTGGTTGCAGAAGAGAGCTTCTCCATCAAGGTGAAATATAATTTTCTGAAATCTTTTAATCTAGGCCTTGTACTGTTTGTATTCTGTTGATCTCCACCTGCCTCTGACCAATCCTAACACAAGCTGGATAAATTATTTGTAGAGAAAAATAGGATTTCATAGAGATGTTTTATAACAAGATAAGTCTGAAATACCCTTTTAAATTACATTTTTAAAAATATGGAATCTATAGTTGATGATTCTGACAAAACAGATGCAGACATCAAGTAAATGATGAGACTGATATGCTCTTAGTACAGCTCCATCAAATATAACTCTTTTTCACATCTTATTTGAAGATAGTTAATAACCAGCGTGCCTAAAAAAATTCCATTTGCACATCATCTCTCATTGCTGAGTATGAACAGCGCTGCTACAGACTGACAGCATTCCATCTGGCCTCCACTATGAAAATGTTTATTTAACACTCCTTTACAAGCACTTGATTATTTTCTTGAATTGACTTATGTAAGATTTGATGAGTTCTGTGAATAATTCTTGACTGACAAATCATGAGAACATTAATTATCTGAAATCCAAAAATCACAGAATTGCAGAATCGTAGGGGTTGGAAGGGACCTCTAGAGATCATCGAGTCCAACCCCCCTGCCAAAGCAGGCAATATACTGTTATATAGATAAGTTTTGGTTCATTATGGACTATGTATACTTGAAAACAAGACACTGTCCAAATATACCAAAATACTGCACTTGGTCAAGACAGTAAGACATTCAAAATTCTCTCAGATAATACTTTCTTGTTTCATCATAACATAGGTGAATTTTTGGGGACTGAACACCTTCTATATGTGTTTTATTCTGATGTACAAACAAAAGCAGGGCAAGGTAGAGCTTTATTAAAAAAAATACTTTTTGAAATAATTAAGATATTTGCCCAGTGTTATTTGGTACTGTTCTGCCGACCATGTAAGGTGGGGCAGTTTAGATGGCATTTGTATTAGTTCTGTTCAGAAGACAACAACATTCAACAATATTTTGACAGCAAGAGGAAGGAAAATGTCTCAATTGCTTTACTCCAAAGCTGTTTTCAGTGAGGGCTATTAAGCCACACCATCAGCAGGTGTTCTTACATTCACTCAGACTTTTAATCAAATTTAGCCTTTCTTGATTCCAGCAACGGAGCTTAAAATTTGTCTCCAGTAAGCTTTTTCAGTATATAAGAGGGACACATCTCTAGCATAATATAACTCTTTAGTTTAGACTTAGAGCTGAATATGGAATGGGAACTACATTGGTTTTCATAGGCAGTGATCTGTGCTTTCCCAATAATGAAAAAGAACAAGAATTCTTACCTTTTCTGTTGGTCACTGCCCCAATAATGTATTATTTCTTGAACAAGGTTTTTTCCTGCATTTCAGAGGTAGTTCTACAGATGATACTGAGTAATTTTCAGTGCTTGTCCATCTTAAAAGTGCTTTTTCGTGGCTTACTATAAACTTCCATTTGGTCAGCCTTTTCCATTCGATTCTTAGGAAAGACTGAACGAAATGCATAGAAGCAATATGGACTGTAGGGTCGTGAGAAAGTACCTTACTCTCTCAGTATGCACTTGAATGTCACTTGGGTGAAATTCTCCCAAAATAAAATACCATTTTTAGTAGAATGATTCAGAGAGCTTGGTAAGAAGGAAGACGATTGTTTTGCTCACTGAAAACTTCACCTTTATCTGTTAATTACATTCATCGGACACTTTAAGAGTTCCATGTGACTGAGTGTCCAACTTTCTTTTTAAATTGTATTTTAGTTACAGTAGGAGTCACCCATTTCTTTTAGATCAATTCTTACAAAAAAATTATCCTGCCTAAATGATTTCCAGATTAGGATACTGCAGTACTTTTATGCAGCATTCATTGTTTGCTAGTATCAGAAGACACAAATAAAAAGCAGCATGAATTAGCAAAAAATACAGAGAACTTCAGGTAGTTCTGTACCACACTTATTAAAAGCTGATTTTGGGGAAATGTTTTTTCATGACCCAGCTGTAATTTCAGAGCTGTCTGAACCTCATGATGAGTTACAAGTTCCCAGGTATGATCCCAAGAGGCCACAACAGCAGTGGCTCTTCCTGGTATCCTTGGCTGCAGAAGGGAGATAAAGTGCAGAGTTGCTAAGCCAACAACACAACACAGAGAGAGGCTTCTCTTGCCACAGACCAGGGGAATATTCTCTGTAAGAACTGAATTTTAGTTTATAATTCACTTGCACTGGCTAAGAACAGAACTATAACAGAATCAATAATGAAATTATTTATCTTGGTGGTGGGTTATTAGTTCACCAGTGCTTTAACTTCTACTTCATGGAACTGTCTGACACAGCAGTGTACAATTAGTCCTCTCTGGGAAAACAGAGAATTGTAATCTGCAATGTTAAAAGACACAGGTTCCTTCCTCTTGTTGATGTTGTTGCCTGATATTTTCATTTTTTTTCAGACCACTATACATTTAATTGACCTGTGCAAGCAAAGAATACTGTACTGATACAGGAACTGTGCATATCAGCCTAAAGAATGAGCACACTTAAAACAACCATCTCCTGAATTAATATGTTGTTGAGGTGACTTTCCTCTTGATGTTCCTGTAACTTGAAAAAATTAAGGAAAGGCTTCAGAATTCTATTTCTCTTTATTAACACCTTTGCAAAAAAACACAAACTTTGCACACTTGTGTAATCACAGTCATGAGGCAAAGTTCAGATCTGCTTTTGGGAACGTTCACAGCAAGAAACAGAATCAGAGGACTAATGCACATCTAGTCAGGGAACGGAAACAATATGATAATAGAACAATTGTTCAAATTTGAAGTAGGCTAACCTTAGAATTTTAAATACCATTATAAATGTCACTGAATTACAAATTAAGGTAAGTTTATCTGTTCGTGAACATAAATGGATTGAAATGGAGGTAAAAACATGTCTCTGAAATTACTGATTACGGAGAGATTCTACCATTACTGAGCAATACAAAATGAAAGCACAATACCTTCTTACCAATTATAAAAATATAAAAGTATCTGCCAAGTGCAAAATGGTTTCTATTTTAGCATGCTGACTACCAAACCTAAAAGGCCAGGTACCAAAAGGCATCCTGAGTGAAAATCTCCCTAACAAGAACCAGCTGGAACAAATGTTGAGGGACACTGCCAACTCACTGGTAGTACAGAGAAATGCTCTAGTGCAACAGTGCTTAGAATGGACTTCATTAATATCATAAGCATTACTTTACTAATAGATTTTATTGCTTTAAATTATATTTACAATATATGAAAGAAAAAATGTTAAGTACTATTAGTTTGAATCTCCTGCCATTACATAAATACCAGGGACAGACAACAGCTACTACAATTTCTTTCCTCATGAGACATCCATAAATCATATATGTATAAATGGATATTATATCTCCATATCCAAATAAAATAATTATTTGTTAATATATTCTAAATATTCAAATATTATGACATGGACTGGTAGGTATCCAGATAATAAACTTTTTATTAAAAACAAAAAAACAACCAAAACACAACATGTTAACATGAATTGTTTTATTTTAAGTAAGACAATCTCCATGATAACACTTTTTATATGATTCTTTTGAACCATATATATATTCGTCTTTTAAAGGAAGATGTTTAATAACCAGGTACTTACCCTATCCAAACAGCAAGGCCTCTCAGAGCTAAACATCCAGCTGTGTTTTTGTTACCATGCCATGACACTTCCATCAGAATTGATTACAATTCAGTTTCGTTGTGTTTTTTCTTTCCACAACACAACTGTGTCAACTGTGTTTGTGTATCAACACTTGATACGCAGGCTGCGTTTGTGCCAATGCATTTTGGGAAGATTAAGGTAGTCATCCTAAGTTATCTCAGTAAGGTTTGAAAATACAGAAAGCAGGCATAGAAAACAAGAGCTGAAACAGACTGGGAACACGTGCTGTAAGTACTGCCTGGATAAAAGACCGGGGTTACTTGTACTGTTTTAGTGGAGCCCTTCATCCACAGTAAAACAGCATCGTAAAGATACAGGTAGAGGATGAAGAGAGTATGCTGGCCTACTCACTACCAAAGAAAACAAGTTTGTTAGGTAGGAGTAGTAAAATATGAAATAGGGTGAAATATCTTGTTAATTACCTAGAAATTGGTTAAATTATACAATTTTTATCCTATATATTTTACAGTATACAGTAAGAGTGGGATTCATCTGACCAGATTTAGCATGTGCATGCTGGTGGCTACCCCTGAGCTTTTCACTCTGGGCTTCCTTTGAAGTCAGTGGGGACAGCTGTCATAGGCTGAGATGAACTGTCCTCAGGACAAGATAGCGGTCAAAAAGTAGTTTGATTAAGTGCACCACAGGAATCTATTTTTCTCTCCATTAGCTATAAGGGAAACCTAACCAACTAACTCATATATGCATGATCTGTTAAAAGTATCTGAAAGTGATGAGAATAATCCCTCCACCTGCCAAGTCCAAGGAATTACTATTGCATAAATCTACTGTAAAAATATCAGATTAACAAGATGCAGTTCCTAAGAAATGATTATTTGCTTTCTGTGTTTTATCATTCTTTTTTTGCACGTCATAACTTTATGTGTATTCTAATCTCATTCCATTTTGAATGGGCACGTAACGACAAGTTCTATCTGTCCCTGCACAGTATGGCCCAGCTTCTGAATTGTGTACCCTTCCTGGTTCCCACCTGTGCAAACTATGCAGAGAAAAAATTTTGCTAATTTTCCCTATGAGCACGAAAATATAATGGCAAAATGATGAATACTTAGAATTTAAATTCAGCTTCTCAAATTTGCCTCATTATGTCTTTCTCTTGGCCAACACAGTCACTGCTTTTTTCACAGGCTATTTGTGAGGATAGAATAGCCTGGAAATGTTCTCACACTTGCATTTTTGATGTGATGACTTAGCAATCCAGACCAGAAACAGCCCTCTGGTATAAGGGGCTTAGAGAAAAAACAAGGGCACAGGAAAACAGAACTCGTTGAATAAAATTATTACATGTCCAATGCTAAATGAAAAAAAATAACAAATGGGACTCTGGGAGAGTTTCTGCTGAACTGTGGATAATGCTTTGAGCAGCAGAAGTTAAAAAAGAAACGAAACAACAAGAAAGAAAGCTGCAGCCTTCTGAAATTTTGCCATGTGTTTTGTTAGTTATGGTCTTAAATTCATGTAATAGTAACAAATGTTGGGAGCCTATGCAATGTAGAAATGGTGGTCCATCAGCACGCTTTTTCTTCCATCATATTTCACCAATACTCTTCAGTGTTACTGAAAAGCAACAGTTGAGAGAGAAGCGTATTTTTCTCTACAGTTCTTATTTCAAAGGTTAAATTATGTTCCTGATTACAATGGCATAATGCTAGGATAACTTCGATTGCTAATTTATGGCAGCTCCTGATTCAATTGCAGAATAAATAATTTGACCCTTCTGTGTTATACTCCTTGAATTCTACAAATCTGAAATTTGGACTCTCAATAGGACTTGAGAAGAGAATCTATTTTGTTGGTTTGGATCAGAATAGCTTTTTCCAATTATTATTCTATCATCAATGTTGCAGTTGAAATTTGGGCTTCTTAATCACTCACAGTGTATATCCAGCTTAATAAAAATATTAATTTCTAATATAATGAAAAATACAGGTCAAATTCTCCTCTTAAGGAAACTGGAGTGCATCTATTGTAACTAATAATGGATGTGGCTTTATTTGGGATACACTGGGAGTCACAAGGGACATATTTTTACTTTGAAGGGCTTTGGTTTAAGTTATTGTAGATAAATTAATTAATTACTTCAGTAGTAAGGAGTTATGGATGAAGGTGAGACACCTCAGCCAGCAATAACCCTACATTTTCTCAGTAAGATTAATATCGTAGAATCATAGAATCACTAAGGTTGGAGAAGGTTGCTAAGATCATCTAATACGACCATTCAGCTATCACCAATATTGCCCACTAAACCACGTCCCTAAGTACTACATCTGCCCTTTCCTTAAATACCTCCAGGGACGGTGACTCCACCACCTCCCTGGGCATCCTGAGCACTCTTTTAGTAAAAAGGAACTCTTCTTAATACCCAACCTGAACCTCCCCTGGTACAATGTGAGGCCACTGTCCCTTGTCCTGTCACAGCTAAGTGGGAAAAGAGGCCAAACCCCACCTTGGCACCACCTCCTTTCAGGCTCCCCTCACCTGTTTTGTTGCCCTACTCTGGACACACTTCAGGGCCTCCGTGTCTTTTCTCACCAGAGCTGAGCAGAGGGGATGATCACCTCCCTGCTCCTGCTGGCAGTGCTGTTTCTGACACAAGCCAGGATGCCATTGGCCTTGGCCACCTGGGCACGCTGCTGGCTCATATTCAGCTGAGCGTCAACCAACATCCTCAGGTCCATTTCCTCCACACATCTTTCCAGCCAATCTGCCCCAAGTTGGTGGCACTGCATGGCGCGGCTGTGGCCAAAGTGCAGGACCTGGCACTTGGTCTTGTTGAACTCAGCCCATAGATCCAGTCTTTCCAGGTCCCTCTGTAGGGCCTTTCCACCTTCAGGTAAATCAGCATTTCCCCCAAGTTGCTGTTGTCCGCAGACTTATGAGGGTGCACTCAATCCCCTCATCCAAATCACCAATAAAGATATTTAAACAGGATGAACCCCAATACCGACCAAAGGAACACCACCTGTGATTCACGAATAAACGATCAATACTTTGATAAACTGATAATTCACAAATTAGTGTTTGTGGTTCCAGGTAAGTCTCAGTGAATTTGTCATTGAGACTGTGACCTCACTGAAATCTGCTGTAGAACTGTTCAGCTCTGTTGATCCTAGAGGGAATGGGAGAATCCGATCAGTGAAATGCTGCGTGCTCACGCTGAGCATGGACTGTCCCACCGACAGCAGGGACAAAACTTCCAGTGAGGCCCATGGAACGAGGACCAAATCTTTACCCAGCGTTAGTTAGATTCAACTCACATTTTCAGTTACATCAATCTGGAGAATATCTTCTGAAATAAGTGGAAATATGGTGATTTAGCCCAGGAGAACGGAGAGCTATTTTCTTTAATTAGGTGGGGGGGGGAGGGGGAGGGGAGAGAGGAGAGATATAATTCCTTCATGTTACCTCATTGCTACGTATCAACCAAGGTCCTATCTGCTGTCAAAATCATTATCTGCTTAAGTTGGAGAGGAAGAGCTGACTTCACCATTTAAGGATTTAAGCCTTTATTGTCTACTGAATTTTCTGTTATCCTTATCCCTCTGCTTATCCCCTTCCCCACATCTCAGCAGGTAGATTCCCTTAAGAAGGGACACATTTATTTTCTGCTTCAGTCTAGATTTCTTAATATCTAATGTACCATTTCCATTAATGCATAATCCAAACCGAGACATCCAGAACACTTTCACTTCACTCCTCCAGAACTATTTTTCTAGTTATTTTTAGAATATCGTGGTTAAATTCAAGCCCAAGGCCTGTAGCTGAAACACCGAGCTCCACCGAAAGCCTGATACATCAGACTGCAAGGCAGCAGTGCCTCACCAAGAGCCAGCTCTGTCACCAGCGGTCAGTGAAGTTACGAGAACATAATCCTCAGACGAGGTGGCACATTCTTCACGCAGCAGAATTTATTCACCTCTGTAAGGCCCACTGCCAGAATGAAATCCGTGGCCTCACATGGAATCAATCTGCCTTTCTGAGGGCATGCATATGCACACAGAAGTGGGGCTCTTTGAAAATGCACGGACGTGTTTAGTAGTAGCAGAAAGGAGATTTCATCCTAAAGACTCCATATAACTGAGGCGTTGTCCCTTGATTTCACCTGCCACTGGCTTCTTGAAGACTGCAACTTCACTCTTCTGTACATGTAGGCCTACGCTGGAACAGTGTCCTCTACCCAAGGACAGGGATCTGTGCTTTTGGGTAACAGCTTCCAGCCTAACGATTTGATGGAGACAGCCAGGTTAAAGGCAGCCACCCCTCTGCTCTGCAGAGCTGTATCCCTGCACCTGCATCTCTTCAGGTGGCAAACACGTGCCCTGCTGTGGAAAAGCCACTACTTCTACCTGTACCAGCGCTTAAACCATCAACTTGGATTACAAATTCTCCATCCATCAAGCCAGAAACAGTTCTCCCTGCAGAAGCACAGAGCACACCCTCATTTTGACTTCATGATCCACAAGTAGGCAGCCGCAGCACCACAGTTCTGCCTGACCTGCCGCGTAACCCCTGCAGAAGAGTCCAGCGGCCACTCGAAGGGTGTGACCCACAATGGCACAAAACACAGAGCCAGAATGAAAACCAAATCGGGGCCGCGTTAGTACCGATACACAGATGTAAAGGGAGCTGAACGGAAAAGCAGTGAGATTGTCTCAAATCTCACACAGGAAAGCACTGCTGAGATAGGTCAGCAGCCTGCCGAGCAAACGCTGCAAAAACACATCAAGCAGCTTCTACAGGGAAACAGCCCAAACCCTCATCAGTGCCACCGGCAGCAATCAAAGGTACACACTTGTCTGTAGATCCATATACTGACTGAATCCTTGGGCGTGCACGGAGGAATCCCTCACTCGAAATGCAGATACGAACAGACCATGGAACTTGAGGCTCAGCACCGCAGACGGAGCCACGCACAGGTGCAGCCTGATGTCAGAACACCTCCCGATCCCTCACACGCACGAACGCGGACGAGGTAGAGCACCCTCGCAACAAGCAGCCCCGGCTGCGGCGCTCGCTGCAGACCCCCAGCAGCCGGAGCTCGCACCGGGAGAGGGTCCTCTCCCAAAGGCACAACCCAATGGAACCCGGCTCGGACACCGGTTGTTGGGCTCCGGGCTAAGAAGGGCGATGGCTGAGTTTCGTGCGAAGGGCTGGAGCTGAAGCAGAGCCGAGAGGAGGCCAGCATCTCTGGAGAAGGTCATTTTAGCCGTAGCGGCAGCCGCCCTACCCTTGCTATTTTTCCTCTGCACCCAGCAAAATATTCCTACCTCTCGGTGACGACCATCCCTTCCATCACCCGGCAACACCACCGCCGTCCGTTTCAAGACGACATCTATTCCTTCCCCCTGCAGAATCCCCTTTTCCTTCTGCAAACGCACGACAGGGAAGCGCTCCTCGCGGAGCTGACGGAGGGAGGAGGAGGAGGAGGAGGAGGAGGAGGAGGGCAGCAGAAGGCGGCACGCACTCACCTCGGCTCCGGGCCGGCAGCCCCCGCCGCCTCAGTCCATCGCCGCAGCCCCGCGCTCCTCCCGCGGCCCTCTCGCAGCGGCCCCGCCGCCCAGCAGCAGGCGGACGCTGCCCTCCCGCCGCTCCCCGCACGCAGCCCCGCGCTCCGCCCGATGCCGCAGTACCGACGCCCGCCGGCGGCCCGCGGAGGCAGCGGCGCGGGGCGGTCCCGCCGGGAGCCGGGCGGGGGGCGCGGGCCCGGCTGCGGGAGGCGGAGGCAGCAGCGCGTTGCCGGGCCAACGGAGGGGGCTCCGCGGGGGGAGGGCGGGCGGCGGAGCCCCGCAGCCCCTCCCGTGCCGGGCGGCGGCGGCGGACGGGCGGCTCCGCGCCCGCGTTGCGTAAGGAGCGACGCGCGGGGCCGCTCCGGCACGAGCGCGGCCGAGGCCGGGGTAGCTCCCCGCGGAGAGCGGCACGGCGCTCGGGGCGCCGGGCTGGGTGCCGCATCCGTGTCACAGTGGTGCAATCAAGGGCAAAGGGAGAGGAACCAGGCTGCTGGTTCCGCGGGAGCTGCCTGCATTCCGCTGTTTCCATCTTTCAGTTGCTCTCAGTGCTGTGCGTTTGTTTTCTCTGCTTTTCTCTCCACCTTCCACTTTCCGCTCTTCTACGTGTGTGCGACTTGCTGCAGCTTTATTTAAGAGACACCGAGTACCAGTTTCTCTTATCTCACTGATGGAGCTACCTATTTCTGCGCTGTGTCTTTCCTTCTAGCTGTGCAGGCTGCAGCTCTGCTCACACAGCTACAATATCTCCCTACAACGCGATTTCATAACCAGAATTTATCACTGATACGTTTCTGCTGGAGACAGCAGCAGAGGCTTTCAGAGATGGAGCAGGAGCGTTTTCCCACAGCGAGGCTAACGTGATGCAGCACAGAAAGCATCTGATTCCTGTAAATAACACCACTTGCAGGGCTGATACCATCCGCACAGCTGCAGCATCCATGAACTACAATAAGGAAATATTTTAGTGTAAAATGCAGTGTAGCAGCATTTCTTTTCTTGCACTGAAATCAGAGCCATGAGTCAGTGTAGCATGTGAGTCCTGTGCGTGATGAACCTCAGGGTTCTTACCACCAGAGTTTGCCCATACGCCTGTGCTGGTGAAGTGACTCTGGTAAGCTCAGAGCATCAACAGATGAACGTGCTATACATCAGCAGCACTGTTCTCTCAGCAAAACGGTCATCTTCACATCATAAACTTGCCAGCTTCACAAAACAGGCAGTCAGCTTTTAATCTCTACAGCTTTGCCTCTCAGTATCCAGCAGTGCACATATATGTGTTGATGCACTGATGTGATCAGGCAGCAGTCCCTTTCTAAATTCTGTGTCTCACAGGCACTCTGCTCGCAGTGCACAAAGCCCTGCCATAGTTCTGTTGGCAGGGGAATGGAGAGGGATGAAGCGGTGTAGCTGTGGTAACTGCCTGAGTACTCTGGATAATGGGATGAAAGCACAATAACAAGGTGTACAGGTTTAATCTGCTGCTCCATAAAGAACAAGTAGTTACTATAGAAACTGTCATTTTACATGTGTCTCCAGTACAGTGCTTTCTATGTGAGAAGAAGCATCTTCTACACATTACCAGCTCGGGTACAAAAACAGCATCAGCTGCCATCATCCTGTGTAGGAAGATCATCGGTCACATGCTCTGCACAGGTTTCCTCACTCAGGTGCTTTGGCTTGCTGTATCAGAGCGCTTGCTTTTTGCAGTTTTGAGGGAGCACCTCCTGGTGGATGAGACGGCGCAGGGGAAGCGGTGCGGGCAGGCAGTACTGCGCTGGTCCCAGTGCCACGGGATGGGAGTTTGGTGAGCCCGCTGTCAGTGAATAGCAGGGCTGAAACCCAGCTCGTGCAGAATAACTCAGCTCTCTGTTTTCTTCAGCTGCACCTTGTCCTGCGCCCAGAAATTCCCAGCTGGGACTTTCCAGCTGATGTTGGTTGCATTACATGTAGCTGAGCTCCCAGAGGAATTTAAAGAGGAATATAGTTCTCAAAGTAGCACATATCCCAAAGTCAGACGGGGTACAAAAACTGAGTTCTTTACCTCAGTGCTCTAAATGATATTCTTCTGTGTAGGCAGATTGAAAAAAATCACAAATACATACTGAAAGTGAATAGATTGTATTACCCTTTTTGCCTGGGAGTATTAATGTGCCTAACAAGTAGCAGTTTGGGGGAATGGTGATGATCCGGTCAGATCTCTGCTCTCCCATGTCCAGCAGGTCTCAGGCGTTCTGCCGTTTGGGATCGGGTTATCTCTGGAGGAGGAGCAGTTGGCTGCTGGTGTGAACATCTCACGCGCAGCTCTGGAACCATGAGCTGCATGAGCTTCGCTCACTTGCCAGCTGACCAGAAGCCAAGTCCTTGCCTGTTTGCTGTTGCTTTCTCTTTGAGATCAGTCAAAATAGACACTTAGTTCGAAGACAATAGTGCTAAAATAGAAATATGTTCTTAAGTGCAAAATCCCATAGGGATTTTTCTGATCAATTACCCTTTATTATACCATGACAACAACAAAATATTTATAAGCACACATGCAGTGTTCTTGGTGAATATACATGGCCAAATGATAGAGGGAGAACTGAGAGGCCACATCTGGTCTGCAATAAAAATACAATAAAGGGCATTTTCTATTTCGTTCCGTTTTCTGCCAAACACCCTCTTTTTAAACAAGCAATTGTATATCTGGGTTAGATATTTATAGGCGGGTCTGTGATTCTGTGTGAGAAGGAAGAACTGAACAGAACATCTAGAGAAGAATGAAAAGGCTATATTTTTATTTTTAACCATTTTTCTCACGTGGAAGAGTTTAAAATAGCATCAAGTGCAGATGACTGGAGTCTGATATTTATAACTATCTACAAATTGTGCTTTGTACCAGTGGCTGTGAGACGGTGGGAAAAAATCATGAATGCACCTTCCAGGGGTGGTGGCAGCTTCAGCTCCTTTCACTCTACCAGCCTTGCACCTTCCTATCTTGTTCTCACATCCTTTAAGGAACAGAGAGCTTTGCTTGATACGAACTGTTCGATCTGCCAATCTCTTTCATGGAGACATTTCAGAAGATGAGCCTGGAGAATGAGCTACAGGTAACACTGCAGTCAGTTAAGGAGAAGGACTTCCCTAGTTTTCCAACAGATCAACTAAATAATTAAATAAATAAAACAAGGGGGAAAAGAACAACCCTAAAAACTAAAAACCTTGCATACATTCCTTCGTGCTGTTATTACACATCCACTGTATGTGCAGCTCACAGCCACTGCCTCAGCTGCTGAATCAGCACTTGCTACTGAAGCCAAGAGCAGAAAAACAAGCATTAGACCCAGCAGCTGGTGGACAGCTGCTTGGAGGCTTGCCTGGAGCCCTGACAGATACACTGGCTTTCCTGTGCACTTAACTTTGCACAGCAGTCCTCACTTTTCACGAGCTTTGTGATGGATACCTGGGCCCTAACTCCTCCCTGACAGAAAAGCTACAGAGATATCACAGAATGAGAGAGGCATTGTAATTCCTTGTAAAGGAGCTGTCCTCCGGGGCTGCTGTATTATATCAATATATTAATTTATATTTAATATAAAAAACATATTTTTTCCTAATTCTTCATCATAAAGGGTAAAGGAATGGAGGGGGTGGGGAGTGACAATACTTCCAACTTTCACCCAAAAAGAAATGGGGGATCATTTAGTACGATATAGAACGAAAGAGCAGTGAAACATGAACCGCTAACAGTGTCAGTTGGGATCCAACTATGCAGATCCTCAGGGAACTACAGGAGGTGCAATTAGAGGTGGACAAAATTATTTTAGCAAAGAAACTTTCTACAAGAAAACAAAAAGTACCTTGTTGGATGATATAAACATAATTCCAGCAGGCATCATTATTTCTCCCTTGCATTATTTCATAATGTCTGATTAGCAGGAATTAGAAACTGGTAGCTTAGGGGAAAAGAAAAAAAAAAAAAGCTTAGGGAAAAAAAAAAAAAGTTTTGTTTGAGGGCAGAAAGGTAATTCTGCAAAGCAACAGAAATGGAGCTGTGCACATTCCAGCAGCTTTACTGCAGGGACTGGAGAAGCAGTTCTGTAAAAAAATGGAGACTGCAGACAGGTTTAAGTAATTAAGTTTAGTTAATTGCACACCTTTTTGTGTTAGGCCTGTGGCTAGTTTTGTATCTACATGAGGATATTGCATGTCTCAGCAGTAACTGTGGCCACTTACGAAGTGCAGAGCAGATGTACGCAGCGGTGGGCTTGGCCATCTGTAACTGCTCAGTGCCTCCTGTTTTGAAGCAGTTTTAGACAGAGGAGTGAAAACCTGTGCAAAAGACAGTGAGGCCTAAGACTGTGTTGGTGATAAACTGATAGTGAAATGAGTAAATGCAGCTTCTGATTTTATTTACTGTTCCTGGTTTACAAAAGAGTTCTTGCTCTGTCACTGACATGCACAAACTGCACTCAAATAATGAATGAACTGCCTTGGTGGTAGTCAGTGACATGGGGAAACACGTGGTGCTACCCTTACCTGAACTGATTAAACGGATAAGTACCCTATCAAGTCTTTCAATTAACGTAGTTTTCAGAGTTAGTTATAGCAGTGTTATTTAAAAAACATCATATTAAAATAGCAGTAATTTTTATCAGCTGATGAAACTGTTGCTGGTATCTCGTAACTGCAGCAAATATGACTCCCTGCTTCTGCACAAGGTCTTGCCACTTTAAATCTTGTATATGATGTTCTTAAATATAAGCATGTTAGTAGCACTAGGGAAATTCATATGTTTGACCTGGTGTGTTTCCAGTAGGTAGACCTAATATTTTAGTATGGGTTAAGTAACACACTCATTCACTGCTGTGGCTTGGGTTCTACTGCACTAGATGTTCTAACATGAATGAATGATAAAAAGGTTGTCTTACAAGAACACCATCATTCATTCACTTGGAAATCCTCATTCAGGAATGCATCTCTGGGTACTGCTAAGTCATATTCCTATCTGATAGATGCCTTTAAGCCAACTTTTGCTATTACAGCTCTCTGGAGGAATTGGGCTCTCAACCCAAGACCGAAATTTCCTGGGGATCACTTCAGATCACAAACCATCCCTGGGACAGCCCGCACCTTGGCATCTTCATATTCAATTGAGAGTTAAGAATTTTCCCCCTTGGGAAATAAGCGTTAAAATGTGGAAAGCCCTGTTGTAGGACCTCACCCAGAACAGAAGAAATTTCCATTGAGTAGCATAAGTAGCTTTCCTTGGGAACATGGCTTTCCACAGGAAAAGTAGAATCTGCAAAGCAGCAGGCCTGTGTGGGAAGCAGAGACTGATCTGCCATCCATGGAGCTCCACTCACGTCGTGCAGCCATCTGGGCCCCAGGTCTAACTGAGATGTGTTTCTTCCACTTTCATTCTGAACAGAACTGCCAGGCCGGAGCGTCTGAAGCAGGAAAGGATCTCACCTGCCCGTAGCACTGTATGCTGCTTTTCCTAAAGATCGTAGCAGTTTCGACCATTCAATTGTGCTCATCTTGGCATGAGAGTATGCAGCATGAACTGTAGGATAAAATTAACTTACAGCAGCTTTGCCAGCATGCTAGATCAGCAAACACACCCCGGGGATTTGTCAGTGCTACCATTTCTCCAGTTTCTTCTTTGACATTTTCTACCAGTTCACTTTTAAATGTAGGAAATTTTCAGATATGTCTGGTTCTGTGAGTCAGTCATCCTGTCAAAGTTCAGAGAGCACTTTCTCCACATCAATTATATTTCTCCTGCGGAACAAAACTGGCAAAGCAACTGCTTTTATGTCTGAGCATATGTGAAGTTAACTCAGTGGTTCCAAAAGATCCACACTGCAATGGTTATTTCACTATGTAATGTTATACAGTGACACAGAATTCCGTCCCCACAGATACAGCCTTAGAGAAACAGAAATTTAGATTGTTAACAAAACTGTTTCTTGAGCTTAATTCGTATTGCTTTAAACTTTCATCCTTCTGTCCCAGAGGAAAAGCAGAAGTTCTGGAAATAGAAAACTTGGGATTTGTATTTCTCTCCCCTTCAAGTCTCTCAAGGTGACTGGCTTTGAGTTGGCCTTTACTAGTGCAGAACCTTGCCACAGTCCCTTAAAGTTATTCTTCCAAACAGTCTGGAAGCTTTAGGTGTGCAGTAACGCCATCAACTGTAATTGTCTGGCTGAAACTTGCTATAGTAATTGCAAATGCTTTCTGAACTCTTGATGTACATGCTAGGCCTGAAGTACAAAATCCAGTGTTTAAGTTAGTGCTTGCAGGCGTGCCAGTTCAAGTTCTCTTCTCGAACATGACTAGGCCATGAGTATTAGATCTGCTCTCTTCTGTGAAGGATTTAATTCACAGCAGGTACCCGTGGAAGCAGTCTGTTGCAGCTGCACTGGTCCCTTTTATTCTCATCATTCCCTCACGTCCCCATTCCTGAGCAGCAGACAAAAAGGGAAAAACTTCGACCTGGGGAAGCTGGGTAACGGCTCATGGCTGCAGCTCCACTGCTGGGGAGGCGTTATCTGAAGGCTTTAATTTTTTCTCTCAGTAATTGATCTGAGGACACTGGAGCGAGTAGCACATATGTCAGATTGTTTTCCTTCCTTCTTGCATTTTGGCAGTGTCTCCCCTGTGGAGGAAATTAATAAATTTCAGGATGACATTTCCTTCTTCAGCCAAAAGAACAAGGAAAAAAACCTCGAGGTTCTTTTCTCTCTTTAATTTTAACTTTTCTAAATCTCTCTCCAAATAAAGGAAATGTACTTTGTCAGAGAAGTAAAAGATGGGAAATTTCCTAATTTGTGCAATCGATATGTGTTAAGATCAGCTGAATGCATGTTGTTTGTGTACACACGCACTCACACACTTAGGTATATAGCATGATCATGAATATATCTATGCGCTAAGTGATAAATTTAGAAAGGTGAATTAAATGGGAAGTGAAAGCAGCTGCAGTTTGATGGGCACAATAAAAATCTGTGTTATTAACACAAGCAGACTATCAGTAGTCCTAGCTAGGACATTTTTTATAAGCCGGCTTTGCTTAATCATTTCTATTTCACCATCATTTTGACTGTTTCCTTACTTCTGCATTTTAATGTATGAATACTGCTTTATTAAACGAGGGAAAAGTTGCTTTCATTTTAGAAACTCCCTTCTGGTGCACTACAAATGCTCAGCAATCCACAGATCGTGGATTCCACACCACCACACCAGGGAGCGTATCTCATTATCACCCACAGCTGTTCTGGTGAACTTCACTAAAGGATCTGAAGCTGATATCCATCAGAATTAGGGGTGCCCATCTTAGTTAGGTTTTGATTTTACCCTGCCAGGATCACAGCTGCTCACAGTAAGTGAGCTCTCACACTGGGCCATCCCAGCCCGTGTGCTGGTTGTATTGATGGCACAGCACTGTGCAGGGCAGCGTTTGTCAGTCCAACTGTGCCTGGCTCTGCTCCTCCTTTCACTTTCTACTTCTTCCTGTGTTGCAATGCTGTTACTAAGCATTTCAGATACTTGTCTGAACATCTCGAAGAGACATCTGAGGTATTAACAAAACATTCATAATATATAGAATCTGTGTTTACGTATTATTTCACTGTGTAGTCCTGCATCTTACATCACTTTCTGGCCACGCTTCTGATTAAAACAAACATTGAAATTGCTTTGAGTTGAAAACTGACGTTTGTGCTGAAAAGGATTTGTAATGTGATTTAATTGCTTTATGTAATTGAAAAACAAAACAAAACATCACTGTTATGTGCTATAAATGATTCCTTTGTCTTCTACAAAATGTAATTTGTTTACATGCCCCACAGCCATACCGAGAGAACAGAATAAATGGCAGCGCCTCTGTGGGTCTGTTTGAAAAATGAGTGGGGAATGGGAGAACAAGAGTGGCCAGAGGGCTATGAGAAGGAAGAGACCAGTGCTGAAGATGAAAAGCAGCCTAAAGCAAGATTACAAGTCCTCAGAAAAAGAAATCAATAATGGTGTTAACTATGCAGCTGCAAATACAATTATTTGTATTTTGAAAACTTTCTCCTCTAGTACTTCACTATATCCAGTGTATCTGGAACGCGCTCTGCAGCAGATAATTCAACTTTGAAAAAGCAGCATTTAAGTGACAATTTAAGGCCCTGAAGATGCCAGGATAGTACAGGAGCACCAGAAACACCAGCTCACCTTCGCTTCCCATCGCTTGTTCAGCGCGATGCAGGATCTGAGACTGCTGTAATTCACAAGCAATTCAAACAGCTTTCCACTGATGCTGTCTCCTCCTTTTTCCTTTTTCCCTCCCTAGACCTTTCACCTTTTGATTCCCCTGGGAAACCATGATGAATTTCCCCCTGGAAATTTCAGTCCTAGTGTTAGGTAGTCTCTTTTTCTGTTTTTGCTGAGGGCCTTTCCTCCCCACCCTCTCTCTTCTCCCCTCTGAGACTTCTGACAAGGTCAAACAATCTATCTTTGTTTCTACGTTTATATCCGGGAAGCTCCCTCTGGTAGCACAATAGCATTTCAGACAGGACAGTTTGATGAAAACTGTAGATAAGGAAGATCCCTGGCCTGGTAAAATAAAAGATATTAAGAGAAATGAAAACAGACTGAGTGTTCACATAGATAAGTACCTACTAGCTACTCTGGGGGTTCTGACCACAGACTGCACACAATTAATGGCTCCACAGCTATCCTAGACAATGCTCTGTACATCATCTTGCCAACCTATTGAAAGAGAAAGACATAAAGTGTCTTTGTTATATATTTTGCACTCAAGAATGTAGTGCAATAGCAAAGGCTAGCACCATAGGCACACATGAAGTGAAAATGCAATGAACGAGAGATGTCTGAGTCCAAGAAAGTCAATAAACATTAACTGGAAAGAATAAGTTCAAGGGACAATGAAAGCAGTCCTGTGTAGTTGAATATATTAATAGAATATATTAGAAGATAAGTGAAAGACTCGAACACAAAGATGTGAAACCAGAATGCTGAGAGTACTTATGAGGAATATGGTGAAATAGCAGCCAAGGGAATCAGCAAGGAAGGCCTGCAAAGGAGAGAAGTGCAGGAAAGGAGGAAATGAAATCACAGACGATGGGTATAAAAGCACCTATAAAGTACTTGAAAGCAAATGTAAGAACAGTAATGGAAACCTCTCTGGGAAAGAAAAAATTTAGGTATGAGCATGAGAAATGTAGAAGAACGCTATAGCCATAGCAGAAATGGAAAACTAAAGCAAGCAATAGTTTCTCTGGGCTCAAGCGAGAATGCTGACCACTCTGTGCAAGAGGTAGTTTTTGCTTATGGAATTATATGATTGTTTGCTGTGTGACACTGACTCCAGAAAGATCAGTATCAACATGAATTACAGCCACCTATTGTTCCAGAAGTTCAAGTTTCCATTGTTTGCTACTCGTTTACAATCAGCATTTAATTTTGTTATTTTATCTGGAAATAGTGAAATTGTATTAAGATATAGTCCAGATGTAGTTTTGGTTTGAAAATATCACCAATCATCTGGAAAGCATAAAAGAACAGTCACTTGAAAGAAGGAATGTCATGTAAGTCTTATCACCTCTGAGCTACTGCTAATCTTCCTCTGGAACTGTACCAGCAAATTTTGAGTTTCTATTTCCACAGCATCCTAGAGTATGTAAGCAGTGACTGCAGTCTGGGTATCCCCATTTCATGCACAGAGGTCGCATCGTTTCTGTTCATGGGAGAAGTTTTAGAAGTTGGTTATGAATGCTTTTTTATTTCATAGGCTATTTCAAAAGACCATTAGAAAACTTGGCTAACCCAACTGTGGGTATGATTTAGAGTCACCTGGGACTGCTCTGAGCTATCTGCATGGGAGCAGCCTCTGGCAGGGTCCCCACTGCTATGACTGTAAGATGTGGCAATTCCCAGCCATATCTTTGCTTTGCTCAACCCACACACGGCCCTTCTGTAGCTACTGCCTATAGTGCAAACCCCAACAGCCCTTGTCAGAAGGGCTAATGTGGAGAGATGGAGTTAGCTGTGTGCACTTCCTTCCTGGGAACCTCCCTTAGTGTCTCTTGTCAGACCAGTACTGCAGGTTTCCTTTATGACATCTTTCTATGGGGACAGTTTGAGTGGGCTGTAGCTGATCTTTGTGTTTTCTTCATCTCATTTCTCTGAGGAAAAATAAATACATAGCCAAGGTTTTCTACTGTGAAAATGCAATCTCTCTATAGTAACACACAGAGACAGAGCTGCAAAGATAACATTTTTTTCACTTTCCTTCCCCACTTTGTCTTTACTGGTACAAGGAAAAATCCTAATCTTTAAAACATCAGTAGCATTCAAAAGTGAATTGTCTGAATCTGTTTTTCCTTATTATTTGAATTCTCATAGGAACTGGCTTGCAAATGTAGCACAGGAAATAATAGCTGTAATAATACCACTTCAGGGCATTATTTTTTTGTTATTTTCATTAGTAAAGTGGATCTTGATAAGTTTATAACATAAGGAATGATTTGATGTCATCAAAACCTCAGAAATATGTACATCAGAATGACCTCCAGATTAGATCAAGAATCATGTTTTTCATCTGGTTGTCAAACTGAGGGATTTCTCCTGAGTGCTATCAAAGACCATTAAAATCTCTTTCCCACTTTCCTTTTATCTCTAACTGGGGACACTCATTTGCAAACACCTTTATGATTCTTACCCACCAAACTTCCTTATCTAACTGTATGTGAATCACTTCAAAAGGAGGCACATTTCTCTTGGCAACCAAAGCAGCAGCCTTAGCAACAAGACAGCTGGAGAATTTTATTTTCACATAGTTACTTGTGGACAGTATGTTCTGTTTCTGCATTGCTCTTTCAGTGTTGATTTAGTATTGTGCAAGAAATGGTGCAAGTCAGTCCCTGGCTCATAGCAGAGACATCACTTGCAGGGCAGCTGATGATCTTTACACCTATGATGCTGTTCCCTTTAAGGAATGGTGTAAGAGTACTGACTATTGGAAGGCTCAAAATGTGAATTTCCCCCACAGCAATTACTGCAAAGAAACGCGTGAGGAAGCTGATGGTTTCCAAAACCTTGACTTCCCCCCACAGAAACTGTAACAGAGAATGATATTGAAGTATTAGCTCTAAAGGCTCACATCACAGCCTGTCTTAGCATCTGTTGATGCTGAGAACAGTTTGGAAGGTTGTTAAGAAGTGACGCTGATTTTCTTAGCAAAAATAATTTTGGGAAGAAAGTTAAAGCGGGTAGAAGTGGAAACACCGGAGCAAGTTTGGGTATTACTTGGGCTAAGGTCCTGGTAGAACTGTTGGGGATGCTCTACAAGAAAGCAATGCTATGATGGCACTTATCAACAGACTGCTCTCGTGGCAGTTTCCATGTCCTAACCCTGCACGTGCGTAAGGAAATGAGTTATCTATATTCTAATCTTACTAAGAAATTTTATTTACATGTCAGAATAGTAAACGCACTCACACCTTCACCTGTGTCTCTTCCTGCAGGAGCTGTTGATATCCTGCGTGCTGGCTTGATTCCCTTACTCATACTCAAATTGAAGACTGAGTTGGATGAAATCCAGGAGCTGATCCTGGGTACACTCTCCAATTGTCTGCGTGTAGAGGCTTCTGAAGCTCTGGCAACTGATGCCATCACCATTCTGAAGGAAAAGCTCACACATCCCTCAGCAGTCATCAGAAGCAAAGCAGCTCAAGTCATTTTAGAAATCAGGTAAAGAAAATCTGTGGTACTTAAAAAATACTAACTTAATGGCTGAATCAAGTCCACTGGTGTACAGTGGTATTCCACATGCACTGAAGGTGATACATTTCACAAGTAATCTCAGCCCATATTCACATGCAGACAGAAAACTCCTTAAAGCCATGACTGCTACAAATCACTCAGAAAGCAGAAGCTGATGAGAAGTCATTCCTTCTCCTCCTATTTGTCTTTCTATACTAGCAGTGAAATCAGGGCTTTTCCTGGTACAGTACTGCTAAGAAGAAAAGCTTCCATGAGAAATCATGTGAAACATGAAGAAGCTCCCTTATTTCAGGGACTGCTTCCTCAAAAAACTAAAGCTCTTTATATTAAATTTGTATAATAAACTGGGTGGAAGTCCATTGTCCTACAATCACAAATGAAAGTGCTCAGTGGATGTCTAGTTTAAAAAGGTCTGTAAATTGTGTTGTTTACACAATAACTGTCACAAAAAAAACTTCCCTAATTTCCAATAATAAAATGAGGTCTTAGAGAGAAATTAAGAGACTGTAGATACAGTGAGTGATAGAAAAAAGTCAGAACTGACCTACAGTATGGACATCCCCTGCTTTCTATGTCACTGCAATAGCAGGACAATGCTAAACATTCCCTACATTAAAGAGGCTGGAAAGAAAGAGAGCACTGACCTAGCAGAATTCCTTGCAGGCCGCTAATACAGCATTTGGTTTAAATCTGTGTAGGATTCAACAGCCAGGTCTCCAGCTAAACTGCCATTAAGACCGACAGCACTTCTTTCTGAATCCTGTTCTTTACTGCTGCCCATCAACTTTCTATGTGTCATATAAGTAAAAAAAATATCCAAACACCACCAAAAAATAGCCTAAAAATTGTTAAACATTCGCACGTAGGTTAATGTGGTATAATCTGTGATGTGCTAGCAAGTAGACTTAACAGACACCAAGTGTGAACAGACATCCTTCTCTCTTTGTGACCAGGCCACAGTGCTTGCCATCTGTCTAACAGTCAGAACATTTTGACTCCAAAGAGAGCAGCACAGAGCCCTGCTGTCAGAAACAGAGCATGGCTGCAGGGGGCCAGGAGGGGGGAGAAGCTGTGCATGGTGACATGGATAGCAGACATGGTTCAGGAAAGCATCTTAACCATCTTTTCTACACAGTACCCATCCAGAGGGAAAAAGCACAGTGTGTGAAGAAGTCATTCCAATACTGGTGAGCCTGTTAGAAGATACGGATCCTGAAGTCCAAGCTAGTGCAGCAGGAGCACTGATGTTCACTACCATTAAACCTAAGGGTGAGAGAAAGAGGCGGGTCTGTCGGGCTGCTTTCTAGAAATCTAGTTCTAAGGTAACTTAAAAACAAAATCTGCGCCCCTGACTTGTAGCCCCACAAATCCTCAGTTTCTAACAGCACGAAATCTGTGCAAGAATTAATAAGATTAGGATGTTTCTTTACATCCCAGAACAGTTGCTGACACCAGAGACTGCAGTATTCCACATTTCATTTTCCTGAAGAAGATAAATAATTGCCCCAGTTGTGTCATTTCCCTCCAGAGTGCTGCTCCAGAGGGGAACATTTTCTGTACAAGTCCAGAGATCCAGATACCTGGAGCTGCCCAGAATCTCCTGTCCTACAGAGCACTGCTTCCTGGAAACCTTTTTTGTGGTTAGAGGCAGTTTCTCTCTCACAGCTCCAAGAGAGGAGAGAACATTAGTAATGCTTGTCCTTCTCCAAAGTTACAAGACACTGAAAATACTAACTGCTAAGTGTTTGGTGTGATGAGCAAATAATTAGAATTAAAAGACCCTTAATAACAGTAGTTGTGTTCCAATCCTCCTCTGTAACTGTCTCCCCTGGCTACCAAAAACAACACAGGCATGGATCTCTGTGTCTGAAATGTCTTTAAAAATAAAAGAATGGAGGATGTTCTTAAGGGCATCTAATCCCCACCAGAACAGTTTATCCTATCATTTGGTACCTCGTACCTCCTTAGATGTTGAAATGAAATAACAACGTGCAAGGCATACAATGCTTACTAAGAAAGGTCTTTTTCCACAGAAATACACAGCTAGCTGGCAGCTAGCTCAGCTCTGGAAAAGCAAAGCATGTCCTACATCACACCACACACTCTGAGCTGCTCAAAGCTGTAACTGGGCAGGTAGTCAAAAGCAGCAGTTCAAAAATCTTGTTGACTATATGTAATAACATTTTAAAGCCAGTCTATTTTTCTACAGGGAGATGCTCAGCCCTGCGTGCTGGAGCCATTCCATGGTTACTGAAGTTGGTTGCTGAGGACAACAGCAAAGCCCGTCTGAGCGCAATCAAAACCCTCACCATGCTGGCAGAAGTGGCCGAGGGTCGCAGGGAGCTCCGACAACATACAGACACGTTTGAGCAGTGCCTGAGGGACCCCAGAGAGGCAGTGAAAAGAGCCGCCGAGATTGCCATCAGAGTCATCCGATGGAAACCTGCCTGAAGATGCGGTATTGCACAGAGATCTATTGCCCTCTGTTGTTGCCTTGCTGTAAAAGTTGCATGATTATAGCTGACGTTCAAAAGCAAAACTCCTCTTTCCTCCCGAGAAGTCATTTGTCAACAGTCTCACATCTGTGTTGCAGGTCACAAGTGAAGTGATAGGGAAAAAGAAAAGCTAGCAACTCTAGCAGTCTCCTGTGATCCCATACCAAGATTTCCCTGACTTAAGAAACTGACTCTTCTGGGTTTTTAGTAGATATGTTGTATATATAATTTCAGACTATCAGGCACTAATCTTTAATTATATTAAAAAGAAAGGCTCACAATTAACCTCTTGTCCATGTTACGGAAACAACAGGAAATTATAGGAGTTTTGCTGCAAGCATATGTTGAACACAGGATTAGAACCATATGGAGCATCACTGCTGAAAAAGCAATGTCAACGTCTCAGACTTTTCTGGGGTAGCCCTGGTAGCACTATACTCAGGACAGAGCCTCTAATAGGAGCGACTCTGTTCGGTTAGAGTATGGAACAAACATGCCTCTACATTTGTGCTATATCCTGGTACTTTGTAGCCTGCTACAGCTGTAGTCTGTCCTCCGATGGAGAAAATCAACAAAATGGAGGTGTAGTGCCAGAATGGAGGAGTTCTGCTGTTGTGGCTCATTTTAAAGGGATGGGAACAGGTCGAGAGGAAAGCCAACCCTACACAGTTTAGTCCGACAAGAGTTGGACAAGACAGTCTCCAGATGTTCCTTCTGTTAGTATTCTGTAACTAATGGCTGTCTGAGCAGAGAGATGAGGAGATTAAACAAAACAGAACTGAAAATGTCAGTTCCCTACTTTGAGAAAAAAAAAATTCTCCTTTTTTTTCCTAACTCAGTGGGTTATTTTTATTTTTTTTTAAAGACTTTTACTTTATAGAATTGAACATAACATCAAAAGTTCAAGCTGTCTGAAGCAAGCTTATCCAGCAAGACATAAATTGCCCAAAGGAAAATAAGGCAGTTTCTGATTTTGGAGCTGACGAGGAGTTGAAACTGGGGAAGTTCAGAAGCATTTTACTCACTGTGTAGTCGAGGTAGATCATTAATGATATTGCAAATTTCTCTGCAGATGCTCGTGTATAACTTAAGAATCATCAAAAGAAGGGCTGGCAGGACAAATGCTGTCCACTAGAAGTGCTCAAGACAAGAAGCATTGTGCAGATGACTCGGCTTCATAGGAAATCCCACAGTTCCACTCAGGTTTTGCTGTTGAATGGCGTTCTAGACAGAAGTTAGTGAGGCTAAAAAGAACCCACACCATATGTACAGAGGGGTTGTTTGTCAGGCTGTGCTTCCACTGCGGGAGCCCAGTGTTCCTCCCACTGCAAACTGCAAAGCATAATCTTGTAGTAGCCACTGTAGGTGCAATTAAAGTTAAAAGATTTCTTTTTCATAACCTAAACAGACGGAGGATTTCCTCTCCTACAAAGATGTGATTTAAAAGCATTGAGCCAGATGGATTCATTCCCTCTGGGCAGGGTCTTGGAGGGGCTCTGCCTTTTCAGCACACTTTACATACATAAGGCACTCACATGTCATAGATATTGATGCCTGAGTGCATCCAGTTCAATAAGAGAGAGACAGGCAGCTTAATAACAGGGAAAACGTTCAGCAAAGGACTAGGGAACAAGAGAGAACAGTAGTTTCATCTACATTTACAAAACTGCTGCAGGAAAATGCAGTAACAATCACTTTAGCTCAAGCATCTGTCACAGCCTTCCCCTCTGTAATTCAGGTATTGCATTTCAACGACTTAGCAAAATAATTATCTTGTTCAGATGTAGGAATGAGACCATCCAGACTGAACTGCTGTGACAAGAAGAAATTTAGCTGACTTGGACCTTAAGTACCACATCTGAGCATCTCCTTGATGGTTGCTTTAGAGAACAGTATGAGCTGTTTCCAAATGAGACTCTGGCATGTTGACTGTGTCTTGTCTTACATTCATACACAGTACAAGAGTGGAGCAAAGCTTTAGCTGAGTCTGGAGTGTGAGTGCTAGCTTCTTCCTGCATCTCCCTGCTTAGGCAGTGACTGTTAAGGAAGAAGGTGAACTTACAGTTCTGACACAGTAGTAAGGAAATAAAGCAATCAGGAATAACTCACTAATTTTCATTCTATAATTTAGCATACAATCTCTTAATGACTTTTCTTACCAAAAAAGAAAAAAAATCCTTATGATTAAGGATTTACTTTCTCCTCCTGGGTACGTTACGTCTTGAAGCTAACAGAACAAGACGTATTGAAGTTACACTAACACTAATGTGTATGTTCACCCAGGGTATCCTTTGATCTTAGCAAGATTTTACTTCTGTCAGTTAATGCTTAATTGTTGAGTATCACCTTGTCCTTAAGACAGAGCACAGAAAGAAAAATGCATACTAAAATTCTTCTACTATTGAAGTTCTGGTAAAATGAAAAGGTCACTCATAATAGCTAGTCTGGTGGTAGGAACAGTTTTGGTCATATTCCCCATGCATCTCCCCAACAAGACAATGACACTGACATTATGTGATCTGAAATGGACAGCCCAGCAAATAGAGAGACATCCAGGAGCATTCCAGTCTGTGTTCCATGATTCCTCATCACAGATCTAGCCCTGGGCATGTTTGTTGTGTACCATACATATGGGGAGTGCCAGGGCTACCCATAGCTAACTGCCCACTTTGAGATGAGCCTGCAGCCCTTAATTTGCAAGGCTGGGCAATTAATTGGCACTCCAGACATCAGTAGAATGATTGGATGGATCAAAGAAACACAGCGGCATGACCGACAAACATTTCCCTTCAGACTGACCTAACTTCCAGTCAATTATAATCAGTAATAAAGTTGCAACAGGCTCACCCAAATGCTAACTATCCTTTTGTATTGCTTCACACATGTTACAAACACTTCAATTAACACGTTAGGATCTGGCACTGTAATGGGCTATAATTAAACTCATTGCTTCCAAAGAATGCTATGCATATAGCAAGTCTTTGGCACTTTATGCTCCACAGTGTTCTACACTATGACAACATCAGCACCTCAGCTGATTTTAACATCAATGGAAAATGATTAGCCTTTGTGGCTTGAAGCCAACAATGATTAAGGCCCAGATATAATTAATGTGGTCCTGCGTCAATACTGGAATTAATTCACTTGCACCCTGCACAGATCAAGCTTTCAAGTCAGCTGCCTGACACCTCCCAGTGACATCAGGAGAGGAGCAGACACATTCACGGGAACTTAGATCCTCTTTCACAAGCCTTGTACACAGCATCCCACACAGGTACAGCTCATTTTGAATGCAAAACTTAATATTATTTTTTCCTAAGAGTTTCCAGGAGATTAAGAATATTACATCTCTTTGTTCTTGCAACTACAAACCATTCTGTTCTTATAGAGATCCTGTCCTGAGAAATAGCAGCTTTTTATCTATTCAAGTTACAAAGCAAAGAGTACTTCTGCTTCCCACCTCTGCATTTCCTATTTAAAAACAAACAAACAAAAACCTGAATCAAATTCATATTAAAAATTCTAAGGGAGATTTTTGCCAAGTACAGAGTCCAGGTCAGTCAGGTTTGGTTGACATTAAACCAAAAGGAGAGGATATATTTTCTGGGGCTACATGCAAAACTAATATACTGAAGGATTCAAGCCCAGAACCTACTTTTAGGAAGACTGTTCTGTCAGAATTTGTTGACTTGAATAACTGCAAACTATTGCAGTTGTCTGATTTAAATGTCATTTGAAAAGAAGTTTTTAAAGTCATGAGCTCTGATACCGTAACTAAAAACACCACAGAAAGTAATGGTGAGTAGGTGCCTACCTGAGCTGGAGGCTCTTCCAGGTGCCCCAGGGCAGGCAGGGAGCTGCTGGCTGCAGCACACACAGCTGCTCAGGCCCTGAGCACTGCCAGGTGAGCAGGGGTTGGGCACTGCAGCACCAGGGGAACTCTTCTGCAGCTTGTTGTGGTAGATAACAACAAGATTGAGTGTTCCTCAGGAGGAAAAAATAACCTGACCTGTTTTATTAATAACATGGGCAGCAGTGCTGGTTACGTAGTCTCCCTTCAGTTAGAGGTGGGAGTGAGTCGAGTTGTGCTCCATCCTTTACATTCTCTAATACTGCCCTGAAAAACACGCTGCACAAAAAATGCTACAGTTCACCCAGTAAAGAGAAGTGTTTGGTTTGGAATTGCTCATCTTTCTTAGCCACGTATTGCCCTCTGCTGTTCCACGTGTGACACCGCCTGCTGTGCAAAGCACGGGAAGCTCAGTGCTGCACCATTCCCCCCCATCTCACTGCACATCCACGGCGCAGAAAGAACGATAATTTTATCTGAAAGACAAAGAGAAAGGAGCAGCCCTCCATCAGAACAGCTTACCTGTGACCCGCCAGCCTTGACTCACCCTGCCCCCTGCAGGGACTGCCTGTCCCCAGGAGCATCGCTTTAATGCCCCTCCAATCCAGCACTTGAAACAAATGACTTGAGGAGCAAACGCAGCTCTGTGCTCTGAATGTCAGACACCGCTGGTGACACATGCCTCGGTTCCCTTTGCTCCTCATTTTTGTGCCGGTTTTACTTCACATCATTTTTCCTTATTTTGTCAGTAGAAAAAGTGACTGGGACAGAAGCAGAGCTCGTTAGTGATGGCAGCTGCTGCCATTTCTGGGTTCAGGATGGCCACCTGTGCTGAGAAATCTCAGCCCTGTGCTCTGTGCCTTAATGCACTGTGGTCATTGTGGTCAAAACCAAGCTGTCATTACTGCACCTGTATTCCAAGTTAAGCCACAGATCCACGCTCCCCCTGTAAGTGTTCCACACCAATGTGTGAGCTTTTGCCATAACAAAACTGGAATCAAACCAAGTTCTAAGGTCTAAGAAGAGAGTTCTCATAACCAAAGTAGTTAGCATTTGTGAGGCACTTGGATACATATCCTGAGTGATACAGAAAAATGAAAACAATTGGCTTACAGTGCAAATAGGTGAATTTTTAATTGTAATCTATCTTATTTTGTATATAATTTTGTATATTGAGCTTTAAGTGTCTGAAGTAAGTTGTAAACCCTACATCCCACCTGCCAGGATAAGCCAGCATGTTTCAGGGTCACCTAAAACAGAGCTGTGTTAATGCTGCACGTGATGCACATACACCATACTATTAGCCAGAGATAGCAAGGGGAGAGACATATGACAGAAGGATTTCTACATTTCCAGTGAAACATGGGAAAAAGAATGCAGTTGGTATTCACATCCCTGCCCAGGGCACTGTAAGTACCTTCAGGATTTTCTGAGTGTGCCTCACAGCAACCACTGAAAAATGAAGAAAATCCACTTTCTTCCTTCAAGTCATGATGTTGCCCTTGAATGCAATGCCTACCAAACCTAGGCAACATTTATTAATTTATTAATCTAAAGCTGCCCGTGGTAAAACTGTGTGGCCATGTGAAATTCTACCAAACCAGAGCGCTCCAAACAGGAGTCAGACTTCAGGGAAACATCTGAACCGTGGTCCCCACAACAGGCAGCTCCCAGACCTGAACAAAAGCGCCTTGTGAGGATGTACAATGAATGCCTCTGTCAAACTCAGAGTTAATTTTTTCAAAATCCTTTAACCCTGGGAATGAAGATAAAGTGACAGTGACTGATTAATGAGGAGGTCATCTAAAGGCTGACTGGGCTACCAGGAAATCACTCATGTTATTTGCCTTTATCCAAGTGGTTGTGTAATTTCACTGCATTTTCCTACTGTAACAAAAATGACAAGGAGGAATCTGGGCAGCCTTTGCTTGAGGCTTTCTTCCTTGTTTGTCATCCATTACTATTACGCAGGACCAAAATCTAGACACCAAATTCAGTTTCTCTGTTTTCCATTATGTTCTTTAGAAGTCTCATCATTTTCTGGACACCAAATGCTTCAAAACATACAAATACTTTAATACATAAATGACTTCAAAGTCCATTAAATACAATTCATTCCATGGTCTTTAAATACTCTCTGGTTGTATTAACTACAAGAAAATGTTTGCACTGATATTTATGTAGTACTAATTTAATCTGGCCCGTGCAAACCTTTTCAGTCTACTGCAGGGTTTATAATGAGGAACAGCAGAGCACTTTGGTGTAGATGTAAATGAAGAGAAGATACTGTCAGAAGATGATGAACGGAGAAGGACTAAAGCTGGAAGAGCTAGCAGCAATGTGTGGCACATACAGAGGGAACAGCAGCTTCCTATTGAGGTGCAGCTATCACAGGGCAGTTCTAATGCAGAGTGCTGTGGGGTCACACACTGCACTGAAATGCTTTGAGTCAACACAATATGCCATGATGCGTGTACAACAGTAACAAGGAATTGCGCTGTAGCTTGACTACAGCAGCTGATGTCTTCTTTTCATATTTGATTTCCCAAGAGGCTGAATTACCTGTAGATTACAAGATCTATTGCTTTTTGAGTTGAAGAGTTACCTCCATCTTCTCCAGTATCTCCAGCAGGACTCAAACTTAGCATGAAGAGACAATCAGACTGACTTAGCTGATATCCCACAGCTGTGGCTGTTCTCCTTCACGAACTCACACTGCCATACTGAAATTCCATACTGCATGAATTGTATTTCTCAATGAAGTCTCCAGAAGAAAGATTTACAGTCTTTCAGAGAAGTAGTACAAAGCCCTCAAATGTTCTGAAAAGAAAAATGCCAAACCAGCACTCCATACTGTGGACTTTTAACGATGCTCACGGATTGTTTTGTAGCACAGTTCATAGAAAGAAGCAAAACATTAACACCATCTCCAGGATAAAGAGGTCCTAACAACTGTGGGTAGAGATTAACTTTGACATACCAAGATGGGAATCAATCGGTAATAAATAAATAAATATATATATCCACACACATACATATATTCTAATATATAATATATATGTGCATATATATAATGTATTGTATGTATATATAATACATGTATTTTGTATAAAAAGCTTCACATTCAAGTATAGATACATATCAAAATATACAAGAGGGGGACCTTTTGGAGTCAACCTCAAACAGAGGATCTATCACAAGCAGAACTCCAGATAGGATAATTGAATCCTGTTTTGATCAGTTACAAAAGCCAACGAGTTCAGATGGTTTGTGTTCCACCCATTACTGAGAAACACAAGATGATGAAAAATATCATTGAAAATGAAAGTGGAAAAAAGTGATAATATAAAGTTAGATGTGGTATGAAACACATCGATATATACAAAAGTCCTTTACTGCTGTGCTTTGAGAGAACAAAAGTGATTTTTCTGTTGGGCCAACAACATGACCCCTCAGTTCTTTGTTGTTGTTTTTTTTTAAGTATTCGAATTATCATAGGCAAAGGAGAAAAATGACCCGAATGATCAGAAGAGAAAGGGTTAAAAAATTAAATAGTATCACCGGCCCCAAAAGGTCATTCACAAACCCTGATAAATGGCTCATGAAATGTGCCAATGGTTCGTGCAGTCTTGTTCTGCACCTGCAACATGAAATGTATCATGAGAAGAGAGAATATTGGATGGAAATTCCGAACCTCTATTAATCCTGGACTGATTCAATTTCTAATTGGAAATTCTCCTTCTTGAATTCCCAGTAGTCTTGATCTTCAGACTGTTGAAATTATGATCACAAAATCAGTGAGTAAAGTACCCTGATTTTTACAAACTTAGAGCATGAAAATACTAAATGAATCTAACTGTGTATGGTTACAACTCATTGTTTCTGCTTGACAATATACAGTACAATTTCAGAACCATAATCTTATGCAAAAAAGGCATGGCAAAATACAGCCACAGTCAATAGGATGATGCCATTGATATTCACAACGTTTCTCCAAAGTGGCACTTCTGATGTGTCCGTCAGTTTCTTCTTCAGTGCTTCCTCTTCCTCCTTGCTCAACTTGGGTCCTTTCTGTTGGTCTAAGCCACAGAACCAGTTGTAGGCTTTCTTCAGGCATCCTGGCTCTTCTCTTTCCTCTGAAACTGGAAGGGATAGTGTTCTGGTCATGAAATGTAAGCATGGACTGCTGTGTGTACTAGAAGCTCTCCATGTCTGAGCTCCTTCCTATATTGAATATAGTACCTCTGATTTATGGTCTTAGTTGCATGGAAGCTTTTAAATACAGTACAATTCTGTACAGGAATGAAGTTAATACTGTATTTTCACAGTTCACCTGGAAAAAAGTGTGATTTTCTAAATACTGCAAGAAGGCCTTTTACTGCATGGAGACTTGATCTGGTATGTGAGAAGCAGGTCATGCTGCAAAGCTCAACCTGTTATCTCAGTTTTCCCTACTTTCTACACTTTTAATTAAAAACCAAATAATTAATTTTAAAATATTTATGAAAAGGAACTTGGCAGCAGAATGAGAAGCTCAGCAAAGGAAGCAGGTGGATTTGCTCAGATGGATGTCTGGCAATTTGCTTTCATTTTGTCCTGCACCACGTCCTGGCTACTACACTCTATTTCAAAGTGAATTCTCCTTGTGTCATTGCAAGTGCCAGAGTTACATGCAGTTCTGCCAATGCACACCACCTAAAGCATCTCCATTTTTTAATCCTAGAACTAGCACCTAGCTACCTAGAGAACAAGAATTTCTCCCATCTCTTCCAATCTACACTAGGATTCGTGGATTAGTAGAAGGCATCTTACTAACCCCTCAAATATAGGTTGGGGCAGGGGCGTATTGTTCTTTAAATACCATGCATGCCATTGTCTGTTCAGGAGTGGAATAGAGGTTCTCAAACGTATTGGTAGCATCTCAGAAACAACAGAAGCCATTCAGCAGTTACCTGATTCCGTGTCTTTTTCATCAGATTTCTTCTCCTCATCTCCTGCATCAAGATCAATGCGCTCCTCTTTGCTGTTCCGCAAAGTCCAGCACAAGCGATAAAGCTGCCATTAATGAATAAAAAAAGTTCAAAGCTGGGGCCTTAGTACACATAAACAGCATCCCAAATGTCTGCTGAGACATGTTAGATCACTAGGGGTCACTGAAGCTCAGAGGCAGACAAATGAAGATTATCTCTTTGCTTTCTTACATGGACTATATGATACAAAAGAAATGTGACAATATACCAACAGTATTTCTTCAGGAGCAGAAATGCAGTCATACTCACATGTACATCAGGAATCGGCTTAGTCATGAAGGAGACTGCCAGCATAACGATGGCAGAAATCCCAAAAAGAATAATTGCAAAGTAAAGGTAGTGAATCCCACAGATGATGAATGGGCAGTTGGAAGGGGCCACGCAGCTCCCAGTTCCGTAGGCAAACTCTGATATCATTCTACCAAGTCCAGCCAGCAGCCCAAACATCAGGCCCCAGAAGGCACCCTGCAGACAGAGACAGGAGTTACCAACACGAGCAAGCTGTAACTCCTGAAGAGCTGCTGGGGGAAACAGGCAGGTGTTCACATGTCATGTTGACTTCGACAATTTCAGCCATTTCACGACTTTGTGAAGGCAATAACTAATGACTGTAACACAAACCTAGAAATCCCAATTTAAAAATATTCTAGTTCTGGTGGTTAAAAAACAAAAATAGTTTTAATTTTTCAGTGGTCAAAGTCAGAAGAAGGTTTTGAAGTAGAATATGATAGTGAATTCAATTCCTAGCTACAATAAGAATGGTTCTGGAACAAGAAAAACTGAAAATCATATAAACAATTACAATATTAGAGTGCATCTAATGCAAAGCTCCAGTTCCCAACAGCTTTGATGCTTATCTGCACTACTAATCCAGCTTCGAAGAGTGCTGTGTCCACAAACACATGAGGAATATATTAAATTCTAACTCAGGCAAAATTCCAGCCACAGTCACAGATCAGTCACAGATTTCCATGAAAGGCACAAAGACTCAATCCTTGTGTGAGATGTAGATATACTGGGATAGGAAATGGAACATCCCTTTGTGCGTAAAGAAGCCTTGTTTTGACGTGCACAGGAGCAAACCCTAACAGTTAGCAAATATCCTTACTCTTGGTACTACAGGAAAGAGACTGAATTGCTGAATACTGAGCCTTCAGAATGTCTGAGACCCCAGTTAATGTGAGCAGCTCGTGGTCCCATCAAAGCATAATCCAGACCTCATCCCTTCCGAGTTACTTAAATATTTCTCAATTCACTGTTCTAAAAATAAAAATTGGCAATTCCTGGGATGGTTCCAAATTGCAATGGGAAACGATGGATGAAACAACAGTGTATTTACTGAAAAGTTTGTTAACAAAAGTGTACAGCACTCAAGGCAAAGGTGAAAGGTGATGCGTTTGGTTAGAAAAAAATTACTCAAGCAACATGCAGCTTAATTATTTCCCAATTTGTACTTGCCTGCTCGTTTACTCGCTTGCAGAAGACACCGAGCAGGAAGACGGCAGCAATGGGAGGACCCAGGTAGCTGGTAACTGACTGAATGTAATCAAAGAGCTGCCCACTTTGAGCTGACTGCACCACAGGAACCCAGGCAATGCTGATGCCAATTAAAAGCACCATGAATGCCCTGTAAACATAGCCAGATATTCAATTAGCCACCTGCTTAGAACCATCTATCAGAAACAGCAATTAATCAATAATTCAAATGTCTACATTGTATTTCAACCAGCAAAATCAATGAAATGGCCAATTACCATTGAACAAACAGAACTAATTCCAGTTGGGCGTTGTGTCTGTCAAACACCTGTCATCATACAGCTAATCATACAATTAAAACACAGAAGATAACTTTTTTTTCCTGTGTTGTGTCTAGAGATGAATCAGTAGCAAATCACCTAGAAGAACTGGTTCACTGAAGCGGAGTATCGTGCAGCATAAAGCCTACAAAGATATTTTGAAGTAGTTCCCTTTGAACAGCAGTAGGAAGCACGTGTTGAAGACCAGATTAGCCACTGTCAATTACACTGGAAATAAGGTCTGGAAATTATTATCGGAAAATATCCAGAAGGGAAAGCACACATGGGACAGCCTGTCTGGCCACAGGAGGCCACTGCTGCACTGCCTGAAGGCTGCGATACAAGCTTTCACTGGGCACTTTTTGGAGGCTTCTGTCTGTAACGCATCTCAGGCACGCTCCGTTTCTGCCTTACCTTCCAGCTAACATAAGCTCTTTCTCTGACGGATGCTTTCTAATTTTGGTGTAAATGTCCATAGTGAACAGCGTACTAGCACTGTTAAAAATGGAAGTTAAGGAGCTCATAAGGGATGCCAACATGACTGACAACATCAGACCTCGTAGACCTGAAAAACAAAGACACTCTATACATGAACTGGGATGGGCATTCAGTGAAGCACGTCAGTACAGTGTCCACGCAGAGCAGCCAGCCAGCTTGGTGGATGTCTGGCACAGTGATGTGCTGCTGCCCGCCTGCCGCTCTCACAATGCAAGCGGAATGACTGCTGCTGAGCTCTGGAAACGCTATTCACAGCAGTGATGGGACAGTGCTCGAGCTTTTAGAACGTGGGTACTTCCTTTGTGAACGCTTCTGATTAGATGCTGAAACAAAAACTACTAAGCAGATTGCGCCCACAGTTACAAAAACGTCTCTCTTGAATTCAGTGCAGTGCTCAGTTGCTTGCGGTGTATTTGTAACTCAGATGTCACAAGTTTCATTTACTGAATAAAAATCAGGGTAAAGCCACTTTTCCAAGCACCATGATCTAATCAACAGAGAATGGGGAAGTACAGGAGTTAATTTAATAAGACTATCTACAACACTTACGATACAATGGGGAATTATAAAGGGATCAAGGAAGTACCATGGTTCGCATAATAACATAAGCTGTTTTTTCTAGCTTTCTGAATCAGCTCTTGTTTTCTGCAGAAGTTTTCTTCCTTTTATCTGTACTTCTGTACAGATCAGTGCCTTATTCTCTCACTAAACAGGCGTTATATGGGACGGTGTGCATACAAAGTAATATCTTTTCCCACCTCAATGGGTTTAGCGTAAGTACTGAAGGTGTACACCTCCAACTCAGACATCCTGACAGAGCCTTAGAGAAAATGCTGGCAAAGTAGGTTCCTTCCGACCCGCACAGGGAGGGAGCACAGTTAGCATTTCATTACTCAGTATCTGCTAACTGAGAGCTGACATTGTCCACATGCAACTATTCTGTACCTGCAGCCACAGCCAGTGAGGATTACCCCTCTGACTAACAGTAAGATTTAGCAACTTTTGTGGGTTTTTTTTGCTTAATCTAGGACTTGGACTCTCCCTGTCATTCATTTTTACAGTCTGGCAGCCTCACCTTTCCTAAAACAACACCCAAAAATAGTGTCTTACCATTTGGCATAAGCTCTACTACCATTTTGGGATAAGCAATATTTGTGCAGCCAACTGCGGTGCCACAGGCCTCCTGGCAGACTTCAGGCACAGCACAAGCCACCACATCTGAGAAGAGGAGAATGAGACACAGTTAGACAAGGTCACATTAACAGTTCTGTGCTGAACCACCGGACTGACATGTTCTATATCACCCTTGGTCTGACAGCAGATGGAAGATGATTCTAAGCCTCTAACGTCCCTTTCCTCTCTAAAAAGTGCTGCAGATCAAAAAACAGAATTTGTCAGACCAGAACTCAGTAACACAAGAAGAGCAAGTCAAAAAACAAACAGTGGAACACACTTTTCCTCCAACCTAAACAGCTCTTCTCTGCCTGTGGATCCTTTCAGTGTAGTCAGTATTTGCACATGTATGTGCCTGAACAATTGTACAATGACAGTCTAACAGGTATTTAGGACAGAGAATAGGAAACGGAGAAAGACTGCCAGTGAACGTCTGCCAGCAAGAGGAAATTTGCATCCCTGTAAATCTATGTGGATACCTGTGTACAAAATTCGGCTGATCATTCCAGGCATCACTATGATAAACATGGGCAAAAGCTTCAGGTATCCACACAGCACACATCCAGCCTTCACATGGGACATGTTCTTACCAGAGAGACATCTTTGGACAATAACCTGTCAATGAGACATGACAAGCACGCATGACTCAATGAATCAATTCCACTTCCATGAACACACCAAGCCACATTCCAGATACAAGGTACTGCTTAACCTGTGTGATGGTGAAAGAGCCTATGAATGATGTCCATCACTAGGAAAACATAAAAGCTACACGAAAATAAAACACTTAAAATAAGTAAAGGAAAATAGAGCTAAAGAGCTAACACTCTCACTTTCTCAAAAGATATTTATAAAGCAAGCCAAAGAGAAAAAAAAATAGGGAAGAAAATAGATAAATACATTGCTTTTTAAATTTGCTTTATAAATTGTGAAAAATTATCTTTCTCAGTTCAGAAAGCAGAGAGATCACTCTCTGCAGGTTGGACACTATGTATGTCACAGTTGCAGGAGTCACTTTCCTACTTCCACATCAGTGTGATCTCTCTGGGAAGCTGGATGGCAGCTCTTAGAGAGGAGGAGGAAGAAAATGGTGAGAGTCTCCAGTCTGAAAGATCGAATGCATAAAGAAAATCCTCTCAAAACTCTGCATGCAAAGGTGGAAGCCACACGAATCGGAAACAAACTAGGATCACTGAGCGGGGAATCACCACAGCCCAACTAAGAGCATTTGATATAAGGTTTCTTAAGTAAATGTTCACATTACAATCTCTCTCCTTGTTCTTATGCACAATCACACGTTAAAAAAAACCATCTGAAAGGAATTACACACCATATCTGCTGGGCAGCTTAAAAGAAGAACTAAAAGAACACATTTTCTTGCACACAAATGGTCCATCGGCCCCAAAGTGGAGCCATTTAAAATAAAGAAGGAGTTTAGAAACCAGCAGTTGGAAAGCCTCTGACTACTCTTGAAGTAACTGCCCTTTCTGTGACCTGCTTTGAATACCATACACAGGAAGAAAAAAAAAACCAGAAACAAATACCACTCTTAGATCATGCTAGAAGACTGCAGTTTTGCATTCAGCATTTCCAAGGCACACTGCTTCCACATTACCTGATCTGTGCACCAGTACCACAGAGCAATGATGCTCAAACCGAAGGTAAGCCCTGGCCATGGCAGATCTCCAGTGACAGGATCTCGGAAGATGTGAAAAGAATCCGCCCGAGGCATATAGCACTTGGAATCGATGGTACTGTTTTTGTAGGTGATATTGGATGGAACTGAAGCCATATACTTCTCCATGAATGCGTCGTATCCTCCTACCTCTTTAAATGCTGAAAAATAGAAAGCAAAGGTAGAGGTAAAGGATGTAACGCTGACATCTCAAATACAGACAGAGAACGTGAGGAGAGAAGCACTGTAACAGGGACGTGCAAAGCCTACTGAGTATGTGTCAGCACCTTCAGAAAATAGCATCCAGTGTTACACACGTATTCACATAATTAAGGTACCAGAGTGACCTTTGTCTGTAGGTCTCTATGCATCTCTCAAAGACCGGTCTAAGCTCCACAGCCTCAACATCTCGCACGCATACATTCCAAGAAAATTATTCCCACACTCTGTTAACCCAGGGAAAACCAAAAGCAGGATCTTACCAGTTACTTCTGTTGTAACAGTGGTGGATTAATCTAATTTCAGTAAAAGACCTCTCTAGAGGAAATCTAAAGACTGAGTAGCTAGAAATGGAAGGAACTGAAGTTTGGCAGAATCTTATCACTACATCTTTCTCTCTTATGATCCACTTCTATTAGTTCTGTTTCACAGTATGCTTTCTGTTATGAAGTGTGTACGGACTTCTGGATACACACTTTGTTCTATCCAGAGATATCTCTTCTTCAAGTGGAAAATATAACAAAATCCACACATCACCTACAAGACTTACTTAAAACATTAGAATTGTGGAGCCGTTTTAGCACAAGTTTGCAGCTAGAAACAGAAAAATCATGGCAATGTGGCCAACAGTTCTTCATTTTGAATCCAAAATATCAAGCATTATCATCTGAATACCCATGAAATGATCATCTCCTAGAAAGAAAGTTACTCTCTGAATTTCTGAAGAGAATCACCAGCATCAGCAACTCCACTTTTACCTCATTACCCATCACAATTCCCATTCTCTCTTGGGATTTGTACAGTACCTTATGCATTCACCTGTTCTGTGGGATGGAGTGGTCTCAGTGACCAAATTGCATGGCAACAGGTCTCCATCAGTCCCTGATGAGCAGGAGTATGAACTGAAATTGCTAGTTAGGAGAATGGGGTTCCACACTGCAGGATCAGTTCCCATTGGTGCTGTAATTTACTTACCAAATCCCATGAGAATAAAAGATCCCAAAACCATGATAAACGTCTGCAGGGTATCTGTGTAAATCACAGCTGCAAGGCCACCTACCAACAAAGGGAAAACAAATATGTTAACACCTCTGCAAATGCATCAGTGAAAATCTTTTTTCGTTTTTTTCCTCTTCTATTCTTTTATTTTTCTACCCCCCTCTTTCAAACACACCCCTTCCATGTTCTTATTTTTCCCATCTTATCCACCTCCCCTGTTTCCTTTTTTCTGGCCTCTCTAACTTCATTGCTTCATCACTCTGCTCTGCAAACTCACCTGTGATGGTGTAAAGAGCAGTAATGGCAAGCAGGATAATAATGGCCACATACAGATTCAGCCCTATGGCCAACTGTATAAACACAGCCCCGGAGAATATGTCTGCCTGGAAGAGATGAGATGACATTTTAGGCAAGGTGTAGGTTCTTAGTGATGGCACACAGCACATTCATGATTAGAGTTCTCAAATACACAACCCCTTACAGTACTGCACCAAAAAAAAAATGCAAAATGCAAACAGAAGCTGTTCCTCTCAGAACTGTGTTTTTTCAGGGTAATAACTGAAACATTTCTCAAAGGATTTCCAAGCCAGAGATGGACACCTCCTCACTACTGTGTGCTTCCACACCGAGGGACTTCAGCAAAGCTTTACTGAAAACTCACTGCTGTGACCAGGGTGGGATGCCCCCAAGGTATGACATGGTTCTTTCTTTAATACCAGTAAGGCTCTCCCTTTTCCTTCACTGCTTACATACCTGTGCTATAGCTAGTCTCACTAGTTCAGGACAATGGGAATTGAAAGCAAGCCATTTATCACAAATTTAAAGACCCTGTCAGAATAACTGACATGTCACTGACTAGCAGAAGAGACCTTTAGCTCTTGTGTATAAGGGAGCTGTTTTTGTGTAAAAAAGGAGCAGGTTTCAGAAGGACAATCTATTTCTTACTGGGATTTTAATAGCATTAAATAATTTCCTTAATTAGAGATACTTTGCATCAAGGTTATTTACCTAAATTTACAGTAAGATTGATCTGCCCCAATGCACTTCTAATGCATTGCCAGTAGTCATCCTTTCCTTAGAAGTTTGTGTCTCCTCCTGAGCACCCAGGTGAAGGATTCACACCCAGTCCCACCTGTATGCCTTCTTTCTGCATCCCATGCTCCCCATACAAGGGCATAGCAAAGGAGGTCGCAGCCTCACTTTGCACCACAAGCCCTAGCAGGCTCAGGAGAGTAAGTCTTTTATTGTCCTTGGCTTTAGTTTAGCCTACATAGCATTAAATATTAATGGTCCTAAAATGACCCTAACAGAGAAGCATACAGTTAATTATTTAGTGTCCTGAGCAACGTATCAGCAACTTTGAATTGCTGTCACCTTGCAGCTTCACTGCTCCTCCCTCCCATTAAGATTATTTCCTTCCAATATTTCCTTATTTCTCCACGAAGTCTTTTATTGATACTATTTAACCCTTATCTAATCTCTGAACAAGGTAAATCTTCCCATTACATGCTCTTTCTCTGAAGCCATGCACAGATCCTGCAGGAACAATTGGCAGAATGTATTATAACTAACTTGGAACCTTCTGATGTTCCTAGTGGATCCAGCCCACCATGAGTGAACCCCCACAGCTCTACAGTTTCTTCTACACTGTGCAGTTCTAAGATGAATTTATCTGTCTTATGTTGGTAAACCTACACCCCAATTTCTCATAAATCTATTTATGGTTTCTTCAGATCTTAATTCCCTTTTGTCTTATCATCTCTAGACTGTATTCTTTGGCACCATAACCAATATCAGCAACACGGTTATAAAGCAAGACCTTGGGAGCTGCCAGGGGCTTTGGACTCACAGTACTCCACGTTTGGGAAGCACGTACACGTGAAACGCTTGTGCAGCCAGCTGAAAACCATTTTGGGCTGAATGCTCACGTGTGTCCTGATCTCAAGGATCAATTCCTTGCAGCACAGCCTTGCCGGACAAGCAGTTCCACAAAGCAAAGGAACAATAAAAAGACACAGAAAATGTTCAGGAAAAGACAGAAACTGTAATGGCCATGTACACATGCAAAGGGAATGCAGTCATCACACAGCAGTGGGCAGCATGGCAGAGAGAGCAAGCCAGGCACTGTACGACCTGATGTGTTTTATTATTAGTTGGAAAGTATCCTGATTATAACATTACTAAGGACATTAGATAACATTATAGCAAAGTACGGAAACAGCACATGAAGTAACTACCCTGAAAACATGCCACTTCTTCTAGAAGGATAAGTGGCAGTTAAACTGTTAGGTGTGACTGCCTGTCAAGGGCAGGGCAGAAAGACATCCTTCTGCACCGAATCTCCCTAAGCCCCGGTGACAACAGAGGAGTGTTTGGAAAAGCAGCAGACGAGGAAGTAAAATGCAAATCTGCAGGTTGGATAGGGCACAGGGTGACAGCACATGGCTGTGTCTGCACATGTGTCTCTGTGAAGAGAGACCTGTGCTAGCTCTGCACAGCACATCTGTCTCTACACAGCACAAAGCTACATAGGGTGGAACAGCTCTTCCCTTTGTGCTCCTAGAGCTGATTCGAAGACAATCTGAGCCTGCTTTTGCATATCATGGAACAGAAAAACCTCCCATTACTTCCTCTGGCAGTACCTGAAACCTCCAAAAACTGTTCTTTTTGCAAATACAGATTAGACTTCAGCAAATCCTGCTCTACCGAATACAGTCACATAATGCAACAATGCAGAAAATATCTGTATACTACAGAAATCAGAGCCACATTTGTATGTGGGACTGACAGTGTCAGAGTCGTTTTGTGCAGATGGGGAAGTGGTTAGAGCAATTGTACACCAGATTTTCGCCTGCATAGCACAGAAACCCAGTTCAATTCACCACATACATCTGGAATAACTGGGTTCATCAGGAGCTGGGATGGTAGCATGGGGCCCTGGTAACTCACTGCTGTATGGATCTCTTCATACTGCTTTGCTCCCACAGGTGCACAAGAATGTGCTTCAGCCTCGTGACCACATGGGAAGTTTAAATGGAGAACGTGATTTGCGTGGAATTAAGACATCCTTAGCGAAGCAGGATGAAATCTCATGACTAAACTCTTCGGCATGATAGAGGCTGGGAATAAAAGACTGCAAATTCAGAACCTGCATAACTCCTTAATGGGCTTATTGCAAACGTGTTGCAGAATAGGACTGAGTCATCTGATTGGAAACGTTTCTCAGCAACTCGAACTGCCAGAACTCTGTGTCATGTGCAACATGCCTGAGATTTCTGATTATGGTAGTTAAGTACAACAACAGTAAATTTAACTGATCCTTTTGAACTATACAGAAATCCAGCTTTGGGGCCAGCCTCATAGTACCAACCTGTTTAATTTATAACCTCTGCAAGGATCAGTTATCGTGAAGATGTGAGAATGAGAGCAAAAGGCCAATCTTTTAGCTTAAATTGCACTATTATCACTTAGCTCCCATGCAGAGGGCAAAGAGTAATCTGCCATGGCAACTTCTGAAAAACAACAGATTGAGGTATACCTGAACTGTGGACTTCTTCAAAATCTTAGTAGTTTCAAGACATATGGAAAATACCAGCTCTCTTCACTACTTCACAGAAGAACAACCACATGCTTAATAAACATTAACTTTATAGCAACTTAAACTTTATAGCAACCACTTATCCATTAAAAGGATCTCTCTTCTTCCCTCCTTTTACCTCAGCTGTTAGCATTTCCTTTGCATTTTCCCACTCTCTTGTTCTCTAGATTCTATCATTCCCATTTTTCTATCGCTCTTTTGCTCTTTTCTCTCAGCTACGTAATTGCTGACAGCACATTCACCAGAGTGAAGGATAAATATGAAGACTAGAGGCAAAAAAATCCTGTTCCTTGAAAATCCGACAACGCTCTCTTGCAGAAAGAATTGCTCATTCTCCTTAGAACGACCAGAGGGCTGATGTGGGATGCTGTGTGCCCAAACCACAGCAAAGAGATTTGAAAACAGAACAGGTAAACGAGCAGCAGCCATTATTTCTCAAACAATTCAGGCAGATGAAAAAGTACAAGCAGATAGGCCGTGACATTTTCTCCCATATACAACACAGTGCAATACATACAAGGTTCCCTCCATTTTGCCTATTCTAGAAGCACACCCTAAAAACATTTAAAAATAAAGAGAAAGCCCAACAAACACCAAGAAGAAGGGCTTCCCAGAGATGTTCAATGAAGCCAAACAACCCAAACTGCAAAACAGTTCTGCATACATAATCTCTCTACACAGAAGAAAGAGAACACACATATTACACTTTTTACCCCTGAGTTCAATTAGACTTCAAATCAGAAACAATTGAGTCCACTGTATGAATAATACTGCAAATGGGAGATTCTTTTGTTTAAATCAACTTTGGATTGGGAAATTATTGTAGAAGTTATACTTACTGAGATCTTTGTGAAAATATACAGGATCAGTGAAAGGACTGACAGGTAGACCTGAATCCGTTTCCCACCGAAACGCTTCCTCAGATACTCTGGCATTGTCACCACCTGTGGGGTGGGTAGATTAGGTCTCATACCACAGAGCATGGATACAAAGCAACTTAGAGGAAGCTTTTTGCTACTTAGGAACTATAGGAGTGGAAGACAAAGGGAAGGGAGCTGTAACTGCAGTTGCACAGAACAGCAGCTCCAGGAATCAAAGGAGAACAAGAGCAGAGTACTAAATAGATCTCAGGTCTCAGAATTCGAGAACCATCATTACTCATATGCATGCAGATAATAAAGACAAGTTCTAACACGATCAGATCTCCTGAGCCATTCATAATGGCTCTGCAACACCCCAGACGTGATCCACAAACAAGAAGAGAGAGCAAGATTTAAACAAACAGCACAGGAAAACATAACACTGTTTTCACTTACCCCAGCTTTGATGTAGATGGGTACAAACAGCCATCCTAGAATAACCACAAATATCAGAGCCTGCAGACAAGACAAGATCAGCTGAATTAGCCTCCTCTCTCTAGACAGCACTCCCTAAAACCATTTCTCAGACCAAGCAGCAGATAGAGACCATTGAGACCACTCAAACCTGGTTACTTCGGGGTGCTGCTCTACCCTTTGTCTTATGGTTGAAAATCTGGGAATGAAATCCTGGCTGAGAGATTTGTCACACATTGTGGAACATGAATTTCATGCTAACTTTCCATAAGAAGCACACGTGAAAAATGGCTCATTTCTGCGCATAGGTTTGCCTGTTAACCTCAAAATGCCACCCTACTAGCAATGCTAGGTCATCCCAGCTGTCCCCAAAGCATGAAGATAAAATGCAATCAGCTCATAAGTCCACAATTTCTGGGAAGTATTAAAGAAGGTTTAATTAAGTCTAATACCTGAGAGCTATTAGCCAGCTGCTTCATCCCAGGTACACTGAGTCAGCCTACCTTCCCTCAGAATCAGGTGTGCTGCAGTGCTATCTTGTGATACCAGCAATCCTAGCTGTGGGGTAGAGAAGCACTTTTTCTATCTCTTCAGCTTCTTTCTGCACTGAGTTTCTGTGAGATGTCTGCATGTTTTACAAAGCACATTGTATTCCAGCGATCCCACATACCATAAGTATGTACAACCAGCATTTAGTAAAGTATTTTCTATTTCTACATTATCATTGCACAATGCATTTTGAATTACCACGTGCATTTTTTGAACTAGAGATCTTACTGTATATTGATGACAGTTTTCTGACTTGAATGGTTAGTAAATTCTCCCTAACAGAGTTGTACATAATTAAATAGACAAATAGAGAACAAATTTCTTCTGAAAATTCTACATTTTTTCTGTCTGCTCAAGAGATTGTTGTTTTTTTTTCAATAGCATTGCCTTCTGAGTTTTGCCTTTAGATCAAAGATGAGCAATGGACAAGAAAAAGAGGCTCAGCATCTGCTATCACACTAATGCAATTCAGAAGTAATTTCAGAGGAATCGTACCGATACACAAGCACTGCAACAGTCAATATTTCTTTCAAGAGATGAATTGAATTACACAGTCAAGAGTCTCTCTCTGTCATAACTATTTAACCAACTATGTAGTGTAACTCTCCAAATACATGCATGCATCAGTGCTTCTTCCTAAACAACAATTGTACTCTGTATACTTATATTCACCCATGGAGAATCTCCTGAGAGACGAAGAGTTAGATATGAGTATGTTTGAAGACGGATATGTGTCCTAGAGCTTTGAATGCCATGAAACTTCAAGTAATGTTTCTTCTGTTTTCTTTCACTCCATTTTTATGCAAAGAGAGGAAGAAGGATGTTGCTTACAGCCCTAATGTTAACAAAGACAACAGACTGACTGTCTCGTAATTCATTTTAGCCTTTAACGTTCTCCTTAAATAATTATATCATGTAGATACCCGAATATTTGCAGCAACCATTTACTTGTTAAGGAGAAAAAAAAAAAACAAAAAACAGTTCCTCATTGTAGCATGCTTATTTCGCTGCACAGAATGAAATGCTAGGAAATCTATGTAATGCTCATTAAGTCTTTTGTGTTTTGGCATAATCCCTTCCACAAAGGTGAATCAAGCATCATAAGGCCATTGTCATCCACACCCACAGTATCTGAGAATTCAAGGAAATGCATTTAATTAGCTGGCATGAATCTTGGTGCTGTCACGGTTTATACCACTGCTGATACCCCAAGCAGTTCATTTTAAGTGAGCTTGGATATTTCTGTTCTACACGGCAGCCATAAGTGGAACACATACTGTCAGAGGAAGGAGAAACTAAAAGGGAAGTGATATTTAGAATGTAGATGGTTGTGAAGGATGTCCCAGATTTCCCGTAGCCTGTGAAGAAATCAAAGCCTTTTCAACAAACAGCAAGCTGCTGTAAAAAATATAGTGGATTAAAAAACTGACTAACCCTTCCAGACATCCTACTGTCTGAGAGTGCTCTCCATAAGTAATTAAGTGTAATCAAACAATATAAAAAGAAGAGAATCCATTGATCTCTGGTTCAAACATTTTCTAAAAAGCTCCATTCAATAGGAAAGGGCCATCATCTCCCAGTCACTTGGACAGATAACACTGAGATAACACTGGCATTTGTGGACCCGTACACAAACAAGTATTGCCAAGTACAAATTTGACAGCATAAAATTATTAGATAATGTTATCTCAATTAACCTGCGCAGGTAATTCTGATGTCACAAATACGTTCACTCAAATGCACAGCACTTACATTCCATTCGTACCCTCCGATGGCAATTCCTCCCGCTGCTGCTGTTCCTGCTATGCCCACAAAATGGCCACTGCCAATGTTACTGGCAAAGAGTGAAGCACCAATCTGGGAATAGAAAGAACAAGACATGATTCTTCAGCCCAGTTCGTGACAACTTGAAAAAATGATGTTCATTTGGCATTTTGAACTCAGGCCTGTCTATCATCAGGTGGTGATGTTGAGAATGATTGACAACTTTGACTCCATTCAAGACTATCTTTCTGTTTTTCTCCACCCCCCATCAAATCCGAAACTTTAGCTGTCATATCTAGAACATGAAGCATGAATACAATGCTGCATTCCAGGTTTACTCTATAGAGCTATGCCATAGCCAGGAACAGCACACACACTCTTCTTGCAATTCTGACATCACAAACAATAGCTTATCCTCCTTCATTTTTTATATGCCATTAATAAAATTCATCCTTACGCTGTTTCTTTCCCAACCTTTGTGGTTTTTTTCTTCCTTCCTACAGTGGGATCCCCCATTATCCCTCATTATCCTCCAGCCTTTCTGCAGACATGCTATTCTGTTGTGACAGGGAATTTCTGTCCCTAATTTCACTTTGTTCTGGTCTCTTTTTTTTTTTTTTTAACAGATTTCTAGAAGTCCATTGTGCCTTACAGAAATGTAATCAGTTTGTCACATTAAATATATTTCATCAGGAATGACAAGTCCTGCAACAGGCATTAGCAAATAAGTCAGAGGCATTACTCGTAATAGAAGAAACTTTCTTTTAACCACTTGATGACAACAACAGTGTTTTCTCAATCATAATTGACAAGAAACCAATACAGTAAATATCAGTCATTAATAACTGTTGTCTGGTGTTTTCCCTGGAGATGGATAATTAAACTTTACTTTAGGTTATCAGAAATTGCACTCACCAGAAAAGATTAACCATATAATCCCTGACTTTATTTAATGCATTTCCTCTCCTGTTCCAGAAGTCTGAAACGTGCTGCGAGCAGATCTCAGTAATAAAAGCAGCTAATGAAGAACTCTCAGAAAGGAATGCTACAGTGGGGTTTGTCCCAGTGCCTACAAACACGGGACACACTGTGCAATGACTGGTAACGTGTTCCCAACTCCATCCAAATACACTCGTGCCCACTGAGCTGCTGAGACCAGAGGGAAAAAGAAGTTTCCAGCCTTCCATACAGCACTTCAAGGAGGAAGGAAGAAGGCAGGTGTGCTCAGTACTTAGAGCAGAAGGTGCTGATGGCTGGAACTGTTTGATTGGTACAAGCTGACCACACAGTGCTTCTGCCTTTGCTGGAGCACACCGAGGTGGAGCAGGTGCTTGTGTCTGGCCTGCCTCTTTCCTCTGCTGAGTGCCAGCAGGAGAGCAGACATTTATATTTGAGTACCTCCGTGTGCACGGCTGTAAGTCAGAGGACGGGCTGAAGGTGGGGGGTAACAGGGAAGAAAATGTGGAATTGTTAGCCATTCTCAGGGACATGTTAGTGAATTGATTTTTACATCAGATAGAGAAGGAAAAGTAAAGAGGAAAGTTGATTGAAAGGAACAAAAGCTGTTAGGAGGGAAAGAGGGCAAAAATCTGAGCTAACCCAGAACGTGGAACATTAACTCCTTTTAAATCTTTTAAGGGGTCAGGTTTTAACAAGAGTAGTCTGTTCAGGAAAAGTACTATCACACTGCAGGCAGATGATGATCATTATGTTTTTTCCACGTTATTCATTAACTGATTCACTTTGCACTTTTCATTAACTTTAGGATGCACTGACATCCTGGCACTTGCTGTTCCAAACCACATACACAAAACTCTTTGCAAATCAGTGACTACTGCCATGATAGGATATATACTTTTTGGTTTATGCCTTTCTTTTCCCCCTCTCAGGATCTGCTAGTACATATTATGCATTCCTAAAGTCTGCTTTCCTGTTTGAAAGCATTAGTTCAGTATCAAACATTTTTCCTCAACCTTAAGCATGCCTTTCCTATGACAACACAGAAGCTCCTGCAGGTGAGGTTATTTCTCTGAGTCACCCACAGAAGGTGCTTCTCAAATCCCTCTTCTTTGGACAAATCATTCCTGTGCTTGAGAACTACTCTCCAGCAGTTTCCACACTTTTCTTTTAACTTACATCTGTGACTATGTCCTGTAGGAAAGATTTTTATCCTACTGGAGTTTTATGAGGTCACCTTTAGTCGCTTTGGAAAAATCAGAGCACTGAAATACTACTGTGACTTTTACAGGGCTCTGAGACTGAAAGAAAGAAGTGTCAGGTTTTATTCTGCTCTCTTGATTATTCTTCAAGTTCTCTGCATTGCATTATTGCCAAATTAAACAACACTGAGAAACTTACAGAGGTTCTGGAGACAACAGTATAAGTCAGGTAAGGTGTCTCTGTCCTTAATGAGCAGCACAGCCGCATGCAGACTCATCTGATACCTTTCCACCTTTGTCCTCTGAGATGCAGACAACACCTCCAGGCTGGCTGAAACATTCTGACAGATTCTGTAGAGATCTTCACTTTTCCTGCTCTACTGGAGCTTTGCTTTTAATATTTTATCATGATTTTTACTCTGAAAACAGTTGGTTGCACACTATTTTTTTTTTGTATGGAACTTGACAAAATAAGCTAGTTTCTTATTCTACTTCACCTAGAGAATCATAGAATGGGCTGGGTTGAAAAAGATCTCAAAGATCACCTCATTTCAACCCCTCTGCCATGGGCAGGGTCGCCAAACACTAGAGCAGGCTGCCCAGAGCCTGGAAGGAAGGAAAGTACTGATCCTACATGTACCAGAGCTTTTCCTACTGGCTCCTCACAGCAATGTCAGATTCATCAAGTGGGGAAAATCGTGAGAGTATATAAAACTTAACTGGATGCAGAGATTAGAGGAATTGTGCCACTGATCAGTTCTGTCAGCTTTGAAAAGAAGGCATGCAGAACTGAGGAAAAAAACTCTATTTTTTCCCCTTTAGTTCTTACTTAGCTCACAACGATCAGTGCTTCAAAAACAGCAAATAGACTGAGTGACACTTCTTTGAAGTACATTATGTCCTGGACTCTGAAGTGCTTGCCACTTACTACCTATGCAGTAAATCTTTCCAGACATATCTGAACATCAGGTGCCCACCATCTCTACCCTGTTAACATTTGTGCCTCAGGAGCTGAGGCAATGAACGTAACACCCAATTTTGTGCAGACAGCTGTCTGTGAAACTATGGGACCTGGAGAATAGAATTCAAAGCAGAAAAGCTCCAAAATTGAGGTTTCCTTGTTGATTTTCATTGTGTCTGAAGATCTGTTAATCCTGACAGACTGGCTCGTACTGAGGCTGACTGTTCTTAGTAACAGGTGCTCATTTTCTTATAAGGGTAGAAAGTATTCTAACAAAAGAAGTTATAAGTTCAGTTTGAAAGACCCAGTGTTACAAAGCTGGCAATTTCCCTGAGCTTCTGTGACTCTCCGGAATAAAGTACAGCTGGTTATGAATATTTGAAGAGTCATATGTATCTTTCCTAAAGACATTTCCCTCAAAGTATAAGAAAGTAAAACCAGCTTCTTGAAGATTCTTCTCTCATTTTCTCTAAATTGACTGCATAAGGGGAGCAGCATTTCATACCACACAATTAATTCATCATAGATTTAAATTTCTGGCAATCAGTCAGAACATAATTAGGTATCTTGATCCCTAAATAACTATTGGAGCTACTGAGTTGACTCCTCCACAGCATCAAGGACAGTGATTTCAGCAAAATAACACAGAACTGACCTCAACAAAACAGCCAGAAAAGACAAGCTACAGGCTTAGTCATGTAAAATACCAAGCAACCTTCATGGACTTCGTTGGAGTGAACAATCAGAGCCAAAGCTGGACAGATTTAGTCCAGGATAAATACCTTGCTCTTACTTTATACACTGAGAAATCTAATCACAATCAGTGAAAGTATTCTGTCCAGATGTGGAGTCCTCAGTAGAGGAGAGAGACAGTTGGAGCACATCCAGAGAAGCACCAAGAAATGATCCATGGAATGGAGAAGAGAAGGACTGAAGGAGTGATCTTAAGTCTGCACTGATGACCAGCACTTCATCCATGCTGAGCTTGCACAGTCTGGGCAGGAAAGAAAGACGATCCCAGCAGCAACTGCTGTACCATGGGATCATCTATTTTGCCTTTCTGCTCAAGTAAGAGAGCTGAATCTGTTGGTTTTGTGTTGCTAGAGAATCCTATGTTCGTTAACTGCCCTTGGGTCTTCGGGGAATCATTAGGAGTTCTCTGTGCCTGCATAGCCACACAGAAAGTTTTTGTGGTTGGTCTTTTCTGCCTTACCCCTTCCATTTTCATTTATGCCTGCTCAAAAAAGTATTAACCTTCACTGTTGACAAGTAGACAGAATTGCACAGGGTTAAAACCAGCCCACTGATTAAACGTCAAGCAAGTTAATTTTTCCCCCTAGAATTATGGGATTTATCTCATAGTAACTTGGAAAAGAGAAAAGGGAAACTTTCTCCTTCCCCAAGCTTCCAATGGAACTTGAATTCTCTCAGATCTACTCTACCAATACATCTTTTACTGTCATTAGCCTTTAATCTTTTCATATCATTAAAATGGCAGCTCCAATTCCTTCTAAAGCCAAAAAAGAACTCCCTGAAGTGAAGAAGACTGATTAGACAGTAGGTCTTTGTATAACCTACTTAAAAAAAAGTAAATTAAATGTTTAGAGAACAAATATTTACTCTCTTTCTCCCCCTGGCTCCAATAACCACATCTGTGTGGATGGGATCTTGAATCAAAAGGCTTATGAAAGTGCAGAAAGCTTTTTTGAAACAACACAAAATCAGGAACGTTGATGATTTCTGTTCAAGCACTTGGAAGAATGTACGTTAGTGACACTGAAAATGAAGATATTTCTAAATTTTCTACTTGTCCAGGATGTCATCCTAAACAGACCCAGAAGAAACAGACAATCACTTCTAATAGCATTTCTGCCAGAGGCCTGCTGGATAGCTGCAAATGCGTTTTGTGTTTATAACTGCTTTTCTCCACCTCTGAACAGAAAACAGCACCACAGACAAACAATGTAAGTCACAGATAATTATTAAATAAACTTGAAACTATATTTTAACTACAGTTCATCAAAATCTTTCCAGGATTTTCTCCTTGTCGCGATCAGAACTTGTTACAAAATTTGGAGACACTAGAGCAATTACAAAAAATCAGTAGATTAATTCTTCTCTGTAATAACCTCAAAATAAGTCAACTTCAAGTGAGAGTACTAAGTTCAAAACATTAAAAAGAATTAAGTGAATCAAAATACAAAGCACTGGGTTTATCTATTTAGATGTCATCAGTGTATCTACGTTCAACCAAGCTGGTCACATCTAGACAACTCAGAATTCAGTCCATCAGGTGGGTTTTGAAGTACAGTTAGAGAAAGAGTTTGAAGATACAGAGGAAATGCCTGCCTGACGTAGCCATTACAGTCTCAACACTGTTGTAGATATATTTAGGGATTAGATATACAGAAGTGGATGCAGGTACACAAGCATTCGTATGTTTTATACACACGTAACACTGACCGGCCACCAAACCATGCTCCGTCCAGCCAGAAAGAATCCGCCCACTGTCCCTCGGTTGGTTGAGTACATAGCCTAGAGGGGGAAAAGGAAAAGAAAAAGGAAGAATGATTTAATTGTATTTTAAGCATCATAGGCAAGCTATATACTGACTAAAAACAAACTGCTAAAACAGGGGAGGGTAAAAAAATAATAAAGTAGCTAGAAAGAACTAACTTATGATGAAGAAAATAACACTGAACTGTAGATAACCCTGTTCATTGCAGGAGAATTGAACTAGATGACCTGTATCTAGGTCTGCGTTAACCACAGCTTCATGGCTTTGTCTTTTGTTATACTAAAACCAGAGCATTAAAATAACATCAAATGTAACAAAACAATTGATCGCTCAGCTGCAAGTTCAGTGCATAAATGAAAATTCACATGAACACACTTCATCAGGGGAGTAATGTCTTTGATTTTAGGCACTAAAAAAACCTGAGTTTTAAATTGTAAGTTCACAGAGCAAAAGGTATGCAGCTGTTCTCTTCAGCATTATCCAGCTCAAGCAGATATCTACAAAAATCAATTTTCTTGCTGTGGTTTCAGCAGTGCCCTCATTTTCCTCTGAAGTTCAAACAAAGAAGTTGGCTAAAATTTCCTTCTCATACACTCAGTTTGTATTTAATAAAGGATGGGCTTTAGAGTGAAGCTTCCTCCACTTTTCTTAATGACCTCGATCCAAATACTGATTTCTCATTTTCTCCACTGATGGACTTTGAGTGGGCAAATACAGGAAGAAGACTTGAAGAAAATTAGCCAATCTTCTATTCTGAGGCAGAAAAAAAGGTGATATGCAATACATTTCCATTTTGCTACACACAGCAACTCAATTAAGCATTCGCTTTATTGAAAGAACACAATGTTGCTAGAGACAAATGGCTCCAGAATTACATGGCATACACTATCTGATCAGCCCTTTGCTGACACAGACCTTCGACTACAGAGGTAGTTAGACTCCCATAGCAAAGGCGTAGTTGCTTCCCACGAGACAGCAAGGTGTTCAGGTACACTGAGTTCTTCAGATCTGTTGCTACATTTTTCAATCTACTGCCACGACAAAATGATAAAGGCTGGGTCGTGATCATGTTCTGTTCACCTCCAATTTCTTGTGCTCTTCAAAGCTCTGCCAGGCTGCTAGGAAGGGATGGGGTTTTCCTGCAGCAGATTTCTCTGTTCTATGAAATGGACCGCTGAGATGCTCCTGGCAAGCACAGGATTACAGAAGGACAAGGCCTTCTCTCTCTTGTTAATAGTCAGGTGTTCAGGTGACCGGGAGCATTTGCCCCAAGGAAAGACAAGCCTCAGAATAGCAGCTTGGAAACTCAGTGACATTCCAGGGTTTACAGCTTTGTAACTCATGGTATTAGCCCATCACTTCCAAACAGATCATCACAATAGGATAGTATCTGCCTTTCCCCATTAGCTGTGAAAGCACTGTCCTTTGTTTTAGGATTAGGCACTGAGTTTTCCCCTGCAGGGCTCAGCATATTCTGCGTTGCCTGCCGGGGGCAGGAGGTACAGTTCTGCTTAGATCACAAGCAAAAAGTCAAAGCCATCTCTTTCCACCTCTGAAATTGCCCCTTCCTCATAGTTCCAGCGGCACTGCTCCCTATAGCCAAGGTGCCTCTGGCAAGAAGAAAGGTCACAGCAATGCTGCATTCAAATGACATCTACAATCCCGTCTCACTTCTCTGCTGAGAGCAGTCGGCGGCTCTCAGTCCATCACAGTCACAGCAGCAATTTTACACTAGCCTATATTGCCCTCCTCACACGCTGACTCCACCTCCATTATTTCCCTTCAACTCTCACTTCTCGCTGTTTCCAAAGGCATCACCTCACACCGCCAATTCTCACAGCCCCTAGCCTGCTTTCTACCAGCAACCAGGCATGGCGTGGGCTTTGCTGACCTGACCTCTCACAGCTGGATCCTTCCCCACACAAACCCCATTATTCCACCTTCCCAATAGCTCCATTCATCCACCTAAACAGTGGTCTCCCCAGCTCATCTTCCCCTCTTCAGTAAATAACCACATTTTCCCCACCTTATACTTACTCACCATCTCGATTAGGCACCAAGATCATTAATAATTATACATTTTCATTTACTGAGCCATTTTCCTAGGATGCTATAAACTACCTGTTCACCAAGTACCAAGATAGATAGATAGATAGAAAGATAAAAGGACAAAAAGGAAAATAAAAGCCCAACATACCCATAGTCCCACTGCCAGGACTACCACAAAATAGATGACAATAACAGAGATGTCCGCAGCATTGTTGATCCTTATGTTGGATTCCATCCTGAACGCCTCTCTGGCTTTCTTCTTCTTTCTCTCCTTTTATGCTTCTTGCAGTGTCCAGGTTAATGATAAACTGCTGTCATCAAGATTCACTTGTCGTGCATGGGACACAAGTTGAAGCTGCTGCTGTTCCTCTGACAGCGCTTCCTTCCCCAATATTGCTCCCCTGCTACAGGTGCTGCGGATCTCAGAGCTCACTCCCCCTGCCAAAGGTGCTCAGGGTTTTAACATGGGCGAGCAGATGTCTAAGAAGGAATGAGCACTGAAAGGAGTGGCTTGGCTGCAATAAACCTGCATATTTACCTCGCTGTGAATACCTTTTTTTTTTTTTTTTGAAGTGGTTGTACCTGTAAATCTAGTCATGGAAGATGCAGTTCTTTTAGATGATGATGATAAACAATCACCAGTGAGGAGGAGTGACCTGACACTTGGGGAAAACCCGGGGTCCAGGAGCTGGGACACTGCGTCATCTTTCAGCTCAGCGGGATTACACAATGGAGAAGCAGCCCTGCGCTTCGGGGAAGGAAACAATCTGAAGCTGTGTTTATCTCTCACAGGTAAAGATGGATACAGGTGAAGATGCATGTGAAACACAGGATTTAAATCCAGGAGCTACCTGTGCTGAATTTCAGGGTGTTCAGATCGGGGTTTTGTGCTCTCTCAATTGTGGCTAATCAGCTTAACATTCAGGTAAGTTCAAAGTACATCGGTGCTTGGGTCTGCTCTCCCATTTATTTGTTCCTCTGCCTTCAAAATAAAGCTAAGCAAAATAACTGGTCAAAAGACATGGGACACACTGATTACAGACAGATCTTCACAGCTCAAAAACAGGTATTTTCCTCAACCACCTGTGATCCTTCAGTCGAGCCAGAAGAGACTGGAGAAATCCAGGATATTTAGATCCAGAGCCAACTACAAGTGCCAGGCACGTTTCTGGGTTCTGAGGACATCTGAAATCCTGTTCTCTGATTGGCACTGGGCAATCCGTGTTCATTCACAGCTGACGAGGGTGCCTTTCAGAAATACAGTGTTACCTGAAGTCACACTGAGCAGAACAAGCAGCGCATTACATAGGAAACACAGCAGGTTATATTGCCTGCAATGGTTATTTCCTCAGGAGTAGTAATGGAGGTTGAGCATGCTGCTGGCAATGAATTTTTCTCGGGCAAATTATTCTTCCGTAATTGTGGGTAATAAAGTGCATCAAAGTCTAACAAGCTCCAAGTATGATTTCCTTGAAGAATATATTTAAAACATCGCTATTGTTTGAGAACTTATCAAACAATCCTGTGCTCTGATAGCTTAGGCATCTCTCCCAAAACACATTCTTCAGTTTGTCCTACAGCTCTGTGAAATGTTAGCTGTAAAACTAACAGAGAAAAAAATTAACCCTGGAAGTTGCTGAGCATCCAAAACTCCCATTAGCTGCAACTACCCTGCTGTGAATTTCAGAGGAGGGAAAAAAAAAAAAAGACTTATTTACTGACCTTAATTATCAGGAAACAGTTTGCCTAAGATAGGCTGTAGATGACTCTTCTTTACAAAGACTGACTTAGATTCCTATGGGCCCTTGCAACCAGTAAGTCTGTCTTTCAGGAATTTTATTTCTGCCTCAATTTACAGAGGTAAAGCAAATAAAATATTAGGCAGGAGCTTATCTATTGTAACATATCTTGTGTTCTCATCCCAATTTCTGGGGAAAAAATAAAAGAATTCACAGAAGTTAAGAAACACTGCAGCCTCTTGTCCATAGATCCTGATGCAGCCATATCAACAAGAGTCCAAGGTTTTAAACAGGAATGGAGATTCAGTATCTGATTAAAAAATAATAATAATCATACAGCTCCCATCTTCACAACCAGTGGTACCACTGACTTAATTGTTTTCTTTCTGAAGAACGCAACCATAAACAAAACATTCTCTACAAGAGTACTAAAAAGAGATGGCAGCTTTGTCAAGGCTCTTAATATCTCCACATCCTCATATCTGAAGTCCAAAGAGAATCTCAGAAGTGTTGGACTCAGCAGATTATTCTAGTGTACTAAATGAATCACATCATGAACTGAACGCATATAAATGGTCTCTGAAAGGTCAGCCAGTTTTCCACATCTGAAAAAGGCTGAGCCTGACCTTGTATTAAAACTTTGGAAGATAAGCACAAGTAAATCCCCTGATGCGAAGCACGACCTTTGCATCAGAATGCAATAATTTCTTTTTCTCGCACCCACGTTAGCAACGTGCTTCAGCAGGTGCTCTCATCACTCTGAAGTATCTGGTCAAGCCTAGAGCTCCAATAGTTAACAATAAGACAAATAATTTGATACCGTGGAAATGTCTCTACTCTCTCCTGTAAGCCAAGACAACTTGTTCAGGTAAAAGAGCCTTGAGCTGGAGTGAGAACAATGGGTCTAAGTAGCACAACACAGGAATGCAAGTGTGTGATTCATGTCTACAATGATTGCTCCCCTCTGGAACATTCAGCATATTATGAGTATCTCCATCCATACCTGAACAAAATTACAATGGATGAAAGCACACAAAGCTTCAGGATAGTATACTAAGTTGTTCAAAATCACACAGCAGATTACTGAGGGAGCCTGCACAGAATTCATCTATAGATTTACAGATTCAAACAAGAGCTGACAGAGGCACCACTGTCATTGGGCACAGAGGGCAAATATACAACATCTGCAGACGCTGCAACTGCTCTCTTGTTCTCATAAAACAGGGGTGTAGCGTGTAAAATTGATCAGTTATAGCACTTGCTGCTACCTGTCCCTGTCTGAATGTCTTAAAAACTTGCGTGTGGAATTCCTCTCTTCTTCTCTGTTTAAATCAATAGTTATGAGCTGTAGCATTTCTGAAAAATTGCAGAAATCTTATGCAAATGTCAGTTCCTATGAAAATTTACTATATGTGTCATAGCTAATATTGTTTCTACGTAGTACCATGATAGCAACGAATGTTCTGTTTGTGGGTTTCTTGGAATAGACTACACCACAAAGGCTTGGATTAGCTGCAACTTCAGACCACGTCAGAATTCCACCTCCCATGTAACTCTTCCTCCTGAAATGGCAAATGATAAAACAAAGAGTTACATGAACAAACCACAAAGATAACAATGCATTAGTATGCAAAGTACCTGCCACTGAGGAGCTCTCTCTGACATTCCTCCAAAGTTCAGTACAAATCACACAGATTTCTTTAGAACTGTTAGTTTATGAACAAGATAATCTGCGCAACTGGTAAAGGACAAAATCAGTTACTGTTTTAACAGTGTCTCCTCCTTTGCCTGTTTTCCAACCACATCCTGCATACAGAAAGAGAAAAGAGATCATATTTACAAGTGGACAGGATGGTAATTCAAAAGGTTTCAGAAAAGTAATCCTGAGACAGTTCTAACAATGAAGTATGGCAGAGTAGAAGACAGGAGGAATATTTAGTACTTATTTTTTCTCTTCTTTAAGCGAGTAAAATTTGGATCTAACTAATTAGAAGAATTAATCACAAAAACTAAAAGACAGAATCCATAAAAGAGGCATTACTAAAAGGATAAGAAATATCAAACTCCAGTAGTTAGATTTAGCTAAGAAGAAAAAAATAAATAAATAAATACAAAAACTGATCCCTTCCTACAAGAACAGCAGAAAGAGCAAAGTCATTCTATCTCTAATCACTTAGACTAAGAAACATGAAAAAACACTGTATTTTTCAACAGCCAAAACAAACAAGCAAACAAAAAACCACTACTATTTCTAGACTAAATTTCTCAAGAGCATTTCTGCTAGGGAGAAATATAAGAGGATATAAAACTAAGTTGATGAGCAGGCAGCCCAAGAGAACTGAAGCAAGTAAATAAACTCAATACTTAAGCAAGTGATTAAACTGTCTCTGTATTATCATTAAATACGCCCAGCCCCATGGTATCTAAGCATTGCCAATATTATCAAAGCAATAGTCCAAGGACTGCACTCCTCCAACAAGATATAAATAAGGTAACAATTTTTTGCTTGCTTGTTTGAGTAGAGTTTATTCATTCTTATAATCCAGGAGAGTAACGAGCAATTCAACTGCAAGAGCTGTACTTCAAATCTCCATTTCATCTATTAAGTTAGAGTAAAATCCTTAACTCCCCAGAACTTAATTCAGACTGTCACCAGATTAGCTATCAGATAGCTGGGCAGATTGTTTCCCACTAGCAAGGTTTCATTGAGTAGTTCTCTCATTGGAACAGAAATAGGACTTCTATCTCAGAAACCATGTAACACAACATACCTATTATCCTCCTGATACAAAATATTCTATTTGGTACCTGTTTCCTTCTTGGGAGCGTCTTATCTGACCCTACCACAATGTTGTTACTGGTTGGAGTTTTTTTGAGACATACTGACTTGCCGCTTCTACCACAGCTAACATTAAACAGTGGAAGAAATCACCTAGAATATCTGCACAATCATGACCACAACTCACTCATGTTTCAAAGATAAGCTTAGGAAAAATAATGTCTCCATTCCATAACATACAGGAAATAAACAAGCAAGAGATGAGCTGCTGGGACCTGCTCCACTGAAATCATTCTCAAGTTGCCCAAGTTACCTAATAGAAACCCTTGTCACTCATACTCTATTATTTGAAATAAATGTAAACACTCTTGAACAATGGATAGCTTCAGGCCTTGTGGATATGTTTTGATTACACTTGAGCAGTAAAGAGCATCAAATATGTAATTATTTTTTGATAAAAGAAATTCAAGTGGAGGAAGAAAAAGATCGTAATCTGCTAGTATAATAGCCTAGTATGTACATACAACTTGCTCTACAGTGTCAGGGTCCCTAGGACCCTCTTGTTTACACAAGGTTTGGCCAGAAAACTTAATGAGGAAAAAATCTGAATAACTGTTATGTTTCCACTGTACAAAATATTATGAAGCTTCAGGAGAACCGGTAAAACCAGAAAACAGTGTTGGAGAGAACTCAAAGGAAACATTATTTTAGGAAGTAGACCTGAAATATACAGTATAGCATTTCAACAAACATTTAAACAAACCCATTGACCGTTCCAACAGCAGAAAATTATCTGAAACAGGGAACAGTAAGAAGTGGGAATCCCTGGTAAGGATGAAAACTAAACGATTGCCTGAATCATCTGTTATGTAAAGAAAAGAAAAACTAAAAATAATCAAACAAAACACAAATTACAGTTGAAAAAAAAATGAGAAATGGAAATAACGAGCAGGCGGAGCATAGGAAAATACAGAAATAGAACCTCAAACCAAAAGAATACTGGTAAATGGCTAGAGACATCTGTGCAAATATCTTGGTCAGACTGAGTTCCAACAGAGTCAAGATGAGAACTAAGAGGACAGGTTTTCCCTCAATTTCTAAGTTCTGTGGAAAGTATGGTTTAAAATATTAACTGAACTACAAAATGACACAAGAGGCATGTGGCTAAGCAAGATAAATAGCTGAAAGTAATCAACCCATACTCAAAGTTCCAATTTGCATTATTGCCTCATAGTCTATATTTTTACATGCATATTCAATTTATTCTGATCACAGTTTTAATAACTCTACATCTCTGATTAAAGCTACTTTAGGAGTTCTACAGGTAGTCTGGTGAACAGCCAAATTCAAGTAGCTACATAAAAACTACTCAAAAGATTTCACAAAACCTTCTGTCACTTCGCTGTGTGAGCAACAGCAGAAGTTTGTGACTATTTCTGACAGTGTGCTTCCCACTCCACAAACTTATTTCTCCATCTTCCTCCTTCAGCCTGGCCTTGGACAGGAAGACAACCAGCAACAATACTGAAAACACGCTCACTAAAACACATTAACAACCACAAATCTGACTCAAAGAGAGAGGCTGAAAGAACTGGAAGCAGACACCTGGTTCAACAGTTGACAGCCAATTGAGCATGCAGTTAAAAACAAAACATGACTGAGTCAATCATCTCACCCCATAAATAGCGAGCCACCCAGGACCTCTCCTGCACGGCAGTGAGTTAACAACAGGATCTTCCCTCGAGCAGGGATACCTCTCAGGGTTACACCTGCACAGAGATCCCTCACATTTTGATGTTAAGACACCTTCACAGTACAGATCTTTGGTAAACAACCAGTAGCTTGCTTTAAGCTTTGTTAACTTCACTAAGACTACAGCTTAGATTGACCTTACACATATGATCCCTTAAACCATTGACCAGCTCTGAGACTAAGAGTGGATCCAGCCACACCCCAGCTCCTTACCTCTGTTGTTCAGGTAGTTTAGAAAGCAAGGGGGTCTGCTCTGAACCTCGAGACTCAACAGGAGGGTCTCCGATACGTGTGTGCTTAAACATATCCCCTATGCAGTAATAATAAAGTGTACCCAGACATCTTGAATTTTGTTAATTTTCTGTTAAAACACAACATTAAAGCTATTGTATATCAGTGAATATATTTCTTCTTCTCTCTTTTGAGTGATGTGTATATAGTATAGTTGTTTCCACTTGTGACAGTTCAACATAAATTCTACAATCTTGTTTGAACTGCCAAGATAGATGTGAAGATTTAATAAATTAATAGTTTTCATCATTTCAATGTCCCCCATGATATGGAAGAACAATTTAATGAAGTCTTTGGATAGATTTTAATCACCACCTTGAAGAATGATGAAAACTTCTAGAAGGGACTTCAGAGCACCTCAGAGTTAAACAGTTTTGTTGATGACATCTACACAGGTATTAGCTCAGCCTGTGGTACACAAGCTTGCTTGTACATATAACATCTGTATTTATGTGAGGACTTTGCTGTGTATATCAGAGTGACAGAGCATAATAGAATGATGACATATAAATGGGTGTGGATTAAATTCCTGGGAATTTAACTTAGGGATGGGTTGGTCACTTACATTTCTATCTGTGTTTGATAGTACCAGCGCATTAAAAAAATGCTTCGTCTTCGTAAGTGCTGTGGTTTCTTCCTTCACATTCCACTGTGAGAAGATGTTAGAAGGACAAAGTGGTAATGTTAAACTGCTCAGACTCCTCAAAACATCTAACCCGTGCAGAAACCAAACAGCTCTTCCAATCCTGGCACTGCTAAATCCCTGAGGTAGACACACAGTGGATGTTTTAGATATCATAGTCAAAATAGTGCTGGAAGAACTTTTAATTTGATACAGTGCTTAAAGTAATGGCAATAGTTAAGAAGACATTAGCATTCTGAAGGTTATTGACACTTGCCTGCTTTGATAAAGGGAAGGGAACACAGATGCTGATTACCAGCTAAAGAATGCACTACTACTCAGGCATAAGAAAGAAAATCCCTAGGAATATGCTGGCTTCAAAAGCATATCTTTCCTGTTATCTGACAACCCAAAACACCCAGAAAGCCTGATTAACAGGATGAGCTGGTATTCCCCAAACCACTACAGAATGCAGAGAATGGAAGTGATCTCCACTTATGGATGTTCTCCATACAAAGAAAAAAAAGCTCCTGAAGTTGTCCTGCACCTTCCTGAACCAAACATCCCAGGATTAGCAGGAGGGAGATACAAAATCGGCATCATATCCCTTTCTTCAACTGTGTTGGGCTCTTGCAGCAAGATTACTGCACTTGTTAAAAAATAAATATTCTTCAATCAAAATTAGTCATTAGAGTAATATTTTCATTCATCCAATTCACTGCACGGTCTGTAGCTGAAATCTAGAATACACCTTTTGTATCATACATCAATTTTTTCAGTTCAATTACGTTAAATGGAAAAATAAATACATCCACATTCAGAAGAGTTATGTCAATACTGAAAGAAGTGGGAACGGACTCCTGAGAACTATTTTTTGTCCAAGGTTCATTTCTACAAGGATTCAACATTTCCAGTTTTCCTCTTTGTAGCCAGAGATGTAAACACAGAGGGAAATCAATAGCACAATGAGACTTTAGCATCAAGGCATACTGCTGTAAGAGTTTACCATCGAGGCATATTAACTGCTTCTATTTCCCAAGTTATACTGTTGGAAAAAAAGAAAAAAAATCTATGGGCTTCAATAGCTTTTGACAGCCCCTTAACTCTCAGAAACATCAGGGCTCAGGACTATCTGCAAAGAACAGACAGAATAGATTGTAAAGAAATCCAACCTATTAACATTCATTCTATTATTCTATTACTTACCAATAATAATTATTATGCATTTAACATCATCACCATTTGCATCAGTAACGTTGCTCCAACAAGCTTGCCACCTAATGTAAAATGTAAAATCCATATGTGGTAATCCATCAGAAATAAGGATCATTGCATAAATCTCTTGATAGTCTAGTATACAATAAAAATTATTGGTGTGAACCAGGTGGTAACTGGGCTAGGAAGCTAAGTATTGATGACAGGTCCTCTATGTGTGCTCAGAGAAAGATGTTTGTTCACTTTAAATTACTCTTTACTTTCACAATATTTCCGGTGTGGAACTTTTCTGCGTGAGGTACTGTTGCAAAGTGCAGTACACTATGTTTAAGAAGGGTGTGTGTAAAATTGAGAACGTATTTTTAATTGTAAGTTACGAAGTCTCATATCTTCAGGATCCTGTTTACTGGATACCTCGCTAAGGACTGAAGGACTTGGCTACGTAGATCAGGTTGAGTAGCAAATTCACCCCAGATAAGAATGCAGCTTCCATTGCCACCCAAATAGATCAGATCTAGAGGGACTACATTACTTTGGAATACAAGCTCACAATCTATTCATGCAAAAGAAGTGTAAATGTTTTAGGAACACCATGCAAAGATCAGTGATGGAACGAGTGATTACATTCCAGGACACTTTGGGTGTAGCCCTGAGGGACGATTCAAGCTTGAGTTTCCACTTGTGCTCGCAGGTAAAATTTAATCTGAATACTTCAGAGAGTAAGTGAACCACAAATTTATATTTAAAAGATCTTGAAGATTTTCTGCTGGAAAACTGCAAATCTGTAACTGGTTGGAATTATTAATTCATCTGCTCTGTTGCCACTTAGAAAAATAGTAACAGATTTCCTTCATGTCAGTAATAGGAGATTCTCTGAGAAAGCTGTTTCCAAGCATAACAAGATATTTTCACATTTGTTCACTACAAATTACCTTCCTTGATTTGAAAATTACTTTTACACACCCTTGCTCTCAGAGATCACAAGAGGTAGAGAGCACTAATTGTTATGAACAATCACAGGACACCCAACTGATTAAGAGTGGCTATTATTTTACTACTTGTTAATGATTCATTAGAAGTCGGGAACAGCGAGCAATAATAGAAGAGTGACTCCTTTTACCATGGAAGACTCATCATTATCAGATGCTTCAGTGAATCTGTACACGGGTTACTTAGGACAATGTCAAAACTAAGGTGACCTTGATGAGCAAATCACTGTGAGGCAGAATCAGTCAGGCAAACGTGTTCAATATGTTGGGGATACAACAGGACAGTTATCACTGTCAGAGATGGCAACGGTAACGCAATGACACAGTACTCAACAGTTTGAGAAGAAAAGTTATCACTCCCGTCAGTGGGAATCAAGAAAAGCTATGGCCAACAGTAAAGATAACTGCAGTGGGGGCAGCTACAAGAGGAAAGGCTGTTTCAGACACTTGTGCATGCAGCCACACCAATGGGACAAGAAAATTCCATGCGGCTGGTGTCAACTTCCAAAAAGAAATGGCAGATTTTTAGCCCCACTGCCTGAAAATAGAACAGCAGTCACAGGTTGCAAGGCTTCCTTCCTCATCACTCAGTGCCTGATCTATGTGTGCTGCCACCTTGCCAAATCACCCACTAACACAACAACCCTCCCACTCCAAAATCCTCTTTTCAATCATAGTTTCTACACATTTGCAGTGTAATCTCGTACTCTGGACTTTTCTGTCAGACCAAGACACTGTGTACACTGACAATTTGAAACCCTTCAAGTTTGATGCTTATCTCATCAGCCTCTGAGATAAGGTCAAGTTGTGCAGCCTTTTCCATCTATTGCACCTCCATTTCTGCTTTTTTATAAAACTAGGCTTATGTCACAACAAGCAGAAGCACGTGTTCCCAGCAAAGGAACTCTGCATGCATCTCCATTGCTAGATTTCAAAGGAAAAGATCAGCTTGTAAGACAGCTGCTAGGCAGTTTCATGCTGATTTTTGCTAATGTGGCAAATGGTGTTTGGGAACAGTAGATCAAAAATGGCAGAGTATGAAGCACAGATGTCCTCACAGTAGCCCAGTGTTTTTCCTGACAATCAATCTGAAAGAGGCTGATCTCAAAGAATAACTGTCACCACAAACCTCCAAATTCTTTATAGAGGGATGCAGCACATTTGGAGACATCCTTTCAGCATAACATGCTACAGTTAGCATATATACTGCACCGGCGCCTTGTCAGATATGTACAGGTGTGATATCATGTTTACAGACATAAGATGCTAACTATCTCACTTTCCCCCACATCCAACTCCCAAGACAACGTGTTCTTTGGATACAAAGGTAGGATTTCCTAAGCTGTTTGGCCAGCTTGCTACTGCACGATAAGTTCTACTATCGAAACTGACTGGATGCACACTGTATATCTTAGGAATTCTCTGTATTTGGAGAGGAACATACCCTCCTAGAGGGTGTTTCCAGGCACATGAGTGAAAAAATGGTGACTGGGAACAGCTATTGCAGATTTACAAAGAGAAAAACGTGCCCAACCAACCCGACTGCCTTCCACAATAAAATAACTGTTTTTGTGAGCATGGAGTAGCAAGCTTTTGACATGACTGTAGCCAAACTGGGGGTGAATGGACAAGATGAGTGAGCCAAACTGTGGATGAGAAACTGGCTGCACTGTCAGGCTCAAAGGTCAATGGTTCAAAGTCTCACTAATCTGGTTACAACCTGTATCAGGATCAGTGCTGTTTAACATCATGAATGATCTCCCCTCAATGAATGGGACAGGATGCAACCCTCATCTAGCTCACAGATGACACTAAACTAAAGAGACCAATTCATATACTGCCATTCAGAGTGACCTTATCTAGCTGCAGGAATAGGTCAAGAATCCTGCTAGATTCAGGACACCACTTCTGCAGCTGGGATGGAATAAATACCATGAGACATGATAGAGGTTCACAGTGGAAGGCAAAATCAACACAAGTGTGCAAATGCAACATTTCTTGACAAGGGTGAGGTTAAGTGCATAAAGAGTTGCATTAGCAAGAGCACAGCTAGCACAGTAACAGAAAGCAAACCCTACTTTAGACTTGTGAGGTGGCACCCTGAGCACTGCATCCAATCTGGGACCTTTCAGCACTGAAAAGATTGACATGGAGGGTACAATGAAGAACTAAAGAGTACTAAAATATTTAAGTGCCTGGATCAGGAGATACACGTGGAGAGACTGAGGGCCCTGAACTTGTTTAGCCTCCAGTGAGAAGCTTTGTAAGGTGAAGTGAATTGCTGTCATCAAATAATGAAATGGCATTTACAGGGAAGACAGAGATACACAGTGAAAGCACAAGAGACCATGATCACAGATTACAGCAAGAGAAATTATCATTTGATAATGGGGAAAATAATAGCGTAAGTGGTTGGGCCCTGAAACAGGCTGCCTATAAAGACCGAGAAATCCCTGCTCATAGAGATTTTCAAAACCTAATTGGACAATCTGATCTAACTTCAAAGTTCAGCCTGTCCTTCACGATCTCTGGAGGCTCATTTCAAACTATATCATCTGGAGATCTCTGATCAGTGCTTCCTGCTCTTCAGCGCCCACCTTGCTACGTGAGGCTGTTCTGCAGGCCTTGTCAGAGCACGCAAATCAGAGCTTTGACGCACATTCTCACAATTACACCACTAAAAAAAGTCAGCGGTGTCATATGCTCACTTCTTAACCCTCACTCACTGTCCAATCCTTGAGGCTGTTTTGGGCAAAGTCCTATAAAGCCCTGGAGAAAGCAACATTTACTTCAGTGTCAGTATTTCATTGTGACTTATCTGAACAGAAACTGCATGTGAGCTAATTGAAACTACATTAGGGCTACGGGGGCAAAGTCTGGAAGCTCCTAGTCACTATTTGCTCAGTTCTCATATAGACTTCTCTTTGAAGCTGCAGGTATGGTACCAGAATGAAGCCTGAGCAAAGCCAACGGTGGACTATATCAGTTGACTACAACTGATTTATAATATTAGACTGTGGATGACTTGGAGCCTGAGTTTAAATATCCCAGACTTTTTCTACCTCAGTACGGTAAAATGAACAGTTCCACACCCCCTTCCCCTCCCCCTGCCCAAAGAGTAACATTAATTCTCTTTTTAAATACAGAATGGATGATCCAAAATCAATGGAACAGCTGAAAGGAAAGTGGTGCCTTTGGATTCTCTTTGACTTCCTGATATTCAAGCAGAACAAAGTTAACCACAACTCAACTATGACACAGTACAAACCTTGGGGCGTCCATGTCCATGGTCCTGGATGACAGTTTAGGAGTGGCTATTGTTTAAACCTGTCAAAAATTAAGCTTTTATTTTTTGATAAGAATATTTGTACTCAGTGGAAACTTGGCAAAGAGTGCATGTGTTGCTACAATGAATTCTTCACAAGAAAGTAATAAGGGCTTGGCAGAAATAATGTGAAATAAGTAATGAATCCAATGTAATTACTGGGAAGAGGAAGAAAGCACTTTCTAGATTTTAAGATGGTACTGAGATTTATCAAAAGACAAAATGATTATTTTGGGGAAGTTATCTATTACCACATTCTGTGTTAGTTAATTATGATGAAAAATATAATAGACATTACAAGACATTAAAGAGGACATTAAACCCAGAGAAGTCAATTTTAAAATAATGACATAGGTATTAAAACAATAGAAACTTCCCTATTCTCTTCCCCTAGCTTTTATTTTCATATCCCAAACAGACCACTCGGAAAAAGCAGACCTGATCTTTCTCATCAAAGGCTTACCTTCAATGTTATTCATAACATACAATAACATGAACAGAATAAACAGGTGCTCACCAAATCATCAGTATGAGAGTATAAAACATACCCAGTCTCACAGTGTCATTACTCTGTCCATACTTAAGAGTTCAGTGAATTATAATTTCGCATTATACCTTTTTATTCTCTAGTTATGCCATTTCCATTAGCTGAGAAACTGCAAGGCTATTTCATATAGGTTTCACAACGCTAATGGAGGAGGTAGATGTTAATAGCTAATATTTGCTTCCTATGAATTATGCTTCCAGAGCTTAATTGCTTATGTTTCCCTGGCAACAAACACATCAAGTGCTTTTTAATAAGGCCTACATGTGTGCTGTGTACAGAACCATGCCAGAGATCCCAGCTGACAAGGTTTCTAAAACACAGCGAACTACCCTTTGACAAAGCAAGGAGCACAATAGTAATTTGGCAGAATAGTAAGAGCCTTCCCTAAGTTTTATAAAATTGGTCAAACCACAGTCACTTGCTTTTAGTATCTGAAAGGTTCACAATGCACCGAAGTCACTGATGGGTCCTTATTCCATCAAAAAGAATCCTGGGACTAACCTCACTTTTTTTCACAAGTGTAGTTGTATTAAGTTCCTGGTTATCCACCTAAATATCCTACCATGACAAAAAGGGGGATTATATTCCTGGAATTAGATTTAACCAGTAAGTCTGTGCTTTGGTTCAGCTTGAAGAAAAAAATCACCTGCTGGTTATGTTTCATATTTTTCTTCAGAACATATCACATGAAATCAGCTACTGTCTTTTCCTTTCAGAACATCAATGTGCTTCGCCAAATCTTCTAAAGATCACGAGAAGGTATTCCACAAAAAGCAAGTGTTAAACTACATAAACCATACTGATGAAAAATCACCTTTTTGATGAATACACACAGGCATAACCAACTTGTACACCCTCTATGCACAGGCATAACTAAATCTTGAGTGCCTCTAACATTCTATTTCACAACAAATACAAAAGTTCCACTTGCAAATTAAAGAAAAAAAAGTGGACAGAGAGAAAAAAGTGTCAGAAAATTCTGCTTATTGGCAAGATTTTGAATTGTCCCATTAGATTATTTTGACATGGCAATTGTACATGCTTTCGGGCTTTCCTCTTCATAAAAAAAATAATGCTCTATGGATTTCTTATTAAAATTTTCCATACCCTTACTGTGCATTCAACACTCAAAAAGGTAATCACCTCTTAGTTCTAACGAGCAGACATTCTCAAATACAGAAGCAACTAATGCTTTTTTCCTTCCACTGCCATGAATGGCTTCAAAACCACTCTGGATGATACCAGTAGAGGCAGAGAGGAGAAAACTCAGTTTGCAGGACTTGACAGCCTCAGGGAGACTTGAACTGAGATAGCTGTAGTGATGGGAGTTGAAAGTTGCTGGTCATGAAGGGATGTGGATGCCTACCTCTTTATCAGGCACTCTCTAGAAATTACTCAATCATTGCATGCATTGTTTACAAAATACTGATAAACCAATCACTTCTCTGATTGGGTAATGACTTCATATCTTACTAGTACTTTCCACTAAATCAGAAGAAAGCGAAAGGCAAGGAACTCTGTTATCAGTTACAATGCAGTACCTTCTAACTTTTTTATGCACTGCAGGAAAGATACAAGTATTTTTCAACAAGCACTTTCTACAAGTAGTTCTTCTCAATCGCAAACATTCACAATCACCATTTGTTCACCACACACATGTACACACACAAATTGATATATATATATATAAATATACATAAACATATCCTTGTGAAACAAGACATTCATTTGGAAAGAAATATCTGCCTTCCCAGATAACTTAGCATACATTTATGAAGATGGAAAAAACTGCAAACAAACTTGGTGTTGGCACCAATCTTCAGCATGGACTGGAGGTGGGAATGGATGTGTAAAAGGTAATGTATTTTTGGTCCCAGCCTTGGAAATAGGCAATCTAATTAATACCATGTAAATCCTGGTTGACTCCATCGCACTATAGTAACAACAACAGACAAAAGATTGTGGAGTATTAAAACTCCAATGTATAGATAATTAACTTATTTATATTCTTATACTGTCATTCACACAGTGTCTGATGTAACCAGCCAATAGTATAATCACACGAACCATAAGCACCCTGAAACATTCATGGGCAAGTAATTTATGCTCACAGTTAAGGGAGGCTACAGAGAACTGTATCCCATTTTGACATTCACTGGCAGCAGTACCAGAAATAAGAGCACTGTAAAATTAGGGCTAGCTTCTAATTCATCCATCTTCACTGATAGTTTCAGAAAGACAATAATAAGTCCTTATTAACTGAGGTGAAATTACATATGATTTAACAGTCAGCTCACACTCCTGGGAGTCTTGTGTCAGTCTTATGGATCAGGGACAGAAGAGAGAAACAGACTGGAGCTAATGATATACTGCACACTGACACAAGTCATGTTTATTCTGCAAGAGTTGTCTCTAGAGCTTCTACTGAAACAAACCAGATGAAGATCTACCTGCTAAGAAATGCTTAAAATCTACAGTATGAGGAAACACTGATGCAGTTCTAGAGACACTCACACAACCTAGAGAGACTCAGTAAAATGAAAAAGAAGTTATTTTTGGTACTGCATACTATAAAAGAAGTTCTCTGGGCAATGCTGAACACATCTGGCTGACAGACCTGGAATATTTCTCAGAGAAAACCCTCTTTCTTTCTTTCCCCTTAATATACCTCTATTTTTATTTATTTATTTACTTATTTTTGTACTGGGGGCTCAAGTATGTCCCAGAAAGAATCCCCTTTCCATTGTTCTCCTACCTCCATTGTTCCAGCTGCTGTTTGTTCAGCTTGTTCAGCTAAAGCAAACACAATTTTCAGAAGGAAATAATTCCAAACACAATAAGAGTTCTTCATCGTTCCTTTCGAACATAAGAAACACCGTGAAAGGGTTAATAAACACAAGGAAACAGGATCTAATAGACAAAGAGAAGAAAAGAACATGGAAGAGGCACCAAAATGTACAATGGAATGATTAGTGAGTAAGATCTCTCCAGAAATCCTATAGAACAGAATAGAAATGAATAGTTATGATGTGTACCCAACCATGACAGGGTGACACAGGGAAAAAGAGAGCAAAACTGTTAAGTCAGCCAAGTTTGTGCAAATGGAGATTGCTGCTTAATTTCTTTCATTTGTTAAGTCAGATCATATCGGGATAGATCGCTCTGATTAGGACTTCATAACTGCTGTTGTGCCAAGCTGAGCATAACTGAGCACCAAGAGCACTACAATGAATTCATTTCTGCTGCAACTTCATAAGATTTAGAATAGAATGATTTACAAAACTCATGTTGACACCATACAATACAGTATCATAAAAGCACAGAAGGCAGCAATGCCTATGAGGCTTGTAAAATGTCAGTCACAAAGTTTCACAGCATACAGCAGTCATAAATAATCAGCAGCAATTCTCATTTCCCAGGAACTGAAAAGTAAATTGATTTCCATGTGACTCAACTGCTCAGATTAATATTTACTCTCCCTTTATCCTCTACATACAGACATTTTTATTCCTTTGAAATGACCAATATTATCTTAATATCTGAACAGCACCATACTGCGCCTAATATTGTATAAATATATTCTTCAGAGGAATACCTCGAAACATTTTCTGACTGTTACTTCACCAAAGGAAAAAGAAGTCCGTATGAGTTTTTGTGAAGTTGGCACAGACATCTGTAGTGCAACAAGAACACATTCATGCTCCCAATGGACTAGAAAGCTGATTCTAAAAAAAATGGATTTATTATTTCAATCACATCCATCAAGTCAACGTCACAATCTTTCTATGTGTGCAGTCCTAGGAGATGAGGAATGCACAAGAGAACGTTTCCCCAGGATACACCACTGTCTAAAATTACAGCCACATCACAGGAGGGGCAACTGTGGCCACTCTGAGTAGATTCCTAATGAATCTTAGAATTGTCAATTGACTGAATATTAAATTCTTAACTTTATGAGAAAACCATTTGAAGCAGCAAGAGCATGTGCACCCATTGACACTAACAGGAAGCAGTTCCATCTGAGTCCAAAGGTAGTAAAAAGAAACAAAAGCTCAGTGCACAATGCACACACCAGCCTGTGCGAGTCAGTCTGCTAAGCTCCAGACAGCAGGCAGACCACAGTGATACTGGCAGCCAAAACTGCATGGTTACTCAGAGAAAAGCCCTCCTTCCAACCTCTAGTAGTATGTATATTGCACAAATATGATGGAATGTCAGCTGTTTTTTGGGTTTTTTTTTTTTTCTTTTTTTTTTTTTGTCTTTCAAGAAAATCCAAATTAAATGACTACAAATGGCAACTTCTGATAGTGCTGCTCCTGTAAATGAAGTAATAACAGAGGGAAAACTACAAATATCCAAGTTTTCATGTAAATTCTTTACCTCCACATTCAGCTCAGTTACTTCTACTCAGCTTCTGATGGCTGCAAAGGTTAACGGTAATTATTTGTCCACAAAAATAATCAATTTTGGACATCAGCTGTAGTGTTCCAAGCATTTACAGATTGATTTCCCCACATTCTAAACACTCAAGATAGAATACATGCTACTTATAAATACTGAGCTGAATACTTTCCCAGCAGCACAGAAACATCCCCACACGGGACCAGCTCACAAATAAAACACAGTATCATGAATGGAAAGTACCTTGAACTATTTTTCCTTAACAGTGGAAGAACAACCAATGCAAATCTGAAGTCTACGCTTCCTACCATTTCAGACACCAAAAAAATAGAATATTCATAGATTCATAGATACATTAGGTTGGAAAAGACCTACAAGATCATCTAGTCCAACCATATAGAACATACTTAAACACCTAAAATCCATTCCTGTGCTTTGGAACATCTTTCGAGCTCTCTGCCATGAACCAAGGAGTTCTTGGTATGGCTCCTGTATAATCAAGTTAAATACTTGAAAAACGAAGTGCGTTATAAAGCACTTAAAGGTAAAGTAGCTTAGAAAGGAGCTTAAAGGTAACATGAAATGTGAAAGCTGATGCATTCTACTGAGTTATTTACTGAAGGCCATCTAAAAAGCACATCAAGATTTCACGTGAACAAATGAAGATACTTATCTCAGTGTATTAATGATCCCAAAGGGCACAGAGTGGATTGCATGTAGGCAGGGACAAGGTGCACTGACATGCTCTCTTCATAGAAGCACTATGCTAAGTACTGTTTATTTATTTACTATGGTATATGTGATTATGTTGTATACACACACACTTATGCATTCCTTTAAAATGGTAGTTCATAGTCCTATCTATAAACTTTTAAATTGTATATACAATTCCACATATTATATTTATTTAGCGTAGTGATAGGATAAACAGTACTGGTTTTAAACTAAAGGAGGTTAAGTTTAGATTAGCCATTAGGAAGAAACTCTATTCAGAGGCTGTCCCAGACCTGGCAGGGCCCAAGACCAGGCTGGATGGGCTCTGGGCAGCCTGCTCTGGTGGGAGGTGTCCCTGCCCATGGCAGGGCTTGGAACCGGCTGGGCTTCAAGGTCCCTTCCAAACAAGGCATTCTGTGATTCTGTGACTCAAAATAGCACTGTAGCAAATCCAAAGGTACTTTGATAACAATACTACTTATTCTCTGTACATTTTACAATATATTTCTGAACATTCTAATCAGACACTTCAATGTACTTAAAGAATCAGGGAGATTTTAATAAGAGAACTAGCAGCCACTATTTCTAGACAACTTCAAGTGTTTCCTCTCAGCCACAAGAAAAAAAAAAGCCCATTTCCTAAATAGGAAATCAGTACGGATTACAATAGTGTTGACTGCCTCCTACAGTGATCCTTGCAAAGCACAGGCAAACTGATGTATGGCAGCATTGAAAGTAATACTAAGTCTAATTCTCTAGTTCCAACACTAATATATGTTATGTCTCAACAGGTATCTACCTCAACCCTGTTTGCTCATAAGGGATACTGGAGTAACCCTATAGCCTCTGAAGTCTCTTCCTGAAATCATTATCTCCTGTCACAAATCACACAACCATTCTCTAGCAAGATATTTTTTACCTTTTTTACTTTGTGTTGCTACCATTTTAAGTACTGCGTTTCAGGGGAAAAAAATCCAAAAAAAAACCAACAGAGTATTGACTAAAGATAAGTAGACATCCTTCATTTGAAAAGAAGTTAAAGCACTTTGTGTTAGCTACTTGATATAGCAGAAAAACTATATTTATTATTGCAATAATTCATAAATAATAAATATTTGGAGGTGTTAACTATCAAGACTTTGGACCTCAGAATGAAGTAGAGTGAATACTGTGAGGAGAGTTCTCCAGTAGATGGAAGCATTGCTCAGCAAAAGCTGAGATAGATTGCTTGTAGGACTGCCCATCCCCTAATAGTACCTCCCCCTACTACACAGGGATTTTCACACGCAGATATCTCAAGTGGTTGACAGTAGTAGAAAAGAAACCTGTAATTCTTTATCAGTATACGATCTCTAGTATTGCTCTGTCACTATATACAATTAGTGACCTTCCTGGCAGTTAAATAAAGACACTCCGACTTCTTAATTTCCTTCTCATTCTCTACCCATAATAAGGGTGATTCAAACATAAATATTTAAAATGTATTTAAATACAATAAATCCATATTATATGGTAATGAACAAAAACAAACATAAATTCAGGGGTCATTCTGAAACTTATTTAACAGGAAAAGTAACTCTGGTGACCATTCATGGCAGGAATCAAATATCCCTACGATATCAATTCAACAGTATCCCATTCTAGCAACCATGAAATTGTGAGTCCAGGAAGTTCCATGATTATTGACCCACATTTCACAGTGATGCAAGTCCCTTAGCTCAGAAGATTTGCAAATAGCACCATTGCATGTTGATCAACTAAATACTGTTATCAGGTTAGAAATTAAGAATTTACACACAGGTCTGAAACACAGGCTCAGAGATTACCCACGTCTCTCACCTGACCGTTCTGAGCCTCTCAGCGCTGACAGACTGCTACTTCTCACCTCCATTAGCTGTTTTATCTTGCTACCATCTGATCTCTTAGAACTGCTGTTTCCTGCTGGCCTGCCTAGATACAGATGTGAAACACAATTTTATTTTAGTTACTTTGGCAGAGAGATTGACGTTACTTTGTGCAGTACACCGAGCAAATAAACAGTTACACAAACAGCACTAGAATTAGGGAGGGAATAAAAAGATAAACTCCAATAAAATCTTTTTATTACTTTACCCCCCAGATTCCCAACGGTCATCCCTTTTTTTTCTCCCCATAACTAAGCTTGGAAACTCTGCTCTTTACATCCAATGAAATTATATTCTTTTCTCTACTCTTCACTCAGTTTTGCCAAACCTTAGATGTTATCTTCATTCCAGTCTCTTCCCAACATTTCAGGAGCCCAGGATTCCAGTCAACATTTCAGGAACACCACAGTTTCTGTCCCCAGATATCTGACATGCCAGCAGCACTCTCTATATCTTCTTTGGCAGAATTCTTGTTTTTAGCTCCACGGTAACTGTAAGGTAACTCATATCAGAATTTTCAGCCTAAGGCTCAACAAACACAGGAGCATCAGAAAGGGCATGTTTCCTGGCTGACTAACGGCAAGTTTGCAACTACAGTTTCTAGTGAATTCTTGAGCATCTGCACAGGCACTGAGAGCAGAGACTCTCCTTAATGCATAGGGGTAATCAATCACTCTTACACATGCAAGTCACCCAAATTGCAGAAAGCCTGGAGAAGTTATTTTTGTAAAAGTTTATTTATCCACACAACATTTATATGCATAGACAACATTCTGCCAGAGCTACTGATCAGCACATTGCATGCACAGACTTACTAAGACACATGGTTACTGCTACTGACAATCCCACATCCTTACACGAAACATGATCAGCTACTCAGTGAAGTGCAACCTCGCATACCTTTCTTCATCTCTAATAGCTGCCTCCTACTTTTTACTTAATCTCTGCTTCACCTTCCACACTGGACTTTTCCTGGAACTCCTGCAACTACTACAATGAACAACAAAAAGCAGGTAAAGGCAGAAAAGAAGGGGAAAGCAAATTATAGCTTTCCTTTTAGAGATAGAGCCTGGGGCAGATGAAGCAAATTCAGATATGTAATATTCATTGTTAGTGTATCTCCGACATCAGCTGGGCTAATAATTGGGCAGAGCTATTCATCACAGAAGAAAAAAGAAACAGAACAGGAAAAAGTAAACAGCAACAAGTGGGAACACATATGGCAACATAGTTCTTTTTTCCATTTTACTGTGGTGTGATGTCCACAATAACATTCAAGAACAGAAACAGAAGAGCAAGATCACACAGCCCAACCAAAAAAAGACCAAGAAGCCCAAATTGAGCACACTGCATCAGAAAAAGAAATGGGGACTTTGAATCACTGTCAGCCCTCCCTGGAAGATAAATACATGAGAAGTGTCTTTTTTTGCTTTATTCCCATTAAAGGGAGCATTTCCTGGCACCGGTCTGATAACAACTTCTTTATTCCCAGTTACCTCAGCCAACTCAGTAACCGTGGCAACTGTCTCCAGTGCAATGACATCATATGGTTTCCTGGGCAACAGCTCCCGGTGCAGTGACATCATGCAGTCACCATGGTGATGCTCCATGAGGCCAGGAAGAAAGTATTTTAAGTGGGAAGATAGGTCAGAGAGGACAAAAGAGGACTCGGGGAAGAGCAGGATAAAAGACAAGGGAAGTAAAATAGGAGCCCTGTGAGAAGAATAGAGGCAAGGGAGAGGAAAAGAGGAACAGGGTATAGGGACAGGAAGCTGAAAAAAGTACTGTAGGGATAAAAATAAACAGTGTGGAAACTACATTACTATTTAATTGTTAAAAAACCTTAAGTCCATTCTCTACTTTGGTAATAGATTACTTAGGTCAGATTTGCTGAATTGCAGCATTCATGGTCACATTAAGTTAAGCTATAGTTTAAATGCTGAATTAGATGGAGATACTTTAGATAAATCTGTAAGAAACTGGTAGAAATTTCCAGAGAGCCACTAACTGAAAGCATACTATAGAGAATACACTAGCTACAAGTTATTTTTCTAATGCATTTCCACTTTCTCAGTGATCAGCTCCTCAGGGGCTCTGTCACAGCACTGCCAGTACCCAGTTGTTATTGTCATGTCTGCGTAGGGCTTCAGAAGATTTTTTTGCTCTCTTCTGTTTTTGAGATTTTTTGGCACTTGAGTTTGAGACAATAAGTTGGCTAACGTACAAATCAAAATATGTTTTCCATTGATTGAAAGCTTCTTCAAACCCTCACCAAGATGGAAGAGCATTCACCAAACTGTCTTTGAATTCCACATAGTCTCTGCTGGTGAGCTGTTACCAGCAGCTTTGTGCTAAATGGCTCTCAAACTCTGGGAGAAAAGCCTGGTGGCACTGAAACTGACATGTCTGATACACGGTGTTTTATCAGGGCACACAGCCCTGTGTGAAAGATACATACTGAAAAGCAGAGCCTTCAAAGGGCAGCTTGCAGTCTTAAAAACTTACAGCAACACTACTGAAGAAGTTTTGAAGCCTGTGTAATTGTGCAGCATTTTCTATCCAGCAAGGCATAGTCACATATCCTTTCTTAAGCAAAATGTTTAGTTCAATTCACACAGACAACTTCCATCCACCATTTGTAATAGGAGTTAATGAAGAATCAGAAGTAGCAATTGTGACTGGAACACAGCAATATTGTGGTGTCTCAAAATCTACACAAAGAACTAGAGTACATAAAGTCTGACTCCTTCAGAGCAATGCACCTCAAGAATCAGCCCTACCACAGTACATCTCAGAGCAGTTTCATTGCAAAACTCTGCAGACATCAGGCTGGAAGTGTTCCAGGTGTTCAATCACAGGCAGCAGAAAGAACACAGAGAGAGAAGAAAAATCTCAGCGATAAGCAGCACTAGGAAGGATGTGGTGACTGAGAGACAGAAACAGGAAAAGGGGAGGAGTGGAAAGGGAGAAAAATATCTCACGCTGCTGATGAGCAGAGGCACAAACACCAAAGAAAGACATAAAGCAAGGCTTTATGATTATACAGTGTTATTCTTCTGTCCTCACACTTCTCCTTAAAATAAAAGATATTCAGAGAACAGCTAACTGTGCACACCACAAGCAAAATTCAAGCTATGTTGGGCACTCTCACGCCATTGAGAGGCTTCATTCACCTTCATGTAGTTGCCAAAATATATTTATTCTGGGAGAGTGGAGGAGGAAGGAAATTGTGGCATGGACAGCACATAATGAAGAAATAAGACTGCTAGAGAACACATAGAAAACAGTGGGGTATTTAAAAAAAAAAAATAGCTGAGCTATGAGTCTGAAATTTCTCCATTAATTAAGGTAAGTTTCAGGCTGCAGTCTTATCTCAAGATACAGCTATTTTTAAGGAACAGTGGTAAAACACAGGTAAGGTAAACTGATAACATCATTTTGGTTCTGATGAAGCCTCTGGACAGACCCTGATACACAATGGCAACAAGACAAACAACACTGAGAGCTGACTTAACATAAAAGGGAGAAAAATGTGTAATGAGCAATGGTCAAGTTGAAAAAATGTATTAGCCATTTAAATATGTTCCCTTAAATCATAAACAGTAATATACACCAGCATCTTCACTCACAGTTCCACAAAGAGGTGTTCTACACTCATTAAGAATTTCAGCTCCTACTAATAGCACACAATAAAGCTCACAGGCAATAGAAGAAAAATCACCTGTAAGAAAATGCACGTTACCAAAGTGGACAAAGCAATTTACTGAGACACAGCAATAAAAACTTGCAGACAGCTTTTTCAGGCTTCACCTGAGAACTTTGGCTCTCAGTCCACTTAAATCCTAAAATAAAAAAGAACAGAAAATATATTTACCAATAAGAATTAGAATAACTTACACAAAATATCACATAGGTCTTTTTTAATTTCTGTTGTCCTATCCACCTGCTGCTAATTTATACCAAGTCATTACTGTGATAGAAGGATAAATAATTCATGATACCTTTACACAGAGACCCACAACCATTAGAAAGTGCTAATGCAATCCCACTCAAGATTTTCACTTTCCTCTTCACTGAAATGCTACTGAGCTGCCAGAGGAGAAGCAGCATAACTTTCAAGGTGAAATTCAGAAGACCAGTTTATGCAATTTTCACATTTGTTTCTTAGCAATATAAAACACGTCAAAATATAGCTCCTATTGTAACAGGTATCTATATCAAAATTGTATAAAAAATCTTATAATATACTTGTAAAGTGAAAGTGCTTTCCAAATCAGCCTAACCAGGAATGAGTACATACCCTATACCAGTAGCTCCTAACAACTTGTAGATGAAGTATTTTCAAATTCACAGCTCAAAGTATTTTCTGCAATTAATGATGCTCATCGCAATGTTTCACTCTTTGCCATGTTCAGAAAATGAACATTAACTCAGAAAATTGCAGGAATTATATGAAAGTAAGAAAGTCTCAGCTGTGAAAACCAGGGGAATGAATCAGCAACAGCACCAAAGCATTCTTATATCACACTCTGACGATGCTGATGACAGCAAACATCTCAGCTCCTCAGTCCTCCCATGATATTTTCCAGCCCAGAGAAGCTTAATAGGACTTGCTACAGAAGAGGCAAATAGCAGTCCTTAAAAAGCTTGAGGTGACACACGAGAATCAAGAGATCTGTTCCTGCCCTTAAAGGACATGCTGGGATTTTAACACTGACCCAGCACGGTGCCCAGCCAGCTTGGAGAGCTGTGCCACCTCCTGCCAAACACGGGCTTAGGCTGTCTGCTCCCATCTCTGGGTTTGGATGGCAGAGACAGTAATGTGCATCACTGCCCCAGGACAGCTCTGCCAGGGGGCAGGAAGCCTCTACAGACGGTGCCCAATTGCGCTGGGTTGTTCCCTCGTGGCACAACATACAGCAAAAATAATTTATTCCGGGTCAAGCTCTAAAGTTCTAGCACCTCTCACTCGACTTTCCCACACAGGTATCTGTCTGAAGTACCTAGGATTATACTTAATAATCAAATGCGTTTTTTTTTCAATAAAACAAAGTAAACATGGAACAAATAGCAGTAGGTTTTTCGGTGTGGGTTTCATTCCCTCTCATTCACCAGGGAAACCAGTTAGCTGATTACTGTTACTATGCACATCTACTAGTTTCTCCTCCCTAAAAGTCAGATATTCTTTCCTGAACTCAAGGTCACAGCAACAGCCAGGAACATCCATGAGCAAAGAGCTTTTCTTGCCCCTTTTTATACTGTGTGTTCAAGAAGGAAATCGATGCTTACTTTCAGTAGCTTCTGTTTGAGAAAAGACTGACCATTACTGACACTGATCATTATGGAGATGCATAAAACAAGGATACAGCCCTCCAGATGTCACAGATGTTATGCCCAGGTATGCTGCAGGTACAACTGGGTTTCAAGCACATTATGGGAAGTCACACGGATGATGTGATTTGGTTTTATCTTTAGATATATTGCTAAACTAGGTAATTTTTTAAAGATGGATGGATTCAGCTACTTACAAATTAAATTCTAAAGAGGAATCACTCACATTCATTGGGTTATCAAACTGATGTGAAAATCACAGAACCGCAGGGGTTGAAAGGGACCTCCAGAGATCATTAAATCACAGCATAATTATAGATAAGCAATTTCCTGATAATCACTTGGTAGAAAATTTACAGTGCTTCACCCTAATGTACTCTGGGACTTGCAGAAAACTACCCGATGTGATGAAAATAATTCATCTGGCTGCAATCCTCGAGGTAGAACAGATCAAATTGATCTGCGATAGATAAAATCATTTAGACTCAAATAAAGGACAACATAGAGATTCCAGCTATGTACAGGATCCCAAGCCTGCTATGCATGTTAACCTCAAAACCTAAGTCTACCACTAATAATTTATGCACTCAGTCACTGGGTTTTGGGGTTATGAGGAATTATAACCAAAGACAACCAGAATTAGCACATACTGACAATCTGTGCACTACTCTTGAGATCAGCACCACCACCAAAGGAAAAAAAAGTTATGATACAATACCCATTCAAGGACTCAAAGAACTATAAGATAAATTAATATGCATGTCATTTTCTACTTTTACTTACTATTATTTAATATATGAGTAACAGATTTCTAGAGTATTTTATGTTATCACTCTTCAATTACGTAATCATACATGTCAATCCTTGACAATTTTGAAAAATTATATGTATATATATTTATAGAGTTCAATTACTTTATAAATTAATATATTTTGTCAGGAATGCGTTCACTCACTTTCCAGACAAAATTCACATAACACATGCATTTTAAAATACCTTTGCCCTTGTGTTCAAGGACATGCAAATATAAATTTTAATGAGAAATTAAATTGGCATTTGGTATGTGGAATATAACTGCTTGAAGTTTAGGTGCAGATTTTAAAAGCCACTCGTTTCAGCTCTAGAACAATCTTTGCTAACAGCAAAAAGAACATTTTTTCCTTTCTTTTTGAGGATACTTATGGAATGGCCACATAGACCAAAATAGATTGGTTATCTTGTACACTGCCTAATGGATTTAAGGCCAAAGTCTACCGAGTGTGCTGATCCCACCCTCTGTATAAGACAATTATCAAAAGACAATGAAATATGAGAAAAAAGAACACCTCATCCAACAAGGTGAAGGGCTGAAGAACACTCCTGCTCCAGGTTTGCTGAAGGATTTTCAGGCGGGTCTCATCCTGGCCCAGAACAGATAACAGATACCTGTTTTCTTCTTTCTGGGGTTGTGACATTGTGCCCATGGATTCGCATTAAATCACCCATGTAACTTCACTCACCTGTTTATCCTCCTCAAAAGAACTTGACCACTACTGAGATCTCACCAGATATACTGAGATGGCAGCACATTAAGGTTCTTAAAAGAATTTTTTCAGATGCTGCACAATTCATCTGACTATCACAAGCTTAACTGCCATGATGCAGTTAGAGTTACCCAGGAGACTCAAAAATAAACGAACAAAGCTACCCTTGAAAAAACCTAACCCTCCAGACACTTAAAAGAACTGTTTTTATTAAAAAGTATGAAAAGTTCTTGCTGCAGGCATTTAGGCCAGTAATTGTTTAAGTCAAAGAAAAATGCATTTAGATAAATTAAGAACTTACATGGTCTTTAAGCTAGCCCAGGTGTCAGTAGCAGTCTGGATACAGCCACATGTAACACCAGCTAACTTGTCCTGCTTCTGTAACACATCAGTATAGGAGTATGGATGGAAACAATGATTCTAACTGCTGGGGAGAAAAAAAAAGCAAAACATAAGCCTGGGGACCAGATTTGCTAGAACAGTGAGCAAGAGTTCTAGTTGTTAGCTAGAACAGTTCTCTAAGAATAAATACTGCTTCTGCTAGGATTAGTTATATACAAAATTAACCTACAGGAACTGCAATTGGTAAATATGATTTAGTGGTCAGCACCTCAGAAAAAAAACTTTAATTTTAACGTAGACAGAAGATAAACACCTCCATACTAGTTATATTCTTTACTATTGTTTTTAGCTCCTGAGCAGAGCTGCTTTACAGCTGCTCCACCAATAAATCAACTGTTATCACATACCTTAGGAAACCCCTTTACCTCAGGTATGAAGCATCACCCTAAATTGCTGTGGGCTTCTTTCTTCTTTTTAGCATACTGTTGTTTGTTCATTTGTCTTCAGCATACGAGAAAACTTCTTGTTAAGCTTTTAATGAAATGTTTCAGCCTATCAGCAATACACTAAGTAACTCACTCTTCGCTCTGAACAAAAGACAGGACAGCTTATGTAGAGATAATGTTCCCCGAAGCAGCATTTTATTTTGTTTAATTCCAAAACACTTAATTTAGAAGTCTGGCATCTCAGTCATCCATCTTAACATGGGCTAACATTGACATAGTGTTGTCAGAATACACAGACAACTAAACAGCCAAAGAGTTTACAAAAAATAAATTCATGATTCTTCAAAACAACTGCAAAAGGTTACAAGTATCAAAACTCTTAGGTAGATGCACTGCATTAAAATAAACTGTGCACATAAGTTAAAGAGGCAAAAAAAAATTTGCTACCGAAACTTCACATTTCAAACAGTTTATTGTAAACTGATGAACAGGGCTGTCATTTCACATCAGCTTAACTGTTTGCATTGACTGAAAAAAAAACAGAGGTGGCTAATTTACTTTGCATGCACAAATGTACTGCTTAACAGAACAGTCAGCTCATTTCAAATGGCAAAAATTTTAACTGGAATCTTATCTTCAGTCGTTTTCCAATATTCTTTCCCGTCTGTTCTAATCAACAGGCAAACTACAAATGCCTCATTTAATATATATCTTTCTGCACTGTTAAAGTGCAACTAAGATAACTAGGGCCAATAAACCAATCGATCCATCAATGCCCATGAAGGCTCATCTGAAACTGCTTCTTGATAAAGTGGACAGCAGATCTGAACAGCTGTACAATACAGATATGCTTAGCACTAGATATTTAGTGTGACTGTGGCAAGGTAATATTGGTGATGACAGGGATTGTGAAGTGGATGAAAGACAGATCAGAGGAAAGCTTTCTAATTATTGCCCTCTCCTGCTTCTTCATCTTGCTGGTCACTCGTCCACAGAGTGAGGTTATCTCGAAGTAACTGCATGATGAGAGTGGAGTCCTTGTAGGAATCCTCATTTAGTGTGTCCAGCTCTGCTATGGCATCATCAAAGGCTTGTTTGGCTAAAAGGCAGGCTTGCTCAGGAGCATTCTGGATTTCATAGTAGAACACCGAGAAATTGAGTGCCAGCCCAAGCCTAATTGGGTGAGTAGGCTGCATGTGCTCTTTGCTGATTTCAAAGGCCTCTTTATAGGCAGCTTCTGAGGCTTCCACAACACTGTTCTTCTTCTCTCCAGCAGCAACTTCTGCCAAGTAGCGGTAATAATCTCCTTTCATTTTCAGATAAAAAACCTTGCTCTCATACTGAAAGTCATTGCAGTTCTTGATCAAGTACTTATCGAGGAGAGCCAAAACATCATTGCAGACTGTCTCAAGTTCCTTTTCTATCTTCTCCCTGTAGGCTTTAACCTTCTCCAGCTTCTTCTCATTCCCATCAGCCATGGTCTTCTGCTCTATGCTGCTGATGACACGCCAGGAAGATCGCCTAGCTCCGACCACGTTCTTGTAGGCTACAGACAGCAGGTTTCTGTCCTCATTTGAGAGAGGTTCATTCAGCTCAGTTACCTGAAAACACAAAGATTAAATTCAAAGGGTTTATCTTCAGAAATCACAAAGTTCCTTCAGTACCTCTACTGTGAAACACAACTCCTTCTGGATCTCAAAACTCTTTCTAACCACTAAACAGTCTGTAACATTGAAACTTGAAAACTGTTTCTGCAAACAGGACACACAAGAATGGAGCTCCCCCCAGTTCTGCCGTGACAGAACTGGTATTTAAAACCCATTACAAAGCACATTCACCAAGAGTGAGTCAGGCTGGTGTAACACAGACGCATCTGGAGGATTTAATTCGTAGAAGTCTTAGCTATAATTATGCAGACTACAAACTTAATTTAAATGTACCTAGAATATCAGTGTTATGAATCTGGAACACAGCACAGACACTGGAAACTGCTGCAGCTCTTGCATTTCTTTCCCTTGCTGCTTTTTTTCATTCAGCAGCAGAGATGGAAGCGCTGTGGTCCCTATGATGAAGCTCTGCATAGTACAAATGCAATCAGTGCTTCATACTGCCTTTCATTCACTTAGTGAGCAATTACACAACGTAATACAGAAGTTAGCCTGATTTCTGTTGACTGGTGGCTGCAGGCAAGCTTTAAGAATAGGATATAAAAGAAATTGCATATGAGTGGAACAAACGAGAGTTGTTTTCCTTGTTTTTTATTTGGGAAAAAAAAAAACCTTACCTTCTTACTACAAAAGCCGCAGAGAGGGAAGGGCAGAACATGCAATGTTACATTTAAGCCTATTTCACTTTGTGCTGAAGACATAAAAGGCCCTTCAGACCTGCAGACACTTGAATATGTTCAAATTTTGCAAATTTAGAAACGTGACATTAAGTTCATAGGAATTTAACTGAACAAAGCTCCACTACTTTAAACACACTTGATTAGTTGCACTGGAAGACACAAGCACTGCAAGGATATGCGTTTTAGCTTGAAGATCAACCTACCATTGCTCGTGCACTGCTAAAATTAACTTCTTCCAAAGAAATGTGCACATCTGCATGACACAGAGTGTCTGCAGCCAAATCTACAAGTAACTGTCACAAATATTTACACTGTTTTGAGGCCACTGATGAAAGCAGTGTGTTTTCCAGTAAACACGGATCCTGCCAAGCCTGAAAAATCATTACAAAAATTAACTTTCTCAAAAAGAGAGAGAAACTCAATTGGAGTTATCTCCAAAATGCCTTTTCCCCTCAGCTCTGGGAGCTGAACTCCCCGAAGACACTGCTGTGCCCACCCTGAAACAATGTCAGACCTACAAAACACAGGAATGAGCTCTCATGTATTTGTCACAAGCTTCTTCACACTTCCATGCCCCATCTTCCCAAGCACAATCTCTACTCCGATCCTCCTGTATCATTTTCTCCAGTAAAGATATCAGATCCCTCAAGATGTAAAGGCTTAGCTAAGGCCCTTCTACTCCCTCCCCAGTCTGTTAGGATAGCATCTGCGTTTACAAAAATAGACTAAAAAGAATCAAAAGCCACCACAGATTAATAATTAATTGGTCCTTCCAGTGGTGGACAATTAAGTAGTACCTTATAGTGTCCAACAAATGCCATGAGACCCACCAAAAAAAGATTATGTAAACCTACATTTTCACTGTGCTCTATGGATGGTGTATTTCCTCATGGAGACACCAACGATCAGATCTCAAAATTTCACCCCATCTGTCACAAGATGAAGAATAATCCTACACAACATCATTAGCCTTGACAGAATATTCTAGATATTTTTCCCTCGCTTATTTTCTCCCTTCAGAGATTTTCAACTGCAGAAAATGCATCACAACACCCACTCTGAAAGTGTTGATTCGTAGTCCACTTGCATGGGAGATGCAGCACCTGCAAAGCACCTAACCTTCAAAAGCCTTCCCACTTCCCTTTATCAGAGCGGAAATTGAAGTGAATTACTTTTTAGATACAGTACAATTGAAGTGTCAGTATCATACCAGCTCTAAGTATAACTTATATCCTCTGGCCAGTGCTGTTAACGATGTAAAAACTGATGAGCACTTTCCACATGAGCAGCACCTAGCAGGAGCGCAGGAACGCATTGTAACAAATGAGTTAGGTTCCCACCCATCATTCTTCCCATGGCAGAAGTTTCCAATGCTTGGAGTGGAACTCCTCTTCCCAGTGCCACCTTTCAACAAGCTTCAGGACATCAGTGTCATTTTCACCCCACCTCCCCATTTTTATTTCATTAATGTTGAGCCCAACTCATCTCAAAGGTGATTTCTGAAGGAGAAATGGCAAACTATTCTCCATCCTAGCTAAAAGAATACTGATCCTTCTTGTCTATGCACATGAAAACCACACCTACAGCCTGGGCCTAACAGCTGGATTGTGAGAAACTAGAACCAAAAGAAAGCACTTGACCTTTAGGGAACTATCAGTCGCTGTATCACTTTCAGATACATTAGCAAACTACATAAAAACAGACATGTTACTCTTCACACTTGGGATGATGTAGAAAAGAAAACCTGAAATGCTAAAGGAAATGTTTCTTGTTTTCCATTCTACCTACAGCATTTTCTTTAGGGATCTTCAACTCCAGATACATATTTTCACCTTTTTTTTTTAACCAAGACTTTCTTATAATGGCTATCAGGAAAAAACAAGAGTTAAGAGAAAAAGCAGTTTGTAGTATGCCTTCATAGTACTATTAACTTACTGATGTGCAACTCCATACTTTCCTTATGCAAGCATCTCTCACACTGAAATTTGCATCACCTTGCTTAAGAATGAAAATAACACAGCTGAATACGCAGGGTACAATCTACTAACAGTTCACAGGTGTTAAAAAACACCCTAAAGACTTTTGGCTCTGTAATACTTAAGAGGTATCTTCTCCTCAGCTCATTGCCAAAAAGTGCTCTCACAGTTCAGTTAGAAAAGAACGAGGAGCATATGAGGAATCCCAGCCTCAACACTGGGCTTCCCAGAGCATGGCAGTGCTGTTTCAGCTCAGAACAATTTAAGCTAGAGCAGCACCTTGCATTGCATGGCTTCCGAACCGTTTTCATCAACCATTGGTAGCTCTACAGATACATTTACTACATGAAACCACAGTGAAAGTCATCTCACATTAAAGCTCTAGATTATACCAACACTTGCTAATTGCAGGGCGAGGTAAATGCCTTCTACATCACCCATTTTAAAGTTACACATCTCACATCAGTGAGATGCATCTCGATTTTAAATACCCGCTAGGTACCTTTACTACAAAATAAAACCACTCCATGCCATTGGATAAATACTGACTGAAATACTCAGGTTATAGAGCAAAACAGCTCAACTAGCATTTATTATCAACACTTACAGTTGGAACACCAAAGGCATTCAGGTTCCCAATACGCTCAGTATTTGTTCCAACAAGTGAGAGCTTTTAACACTGCAATAAAGTCTGTTTTTCTCTGGTGTGTTTGGAAGTAGATTGTTACCTACCATGTAGGATCACTTCAAACAGCTGGAACCTTAAAGAAGCACTCAAGGCAATGAGATCGCTACCACCCTTGGAAGGATGTCATTGGTAGAGGGACATTTACATATGCATGGATTTTCTATGAAAATTTTGACTTAAAATAAAACAAGCTGAACCCATTGATTTGTAACAGCAACTTAATTATCCACGCAAGCAGCTGCTAATGGAATACACTTGGATTATAAATACATATATTGGTAGAAATAGCAAAAATCTAACAAACAGTGACAAAAAAGATGTATTCTTTAAAAGCAGGTTCTTCCTTAAGCTCCAACTGCTGTGTCATCTGGCTCTTCTATGGAAGACCAAACCAACAGGTCTGAAAACGAGCCTCTCTCCAGCTCTATAGCAACAGCTGATACGACAGTCTTGGCTTATTCCTCCTTCACCACAAGTCCTAAAGAGCATAAAAATATGCCTTTGCTAAAATAATCTGTCACTGTATGCTTTAAGAGCAAATATCAGGCTGCTGACAATACCGTGCGCTGTAGAAGCACTGTGGTAAACACCTGGAGCTGAGATTAACCCACTGCATCTCCATTACACAGTACTCTCACACAGCACCTTTAAAAAAAAAGAATCAAACACGTTATATGAAGAAACATTTTTAACAATCTTCTCAGATCAGAATATCCTGCATTTAGATATCCGATTTAGAGCATTAGTTTCCTGCTGAAGGAAGCCTAACATCTCTAGATGTTAACATCAGCAAGATGTGCTGAAGCTCACACCTATAGAATCAACTAGAATCTTAAAGAGAGGAAAGATTATCCCAACAGCTTAATAGGAGGCAACCATTAACCCTTTAAAACCAGCTGTATTTTTTGTATTTCAGTATCTGTAACGTAACTTCTCATAAATGCTCAAGACAGCTCATCTACAGTGTTAGCAAGCTCTGAATTACAGCTCATCATTACACAACTTCCTGCAGAGCAGAATGTTATTACAGAATACCACAGCTCCATGAATGAAAACTGAGCAGTGATTCCGTTTAAGATGCCAAGTGGACACACACACACTGGTTACTTGTGCTTTACCTATTTCCCGAAGCTCAGTCTTTCTTTGTTCCACAGGTTCAGGGAGCCATTAAGTGCACAATGGTTGAGCAATGACTGGGGAAAAAGAAGCTACCAGCTAGAGCTAGAAATGGTGCCTTCTAGAGCTCCTTCTAGAGCAGTGGATTCTTGGTTGCACCCTTAAGAAATAGTGATGAAAAGCATTCTTGATGAATAAATCTGTTACTACTGATTCACTGTAGGTGCCAGAACTCTAGTTAACAGCACTGAACCACAGCTTATTCATGTCAACTGCATTTAATATGGAGATACTCAGAAGTATTTGTGCTTTAGAACTAGACTGACATTAGTGTTTATTATGCCACTGTAGGCAAAGTTCGTTAGATGTTAAGAAGATAAAATAAATGTCTAATTCCCGCCCTCATTTAAGAGATGTAAGTCCCTGAAGGAGACTTTCTGCAAGAACCAATCCACGATGTGAACTTGATTTGCAGCTACTCTTTCAAACCAAAGTCCTCTCATGTCTTTAAGCAGCACTACTTCCAAGGGAAGCCAGCCCTCTCGGGGCCTTTCGGTGCTCACAAAAAGAAACCAGATCAACAGGATTAAATCAATCGCAATTAGATACAGCAAAGGCAACGCTAAACATTTACCAGCATTAACACGGGCCTCAGAATGGTTTTCTTTAAAAAAGACACCAGACATGCGGTTCGGTCATTCTCCAGCTTTATTGGGCACCAGTACAAACAGCTCAGTACAATTCATTTTTATCGCAGCTGCAGCTTAAACACATGTCAGTATTCAACCGTGTACGGAACGCACTGAGAACGCTACCCTACAAAAAGAGGCAAGAAGGCAACGTTAAAGCTCAGAACGCGGATTCCGCGCGTACCCGGGTGCGAGCACAGTTCCGCCTCCGAATCGCAGCGCTCACGTCCGCGGGGATGGGGAGGCCGCTGCCGGAGCCTCCACGGCAGAACCCTCTAGAAAAGGAAGGGGTTCCTCCCGCCGCGCGGTGCTCAGCCCGCCCCACCCCGCCCCGCACCCCACGGGCGCGGCCCCACGGGCGCGGCGGTCGGCGCGGGGCGGGCGCCGTTCAAACGGCCGCAGCGCACCGCGCCCGATTGGCGGCGCGGGGACAGCCACACCCCCGTGCAGGGACCGCGCGGGGAACGAGGGACGGAGGAAAGCGGCCGCAGAAGAGCGGGGCCGCGGGGCTCGGGCCGCCGCACGGCTCCACCCCCCCCCCCCTTCCTTCCCTCACCGCCGCGGGACGCCGGCGGCCGCATCCCGCCCGGACCCGCCCCGCACGCCGTTGCCCAGCCTCACTCACCGCCTTCATGGCCGAGGCCATGTCGTCGTATCTCTCCGCCTGCTCGGCCAGGCGGGCTCGCTGCAGCAGCTGCTCTCGGTCCCCCATGGCCGCTTCCGTGGTGGCTGCCGGGCCGGGCCGGGCACTGCGCCCCTCAGACGGAGAGCGCGGGGGCGGGGGGTCCGCGCGAAGATACGAGCGCGTGTGGAGAGCGCCGCGGAGCCGCCGCCGCCGCCGCCTCACGCCCGCTCCGCCACTCGCTCGCTCAGCGGGCGGCCGCTACGCAGCTCGGTGCGGCGGTCGGCGCCTCGCGCTCAGGGCTGCAGCCGCGTCCCTTCGGCGCCGCGTGCAGCTCCCGCCTCTCCGCCCGGCTCCGCGCTGCTGCCGCCGCCTGCGCCTGCGCGCTAGGAAGGCAACGGGGAGGCGGAGCCGAGGGGACCGCAGGGGAGGGGAGGGGGGCGCCGCTCCGTCGCGTTCTATTTCTAGGTGACGTCACTTGCTATAAATAGCCATCCCGGGGCGCCGGCCGGGGGGAGGCGCATGCGCGGTGCGAGTGCTGCATTTTACTGCTGCAAAGGTGGAGGTGGGCGGCGGGCGGTGCCCCGCGGCGCCGCGCTGTGCCCGGCATGGGGCGGCCCGGCATGGGGCGGCCCGGCATGGGGCGGCCCGGCATGGGGCTGCCGCTGTGTGCCCGGCATGGGGCGGCCGCTGCGCCCCGCTCTGCCCGCGTCTCATTAGCTCAGCCCGAAGGAGTCGGGGGAGCGGCTCCTGGCGGTGCGCATCCACAGCCGGACACTGCCACTGCTGGGCCAAGGAGCGCGTTCCTCTCCGATGTGTGCGGGTATATCCACAGAAACATAAGTGCTTTTTTTCCTTTTTGTTTGTTTTCCTTAATTGAAGCTTCGGTATAGCGGGTATTTATCAGTCCGGGGCACATCGCTGCCCTGCCGGCAGCTGGGTCCCAGCCGATGGTTTGTCCGGGTTCCCACCCCAAAAGGCAGGGCAGGTCACCTTACCTGCTGAGGAACGTTAATGGCGACTTTACGTGTTGCCACTCCGCAGAGAGCTGGTTAGGCTCTGGCTTGTAGCTGTGCTGCCATGTCTCATCACCTGTAGCAATGCAGTCCAGGAAACGGTCACCTTCAGCCTTGTATTGGTTCAACAGGTCCTAACAAGACTGCACAGTGCTCTTTTTGCCCCTGCGTGCGCCTTCGTGGGACCCACCTGACGCAACCTTTATGACATTCCAGTGCATTGAAGCCGATACTCATCTCCATGCACAGCTCCCTGCTCATAATCTGCTGATTCACACGGATGAGCTCACGGAGATGCACTTCATTTCATGGTGTGACAGCTGTGCATGGCCGTCCGGAACATGGCTTGTCACCACTGCTGAAAGGCAGCACTCGCTGCGTCGCAGTGCTCACGTGCACTCTTTGGACTCCAGAGCTATCCAACCAAATGTCAGTGAATGTCAGTGGGTGCCATTTTTTCCTCGTGGAGGCATTCAGTGACATGCCTTTGCTTCTAACGCACTTCCATGTCGGATGCCATTCCTCCAGAGTGCCCCTCTGTTGCCATCTGTCACATGGCAACGGAACGTAATGGGATATTGGTGGCGAGGTTCAACCTCTACTGCTGTACCACCAACATCCACCATCCATTGTGAGCCGACATAATAGATTAGGAGGCATGACTTTTGGAGCAGCCCTCGTATACAGCATCTGGTGCTCCAACCTTCAGCTACAGCAGCTAGCAAACAGAAAAAAATCAGAGCTGATGCAAAGAGTCTTAATCTGCTGAGGAAATGTCAGCAGATCTTTTAGTAGAGTGCTGAATGTGGTGTCAAAGCCCCTGACTCGCTGCCCTGCTGAAGCTCGGATGCCAGGCATCCCCCAGTGATGCCCCAGAGCTCACCGGGCAGGATTTAGAGCTGCTGGCACGGTGACCACACCCACAGGCAATCTGTAGATGGAGAAAGTCGTGGTTCTGAATACTGCCCCATGACTTAAGGCGATGGCTCTGCTCCACAGGCACGGCTAAGCGTGCTGGCTGGCCCTGCTGCTCCGCAAATAGCTCCGTGCTGGATGGGGACAGCCACACGGAGCCAGCCCAGCGCTGATGTTCAGCTGAGATGACAAGCTGCAGGGCACGCTGGCAACAAGGAAAGGCAACGGGGGAACGGCCACACCGCGTACCGGAGCCTTCCCAGCCTCCCCGTTTGCTTGCTGTGGCAGCAGCGAGGCAGCACACACCTTCTGCAGAGCTGCTCCTGGGACTCACGGCACCAAAGCTGCGGCATGGTAACATCCCCACCACTAACGACGTTCCTGGAGCAAGTCATCTCCCTTCTGCTGCAGCACAGAAGCGTTTTACACAGGGAGCTGCTAAACGATACAGGCTTGGGGACGAGGCAGTGGAGAACAGAGAGCAGAAGCAAGGACTGTGGGGTGCAGGAGGTTAACCAGCTTCTGCACCACAGGGCAGGAAGTAGAGATGGGCACGGGAGACAAAGGTGGGGAGTCTGCGGGCATCTGATCTTGGGAATGCTGGAACTGGCACGTCCAACGTTCAGATGGCAAGGACAGGCTGCTTCACAGGCTTAGGGCTATCTATTTTTGTTATTGTTAGAATCCTGGCAGCTCAACCTCACAATGAAGTGAGGTAAGTGCACATCAGGGAGGGAAGGTGCGGTAACCAGTGACAAGATCAGAGCAGGAGATAGGAGTGGGTGTAGCTGAAGTGCGATGATTCTCTTCCAAACCTCAAGAGACTATAATTTCAATGATATATTTCTGGCCAAACCCTACACCAGAGTTTAACAAGCAACAGAACTCTTTAGGCTGTCACAGCATGTGTGAAAATACTCTACTACTTGCCATATTTCATGTCCTTATTAATCTTCAGTCATTCTCGCAGAACCTCCCTCATAACTCAAAGGTAATAGCTGGAATGAAGGGAGAAAGATGACGGTGCCAGAGTGCTGCTCAGAAGCAGCAGGACTCACACTGTGAGCTGTGCGTACTGTGTGTCTGCACCAACAGGAGATCTTTATGGGAAAAAGGGCAATGATTTGCACAGAATCTGCAAAGCCTCTGCTCCCTCAAGGGAGTGGACACGTGCACGCCAAACCCACTGGGGATCACTGCAGTGTGTGCAGTATCACTGCACACTCACACACAGCAGCCTTTCACGCGCTGAAAATCCCATGCAGGCGTGAGCTGATAGATCCTCAGAGCTCTCTGGCAAAATGTGCTGTTTTCAAGCACTTGCTCACTTCGGAGTCCAGTGAAGAATGAGCGCTGTGTCTGAATAAAAGATCATGGCAGTGTTTTTACGTGCCAGAATGATTCAGGGATATGCACGGGAGGCTGTGAAGCATGCTCAGTTGTGGGGGTTTCTGCAAGTGGCAAGAACACAGTACCTCATTGAAAGCAGCTTTAACTCTTCATGAGCTGCTTCAAACCGCAACGCTTGCCACAGCCCTGTCCAGATACAAGAATTTACGAGCAGAAATGAGAAAACATAAAACAGCTTGCTTATCAGGGACTTTCACCTGAGCATCCTATTGCTACAATCCTCTCTACATGTAAAAGACATCTGTGCTGAATACTGAGAGTCAAAAGCACACACATCCACACACAGAAACAAAAACCTCAACAATCCTACTCCACCTCAGGGCTTTTCAGAGGTGATGAAATCAGAATTTAGATGTCCAGCATTTCTGGAACTATCTCGTGCAGGGCTACGCAATTACAGACTGATATCAGCAAACATTTAAGAAATACACCACTCTGTCAAGATCTTTCTTGACAAATTAATTTCTACTGCTCTTCAAACTACACAAAGTGGATTAGCTTGACTCAGAACTGGATTAAATCCCACTGAAAATGACTGATCTGAAACAATGACCTTTCACTGTAGGACATAACATGACTTTGGGGATCAGATTAGTGAAGGGCAGAGATAAAATGCCAACATTTTCAAAAGTGGCTCCTTATTCCAGGTGCCCTACTCAAACCCCTGTGTAAGTGCTCATGTCCTCTGAAAACGAGGCCCTAAGCAAGTCGAGCCCAGCATCCAGAACAAGAGGCTTCCTGAAAACATCGGCCTTGAAGCCGTCTCTGCTGACATCTGCCCAGAGTGGGCTTGGGATCCACCCTCTCAGTAAGCACAATAGGTGGGAGCTGTCACAGCACGAGAAAGCAGGCAGAGCTGCTCCTCACGTCATTAATCTTCTTCCGTGCTGTAGCGGATTACTTCAGAGAAGCTATTCGTGGGCAGCTGCCACACAAGTGCTCTCTGCTGCCATTTCCATGCCACACTCCGACAGAGAAGTCTGGTAGGTCTGACTTCGGCCCCTAAGTGTGGGCAGAAAGCTACTGCAGCAGCAGTGCTGGGAAACACGTGTGTCCACTCCTTGGGAAAGCATCCTCACCTCTACGACAGCTAAGTAACTGCACTTTGAGAACACTCCCAGATTTCCACCTCCTGTCTGTGACCTGCTAACACAAGCACCGTGGGCTCTTAGATGCATTTTAAGATAAAAATGGTTTTGTTTTTCCTATCTAGGGCAGGCCCCTCGCTTTGCTAGGGCATGCCACGTTGAGGAGGAATGACAACAGCAGGTACAGTACATTCAGTTCAGGGAAGGTCAGTCACATGCTCAGAGCATTTCTAATTACAGCTCTGTAGAAGAACATAAACACATCCAGAGCTTGCTACATATGGCAGGGCAGGGAACCGGATCACGATGAGGATGTAAATCACATCTAGGAAAAGGTAACAATTCCAGTGCTAGCCCAGCCCGAGCACGACAGCTGTGCTGTGCTGTCCCTCGAAGACCAGCTCCACCCAGCACCGCGGGCAGGATTCCACACACCGAGTGCCACTGGTGTGCAGCTTCACTCCATCTCTCCATCCGCTGCTCAGCACTGCTTCCAGCCTGCGCTCGCTGATGGGTGTGGAAGCAGCACCTGCATCTGAGCTCTGCTCATCCGCCTGCACCTCAGCGCAGACACTGTGTGAGATCTGCAGGCACTGCTCACAACTTCTCACCCCAACGCAGGTAACTCCTGCAAAGTGTTTCTTGTAGATTCAGCATCCAGGCGTTGGGAAGCAGAGATGCTGGAGGGCTGAGATTCATAGATACATTAGGTTGGAAAGGACCTACAAGATCATCGAGTCCAGCCATCCTCCCACCACCATCCCTACCCACCAAGCTACTCAATCAAATCCCTCAGCACCTCATCTAAACGCTTCTTGAACAGCGTTAGGGACGGTGCCTCAACCCCCTCCCTAGGCAGGCCATTCCAGTGCCAGACCACTCTCTTAGAGAAAAAATTTTTCCTCAAATCTAATCTAAATCTTCCCCGGCACAACTTGTGGCCATTCCCTTTCGTCCTGAGATATGCTGCATTCAGCTTTACACCTCTGAAAGAGGAGTACTTCTAATCCGCTGGGTTTCACATAGCGAACTTTAAGTCACCTAAGGTAAGTTTACAGAGAAGTAATAAGTTATTTCATCTGGGAAGTGACCTAGAAAAATCCTGTTGTCCTCCAGAGAGCAGCTGTGCCAAATCTGGAGATGGAACTCGTTAAACAAAGTGCAAGAGGAAAAGCTTTGGTTCTGCTTCAGCCGCAAAGCCTTTTCCAGGTGCGGTCTGGTGAGGGGCGGTGCTGCAGCCCTGGTCTGTCACCGCAACAGAGGCACTGCTCGCCGCTGTGTGCGCAGCTAAAACTAAACCACAGCGATCGTCAGCTGTGAGAAAGACAGCATGTTATGCGCATCTCATTCAGAGCGGCTCCTGCGCTACAGACACCTCAGCGTTTCACCCTCGTCCCCGCCGCCCGCCCAACGCCGCTCACACAGCACGCCAATCCCGTCAGCGCGGCTCGGCGGGAGGCGGCAGCCAATCAGGAGGCGGGGAGATATATTTGTCGCTGTTGCTAGCGGAGCTCCGGGGCGGGCGGCCAATAGGAGCGCGGTTCGCGGCCCTCCCTGGCGCCGGGGCTGGGAACGCAGGACAGCCAACGAGAAAATGGCGGCGTGTGGAACGGCCGCGGGGCGGGGGAGCCCGGAGCCGCACCCCACGCCGAGCGGGGTCCGAACTGCTCCGTGCCATAAGGCATCCTGGCCTTGAAGTGGAACCCCCGGGGAGAAATAAGCTTTATTTGACAGCATTATTACGTACAGCAGCATTGCTCTTTAAAGTAACGGCACAGAGCTGCTGACCGCCACACGGTGAGCAGCCCTCAGCCAAGCACAGCTCCGCTGCTGCACACAAACGCTCCCTGTGTGCGCAGGGTTCTGCTGCAGAACACCCTGGCTGACAACTGCTGGTGCACTTGCAGCCCGTGCAGTCCCCAGGACTGAACAGATAAAGAGTGCTCAGCATCTCCCACTGTCTGCATTTACCCACTCTGGGCAATCTGAGGTGTAAGGTACTGATGTGCACTGGTATGCCCTCCCCAGTCCTGCAAGAACAGCAGCTCCAGCACTGTAAATTCTGCCACGCTCCCATCTGCGTCACCTATGGCACCTCAGAATAAGGGACACTCCGAAGCTTTGCTCAGCTGCACAACTGAAATGCATAGCTGAGGAGCAGCAGTGTTTAGCAGCATGTAGCTGCATCCTTATTTTCCACACCTGAGGTGAAGGTAGCCATTGCCCATCTGTTAAGCAACATAACAAAGGCTTTCCTCCTTTTTTTTTTTTCCACGTGCCTTCATGGTGGGATGAAGGACTCAGACCTGACCAGTGCTATAGGAACTATAGAACTATGCAACTGCCACAGAATCAGTAACTTGGTATTTTAACATCAGAAAAGCTTCAGACTGCTCCAGTGAAAACATAAATCCCCAGTGTAACTTCAGTTTCTTATATCCTTTGCGAAATTCTTAAAGCTTATTAAAATGAGCTTTGTAACTATTTGGAAAGGTTCTCATCCTTCTGCCCCATTCTTTCTGTTCCTTATCTCCGTGTCAAACTCCTCATTCATTTAAAATGTGAACAAGAAAACCAGGGAAGAATGAGGTTTTTGATGGAGAAGTCCAGACCACAGTGAGCATCCCTGCAGGTGGGTCACATTCATCCACCAGTTGAGAATTCATAGAGCAGCCATGCTGCCTGGAACGTGTCACTGCTCAATGGGTCACCAACTAGAACCTCCAGGACCTGAAAGACAGGAGGGAATCAAAGCTTCACCACACATGATCTTTAAAGCAGTTTCTCACTGGGGAAGAGCTCCTTTGGGCAGGTGTACAAAGGCACAGGACTGTGGGATGGGAGGGAATGTCTGTGATGAGTGCTGTGTGTGAAGGAAGGGACAGAGTCTTTGTCCTCCTCTAACTTCAGGTGGAGTAATCCACCTGTACAGGGTGTGGGTGTAAAAACAGCGAGCACAATCTGTGTGCAATTCTTAATTCAGAGAAGAGCAATCCCCTTCTTTCTGCCCAAGGCACCAACTCCTTGTAAAAAATAAACAAACAACAGAGGGCAAAACCACCATGAAGTAATTAACGAAGATAGGAATGAGCACTTTGAGAAGGGAGTTCAGTTCAGGAAGGGAAAGAAACATCTCCAAAATGAGCTAGCTGTTTTCTGCTTTACTCTCATTTTGATATATTACATGACTCAGAGAACAAACTGAAAGTTGCGTGTGGTACAGGGTGTGTACGTCTGCTCCTCTGTGGTTCAGACACAGGAAATAAACACCTGCATACCCCACAGCAAGTCTGGGGAAAATGTATCCTAGAAGACACAGGGCACCCAGGAAGCCTATCAAATGCTGTAAAGCCATTTACCCACTCATTTTCCTGCATTAACAAACATTTTGTGCATTAAAAACATGCAAAAACTGCTTTTCTGAAATTCCCAAACTAGCTAACTATTACAAAGATTTGAAGATGTCACCTTCTGACATCTGCAGGCATCCCATGGTATCTCGTTCCCCGGCCCATACTGCACTGAGTGTCACGTTTCTGTGCAGTCACAAAATCAGCACATAAATCCAAACTAGCAAGAGGAAAACTCTAGCTACACAGACTGCATACTCGGGAAATCTTAGAAAAGGCTCATTCATTATTAATGCCCAAAGCTCTCCTCCTCATCTGGCTCCCATTATGGCTGGTATAAAGGCCACTTTCCAAGATACAGATCTTTATATTGATGCTTTCAAAGGCTCAAAAGAGGTTCTGTTACTGCCCTCAGAGCTGCAGCCACTTCCCAGAATGAGGCCAGCAGATAGAGTCTCCTGCTTTTCAAAAATCTCTTTCAAAAAGGTTTTATCCGTCAGCTTACACTGCAAGAGAATGGAAATGGATGCTAACTCATTGGTTGAAGCAAAGAAGGACACTCGAAGCCAGAAAATAAACTTCTCAAACAGCTCACTCTGCAGTTCAGATAGGGCTTTCTTGGGTCCTGTTTTAAAGTAACATCTCAATCATGGATGTGCTCCCATCTCCTTGAAAGCAGTACATTTCTGTGCTTAATTCTCTACTTCCTTAAAAGCAGAAGACAGCATACAGACTGAGTTCAGACCATGGAAGGGAACTCAATTACTTTATCACTCCCTACAATATCACTATTCCATAAACAACTCTCAGCCACCTCAGAACACTGCAAAATCCCCTCAGCAACAACTAATGTGGAAATGAAAATGACATGAAAGATTTGAACAGCAATCCAAGTAGCAAAACCAACAAAAACCTCTCCTCCTAGTAGCTGCTAGATGCCACCTTGAGAATGCCAAGCTTACTGTGAACTGGATTCCAAAGATAAGCTTAGATTAGATATGAGTCACACAACACATGATGTGAGATTTTGTGTCTCCTATGAGAGTGCTACAGCTGGATGGCATGTGTGTCTGAGCTCCCTTCTAGGAACGTTAGGTGTGTTCTCATACCTGGCTTTGCCCCAGGGCTTGCCTTTCTTGCATGCAGGGTGCAGAACCAGGTGGGCACTGAGGACTGCCAACCACGGTCTGTCTGGAACTGGAAGAAAATGTGATGATTTACGAATGCATTTGTATTTATGGCATTTACTGTAGCCTTGCAGCAGGACAAGAGGGGCTGCTGAGAGCTCTGCTGACAACAAACCTGTGTCGTTTATCCAAATAGCTTGTTAAGGGCTGAAGAAACAGACTCTGCCCAGGGAGGACTAGCCTAACCAGGAGCAGAATACAACATCTGCATTTGCATCTTGCCTTGTGCCCCGAGAACACTGCAAACAAAGATGTCTACCTAAAGGCCTCTGTCTTGGAACATATTTTGAAAACAGAGATCTTCACAGTCAAAACACACAAAGGTAGCGTTAGACACAGCCACAACATTAGCTGCAATCCTGCTACAGCCTGTCAAGGCTGTCAGACAAAGACTGGGGACATGGCTTCCCCGTCCAGTCTCTGTGGTGGCTCTGCCAGCATCCAGAAAAAGGTCACAGCATGCAGGCGCAGGCACCAGGCCAGGTAGGAGACACAGGTATTCCATCATGGCGTGCCCTGTCCATTCATCACCAACTCCAAAGCATCTGTACTCCAACACCACCACCCATCCCACTGCCAGGAACAGCTGTACAGGCTCAGACCAAAGGTGTCAGCTCACAGAAGTTAGGACAGGAGTAAAAGAAAGGGCTGTTTCTTGTCAAGTTGCCCTTCCTTGGAGCTCCCTCCTGGGTTTCAGCAGTCAGCCTTGGGACTGCTCTGCTGGAGGCTGCGTTCCTGCAATTACATTTACTAATAACAAATGGGCTCAGTCCCTCATCAGTTCATCTCATCCTTTTTATTGCCCGCTTACATTTTAACTTGCACAATACCCTTAGCAACAAATCCTTTGCTTTAACAATACTATGTGCCAAAAAGTAGCCTGCTTTAGCAGATTTGAAAACTCATTGCCTTCCAGTGTCGGGCACAGGGCTGTCTGAGGGAAGGGCCTAATGGCAGGAGGATTCCTGCTGCTCTGAGCTGGCATCCCAAAAGCACAGGAAGAAGCAATCAACATGCTGGCACCAGTATTTTCTAAATCAATATGCTGGCTCACAAATGCAGTTTGTCTTGCTCTGCAGAGTTCAGTGAGCTTTTCTGCTTGAAATGTGAGGCACAGGAGAGCTATATTCTGCCTGAACCATTAGCTGGGCTACATTCCACCTGTCCCAACCAGAAGAGCAAAGAAGATGCAGCACCACTCCCTGCGAAGGCAGGCATCTGCTGGGTGTCCCACAGGAACTTCCAGTCCAGTAGCTGGATCAAGCTCTCCCGTCAGGCAGCAGGAGCAGATGGAGACAGTCAGCTCCCAGCCCAGCTCCCCCTCACACTCCCACCTCACAGCCCTGAAGAACATGAGAGGTTTGGATGCAGCCCAATAGCGTAGGACTGACTGTGAAAAGACCATAAAAGAAAAACTGAAATTGGTCTAATAAGCTTTCAGGCCAAGTCCTTTCCAGGTGAGCACTTTTAAAATGAGACGAGCAGATTAAAGGTTCCTTTGTCTGACTTCCAGCTCTACCCCTGCACTTAGGAAGCAGGCAGACGGGCACTGGCAAGGCAGTAATGGTGACACTAGATGTCCACTCCAGGTGGGTGACCTTGCATAAATATTTCCTTCTCTGTGCTTTGTTTTTATCTGCAAAGCAGGGAGAGTGTCTCTGCCCCATCTTCCCCATCTTTCTAGGGTAACAACACTCACCTGCTTCAATTTAAGCTGTTTTCTCCTTCCTGTGTCCCCAGAGGGATGCTCATCACATCATTACTGCTGAAGATAACGGGGATGACACCACACTTCTGAAAGGGCTCTGCCTGATAACGGAGGTGATCCCTGTTCACTGCCCATCACTGAGCAGAGTTCTCACCCGAGAATTCCCACCCAAAGTCTACTGCCTCTCTGGATAGAGATTGCAAAAACGTCTGTACAAAACTGCAGCCTAAGCTTCACTCACTCCTCAAGAGACTGATGTTCAATAGCATTTATGGTATTGGGGGGGGTTCAAGGTTTTGGGAGGATATGGACCAGGCCACCAAGCTAAACAGGCATTACAAGGAGTTCACATAGCTGTATCCTCACCAGAAGGTGTCAACAAAACAGCAAGTCATGCCCCTGCCAGGAATAAGATAAAGGCTGTGTGGATTCCTGGCACAGCTGACATACCCAACAAGGAGACATTCGCCATGGATTTGTTCTAGAGTCAGAACGTATTTTAAAAATAAACATGACCTCACTCTAGAGTCAGAACATGCCATTTTAAATCTAGCCAAAATATTGCCAGCAATTCCTTACTCATCTTTCATGACCCTCAGCCGCAGTTCAGAAGTGCCAGTCCCAAAACACAGGCTGTTCTGCATTAAGTGCAGACCCTACCAACCTCGTGTGCAGGGTCAGCTCTCACTAAGATCTGTGTGCCACAAAGTAAGCCAGGCGAATAGCTTAGAAGCCAAACCTGCTTTAGAGAGGGGTGCATATTTTCTCTGATGATGCTGGCCCTGAATCTGCTTTGTACTAACCACACTGTAAAACAGACATACACTTATACAGTATGTCCCATTTTCAGTGCACAGATAAAAATATCTGCAAAATCTGATGGGGACAAGTGGAAAGCATTACCACACTTACTGCAACTCTCTTCAACAGGGAAATCAGGACAGTGCTTCTGAGAAGCCCTGTGTTTGCCACTCCCTTTACCTGGGGGAAGAACAGCTTCCAGGGTCCTTAGCTGCCCTTCTCTAAGGACGAAGCTTTCAGCCTCTAAATCTGACTGCCAAATGATTCTTCCTGAACTGGCCTCAATATAACCACCCTGAGGGACTCTGCTCAAGGGAGCTGTGACACCTGCTGAAATAAATGTTTGTATTAAACATAATTATAGATAATACGACCGCAACCTCTGATCCAGCAAGTCTTCCTCTCCCTGCTGCACGTTCACCAGGGGCCACAGGAACAGCAGTCGCAGCATTCTGTAGACCTAGCAAAAGCAGGTGTTATGTATCCTATCGAGGCTATGGGTGAAAATGCTGAACGAGACTGGATACAAAGAAGAGAGAAAGGAGAAAGGAAAGTCAGTGCTGAACACAAGCACCATGCAGCCAGCCTTTGCTCAGCTAGCACTTGTGTCTTATGAACTGACAGAGGTTTTAGAAGTCAGAAGCCTGCCAGAGAGCTTGAAAACCCACAAGGGCAATAGGCTAGGTGCAGTTTCACTGACCTGTTACTGGGATCCACGTGGAGGCTGTAGTGCTAGAAGGGACCCTGCCACGTGGTTAAGTGATCCCTGGGAAGAAGAGGAACCTGTAAGAGCACAGGGCAAAGGTATTCAGCTGGGGGCAGGCAGGAACGCTGCTTGCTGCTTCTCTGGTGGAGTTGAAGTGGGTTCCTGGTTCTGTCACAGCCTCAGTGAAAAAAACTACAGGTTGTTCAGTGATGCAAAGGGTCAATGAAGCCTGGCTTGAGCTCACCTCACAGTGCACTGATCTGAGTTAAAGCCGTAGTGACAGAGAAAATGGATCAGTCAGACACATTGCTCTGCATTTCGTACCCAGATCAATCTGTACATTCTCATCCTGACCCCCAAAGCTGAGAGCTAAAACCTACTGCCTGTAATATATCAGCTTCCATTTGGTGCCCTTCTGACACCTCTTCTCACCTGTCCCTGCACAAGCCCTGTCAGTACTTGCTCCTTCTGCACTGCCTCCAGCCAAGGGATGAGAAACTCCACTGATGCAGAGTCCTCCAGCACCCTCTCTTCCCTTCTGTCCTTCTTTTCCCTGGGGAGGCTTTCAGCTTTCTGGATCACATCCCAAACCCATCAGCAAGAGGCAACCCTGCAGTCTGTGGAGCGTAGGATCCTCTGTCTTGCTGCTCCTTTGTGTGGTCAGTTAAAGCACCCTCATTTGAGCTTTTCCAAATGAAGATGGTGGGATTTCTGTCATCGCCGATAATTTGCAAGCCAGTTATAGACCTGAGCTAGCTGCTGTCCTAAGCTGAAGCCTCCAGCAAACACAGGTGCAAGGGGAGATCAGGGGAATAAGAACAAGTAAATCCAAATAATCAGGTCTTTCCCTTCAGTTCTAAAGGCAGTGAGGTAAAAGAGCTTTCAGACCCAGCAGAGACATTTGTTCCCTTCCTTGGTCTCCAATAAGTCTGTGTGGATTCCATTAAGGAGATTGATTTATAAATTCCAAAGCAGTTGGCAGAAAACAGATTTCACCCTGCTCCCCGAGGCAATTTGTTTGCTAAAGGAAACCATTTACTGTTATTTTATAGAGCTATATTTAAACACGCAGCATACCGCATGAAGCCTCAACGCATGCTCCTTCCACAGAAGGACAGCTTCCCATCACCCACATCACACTAATGGCACGAGCACTAATGCACTGACCACATCAAGGGGTTCCCACAAACCCAGTGCAGCATCAACATCTGCACTGCATTCATAGAAAAAAAAACCTGTTGTACTGAACTATATAAACGAAATAACGAGATAGTGTGTATGAAGAACGTGTCTGGAACTTCACACTCAAGTCACTATCATCCCGACCTTTCAGACTTAACAGCACCACCTCATCACGCTCTCAGTTCTGTTTGTTGTTGATGTTGTGGCTTTTTTTGTTTGTTTGTTTCTTGTTTAAATGAAAACTTGAAAGTTGTTTCTGTTTTGTGAAATGAAACAAACCATCTTCACATGGCAGAGCTTTTCTCTGGGCCATCCCATCTTACATGAGAAGGGTACTGGGAAAGCTGAGCACCACAGAGGCAGACTTTAAAGCCTGAAACTTTTACCTTGCAAAACAGCAGCACACAAGGGATACTGAAGCAATTCACAGGTCACTTTCATTACAGATTTGTCTGTGTCCAGATAAGGCAGATACATGCTTGCATCATACAGTCTTTTTCTTCCCCCCACATTCTGTGAGTTTAATGTGATAAATCAGAATAAAATATGTCCTAGTGAAGAAAATGCAATTGCATACAGCCTACAGTGCAATCAAGTCACAGCTGTTTATCACCATAATAGAGTCCTTTGTGTGAAGGCTGTTTCCCTGCCTATGTTCACTCCATACAAAATCAGGCCTGTTAAAGACCCATCAAATAGCTTACCTTCCCTTGAACTTTTTGTTCTAAGCAAGTTAAATTACTCAGCATCATTTCTCATTTTTTAAATCACTTTATTTATACTAAGGAAACTTTCAGGGGAAGATCAGATGTGGGGAATCCCAACCCCACAAGGGCTTATGAGGACAGATTTATAATGGGATCAATTATAGACCCCTGATCACAGAACAGTGTTTTTCTGTGACAAAGGCACTTGACTGGAAGAAGCGTAACCCTACCCGTTGTACCTTGCTTGGTTTTGTTGTCACCTCTGCAGCAGATCTGCACAGCTGTACTTTGTCAGAATACTTCCTATTCTTCACACCTTTGGGACAGAGGGAAGTAGGTGGAGGATTCCTGTGCACGCAAGAGACAGAAATAAGGATTTGTGTACACAGCAGAACGTAACATCCAGACAGACTCCAGAAGATTCTCTCATATTCAAGCAGAGTTTTCTTATGTTGCCATTTGGGGTCAAATCACCAAAGGGAAACCTAACACTAAGAAGTCATCCTGACATGGGACAGGAGCCTCTGAATCTCAGTCCCCTGCACCTAACCACACAGAGAAACAACTTGGGCTCCCCCACACCTTGGCACCCCTTCCTGCAACAAAATTTCTGCATTGGTGTCAGAAAATCTTTATGGTGATTCTCCATCAACCTCGGGGAGTGAATCTCATGCCAAAACTGCACCAGCTCCTCCTCCTCCTCTGCCCTGCAACGCTGAATGGAAATAGATGCTACCAAGCTCTGTCACAGTGGTTAGTCAGACTTCCCCTTGGCTGACCGCAGCAGTACCTGCCTGCAGCAGAGGCCTTCGTTTCAGGTCAACTGCTGTGCACTCATTACCTACACCAGCAGGAAATGCTTTACGCACTGCAGTTTGTTCTAACCTTAACAATTAAACCCTTGCTTTTGTCTCCACAAAGCAAAGGAGAATACATCCCTACCTCTAGGAGCATGCAGACTTTGTTGCACTGTCCCTTATGAACGTGGACAAGCACACAGGCTCAGACAATGTGGATGTTAGTAAGAAAATGCATCCTGTGCCTGCAGCACATCACAGCCCCAGCCAGCTGCTCCGGAGCAGGAGGTGAGCTCTGCAGCTCCTGGTAGAGCTGTGCTGCTCACTCCAGCACCTCGCAGGGTAACGGATCCTCAGATTTGTTCCTTTTCAGCATGGTCATGAACTGCTTTCATGCTTAGGCCCTGTGGGAAACCTTTTCTAGGCAACAAAGAAAGTTGTGGTTAGATAAAAACAAGTCTCTCCTATTTTTAGCTCGTATGGTATGGAGGAAAAAAGAATCTTAATGCCCACTGCTTGCAGCTTCAAACTACTTCAGCATTAAGCCCAGAGATGCCTCAGGGGACAAGAAGGGAGCTTTTCTCCCAGGCACAGCAGGAGGGATGGGCCAGGCAGACAGCACAGCTCTGGCTGCTTCCTCAGCTCCCTGGGGACACCTCCTGCAGGGCTGCACCACACCTGCCCTTCCTCCCACTGCCCCGCTGCCGGCCCAGCCCACGGAGAGCTCCCCTGCCCCACAGGTGTGAACTTCTGCTGACCCTGTGTTCCCCACGCTCTGAGCATCCCTCCCTTCCCTCCCCTTGCCCCAGCACTCGGTCTGCCAACAATTGAGACTGCACACACAGTGTCTCTCCCGTGCTGAGGACTCCCCATCTGGACGCAGCATACTGAGTAGGGCTTCGGGGTCACAAGAGCAGAATCAGCTCTGAGCAGCAGGGAGAAGGTGTCAGCCTTCCACTGCCCTCAGTGCACTGAGCACAGAGAACCACCTCCCACGCAGGGTCCTGCACCCACCCCACCCCACCCGTGCCCAACTTCCCCCACTGCGTGCTGCCTTCCCCTGCACAGACAGTGACTGTGTACTGGAACGCAGGCATCTCCACTCACTGTACACAGACTTATCCTAACAATCCGATTCCTCCTTCTCCTCTCATCAGCAGCTTTGCGTGGTCTTTGCCCCCGAGTTCTCCACGGGGTGGATGTTGGCCCGGCAGGACAGCAGCAGGCTGCGTGCTCCCGCTGTGTGCCACTGCTCTGGCTGCTGGCTGAGCCCTGCACTGGGCTCTGATTGTGCTGCACACGAGCAGCAGCATCTCCTTCAGTGACGTTCTCTATTACTCCCTGTTTCTGTTCTGCTGTTGTATTGCTGTCCAGAGTTGCAACAAAACATCAGGTCACACAATTGTCAGCATTTTTACTTATTTACACGTATGAAATTTAACAGACATCTCTCACGCTATCATACATATTCACACAACCAGGTACACCTCAAAAGGAGAGGGGCTGCTGCCTGCCACGGCACACAAACAGCACCAACCACTTTCAGCGCACACTAACTTCTCCCAGCACTCCATGCTGAATGGAACTGCCCTTGAAGACCATTTATTTGCACTTTCCTTGCTCTACCTCTGCTCTAACTGAAATTTTGGCAACCAAGGACTGCAGCAACTCAATACCGAAGGTCAGGTGACAGGTATGGGCAAGCCAAGAGCTCAGGTTCTTTTTCCAAGGGCTTAATCACGTTCTGTTGAATATCAACAGCAATACTGATCAGGTCCCCCTGGAGCCATAGGATGAAACCACCAGAGGGGGTCTCCTCCAGTCATTCCCTCCCTCTGCTTCCTTGCCACGACGTAAAGCTTTCTCCTTAAGAGATAAAGCCCTGTATATCTCAGGGAGCACTGGCATGCATCTTGTCCAGGCAGTCGGTCCAGAAGAGCACGAGCCTGCTGTCTTTGTTCCAGCAGAAGTCTGTGAAGTCTTTCAGCAGCCGGTCAGCAAACTTCTCATCCCCGGTGGCGCTGGATCGCCACGTTTTGGTCAGCATGGTGTTGTAGGCCCAGTTGTAGCCAATACGCTCCTCACAGAACATGTTCTGGTTGGTGGAACTGGTGGAGTTGCGCCGGCGCCGCTGCTGCCCACAAGAAAATTTCCTCTTGGAATATGGCAGCTGCAAAAACACTGTCCCTGAGGGAAGAAGACAGGATTTTAGCCTCAGGCAGACCTAAGTCCCTATAACCACTTGCTGAGTTCCTGTTAACTGCCTCTTAGCGGAAAGAACCAGAATACACTTCTCCTCCTTTGCTTTTACACACTACTTGAAAATTACAGCACTGGGAAAGAGCACTCAGACTTGCCTTCCTTGTGGAAGAAGGGAACAAAGCAGAAATGAAGGCCCTGACCACCTTTCTAACCTCACACAGGTTTCCATTCTCTTCTGCAGTTTTCCTATAGCTCTTTGCATGTCATTGCCTTCACATTTCAGCAGCCCTTTTGAACACATTATTCCACTGCAATATGCCTTGTGTGGAGCTTAGTTAAACGTGCTGGCAGAACTCACATTTGTGAAGTGGATCCTAAATACTTGATCCATCCCCCACACAGTGCCATACAGGTAGAGAGGCCAACACAACTGACCTCAAGCCTGAGAGCACAGCACTGGCTTCTTCCAGTTCCTTTCCCTCCTGACTGCTAGACACACATTTGTTTACACTGCACTTGGAATAAGCTCTGACTTATTATTTCTCCATGTCCCGGAAATAACAAATTTCAGAGACACTATAAAAGAAGACTTCAAACCAGTGCCACCCATCAGCAGCAACACTCTGTGCTTCTCATACCATCTTGCCACTATTCTGGTTTGTGTTGGCTGATGCAGCTACTTGTCATCTGACTAGGGACATAATGAGGACAAGCATTACTGACAAAACAAAACACATGGCAATTGGTTCTTCAGTTTATGATGCCTCCTCCTTGTCTCCAGTGCCTGCCAAATATTGCTCACCTGTGACATGGATATACTGGGGCTTGTTCTCAGCTGGAAAGTTGAATGCAGAGGCCGAGTATTTATCCTGCACAAATCCAAATCTGGAGAAACAAACACCAGTGGAATAAAAAAAAAAAATAACAAGAGCCACTCCAGCTATAATTCCATCAGCCCAAGGCATGGGCAGAAAGGAGAATCTTCCACTATCACAAAGGCTTCCCTTTTCTATAGTCTGAAGGCAAGGGGGAAAGGGACAGAGAGCTGAGTTTCTCCAAATATTCTCTGCTCTTGCTAAGTACAGTGTGAAAAAACTGCAACTCCACACAGATCTATGTCCTACATTTCACATGGAACTTTGGGCCAGTCACCTTTCAATGCTAATGAAAGCATATTCCCAAGGTAAGTCCATTCCAAAATGCAGTCTCTCTACCATGAAAAAGACCCTGCCAGCAGCACTGTGAAACAAGCTGGCAGTACAAGCACACAAGTATAGAAAGTTTACAGTCATTCCTTCTTAAGAGGGCCCAACCTCCTGTGTACAGTTCATATCCCAGACTTCTGCTTACTGTTCACTGTTGGTTGCCATCCAGATTGAGACTATGTTAAGTACACACGAGGGAAGTAACTTCCCCTACTCACAGAGAAATGTATTTGGAGTTTGTCGTCTTCTAATTTAGTGCAACAGCACCTTCCAAAGACAGTGCCCTCCCACAACCAGAGCATGGTCTGCTAGTGACAGGATGAAACACTATCTACCTGCCCCATGCACTCATGTGGGCACTCCCAGACATTCTAGTTATATGTTTTAATCTCAAAACTGGCATGCAGACTGCACAGAACAATCACACGGGGCGGCTGTTCAGCACAGGTCTTCATCCTACATTACCCAAGGAGGTGTGAACCTTCCAGTCATCCTGCTCTGTACATACCTGTATGCTATTGCTTCCTGCAGGAGATGCATACGGTCCCAGTATGTTTCTGGTTCAAAGCCTGAAGCAAACAAAGATGTTAGCTAGTAAAGCCACTTCCTTTCCCTCTCTTTAAAAACTTCAGCCTTCCTCAGAACACCTCTGTGCACTTTGGTTTTTCTAGCAACTTCTAATGTTTTCTGTCAGCTGTCCCTTGAATGCCAGCTTATTAGAGATGTGCCTTGTATAGAGCAGTAGCAGATTCATCCCTGATTTTAGCTTTTTTATCTCCAGAGATGAAGGAGATGATCATAACAGGGCACGTGGGAGGTGACACAGAGGAGCGTAGGCTGAAGGCACAGTGCAACACACAGTACACTGAGAATACTTCAGAGTCAGAGAGGCTACCGTGACACCACAGCAGATGGATTTGTCACTGTTTCACATTTACTCCTGGACAGCGGGTTATAAAAATGAACAATTAAAGAATAAATGAAAATAAAACACTCATGTTAGCTATTTTTTTTTTTTAAGCAGACACTTTTACTGATTGCTCCCACTCCAACGCACTGTTGCCTCTCTGATGGGGACAGAGCTCTCTGATCTTTGAGCTTCCACACCAGGCTTGCCACAACAGCATCACGCAGAAGGGCGAGGTCACACTACAGAAAAGGAGATTGCAGTTTCTAGCTCCTAATCTCATGTGCAAACACTCTTACCACGAACGTAACCATGGCAACTATAAAGAGGGTTATGAAAGCCTAATCTCACCGAGGAGGAGGATAAACAAATGCAGGATACAGATTCAGAGCAGCTCTAGGCAGAGGGTCTACCAGCAAAAAGGACTGTCACTGTATAACATCGCACCAAACAGTAACTACTTGATATAGGCTCTATGAGGGCACATTACGGTAACAGAGATCACTAGAGAGGCAACCCTTCCTGTGCCTCAGAACTTCCTGCTGCCAGCTGCACACACTGTGCTGATCAGGCTGTCAGCACCGCTTCCTCTGAGCACCACTTTCCTGAGAGCAGCTGCTGAAACCCAAAACCAGGCCCTTCCTCCAGCTAGCGCGTGTCTGGTTAACAAGGATGTGTCATGCTGCCTGCCAGGAGGGACCTACCTGCAGGAAAAGACAGCAAGGGGTAGAACAAAGAAACAAACATTTCTTACCATCAAACAAGTGCTCACTGCCCTCCTTCAGCAAGCAGCTAACGTTGAGTGGGATGAACAGCTGAGCTCGAAGTGGGTCTCCGTACAAGTAGCTGGGCAATGCAAAGGGGCCTTCCAGGACTGGAACCAGCAGGAATCCACAGGAGGTGGCTTTCCGGTGCCAACCCTGAACCTGAGAAAAAGACTGAAACAGTGAATCACACAGCATATGTCGTGGGGCACTAAGGTGCATGGGAGCAACTAACACCCCAAGAATAGATCAGACAACTCAGTTCTCCACTGGCGCAGCACGGCAGGCACACAGACGTCCTCGTAAGCAAAGCAGCACAAGCACAAGGCTTTCCTTTTTTAAGTGCCACATCAATCAGAAAGCACTTTAAAATAGGACATTTTTCAGGAACTGATTCAGCCTACTTATCAGTGGCTAAGCACTGCTGCTTTACTGGAACAGCGCAATAGATTTTAAATAAAAGCAAAACCAATCACCTCGTGCTGCTTGGCCAGGTTGGGTGAAACCTGGCACTAAGACTTGGAGTTCTGAAGAAGATTAAAAAAAAAAATCTAAACATTAAAAAAAAGTGATGTATACTGCTTGCATTTGCAACTCAAAATGTTTCTAGGAAATTTTAGAAAACTAAAAGGCATTACTGAGCAGGAAGATCACACTGCCCAGAAAAGCCTGGTCATAACAGCGATTCCACTGAATTTTTACTTTTTTTTAGGTTTGGGTTGAGAATGCCAAACAAATTCCTTTCCAGAGGCTCAGTTCAAGGCCTAACGTTTGCTGAAGTGGGACTTCAATACCCCCTCTATCTGTACTGACCTCTGCATAGCACGAATGGAGCCCTCTAGAAGCAGAACACTGTCCTGCAGACATGATGACTATGGACAGCATGACAAATGCAGCAATGCTAATGACCATCAGTAAAATGACCTATGGAAAAGATGGCAGATCCTACTCCCCACGTCTCCACTAATTATTCCCACCAGCTTTCACATGACAGACACGTCCCCAGCACTGTGAGGGACACGAAGGCCTGAAGGCCATTGCTGTGGCTACCTAGTACACAGGGACTCTTACCATCTCAAAAAGAACAGCTGCAGTCACTGCCATCCAGTGTAGCTTGATTTCAAAGGCAGCATTCAAGGAGAAATTGCCATGATAATAACAGCTGCACCACTCCAGACGGTCCGTGCGGTTATTCACATCCACGTCCAGCGTCACCGTGCGCTGCTCAGGGACCGTGGCAGCTACACAGCCAAGGAACAGGGGTGTATTTGAAATATGTATGCAAGGAAAGGAGGGAAGTTGGATAAAAAAAAGGAAAAAAAAAAACAAGACAAGCAAGCTACTTGAAATGAATTTGTCCTCCCACTCCGCCCCAGATGTTTTTTGGGTTGTAGAACAGTCCCAGAATGCTACTCATGCAGATCAGAAAAGGCAGAACGAACTGAAGTATTGCTCAAATGAGGGGTCATTGCTCAAATGAGGGGCCATTACCTCCCCAGTAAGTGAAAAGACATTTCAATTGCAATGAAGACACAGAACCAAGAGTCAAGAAGCTCAACAGTAAACAACTGGTGGCATCAGAGACAGCAGCAAGGCAGCACCATCCCCTCCACAGCCACACTTTGGTTTCAGAACCTCTGTGTGACACCACCAGAAACCACAACACAGTGCTGCTGCACAGCACAGGAGCATTCCAGGACTTTCTAGAGCTAAGGCAGATTAGAAATTAAACTTCACATATCTTTAACCCCGTATCAGCGTCCCACATTACCACACTGCTAGATCTGCACACACAATGGTCTTTGCATAAGCAAGCAAAGTCAGCCAAGACTCATGCAGCAGTGTTAGCATCACTGCAATGCTCTGTGCTGCTCTGCAGTGAGTGCTGGGACAGTGCCCAAGATCCATCTCCCTCTGTGCCCTGCAGCCCTGCATCCCAGTGAAAGAAAATCTCAGGTATCGAGTAGAAGAGGATCGGAAGCACAGAAAGCAGAAGTGACCTGCGTGGTGTCATAAGGGGACTGCAAGGTCAAGGACAGAAACCAGATCACCTGAGTTTCAGTCCAAAGTTCTGCTATTAACCACTGCTGTCACTTTCAACTTTTCTTCATACAAGAGAATTATTTCACCTTCCTATAAAGGTAAATACTGTCAGAAACTAAGGGCTGCAAAGCTACTGCAAAGCTCGTGTTTTTTCTTTCGAGCTGATGCACCAAGGATGGCTACTGCAATTTCTTGCTTAAGTAGAGGCTCACACGCACTCTTTTATGTGGTCAACTTTTAAACGACCCCATCATTTAATTACTTAACAGCATTAAAAAAAAATAGTTGGAGTTCATCCTGAAGGGAGATGGGACAGTTCCTACTTCCACTTTTACTGGAAGTTGGCCAGATGCAGTTTTCAAGGTTAAAAGCAATCTTTTATAATGCCACTACTGCATCTTAAAAACATAAAAATAAAAGGAAAAAAGGAAGAACATCGTCCAGCTTTGCTTTGTAAATAAAATCCACGTTTGTCTTTGGGAAATGTGTCATTTCTGAGTTATTCTGCTACAGGCACACAGACCAGCATCTTGGGATCCCCATTTTCTTGCTCCTTTTCAGGGGATTATCAATGAGAATTAGAAGATTACAGTGTCAGTTTTGTAACAAAGTATGAATCCCATTCTGAGATGTTAGAAAGCAAACCTCAAAAGCTATAAAGTGAAAGCAGCTTAGCTGGGCAGATGCCAGTTGTTAGCTAAGATATCAGTTGTAACACTACAGTCCAGCATGTCTGAACCAGCACACTGTGAAGAATGAGCTCCCTGCTCCCTCAGGCTGCTCCTTTTTGCAGATCCAACCACCCCATTAGGGCTGGAGTCAGCCTCTCCACCTTGCCTGCAAAGCAAGAGGAAGGCAGTCCAACCAGGTGAGCTAACCACAAGGACCTTAAAATGGATGTGAAACAGCCACATCGCTCTGAATTTAGAAGCTTCAGATTAAAACCAGTTCAGTTTTGACAGAATAAACACTCTGGCTTCCATAGACCCGACTTTAAGAGAACTCACCTGCTTTCCCAATTGACTTGTTCTACCAAGTATTTAACTACGGACTTAGTGAGTACATTGGAGAGGAGCAGGCAGGTTATTCTCCAGTCAGACTACACTACATACATGACTACAATGGCTAGTGCATGCACTGCTATAAATCAAGAGATTAAGTGTATCACAGGTCAGACTACCACTGGAAGGCAACAAGGACAATCATTGGGCAATAATAGGGAAACTGGGAGGGAAAAAGACTTTAGAGATCCATGGAGCTTGTTCCAGAGCTCCCAACGTTTGCATGCAATTTCATATCACAGCCTGACATTTAGGGAAGGTGGGGAGGGGAAGAAACAAAAACCACAACCAAATCAAAGCCAAGAGAGGAACAAATGAAGTCACGTGGACCAGAGTCATCTGGGTTTAGTAAAGCTCCTTGCCTCAGATGAGCTGGTAAATTTTTTTTGGGAACTCTGTTTAGAAGAGGAACAGCACAGAAACATCAGTGAGAACAGTTCCTTGGTAAGGAACAAGCTCCACGCTGGATTTTCCTCCAGGACATTATTATTCCTCAAACAACTACGTGAGCAATCTGAAGGTATTCTTCATTATTCCAAGGACTGCAGGTTTGTTAAATAGCAGAATGGACATAATCACAACTGAAATGAATGCTACACAGGTGTATACTCCAACACACACTGTGGGAATCAACCAGCTGGTGCTTTGCCCACTTCCCCAGGTGCAAACTTACTGAGTCTCAATTTTCTCATCTCACAAAAGGGGACAGGCATAGAAAAGTGAAGTGTTTTTTTGGCCTGAGCAGTGAATAAGAGATCAAAGGAGGAACACGATCCAGCCCAAGCCCCTCCAGCCTCCACAGTGCTCCCACACCAGCCTACGTCCAGGCTTTGGCTCTGGCAAATCCTTGAGCTAATGAGGCTGGATACTGGCCAATGCAACAGATTTATCGTGTGACAAGGAAAAATATCCAACATATGTTGGCTTCAGGGAATTAACCGTTAGTTCAGACTTGCGTCCTTAACACTTTCCCACTTCTGATGCTGTTCCTCTTCCAACAAGGCTTTCAGAAATACACAAGGATGACTGTAACTTCACATTTAAGAGATACTGCATAAGCATTAAGTAGCTTCTCTTCAGAAGATCAAATGTATGAAACAGGAGAACAGTAGAATTGAGATAGGCTTTTAAAAGACATATCTAATAAACCTGAAGCTACAGTTCCACAGCAACGATTTTTCTGGTAATTTTAACAGGGAAAGGGGAACAAAAGCAAGTGACTCAAGCTGGCCTGGAAATAAAGAGATGACAAAGCAACAAAGTCAAACATGCAACCAGTATGTTTCACGGGCTGTTAGTGGTAGAGATACTCCACACAACTAAATTTCAGATATTATAGTGGTATCTTGTTCAGAAGCATTATCATCTTTGATATGCAAGCTGCTTTCACGCTGCAGAGATAATTTGTAGCTGGGCCTCCCAGGCTCTCATAGGAGTCTATAAATGATTCAGATTAGCCTAGAAGCCTTTAGCACATCACAGAAAGCTTCTCTAACACATCTGGATCTGACTGGGACTCTTGCCATTGAGAAGCAATTCAGCATGTCATTTTAGGCACATTTTGGCTGCTTTGCTGCTTCACAGCCTATCCATAATAAAGAATTTCTCTGGATCCACAAGAAGACAGGTTTGCATTCTCCTTTCTGAGTTCAAGAGAATGACATGGTGGGGAGGTTCAGTTTTAGAACAAATTCCAGTACTCAGAAGCAAAAATTGCCCTGCTCAGCCAGTGAAACACACCTCAGGTGTACAAGTTTACCAGCAAGACACATGTAAGGCCAGCATGAAGTTTGCAGCTTTATTGCTGGTCCACGCGAGATCATACCCTTGGCTGGCTGCTCTTCCCCCTTCAAACTATCCCCCTGAACTTCCCCAGCTGTCACCTGTGCTGTGCATCTACCTAATAGTGCAGCTGCCTGGCTCCGTCCTCCGAAACTGCGGCTAAAGGAACTGTGCCTACTTGCATAGGAGGCTGGGCGGCTGGGCAGCCAGGGCAGGAAAAACGCGGGGATTTCCGAGTGCAGGAGCTCTTCTGCCACAAACGCCACCTCAAACCATTTCCTCTGGAAGGCAGAGAAGTCATCCATGGCAGCTGTGTGCCACATGGCAGGCTGCTGCATGCCCACTGAACAGAAAGCAAGGGGAAGGACAGATGACCATCAGAAACAAGTGCTCAGCATCAAGAGTTATTCTTTTAAAAATGGGTAAGGAAAAAAATATTAGGTCGATTTGCCCACAGTTTTTTCTTTTCCTTTTTTAAATCACATTCCCAAAGTCTAAACTTTCTTAACTCTTTTTAGAGTGGTGTTTTTGGTTGCTTCTAAAGTGCATTTCTGCTGCAACACCCATAAGAATCAGGTACAGCTAGCAATTATGCAAAGGAATAACGAGGAATGCCTTGTGACAATTCTGACCTCGGTCAGGCTCTTTATCCACAACAATCTTGTAAAAATAAAAGCCATAGATGAAGGTTCGTAGAGCTTCTCCGGATGCATGGACAATCAGCTGCTCTTCTAGCATTTTCTGAACACAGAAAAAAGAACAGAACAATGGAAAAAAGTCATTCTTCTCGTTATACAAAAGGTTCATAAAGAACAGTTGGAAATCAGTTTTCTCTGACATCTTTTTGTGCAGGTATGTGCCTATGGAGAACAACAGCAATGTTATCCCTCGATATTTAGTAAAGGTAGCAAGTCCTTAACTTCTGTAGAAATCACATTTGACCTTTCCTCAGATGTCTGCCTTCCTCCCTTACCATGCTCTGGACTTACAGATGGATTTATAGGGAGGTGAGAGGTCAGAAACGTTCTGGGCTCTCTGTTAAATGATATGGGATCTCAGCAGAGGAATGAACTCCAAAATATTTCCAGTCATCTGCCCACAGTTCAGTATGGAAGACAGATTCATGAACACAACCAGTGTACTTTGCACACAAGCGCATATACTTGAGCATTCCTAAGACAGAAGACACTTGCTGTTTGTATATAATCAATATACAAGCAACTTAACTAACAAAACTAATTACTACAAGAAAAAAAACCATCACCCTGCAGCACTCTGTAGTTCTAACACAATGGAGGTAACTAGTAGCTAATGGGAAATTTATACAGAACTGGCACTACGTATACAAGAGGGAATATATATAATACTGCTGAAGAACATGCTGCTGCTTTGCGATATGGAACCTTAAAAATTCAAACAGTTCAAGAGAAAATGATTATTTGCTAAGATATAAACCAAGCAGCACTAGGGAACGCATATTACTGTAATTTCAATCACCAACTAGCACCTGTCATCTCAGAGGTGTAGGCAACACTGGTAGAAGTTACTTTCAGTAGTGGCTTCATGACCTCGTGTTCTGTGGAACAAGTTTTTCAATATTAAAATCCCACTCTTGGTAGATAAGAAACAGGAATTATTGCTGTGCTTTCCCTCCACAATTCCACTGTCTTCACACAGTGGGGAATTCTCGGCCCTTTCTACTCCCTCAGGCAGTTCCCTTACCTGCATTATGTCAATTGCCATGGCTTGGGTTTGCACACCTTCCACATTATTCACCAGCCAGTGCACAACTTCTGCACTGATGAAACAGTACGGAGAGAGGCCCTTCTGCTCAGAGAGCAGCTGGATCCCTGTGCTGAAACACAGCAAGTCAAACATGTTAGCACAGTCTGCTCAGCTATTACTTTTAATTACTAAGACAAAAATCACACAAAAAGACAGAAGACAATAGGTGCATGATCCCCCCCAAAGTGGCATATTGTTAGTTTGGGATGATGAAACAGAGAGCTGACATCGATATCACTTGAGTGTTATCCTCACTGAGAATTCTTGCTTTGGCAGGACTGGAACTCCTGTAGTTAAAGTCTGCACTGCAGTACTGGTACCTCAACATATGTAAAGTTCCTTGCTGGAGAGATCAGAATTGAGTAACAAGAAGATGGAAAAACTCTTCCACATCTGAGAGGAGTTCTCCTGTAAGTGAATTCATGCCCCACATCCTCTTACAAAACTCTGAGACAGATGTTAAGCATATCTGGATTAAACACTTACGTAGGATGTTTCATGGCTTCAAGAATCTCCATCAAGGTGGAGGAGGAAGTCAGAGAGCTTACTGAGCACTGCTGAGAGCTAGGAAGCAAACACGCATAGTCAAAAACCAGGGCAGCTTTCCAGATTTGCTCAAATATGAGCACTTCAGAAAAATACTCTTATCTTCTGAGCAGTGACTCTGCCACATTTATTTCCTTATACATTTTAATATGGATCACTAGAGACATTTCCACCCTTTTTCTCCTCCTGAGGCTGTCAGGTCATTGCTGCAGTGGCCCAACTCACACACATGGGATGAAGCCATAGGAGAGCAAATACTCTGAAGATTTTTTTTTTAAACTTTAATATACAACTGCAGGAAGCAGGTGCTAATACAGTTTATTTTTAAAGGTTTTTTTTAGAGTTGCTTCCTCCCTTGTGCCTTGCCTCCAGGTCAGATCCTCTTGGATTTCCACAACCTGCTCCACCCAATTAGGCCTGCAGGGCTCCCTCTGCTAAACAGACAGAAGACAGATGTCAATTCAAAGCCTGGTCTTCTGATAACAGATTTCAAACACAATGTCTTCATTTCTGGAAGAATTAAGTTCTTTCTGGGGGTGGGGCAGTGAAGCCTTCGTACATTTAATTCTGGAAAACTGGGTTGCAAGGTGAATTTTTCACTACTGCATGGAAACGCTGCAGAAAAGTCTTGAGAAAAGTGCCTTCCAGTGCTGACAGACACAGCACATCTTGTTCTCACGTTCCTGTTTAAGTGCCTATTCCACAACACCTGAAAGGGGAATGTACTGTACACAGAACCGCTGTGCTCCTCTTACCTGCCCTCTGCAGCACCAGCTGTGACATATGCTTGGTCTGCTGTGCTCTGGGAACTTCCCAAGCTCTGAGTGCTGCCCCTCTCAGATGACTGCCCTGTGTTTATCAATGTATTGACATCAGAGGTTCCAGGAACTGACTGATCTATAGAGACCTGCATGGAGTAAAGACATGTATATAAGATTCACGATGTAACCTTTCCTCCATTTCCTTTCTTCCCCTGCCCTCCCAATTTTCATCTCAGCTTGAGTTCACTAATGACAAGCAGTGATATAAAGCTAGAACAAGCATACAGTGAAAGCATAAATGCAGTCTTCCTGTTGTTACAACCACAGACAAACAAAGTTCCCTATGCTGGCATTCCACAGTGACCCCCAAAGATGAGGATCAGCAACCCCACTGACAACTGTGGGGAGAGAACCACTGACAAACTAGTAATCCCAGTCCCAACCTGGTGTTTTCAATTTGAGTGTGATTATAAACATGCAATGGACAGAACAGGAAACTTAGTCACTATGAGAAAGTAGTAAGCAGTTAGAGCAAACGGTTTCAACTCTCAGACAAAAACACGCAAGTGTACTACACAGAATTCAAGTTTCATAATGCACAAAATCAGTTCATCTTCCTTTCTCTCTTAGGGCAGTATAGGAGGCTGGTTGGCACCCACCCACACCTGTGTCACTGAGACAACAAGAACATTTTCCTCCTGCAGGAACGCTTGCACTATTCCACAGTCGACTGAGTAGTTCAGAAATTAACAAAATCTATTCAGAAAGAACATGAAAGATTCAGCAAAGTACAGGCTGTAACTGCCATCTGTCTTTAACACGTATGGCTCAGGAAAGACATTACATAAAGCTCAAAAGGTGGGGGAGAGGAATACGAACAGCAGAGTAACTTAGCAACTCAAGTTAGTGTAAATATGAGGGCTGATCTGCCATGATGAATCCACAGCACAAGCACAGCTAAAAATCACAATGCTGGGAGTCTGACAACAAGACCAGAATTCTTTATTTTTTTTTCCCCATTTCTTCCATCCCAAGGATCTCTCATGCTGCAATGGTAGGTGGTGTCCCTCTTTGAGCAGCCAGAAATGGCAAATGCTGACATGGAATCTGCAGTCCCCACACTCACCTAAAACCACAATCCTTCTCAGGGCTTACTTCAACCAGCAGTGTTTTCTACTGCTACACTGTATTACTGCTAACTCTTAACACAGCTTCTGTCTCAATGGCTCTTAAATCAAGACAAAAACAGTACTTTCTGCCCTCTGTTGTTTAAAAACCCAAGGACACAATTTGATCTGGATTTCTTACAGTCAAAGATCACACGAGAAACGTAGCGGAGAGTAGGGTAAGTAAGCTGCTGGCATTTTGTTTAGCACAAGAAGTTGGAAAAGCAGTATTTAGTGAAACACAGAAAGAGAAGCTTCAGTAGTTGACAAGACAGTGATGGAAAGGACAGTAATGCAGGGCACACGAATATCCAAAGCACACCAAAAATACTGAACAGTAGAAGGAAAGAGTCACATCCTCCACCACTGGTCACTCTGTGCCTTTCACACTGTGCATCTCTCAGCAAGCAGATCTGGGAGCTAGCCAAGCTGCAAGCCCAAGACAACCAATGCTCTCCATCGCCTCAGTCCAAAAGCCAGAGATGACAAGACCCCGTTCAAAACTAACCTGTGAGAAGAAGGTTGAAGCTGAGCGAGGGCTGCGAACAAAATCCATAAAGAAGGCCCCATCCTGAAGGCATCAGAGGAGGCAGGCCCATGAATGGCAACAGGAACAAGGAGGTGAAGCAAATACAAGGTTGTGCAAGTATGAAAACGACCACAGAGAGAAAGTAAGAGGAGAATGTAAATCCCAAATAGATCCAGAATGTCAGGTGCAGTAGAACGCAGAGGATCAGGAGTTACACACACACCCTTGCTTTCTCTCTCTGTATCAAGACACTGCTCTTCCCCAGCACAGATGCTTTTCCAAAGTTTTGAAAACCACACTGACCAGAATTCAATTCAAAACTGTGGCCATTCCTCTGTACTTTACAGGAGAAAGACATGAGCTCTACAGTGAGTTATTTTTCATCCCAAATGCCAAGTTGAACAGAGATACAGAAGATTGTAGAATCGTGTGTAATGACACACAGCCAAAGGCATCTGTCAGTCATTCAAACGATACAGAGGGAGAGGCAAAGCAGCTCTTTTCAGGAAGCATACTGCTCCTGTCAAACACAGGCCTGGTACAGTGCAAAGAAAAGGGAAGAAAAATCCATCATGAAGATCTTCCCAACACTGTACTTAATACTTCATGCAAAATCAAAACAGGCACCACCTATGCTACGCTCCTTGCCTACTTCACCAGCCCCAGATGAACGTATCCTCCTCTGCTGCTATTCAAAGACATGTCAAGATTCTCTCATCATAAAAGACAAGGCAGAACTTGACTACATTTTCATTCTTTATTTGCAATCCTTTATTCTGTTCCCTAGGTAAAATATTTTGTCTAGCTTGCAGATAAGAGGATGCTTACTCTGGTACATATGTAAGAAACATCTTTTGGGAAGAATCAACGCCAGGGTCACATGGCTGGCAATATACACAGCACAGAGATAACGCCAGGTAACCTACATCCATTATGGCAAAGATTGGAAAAAGATTCTGCAACAGACTAACCTCCTGCATTAAGTATGTATTGAGCAAGTAACTGGCTGAAGTGACCTGTCAGTTCTACTTTGAAACAGAGAAGAGGTGGAGACAGTGGCTCTGGAACAACTCCAGTGCTAAAGAGTATCTCAGGAAAGGATCTGCTCCTGTGGCTGCTGACAGGAGCACACAGCTGTGACAATTTGTCAGTACTCAGGCTGTATGCCTCCAGCAGCAAGCAGACATACCCATGCTGATGAGCTCTAACAGGTTTGTGTGTCCTGGACACATGAGGCACACACTTGCTGATGTTCCCAAGTGCCCGCAAGGCTGCCAGATAGGGCTACCTGTCCACTGGAACCCTTCTGACAAGCATGACATGCAGATCCCATCCCTCCAAGTTCCTATGTCTAGATGCTTACAGGAATATTTACTATGAGAGTGTGAAAGGCTTCCAACTGATAAAGCATTGTTCTAGATTCTACACCGACCCTTCAAGCCTGAATACAGCTACTTCTACAACCACAGGAAAGAGCATTTGCTCCATAGCTTTTGCTAATAGCAAGAGGTCTGCCACATAGCTTCTAGCACACTGATGCACCAGAACCAGCCATTGCTAAGAAAGACAATTGTCTTTTTCCCTCTGCAATGCCTAACAACTCTGTACTCTTTTTTCTGTGCTCTACGTGGAATTTTCACCAGGTTTAGAGGCAGAAAGAAGCATTCATCATTTCCATACTTAAAACTGTTGAATGACAATTTCCCAAAATGGCAGAAAAAAATGCAAAGCATAAATTAGCATCTGAAGTTTTGTAAACATGCCTCTGAAGTCAACTTCCACACCTACTTTTTCCAAGGCAAAGATGACCTGCTGTTCTCATCTGCTGTTTTAGAAACGCTCTCATTCTACAATCAGGTGGCTACTACTATGACTACAGTTACTCAATCTTCTCAACTAGCTGTACTCCAGACTCCAGAATGCTGAATATAGAAACACAGATACTAAAAGAAAAGAGGTGATTAAACATCTAGTTGGTTGATGGTGGAGAACTTGAGAACATTTTCTTTGCAGTAATTCCAACTGTTGAACCTAGATCATCTCTTTAAGTGTAGTATCGTCATTCGGTTCCTTGTTACTCATGATAAAAGACCTCTAATTCCAGAATACAGAAAAAACTAGAAATAATTATTTCTAGTTGGGCTTTGAGGAGAGGGTGTGACTCTCAGAGCACACACAGGACAGTTGACAGGATGGCTGAGGGATAGCACAGCTTCTTAAGGACCTGAAGAAAGCAAGAAGATAATCTCCATCCTGGAGTCCAGTTAGTGCAGGAATAACATCAAACTCATGATCCAAGAACACATCTTCTCCTTCAAACAGAAGCAAGTGACTGGAGTTCCAGCTATTAAAATTTGACTGAAGCTTCACGCACAGCTTAATTCTGCTCTGTGAGGCAGCCACCATGTAGGTGTAGATTGTACAGTACTATTTAATCTCAAATGAAACCCCAACTGAAATGAAGTGTGCTGCCAGAAAAGGAAATGGGCTAATTAACAAATACCACCACATGAATTAGCATAGCAAAGCTTTAGCAAATGCTCAGATCGCATCCCAGAGATTTCACCAATGTGAAGAACTACGGGATGGTCGTGCCCCAAACTCTCCTTATGCCCTCACACACACACAGGCTTAAGGGCATCCTGGGTACAGAACCACTTGCTGAGTTACAGAGAAAACACGATGTGAGGTAGTCGTGTTCGTTCTTAGAATTATAACCCTCTATTATTTGAGGAACTTTAACATAAAGTAAAGCTAAAAAAATAAATGCCTTACCTTGCGAGGGCTGTCCATGTAAGTGGGTGTGATAGCAATGCTCCCGCTCTCTGAAGGCTGCCCAGAGCTCTTCCCAGAAAGCATTGCTGCCTGCTGCTCCCCTAGACTCCTAAAACAAAGGCAGGAATTCAGTTTCTTCAAATACTGCCAGCTTCTGCACGAAGACAACTGTGGTGGAGGGGGACTACAGTATTTCCTGACATTTGCTTCTCCACACTGAAGCACAGAGCCAATCCAACGTTTTGTAAGTACTTTATACTTTTTACCCCACACAAACAAAATGGATCCTTGAACCTACTCAGATTTCTTACCTTTATAACTATAAAAATCTTATACTTCTGCCAGCAAAAGTGTCATAAATTGTTTTCAGCATATCTGGTATTAGTACTCTGAACCATTCCAGATCAGTACTGAAAAAGAACCTCAGAAGTTTTAGAGGTATTTCAATAAATGTCAAAAGCACAAAGTATTTTCTTTAGGCTACATTCACTACCCAATATTTATATTGAGCCTGCCCTACAGATGTGTATATTTATGTTCCAGTTAAGCTCATATAGATACAACTGTTCTGGCAAATCAGAAATGATGACATGTCTGGTATGTGATAGATGGCACTTGTAGAGTCTCCTTGTTCCTCTCCAGTCTCTTCATTTGAGAAGCATTACAGAAACACAATAGAAAGAAGTTCCAGAAACACTCCAGCATGCTCTGAGCTCTGCCACAAGCTTAGTGCAGAAACGTGATCCCACACCATTCCCCTTTTTTTTAAAACAAAGTGCCCCAAGTCTGCCTTAGTCAGTCCAGGTGGAAGATATGTATGAAAGAAATCCTAGAATTTCTCACACAGCCCAACAGTAGAGACTCACTTCTGACTGGCTTCCATCTCCAGCAGAGCTGAGAGTGCTGAGGTCCCTTTCTTCCCAATGGGAGGCCCGGGTTGCTCCAAAGAGTGGGTGGGGAGTGGACCAGCAATCTGCAAGCCCTTCATGGCAGACCCTTTCTAACAAAGGAAAAACAAAAGCACAGCCCTGGTCAAGCTAGGCTTAACTAGTAAGCAAGATCACAGCATCTCACATCAGCAGGGCTTCATTAATCAAACTTTAAAAAGTAAATGGGAAATGGACTGGTCTGGTGTCCTATGTGGATGCTGTTGACAAAATAAAACTTTTATATTGTTTTGGTAATAAGGTGGCTTTGCTCTGAAATAAAGTACTCCACTCAGCATGTGAATTTAAATAAAATTTAATACACACTAATTAATTTATCTCAATCTTCTTAAAGCTACCATTTACCAGGTATTCATCTACATGTCTCTCTTTTCTCAGTCCTTTTTGTAAGCGTGTAGCATACATCCAACTCAGACAGGAGAAGCTAGCAACCTCACTCCCTCACAGCTCTTTTCACCAGTGATCTGCATCACGAGCTGCAGTGTGTCCAGGCCAACCACAACCACAGCACAAGGCAAGGTACACTTGCAAACAGATGGCACTGGGCTTACCGTGTGGGTAGAGCACAGGTATGCTGTGCAGAAGAGCATGGCTTCCCACTGAGAGAGCTGACTGTTCCAACTTTGCTTTCAGCCCCAGCAGCATGTGGTACCTCTTCCAGGCAAATTTAATTAACTAGTTAAGTAGCAGTGAGGTACTAATAGAACCACACTGTTTTACATTTGAAATAATATTCAGCATGGCACTGTGCTTTATGTCCAGATACACACTCACTCTTGTGCTTGGGATTGTCTCAGATATCTCTGAGAATGTTTCACTAGACCATGCAGATAAACTCAAAGGAAGGGGCAGAACTACAAGAGGTGCCTTCAGCTTCTCACCCAACTGGAAGCTGACTCACTCGAATCATTCGATCGGATCGATGGCGTCGACGAATGCGGTTCAAACCTTCCACAAAGCGAATGAACCCATCCAGGAGCTGCCACTCTTCCTCATCAGAACGGGGCTTGTCTCCATACACATCACAGTGCACTTCTCCCTCCATGATACGCTTTGTGGCACTGATGCAGGCAGGCAGAAGGAGAAAGCGGGTCCTCCAAAATTTCAGTGATTCAATAAGGCTGAAGGAAGGCACATGGAAGAAATGAAAGTTCAGCACAGCTTCCTATGAAGGATTTTACAGGAAGCAAATCTATCAGCTGTAAATTTCACTAAGTATAGCAGAATGAGATGCTTACTATCTCTGTGTGACAGAAGGTAAACATGCAGGGAAGTGGTGAGCAGAACGAATGCCCCCAGAGAGTACCAGCACGCTGAAAAGACTGAATGAATCAAGGCCATCCTCAATTATATCACAGGGAAATATTTTCTTATCTATAAAACGTAGGCTATAATGCCTTTTTCCCCAAAAAAGCAAGCTAAAAAAAGGCAACGTCTGTGGTACACTTTCCAGCAGCGTTTCAGTTAAGACCTGAAAAGAAGTAACGATACAGAAACACTGGTCTTGCTAAGAGAAGGTATCAAAAAAGCTACTGACACTAGTGAAGATCTCCCACGTCACTAATGAAAAGCTCCACTCTACATAGCTTATAAGTAGGAATAGAGTAAAGCGAAGTCTAGGATTCAAGCAAGACCACAACACACTCAAAGCTGAATGGGAGTTTTGAGTCAGATCCAGAAAGGAGAAAGAAGACAAAAAGCATCTGCAGAGTACAAAAAGCCCCCAAATGTCTTTGTCTGTGGCAGAGAAGTAAAAGTTTGTTTGTGCTGAATTTTACTATCAAGATTTTGTACCAAAGATTAGATAACACAGCAGCAGCACTGAGTAAAATTCCTACAGAGGTAAGAGCAGTCCACAGTACACGAGTGAAAGCAGGCCAGCTACTCTCCCTGGCATAGTGAGTGTTTGTAGGTTGAACTGATCTGAAGAAATTTTAAGGTCAGAATGGAAAAGAGGAAATTGGGACGCAGAACAATCTGGATGGAAAAGGAGATCTCACCTGAAATCCTCTGAGCCAGCAGAGCAGATATACTGATCCAAGTAATTCCACTTGTACTCTTCTAATCTCTCATGGGAAAATTCTACCCAGCAAGAGACAAATTCAGAGTCAGAGTGAGAAGGGCACAAGCTGTAAGTGTAGTTTATCTGAGCAGACTCATATGGATACCTAAAAAAAAAAATACAACACAAACCTTAATACTGGCATTATCAACAGCAGTGCTTCTCTTTCTCCTAAAGAGACAGAAGGCTTCACAGTACATTCTTTCAAGTACAAGCAGCCAGAGAAGCATGTTCATCTGAACATTAACAAAAACTGCTCAAACACAGAGATACTCACTTTGGCAGATATCGAGTCACAGTAATTATTTTGTCTTTTAAAATCACTTTGTGGAAAGTACGGCCCATGCTCAGCCAGTACTGATCTTCTTCCTCAGGTCGATTTCTTGAAACAAGGCCTAGTTGTAACAATAAAAGCACACACCCTTTTAGCTTACTACAATATCCAGAACTTTATCAACAAACTGTATCTATAGAAAAAGACTCCAGAGACAGATTTATGAACTCAGACAAACTGAAAGGAACCTTTCACCTTTTTAAGCAACACCTGCAGAATGAACCTTTTGTTCTTACAGTTTATGAAGGCACTTCTTCAGTTGTAATATTAGCAATACATACATCATCAATATCAATGTAGACTTTCTTTAAGCAGTACAGTGAGAAAAGAAACAACATGAAGTGCTGAGAAACTGGTGTCTACAATAGTACAGCTGAGCTCCACTTTCCTTTCCTCTCTGCACTTCCATTTCTGGAACTAATCACTTAAACTCAACAGTACAGATCAGTGAACAACAACTCCATCTTACTTCTGTGTATTCCCTGCTCTAAGGACACTGTATCACTTTGTCTGGAGAATACTCAGAAAGAAGTCTAAGTCATGCAGTATGTCAGAATCCTTCAGTCGAATATGAGCATCTCATCCCACTCCCAGTCCTTTGGAGTTTAACTAGGTTTAGCTGACACCTGGCTTCAGTTTAAGTTTTGAGCTTTGCTTCTCCTCTTGGAACCTTCATAGCTATTATAAAGTCAGAAAAATGCTGCTAGAATAACTTTCAGAAACAATCTTCAGCAGTTTCAGTCTGTCACCTAACAGAGATGTGCCTGCCTTGTAGTGAATTGTGTTTAAAATATATTCACCCAAAGTACACTCAGGCCATATTAAATCACCATCATGAAAATCAGGCCAGCTTCTTACTGCATTCCCAAAATCCTGTGGCTATTCCTTCAAAGTGCAACTGAGTTGTTTGTGCTGCCTCAAATCACGCTCCCTCCCATCAAATTTAAACATATAACAAAAACAAACCAACCCCGAACCAACAAAAACTGAAATGCATGCAAAAAAATCCCAACAATGGCTTCAGTGAGTATCTCTGCTTCATTCACAGAGGTTGCTGGCACTGGCAGAAGGACAGAAAGGCTGAGACTTCATTTTCAATCCAAAATCACCCACCTCGACTGTAAAGGGGACTGCTGCTGAGCGGGGGTGGCACAGTTGTGGCTGGTTTCTGTGGTTTAGATTGCACAATAATTTGATAGCCTTGCATGAGACGCTGACAAATAAACTCCTCAAACACCTGCTGGGCTGTCATCTGCACTCCTTCCTCATCTCTCCTGAACACAAAAGTTAAGAAGTAGAGTAGAATAAGGAAGCTGATCACACCTATTCTTGGCTCTGTGTTTCCTAATTGAGGTCTTATTCCTACGCTGGACTCTGCACAAATGAAGCACTCTGCTCACGAAAAGCAACCTGCAGGCAGTGGAGAGAAATGCACACCTTCTGTTTGCAACAGGTGATGATTAGATGTCTGGCCATACTTATTACCAGTGTCGGTGAAAGCTGATTTTAACCAGTAACAGGCACAGAGTCCAAAAGATTTGCTTACAACTCCCAGTGAATTCATCAGTGATCATTTTTACAGCACTTTCCAGAGAATCTCAGCACAGTTTGTACATGTTCAGTGGAACTCAGTCTGTCAGTGGGCAGGCAGTGCTCCACCCTTCCCCACAGCTGGAATTCAGGAGCAAAGAGAGATTTAAAGGCAGCTGAAACACCAATCAGCAGCTGAGATGATGAGAGACTCAGCATCACCATGCTGTGTTATTACAGCTACTTCCTCTGTTGAACTTTGCCCTCCTGCTCTAAAAGGATCTATCTTCTTGGTGGTTTTTGTTATTTTTTCTAGTAGAACTCTGTAAGTAAACCCACAGAATATAATATTGTCAGATGGCAACACTGGAAAAGGTGCAAAATTACCACCAAAATGAGAAAAATCCAAGTACTTTGCTGCTAGTGATATTAGCAGCTCATTCTTCTCCTGTATAAACCAAAAAGCATTCCTCTCCTATCAACTGTGTCTGAAGCACGTTGGATTCAATGGAAAACACCTCACAGAAAAGGTGCTGGCCAAACCTGTCGATGTCAGCCTCTGGGAGGAGATCATAGCAGCCCTCGGTGTAATCATTCTGCAGGCTCTGACGGTCAGGGAAGTAGTCCGTGGTGAGAGGGAGACATGCCGGAGTAGTAAGAGATTTCCAGTCCACTCCAACTGTACAACAGAAGCCTGGCACTACGGGGGGAGCAGACAGTGTCAGAACTGCCTCGTTGCATCATTGGGGGGAGATAATCGGGGCATATATGGTCACCCATGAAAAAAATTGGGTGCAGAAGGAGATGAAAGTGCGTGAAGAGGAGCGTTAAGAAGAATGGAGGACAAATGCGGAGTGGGCATAAAAACAAGAGGAACAAAAAGGGGGTGGAGTGGGGAGGGAAAAGGAAAGTAAGACAGGAAGAAGGGAGGGAGAGAAAGAGACAGTCTGTTAAACAATGCAGTGCCACGTGCTAATTCAATCCCATCATGCAAATGGCATTCAAAGTTAATGCATTTAATTTCCTGCTGATTGAAAGCTAAAGCCAAAATAGCCACTGCTTTGCCAGAATTACAGCAAGTTGGGTGCATTTACAAATTATTAATAAAACAGAAGAACATTCCAAGTCTGAGCAAGAAAATCAGACCAGCTCTGCATCCCAGATAACTGCAGAAGGAGCTGGGGTTGAGCAGAGAAAGAATGACAGACCAGCCTCCTTTTGGAATAGTACAACAGCACAAAAGGGAGCATTTTCACAGTTATAAAAAAAGAAGACAGATCCAGAGGGGTAGGAAGACCAGAAAAATATTAACTTGGAAAGAATCCTTTCCCACACCCTCTTCTAGTGTTATGTTCAAGATTACAGAGATCTAAAACTAGACATTGAAAAGCAAAAGCTAACCAAACTACACCATCAGTTCATTTCTGGGCTAAGTTTTACCCTGCCTCAAGCAATATGTAACAAGGCACTTGGCCAAGTGCTAGCTCTTCTCACAGAGGTCTTAAAGTTTATTTTACTATAATAATGTTAACATTAATGGGAAGAACACTGCACAAAGAAATTACACAGGACTGCTGTAAGTAATGTGTTTTCTTGAGCAGTCATGCTTGCCTCTGTATCAGATGAAGGTGCACATTTCTCAGTAAATGATACCAAATTCAGAAACTGACTGTACTAATTCTGCTTCATTTGGCTGATGCCAAGCAAGCTTTCCACACTGAGAAGCAGATAAAAGTTCAGCCACTTTAGGATTTAATACAATAGCATCTGGTAAGAAAGGAATTTCAGGTGTAAGATGACAAGCAGTTCATATACTCAGAGACTGTGGAACTTCCATCAGTGAGACACTCAAAACAAGGAGATCCTGACAATTACTGGAGAACAAAAAAACTACTGTCAAAAGGCAAGCTGGCTTCTAAGCTTCCTGCCTACTACCTCCTTATTCTTCTATACATTCCCCTTTCAATCTTCACATCTATTTCAACTCCTTTCCAAACCTTTCTCCCGCTTACTTGGATCTGGAGAGTTAGAGGCAGCATCTTCTGACGAATCCTTGTTCTGAGTTTTGAGGTTCATCCCTACAGGGAAGAAAAATACATATTTTTTACTTTTAAAATCACATCATGCCTTTTAATGAGCTCAAGATTCTGCACAGCAAAAGAAATATACAAAGGCAACTAGTGGGGAGAAAAGTTGTACAGAAACTCTCTATTTCTTTAAATTAGTAAAAAGTAGTAATTACTGTTTTAAAAGCCACCAAGCATTTAAAGGAACCATTGAAAAAAACCAAACACCTGACTTATAACAGATTCATCCAGAAAATTGATATGAACATCATGCCTCATCACACCTGTTATTCTAAACAGCATTTACCAGCAGAAAGGATGGTTATCTGCTTCCATAATAACACTAGTAAAACAGTAGAGATGGCTCAAACTGGCATTCATCTTTCATCAGCTCCACTGATGCCATCTGCCACCTAGCTAGGGAATTGCAACAAGATTTATCTGCTCTGAACTACATCTACCATCTGCTGGAGAACAGAGACACCATACTGAATGTCAGCGTAAACAGATGCAGCAGTTCTTCACTGTGAAGCACACATTGCAGCAAAACATGCTGTGGGCAGCAGAGGAGATTAGATTCACTGAGAAATCATATTTTTGGAAATAAAAAAAATAAGCATTCTGTTTCATAGATGACTTCAACCATAAGGGAGAAAACATAAGTCAAATCTCTGAGTCACGCTATGGCAGCTACAGATGGCTGAGGGGGCTCAGTCAGGGAAGGCACTCACAATGACTTTCACAAAGACAGATCAACTTCCACCACATACATGATTTATGTCCTATCTACAGACACAAAATGTTTCTATAAAATGCAAGGATCTTTATTATAGTTTCACAATATATCCAACACATTATATCCTGCAGCTGAAATGCAGTTTAGACTTTGTTCTGGCAATTGCTATCCAGAATGCAGAAAAAGCACAGAACAAAAAAGAAACATATTCAAACAAAACCCAAAAAAGGAAATAATGGAGGAGAAATCACTTCTAATGCAGCTCTGTGAACACAAGATGAGACAAACGTGAAAACTAAGCCTGCTAAAAAAACAGCTTTAAAGCTTCACAATTGCAAGCCTAGGGGAAAATCACAATTGTTTTCACCCAAATGCAACTTCAAAGCCGGAACTTTTTTGCAAAGCCAATCTGAAGATTGTTTTTAAGAACAGAAATGTTGAAAGCTATATATCTTTATAAAGATAAAAAAAAAAAAAAAAAGCCATGTATCTGTCTAAAAAGAACGTGCCTAAAACCAGAAGACAGGCTGCAAAAATCAGACAACACGATCAAATGTTACTGGGACATATTGGTCCAGTTACTGGATTAAAAAAAACCAACAAAACCAAAACCAATTTCTGCTAACACAGGGCTCCAGGTAAGGAGTAGATGTGAGTCATAGATTCATAGATTCATTAGGTTGGAAAGGACCTACAAGATCATCTAGTCCAACCATCCTCACACCACCATCCCCACCCACCAAGCTACTAAATCAAACCCCTGCTCTTTAAGAGTCTACTCTTTAAAATGTGATTAAATATTTTGGCCTCATGAGTAACATTTGGTGTAAGCAGCACCGTGTTCTGAGTGCTTAAAATCTGGCGAAGATGCTTTGCTAAATAACAACAGGAAACACCAGAAAATGCTGTGTTCCAAAATTTACCATGCACAACAGGGCTGCTGCTTTACAGATCCTCTCGAAAAGCAGATACGACCAAACTTCAGTATTTTTATCAGCTTGGATATGTAAGATCTAAATACTGAAATAAATTTCTTAATCCAAAGAGTGATATCTAGAGGAAACCCCACACAGAAAGACTTCTGATCAAATCCAGTCCGTGTGTAGCTACTTTTGTGTACAGACGTCAGTGCTTTGCTATTATAGAATTAAGCCACTGCCTGAGAGTTCATGGTATGTAAACAATCAGCAACTCTTCATCCTGAGGTTTATTATAAAGAACTAGACAAGCAGAGATGCATCAAAAAAGTAAAATTAAACACAGCAAAAGTTCGAGAGTGCTAACTGATCCCTCCGAGTTGGAAATTACTTCTTCTATTATTGGTTCTGTCACCTGTAATGCCTGGTCCACCTACTTACCATCATTTCTGGCTCTATACTGTCACTGTCAATAAGGGCCCTGTCCCCAGCACCAAGCTCTGCCACTGCTGTTACCTGCACCATTGCTGCCAGCCAGACCGTTGGAGTACTCCTCTGTGCCACTGAAGCTCAGGAAGGAGGCGCCATCACCTGGATGCCGAGAGGTGCTATGCCTAGAGAAAACCAAAGCAGCCTGAATCTGAGCACAAATACTTGCCACACTCATGGCATTCCATACTTTGAATAAGAAGCAATACAACAAGCAACCAGCCTGCCATCCCAGTGAGCCTTCACAACCGTGCTTCTAACGATGCCTGCATCAATGCACTCTCTTCACAGGACAGCAGAGAGCCAGATACACAAACACCTCCCCCAGAGAAATAAAACTTGGTTGTTCACTGAATCTGATTCCATGGCCCGGTAAGCCAGCACTCCGGACTAAGAAAATTGCTTTGGAAGAGCACGTCATCCACAGAGAACATGAAAAGATCTATTAAGAACACGACAGCTGGAGACATGACTGTTAAGAAGTTTTAAAACGTTATGAAGTAATAAGAAGGCAATAATCTTTTATTTACAGTAGAATTATGGCACAAAGATTGTGAGGATGATATAATATAAAAATTATGCAACACAATAAGGGATCAGAGTATGCTAAAGGATGGCACACAGTATAAGACAACAACTTCCCTATAAAAGAAATAAAAAATGCATGAAAGAAAGTTAGAGTGAAATTTCCTGAAGGACTGTTCAAAAGCAGCATGGGGAAAAAAGCCCTGAAAAGACAAAAGACAGAGGATAGCACATAGTGCTCACTTTGGATATCCTGGAACAATATGGAACACAAATTTCTACAAGCAAGAAGAAACAATAGCAGGAGAAATATCAAAATTATTGATTAAAAAAAGTTACTAATGGCAATTCTGAGTTGCTGAAGACACCAAAATGTCTCTTGGTAAACAATATTTAATAAGCATAGAGCAAAAAACTGACAAAATGTCTCCAATAAAAGAATTACCAGACAAAAAACATGAAGGAGAATATCTGGAGATTAGAGAATAACTGTGCAGTTGATAAATGGCTTACACTGAGTGAAGGACCTAATGTCTCTCACTGTAAAATTCCCAGCAGTGACCAAAGCTTGTTTTTTTAAGAAAAAACTCATTTGCAAACAGGGGTAATTTCATTTGCAACCCACTCCTGATGTTTATCATGGTTGTACTTCTTATGAACATGAGGAATACAGGAATGAACAGACAGAACTGAAAGTGTTCAGCAGTTACAGGGAGGCAAAGCTGTATCTTATGCTAAAAAACATTCTGTTCTGACATGAACATCTCAGCTACTGAGATAGGGAGTCAAGAGTTAAAGACAGTGTCTTATAACCCAAATCTGAATGAATCCATAATGCTTTGCGTTGCTCATGTATTGGAAACTGTGATGCTGCCTTCTCCAAACCAGAGGAGGTAAACCACCTCCACACTTGCCAGAAGAGCCTTACATCTCAACATAAAAGTACATGCTGTATATGACACAGCACATTATTAAACTTTCAGATGACAGCCTGTAACAGGGAGAATTTTAATTAAAAAGGATGTTTGTGCAAAGCCCACACAGATCCATCCTGAGCACCTCACCTGCCAGCTGCCTCATGATAAGCCAGCTCCAGCAGTTCAGCAGAGGAGTGCGTCAAATCCTGCTGCCCGTTGTCCTGCATTTCTGCCATGTTCTGACGAGTCTGGTGATGGATCTGGATAGCTTCTCCTGATGGACCTACACAGTTACAGTTTGATCATTAATTCACTTCATCTGCCTCGATTCCTCATTTGTTTTCAATCACTTATACTCCTCTCTTGCCAACATCTCTGCTTTAACAAGGTCCGTACACTTAGTTCAGCCTCCATTACACCGCAGGGTAATTCAAGACAGCAGATTTCACACCAGCTCTCTTGTTGGACAACAAACAAATTCTTACCTATGTAACACACTATGAAACAGACTCACCCACAGGAAAAGTGTGCATCCAGCGCCTCCTGTTGGATGTAAGTTTCATTGGCATACGAGATGGAGCAAATGGATTGATCAGAGCTCGCTGGGGGGTGTATCCCCCAGGCCGAATGTGTAGCATGGATTCTGCACTGCCAACATGGAACCTCCCAGGGGCACTGGAGTCACGTTGCTGAGACTCCAGCATATTCTCAAGGACATCTAGAAAGCACAACTGAAAGTCAGTGTGAGACCAGCCAAGCAAAAGAAAACAAACTGACCAAGATGACATTCCTCGAGATGAGTACCAAAGACACTGAATACTGCTTATCAGAACACGTGAGAAATTCCTGCTACTCTGACCCATCCCTCCCCATCAGTCCAATTCCACACACACCCCAACCAGCTCATGTCATCAGCTGAGGCACAACACAATCCTTCAGACTAAAGGAGTAACAAAAGTACCAGAACATCTTTGCATATATTAACTGACAGAAGGGGAAGAATGCATGAAAAGGTAAATGCAATAGGAGTTCCACACGAATTCAGTATCAAAGAAATGAAGAATAGAAGTATGGAGAGCCTTCAGGGACAGAATTCTACTGGTAAAGCCAATGCAGGGGGAGTGCAGTTTACCCATAAGCAGGCTTGTGAATTTACTGTCTGAAAACAAATTGATTTAGAAGAGTAAAACAAGGCAGACTGTCACCACTGCTAATACACTGAGACAGCTCAGCAGTACTCTCCCAAAAGGGAGGACCCAGAAAGTGACTCTTAACAACAACTATCCATAGAAAGAAGTTACAAGCATGGTCTCCCGGGGCTCATCACTAAGGCCAATCCTCACTTCACAGATTAATTTTTTTGTCATCCAGGTCACCTATACTTGTATTACGTCCACATTTGCAGACAGACACAGGAGAATAGCCAAATATTATGGAAGACAATAGGCAAGGGAAAAGAACAAATCAGCATCAGGACACTACTATTCTGGACAAGCCAATTAAAAAATGCAATGGAATTGGACATGGATAAAGGGAGAATGCATACCCAGACACAGCTGGAAACAAGAGTTGTAGCACAACTGCTAATACGAACACTATTTCCCTCGTGCTGGAGACCAACATGACCTTCCATTTTCTCCTTTCCCTTACCACCTAAGGTACTTTCCCATCTGCCTCAGGCTGACCTCTGGTGCTGGTATAGCCCAAAGAGCTGCTGACTTCATACTGGTGCAGGTGAGGCCGTGGGATCATCAGGATGTTGGAGATCTTGCCCAGTGAGCTGTCATCAGAAGCCTGGCTCCTCACCTCCTCCGGGGGCAGCGTGCGGCTCTGCAGAGAAGGGCTGCATGAGACGTCGTAGGAACTAGAGCTCTTTCTGGTACGACTTTCTCTCTCCCTCACAGACCTGCTGAAAACAAATAGTTGTGTGCAGTGATAAGAAAAAAAAGATAATTCATTTCTGAATTATAAAGGGGTTTGAACAAGGTAAGAGACTCAACAGTTGAATACAAAAAAGAAGACTAAAAGGAAGCCACCACTATTTTTGTCTATTTGGATATTGAATACCTGGTGCATTACAGTAGTATTGGAGCTCGTACTCCCCTCATATTTCTCAAAGTATGTTATGCATCAAGAAATATACCAGAACACCGTTCCTCTCAAACTGGCATGCTCACAGTCCCCTTACCTAAAAGTGGTGCAGCGCTGAGCTCTGGATGGACCTGGCAGTCTGAACACCTGGGCATCATAGCCATCGTAATCAACCTGGATAGGCAGGGCGTTCTCAGCATCTTTTGGAGCTCCTAATGCTGAAATAAAAATCATATGGTCCTGGAGTCTCCCTTAAGAACATTCAAGATCTACAGGGCAGAAGCATCCAACTCTCACCACTAAAAAGCAAATATTCCATAAGAAACTGCATAAAAAATCTGACGAGCAGAAGAGCTGGAGTATAAGCTTGCTCAATCATCAATGTCTGTGCCTCTGAATCCAAGTTGTCAAGGCCCTAGTATCTTTCCCACACACATCCAAGAGACTAAAATAATCAATAAACCAATTCTTGTATAAACAGATGCCGCGTATCACTTCAAGAGGGAACTGCACATTATATTTGCAAGAAATGACAACCTCTCTTTCAGAACATACACGCTCCTGAAATTAGGTGGTATGAGAAGAATGCAGGCTTCTCCCACTACAATTCTGAGGCCACGTCACTGACAGCACCTCAAGCCAGCAAACGTACTCCTGTCCACTTGTCATGAATGCTAGTAACAGCACACCATCCTGATCCCACCTTTTTCTCCAGCCAAGTGACAGGCACCTAGGACAGAAGCTCCTGCCTCCCTCCACTTCAGCTATTTGTCAAGAATGCAATTCATACACACACATTAACATCCTGGGTAATGACCGTGTGGTTTTCAAGTTCTTCTGCAATAACTGTCCCCTCCATCATCTCATCAGAAGTGTTTTTTTACTGTTAGTGTCACTGTCTTACTACAGCTGTTTGTTAGTTTGGGACTCAGTGTGATAGATCATTCTAGAACAGGATTACTCACAGGCATCTCTGCTATTTTTTGTTTTCTCAGTCAGCGGCTGGAGGGTCCAACAAAGGAATTGTGAAGAAAGAGGAGAAGAATAACAGTCAGTATATTTTAAGGAAACCCCAGTGTGATAGAGCATCAAATTTAAGTTCAGCAAGGCAGCCATAGCACATCAGAAGTATAGAAGCCAAAAAACAGGGTAAAACACACATCTTTGCCCAAGTTTTTCTTACCCTGAGTTCTCTATTAAAGCATAAAACTTTATTTTTGTGTTGCCTAAAGCATTTCTCACCTAGCTTAATCCTAGGATGGACTGATCCTGACAAGCTAGTCCCTCATGCACTACCTCTACAACACCCATTTGCAGATTTGTAAGCCATGTCTTTTAAACATAGAAATGTAGTGACTACTGTTCTAAAATTAACACTGCTAGAAGGATTTGATGGCTGGCTGAGAGAAGAGATGTGACAGATAATCAGAAAGATACCTACTTTCCTTCCTGCCAGTTTGATCCGTGGAGTGAAACTGTTACACTGGAGCTGGCTTTTGGATGTGTAGAAACTGTAAGGGAAAGACAGGATAGTTGGGCTGTCTTCTAGGAACTGAACACAGTTGCTCAAGCACATAGCAAGCAGCCTATGAATTTGAGCTAGCTATTAGATGGAAAAAATGGTACACCTGTCTTTGCACAGGACATCTGAAAAACACTGGCACGTGGTTAATGAGAGAGAAGCTACACCATTCCTTAAAAACTGGCCTTAGATTCCCATCCAACCTCAGTCTAAACCTTAATGGATAAGTCTGCATTCCCCAGTTCATTTCCTCTTTCTACAGAAAGTTATCATGGCCTATACAGTAGTGCACAGTTTACATGATTCTTCCCCTAATTTACATGACAGTATTGACTCATGTGAACCTGCCTGAAAACTAAGGACCTCCTCCCATTTAGGGTAATTATTCCTTAAGACCTGTTTCTTGTCACCTGAATCTTTCAAATCCTGCCCCGTTGTAAGCCTTCAAACACTGCTTTCATCTAAGGAAAGGATCAAGTGCCTTCCTGCTACTTGAAAAGACTGAGTACACACAATGCTTGAATGGTTATTGGTCAGGACAGTCATACAATGCATGAGGATAAAATGAGGCATTAAAAGGGAAAAATGGTTCTGCTACAGAATAGGGACTATTCTGCAGCTTTTGTTCTGAGCCCTAATCTTTAATTGTAGAGAAAGAGCAGAGAGCATTACAACACAATATTTAACAGAAAGCAGAAAGAAAACCTACCATGCCTTGGGGTAAAACACTGTAAAACTGAGCCTCAGTGTTTCCTGTAACTGTTTTAATATTTATTAATGCTATTCACATGTTCTTTACCTGTAACTATTCACTGGAGATGTACTGACTTTCACTAATGAACAATTTAGCTGAAGCAACTGTAATTTTTCTAAGCTTTCAAATTTAAATCATAATTAAAGGCTACCACTCAGCTGGAAAGAGAGCTTATGATCAGAACTCTTTCCTCTTCAAACTGCCTATCACTTCTGACATGCTGAATTAATGACTGGAGTTCTGCAAGAACACCTTTAGCTCTGCAAGACTATTGTCCTTGCTTTGCAAGCACAGCAGCAGGAACAACAAAGGCAGAAGAAAGAATTCAACAGATGTAGAGAGAGGAAAGCATAGCACAGATGTTTTGCAAAGGCTGTTATCTCCTCAAAAACTTTAAGAGTCCACCTACCTATGGTTTATCCAGTGTGGAATATTGTAGTCATCACCCAGCCTGGAATCCCCTGGTCCACAGCGATTATGAAGCTGTAAGAGGAGATCAAGACAAAGCAACTAGTAGTGCCTGCCACATACTAACATTTCTTCTAGGAACAGAGAAGGGAAAAACAGCATGCATTACCTTAAAGAGTGGTACAGCATGCAAAGGTTGTTCTCCCATGCACACCAAGTCCACACCAATGCCTATAAAGACAAAACAGCAGAGTTCAGCTATTGACCATGCAGGACTGATATGCTATGACAGAACACACCACATACTTTGAAATCACAACAGATTTTAAGAACTGCTAGCTACTGCTTGCAGTACAATGATATCTATAAAGCTACAGACCAAAACCACCAGTGGGAATATAAAAGGTGTTTCTTCTAAACTAACACAAATCATGAAGGATACTCCTGCAAGGGGAAGGCCTGCATGGCCTGACAAAGAGCTTCACTATCATTAGAACAAATCAATACCTGCAAGTCCTCAAAAAACCTAATCATTTCAACAGTGCTGTCACAAGGCCTCCAGTTGTGACTCCTCTTTCCAGAGTACAAAAGCTACAACAGACACTTTTTCAGCACAAGAAAAGGATGGAAATTTTTCAAACACATCTATTACCCTTCATAGCAACTGCACAGAGAGACTGGTTATTTACCATTGTCTATCATCCTCTGTTTGGTCAGAATCATAAGGAGCCGGTCGACTTCAAACACACCCACACCAGGTGTGATGACCACAGACATCTGGCCAGTTCTATCAAAGTTCCTGTTTATGTAATGCTTGTCAAACACTACGAGAAAAAAAATCAGAATACTTCATCAGAAAAAAGCTGCTGGATGTATTTCTCAGAGCAAGGGAGTTGGCTCTCTATTAGTAAAGGTATTAAACAAGTTTCCTCAAAGTATGTGCAGAAGTTAGGACTTATACGTAGCACTGTCCAACCAACCACACAAATAAAGCTAGAGGGTAGCACTACAGCAGTAAGGGCAGAAGAGAAAATGGGAAGTAGATACCTAGAAAGGGGTTTTTTTCCTCATATTTTCAGTGTATCAATGTATCAACAAAAAAACCCACACCAAACAAAAAACACCCAGTGCTACAAAACTAAGTAAACCCCTCCTGAACAATAAACCCAAAAGGTGAAGGTTGCTACTAATCACAAACATGCTGCGCTCCCTCTCATGCAAACAAAAGACAGCCATTCAAAGGAGAAACATCTGATGAAAAGAGTCACAGGTAACCAGGAATCCCCAGCGAGATACCCTTAAATGAAGTCTGGGAAGAGGTGGATCCTGGCTCCACACCTTCCAGTCACTCAGGCACATTGCATGTACCTGAGCTCTCCCAGGTTGGCCCTGCCTTCCCACCAGGTGCTCAATAACTGCTTCGAGCCATGACATAACATTTCTGCTACAAAAACTTACCATTGAATGAAAGATTTATGGCCTCCAAATAGTTCCCTTGTGCTGACGTAGAATTGTAACCTGGAGGAAAGCCCTCTGGACAAGTGTTCAGGAGGAAAAAAATAAATAAACTGTAACTAGATTTGTATGAAGACCTCTTACCTCAACAAATCACAGGCAAAAATGGGACATCTCACAGAAAGATCTGAGCAAAACGAGTTACTCAGGAGAGCACTCTAGTAGCACAATATTAGACTCCAACTGAAGCTAGCGTTTACAGATAGTTTTCAAAAATAACTGTTTTAAAGAGGGTAAAAGCCCAGGAAAGGGGTATTCCTCTTACCTGCTTGCTCCAGTCGTACCAGCACGGGATACTGGATGAAAAGCTTTTTAATGGTCACAAGCAATGAGGTCCACTCTTCTCGTCTCTCATTCTGAACTACAACTCTAGAAAGAACATAATTCAGTAATTATCATGAAAGGAATACAGACCATACTCACACCCAAGCGGAAACAAGATCGTGCAGTCACAGAATGGGAAGTGCTGCCAGTTTCAGACATGCGTGCCTTTCACAATCTTCATCCCTAGCAAGGTCCTACAGCTAACATGATATTCTCTACAAGGGCTGTACGTACACTGTGAGACAAGAGAAAAAAAAGGGGAAGACAACGTACTTGTAAAAATCTTCATAAAACCTCCCCTCGTGATCCTGCCGAATTGACGCACGGTGTGTTTCAGGAAACTCATCTGAAATGAAGGCAGCATCAGCTATCATGCTATGTTCTCATATAGAAACAACTGTTGTCTTTACTAGTAAGCAGCAGTTAAGTTTTTACTGAAGAAGAAAACCTCTGATATTAAATGTCCTCCACAATGCTTCTGAAACAACGTGACTGCTTTAGTACAAGGAAGAAAATGTGCCACACAACCCTCCAAGCACAGTTTTTCTGCAGTACTGCCATGAGAACGGCTGTGTACCCACTGTGCTTGGCAGGGAACACTTCTGACATGGGCATAAAAAAAAAACAAAAAACAGGAGAAAAAGAAGTCATTGTCAGACATTAAAAAGCTCTGAAGAAAGTTTTAAAAATGGTAACACAGAAATATAGAATTTACTTACCTATGCATTTTGCTTCGTAAAATGTTCTGGAAAACAGAACTACTGTCACTTCATGGCTGCAATTCTTCTCCTGTCCAGGAAGAAGAGATTAAAAAAAACAAAAACAAAAGGAAAATCTTAAGGGTCACACTCAGATACACATAAAGCAACACCCTCTTCACCTCACACATAGGACCTAGATAGAAATGTATTGGTATATTTATGTATCAGGTGTATGCCTGTATGAAGTAACAAAGCTCTGTCTTGAAGAGTCTGTTCTGCTAGGCTACAGTGCATTACATGGAAGCACCCTCCATTAGCCTTCAAAGAAACTCCCCTCTACAGTTGCCAGGATACAAGATTTTTGTGTGAAGAACACAGTTGACTCAATGTGTTTGAAGGAAAAGCTTGGAAGGCCTTGCTCTGAGTGATCTTTCAGTCCCATATTCAGCATGGTATACTAGTACCAAAAACAGAACAAAAACCTTGTACACATCATGCAGCGCTCCCAGTAAATCTCCAGGGGAGAAAAAGCACAATGAAAATGAGACAAACCTGTAGTTCTCGTCCACATTTGTGAGCATTAGGAGCTATACTTTGCATAGATGTTACACATGTAGGGTTTCAGGCTCTTTTGCCTTGCCTATCATTCCAATATAGATTGCACATTTTATGTCTTGAGAACTGCTACAGTTCTTACTCACGTATGTAGAAATCTCTTGCCCAAGGCTCTCCATAGCTGCATGGCTAAAAGGATTTCAGCCTCCAATCCCACCCTCCCCCCTAACAGCAGGGCTGCTAACAGCAGCTGCACCTTGCTCTGAGCCAAGCCATGCACTGAAACAGGAGATGGTTCTTTGTTGTTCAGCTGTGAAAAGATAGCAAGGCTTTGTGTGTTTGTTTTAGAGAATGCCACTTCCAAGAGCTTGCTCGGCACCAGTGCCCCCATGCTAAAGCACAGCAACACAACTAAATTACATAATGCCAGGGAAACATTCAGAACTAAGTCCTGGAATGAAGATGACTGTGCAAAACAAACTTGTGAGTTACACCTGCATTGCACAGGTAGCAACTGAAGGCCACAGACCTCCTATCCAAACCAACCACAAGGTAACAGCACAGCAGATACAGCACAGCAGTACTGAAGCCACCTGCACACAGTTTACCAGCTGACCTGTAGTAACCACTCGTTGGAAGGGACCTCAAGAGACCATCAAGTCCAACCCCCCTGCCAAAGCAGGTTCCCTACACCAGGTCGCACAGGTAGGCGTCCAGGCAGGTCTTGAATATCTCCAGAGGAGATTTCACAACCCCCCTGGGCAGCCTGTTCAGTGCTCCGTCACCCTCACCGTAAAGAAGCTCTCATGCACATTCATGTGGAACCTCCTGTGCTGCAGTTTCTGTCCGTTCCCCCTTGTCCTGTGTCCACATGCTGCTGAAAAGAGTCTGGCCTTGCCACTTTGTCCCCCACACCTCAGAGATTTATAAACCTGGATCAGGTCCCCTCTCAGTCTTCTTTTCTCAAGGCTGAACAGACCCAGTTCTCTCCGCCTTTCTTCATAGGGGAGATCCTCCAGGCCCTTCACCATCTTTGTGGCCCTGCACTGCACTCCTTCCAAGAGATCCCTGTCTTCTTTATACTGGGGAGCCCAGAACTGGACACGGTACTCCAGATGAGGCCTCGCCTGGGCAGAGTAGAGGGTCAGGATCACCTACCTTGACCTGCTGGCCACGCTCTTTTTAATGCACCCCAGAATGCCACTGGCCCTCTTGGCCACGAGAGCACACTGCTGGCTCATGGTCAACCTGCCATCCACCAGGACACTGCTCTGATGTCCAGGAGCCATCTCTGATAGTCCTGTAAACCTTAGTGCTGCCTGATACAACATGAGCATTCCTCAAACTGGCAGATCAGTGGGCTCAAAAAGATGGCACTGACATTTTATTTCAGAACAGGATGATCTCAAGCAGCAATTTACCTTCCATTTTGTGAAGAGGTCAGCAAGGAAACCATTCACAGCTTTCTCAAAGTACAAGTCCCCTGAAAAGTAAACCACACCAAACATCAAACAATAGCAATTACTTCAACTGCAGGCTGTATTTAGCACTGAGATTCTACTAATTATTTTTTTATTAGGATCAGAGCAGATTAACTTGCCCTGTGCACACTAAATGCAAACAGCACTAAAGCGAAGAGGGCAACAACAACAACAACAACAAAAAAAAAGGTTAAAAAGCAGGAGTACATTTCAGATGATGTAAACAAAACTGTTGTATTGTCAAACAGATCTGACCTTTACATTTGTTCTTCCAACACACTTGCAACATGCTGGGAAAGCATCTGTTCTTTTAGAAATAGTATTCACAACTAACCCCCTGCTCAGTGTTGAATAGCTGCCCAGCTACACACACCTAAGCACATGGTCAAAGGAAGGGATAAGAGGTTTGCTAAAGAACTAAGGCAGAAAAAAAAATAGGACAATGACAGCTAAGAAACTCATTCTTACCTCCTGCATTTTGAATACTTTTAGCTACCTCCCCCTGGGCTAAAGGCAGAGCTCTCCCATGCAACCAAAGTCAAGAGAAGTCTAAAACACTGAGACATTCTCGGCATGGGACTTCCATTCATCTCTGATTTCAGGGTCCGAAGCCCTCATCACCAAATGTTCACCACACAGAAAAACATTCCCAAGGTTCACACTCAAGCTGGCCCCCTTGAATTAGTCACACGTAACGGCACCCAGGTATTACAGAATTAACAAGAAAATTATGGAGCACCCAGGAGAAAGAAAGCGTGGCAATGTGAATAAGGATCTAAGAGTTCACCCGTAGCATAGCTCACTGCCTACACCAAAGGGAGGACGTTTTTTAGAAGTGGTAGAAAGGTATCACAGTGGCAGCTTTCTGGTAGCAGCAGAAAGGAGAGCTGCTACCATCTGCACTCACAACCAGGCAAGCCAGCTCACCACATACCATAGATATCGAAATCCCACATCTCACAGCTCATCTGGATAAAAATATAAACCATGGCTGAGGTGGAGCGGAAGACCACCTGCAGGGGAATTAAACATCTTTACAATAAGGTTCATTCACAACAAGCATCAAACACAGCAGCTAACTACCAAGTAAATTATGCAACTGTGCCCACTGCATCGTGAGGAATTCCCCCTCCAAGGGGAAGAGCTACTAACGAAGAAGATTTGAACTCTGCTCATCACTCATTCTCCTGAATTTGCTGCCATTTTTCAACTTGCCACACAGCCAACATGCATGATCCATATAAATCTGTCAGTGAGATAGAATTAACAAAAATCTAGCAAGAAAACAAATGGAAAAAAAAACCTTCCTTTTCTCTACTCCTCAAAATCTTACCCTTGTGTCCTCACTGATGTATCCACAAGTGACTTTCTCACTCTTAACCCACAGTTCACCTGCTTGTGCCCTGGAAGAAAAAGAGTGCAGGTATTAACTAGAATAAAAACAAAGATCACAGTATCAACATTTTCCTAACACTGTATGCTTTTCACCACTAGTTGGAAATGCTACAAACATGCCTAAGCATAAAGCACTTCATTTCACACTTGCCTCTAAGGGCAGAGACTTCTGTGTGACTCTAAATTCCCTATATCCAGGAATAAATGAACATAATGCACTGACCTGATACCTGCAAATTCCACCTTCTGGGTGACATATGCACATGTGCTGACCTAAGAAAGAATAGTTACAGGGGTTAAAAGAACAACGGGCTTACAACGAGCAGATCTGAACAGGAAACAAACTAGCAAACAAAATGCTCAAGCACCAGACTTGGGCCATAAAAGCATGAAAACCAGAACCTCACAAATGAAGCATGGAAAACATTTTTTATCAGGTGCTAAAATTGGCTGGGTTCTTCTCCCTAATTTACTGCCCCTACAGTAATCAAAGACAGCGCTTTGGAGATGCAGGAACAACAAAAATCTGGTAGTTACTTATTAAGCAGTACTACCAGAGAACACTGCAGCATACTTCTATTTGGAAAACATTTGAATTCAGCTCCTTCTTCAGGGAGTATATCATTAAGATTCAGAACATAAGAACACTCAGCAGCATTTTCAGTACCCAAAGCAGTAACTAACATTACTGCAACAGAATAGGAAATGGTGGGAGTGCCTTTTTTTTTTTTTTTGCTATAACATTTACATGCATTTCTCCAACACTAACGTGCCACTCAAGAGCTGAAGTTCCTCAAGAGCTGCTGACACTTATCTTGTTCTCAGGCTTCTATGTTTTCTAAAAAGCTTAATTTTTCCTTGTTTACTGTAGAAGAAAAGGTCTGTAATTTCTCCAAAATCTCCTCCACCCTACAAGGACAGCACAGGCATTACCAAACTTTTCTTCAGTCGCCACATATCCCCACGTCCAATGTACTGATCTTTAAAAGTCAGCTCTACCAAGTCCAAGGTCACTTCCTGGAACACAGGCAAAACACTGCTTAGATTTGAGTGGCTGTTTCCAACACAGCACCTTTCTATCCATTCTAAGAACCAAACGTTACAGCGAGGGCTGTTCTAAACAAGTCAGTACTGCTAAAAGACAAAGATGAAATCCCATCCCAACAGCCAAAGTTGCACATGTACCTGAAAGTGCCTCAGGGGGCCAGAAATAGATCCAAGACTATCTGTGTTACAACTCTCAAACCAAACCAAAAGCACAACAAATGAATTCCACTGCTCATAGCATTAAGGAAACCCAGTTCCTGCATATTTTTTGTCACTTACTGAACACCAGCACTGACTGTATGTATAGCTGGACATTTACAAGAGACGCCTCTCTTATGAGGTACTCTACTGTCAAATAATGCCAATCCATGCCACAACTTTTCTTCAGAGTGGGGCACTTACAACTTTCTTTTCCCTCTGCCTGGTTATCCTGAGCTTCTGGAAGGAAAATGTAACCAAAATTTCTAAGTTTCTATCAAACAAGTCCAAAAACTTCAAAAAGAGCACTGAGATGGTGAAGAGAAAAGAAAGGAACCCATACAAAAACAAAAACAGCGCAGGAACCCAAGTCTCACTTTCTTAGGAAAGATGACAAAAGATGCTTCAATTAAAAAAGAAAAAAGCAGCCTTTTTTTCCCCCAACACTACTGTAAATGGATTCACAGAGCCCCAGTATGAGCTCACAGATGGAAAAAAGGTCCAGAGCCACACACCTTTGGGTCAACAACATTGACATGGACATCCTGATACGGCCGCAGTCGGAAAACCTGTGCAACAGTCTGATCCACACTTATGGTTTCTGCCACAGCAATGAGAAAGGACAGAGAAAAGAACAGAACCAGAAGGCATCATTTTCAAATACAAAAGTAATACAGTGATGTTATCACGAAAACACTTAGGACCTTAGCAAAAAACAACAACTTCTTTCAACTACTGCCCAACTTAAGATTCATTACATCAAAGCAGCAGAGATCAACACAAATTTTAGTATGAATTCCTTAATGCAAAAAGATAAGACACGCAACCAGAGAACAAAGAAAAAAAAAATTAATGAAGTTTGTTATTGTTTTTCTTTCCAAACTGGACTCAGAATAACTGAACCAAAAGCAGATTTAAAATCAGTTATTCATTTTCTGATGAAAATGATAATCCTTCCATCCTAGAGAGACAAAGCACTCATCTTCTCTAAAAGTCAAAGTATACGTGTTACTCAACCAATGTACAGTCCCAGCCACACAATCTTTGTGATTTCACCATGCATGTCACAAGGCCAGGGTTTTACCTTTCTGCAAATCTTCCTTCAGCGATTTCACTTGCAGGAGCAGAGGGCTACAGCATGCAAGAAAGAAAAAAGGCAGACAAGTTGAGATACCAACAATGCACTCTATAGTTAAATTTATATCAAAACTATTCAATGCCACAGAGCACACAATAAGCTAAACAAAAACATTACCGTTTTCTGGAAGGTTTCAGTACCCCATTCTCTGTGCACATCACTCCCTGCTGCTCTCTATACCTATTTTAACTATAAGGTGCTCTTTAGGTAAAGAATACAGTCTTAAATGGGAAACCTAAGTCATGAAAGATCATCTCAGAATCTTGCCTAGGTATATTCCTGTTTTTCTAATATACGCTGCAGGATGAACCTTCAGACTGAAGGTTTATGATTTTATAGCAAATAAAGAAGTCCGAGTTCTGCCTATGATATAATATAGTGTGGAAGAATAATTGTTAGCTAACAACAGCTCTGTGAAGATAAAGATATCACTGACCTCTCCACTTTCAGGGGCTACTTGGCCCTGTGAAACACCAGACTCAAAGGACCACACAAACGCAGAGCAAGAGCTGCCACAGTTTATTTTACTTTCATTGAGGAAAAAGCCACGGCAGACCCTGAAGCAAAGCCTCTCAGTGTGGAACCTGCTGCACTTCCACACATCCATTCAGCGCTCTAACCAAACATGACGAATGTCAGCAGAGAATTCACCTGTACTCATCATTGGGGTGTGCAATTTCCACAACATCTCCCAGCTTGATCTGAAGAAATACTTTAGGATTCACCACCAGTTCATCATCTGCAATAAGTGAATGTGGAATGTGAACAAATACATGCCAAACATAGACAACTGCATGTTCATACATACCAACTTGCTCAACACCATTTCACTAGCCTGGGATTAACACATCACTGTGTTCATTACAGAACAGGGCCCTTCTGCAGCCACTTCAGTTTGGACAACTCTGTGAGCAAAAGCTCTTCTTTCGAAACAAAGGACTTCTATGTAAGACCTACTCATTAAGAGAGCATGCCTTCACTACACAAGTAAAATCTTCTGTATTTTTCGTATAATGAGTACCAGCAGGAAATCAGGTATCCATAAAAATCTTGCTAACAAACTTCAGTACCATGCTGTGATTTTAAGCCTAGAACTAGAAAGCGAGCAAATAAACAGCATTCTGAACTCACAAAAACACAAATTTTGCTCCTACATCTATCCACGTGCAGCAATAACTCACTGGTACGTCCATCACTCTCTGTTAAGGACTGAAATACAAGGTTAAAGTGACAAAACAAAAGGAAGCAGAACGAAGGAATCGTATATTACGAGCAGAAAAGGTGTTCTCAAAAATCAAGTTTTCTCCTGCTGCATCTGTTAGAGTAGGCCGCCCCACACTGCAGCTGGCAGCACTGCAATAAAGCTCTGCCTTCGCTGCTCTGCTAGAATGAGCAATAAACATCTGAGGGCTTTCCACAAGACAATGTGGGTCTCACAGCTGCAAACCAGGACACTGACCGCTGCCCCCGAAGCCCTTCTTGTGTATGACGAGCTTGTACACCTTGTTGGTTCTCATCTCGAGCTCCCGTCCTTCTCGGCTGCTTCAACCACAAACGGCAGAGGACATCCCGCACATCTGCGGCGGAAACGAGAGCAAACGCAGGCCTCCATCAGAGCCGCCCGAGCACGCAGCTCCCGCGCACTGACGAACCTGGGGCTGCGGACCGAGCAGCGCTGCCTGTGGCCGCGGTTAAGCCCCGCACGGCAGGCAGCGAGCAGCGAGCAGCCCGCCCCGGGGCGCCGCTCACGGCTCCGGTATAACCGCACCGCCGTCACCTCGTTCCCGCCGTCCGCTCACACCAATTCCCCCCCGTCCCACACCCGTCCCCTCAGCCGCCCCCGCGCTCCTCGGTGCCCTCAGCTCCGCGGACGCTGCGCTGAGGCCGCTCCCGCCGCCCCCTCAGCCCGCCCGCTCCCGGGGCCTCCCCCGGCACCGAACGAGCGCGGCCCATCCCGAGGGCAGCCCCGGAGCGGCTCCGACCTCCGCGGGCACCGCCACCAAGCGCTTCCGCATCCGGGGCCCGGCCCCCGCGTCACGTGGCGCCCGCCACCGGGCGGCGGAGGGGGCGGAGCTCCGGGGCGGAGGGCGGGCCCGTCGTAACGGCCGCGCGGCGCGACGAGGGGGGGAATGCGGCGGGCCCGGATGAGGAAGTGATGTGAGCGGGCGGCGGAGCGGCGAGGAGCGGCGCGGCCGCGGGTAACGGCAGCGGGGGGTGCTGGGGGTGCTGGGGGCGGCCGCGCCGTGCCCGCGCCGGGTGGGGGCCGCTCGGGGACGGTGCCGGGCCGCACGTCGAACAAAGCCCCGCCCGCACCGCGCTGCGCGTACCGTACTGCCGGAGCTCCCGCCGGGCCCTCGCTGCTGGGGCGGCCCGGGACCGCCGGTGCGTCGCGTCGCGTCGTGCAGGGCTCCGGGCGGAGCGGCCCTGCGCGGTCGGGAACGCCGTGGGAGTGCGGCTGTGAGGCGGTGGAAGATGACAGGAGGGGAAGGGATGCTTCGCTTTAGCCGGGGAGCAGAACGTGCTCCGTGCCCCGACCGCATCTGCGTCTCTTCCGTGGGTTCCCGTGGAGCTGCAGCTGTGGAAGTGCGGCTCAGCGGTGCTGGTCTCTGCGGGCCCGCTGTTAACGGGATGTTTGCCTGGGTGCCGTGGCCCAGAGTGGCTCTCAGCCCTTTCTGCGGTTACGGAACCGTCGCGGGGATGGATCGGAGGGGACCGTATGGCCCCGAGCGCTGCCGTGTGCTGCTGCCCGTGGCCTCGGGCACCTCCAGGGATGAGGTACCCACAGCTCTTCTTTTCCCGGGCCTTGCCGCCCTGTGAGTGAGGAATGTTCACCTCTTATCTTCCACTTTTAATTTAAAGCCCTTCTCCCTTGTCCTGTCGCTATCAGACCGTGGAAAAATTCAGCCCTCCTCCTGTTCCTATGTGCCCCTCGAGTACTGGAAGGTGCAGCAGTGAGGTCTCCTGGAGTCCCCTCTTCTTCGAGCTAAACAAGCTCCTTCAGCCTATGGAGAAATCCATAGCAGGGGGTGCTCCAGCTCCCTGAGCATCTTTGAACCTTGAACAGTGAAGCTTTCCTTTTATTTGTGAGATTACCCTTATCTTTGTTGATTTCACGTTGCTTTTATTTTTAGGGTAAACTGTGAAAGGCTCTGGGCAGAGGGCCTCCAGCTGCCCCCATGCTCTCATCTGGGATGGAATGTGTCCTTGACTCCTCTGCCTGTGCTGGCAGGGAGGACCTGCACAAGGGGCTGCCTCTCAGCATCCCCAGCGGTGCGATGGCTGTGTCTGAGCCCGGCGCTGGATCAGACACGGAGCCTGATGTATCCACACCTGAGCTGGCACACAGTAGTGAGCTGTCGTCTGAGCACCACAGGACTCTGGGGACAGAATGCTTTGGTGAGGAGGCAGAGCATCTGGATGATGTGGTCAGAGGGGTTCATCGTGAGCCAGCAGAACTGCCTGCTGAGGAATTGCTACAGGATGGAGATGTTGAAGAGGATGAAGAAAATAAACAAACTCTTAGGAAACAAGACCACCAGCAAGGAGAAAAAGAGGCACAGGATGCTGAGGAGGACCACGCTGAATGCTGTGCTCTAAAACCTGGGGAAAAGTGCTTAAAGCAAGTAAGCAAATTAGGGAAAAAAAAACATATCTGTATGATATTTTGAATTTAAGGTTGAAACAACAAGGCACAGGATTTTGTCGTGTGACTTTCTACTTATTTGTGACTTCTGTCCTGTGTCATTACTGAGATTAGCACAGGTCCAGTGACATTGGAGTAGACCAATGGTGTTTTAAAATATCAAGCTTTTTTTAAAATACTGTCGGAATGGTGGGAGGCAGGTATGTTACAGAGTAAGGGCCAAAACTGACTGGTGACTAAAAAGCAGAAAGAAACAACGGACTAAGGTGTTGGGCCAATATCCGTGTTCTGTGGATGCAGCACGTTTTACAAGTATCATTCTTAGTCAGAGTCTGGGTTTACGTGGCTTTGAGCCAGAGGAAGGAATGGTAGAAGGCAGGTTCCTGTAAATAACATGGAAGACGTGCATCTTACTAAAAACATACAGTAATGGCTTGGGGATGTGAGGGAGGCTTAGAGACTGGATTATTCTTCTGATTTGTATTTGCAACAGTTTCCATTTAAGCTACCTACGTTTTAGCTGTCTGCATGGGAATACTTTTCTGCTGCTAAATACATCTTCTGGATGCATCACTATTCAGTGCTGAGGTTCTGTTGATAGACAGGGCTGGAAAGGAATGGCAAGTGCTTGCGTGGGTACCTCTGGAAGGATTACATGTTCTGAGGTTTGTCCTCAGACAGAGCTAACCTAGATGTGCAGGTACAGTCCCTGATGTGTTTCAGAAAGTTGATCAATCTGCACTTCTATTTTTGTTGTGTTTCAGGAGGATCCTCATCTAAACAAGTATGAGGCAAATTCTTCAGCAACCTGTTGCACTGAAACAGCAGGATCTCTGAAGAGCAGAGGTGCGTATTTTTGTTGTACGTGCCTGACTGTCTTTGCTTTTCTCTCAGATTCCTTTTTGTTGTTTTAAAATTGATCAGTGATTGTAAGATGGCTCATTTAATTTGTTCTACAGTAGAAACTATTACCCTACATTGTTCAAACAATAGAAAGTTTCATCTTTTGTTTTTTCACAAAAGCCTGTATAAAGACTTTTAATGTAAAAAATGTGTTTTAGTTATTTTGCTGGAATACTGACCCCAAAGCAGAAGCTCTTCTTAGTAGCAGACATTTTACATTTCCTCATTCTTCAGAGCTGGTTTACATAGCAGTGATAATAACAAAGATGTGAAAATATGACTCATTCATTTTCTAATTTATCGAAAACCAAAAGTCCAGAATTCAAAGAAGGAAGATAGCAAAATTCATCCTTAGTTTGATTATGATCTGTAATTTTCTAGCTCCAAATGATTTTGTCACTTGCTCTACAGCTGGTAATTATTTTTTTCTCTGTCATGTCTTGTTCTTGAGTGAGGAAATCATAGCATTGTAGAGTTGTTTGAGTCAGAAGGGACCCCCAGAGGTCATCCTGTCCAACTCCCCTGTCCCAGTTTGCTGTAATATTACTTTTAATAACACCATCTAGTATTGATTCTTAGTTGGAAATATGAAAGCAGTGTGCAGAAACAAGAGCGCATAAGTAAAGTTTTGAATGTGAAGATATTCAACAGCAATTCTCTCATTTTTGAACTTTACTCTCTTCGTGACTTTACAAAAATGTTTTTTAATTATCCAATTATTTGGACAGAATGAGGTGTGGGTTGTCTTCCTGTAGGTTACTTATGACAGAAATGCCTTCAAGGAAGAAGAAACTGAAATGGCAACTGAATGCACAGTCATGTTTCTAGAAATACAGCAGATAAAGTACCCAGCTGTGTTGAGCTTTGATGTAACAAATGGATACTATGATGTTGGCCAAGACTTCAAATGTATTGAGTTACGTGACCTATATTGCTCTGATTCATTATCAGAGGAATCTGAAACATACAGGATGTCTGCTACTCGTGTGGAATGTCTTTACTAAAAGGGGCTACGTTTGTTACATTTAGTTTATGGTGGAGTTTTTTGTTTGCTTTTTTTTTAATGGTTTGTATTAGAATTGCTAGCTTCAATTCTCACTTCTTCAAAAGCTTTGATAACCACGACAGGCTATACACAACAGTGTGTATAACGCCAAAAGAAACTTAGTAAGCTAAATGCCTTCCAGATGTATTGAATGGTACTGATTTGCTTTATTTTTCTTATGCAGGAGAAAACCAAGCAAATGTTCAGGTGACAGCTGAATCTCTCCCAAAGCTTACTGAAGAAGCACAAGGTATGAAGGCTGATGGGACTAGAATATTTAGTAAAGCAGGATACCAGAATGGCAGTGTGAGTAAAGGTCTTCCACCCAAGAGCGATGACTGCCCAGATGTAGATACAGTCATGGCTAGAGCTGGGGTTTCAGAAACCACCAGGCTAGATTTTGTAGAGCCTTTAGAAGTTATGGACATTGAATCAACAACAGAACACTCACAAGAAATAAGCGAATACAATGGGTTGAAAGCCCATGCTGACGTGTCATTGAGAACAGGGGGCAATGCTGTTTCTATTTTGGAGACTACAGAAGAAAAGTTACCTAGACAAAATCTTGTTAATGAATTCAGTACATCACTTGATAATTGCCAGACTTACCAGCAGGATGGAGAAAACAATACTTGTGACTTCTGTACTGTTCTTCCACCTAGAAGTAATGAATCTGTTAGGTTATCATCAGTAGAAAGTTGTAGAATGCTCTCCATAAAAAAGTCTGAATTTATATGTTCGGTTCTGGAAAGTGTTTGTTATCTGGACTTCAGAAATACGTCACTAAACAGCAACAGTACTGCAATCCATGGAACTATCAATGAAACCTCAAAAAAGCACCTTCCTGAAAGCACAGCAAGTCAGACTACTTATGATCACAGAACTGGAATAGAGAACTGCACCTCCAAATCCGTGTCAATAGAGCATCTCTCAGCACTAAGGCACAAAGAATTGTCTAGTGATAAAACTGATGATAGGGAAACAAGTGATGTTACAGGTAAATCACACCACTCTGAATTTGAAGAGGCTGCTGAAATCCAAAGAGAGATTGCTGTGGGAGGTAACACTGAAGCTCACGAGAACACTGATTTTGAGCATTGTCATTCTTCAGTTTTCAGTTCTGTTGCTTCATCATCGGAGGAGTTTGCAAAAGAAAAATTAAAAACCATCCTATCAGAAGCCAATAAGGGGAAAAAGGACCAGCTGCAATGCTCTGCCAGTGATCTGTGCCAGGATGATGTAAAAGAAAGTAGACTATTGAAGGAAACAAATAGCATTGCTTCCCATGAAATTGGACAGACAGATGTATGTATTTATAAGGCCTACAGTAAAATTTCTTCTCCTGGTAGCCATGACTGTCGGGATCTTTCTACCAAGCTAGAAGAAGATTCACCTGAGGTACAACTGCTTGAAAAGGAATCTCAGAGTAATACAGTGGAGTTTTCTGGCAAGGAAACTGATCTGATTTATACACTAAATGTAACTCTACCTCCTGTTGCACAAAAATCAAGAGAACCTCACTGTGACGAGTGTCTGTTTTGTACTGCTAATGAAGTTGCAAGCAAGGACAAAGCTCAGGATAATCTATCTGGAAAAGAATCATTCTGTTCTTCTGGGACAACAGAGGAACAAGTTGCTGAATTTGTGCCGCATAAAGACAAATTCAAGTCCTCAATAAATCCTAAGACTTCTGATGATTCTAGTAGGACAAGCAACATTTTCCAGAAGAACAGGAAGTCTTCAGAAGGGAAGGTAGAGAATGTAGACACTGGTTTAGACAATGAACATAACAACACATGGAATTCTAGTAATCAGACTTCAAAAGACCAGAATACAGCTGCCACTGCTTCCAGTATCTTAACAAGGAGTACATTTGCAGATGATGCTGTCCTGAGCAGTAATTTTTTTAAGCCTGATGTTGAGATGAAGGCTGATGAAAGTGATAGTTCGGAAGGAGAAGTCTCAGCTGGGTACAATAGTAAAAAGACAGTCATTTTTCTGGAAGAACATTGCTGTTTGGCACGAAGATCTCTTCCTTATCAAGATGGGTGGGGCAACAGATGTGTAGCTCTGCATGGGAAAAAGGATACTTCCACAGAAAAAAGCATGTTTTACCTAACTTATGCTGCAGAGGAGTCTACTGCTACCTTGGTAGGAGATGAGATTTCAAATAAGAATATGAAAGCTGAAAATATGAAACAATATGATCTTTGTAAATTAACAGATTGCAGTGAAATTATCTGTGACAGAGATGAGGCAAAAGACCAAGTTAGCATGTGTGCTGTCCATACAGGTGAATTTGATAAAATAAGAACTGTGAGTTCTCCCAAAGTTCCAGAAGTCAATCGGAGAAGTAAGACTGGTGAACAGCTATTAGTCAGATATTTGAACAAAAAAAATTGTGTTCATAATTTTGGATTTTGCAACTCACCATTATGCCTGAAGGTGAGAGAACTAAGTACATCTGAGGAGAAGAGAATGTCATCACTCACAGCTAGTTCTTCTGCTACCTTTTCAATCTGTGGTACATGTCCCTTAGTCAACAATATGAGTATGCAAACACGACATGCTATCCAAACAGAAAAGACCATTTCTCCAATGGAAAATCAGTTTCTTGCACATCAGAGTGAGTTCTGCGACCTAGTTCCTGTCAGAAGGCAATGTTTAGAAAGCTTACACAAAGAACCTAATACTGGTTCACAATATACCACTGCTCCTGCGGAGGAAGGTAAGCTGTCTATCAGCTCTAGCCAATATGAAGAGGTACTCTTAAAAAAAGGTGATGACCTGACTCTGTTAGTTCATAAACATGTAAGAGAAGATGGTTTTCAAAGATCTGTAAAAGGGAATGTAGTGGATTTTGAGTCTTTGGGTGGTTTAAGAAATGCAGACTACCCAGGATGCACAGTTTTCATCAGTGATCTTATTCAAGAGAAGATGACAAAACTAAAAGAAAAAGAGAACAGTTGTGGAAGAGAAGATAAAGAAACTCTTGAAGAAAGCCTTTCTGATAGCAGATCACAATGTTCACAGCATGCTTTGTCCAAATGTGTGAACGACAAAGCAGAGCTAGTATTTTCAGGAAATATAATGCAGCAATCCTCGGAAAAAATGAAGTGGTTATTTGGGGACCAAGCAGATACAGTTAATGCCCCATTTTTGCCCTTCTCACCAATTAATGGGAATCTTTTTTGCAAGCCAGAAAAAGTACACGTACTTTCAGAGTTGGAAAACAGAAGTCTGAGAATAAAATCTATCTTAAATAACTCTTGCTTACAGTTAATGTTGGAGCCTGGTAAAGAAATGGATGCCAAGAGTGACACAGGCCCATCCCGTTTTGTGAAATTTAACATCCAGAATTCACCAACTCTGAGCTTACGAAGTTCTTTGCCTCAGAAAGAAAAGCTGTGTGTGTCATCTGAGAATACAGACTTAGGTAACAGTGATTCATCTTCAGATGAAATTTGTAGCAAAGGCTCTTCAGTGACAAAACCTCTTTCTGTAACAATGTATGTTAAGAGAAAAGCTTGCAATGCTGAAATACCATCTTCAGAGGCTGAAAAGGCAACTAGAGCTCTGAAAGGTGCCAAAAGTTCAAGTGTTTGTGCATGCAACAATAAAAGGCAGAGAGATGAGAAGCATAGAGTGCTAACTGCAGAAGTCATGGATGTGACCTTACCAAAAAGTGCTGATTGTGGAGAGAAGCTGAACTATGTATGCATAGAAGAGAAGATGGAAAGAGAAGTGTCTCATAGAAAAAGGTTATCCAAACTTTTTTTCCTTGGTGGAGAAGACTGCCTGTGGACATCGTTAGAAGGTTCAAAAGATTCTAGTTGCAGAACAGTTACTGTCAGTTCTGAGAACTATGAAGAACATGTTGAAGAAATACCAAGACCTGACCTAAATAGTTTTTCAAAGGAAAGAAATGCTACAAAGCCTACAAGCTTCACTGATTCTGGTTTACTTTCAGAATCTGTGCAAGGCTGTCAAACTGCAGATGCATCTGACACAGAAACTTCACCAGAATTCAAATGTAATGAAATGAACGTGCTATCAAACAGTTGCAAAGAATCATTACCAAATTACATGGTTCAGTGTGAAGTATGTGTGCCTTACAGATTAAATGCACAGAGCAAAGATAATGCAAAGGAAAATACAGGATGTCAAGACACTATACCAGCTCATTCCATTTCCATGGAACATGAGACTTCAGATTCTGTGAGACTTGATAGAGTAGAGAAATGTCAGGCACCTAAACAAAAGAAAAAGAAGGCGAAAGCGCACAGGACAGACAAGGCAAAACAAGAAAAAAAGGCAGCATACAAAGTGAAAGCAGAAGTTGCACTGCATCCAAGCATATTATATAGTTCTGAACTTCTATGCAGTTCTTCAAATGAGTTGGTGATGTCAAGAAATACAAAGTTTGAAAGCCCTTCAGAGGACGTTTTTGTTGTCAGAAGCAGTGAAAATAAACTGTGTAGCACTTTACAAGAAATTAAAAGGCCAAAGACTACCACTGATACTATTAGTTCATGTTTTTTCAAGACTCAGGATTCAGAAATAGAAAACCTGAACCTTAAGTCAGGTTATAATGGAATTCTTGGTGCCTTTGGAACAAAAAATAAACAAAGAGGTCCTCTCCCATTAAAAATACAGCCTGGAAGAACATGCAAAAAAGTTACCACATCGTATCGACTAGAAACTGTAAGAAAAATGAAAAAACCTAAAAGTTCAGGTTTTTTGGAGCCTCCCTCAGAAATGCCCCCTAAACAGGACAACACTGTCCTCAAGTCTTTGTACTTTACTTATCAATCACCAACAGTGAAAAAGGAAATAGCCATGAGATTTGTTCATGTGCCAGGGCAGAAGGCCAAGAGGTGCAGTTTGCTGAGCAGCTTGAAATTCAGAAAATGTACCAAAGAACCAGTGCTACTGAGCAAGCTGTCTGCAATAGCCAGCAAGTTACTGGGACCTGCCACAAGCTTGGAAACTCTGCCGTATTCTTCTGAAATTCTTCCAGTGGCTGCGAGGTACAGCCAACGTAGATCTAAAAATCTGTTGGAAGCTTTCTCTTGCATTAACAGGAGCTTACACTCACGCTGGGTTGACAGTTGGTGTACCAAGATGTTCAGCTTTCAATCTTTGGCACTTTATTCAGCAGGATCTACCAAAATACCTTCTTTAGACTCGAGCAACAATTCTCCGCCTTCTTTTGTGGATACCCCAGTGTTCCCAATTTCTTTTCACGTAAAATTGGACTCCAGTCCTGTGACAGACCTCACGTGGACTACACCTCAGCACTCCGTAAATCACAGACTGGTTTCAGAAGAAATGCTGGCACCTCCTTCAAAGTGGACTTTCCTCCTCTCTCAGCGCTGTTCAGATACAACAGCAATCAAAGAAGATTCCAGTCGAGATCATGAGCTGCATCCCCCTTTCTCTGTAACAACCCCAGGGGCTGCTGCACTTCATCCTGACCACAGAAGAAACGCCGTAGCTAAAAGAACAGGAAGTCACTCCATGCTTGGCCTTCACACGGTGTTAGCACTTTCCTCACCTGGATGTTACAGGATTTGGACAAGAAGAAGAAACTTAACCAGTCATATTCCTACCATCCAGAGACTATTTATATCCCAATTTACCCAGGGTTTGAAAGGGGCATCTAATGTATCAGATGACCTGGTCTCTTCCTTGCCATACTCCTTGGGCAGGGCACTATCCATATGGAGTCAGCATGGTCCTTCTGCCTGTCCCTCCGAAATCACTCCTCTTCATTCCAGTCACTGCAAGTGGCAGCCAAGTGTGGGCATCGAGAACAGGTAAAGCTCATCAACTTATTTCTGAGAATAAATACGTATAGGGTATTTTCTTGCTTCTTTTTTGGGATGGTGAGGGTGATTGAGGCTTGTGTTGCAGGATCAGTTCCCCCATTCCAAATCTACATGTGCTGCTCCAAAAACGGCTCATTGTGGAGGGTTCTTACCTACAGAACAGTCTGCTAGCTGGGTTTAAATATATTTGCCTTCACTTCTTTAATGCTATCCTCTTTTGGCAGAATGGCTAACTCTATTTTCTTCTCCCATCCAAAATAAACACACCATGCATCAGAATATATAATGCAGAAAGGTGAGCTACTTCATTAGGTCTATTCAGAGTGACTGCAGAACAACTGGATTTGAGGTAGGAGAGTTTTTTTCAGAGGTCTGACCCACAAGTTTCACTTGAACCATTGTAAAATATTCCATATCAAATTAGGAAGAGTCCTAACTGGGGTGGGGGGGGAATTCAGTTAAATCTTTAATTGTATTCCATGACTGTTCTGTGCTGACTGAAACTTCTTTATGTGTACTGTGCCTTTTGATAGCGTGTGCCAGATGTATTGGATAGTTGGCACATGCAGCCCTAGCTCCATTTCAGGCTGGCGAGGAATTCTGGTGTGTCTGTCCTTCTCAGTGTGAGTGGGAGAGCACTGATGTCTCCTTTACATATTTCACTTAACTTTCCTACCTGCGTTTGAAATCTTTTTGCTGAGAAACGAATAAAAGAAGAGGTTTCTAGTTCTGGTATGAGATTTTTGCATGCTTGTGCAAATTTTTCATCCATCTCAGTACTGCTACCTGAGAAGCGGGATAGGTCCGTCCCTGATCTTGTGGCCTTGAGATTCCTGGACAGAGTATAAGTTCATGAGTCTATTTCATTAACTCGTGTTTAACGTGTCAGTCTGTAGAGAGCTGTTGAATTTGACTTGTATATGACTAATGCTGCATTTTGCTTTAAGTGGAGAAAATACCTAAAAGCTTATCACTTGCTAGCATAAATTCTCTCGTCTACTAAGAAGATTTGAGTGAGAATATGAAAAACTGCTCCATTTTGGGAGTTCTCTGCATTGAAAGATAGAATTTGAATGATGATACAGAGAGAACTTTGCAGCATATTCTGTAAGACCTGGTTTCTTTTTTGCCCCACAAGGCAATATTTCAGTCTGATTTTTCCAGTGTATAAATTAGTACTTTGTAAGTAATCACATCACTAAACTCTAAAGTTTGAGCGCTTGGCACCAGTGTCTTATTTTAAGCTATTTTAAAAAAACACTGCTTCTCAATTCTTGCTGTGCATGAGATGAATTATTTTGTATTCCTGAGGCATTTTATCCTTGGACTGCGAGATCTGAGCTGACTTAATCTCATATTTTCCTCTGTAGTTACGTCTGCAGGCTCTAAGGCAGTTTGTTACAGCACATCCAGATAACTAAAATGTTGGAGGATTTAACTCCTTGTCATAAAGCCTAAATTGAGAACCAGCTGTTTTGCTATGAATTATTTTTTCCTAAAGAAGGGGAGGCAGATCAAACCTTATCACTCTGTGAAAAATGCTCAAAGTTAAAGTAGCATAAAGCTCACTTTGTTTTTTCTTCTTGGATATTTGACAGGAATTGATACATCTGTTTGGGTACACTTAATTCTTCTGGCCCTCTCAGGTTTTCTTTAAAGTTAAGTTATTGTAGTGACTTCAAGGCAATAAGTCTGGAAGAATGTTTCCAGAATTTTAAGGATGTGTAGAAAGTGAATTCTATTTCTAAAATAACTGTACAAAAAGTATAATTAAATTTGTATATAAAATAATTGAAAGGGAAAAAAAAACTTTAAATATATTACACCATTTTAGATTCTGTTTTGCTGGAAATTAATAGTTTGTTCTCATCAAGTAATAATTCTTATTCTATCATATTAAAAGGAATAGTGGCAAAAAGATAATTCAGTAAATCTCTCTTAAATTTGTGTTCACTTGAAGTCTATGTGATTACATAACAAAATGTATAGAAAATATATATATTATGGAATTCTGGCACGTAAATACAGAGGTACAAGCACGTGAATTTCGTGCAGCATAAAAGCATTCTGAGCACAGCTGATTGGTTTTTATTCCATAGCATTCCAGGTTGGCTGTAATTTCTTTATGTCAGTACATTCAGCTGCTAGCCTGGGAGATCAGCAAGCACAAGATTTCCTGTTTCACAGGATTGTAGGGGTTGGAAGGGACTTCTAGAGATCATCGAGTCCAACCCCCTGCCAGAGCAGCTCCCTAGCCCAGGTTGTACAGGTAGGCATCCAGGTGGGTCTGGAAGGTCTCCAGAGAAGGAAACTCCACCACCTCTCTGTGTAGCTCAGTGCTCCGTCACTGCACTGTGAAAAAGTTGTAATAATTGATGTAATATTTGATGTAATAAAAGCTGTTCAGCTTCACTCCGTTTTTGTTGCTTTTAATAGTCTGGGCACAAAGTAAAGCTTAATGTTAAAGGACCTAGAGCTGATATGCTGATTTTTTTTATTTTTTTATTTTTTAACTTCATAGAAATTACCAACCCTTATGGAAAGGTTATTCTGATTAAGTGCATTTCAGTAAGATTATAGAAGTTAGAGACAGTGGAGAATGAATTCTTTGAAAATCATACTTTACACTTCCTACCGTTCCACCATGCACTTTTTTTATTTAGTAGGAAAACTATCCATGATTTTTGTTTCATTTTAAAAGCTGTTTTTTTTTAATGAGGAATCTAGACTTGTGTAGCATTAGTCCAAGCACTGGCTCAAAGATTGTAATTATTTGTCTCCCTCTCTTTCATTTCCTTTTCTTACCACTACAGTTTTAAGTGGAAGCAGAACTATTTCTGCACCAGGCTGTCAGTGAAATTTAGTTGTTAGTGGACTAAATGACAGATGTAGCTTGCTCTTGTATGATTCTGGTTATTCTTACCCTTGCCATTCCCAGCATTAGCATTGTTTGTCTCACAGTCCAAGATTATATTAAGAATCTTTTCCCTCATCATTTTTTATAATGTAGGTTTAACTTCTATCTCTGTTTTTATTTATTTTTTTTCTTTTGAACCAGCTGTGCCATGCACTTACCTGTACAGAGCATGGAAGCAGTACAGACTGCAGGTCATGGGATATGGTGAGTGTCTACAACTTTTGTATCTATTCTGAGTCAATTTTTGATGGTTCACTTCAGTAATAGCTTTCTGATTAAAGTTCTGGAGAAACACTGATGGGATGTTGTGGGGGAATGTATGAGGCATTCACACAAACACTGTGTAGATCATTGCACAGAACAATACTGTCGCTTTCAAGCATGTTAGATGTCTTACTATGAAATATGTATGAGGAACTGCAGAACTTAGTTTTCTTACTTGAATAAATATGCTCTTTTTGCTTGAGGAAGTGGAAATAAGGTGCTGATTCTTCTACTCTTTTTCAGTGTTGGAATGGCAGATATAAAAACCTGTTAAATTTATCTGTAAACAAAAAATAGTGATCAATACCTGTGACAAATTTGCTGACACAGCAGGAAAATTAATCATTTTCTAACAGTAACTACTAAATAGAGCTATAAACTATATGGAAAGAAAAATAATGGTAAAATCAGATGTTCAAAAGAGTGGCAATTTAGTTTGTTTCAGTATCAGTGCGAGCTGCTGCAGCTTTTGGCTGTAAGCACACTGTGGAGAAAGTTCATTCAGGCAATTTCTGTGAACCACATTGTTTTCTGTGCCCATATTGCAATTTAGGGATGAGAGCATGGAATGTATTTGCAGCATAAATTGGGTCTTGATCTACTTATAACCTCTTCTTCCTCTGTTACAGTCTGGAACCTTCATTCCCTCTTCCGCTACCAAAGTCTTGCTTGCTTTCGGAAGCATTGCCCCCTAGGCTTCCAGAACCTGAACTTCAGGCCCGTGCCCTTGATGAAGCAGATACTTCCATTCCAGACTGTTACAGATCCCAAGATGACACAGAACTGAAAAAAGTGAGTTCATTTGAGATTTTAGGTATCTCAAATATCTGCCGATAATGTTACCTATTAAATGTTAAAAGACAAGGCTTCCAGTTCTAGTCTGTGCTCTTTGTTTCATTTTTCAAGCAGAAATGAAGTGGAAGAACAAAGATGAATAGGGAATGTGGGTAACTAACATGGTAATTATTCCCTTCATCTTAACTTTTATTTATTTTTTTCCCCCAAAAGACTGAGCCAGAAAAGAGGCCAAAGAAAGTCTCACAGATCCGAATCAGGAAAACTGTTCCTAGGCTAGATCATAACCTTACTCCGATGGGACTACCCAAACCAAAAAGGTGAGCACGGCATTTAAATGGACTCGTTACTAACTCTTTGTTTATTTTGTTTATTGTATAGAAGTGCCAACTTTGACAAAGGAATGCATTTCTTCACCTACTGGCTGGATAATGAAGTGCAAATAATTAAGTTTTAATCTCTCGAGACTAATTTTACAATCTGCTTAATTGTGTTTTCTTAGCTCCCACAAAAATGTGACCTGTGATTGGCTTTCCCTTTCTTTTGGGCACCATTATCTCAAAACATCACAGAATGTTAGAGTGTGATCTGTTCAGTCAAGACAAGTTTTGACACAGGTGTTTTAAAAAGACCATATGAAAGGAGGCACTTCAGGCCCTCATTTATTCATTCTTTCCTGTCCCCAGTTATTTTAAATCAGTGTTCTATGCTGAAGCATAATTAGTTAGTATTTAAGCACAGAAGACAACCAGTATTTGATTTCAGTAAATCAGTGTGTTGTTAAAAGATGCTTTTGAAATTTTTCTTTCTTGATTTTGTTCATTTTTTTTTTCAGGCTTAAGAAGAAAGAATTCAGTTTAGAAGAAATATACACAAACAAGAACTACAAGTCCCCTCCTCCAGCCAGGTTTGTTCTGCTTCCTTTTGAGAACACTGCTGAGATAAACGTTACTAAGGCAGAGAGAGGGAGCAGATTTAAGGTTCTGAAATCTAAGGGGAAAATTGCTTACGTTCAAAGCAGTAGGGAAAGATAATGCAAAATGAGTATCTCACAGTATTTAAGTGAAAAGCAATGAAAGAGAATATGAACTAAGAATTTGCAGTTATCCTAGTATCGGTCTGAGTATATTTTATCCATCCATTCAGTCCCGTTTCCATCCACATACTGTACTTACCTTTTCAAAATTTGAGGGCAACTTAATATGAATATGAAGGGGCTGTGAAAGTGTAAAAAGTAGGAGTGTTTCCTTGGGTTATGAAATGCATCATGTCCCTGTCCTTGTAAGGGGTTCACTTCTCGAGTATTCATGAGCTGTATCTTCTGCTTCTATCAGGAGCTTGGAAACAATCTTTGAAGAGCCCAAGGAAAAAAATGGACACTTGATTTCTGTCAGCCAGCAGAAGAGAAAGCGGATTCTAGAGTTTCAGGACTTCACTGTTCCTCGGAAGAGAAAGGCACGAGGCAAAATCAAAGCGGTGGGAAGTTTCACCCGAGCAAAAAAAGCTGCACCACAAAGTGCAGAGCTAGATGCCCTTCTGACTCAGAAGCTAATGGACCTTGAAGAATTTTTTGCAAAGGAGGACGAGCAGGAGCTGTCCTCTAGCACTGGAGGGAGCCATGAGCTGAAAATGGTCCAGTGAGCTACGTTAGTATGTATTTTAGTCTTGTTGAGAGAAATCTACTGATTTCTCCATTCCTTACTCTACCGCTCTTCTAATATCTGATGATCAAGTATTGTCTGTACCCCTCTAAGGTGCTATTCTATTTTTTTTATTTTTTTTTTTAATTATGTCTCACGACCTTTTGAGGGTAGAGTAGGAGCACCAGGGAGGAAGCAGCGCACCTTCCATGGTGCTGGGACTCTGTACTCCAAAATCTTTGCACATTGAATCTGCTGTTACTACTGTGATGGCTATTTGAGCAGTATGACAGAAGAGCGTGTGGTGTTTGGTAAAGATGAATTTTAGCCAAGACATTCTTGATATACCACTAAATTTTTATTAATTAAAAATAGCATTCCTATCTTACTTTTGATTCCTTCTGTTTATTTAGAAGGTTCCTTCTGGATTTCTGTGCCCTTCCTGGCTTCAGGCAGCAGAAGCTCCACGTAACTAGACTTTAATGAACTTGCACTTTCTGTATCTTTGTTTATTTGCAGCACAAAGACCTCTTTTAACACAACTAGATTACGAAACAAAAAAGAAAAAAGCAATACTTTCAGAAAAGATGATGCCCACTGCTATTTTTTCCTAAATAGTGAGTTTTTACCAAATTGGCTGATGCTTTATACCCCTTTTCCAGAGGCAAATCCTATGAGTACATAAAGCCACAGGGTATGCAAGTCGTGCTTTTTATTAGCTGAGCTGAGCTGCTGCATCCAAGAAGCACCAGCAAAAGCTTTGAGACTCATTTTGAAGAGATTTTCATTTCAAGAAAACTCTCAACTTGATTTTAACACCCGTTTTAGGTTTGCAATTCAGACAGCTCCCAGTTAGATATTCCGTGTACAGCACTGTTGTACACAGTAGGTAGTGTTGTACAAAGAGCCTCGTAGCATGTGAAAAACTTTTTTTTTCATTAAGTGAGGCCATCTGTCATTAGATAATGCAGCACTGGGCAATTTCTCAGCCAGAACTTTTAAGAGAAGAGCGCTCCCTTCTGGGATAACTTCTGTTAAACTTACTTGAAGCATAATTCAAAATGAATGCTAGCTGCAGTACAAGTAATTTCTGTCCTCTAGTGCCTATAGAATTTATTCATGCAAGGCTGTCTCTTTGCTGGGTACTCAAATTCAACTAGCTTATTATTTCTAATGTCACTTAAAACTTGCACTTTCTTAGTTACCTATCCATATAATGAAGTTTATATTCACATTCAGATTAAGCAAGTATCTAGTGGGCAGATATTTTAATGAAGTCCCAGTAGATGAAGAACTGAAAGTACCATCACTATCTTCTGTTGCTCTGCCATTTCTGTTACTGGCCTAACAGAAAATTAACAATCTGTTGAATTCCAGAGTTTGGAAAGTAGAGAGATGGAAGAAGAATATTACATTCTCTGTGCCTGAATCCTGAAAGAAATGTATTCTGGGTTTGTTTTGCTCTCAGCTTATATGCTGGGATTAATGGAAGTTTACATTCTTGTTTTGGAGGCTAATTAATCAGGAAGACTCAGGAAAAGAGAGAAGTGCAGACCTAGAGCAGTGGTAATTTGGATTCTGAGGATAAAATAACAAGGTTGGTAAACTTCAAATGTGTTGTCATGCTATTTCAGCAGCAAGGTCTGGTTAACCTAATTGAGCTGCTGGGGAACATTTTAATTGATCCTATTTTTATAGAAATCCCTAAAAATAAAATAATAAAGGTCAACTACCTTTCAAAAAATATTTGAAGTTTTCTCTATGTTGGCATATTACCCAAATATAGACTGGATGGAAGCTGTTGTAAGAGTGATATATATAGACACAGATAGATAGATATATTTTTATGGTTTTATTCTGTAGAATGGGATTGTGACACAGTGTTAATTAACCTTCTGTTAAAATAGGAGGCTTTTACTGTTGTGACAGAATTGAGCTGTAACCTCATTGGGGCTTTTAAGAAAACTGTATGGGTGAGAGGGAGGGAACTTGGGTCCAAGTGAAGTTCAGGCTTCTGATGTGCTTCAAAATATGGAACTCTGTCGGTTTTGTTTTTGTTTTTTGTCTGCTTCCTTGCTCTGTCTTGTTTCTAATTGCTTTGAAATAACACTTATTAACTTCTTAATAGTTAGAGCAGAGTGAGCAAAAGAAAGAAAACACTTGATCCCCTTTTATGTAAAATAATTGGAGGAGTAAGAAAATGATGTAGCAGTTGCCTAGGTTGTCCCAGACCTTAGAGTTTGTGAATTATTCTGATTTGGTTTAATGTTTCTATGATGGAGTCATAAGCTCATTGAGACAAAGCATCTTTTTCTTCGTCCCCACATCCCCCTCAGGAACAGATGTCAGTCATGCGTGTGCACTTTGTTCCCTCTCCCGCCTCTGTCCCTATTTACAACACTCATGGAACAGTCTTGTTCCCTGTGGCTGTTCCCTGTACGCTGGGAGCAGCAATGGTGCAAAGGTAGGTAACTGCCCCTCTGAGCTGCTTCTGTCTCAGATTATTGAAGGAAAAAAGTACAGAGAATGTACGTTTGGGGGTCTTAAATACTTCCCTAGTGGAAGAATATGTACAACTCTCTTCTCAGAGAGGGCCTACTCCAGGAATTTTTTTTTTTCTTGTAACATCATTGAAAGACATTTGTACATATTGTTCACAGAATGATGTCTAGAGCAGCTTGAGGAGAAATGCAAAGTTTTTGCCACGTACCATCTCATAGCAGTTATGTTTTTCAGAGACAGGCAGTTTTTGTTGTTTGTTTGTTCTAAATTTGCTGATTATGAGGGTTAGATTCTTTTTTTTTTTTCTTCTTAAGAACATAAGATCTTATTTTCATCATGCTGCAACTGGAGCAGCTAAGACTACTTAATGTATGTTAGAAAGTTGCCTGCCTGGCCTTGTACCTGCATACATCTGAGTTCTAATGCTTGCTGGATATGATCTTCTGCAAGCAGTTCTCATTTACTGTATTTCATATGAGTTGGGCCTTTGGCATGTTATGTTCCAGGTGCTCTTCTAGGATATGGATGCTAACTGTGGATTAAATGTCTGTACAATGCTATCTCGTCAACAAATAGCTCAGTGAGAATTTGTTTGCCTGTGCCATCAGCCTCCATCAAGCTCTTGGCATTTTATTTGTTCAATTTTGTGTGAATTTAAAATTTTACCGTTTCTTTTGTGTGTGTTTTTAATTTATGGAAATAAATTTTTCTGAGAACCTTTCTGCTGTTTTTGGTTTTGTTTTATCTTAAGCCTTCTTCAGGCTTGTGCTAGTAAACACACACTATATGTCTGTCTTACAGACATGGGGGAAAAGGTCAACTCTCCAGAGAGAGTGAAAGCGTTAAGGAATGGGGTGCAGTTAGGGAAGTGTGCAGCAGCAATTCCAGTGTTCATTTATCTATAGCCATGCTTTAAAAGGACCAGAAATGGATCTGTGGAAGTTACAGCACTCTGAACTACCAAGCTACTCTTCATAGCAGTGGCATCGGGACAGCACAGCCCACATCCACTAGGTTTGGAGCCAGATATTTCAAAGCCAGAGGAGGGCTGTGCTTCACATAATGCAGTCCATGCAAGAAATCAAACCACTGCTTCTAACTCGCAGCTGAAGCACAGGAACATCAAACAGGGCTATGCAAGCTTTTGTTACAGCTGTAACAAAGTAATTCCCTCCTACCCACAGCCCATGAAGTTTTGCCTATAAGCCAGGTTTTCATTGTATTACAAGTCTTCAGCAGCGCTCTGTTCTCGAAGTGCAGTGCTAAAGGAGTCCTGCAGGTGGCATGTAAGCTCCAGTAAAGAAAAGAAAGGAGCGCTCCGAAGACCTCAGCTAGGTCCTCCCCTTCCTCCACCGGGGCTACAGCTTCCCGCCTGCAGTGCCACACATGAAGATTTTGTTCTGACTCCATACGGGGACTTGTCTGTGTTTTATTTCTCACCTTTCTTTCTTAAACGTAGGTGAGTTTGGATCTGCATCTACTCTCTGCTGTTTGCTTAGTTAATGGCAAATGTGGGACAAATGAGTTAGAGAACATCCTCAGCTCTGATGCACTGAGTCTAAAACCCTTAGTGCTGCTCAGAGTACAATTTCTTTTTTCTCAGGAAGTGAAAAAGGAAAATGAAAAAGGCATGGGATAAAATGCTTAAAAACTGGTCACTTTTGCAGTGTGTTTTGTAACTGCGTGCTTTGGGTTCCTACTGCCTCATTCTGATTGAGGGCTTGTGTTGTTCTGTGGGTTTTTTTCTTGCTTTGTAGGGGAGATAGATTTACTTTCTCTATTGCAGCTGGCCAGCCTTCACTAGTGACATTTCTTCTATCGCTAGCAGTGATTAACACAACTCTATGTATGTAGCAAGACTGACATTTTAATATAAGCTGGTTGTTTTGGTGTTGGTGCTGTTGAACTTATTTAAATTGAATTTGCCTGGTTCAGCCAGCGTGGAGTCGTAACACTCGTTGGAAACCAGAAATGAGCCCTGCCCACCAGTAGCCATCCACACAAAGTCTTTTCTCCTCTAACAGGCAAAATAAAACTATGATATGATATGCCGTATTCAAAAAACTTCATATCACATTCGCACAGTTTCTACTTGTAAAAGAAATGTTCAGTTTAATTAACAATTCATATTTTGACACACCAGAAGGGTCAATGTACTTATTATAAAGTAATGACTTGTGTTTCTGAGAAGATTGGAGGTTGCTTTGAAGTAATGCCTCCTGTTTATTTCCACGGAAACTATAACAGCTACAAAGAGCACAATCACACTATCTAATGGAAGAGATTCTCAGCTTCAAAACAGTATTTTTGCACAGTCACCACTCTTAGCTGTGCAATTCTGTTAGCACTGAACAAGAGCCTGCATGCCATGCTTGTACAAACCTGCACCAGTGGAGGTGACCTACTGTTGCCACTGCTGAAATGCACCAGGCACCCCTCACTGTGCTCACAGCCACACTGTTCAGTCTCTGTACAGTCAAATATAGGAAGATACAGAATATAATTCTGCAACTCGCAGTTGCATTTTTTTGCATGGAAGCAGATTTTATCTTCTAAATTAGGAAATGTAAGGTGAACTGCTACCCACTAGCCTGTGCCATTTGTGACAGTCCGCATTTTAGTCCTCAGCATCAACCCTGCTATTCCCCCCAAAAATGCTGAACCCTCCATAGCTGGAGATCAGAACTGCTGATGCTGGTTCTGTGCTGTGAGCTATGTGGACCAGTGAGTGCTGTTGCACATGATTTCGTGCTCCAAACAAGAAAGGGATGACACAGGAGTAGCACTACATGATGATAAACATAAAAAAACCTACTTTCTAAAGAAAACAAAGATTACGACAAAAGAATGATCAGCATACTTGTCCAGAGGTGACAGATTGCTTTTGACTAGTCTATTTCCTTGTTTTTAGCCCTGGCGGTGGTACTTGCCTTGCAAAGCCTTTAGAGCAGCTGTCAGTTTGATGAGGAGGCACAGATATCCTGTTTGCAGAAGTCTAAGATGCCTACAAATCAGTAAGAAAATACGTGCTTAAAGATACTGCCAGCTTTGAAAATGACAAATTCTCTAGCTCTTATTCAATAAAACAGAACAGGGGTGAAATTCTCTTTTTGAATTTCAGTTCTTTAATAACTACTGAACTCACCCAGGCATCTAATTCATTGTGTAATCTGCACTTATTTCACAGATTTTCTGATCCCCTGACAGCTCAGCCACGGCTCATCGGCACTTTCAGTTTTAGTGAGAACTAAATATGAATTTCATAAAGCTTTCAGAAGATAACAATGAAAAAGCTGCCCTCTAAGTATAAAAACATTTTTTTTTTTATCTTGAGTTCTTCAGTGTAATTTTTAGTGCATTCATACAAAAATTGGAATATTCTCCCCGGGCTTGGCACAGCCAGATCTTTGGAATAGGAAGGAAAAACTTCAGAGTGGAAGTAAGACAGCTCTCCTTCATAATTTTGTATCTGCTCTGACACATGTTGGTTGGATCGTTCCCACAGAACCTCAGTTTCAGTGCTTACAGACAGGAGTTGCAAGTGGTTCTAAACATGCTCCAAAAATTATACCCCACTAAGCAGGTTATGTAGAAATTACCTCTCAAATCAATGTAAACAAAAGGGCAATGACTATGCAGAGAAAACTTCCTGCTTTGCATTTTTCTGTAACTCCAAATGAAGAATTTGTCTTTACCTGCAGGTGTACAATTAAACACTGATTCTGCCAGCTGATAAAAAGGTTCTCCAAGGATTTCCTGATAGCTCATGTGAGTTGCAGGAGCAAGGTACTGAGTAGCATCTTTGAAAAGCAGATCACTTTCACCATATTTTTGTGACTGAAAGAGATGGAATTCAGAATCCACCTTGGTCCCCAAGAATTCCTAAACAGAAAAGAAGTTCCACAGTTTGGACCACAAATAGCAAGGGTAAGTTGGTGATCATCAGTTTTACAACAGGATCTAGCAGGAAAAAAAATGATCTACTTTTATCTCGTACAGTCATATAAAATAACATGGCTTTGGAGTGGCTTATTTCTCAGAAGTATGATCACTTCAGAATGGCAACCTTTGGAGACTCTAAGTAATGATTTTCCCATCCTCCTAAGCACATTCTTAATTCTTTCACATCAGATCTGAAGACACTTAATATATTTAGCTTATAAACTCTTGATATTGAAAAGATTTTCAGAAATTGTACAGAGGAAGTGTTAGGATCTTATCTCTTTCCCCATTACCTGAGATTTCATTAGGAAGTCATAGATTTTAGTGACAGTGACTGGTCGAGTCATGACTGTGCTGGGAGGAATGGGACCAAGGTTGCAGCCTGCCCATTCTGTGACCGCAGCACGCGTTCCATCCGGACACAAGAGTTCGAAGTCAATAGCTGTATAACCTTTTGCCCAACCAGATGTTTCCAGATCTGAAAAGTAAGGGAAAATCCTTTTGAAAAACAAATGCAGAAAACAAGGTGAATCTCACACAGTGTGGAAAATGGAGAACAAGGAACTGAGTGAATATACACGCTGTGTATTCATCTATTGAGAATGGAAAAAGGACAGTTTGGTGTTTTCTCTGAGGAAAATAGGTCAGTGAACTCAAGCTAGTTTTCAGAAGATAGGTGCAGAGCATACAACAACTTATGTCTCAGCTTCATCTGGTCACTTTCCAAATACAAAGAAATTCATACTGCTTGTTTATGCTTCCTCAAATACACTGCTCATTGCTGCACGAATTCCTTCGGTTTTCCAGGTTCTTATACACCTGCTTGATTTTAGAAATATTTATCTCTCAGAAAGTTTACCTCTCCTGCTACTGAAATTGACTTGAGTTGAATTTCAGTGTACTTTATCAGGCTGAACAAAACTCAGGTTCCCTGTATTCTCACCTCTATGAGAAGTAGCACATTTTGGCTGTTACACCAATAAAAGTAATTTAAGAAATTGAGGGGATTTAAGCTTCAGTAACTGAAACCACTTTCACCAACAAAATTCAGCAGCTAGACTTTTGCAAACTTCATTATTCCCCAGGAGAATTTACCCGTTTCTTACTGTAGCAATGAAACACTTGGCAGTATTTTTACCCACTAAACTATCAGAATGACTTATTACATAAGTACCTGTGAAACAACAACAAATAGGTGAAGCTACAGAACATCTCTGAGTATGAGTAGCCCACAGTATCTCCCTAGTTGCTGCTGTTGTTCTTTAAACTGATTAAAAACAACGGGTACATGCTCTGTACATGCCTATGTGAGAAGGCCCAGTGGGAAAAGTCACTTCTTATAGCTCTGAGCTTTCCAAACACTAGTGCAGTCTCCAAGGATGATTTCTTTTTCTGTCTCCAACAAACATTCAATTCTGCACTCAGTGATTCTTCCTCCTTTCCCCTCTGAAATGGAACAGTACCTTAATTTTAAGCTTTACCATAACATCTACACACAGGAAAGTTCTTGTACTTTCCTAGTTTCAAATCCAATTACTGGGACCTAGCTTAAACCTGTACAAGCTGATCCTGAGGGGTCACAGTGTGGAAAATGTCAATAATTAACATTCTTAAATTAGAAGAAAATATCTGCATCTCACTCTCTATGTTCCAGAGTAGGTTGGAGTGTTCCAGAAAAGCTACATCTCCAAAGCTTCTTCCACTGGGATTGCCAACTAAGCACCTAGTATAGAAAGAAAAGAAAGTTATCAGAGACAGCCATTACCATGGCTGAGGCTTAGACAATCATTGGAAGCTAAAACAGGAATAGCTGAAAACATCTTCATCTGAAGTTATTTGGTCATTATACAGAACACGTTATTGATGTCAGTGTCGATCTCAATGGGCACCATTCATGTGACTGTCAGGACAATTCCATTTCTCTCTTAAAGCAGCTCCCAAGTCAAAGTTGCAGCACAGCATCCAAGTAACCCCACCTGTGTCTAGCCAGGAAAGAGAATTTAACACAGCTAAATGAATTGCAGATATTCTGTGACAGCGCTTTCACCTTTACTACTCTTTTTCTACCCAACCTCCAGCTATTTCTTCTTTTTTGAAAAAATATAATAATAATCCTGTCTAATCGCTGCTTACAGCCTAAAGTGCCTCTTGCTATATCATTTCTACTCTCTGATCCTCTAAGTACCTTTCATCTTTCCTCTTAAATGAGTCAGTTCCAATGCACTATACCTTACACGTTTGGAAGCATTTTTTTGCTCAACAAATGGTTACACTAAAGTCACCAACCATCTGAATAAGTCACAGCAACTGCAGCCTAAGCAAAATACACGCTAGCAAAAGTTAATACAGCCTGTTGCTTAACAAATGAAAAAAGCTTCCATAGAAAACCATCAGAAAAATAATAAGCCAAGTCTATTGCTCCATGTTTCTGAGTCAGGAAAAGAAAGATTACCTGAGTGCTCCCATATTGCCATAGTAGTGTTCGTTATGATTTGCAGCACACCTGCTGGATACTCGAGTTCCTTCCACCTCACTGTCTCCAATGCACACTTTGCACAGGTTCCCATCTGCTCCTGGCATGCAGCCCTTCCAGAAGTAATGCTGGTAAGCTGAGTAGAAAAAAAAAGTCAATGAGGTGAGATTAGGGCAAAGTCTCTTCTTCCATTGGAAGAATTGGATTCCATCTTAATAACTGATGGAAAGGGCCTAAATTGCATGAAAATTCACACAGATAAGAGGAATAGCTGTTTAAACCACCTTTGATACTGCACTTGCTGGCCAAATGACTAATCAACTCCTTCTTGGGTAAAGGAGAATGGCAAAATAATAGAACTAAGCAACGCAAGAATGCAAACCAAGCTGTAGTGTAAGAGGTTGTTAACTACACAGGTGGCAACATCTCTATTCATACCTAACTCTTGGAAGCATTAACAACAGGAAAAGCATTTTTTTTCCCTATAACATGAGGGACAGAGACAGGGAATCACCATCCTTCAGGTTCTGGAACAGCTACACAGATGAACTAAGTTAAGCACAAGCACAGCACAGCAGGATCAAGAGGCAAGACAGTAGGTTAAAAGAACAAGGGGAGGAAGAGTTTCTGTTACAACTGTATTTGGTCTTCCTAAAATATTTTGAGATAAGCCTAACCCATAACTTTTTCATCCAGAACATAAACAAATTCCTTTGAGCTAATCAATTAGATAATCTAATAAAGAAAGAAACAGAGAAACTGACTGAATTTCAAGGAAAAATCATCAGATACACTAAGCTCTAGGAGTGGATACTTGTGTCTTTTGACCGTCCTCCCTTTTGCATGTAAGCATTGATATCACTAGTACTTATGATGTATCTGCTTGATAAGGAACATCACATGTAGCCCAGGAGAAATCCACCACTGAAAGGAAAGCTCTATACAAAAACACATCATAGCAAATATGAACATCTTCAGTGATATGCAAAACTGAAATCCTTTTACTCTGACCTCACAGACCCTTTTCAATTTTACTTCCAAATGTCAGGGTTCAGACTTCCTCAGTCTACTCAACAGATAACCCAGAGTGGCCCATACCAGATCCAATATCACAGTTTTCAGTATCGTTTTCCAGAGTTCCCACTGTGTATCTGGAAAGAAGTAACCATCCTCCAGGACTGTACAGGTGGCTGTGGCATGATCGCCTTCCCCGAAGGTTATGGATGTTAATCTGTCTGGCATTCTTCTTAGCTAAGGCGACAGCATAAACAGGTGACAGTCCTACAAAACAAAGACAGCAAGAAGTTATACAAAGGCGATGAAAGATTCCTAACAGGTAGAGCCCCAGTCTTCCCTCCCTCATCCCCTCGTGATATTTTCAGTTAATGGTAGATCTTCTGCATTCCTTGCAGAAACCTTTTGCCTTTCCAATGCTCTCTCATTACCTTTGTGCTTTAGATGAAGTTTCCTCATTTCCTCTGTGCTCTCAGCAGCTGGAGTACAAACCTGCCCTGGAGAGGGAAGACAACCATTAAGGATCTTGCAACTGCTGTCATTCCCAGTGCATGGCAGCACCCCATCAAAAAACTATAGCCTTGCAATCCCCTCTTCAACCACGTCAATATCTCGGCCCCTCTTACAGAAGAGGTATAATACACAACCAGATCAAAAGCTACAGCCAGTTAGTGGAAGAGCTGAGGAGAGTATCTGGATATGTGTATTGATTCCTGCTTCCATAATAAAAAAATCACAGTGTCAATATTTAACTATATTTATATGGTGCACACAAGAACTTACCATAACATTCTGCAGCTACAGGCACCAGTCCACACCTCCCTGCAATGTAGACATGGGTTGCATCCAGAGTGACTGCATCAGCCTCACTACTCTGTCAATAGCATCACAGAAAAGAACAGCTGTACTTCTCCACTGGCTGCAAATTCCCCTACATAAATTCCCACTCATTCCCACTGCTGCTTCTAGTGTGTAATTGTTTTTCTTTTTGCTCAGCTTCAGCAAGGACACGCATGCTCTGTGCAGATGACTGTATACACTGATCAGAGGGACCCTCCTACCTTGATCATTTCAATGCAGTTTGACATGGAAGTTGCTTGGACACAGACTAGTGGGTCAGATTTGATGCTCAACGCCCACTCCTCACATTTGCGAAGCTCAGCATTGCTGATACAGCACCACCGCACAACACTGTTGTCCAAGGAGCTCCCTGCATTAGAAAGAAGGAGCACAGCGTGACCACGTCAATCACACAACAATCTGTTCTTCATTAAGGGGATGCTTCAGTTTATTCACTTGTGTGTGGCAGAGAGGAATCACAGGACATCTACAGTCCTCCAGAAGGCTTCTTACCTTCATGACCTAGTCCCTTAAGGAGAGCTACATAATCCAGACCAAGGACATATGCAATTTCTAGCTGCTCCTCAAGAAGTTGCAGGTGCTGAGTGGCATCTCGAAAGAGAAGGTTCTTTCCCCCAAAGGATGATGAATTGAAAAGTTCAAATCTGGCTCTTTCCTTTCCTTTCCAACCAAAGAGACGCTAGGACAAAAGCAACATTTTTAATTGCAAGAAATCATCTCATCCTTTTAGTGACAGGCAGCCTCATCCCCTTCATCCTTCGTACCAATGGTCTGTAACACAGCATTCAGGGTCCCAATGCACATCACACTGTCACAAAGCCAGTTTCCTTTTTTGGAGAATTCCCTCTCTCATCTTAGTTATCTAAATTTACTGGGCTGTGCTCAGTGTCTCCTGCTCTATAAGGACACCTAAAGTAATATGGCTGAAGGGGAAACATTTGTGGTAGGTAATGTACAGGGGAACATAACTAAGATACATGTCAACAGGCACATTGACAAGGACATACAGAGACCTCTCAAAGAAGAGACTTTGCACTTCTACTTCGCCCAAGTTCACAATATACTACAGTTCACTGGGTTGGAATTAATTCAGTTTGCTGAGCTATTTGAAGTGCAGAGTGGCTTCTTAAAACCTTTATCCTTATACATTTCAAGTTCAGGTCCACATTAATTCCTGGATGTCAAGGTAAAGTTTGCTATAATTTGGGAGCATGAGGGGAATAAAGTTGCACTCTGCATGAAGCTGTGTGTCGCCCTTGGCTATATAATTCATATAAGCTCTAGAGCAGGATGAAAATAACCAAATATTTTCCAATTTGGGTGTTATGACATCTTCCTCTTCCTTACTTATTTTCAGCCTTCTAGAGAAGAACAATTCATAGAGAAATAAGACTTTCCTTCAGAAGCTAGTACAGAACCTTTCTCCAGAACAATTCATTTTGAATGTTTTGGTCACAATAAGCATAAATTGATTGAGAAAAGAAGGCAAGCTGGGTGGGGATCTCCACTCAAATATGGAAGGAAATCCTGCGTACAGAAATATGCAGCTTATCATATCCACTCACTTGGATCATGGTAAGAAATTGGTTGGTGATCTTTTGGAAGTTGTGGCGAGTGATGATGCCACGGCCAGGCCCCTTGCCCAAGTTACAGGTGCTGTATTTGCTCAGCTCAGCCGTAGTCCCATCAGGACATAAGAGTTCATATTCTTGTTGTTCTGACTCTAAAACAACAGGACATACATGAATCCATGAAGTGAGACATGGCTTAGCAGTAAACACAGAGATATCTGCATCTACAATTGCCAACCACTTTCCACAGTGCTAATACAGAGCTCAACTGGATTTTAAAACAAATAATACAGATATGTGGGAACTGATTATACTAGCAGCTCAATACACCAAAAGTTAAAAGGAATCTTAACAGTCAGGAAATCAATTGGCAGCTGCATCAGAGACTTCTGGCTAAAGAAATCACTTACATTAAAATGCCTGTCTGCTCCCATCCTATTAATCTCCTCTTCTGCTTTCCTCTGTCTCAAGCAGAGAGCCAAGAAATACTGCTGAACTGCTTACAGTGACTGACAATAAACACATGCACACATCTCCCAGGCTCCCATGCAGGAAAGAGCACAAAGGTTAAAAGGAATCTGAGTTTTTAGGAATACCTGTAGCTCTCATTATTGTCAGGTGATCTAAAAAGGCAACATCTGCTACTCCATCCTTCAAGCACCTGCAAGAAAACAAATGCCATTCCATTAACATGTCATCTGCCTTTTCTCACTACTTCTTTTTCCCCAGAGGTGAATTCAGTGTAAGTTCAAAACAGGCAGCTTACCTGAAAGCTCCATCAGAGTCATAGAAGGGTTCGTTGCTGCTGGTCTCACAGAAGTGGTTCTTGTCTCTGACGTATGATTTTTGTCCTTGGCAGAGAGCACACAGTTGAGGAGCAGCAACACCAACTCCAGGGATGCAGCTTGCATTGAAATACTCACTGATTACTGTAGGGGAAAAAAAAGAGGGGGAAAAAAAAAGTCAAAAACAAACAAGAAAAAAAAAAGGAAGAAAGAAAGAAAAGAGGCCAAATATATCATGGGTGCAACTAAGGCTACGCTTCAGAAAATGTAGCCTCACTGTCTACATTTTAAATGTGAAACATTTGCTGGAAACAGAGCAATCTGATTTTTCTTGTTTAAAACCATCTTTGTGCTGGCTTGGCATTGCAAAGCATCATTCCCTATTCTATACAAAACACCAAGACTTCCTGTTCTGATAACACTTCTGCCCTCCATTTCACTCACTCTTGCTGAGGGCAGAGACATGCTCTAGCTCCTATCATGCACCTTGGCTCAGGGGTTGTGCCTCATCCCAGGAAAGATCATTTCTTGCAAGGAGAAATCCGAGTGGAATATTCCAGCCTGAGGTCCACCTGGCTCCGTTGTGGCAGCTGCGCACACCTCGTAGCCTCTGGATATCCAAAGTTCCTCGCTTGGCAACAGCCACAGCAAAAACACAATTTCCTGTGGCAGGATAAAATATGTCACAGAAAGAACTAAATCCCAACTCCGCAGCTTTTATCCGTGTGCCAAGTTCAGCTACCCCTCTAAATATTGCAAAGGAAAAAAATAAAATTAGGCATATTAAATTGAGGAATACAAATCATGAATTTTACTGACTGCCCAGTAGGCTGAACTGCAGTTGAAAAGGTTTCCATATTGCTTAGCTCCACCACACCTTGACAGTGCAAGGCTGCTTCTCAGGCGTTTTGAACATTTGTATCAAACAGTTTGAGGTATTAAAATGGAAAGAACTCCTGTGTTATCCTCAAAACTCACTGATCAGCCAGAAATGTATCAATTCCACTATGATTGCATGGTTTTTCAGTCAAAGCAAAACTCACTTCTGTTCTCACACTATCCCCTTATTAGTTCCTTCCTACATCCACCTGTTAATCTGGCTTCCCTCTCAGAGCTGTGCCCCTCAGGTATTTTCCACTGCATGCTTGACTTTGTCTTGTAAATCAGTCAGTGCACACGGTGCTCAGCTGAGGAATCTTACCATAACAACATTCACCACCTCATATACTTGTCTTCTTATGGTGAGGAACAGAGAATGAATTAATAACAGAAACTCATCTCTTAAGGGACAATTAATAAGCACTCAGTCATACTAATAAGGAGTATGGTATAAGAATTACCACAGATGGGATAAAACGTTCCTTATCCCCTACACAGAGAGGAACCCCAGTATACCAGTGCTGTGGGCAGGGGTGGGTACAATTTATTGTGGTGAGAACACCACAGGCTGAAAGGATACCAATACCACTGGTATTTTACTCATCACTCTGTGTTTTACATATACTAATGTAAGGTATATGTCATTAGTCACCTCCATACTCCTACAAAGTACACAAGAATCAAGAGACTTCTTATTAAGAAACTTTGCCTGCTCAGCAATTTACTAGGCAAATCAGAAGCATTCCTCCTTGTATACGTACCCTGTTCATAGATCTCCTTTGCCACAGCAGTCAAACCATAGAGCTTTACAGCAGAGTAAACATCTCCTGCATCCAGAGAAGCAGCATCTGCTTTATTCACCTTAAAAACAAAACAAAAAACAGCAAAACACTCAAAATAAGTGTGTTTAAAGGGAAACAAAGAGAGCAGCTTGTCACGCTGAAGCTCTGCTCTTGATATAGTAACTTCAGTGACTTTTACAAACATTTGCTCTGTTTTTAACCAAATCTCTGCTATTAATTACTACCACTTTACCAGGATGAAGGCTGTTACCTTCAAATGAATACCTGTTCTTTACCAGTAACACCGGTTCCTGCCCCTTCTTTGATCCTTCCATTCCACAAACACAATTCTAATGCTAACTGAATAGAAAGATTTCTTTTTCCTCCCACTGTTCCACCAGAACTCCAAAACCTTCTCAGATTTCTCCTGGCGATAATAACCATCTAAAAATTAAGTCTATTAATAAGGGTCACAGGACTGAATGAAAACATGAACTAAATCATTCCCTTCACAAACAAGAAAGTCCTTCTTTGTTTTGCTTTTTAAACCTACAAATGGCCTAATGCATAATTTTATTTAAAGATTTTCATATGGAAAAGGACTTTGGCCCTTTACTCCAGGGAAGATCAACAGGGAGTTAATAACAGGAGGGAAAAAAGGGAAAGTATTAATTATACTCAGAGTAGGATTGAAACTTACAAGGAAGGAAAAATGCTCTGACCTGGCTTTAATTAGTTTGGGTTTGTCCACTTATTTTCACGCAACTTTTTAATTACCTCCTGGAAAATGCAAGCTGGTGTAAAACAGTATGACTAGCAGAAGGCTCACACGTTTGAATTCTCTTTCGTGCCACCCCGTGCAAGGCCTGCTCTGAAAGTAATGCCTCCTATTTTATTATGTTGGCAGGATGGCAGAAGTTGAACCTTGCACCAATATTCCGTTACCTTTTGTTGCCATGTGACTGTTAGCAGCAGAGGGGCAGTCTGACAAAGCAGCACCTGACACAGAAGCATGCATGAGACAAAGGTGTACACCTGAATTAATGGACTCTTGCTGAACATTTCTGGAGACCAAACAGTGTATGTGAGCACAGTGAGTGGTGCATTCTGAGTGGCAATGGTGACGTGAAAGACAAGCCACGTTCCAGATGCCCACACAGATTTTTACAAGATTAGTATGCAGGCTCTTGTTCATTGCTGGCAAAAATGCACAGCTGATGGTGGTGAAAAAATAGTGCTTTGTAGATGAGAATTTGCTCTGTAGTGCTATAGTGATAGTTAAAGTGATCTTTTTATCCATTCTAACTTCCATGGAAACTAGTAGGAGGCATTACTTTTGAAACATCCAACCTACTTTCTCGTGTGAGATACCATCATTTCTGTAACATTTCATTCCCCCATGAGCTGCTAACCAGTTTCTACTTCAAAACAGAATTGGATTCAAAGTAGGTTTTAAAAATCTCTGCCAACTTACTCTGATTTTATCAATGCAGTCATATGTATTGTGGGCTCTGATGCAAGAAATCCTGGCAAATGAATTAGTGTTAGTAACAGGCAGCACAGCTGTTAGTGCTTTGGACAGTTCAGCACACTTTCTCTGTTCTAGATCGGAGAGAGTGCACCATCGAAACTTCTTCCCTGTGGGATAGAAAAAAAAAATCAAGACCTATAGGACTTAGTAAAACAAAACTCAGTTTAAGACTATGGAAGGTTTCCCAATGTGCCAAAGAGGTCTCTCAGAGCACTCCAGAGCAACCTTGGGTGCCCCAAATGACCTGCTGACTTTCTCAGAGTGATCCACAGTACACAAGAGGCTCCTCAGAGTGGCCTAGATCCTTTAAAGGGCCCTCCAGTGTATTTTGAGGGACCCAAGGGTACACACAAAGCTCCTCAGTGTGCTCCAGAACACCTAAGAAGGCTCCCAGCATGCTCTATATACCTCCCAGGGCTCTCCAGTGTATTCTTAAATGCATGAGAGCTATCTTCCAGAACAACATGCACCATGAGAGACAGACAGTGAGGACAATTTCGTTACTGAGAAGGAATAATGACATACTATGCTGAACAGTGTACTGGAAAAACATTATCAACAAGTTCATCACATCGAGCAAGTTACCTTTATTTCTGAATGAAACTACAGAACCTGCACAGAATCACTCTACGAATTTCTGGCACAACTGAACTACTTAGCTATCAGATCTTTCTTGAAATGGAAACTAACCAACCAATTTAAAAAAAGCCACCAACTATTAGCTAGCAACTAGCACAGCAGAAAGAGTGAGTTAGGAAGATGCAATTAGAAGTGGAGGTAAAAGTGAAACCTCCCTTTCCGAGGGAAGGTTGGGGTACGGTTGGTTTAAAATGACTGTGACAATACAACCAAAGGGAATGCAGACATGTCAGCAAAACTTCCTCTTGTGCTTTGTGCTCTGTAATTATCCATTTTTATATTCTTCTCATTAAGTGCCATGTCTAAAATACATTCATATGCATCTCAAGAAGATACTATGCATTTAAGGAGAGAAGGAAGTGGTTATTACACACAAAAGTAGCCTGCAGTGATATAACTTGACAGAAATCTGTTCTGTGTACTTAAAAATAAGACTGAATACATAGAAAAGACAGTTCATATCTTGAACGCCATCATTTCCACATGCCATTTCCAGAAAACCGTTTGGTTTTCTAACAATCTTTTAATATTAAACAAAAAACACTTGGAATAAACAAAGTTTAATATTAGAACACTTAAGCTTTTCTTCCTTAGAGCACAATGTCAGATGTTAGCACTCCAAATGTTTTGATGGTAATTCAGAGCGATTCCAAAAAGAACCCATTGTAGTTTTCAAGAGGAGCAGCTTAAAATACACTGATTCATTTTGACAGCACTAATGAGTACATGGAGGTCAGCTACTCAAAGGAAATCTTCACAGAACTGCAGAGAAACTAACTGCTCTGAGCCCAGCAGGGTCACCATCTGCCCATGATCAGACAGAAAAAAACAACACCGCCTAATGGAAATCACAGGCACAGTTCTGGCTGCAAGTTCTATACACAAAAGAAAACGAAACCAAAGCACATATTAGAGTTTGTGTCCTGGCAACTCATCCAGAAGTTACCTGCCTCTTTCCCCCCTCTGCATCAAACTTACCTGAAGACAGCAAAGTGAAGATGATCAGGACAATTACAAGAACTGCCTTCATGATTACAGTTGTTCAGCAAGGATCCGCTCTCTACTCTGACGCTCCGCATTCTCATACCAGGAATTCCACAGTGATGACCAGAGCTTCTGGAAAATAAAAAAGGATTTAGGCATCAAAATGAGATTTTAAATTAATAAACAGCAACCCTGTCAGATACTGGGTATCTTTGCATGTAGAGAAGAAAAGGAACAGTGCCCACAGATGGAAAATACCAGTGCATTTTTATCAGTGCATGTACTCACACATGAAGAAATGCAAACCTCTGTTTTTGAAATAGTTCTTCGTGTTGTTTTTCTTTTGTTTTCCCATGACGTATATTTACTGTGTAATATTAAACAAAAAGTAACCTTCCCCCCCCCCCCCCCCCATAAGAACTGTGAAACAGAATTGTGATTTTGTCAGCTTCCTTGATTCTTTTCATTCCATTCTAGCGCAACAGCCTCATCCAAACATCCAAACTGGTTTATTTGCCTGTTTCCTAACTTCTAGCCCAGAGGAGTATTACCTCTTAATTGCTCTTAAGCAGTCATGACTCACATCATTAGCTTGCTCCCTCTTGCTATATAAAGAGAGAGCTAATATGCATATGTTTATATTTAAACAGAAGTGTATGAACAAAATTGATGCAAAAAAAATTATATATATACAAAAAATATATATAGCGTATATATATATAAAATAGGCTTTGATCTTTCCTGTTCAGGAGACACTTGATCACTCTGAGTCCTGGAGAAAGAAAGTCTTTCTTCCAGTTCTGTTTTCCTCCTAGCACTTGCTCTGCTTCACGTACTTGGGGGTTCAACTGGATGATCTCTAGAGGTCCCTTCCAACCCCTACAATTCTGTGATACTTCGTCAACACCTGCCACATTTCTGTTCCCACATTATGCACTCCAGCGGAGCGATTCACAAACCCTCTTGCTTCTTTTGTGTTCGTGTACATGGACTCCATTGCTCACCTTTACTGCTCCCCAGGTTTCCTCACTAAATCTGCAGCACGTGTTGAAATCGGTCTTCTTTTCCATCGGTCTGATTATAGAAGTTCACCTCTCTCACCACTTCTTGCACTCCCTGGGCGTTCTCGAGTCCAAAGATCTCACGTTCCCTCATTTTATAAGAGCTGTAGGTGTCCCCGTCTGTTTCAAAGGGGTTGGATCAGATGACCTTTGAGGATCCCTTCCAACTCCAATGATTCCATGAATATTATCCCCCAGCTCTCCTGCACTGACAGTTCAGCTCAGGACACTTTGGGAACCGCATCCCACTCCTGACTGAGTGCAACCTATATGATCTCCTCGTACACCATACACGGCAACATCAGAAAAAACCAAAGTAGAATAAAAGTTATTTTTGAATAGTTCACTTCCAACGCTGGGAAAAGACAGATTAGACCAGGCCGGATCACAAACCAGCTCAGTCCGCGTCAGTGAAAACGCTCTACAGACAAACGCGCTTTATTTACACCCTCACCTCGAGTCACTCCCGAGGCAGCAGCCGGGGCAGCGCGCGGCTCTCAAGCACTCACCCTCCTCTCCCCCACAACACATCCTAACCCCATCATTAACGCAGCTCACCCCCTACAGCACCTCCACACCTCCTCGCCCCGCCTATACGCCCCGCCCCGTTTCACCCCACGCTCGCGTTCCGTGTACGCAGCGGCAGCAAGATGGCGGCGGCCACGGTCCTGGCGCGGGGCGCGGGAACGGCGCTGAGGCGGAGCAGGTACGGGCGGGGCGGCGCTGAGGGAGCGGGGCGGCGGGAACCCGCGCGGCGGGAACGGCTCCGTGCGCTGCTCACGGTGCCCCTCAGCTTCTTAATGCTGCGGGTGCTGTGTTACGGGCATGGGTGAAGGCTGCAGCTAATGATCTTTAACTGGCGCAGTAAAACGCGGCTTGCAGGTGCTCGCTGCTGGTCTCTGGTCGAGAAATCTGTTCTTAGGTTTCTTGTTTCCTCAGTGTACTTGAAACCCGTGAGATAATCTGGAATTTGTTCTTAAGAACGTGAAGGAATGGGTAATCGCTTCCTGGAACTGAATCATCCGGATGATTCAGTAGCCCATAAGTTAATGAAGTAATTCTGCACTCGGCCGTGCATCGGATGAAGGGTGCAGTGCCCAATGGAGACGTCCCAGCTGTCACAATTGCAGCCTGGGATCGGCTGCCGGGCAGCTGCAATAAATGACAGAACCTCATCGATCCCATAACTTTTCTGCGCTCACCCTCGCCCCATGGCGTGGTGGGGGAGACAGGAGAGGTTCCCCAGTAAAATGCATGTCTTTTATTGCTCTTGAAGTAGGTGTTTGCATGCTGTTGGATAATAATCCAGCATATTAAACTGGAAACTGCTCGAGGGAAGAGTAACTCACCAGATTTTGTCACTTTTTTTTTTAAATAGTGACTAGATTGTTGGTCCTGTAGACCAGGGTAGTGCAGAAAATCAAAAATGACATTATATGACATTGACTTGATCTTTGAAAGGCTCAGCCTATATTCACAGTAACCAATATATCAGAGCTCCAACCAGCCTGGGATACGGTGTGTGACATCAGCAAGCACAACACTCAGAAGTGCATCGCTGTTGTCATAGGCTTCCTCTTAAAAGGACCGTGTGTTAACGTTTTGATAAGAAAATAGAAATACATAGGAGTAAGAAAAGAGAGACAGATAGATCATTACACCGTGAGGTATCTGTGGAAGCAGTTGGATTTTTCGATTTATTGGAAGAAGCGAAAGTAGGCCTCCTGAGAATGGATTCAGTATGAATTTGAATGCTTTATTTTATGAATCTCAATAGTTTAAAAAGAATTTTTCCCTCTTTGCTGTTCAGCTTCTCGATATTCTGTTTACATTTGCAGTGTAATACGTTTATGCTTAAGCCACTGTTTGTTGTGTGTTGTGTTTACAGTTTCCTGGCTGGCTGTAACTTCCTCATACGTGAGAACCCGTGCATTACAACTCCAGTCCTGTGGAAGCAGTCACCTTCCAGGACATTTTTCAGTGGTAAGTGTGCCTTGTGTGTAATCCAGTGTTTATAAATTCAGGATCACTGAAAATCAGGCAAATTATGATTGAATTGTGGTCAATATGAAGTTCTTTGAAGCAGATGGACTGGGAGTCCAGATTCAGTGAGCTGCTCAGTTTTTGGAATCTACAGACAAACAGTGATTTTAAACTTGTGGTGTTTTGCAGGCAGTGAAGTAAGCACATTTATCTATTTCATAAGATTGTTTTATTAGATTATTCATTGTTTCCCATTCTTTTGGGAATGCTTAGATAGCAAATGCTAAAGCAAATGATTTATATATATGTGTTTTTTTACTGTTAAAACAAATTTATTTTAGACAAACATTCCCTAGCTGTGGTTGAAAGCTGCTACTTCCTTTTACCAGTGCCATCTGTTCCATGGTGATGTTATAGATATGAAGAGCCTCGCAAAGAAGCAAATCTGGGCAGCAATTTAGATGCTGTAATATCCTGAACAATACTTGGCCAAAACTGGAATTTGAATCAGTGTCAGCTCTCAAATTAAGAATAGCTCTGTTAGCACAAAACAGAATACGAACAATTACATGCCTGATTATTTTTTGTCCCTGCTTGATATTTGTTTACCCTTAGACTGCATCATTCCTGTGTTTTTTATCAGAAAAACTGGCTTGCTTTGTCACTGTGATATCTGTTTCCCTAATGATCTCTTTTGAGCAAATACCCTCAAGCTTCTTTGATGCTTTTAATACACACGCATCCTGTACACTGCAATTATCATTTCTGAAGAAACCTGTCTGACAGGGCCAGCAGAAGAAGAGCCAAGATAATGAAGTTGAATGGTGTCGTTTTCCCTCTCTGTCATATTTTTTCGTAAGGGAAATTTATATTGGGATATTTTTCCAGATCTGCTTCATTCGAAATGAGAGATTTCATGTTTTCTTATACTCACTCACCTCAGTGACTGGAGAATATTTTGTAAACCAAATGTAATCAGACTGATGGGAGTGCTTAGAGTGATGCTAGAGGAATGAGCTCTGTGTGGAAGAACATGTACAATGGAACTTATTCATTTTGAAATTGTTTCCAAGCAATATCTAAACATTGTTTTAGCAGTGAAGGTGATCTCTGTATAGCAGAATGAAGCCGATTTACCACAGGTTCCTTTCTTGTAATTACCTTCCTCAGATTACATAGCTTTCTGAGGACTCTTCAGATGAAAAATGACTTTTCTAAAGAGGATACAATTTAGCAGAGTTTCATTTTAGTACATTGTTTTTCAGTATAATTTCTAAGAAACACAACTTTAACAAACTGGGCCAGAATTTCATGTTCTTCACATGCCTATATTGTCAATCTCTCTCCATTTGAAACGTTTAACATCACTTTAATTGCTTACTGTGTCCTGCAGCATCTCATGCTCTCAGTGTTTCTGGCACAGCGTGCAGCAGGTGCCAGGCAAACCGAGCCTGTCTTTTGCAGGTGGGTGTCACAAAGGGGATGTGAAGGCATCTGCATGGATGTTGGCTTAGAGATCCTTGTAACAACAGAGTCATGAGCATGATGACAAAAATGATATCCATTACCAACATGAAATTCAGAGGGATCATGTTAGATCACGAGGTGACTGACTTATAAGGGGACATTGTGCTTAATCTTTAATGGTTAATAGGAAGGAAACAGAACATACCAGGTGGGAATTTGTTGAAAGCTATTCAGTTGTATAACCCACTGTGGAGTGTAACTGTTATGCACTTGGACACACCTGGGGAAGTCAGAACCCAGCAGTTTTAGCAGCCCTGTAAGAAAGAAGAGGTCTAAATATCATTTTAAACTGCTACCTGTACTTCTAATTATAATAAATTGCAAAATTGAAGTAGGATTATGTGAAATATTTAAAGCCTGGTAAAATGACGCTTGCACTTGGAATAACTCCAGCTGGGCAGGGCTGTGAAGAGCAAATATTGTTTGGTTTTTTTAGGAAGTTTTTGTAAGCTTGTAGGCCGTGTGTTGACCTTTTGCTAAAACAACTGCAAATAAATTTTTGTTTCCTTTTTGGCTGAGTCAGCAGTTGGTCCGGTTTTTTTTTAACAGCACTTATCTGGGATCACTTGCTTGTCAAAATCCTTTGTCTCTTGTCACACGCTGTGAATATTTTACTATTGGAAAGTATGCTTTTATCCATTCCAGAGAAGGAAGGTTACTTTTTCTATTCTGGTTTGCTGAAAGTACTCGATGAAAAGAAATCTCAGGTTAACTTTACCTTAAAGGAATTCAGGCTTAATCCCGAGCGTAGAAATCAGTCCCCTGTCCTGGACTTGTTTCTGCTGGTTCATCTGAGAAGACAGGAGCTTTTCCTCATGCTCCTGCTGCTCACCAGATAGCTGCTGTTGTGTTTGTACTGATGGAGAACATGATGTTCAGCCGAAACCTCTGAGCAGCACCAGAGTGTTGTTGCCAGAATCAGCAACTCAGCTTTTGCTTTAGAATCTGATTCACCCGTGTGAATTTCACTTCTGTCTGAAAGGTGTGGAATATCATCTTTCTCTGTTCTGTCAGCAAATGATTTCTAGGATGGGAAGATAAATGTTTGCAGAGGTCTGTCAGCAGAAGTTCTTGAACTGGAAACAAGTCTCTGGATGCAGCCTGTACAGAAACCAGAAAAAGCTGTTCCCACCAAGGGGTTTCTGGTATTTACTGGCTCTGTTGAGATCGCTGAGCAGTTTTGTCAACCAAAGATGTGATGGGAAGACAGTTAAAGGCTTTAGGGCTAACGAGTGTGCTTGGGCTCCGTACAGACATTTCTGTTGAAATAGTGATGCAGTTGCCTAGGCAGACCAAAGTTGAAAGGTTATAGAGTCTTTGTAGGCTTAAAGTAAGTAAAATCCTTTTTCATGAACATTTCACTGCTCTAAATGATCCCTCTCCTTTTTTTGAGCATTTTCTTTAGCACAGAATGTTTTCTAGAATCTAACTTTTAACTGTAGTTGCTGCCCTGAGTTTTGTTTTGTGTTTTTTTTCCCTCTCGATCTCTTCACTAAGAATTCAGTCGTTTTCACATTATCAGTAAATACCATCTCACGTTGTAGTTTTTTTCAGTAGTGCATTTGCCATTTCAAGCCGTAGCCTCATGTAGCCGGAAAGAGATAAGAGTCCATTGTTTTGTTTCCTGCTCTCCCATCTTGTGGAAATGACACCACTCCCTATCCCGGAATGAATTCTTCTGGGCAGCTTTATTCTATCTGGCAGTGACATCAGGATGTAATACGAGCAGGGCAGCTTGGCCCCTTCAGCCTGAACAGCACTGAAGATTTTGGAAGTGCTTTCCCCTTAGAAACTATGCCGGGTAGTGTGTCACATGCAGCATGCAAGGCTTGTGTTAGGCAAGAGGAGCTCGGTGGTTCTCAGCAAGGAACAGATGTAATGTTGGATGACATCTTTTTCCCTTATAGCATGGCGGTGAGCCTTCTTACTTGCCTAGGCCACACTGAGTGAGGAGGAATTGTCTTGAGCCACTTATAAAATATGTAATATAGTTTAAGTACGCAAGTGACAAGACATTTTTTATTAAAACGTTAAAAGAGAGCAACAAAAACACAAAACCAGTGGGAAATGTGATCTTGTTTTTGTGAAACTGACACATCAGGCTGGTTCAGTGGCAGTGGTTGCTACCTGCAGTGAGCTCTCCAGATATCTGTCAGATTTCGGATGAAATTGTACTCCTCCTGTACTTCACCCTTGAAAGCAGTTGTTCACAAATGTATGTACTCCTGAAATAAGATTACATTGCTGAAGGCAAATTCTCAACAAACTGATCTGCCGTTATGTTGTGTATGAGAAGAATAAATACTTTTTTCTAATGCCAGTGCTTAACTGGAGACTTATTCTCACTTCTGTTTATCAAAACAAAGAGCAGGACTGCACGTTTTTTGCTGGTCACAGGACTGTGTTTAGCCCATGCATCAAAATACATAAAACTATTTCCTGTAATTTGGCTTAGCCCTGCAGTGGGCCCTCCTGTGTTCTGGTCTCTGCTCGGACAGGGGTTTGGTTGTTGCTGAGATGGGGTAGGACGTGCCTGCTGTGTAGTGACCTGTATTACAGCAGTAACTGAAGCTATGCTGAAGCAGGTTGTCCTGTCCTTCCCCTTTCCAGTTAAGGTGTTCCCAAATATGTGTCTAACTGTAATGAAGATTCTGATGGTTGAGCAGCGTGAAGTTCTGCAGTGTATGCGTTGCTCTTCTGTGACTGATTTTTCCATACAGTAATGATGTAGAAATCCAGAGCTGAGCTGTGTGCACTGTGGGACCCTGTGGTGCTTTCAGGCAGCTCGTTTTACATTCTTGCTGGGAACAACGTTGGGGGAACACAGACGAGCAGTCAGTGCTTACCAGCTGACTTAAAGTAACTTGCTAAGCTGCAGTAGGTGGAGCACATAAATATGTATATATTTTCTGTATCACGTATTTCTGATGGTATTTATATCATCTAAGCTGGCATCCCTTACTGTGCATATTGTCTGAGTTTCTTTTGTCTTTATAGCTGTGCTCTGAAAGTTTGCTTTTCTGTTACAGACAGGAAGAAGCTTCACACTGCTCCAGTAGGACAAGCCTTCCGCCTGCGCCCCTTCCACGTTCTGGTGGCTACGGGTGGGGGATATGCAGGATACAAAAAATATGAGGGTTACAAGTTGGAACAGCTAGAGAAGAAGGGCATAGAGTTGCCTGTGAAGCTCGCAAGCGAGTGGGAGGTAAGAAGACTGTGGCAGTTTTGCTTTTGCTGTGTTGGAGGCAAAGCCCCTGTGCTCTCTGTCCAACAAGGAAACGTGGAGTTCATTCTCTGTAGCTGACGCGTTTTTGACAAATTGTTTTTGCCTTTTAAGTAACTTGCACTACTGAGAGAGCATGAAGTGTGCATCTGCAGTGGCTCTGAAGGATCTGCTGGCTCTGTTTAGTGCAGTGCAATTTCTTACTGTCCACACCTTGAACTGCACAGAGACGAATAAAGCACATAATGTAATTTACAGAATGAAATGCAGAAGTCAGGCTAGGCTGAAATGAGATGTCATGGGATTGGAAATGCATTTAGTGCTGAGTTGGTCCCAGTAGTTGCTTCCCAGTGCCTTCAGGCATTATCTCCTTCACGAGGATACTGAGACTGAATTTATATCCAGTGATTATAAATCAGCCTGGTTTCTTTAAATATTACATAAGCTCACGTATATACACATCTGGAAGGCCTTTTCTGTCTTAGAAAGCACCCACACCTATAGTGGAACTTGCTGACCCTGAGGTTTTTTTGCCTTTTTTTCTGGATTCCACGGAGATTAGAAATTGCTGTGAAATTGCAGTAGGTATATCAGATTTGTGGATCAAATACCTGTTGCAGCGCTGAAGTAAGAAGTCTTCCATAACTGGATGCAACCACTGTATTTCCTTCAGACTCTTAAAGGGATGTAGTACAGCACAGTGAGAGGGTTTAAAGCATCTGCAGTATTCTTCCAAACATCCAGGTAAGTGCTGCTGTTTGTGAAGGCAAGCAGTTAAAGGTTGTAGGATTGTGTGGGAGAAGCTTCAGTGTGACCTTTAGCATCTCCTTTCTTTGCATTCCTAAGCACACTGCCGGTGTGTGAGTGGCTTTGGCCACATGCCTTTAGGGGACAAGGCTGCAATGCTTACATTCATTCTTCCTGGTGATCCCAATGAGCTGTGAGCCAGGAAGGCTGGATGCTGACAGCTTGAGCCGTGATAGCTCCTCAGGAATTTGTCTGCAAAGCTGTCTTCTGTATATTCTTTTGCTACTGACGTTTGTTTCAAACAGATTTTTTGTTTTGATTAAAAGAGAGGCTGGTAAGTGTCTGTGGAGTATTTGTTCAAAAGGCACCATTTTTATTCTCGAAAACAAAGGATTTTAAATAACGTTCATATTTTTAGGTATGAAGTTGGATCATTTCCTTATTAAATTTGCTTTCCTTCGTTATACTAGTATGCTGAGTGTTGTTATTGGTGGTTATTTGGTGAAGTTACAAATAACTGCTTTTGATGGAAAAAGCTCTAAGGAAACCACAGAATCAGTTTTCCTAGTCCTTCCTGATAGACTTGATTTCTGTTGGATGCTTCTGTGGGACGGGAAGGAAGCCTGCGAGGAAACCAAGAAACTGTGTTCAAACATTGAAAGGAATGCTGAACAGTGAACGCAAGAAAAATAAGAGCTGCATTGTTCCCTTTTTATTAGTAAGTGGAGGGTCTTTTTTTTGTTTTTGCTGAACTCTCACTTTCCATTGTTCTCGGTCCCTTTTTGCATCCCCGAAAGGGCGTTTAGGATTGAGGAAAAAGAGGAGTGTTGTAGAACAGGACTACAAGCCATAGGTAAAAAGAGCCTCAGCCCGACTTAATGGGCTTTGAAAGTGATACAGAAAGAGAAGCTGCTGCATGTGACCTCAGTGCTGAGCCTGCTGCAAACACCCAGCTCCAGCGTGCCAGCACTGTGCTGGTGCACACACACGCACACACACTCTGTCTTCCAGCTGGTGCTCTGTGTAAGGCAGGTTCCTTTTCTGAGCAAAAGTCGGGGAATCTCCGTGTTGCAGAGGTACATATCAGGTATTACTGTTGTTTCTTCAGCACACCTGTCATTTTCACAGAGACATCATGTTGCTGATACCTTGAGCTGATGTACACCTTAGCGTGCCTCTTACTGTGAATACCAGTGAGGATCAGCTCTCGTTTATTTCAGTGGGGGAAAGCAGAGGGCTTGAAGAGAGACAGGTAGATCTATTCGTCAGGTAGATGGAAGCTTACAGCTTCAAATCCTTGTCACCAAGTGTTTCCTGGCCGGGATCTCCACGCGTAGCTTAGCGTACATAAGGCACAGTGCAGCTTCTCACAGAGATGCTGTGGTGCTGTAGGATGGCTGAATTACTCAGGGAAACCTGGGTTAAAGAAGGAGTTGGTAGAGTGACCAGAACTTCATTCTGGTAGGAGGAATTTCTTGTGCCTGTCCTGTGCTCCCATAGTTTGCTCTGATCCAGTGCAGAATTTATGGTTTTGTGTAAGGATCTCTCCTGTTGGAATGACAGCACCAGCAAAATCAGCAAACCCGTAGGGGAACTGAGCTGCAGGGACATCTGGCACTTCACACGTTGGTAACAGACTTCACAAATGGCTTAATACAGTGGGGGAGCGCTTCAGTGCGGATTGAAGGTCTTGATTCTCAAAGGGAGGAAGAACAGAGCCTTTCTACTGAGAGTAGAAAGTGCACCAAGAAGTATCCGTGCAACCGGAGATAACACGGTGGCATTTGGGCAGTCTGACGCAGCGTGTGCTACGGGAAGAGGTGTGCAACAAGTTCAGGAACGAGCGGATGGCGAAAAAAGCACATACACGTATATTTCATGCAACCTGCTTTGCTTAGGAAGAACGAAGCCCGCTCTATGTCTGCTGGACCGTACTCTTCGCCCGTGTTCGTGGGTTCCGATCAGCTCCCCAGGCTGCGATGGGCAGGGTTTAACCGAGCGTGGGGCGGCGGTTCCCGCTGCTCCCGGAGCCCCGCGGGGGGAGGTGGGGACGGACCCCGGCGTGCTCCCGCACCTCGGGGGCGGTACCGTGGCCGCGTTCCGGGCCCCTCTTTCCCCACCTCCCCCCGGCTCCTCCCCGCGGGGCAGGGCCGCCCCGGGCCGCTTCCTTAAGGCACGGGGCCGGGCGGCGGTTGCGGGCAGTGCCGCCGGCACTAGGCAGGGCTGCGGGGCGCTGAGGGCCGTCCGGCTCCCGGCTCCGTCTTTCTGGAAGCTTCAGCGGTGGCGGTGCGAGGACCCGGCTCGCTCGGGACTTACCTCGGGTGTGTTCGGGAGGAACTGCGGGGATGGGCGTTGGGTGGGTCCGGCTGCTTTAGTTGCCGAGAGTTTGCGCGTCGCTTTGCGAAAGCATACGTCCTGCTTCGGGGGAGAGATATGTCCTGCTTCGGGGGAGAGAGCTCTTGAGACTGTGGGAGGGAGGGAGGGGTTGCATGTAAAAAGTTACACAAAACCGCTACCCCTACGGCTGGCTTAAAATACCGCTCCTTCCCCTCCCCCCCCTACCTCCCTTCCCCCTCCATCCCCCTTCCCCTAAGTAATTTAAAAACAAAACCTACGGGAAGGTCTCAGCGTGGAAGAGCTCGCGGAGCCGCGTGCGGGCACGGCCGCCCCGTCCCGGCTCCACGTGCCCGTTCCCCGCCGCCGTTGGGCAGCGCTGGGAGGGGCTCTACGTTATAAACGTTGCTATGCGGTCGGTGCGTTTGTTACCGGGAGTTCGGCCGCCAGCTGTTGGAAGTGAGAGCGGAGGCCGCGCACCTTCTGGGGAGCGAGGTCCGGGGCTCGCGATTCTTGCTTGCGGTTTGAACCTGAGACGTGGATCTGGAGGACGGCTACATGTCGGACTTCAGGCGGGCGCGTGAAGAGCTGGGGGTAAGGATGCGGTGAAAAGACGGCTGAGTGCGGCCGCTGGGTCAGAGGCTCGTTTGAGCTGATAAAGCCGGCGGATAGCAGTCCTCTATTGTTGTCCAAAAAGAGGACTTGTCCCCGTGTACAGTGAGTCAATCATCACACGCTCGGGGGAGACGGTGCTGATCTATGGCAGGATTGTGCAAGCCGCGGATCGATCACACGATCACACAGCCGTCCTTCTGTGCAGCACTTAGTCACACGAGTTACGGAGGTAGCGATGCTGGAGTTAGTGATGTTGCAGTGCCGTCTCAGATTGGTCCATAGTTAGCATCCAGCCACAATAGTGCTGGCATTACTTCCACTTGCAGGCCTGCTCACAGGAGGCCTTCACCGGGCACGGCTCTTCTTGACTTGGTCTGAATGTTAGCGTGATGCTGAAGGTAGTTCTTCCCGAGTTGTATCACCAACTGTCCTCGTTACCCTTCAAGGCCTTCTGGCTCTGGTTAAGTATTTATTCTTCTGATACCCAATACAGTGGTAGATTTGTTTAGAATTAGCCTTCAGCGCTGATAGTATTTCTCTAGGGCTTTATGCTGTGTGGCCACTACTTCTTTAATTTAGTCAAACTGAATTCTGGGTGGGCTCAGGTACGTGGGAGGGTTTGCTACAGATCTCCACACTCCAACAAACCAAGGGCTGTGAGGGTTCTCATATGAGCTGACAGCACAGGGCTGGTGGCACTGCCTGGATCCCAACAGCAGCAGTCGTTTGGAAATTTCCTCTGTGGGTTCCTCTAGCAGCTCTCATTCCTTTCCTTGTGGAACCACAAATAGGGTTGAAAGGGACCTTAGAGATAACCTTGTTCCAAGTCCCGTGCTGTGGGCAAGGATTCTTCCCACTGAGCAGGTTGCTCAAACCATGGAGGGAAACCCAGGCTGGAGTTTTCGATTGAGCTGTGAGTTCGTTGTGGGGCAGCAGCAGGAACGGCGGCTTGCTGTGCAGGGCAGCACTGAAGCCAACTTGGGTATCTGCATCTTGGTGAATGTAATGAGGTCAGTAGAACAGAACTTAAGAGAAGCATTTCATGCTCATCTGCACTGATTTTTTTGAGTAAGCAAGGTAAAGGCTCATAATGCCAAGAATGGGCCGCTCCTGGAGAGGAATCTCTCTTGGACCACGCTTTGTAGTGTGAACTGGAGGGTGGTGTTCCCCGTTGTGTTGGGCAGCAGAAATGCGTCCAGCCATTTTCAGGGAGCAGATGAGATTGCGCCGTGCTTTCATGGGCTTGTGCAGCCTGGAGTGCAATTCCTTGAAAACATCTGGGATATGAAACCGAGCTTCTGTTGAGAGAGCTCATGGCCAGACCTCCCTAATCCCTGAGAATCCGTGTAGGTACAGAGGGGGCTTGGGGGTGGCAGGGTGCCAGCCTGGCCTGGGGCAGCTGCAGCTGCAGTCAGTACCAAATGAACTGCTTCACAGCTTAGTGAAGGTGGGTGTTCGCTATGAGAGCGCTTTTCATCGGCCCTGAAGTGCCTTCTGAAACAGCGCTGTCGGTTTCGCTTTTTTCTGTCATAAAATGTTGGCTACTTCCAGCAATCCTGGCAAGTCAGGAGGAATTCCCCTCCTGTGCTCCTTGTTGCTTTTCTTCAGTTTTTAATGGGATTTGGTGTACTTTTTTTTCTTTTTAGGGCAGTTGTTAACATTCAGCTCGAGCAACAATAAACACAGAGGTTGGGACTTCCTGTGACGTAGGATGTCATGTCGCCATTTTCTTCTCAAAATAAAAATGACCGTCCTGCAGGCACTCCAGGGGTGTTCCTAGGGAACACCCGAAATATTTGGAGTTGGGGGCCAATCATAACACATGATTCTTGTTGGAATATTTATCTTTCAAGGCCTGCGCAGGAAGTCTTCAGCTAGTTCTAGATTTTCATGCTGGCCCTCTCACTTCTGGCTTATCTGAAATGAAACACATCCCTTTCCCTTACCTCAGCACCAGTGCTCTTTTTATCCGCTCTACGAGACGCACAGCTTTCATGGAGATATACATTTAACCCAGACTTTCACGTTAAAAATAAGGGAAATGATGACTGCTGTAGCGTTAGTCCCTAAACTGTTCTGGGTACTTGATTTAATTCTGAGGTGAGGGATGTACCTCACGCACTTCCCCTTTCAGTTTCAATCTGCTTTAGCAACCCAAATCCAGACCACAGGGGAGGCAGGAAATCCTGGTTTGAGATGCAGTCTGCAGGTCAGAGGGGGAAGCTTCTCTCTGTATTTGCTCATAATTCAGAGACAGAAATACTGCAGCCTTTCGTCACTAAAACAAACAGAAAAGCATCACCAACAGTCAGCCAAGAAAAACACAACTTCACATTAAGATTTGTATAGCTCATTCACAAGCTGGCCCTAAAGCTGGCTTATTTCACTACGTATTTGGGTTTTTGTAGAAGAAGAAACTTTACCTGCTGCCTGGGCGTCTTCTGAGATGGAAAGAGACTCCCGGGGATGGATGTTGGCATCTGGAGAGAGTTTGTGAAAGGGAAAGGTCTTCCTTTCCTCTCGTTCTTCCCAAGCTCTGGGCGTTAGGAGCAGAGAGGTATTTTTGGTGCCAGGTAGTCCAGAACTGCTTTAGCTGCGGCTGCTGCACTGCAGAATTGAAGCTGGGAATTATCTCCTCCTCCTCTCCGCCCCACTCCTCCTCCCGACCTCATATTCGCGCCGGCGCTGGGGTTAGCAGCACAGGGCTGGCGGGCTGCTGTGACAGAGCTTTGGTGCCCGGCAGCCTGGGACTGCGGCGTGTTCCTTGCAGAACTGAGCTTCCATGGCGGCCAGGACGAGGGAGAAGCAAGGACTGCTTCTGCGGGGAGCTTGTTTTTATCTTGTGCGGAGTCGTCTTTGTAGTGGGATGTTGAAATGTGACCCAGTGCCTGTTTGTTTGCAATAGCTGCAACCCTTGTAGCAGAAATTCAAGTGGGAAACAGAGGGGGAATCCAGAGACAAACCAGCGGGAGAATTAGAGACCGTGACGCCGTGTCCTCCCTCCCGTGCCGGAGCAAGCAAAGAAAGAGGTAGAGGGGAAAAAGACTGAGCCCCGCATCCAGCCGTCACCCTGACAATGTGCCAGTCACGCGCCCTGCAGGGACCCAATCTGCGCGTGGGGAAATGGTGAGATGCTGTAAAGCTTTATCTAACCCTCCACCCTCTTGCTACAACCTCCACAAAGTTAAAATCCATGTCCGGAGGCTGCGTTCAGGGAACGGCGGCAGCAGCAGCTGTGCCGGGGACCAGCACCCGCAACTGGAGAGCCCGGGCCCGGCTGGCTCTGCCGGCGGGACACCAAATAGGAGAGCTCGTTTCAGGTACTGTGTGGTGTTTTCTGCTTCGCAGGAGTGATGTCTGAAGGGAGAAACGAGGGAGGGTTTGTGGGCAGGAGGAGCGACAGCCATCTGCAGAGCTTTTGTTTGGCCTAATTACTATAAAGCTCCTTACGCGTTGAATTGTCAGAGAAGGGCATGCTGTTCTGTGACAAGGGGAATGAAGAGGGTTTCTTTCCTTTCTCCTGTTCTCCATCATGAGGAGAATAGGAAGATTAGCCAGGGACTGCTCTGAAAGCAGGCCAAGCAGCGGGGAGCCCCAGGGCTCCGGAGTGCGCTGCCAGGATGCAGCTTGGACGGGATTGGTCCGCCAACAACTGCAGTGGAGGGGGAGCGTGGCAGGGGAGCGGGACCCTGGGGAGCAGGACCCTGGCACGATGCTGAGAGCCTGGCACCAGTCCTGCTGGCCTCAAACAGACTGCAGGCAGGCAGGTGGTGAGTGGGAGGAAGGACGTGGAGTGCCCCTTCCTATTCCCGCGTTGAGTCAGTCCCACCTCCCACTGAGAAAGCAGCTTTACGCCTGCTGAGACAGCACTTCATCTCCTTAGGTATTGGCTGTTATCTTGTTTTCCTTGCACTGAGATGCACAGGTAATTCTCGGAGGTTTTATGTACTGATTTTTTTGGAGGAAAGTTGTATTCGCTGCAGAGAGGATCTCTGAGCCAAAAGCACCATCTTGCATCCCAAAGTGGTGACAGATGTCACCTGCCTATGTGATATTTAAATTCTGCCCCATGTTTTGAAAATAACATGTTGGCAGGAAAATTTCCTTTTTTGATTCCCTGCTTCTTTCCACCTCAAAAAGTAGTAGTTCATACTTCATGTCATATAATCTGGTATAAAGGAGAGCTGTTCAGAGCAGCCAGAGCGTACCCTTGCAGTCTGTGCACACATAGCTGCACCCTGGTTGCAGGCATTCCGTCTGCAGCACAGTGGGAACAGCACTCATAGCTAAGATTTAAGGCAGTGCCCAGAAGATCTGAATATTTTGCCTTCAGGTAGTCAGACTTGCATTTGATAACGTGACCTGGGCAATGTCAGAAATGGTTTAGTTAAAAGCTTCTTCATGAGGAAAGACAAAGAATAAATGGGGACCTGAGGGACCTGACCTCCCATCACAAGGGTCTGAACTGAGGTACACAGTGCCCTCTGCTAGTGAGAGGAGCAGCTTTTCCCTTGGAGAGCTGCACGTTCACATTCTGCCTTCAGACATTGGTGCTGTTTGCTTTCAGTCGGAAAATACAGTTTATGAAAAGTCATTGGTGCACTTGGGTATGAGGCAAGGGAGTAACTGAGCTGTAGAGACTGGGTTATCTTGCAGCAGTGGCAATATCAGCTTTGTTCCACGTGTTCTCTGCTCAGCACCAAGGGTACCCGGTTAATATTTAAGACCTGGAAGGATGCCTTCTGGAGTCAGTTATTTGAGCATTGTTTTAACTGCCTCAGGAGTGCCACTCCTGTTCTCGTACACTTGTTCCCTCGAGTCAGTTATCAGCCAGCAGGTCTGCGTAAGCTGGACTCCAGTGTCCCATTTAGGAACCATCTAGCCAAGGTTCCTTCAACACGTGAGCACTCTCTGGGACCTCTGTTTCTTAGATTGCAAGGATTTGTTTAATTAGTTTTGCTCTTTCCTCGTTGCTGTTCCTTCATACAGTGCTGGGATTGATGTCCCAGCATCACAAAGTCCCAGCTTTCAGAAGATTGCTGTCTGCCTTGGCTGTCCTAGACCTGGAATGGCCAGGAGCAGCATTGGCCTGGGGGTGTAATCTTCTGATATTTGGAAGAAGGATCTTTGCTCTCTGTTATTTGCGTTGTGAACTATTGTGTTATGTTGTTACTCGGATGAGGGGTATTTTACTGGTCCTCTGCTTTGGGAAGAACTTGCCAAAATAAAGGAGTAAGGACTTGCAGAATGGATCTTTAAGTAAAGATGAGTGGGAATAAATCACCCGCAGCTACCAGCAGCTGGCGGTTCTGATGCTGAGATGGCTGACCCTCTGATGTTGTGTGTGTAATCTTTCAGGTTGCAATTTCCCCAGCTGGCCCTGAGGCGAAGGTTGGGCCAGCTAAGCTGTATGTCTAGGCCTGCTCTGAAACTCCGTTCTTGGCCTCTGACTATTCTCTATTACCTTCTGCCTTTCGGTGCTCTTAAGCCCCTGACCAGAGTGGGATGGAGGCCTGTGAGCAGGGTAAGTGTGAGCAGGTCTCTTGTGCTTCGTGTCTGTTAGCTGTGTGGTGCTGAAGGGAGCTGGCAGCAGCTGGGTGGAAAGGTCCTTGATGTTAGAACAGGCTGAGCATCACTAGCATGAAAGCAGAGAAATGCAATCCATCCCTGTAATTTTACTGTTTAGAACTGTTGTGACTGATTGCTTCACATATGAGTCATTTTTCAGTAGCAGAAAATATTTGTCCTCTAATGGTTTACCCACAAAAAAATCAACAGAAACTTCAGAATTGATTCAGTCGCCTTCAAGTATGAGGGCAAGGATGAGGCAGGGTGGCAGATAGGGCACACTGCTCGTTCAGTTCCCTTTCCTGGCCACGCTGAGATGGTCTCCTGCTTTTTTGTATAGAGTGGGTTTGTTTTTCAATTCATTTATTTTTTAGTATTTGTAATTGAGCCCTCCTGAATAACACACTGGTGCAGGTCTGTGCTCTGACACTGATGAGAGCAGTCCGTAGGGAGCCCTGCACGTGGGCATTCCACATCTATAATGCAGTTGCAGGATGCAACATCCGCGTCAGTGCTGTGACTGAAAGCTGTCACAGAATTGCAGTTCTCACATTTCCTTTCAACAGCTGTTTGGTTTCATCCCAGCAACTTGAAAACCAGATGCTTTGGGAAGGAGGGGCTGTAGGAGATAGCAGTGCCAATTTCTGTGATGCACCTGGATGCTCTCGGCGTTGGTGGGAAACTGAGCAAAATCGATTTTAGAAATTAACACTGCAAAAGCATGTCAGAATGGCAAAGCACTTTTTTCTTCATTACTTCAGCTAGAGCGCTGTTGATGTAGAAGATTTTATTTGAAGGAAGATGAAGTTGGTTGTTTATTGCGGAAATGGCACTATCTTCATGCACAGAGTGGTGATTTCTGAGTCAAATCTTCGCTGTGTTTGATGGGATGGACAAACTCGGTCAGCGTGTGCTTGTTTGTTTATTGCCATATTGTGCAAGAGCTGGTAGTGAAGGACAGGACTGAGAGTAAGCGATGAGTCTTGCTCAGGAAAGAACAAACCAGCAACACACAAAACAATTTAAAAATAACTAAAACAAATCTTGGGAGCAAAATGTAGCTGAGTTACACTGAAAAACGGCTCTGTACTCAGCAGGTAACTTCTTTTGCACCACTGGTCTCAGGGCTCATTTTCTCTGCTGCCTCCTCCATGGTCTCACACACACACACACACACACACACACACACACACACACACACACACACACACACACACACACGTTTTGTGGCTGACTGTAGGTTACACAGACCTCAGAAGCTGGAATTACCAGCAGGGGCGTGCTGTCATCAGTCCCACTACATCAGTAGCATACACCTTACCAACGTTGGTTCGTTTGGATTTTCTTGCTATTAAAATGCATGCAAGGCAAACATACTTCTACAGAAATAAAGGCACTTTTGCAGTTAGCAACTTCTCTGTTGTGGGAGGAGTAAGGCTGGCACCAGTTCATACCAGCTTAGGTTCACTGACATGGGTATATTTCTTCAGCTGTATGCACATCAGTGATACTGGCATGTAGAAAATAGTCGTTAGTAGATGCATAATTTTTCTGTCAGTTTTCCTTTGATTGCTCACAAAGAGTAATACACTGTTGATGTGAAGCCCTTCTGAGACGTGTTCCACTGCCCTGTGTGAAACACCTTTTCCTGTAAGCCTCACGTGGAGCAGTTTCCAGTAACTTGAATCTTGAGACTTCAGCCTGCAAGGGAGTAGAGTTTCTGGCTTCAGTGCAACCTTAAAGGATGTTTCATCGCATCCCCCATTTGCTGCCATCAGAACGGAGGGATTGAGGATCTAAGTGCAGTGTTTTCTCTGCTTAAAGGCTACTTCATTTGTGCGAAGGGAGTTATTAGAAGGAATGGCGTTATTCTTTTTTCTTTGTGGGAAGAACTGAATGATGCCATGCAATGAATTCTTCCTTCAGGTTGCTCTGTACAAATCGGTACCAACTCGACTGCTCTCACGAGCCTGGGGTCGTCTGAACCAGGTGGAGCTGCCCACATGGCTGCGGAAGCCTGTTTATAACCTGTACATCTGGACCTTCGGCGTGAACATGAAGGAGGCAGCTGTTGAAGATCTGCATCACTACAGAAACCTCAGCGAGTTCTTTCGCAGGAAGCTGAAACCACAAGCACGGCCAGTTTGCTGCATGCACAGTGTGGTGAGTGAAGGGAAACGCACATGTCCCCCCACCGAGCCAGTCTGCTTGCTGTGGTGGATGGAAGGATGGGGAGAGCATGAATTCCCACTGCATTTCCTTTTCTTTTCCATCTATGCTGCAGATTAGTCCCTCTGATGGAAAGATCCTTAACTTTGGACAAGTAAAGAACTGTGAAGTGGAGCAAGTAAAAGGGGTTACTTATTCTCTGGAATCTTTCCTGGGACCTCGCGTCAGCACGGAAGACTTGCCTTTTAGTGAGGGTAAGTCTTGGCCCTCACACCTTTTGTGCCCTGCCCATTCTGAGTGTTCTTAGTGATCAAGAGAAAATACTTTTCTATTCCCCCTCACGTTTCCAGGAAGAAAAACAAAAACAGTTCTGATGTTTGTATTCTGGGGAGTAAACTCATTCTAATTGATTCAGTTATCCCAGTTTAATTGGCTGGTTCCATTTTATCTGGTTATATTAAATATTGCAACTGACTCCAAGTTCTTCCACTGTACCAGTGCTGTAGCATTCCTGCTGACAGACATTGTGCCTGAGCACTGGGTACCAAAGATTAGGAGCAGGCTGCTCCATAATGCATTTTGTGCACAAGCTCTGTACCTCTTCTGATACGTGTTGGCACCGCTTCTGCTGCACTTCGAGCACCATCTTCAAGGCCTTCAGTTTTGATGAGAGCAATGCATTTTGCTGAACTTGGGAGGGGACTGGAGAGAGTCTGCCAACAGCACGCTTACTTTCAACATGATCCCACCAGAGAACTTCATAAACCCAAGACCTCTTCACAGATCCTGTTTTTCAAAGGGTAGCTTTAGGAAAACATCCGTGTTTCATTGGATTTCAGTTCTGGAGTTCACCTTCCCTCAGCAGTGCAGCAGAAACTGATGAATTTCCAGTGTTTAAAATGGTACAGAATCTAAACCCATCTTGTAAAGGAAAAAAAATACATTGGAATATTGGATTCTTGGGCCTGTTTCTAGCCTTATCAACACGTGCACACTGCATTTAGTCCTCTGCTATCACTACTGTTTCTCATACAGACTGCTCAGCTACAGTAGATGATGGCATGAGGAGTACCTTAAACTCTCTTCTTTCTCTGCAGCCCCATCTGGCAACTCATTTCAGCAGCAGCTAGTCACAAAGGAAGGGAATGAGCTCTACCACTGTGTAATCTACCTGGCACCAGGGGATTATCACTGCTTCCACTCCCCCACGGACTGGAGAGTGTCGCACCGCCGTCATTTCCCAGGTGGGTTTCTCTTTCTAGAAGATGAATGCAGGGTGGCCATGGATGGAAGCACTGCTGCAGGCACTGCTGGATGGGCTGTGCCAGTGGAGCAGCTGTGCGTGTCAGATAATGGGAGCATGCTGCTTCGTCACACATGATTAGGAATTCTAAGGTAGTGTTGTTTACCAGAATTAATCACACCTGAGTGGTAAAAGCAGTAATATCATATTCAGGCTTTCCTAATTCTTGTCCTTTCTGAGCTGTGTTGATCTTCCTGTGACACTTCTGGTGTTACTACAGCCTTGTTTTTTAATTGCTATGCCTGCATTTGTCTCTCCCTACAAATACACAACAGAGTTGCTTACTGGACCAGCTACAGTTACACAGAAAATACAGACACCATTACAGTACTGTTATGGGACAAACAGTTGAGCGTGAATGTTTTCTCAATGTTGCAGGCTCTCTGATGTCTGTGAATCCTGGAGTTGCTCGCTGGATCAAGGAACTGTTCTGCCACAATGAACGGGTTGTCCTCACAGGTGACTGGAAACATGGCTTTTTCTCTTTAACAGCTGTAGGAGCAACAAATGTGGGTTCTATTCGCATCTACTTTGACCAGGTGAGTACGATTACTTGCAGGCAGCTTTCTGGTTTTGAAGAACAATAAATTGTCAAAATCCTATAGCCTGAAATTAAGATGTTTCACTGTGTTGCTGTTCTGCCCTGACTGATTTGTAGGGAGCCACCTGCTGTATTGACATTTTTACTTCGAATATTCCTGTTGCATTTTTGAATTGTAAGGTCCTGCATTGAAAATGCCTTGATACCCACAGGCTGCAGCTGTACTGACAGAGTACTGAGACTCTCGAGTAACCGTTTTCTTCCCTCTCTTTACAGGACTTGCATACCAACAGTCCACGTTACTCAAAAGGTTCCTACAACGACTTCAGCTTCATATCCAACAACAACAAGGAGGGAATCCCCATGAGGAAGGGAGAACATCTAGGGGAATTCAACTTAGGCTCGACTATCGTACTCATCTTTGAGGCACCCAAGGACTTCAAATTCCACCTCAAAGCCGGACAGAAAATCCGTTTTGGGGAAGCACTGGGCTCTCTCTAGAAGCTCACACAGAAGGCTTTATATACAACGGGACTATTTACACACCATGGAGTGTTTCACTTGACAGGCATGCATCACTCAGCAGGACCTGGGTGAGGAAAACAGATGTTGTTGCTGCGTTCACCTTTAGAGTATTTGGCCTATATTTACATACTGCTGCTGAAAGGCAGAAAGAGAAGAATGAACAGGAATGTATCAGGTACAACTGCCTTTAAGATATTGACTGTGGAGGTTTCTGTCCCACCCTGTGCCTGCAGTCTTTTGTGTTCTCCCCCTCAAATGTGCCACAGAATAACTATATTCACAGAGCTTATAGAATGGGTAAGGGTGGAAGCAGAGATTAGCTGCAATTAAAGGGACATTGACAAGTTGAGTCAGACCTTGTACCTTAGTTATGAAGTATCTTTTTCAGACCTTGAATAACAGATGTGCTCTCATCTTTATTCTAAAATAGTCCTCTGAAGTTCTTATACAAAATGCATGGGGAGCCAGAAAGTTCAGTGGACAAGTATGGCTCCAAAGTAAGCAAAATGCACAGAGAGCATCTGTACAGCAAGTTACACGTCCATTTATTTTCTAATGTTAGACAACTTTTAATTCTTCTACTTGACAATGTCCCTTTACAAATGGACTTTGCACTGTATTTTAAAACTAGAAACACTGTATCTACATTCCATGTGATAAAACTGGCCATCTTGGGATTTTATTTTATTTTTTTAATATTAGCAGACAGATGCATACGTCCCGTTTTTACTCCATGGTTTTATTTTGCTAGTCCAGGCCTTAAGGGTTTTGCTTGTATGAGAGAGAGTTCACTGCCTGAACTAAGGAAGATGGATGTTTCTCTAGTTCTCTTGTTATTCTATGTATCTTCATTGTTGCTTTGTCATTAAATTCTTGTAGAATTAGTTCCTCTCTTTACAGAGCAGTTTCAGATACTTCAGGACCAAATTTTATTGCATGGAGTGAAATGCCCTATGCACTGAGAGCATGTTAAAACACGGCAGATCTTTGAAGCAATCTTTGGCCTCCCAGCTGCCAACCTGGTCCTCCTGGAATGGGACTGGCAACTATTTCATCTTAGCTGAAACATAAAAAGCCACACCTGCTCTGATTTTTGCCCTCATACTTAATGATAAGAATGGGCTGGGGCCTGAGTGCTTTACTCAGAAGCTTCATCTTACAATAACTTACAATAAGACTCTTAAGTTTTGCTGTAACTTCATGTCAGGAAGAGTCAACAACCTAACAGCCTGGATCTGTTGAGCATGGCACCAAAAGTCCTGACAGAAACTGTGCCAAAGTGAAGAAGAGACTTTAAAGCAATATATTAATTCATTTTAGAGATTATTCCAAGTCCAGACACTCAAATGCTTAGAACTGTCTTTGCTGCTCAGAGCTTGCTGGAGTGGACACGCTTACAAACTTGCCTTCTTGATCTCTAAGATTTCTCATATTACTTTCTTGCTTGAGCCTTGGGTGTTTTTTTTTCCTGCTACTTCAAGAAGCTCGTAGGCTTTGACCAGCTGTGATTTCCTGAAGAAATACTTACCTTCTTTGTATGCACTGCAGAAAATAGAATATAATTTTATTGTACGCGTCCAGTTTGCCAAGTCCTGAATGCTTAGCTTGTCATCAGGAAAGAAGGGATGGTAAACTGTGTAATGACATAGTCCAGCTGTGACTCAAAGATGATGGTGGCTGTTCAGGTGACAAGCAGGAGAAAATTCGTTTGGCTCTGAGAGTCAGTGTTTCCTCACTTTACATGGGGAGGAGTTTGAAAGCTTGAAGTGGCTCTCAGCCACCTATCACGTTAAGCTTCTTGGCATTAGCAAGTTTACTCCTGCAGCAGTATATTACCACATACAGGTTCTAGAGATGTGCACTTTTTTAAACCACTGAGAGAATGAAATACTGAAGCAAACATCAGCCCCACGGGCTACAGCTGTGATTAGCCTCAACTTCAGTGACATATTAACAGTCAACACCTTTGTTCCTGTGGATGAGAGAAGAATGACTGAATCTCTTCCCCATTTCCACTGGGGTCGGTGGCATCCAGCCACAGCCAAAGCAGCATCGAGCTTTAACTTATTGCTACTTAGCAGCACCATCACCTGCAGTAGCTGAAGGTTGCTGTAAGGCAGCAGGAGTCAGGTTACCTGATGTTTGCTCTAACAGAAGTCTTAAGGAGAAGGAGAGGATTCAGTGTGTGAGTGGCTGGATTTGTGAAGGTCTCAATGCTGTGCAGAGTTAGCTGATGGACAAACGCTAATTGCTATGCAGGGGTCAGCAATCACCCTGGAAGTGGAAGCAAAGTTCCTCGAGTGTACTGACAATGCTGTGAATTTCTCCTGCATGGAGAATCCGTTGAATTCTTCAACTGTATCAGTAGCACGGTATTTTTGTATGTCAAAGTGTATGACTTACTGACATGAACTCATTCAATTGGAAATGTTTTGAAATAAAGAGTCTTATCTGTGTTGCTTATTTTTGTGAAATGTCAGATTAACCCGAGCAGCATACCCTGAGTGCAGCACAAAGTCTGTTCAAAATCAGCTACGGTAACAAAAGAAAACAAGCACGGATATTTAAGTTAGTTTATAAAATAGAAATACCACACCTGGAGTAAGAGAATGTGTACATCCCTTTCGATCCTCTCCTGCAGTGAGAGGTGTGAAAGCTGCAGACGTTCCCACTCAGCAGACAGAAATGGGGCTCACATGAATTTACATATCCAGAGCAACTTGAATGTCATGCAGGCGAGCAACCAGGTTCTGCACATGACGTCTCTCTCGGAGCTGTGCTTTGGTGAGAGCACTGATCCTCACCTCCAGCTGAAAGTAAAGAAGATGGCAAAAGCTGTCTGTTTATACAAGACAGTATTCAGTCTTTTTGACTGAGGAAGACTGAACGAGCTCTACGCCTTTTATGTTAGTGCTCAGTGTGGTGTAGCTATGCTGATGGGACAATCCACAGAATGTTTTAAAACAAATTAATAAAGCTCTCAATGGAGCTTGGAGCAAACCTTAGAGTAAGTATTGGAGCTGCAGCTACACTTCCAAACAAAGATTCATTAACGCAGCAGTCTGTTAGCTCAGCAGCACACTTCTGCTTACAAATTTCCCTTTTTATTTTAATAACAGCTTACTAATGATTCCCCACAACCACCGTCAGCACAGTGATGACCAGTTAAGACTTCTGGTTCTTTGCTGTTTACTCACCTGGTCCAATTCTTCCACAACTTTTCGTATATTGCCTTGGTCCCGTGCTTGTGCTCTCCTCTCTAGCCACTTATGTAGAATCTGTGCTTGCTGCTGACAGGACCTGATAAAATGGCTTAGAAGGATTCTTATCCAAAGCAGAGGCTCAACAGTCTAATCCAACTTAGACATGCAACTGAGGCCCTTGCTTTGTGGGTCTGGTGTTTTTTATAGAGGGATGAAAGTCTAAAAAGAGGGATAAAGGATGCTGGAAATAAAAAGATGTCTGGAAGCTGTCATCCACCTTTACTCCTATTTCCAGACTTCTGTGACAGACACCACCAAGCTCCATTTCTTTCAAGCACTTCTATAATTTTACTATTGTTCTACTGGAGAATTCAGCATTCATCAAACCCTAGCCACAGTTTTAGGTTTATTTGTTGTTGTAACAGCCAGAAAAGCTAAGAATTCACCCTTTGTGATGAAAGAGGTGAAAGACTCATGTGAACTACTCTTCATTTGCATTGCTTTCAGATTATGGCCAGTGACACTTTAGTCAAGATTTCCCCAGCAGTGCCAACTAAACCAGTCACAGACTGCAAAATAAGTTGTGGACGTACCCTTTTCTCCTCTAGAGTGAACTAAAAGGGCAGAAGTGTTTGTTTAATTCACAGTTCCATGAAGCAGAACGGTTATTTTCAGAAGTAGACATAAAAAGAAATCAATATTGAGCTGACAGCATGAAGAAGGGCTGGCTGTAGGAGCTCTGCAACCTACCTGAGTTCTTGCTTCCTGCTCAAGTAGTACTGCATTTGCTGCTGGATGCTTTGGAGCTCTGCTTCCAGCTTCCTCTGCAGCACCATTTCTTCTCTGGATCTGTGCTCTCTTTCTTTCAGTTCAGCTGAACAGAAGATAAAAGGCACAAACAGAAGGAGTATTAAATAAATAAACAGAATATTAAATAAATATTCTGTTTCTCTTATCAGGGAAAGTCAGATTTATAGACGGGAAATACGAAACCCTTGAATCCTTTTCACATTTTGTGACCATGTAGCATCCGTTCACTCAAAAAATCATAGCTGAGAGAGCAGGAGTCCTGACAGCATTACAGGCTCTCACTTTAAACACAGTAAGAGACAAGGAATGCTGCAGCAAATGGTTCAGTACTACAAATGCTGCTTATAATTTTGTGTTTTACATCTTCTCCAGAAGTAAGTCTGGTCCCATCGTGAAAAAATGCAGTATAAAGAGGTGCTCAGACACCATTTATCCTTTAAGCTTTCCAGCAGTACTGGGTGAATTTTACCCGCTCCAGCTCAGCTTCATATGCATGCTGGGTATACACACAGTGCTGGCACACAGGGTTGCTAAAATGCTGACCCCTACCACTTCCAATCCTTCCATCTCCAGAACAGGGCTTTAGTCCCCTGAATCCACACAGCTGTATTACCGGTCCAAAACAAATGTCTGATTCTTCACCTCGTGATGGAGGCACACAAGAATGCCTTGTCTCCCATGTTTGAGAACTGAGCTGCAATCTTACACAGACTGGGCTAGAACATGTAACTGCTACAGCAGAGGACCTACCTGCATTTTGGTGACTCCGTTTTCTCAGTAAGTCTTCAGGTGACAGCAAATGTGACTGTAAGTGTGGCTGCAGCTTCTTCAACTCTTCTTTCTGTTGGCAGGCTCGGGAATGGGCTCCTGTCTGATCATGCACAGGCTGACCTCCTTTCTGCAAGGTCAGAATGACATTGTTTTGTTCCTCAGATGATTTTCTCATGTTTCCTACAAGCAGGAATGCACCTGTCCCAAGCTACTAAGCCCTCCTCACACTGAAACCCTGCCTGCAGTCGCTGACCCTCTCACAAGCACCGCTTATGATGTGGTATTTCAAAAAATAAGCTCCTTCCTTTACAGCAGGGAAATACTTCAAGATTAACACCTTTTACTCTGAGTGCCACTGAAGAGTTCGAAGTGCAAGCACATACGTGCAAGTGAAATGAATTTCAGTATTTGAGACTTGGCTAAAGCTAATGCTTTTAACCTAAGTTACTTCAATTCCTATAATCTGGTTGGAAAACTAACTGCTCTGCAATTGTTGAAGGAGCTGCCCTCAAGTCAATCCCTAGGAGGAGTATGTGATTGGGAAGGAAACAAGACCAGCACAAATACATGAATTATAGCTCAGAATCCATGGGCTGGCCAGCAAGCAAAATGTTGCTTTACATCAGTGGTTCCTGAATGTTCAGACACAGTTCACTCGTTCAGTTTCTAAGATGACAGCTAGTACAAAATAAAAATAGCTCCACAATTGGATGGGCAATCCTGAGGAGTCATAGGAAGAAAGCAATAAGTGACACATGTGCTGACAGTCCAGTATGCACACTAGTTTTTCCCTTCAGCAATACACTCACCATTTGTGCTCTGTCTTTCACTTGAGCCATGAAAGATGAAGGGGGCCTTAATTCTGGCTTCTGAACAGCACAGTGCACATCACTTGCCCTTGATGGTACAGATGGGAGAGGAGAATGTGCCAAATAAGAGTAGCAATGAGTGGTACTGCCCTGCTGAGAGAGCCATTTACAGGAGCTTTCTTCCATGTCCATCATTAAGTTGCCAGTCTGAGAAGAACACTTGTTCACATCTGTCGATTGAAAAGGCATCTCTGATCTGTAAAGGAAGAAGGAAAGTACCTATATGTTTCAACCTATTGGTTTTATACTTTACAGTCCGTGCAGAAAAAAAAAACAGAAAAGAATTTTGCTATTCCTTCACATGCTGAAATGAGCTGCTGCCTTGTGGGGCACTAGTACCACCACCCGTACCATGCATGGCACAGAACAGCTAGAAACCTACCTCCATCCAGGCCTGCACTGACCCTGCTGTAAAAAATAATTTAGAAGTCCTTTCAAACGGAAGAAAACAATCATATTTTGAACACTTTCCAGTTGGCTGTTCTGTTATTCAGAAGCAACCCCAAATATAACAAGAAAAATAATAAACAAAATAAAACAAAACAAAACAAATTAACAACAAAAAAAGTAGAAAACAGTTAAGGTTTCTATGATGTCTGCCCACCCTGCTTCAAATCCCTCATGTTAACCCTGTCTGAAACAACTCCAGAACTGACAATTCAGCCTGAGTTTTGGAAACTGATGATCTGTCTCATCTTTCCCTTCAAACACTGCACTAATGAAACGAAGGCCTTGGTTGCTATTTAACTGACTTGAATATTCTATTATTCTTGTCCACTTTGCAAGGAATCTGAAATTATAAGGTGATTTTGATAGTACAGGACAATGCACCGTCCCACAATTACTAAACGTTTTGTATTATGAAGGCATGGATATTTGAGGGAAGAAGCACAGCATAACATCCTTTTCCTTTACTACTAAAAAAAGATTTTCTACCTGGAGAAAGGAGCTCCCAGCAGTTCCTTGCCTTCTAGAGATTCTATGAGGAAGTTGGGTCTCCGTGGTGGTAACCTTTCTCGTCGAACAACCTCTCTGAAAAGAGCAGAAACCACTAATGCTATATGGAATCATTATTTTCTCAAATTGGCATAAATTACAGCTAAATAGTTTTATTTTGTCATTTATCCCCTGCCAGCAACATTGCCCTTGCATGCTAATTTTTGAAGATCAGATTTCAATCTGTATCACTGTCTCAGTCTGGTTCAGTGTATGAATGACTGTGCCAACACAAGGAGTGGTGGAATGGGCAGAACTGAACAAAGCAGAACTATTTTGGGCAGCATATGCTGGCTTAAAGAGATGTGACATTACCTCCTTATCCCCCACTGTAAGGCACTTGTCCTGGGCTAAGGAGCTCCATTCTTCCTTGTATTTCCCTCATGATCAACAAGAACGAACCATAGGCAAAATTGTGAGATCCAAACAAGGGATGAGATGTAGTGCTCAAAGACAGAGATATGCACACATACACACACAGACACACAGACAGAGTGTATGCTATAGGCCACATATGCAGAATGATATTTACACACCAGAGGAATGCAGGAAAGACTAGAATTTTATACTCACAGCTCACTGAGAATTGAGTTACCACGAGCAGACAGAAATGGTAGATCACAGCATTTTGAAGGCCACAGCCTTTCCTCTGCTGAACATCCTCTTTTTTCAAAGCCGCCCTCAGGTACTTCAAATGCCACTTGTTTCTTCAGAGGTGGCAGAAAAGATCCAGGCTTATTTACTTTCTTGTAGAGAGCCTTCTGTTTCCAGAGCATCGCACAATGATAAACTGATTGGTGAAGATTGTAGGCTGCCTGCCAACACAAAGAACTGTATTTGATGGTTGAGAGTACACAGTAACACCACCCCACCCATGGAGAGCATCGTCACTAAAAGGAACTGCAGTTCTGATGAGCTGAGAGCCATACCATCTCCCCATGATAAATCAGTGGGTCCAGCACATTAACATCTTGATAAAGAGAATTAACTGTACTTCTATAATGAGGCAGGCTGCACGTGAACAAGCAGAACAACCAATGTCTTGAAAACTTGGAAAAGAGCTAGAGCTTCCTGCCCAAAAACAGTTAGAAAATCATCAATACAGGCATTCCTAGGTTCCCCTCCACACACAAGGCTGGGCAGAGACTGCAAGGCAGAAGGGACACTGTAGCCCACCATATGCAAGTGTAAGTGGTGCTAAATCTAGGGCAGGGTCAGATGCAGCTAAAACCTTCATTAAGAAAGACTTCCAAACAGCAACACAAGCCCGAAGTGCTCTAGACTCAGCTGGGCTAAAGGACAAGGAGTTTTGCTTTGAATCGTCAGCAAAAGCTCATGTCAGATCCAAATGAAAGCTGAGATATCAAGTTCCAAGATATAAACACACTGCAGACACACACACAGAGTCAGACTGACTATAGATCAGAGCAGATCAGCATCCTGGGCGGATCTGAGCCACCATTTGTCTCTTTTACCTTCATCTGCTTCTGGGCTTGAAGTTCTCCCCGCAATTGCTTCATGCCAGCAGTGTACCTCAAAATCCTGGTTACACCTTCTTTCAGGAGGGCAGCACGATAAACTTCTTTGGCTTTTTCAATGCGTTCTTTGTTCTGCTGTTGCCCTTGGGCAAATCTCAGCCAAGCACTGAATACCTACAACGTGAGGAGCAGACAGCTGAAGGTACGACAAAGACAAGTTCTGGGTGAGAGACTCCCCCTGCAGACAAGAACATTCTCTGAACCACTGGACAGTAACAGGAGGAGCTAGAGCAGAACACCCCAAGGACAAGGAAACGGGTATTCAAGTCAGATAAGACAGAATAGGGCATTTTTTTAAATGGATAAGAGGGTCCTGGAACAGTTTTCCAGCATCTCAAATTGATATATAGCACCTCAAAAAGGAAAAAAGAGATGCACAACATGCACTCTGCCAATTGCAGTCAGATCTATGCATTATATGCACAGTCTCAAATGCAGTCTGCCCCCAAGCCTCACACAGCCTTACCTTCCCCTGCAACGAAAGTGACCAGTGCCACAATGCTTTCACTGTCTCCTGCTTTTCCCATTGCTGCTGCAACAGCTGTAAGAAATATATACATACTGTACAATCAGGTTGGGAGTTTACATGTGCCATACCAGATACTAGCCACATGCAGCATTAACCAGAGAGGAAGTGCTGGTAGAGCCATTGCTGAATGTTCACCCAGTACATGTAAGGTGTCTCCTGAGCTAATGGAACCAAGAATCCAGAGAATGTTTAAATAATTTTATTTGGTCCTCACGTGAATGAAATAAGAAGGAGTAAGCATCAGCAAGGAGCTATCTATTTAGCCAAAGGACACTTCCTTACCCGTGTCTTCCAGCACAAAAAGAAAGTAGAGCGAAGTCTGTGACTCATCAGCTGTCCTCCTTTCCTCTGCAGTAGCTGTAAGGCAACAAAAATACTGAGTCACTTGCAGACAAATCCCATTTATCTGAGCCAAACGCAGAACAAGTACTAAAGGGCCTTCACCACCTACCCTTTGCTTTGTTAAGGCCACCTACCCCCAAATCCCAAGCACTCAACGGTGTAACTCCATCTGCAAATTTTCACAGCCCAAACAAAGATTTTACTGACATTAAGTTATATCACATATGGCAAGCCCAGCTTGTCATGTCCTGTTCTATCTATTAGTCCTAATAAGACTTGTTCAAGCAAAGCACAAGCATGTTCCTTTCTCAGTGCACAATACTCTTAAACTTCTCAGCCAAGACTACCATTTATTTCCCCAGGAAACACTGTCTGCTCCTCTACACCAGCAACTTCCCACCCTAAGTGACTTGCTAGGGACATTGCTGATCCTTCTCACCATCTTCTCAGTGTGCTGCTGATGGTATTTCTTCCATTTTTCCAGGTAATTCTGCAGTAAGTGCTGCTGATGGTGCTGCACTGCTCTGTGCTGCTGAACCCTCAGCATCAGAGACTCCCTGGTGAATTCCTTCCAGCGAAGAAACAGGGTCTGTAATTGCACTATCAGGAGAAGAAAAATTAACTATCATACTGAAAGAAACTGTCAGTCTCTGAGAGTATTGACTGATCAGCTTCTCCTCTAGACTGTTTTGGCCACACTTCACACTGACAGTGCTCAGCACTAGGAAGAAGGATGCTGAAGCATTTCAGATACTAGACACAGACTGTGAGCCCTGTCTTGCAAGTCTTCCCTGATGTCACTGACATTCTTTACAACCTTTAGGAAATCATTTGACCCCTTTGTGCTTCAGAGACATCAGACACTGCTTACAAGAAATTGCTTGCAGAGTTTGAGGGTCTTTTCATATTAATTACTAGAGGCAATAACTGATAATATGACTCGCACAGCCTTCAGAACAGAGATGTCTGAGCTTCTCAGTATCAGTAAAAGAAAACTCTATTACGGATGGAAGTGTTATCATCCATTATAAGGACAGAGAACCGAGAGAGCCAAAAGTCACATAAGCAGCTTTCAAAGGGACACTGGAGCCTCAGGTCATTCCCCACTCCATGGGGTCGATCAGGTAGGCTTAAAATGCACTCATCCATACAGATGACACAAAAGACTGCCCTACTAAGCCACGCCCTTCTAGAGACTATACCTGGATAACTAAGTTTTTGGACAGTTTAATATCCCCATCAGCTCACCCGTATCCAAATGTTTTCTGGCCTCCATTACAGCTGCCACCTTCTGCTGTCGGTGATACACTCGTAGTGAGGCGATGTACTTCCACTGCAGCAACACCTGAAAGAAATGATGCAAACAGGACAGGATGACACTGTAACATTCTTAGAAGTGGAAGCAATGTACTCCACATTGCTCACACCACAACTGTTTCTATTTTACTTTTTCACACCAGGCTTAGCATGATGGTACAAATTTCCTACAAATGAGATTTCAGAGGGTTCCCCTGGGATTTTTCAAGGCATTCTTTTTTCCTGCCTTCCCCACAGGTAATACTATTAATGCAGTATCAGACTACTTCCTTCTGAAGAAACAGGCAGGAGGAAAGTAACAAGAATAACCGCAAGCTCACTCACAGAAAACAATTTCAGAGATGCCTGTTGAAATAACCTGAAACTGGGAATTGGGCTCTCGTGACTTTTTATAGTGGCTCTTAGATGAAATTTTGGTTCCTTCTAACTGTATTAATTGACCCCACCTGACCTAGCATTCATACTGACATTAGTATCTGCTAAACAGACCCTACCTTTAACAGGATTGCTCTCCTGTAGTGTTCATCTGCTTGAGTAGTTGCCTTTCTTTCATCTATAAGAGCAAGTGTATTTTCCCTCCATATACGCAGAATCTGCCTGTGAGCAGAATAAAAACAAGGAAAAAGAAAATATTAAGAATGATACTCACTTCACCTGGTACCTTCAATGTTACAGTAGTCAGTAGTCACACTGCAGGGAATGATACAGCTTGCTGTCTGGTGTCTGGCACAGAGATGAACAAATAAGCTCTTGCAAGTGCATCAGGCACATCCAGTGAGACAATAATGATTAAAAGTTATAGCAAAACAGACTGTGACCCAGAAAGCAGTTGAATTCTTTCAGTTGACCAGCACAGATACAGCAACACAGTACAAAGTCAGTTCTCATCACCAAATGTTCAAAAATTTACAAGGCTGGCAAGCAAAGGGAGCAGAATAACTGATCACAGTACAGTTACTCCTCTCTCGTGCTGCAGTGCACAGGTAAACACGACCTTACCGCAGCAGCAGGCTGTTGTGCTGCTCCTCCTTTTCAGCTACTTGGTACAGAATGCACTGAATGCTATTTTGATAACTCTGCAAGAAAAGCAGTGAGAGGTGAGCTGCCAGGACCTTTGAGGAGAAAAAGCATCTGGAAAATCTTAATAACAACTTTAAGTCGAAGAAGGGAAAAAAAAAGTTCAAGCCACTGGAATCAAATGCTGCTCAAATGAAGCTACGTATCATTCACCACAGCCACAAGATGACATTTCTTCTTTTGGTTCAAAGAACAACTCACGCACCCCTATCTACAACATCTCTATTTCACTTTGCACACTCGATGTGTAAATAACTGCAGTGAAACAGCATGGCAGCTCAAAATTTCTCACTGAAACACTTAAGTACACACAGATAAGTTTCTGTAAAGAAAAAGGCAATTTCTCCTACCTTCCAGGCTGACAATGTCTTGCCCAGTAGTGTGTGCTGATAATGCATGTCTGCTTGCACCAGCTTCCTCCATTTCTCACACTGATGTGCCACATACTACGTGAAAAGGAGAAAGAGGCAAAAATAAAACAGATAAGTGATGAAGAAAAAAACTAGCAATGGCAGAGAGCAGAAAGAAAAGGACCACTCTTAAACTCTGATTCTTTATCTTGCTGTAAAGGGTTCACCAACTAGTGCTGCACTCTGCTATTCCTCCCAAAAGAGCTAAATGAGGCCTGTCCCCCCCTTTTCAGGAATCTTCCAGAAGAGTAGCACAGTTCACTCAAGCTATCAGTTCTGAACCAACAGACCAGCATCAACACTACATTTCTCTGACCCTTAACATACGCTGCAAGACACACTTGGTACATTATGTCATGGCAAGAGCTGGCATAGAAGTTAAGTGACATGTAATACTGCCTACTATGGCTTGTGCAAAACCAGACCACACACCACAGCCTTGCTGCAAATTTCCAGCTTAAATAAAGCTCTCAGAAGGACATATTTCATCACACTAACTACGGTAACATTCACAGATAAATCTCCCATTCTAACTATCCCTAGACAAGTGAACAGCAGAAAGACTAACTCCCTTTACTTTCTGTATTATCCCTGTTCCACCCACACTGAATTGATTTTATTTACCTGGAAAGAGTGAAAAACTTAGGAATGATTAGTGTTTCAAATAATTTCCTTTGAAGTGTAGCCATACGAATGTAAGCAATCTGAACAAAATAAAAAGCATTTCCCTATCTTTTGACTGCCTCACCTTTCTCCACTTGTTCCAAGATTGTTGCAGACACTTTGAATAGTGAAATCTTAAGGCTTGCATCTCCTTGAGCTTCCTACAGGAAAAATAAGTTAATTCCTTCTCCTGCAATGCAATCCATGTAAATGCACATCTTTAGCACAGGCCTAACTCCATACTTGCTATTGTCAGCTTACTCACTCAGTGAAAGATAAACCAGTATCTAAAGCACAAATGAGGAGTCAGAGCCACTGAATTAAACGCTGCTTTGTCAAAAGTGGGCCACCACAACACCCATCCAAATAATTCTCCCTTTTAAAAAATGTCTTACTCCACTTTTCTCTCCTGAGAATTTTGCTTCCACAGATGGAAAGCATTCAGCAGAAGCACGTTCCTGTAGTGATCTCTTGCACGAGCCAAGTCCTCTTGCTCTTCCAGACATGCAGCTGTTCTTCTACGCCAAAAGCACCAGAAGGAAACCAAAAGTTGCCTTTCAAAATGAAGTACAGCCTGTAATGGAGAGAAGATGGTGATGACACAGGTCAGCTGCATGCAACAGAAGAAAATTATTAAAAGTCAACAGGCAGAACAGCCCCACATTTATTTTCACGTTTCCACACTGAACAGCAATGGACACAAAGCCCAGCCGCTGCAAGCTCCTGTGAACTGTTCTACCTGTTTCTATGTCTGTGGAGGGAGAAACTGTTATCAGAGAACAGCAGGCCAAAGAGAAAACATGGAAGCTAGTAAGTAAAATATGAAAGACTCCCAACTATTGACAAGTTCTGTTGAATTTGCATGAAGAGATAAACTCAGAATATTAAGAGCCAGACTCTTCCCCACAAGGCCAGCAGCAAATGCTAACACTGACCATAGGTCCTGCAATGTACAAAATAAGGCAGTGGCCACTATGTGTTTAGGACTGCAAGATTATATGTACATCTTCAGAAATGAAATACTCCCCAAGGGACCTCCTGGACACCTATCTAGAAGCTGCTTAAGTGTTAGGAGAAGCCAGTACTCCTTAAATACATGAGGTTGGCTCATTTTATTATTGTTGCAACCAGGTAATTATAAATAGAGTGAGAGCATATAAATAAACTGAGAGGGAATAAGCGAATGAGCTGTATGAATAGTTGTCTGATAATAGCAATAGCCTGATTCTATTCACAAATAAGCAGCTTAACTTAAAATGGTGATTAGTAAATACTGGTTTCATTGTTTCTGCAGCGTGGCTCCACCATCAGGGAAAAAGGAATTTACAACACCAAAGTCCATCTCAAGCTAGCTAAGGTACACTGAAAGTGAAAAAGCATCCCTCTATTTCCCGAGCAAGGCCTGGTAAAAAAAAAAGTTACTTTTACCCTGTTTTCTCCCATTCTGTATTCCTGCTGCTTGCACACCTTCACCAACCACGTGTCAAATACATGTCTCGTCAACACCCTCCTGTAAGTAAAGAGGAAGATTATCAGCACAGAAGATAAATTCCTTCATACAACTTATTCTATGAACTTCAAAAGACCAACCTATCTAAGCTTAAACAGCCACTTGATTTTCCACCTCAAGCTAGATTTCTTTGGAAATTTGGTAGCTACATGTCCCCACAATTTTATGGGTTAAAACAAGAAAACAAACAACAAAAACTACCAGACAATTAGTCTGCCCTCTGAAACCTTAAGGAGTGTACATAATAACTTCATTAAATTCATTGGTCTTGTCTTATAATTGCCTGCTTTCATTCAGATAATTCAAAAGATTGTTCCAGCTTCTGATTCATGTATTTATTTACAAACACAGAAAATTATATAATGACTTTTTACTTCTCATCCATTATACATACAGCCCAACTTCTCCTCCCTCGGGAATACTTTGAAGATCCTACTCTACTTTTATTTTTATTTAAAAACAAACAAAAAGAAACGTTGTAATAGCACTTGAAAACTGTTATGACAACAAAGAGCAGGACGGTCTGATCTCAATACTGAATGAATTCTACCAAAGCCTTCTTTTTTAAATGAGGCAAGGTTAGCTGCTATCATCAAATTTTCTTTCTCTCTAGATGAAGATAATCCTTCCTTGCTAGTCTGCTTCCCTCCCCGTGATGGGCAAGAATTAAACAATGTCCCAGAGACACAACAATAAATACTTGTAATTGAGCACGATACACTCTGACACAGAACAAGCACGTGGTAGAAGTGCACTAGTCAGAAGTCTGAACCAGTCTCATAGAAACAGCACACACCCAGGACTACATTTGTAATTTCTAAAAGTCAGCCATGTGGGTGTACTAATTAGACTGTCAGCAAGTCTCAGCCCTTCTCTAGTCTACAGTTTAAAATATAATTTGGACTCTCACCAGGCGATTTATGGTAGGTAGCTATTACGGCTCATTTTAGATTTATAGCTCAGTAAACAACACGAGTTAAGTGAGCCTTCCTGGAGGATACTGGAAGCTGCCAATAGTTCTCAGTTTCAGCTCGAGCTTTGGAATCTGTGTGCTGTGCAAGACAGCACGCTGCACTGAGTAACACTGTTCTTCCCTGCTAACGCTCACCCAGAAAATAAGAAGGTTCTAAGGCAACAGTATTTGGACTGCATGCACATCCTGCTGTTTTTGAACTGACTGATGGCAGCATTAAGAACCAAAAGACAGAAAAAGCATACAAATCCATCCAAATTCATAACATGCTCTCCACCAAGGTCCACAGGCCAAATTTAAAAGTATTCTAGCTGCTTTGTTAATGTAGACTTATTCCCAGGACTAAATAAATCCAGCCTCTGTAAAAAGCCTTATTTGCTCTATTGGAATACTTCCAACATCAGGGATGGTACATGTGAGTCATCAGCTTCCCACTCCCCACAAAGTACCAGAAAAATAGTGAGCTCTGTCCATGCTCACACTCCATCCTACTGCTCTCACTGGCAGAACTTAGTTTTCATATCCAATACTGACAGGTCTCCAGGGTTAATCCATCTCCCCACGACATTTTACAGGGAAGCGGGAGATACAAACTGTTTTTCACAGAGTAGATACAAGCAATTTGCACCAAGAAGGTCATGCTCCAAAAGGTGTTAACAGATCCCAAATCAGAACCAAGGCTCACCAATCTCAGATTTGTACAAATATATGTGAGTATTTATCTACATACCTATAATGGGTATGAGCCATAGACGTTAAGGCCTGCTGTTGTTGTTCCTCCTTCTCTTCCAAACGGGACTTCCAACAGTTCCAGAACTTCTTCAGCACCTGAAACAAAACAATAAAGATATGAAAAACATTGCTACTAAAGGAAGGAGAAGAACCCAAATAAAGATAGAGTGTGTTACTAAACATGCATGCAGCTGGCAACCACTGTTCCAGCATGCTGCACTGCTTCACTTTTCATTTTGTTTTTAACCACCTGCTTTAATTTGTTCTGGCCAAATTACAGGTCGTGATAAACATCAGAAAACACAAAACTAAAACAACATACCTAAGGTGGACAACAGACTTAGGCAAGAGATCTTCTGTGGCTATAATATTTTGTAGCTGAAAGTAGTAGCTGATAGGATAGTTCAAGAAAAACACCGACCAAGAAAAAAGAAATCGCACTCACCGTAACTCGGTGCTGGTGGAATGACAGATTTTTTCTCATTTGATTTAGATGACTGTTCACGACGTTCTGCTGAAGACCCTTAAACCCAAACTTCTGTAGAAGCAGGAAATACTTGTAAATTTCACAAAATCCAAGTCAGTGCTCATCAGTTTTGAACTGGCTGTTCCCATCAGACAGATATTTGATGTTACACTTTGCAATACCTACGATTTATGATCCTGTCATCAGCAAAGGTGCTCATCATTTTTCTCCCACAAATCATCACTTCTCCAGTTAAACTAAAACTCCCTTCCACCTTCTCAGGGTTTTACATTGAGACAACTAACTTCTTCTGCAACACTACTACTGAAGTCCTTTCCTAGTCTACATCCTCCTTCAGTTCAAGATTAGTAACTTGCCTCTTATTAAAAATAGAAAAGATCCACTTCCCTTTTAGGCCTCCTCTGTACTACACAAAAAGCACTAATACACTGAAGTAGCTGTAGTTCTTTCAGTGCACAATTCCACGATACTTTGGCTCATGAATGAACACAGTGAACAGCACTGTGAGTGCTATCTGGGGGGGAGGGCTGAATAAAACACTTATTCAACTCACTGCTTATGCTATCTCATGTGAAAAGCACGTATGCATTACTACAGAGGGCAGTACAAATAATTCTTTTTGTAGCAAAACAGTGTAAGCAGACAAACATCTAGGGTAGAGATACATAAAAGAAAAAAGAAATCAAAGAAGATTTAGAGGAAAACTCTATTTCATGGTGAAAAGACGGGAACTGGATAGCCTGGTATAATCAAGATTAACATGCTACTTCACTAGTTTCCTAATTGGAATAATAACTATTTCAGAGAGCAGCACAGTTTCCCCAGCTGGATTAAACTGCCATTCTATATCTGGAATTTGGAAACTCACTGTGGTAGAAAATGGTACACTCCCCTCTGAACACCCATGTACCACTGCTAGTATCCAAGGCACAGTGCTAATTATAAGGGTTTGAATTCTCTCCACAGCCTCTTCCCCGTGATGTAACCTAACACTGCTCTTACCAACAGATGATGTCTGTGGTGCTTTTCAGCCAGCTCACATCGCAGAGTCTCTTCCACACACAGTATGACATCTGTTACTGAGTTAAGGCATCTTTTACACATAAACACTCCCCCTGATAAATCCACAGCCTTAACTCACAGTCAGGAATGGGATCTCCACCAAAGTTTGCTTCAACATTCCAATCTCCTGCACTGTTATTTGTAGGGAAACATTCTGGTCACAGTACAGTTTTTAGATTTTGAAGGTTTACTGCAATACATTACTAATTTGCTACTAGGTAGCACTAACTCAAGATAAACTCTGACACAAGAGCTTTAGAAAAATCAAGCTCCTTTTATACAGCCTGATGCTGACAGCTTCACAGATTCTTTTCTCATTTGCAGATACTGCAGGCACTTTGCTAACCTACTGCGATCACAATAGCTTTATTACGTGTTAGTATGGCCATACACACATCTTTCTAATGATACATTTGTCACCCATGCTGCTACATGATAACCTTGCTTTCTAACCAGATCCTTCCCCTGCAGTGATGCTTTTAACCTGACCTTGCTGGTGACTACACAGAAAATGGATACAATGCTTCCAGAGTGCAAAGATTCTCCATAAGGTAATCCTTGCTGACAGTTTTTCAAGGTCCTTTTGGTGAGCATGAACTCTCCTTCTGCACTCCCAGGACAGACGCCAATCTGAGAAACGCTGCCGGATTACCTTGACTTGGTGATGCTCTCGAGCTAGCTCTAAAAAACAAACACACAAATCATTTATGAATTATCCCATTCTGGACTCATTTAGACCAGGTCTAGAAGCAGAAGTAGCTCTAACACTGTAAAATGGTGGTCAAAACTCACAGTTAACACTCAGCTGTGGATTATACTCTTCCTTTTGAGCAGAAACATGGTTTTAAAGCAGTAACTTACTGTAGTGGTTATTAAGAATGAAAACAAATTGATTTAACAAGTGCCACTGTGTCACTTATTCAATATACACAAGCTCACATTTCAGTACAGTTGTTATTAGCTTCCAGATAGCCAAGTCGAACTCTTTTCCACTATCATCCACCAAGAGGCATTCATCCAAACATCTCAATTTGTTCTGGTGACTTCAAGGGAGAAACAAAAGAATGAGAGCGACTGCCTTTACTGTCCTATAGGATCTTTGATTTGCTTGATTACCAAGAAAATCCACACATGGACTGGATGATAACAGACCTGAATTGACCCTTCTCATATATCTCAGGCAGAATACAAACTGAAACATACAAGTTCTCCTCAAGGTAACAGTAAAGCATTTTCTTACAAATCATGTGGACAGCAGCTGATCTTCCTGACTGTTCAGTACAGAACTTGAGCTAGCCAGGCCTGTGACAGCACAGTGCACAAGGTGCATCTCACCACCTGCTGGGGCAGCAGCAGGGTCTCCTATCACAAAGCAAAGGGGTTGAGCCCCATCCCGCCCTAACTCAACATTTTCACTCACCATTCTGGTGCTTCTTTTCCCTGCAGATGTTCACATATTTCAGCCATGCTTCCATGTACCTCTTCAATTCCCCGTGCACATGGTGAGCTACTGCCCTAGTCTCCTTCTGCTTGTCATTCTGGCCCTTTAAATACAGGTCTCGCCACTGCAGCCAAGCCTGACAGTACAATTGAGATGGGACAGAAATGATAAAAAGGCAAGATTAGGGAAGTAGGACAAAGAAGAGGTGAGGCAGTACAGTTAATACAACATTCCCCATAAAGTGGAATTCACGAGCAATGAGGTTTCCTCCAAGCAAAACAAAACAAAACCAAACCAACAAAAACCTACAATTATTAAAATAATAAGTTGAGCGTGGATAATAAAACGCAAACCATGCCCACCAACCTTCACCCAGCCAATTTAATAACCTGATATTCCTCTTGTATCTGCACGTTATCTGTAACACATTAGTCACACCCGTCTGCAATTGAAACATTAGAGATGGCAGTGTCAGGTCTTCCTAAAACTTACTCGAAATTGCAGGCTCTGGGCCCAGTGCTGTAGAGCCAAAATATTCATTTTACGTCCAGTACAAATCTGACAGCACCGTCTTCTCCACACTGACCACGATGTGCTGAAAAACAATATTACAGATATTGAAAAGTAGGTTCCAGACTTTTGTGCAAGAAATCATTTTCCCCCCACTGGAAAAGGTATGAATGAAGACCTTTCAAGGTCACAGGCTACGGGCACGCTAGAGGAATTCAAGTAAAATCAAACTGGTAACAAAGTCACCGTAGGAAAAGATAACAGGATACAGGCAACAATCGTGGCCTTGTGGACACTGCCTCTCTGCACACTACCACTGCTTTCTTACCGCAAATGGGTTCTTTCCCTGAATGCCAGTGCCACAGCCTGCATCCTTTGTTTTGTCCTCTGGACATCAACATAAATCAGCCAGTGCTGCCAGGTCCTCAGCAGTTTTTGCTTTTTTGCTATGCAAAACAAAAAAAATTACACACATGAAGTTCATGCATGAGTGACATTTTTAACTATTCTGTACTACTGCCTGCCACTGACCTCCAGCCCCCCCGAGCCCGCAGTGACACCTCGTGGGAAACCCTAAGATGACAGAGCCAGCCACAGCTGCCCACCTGTGGCTAATAGTGTCACGCTGACAAAAGCTGACTATATCATGCCACTTATTCAGAACACTGTGCATCACTGAACAATGGCACTGCTTTGTCTCCCGGGGCGTATAATTGTATAAAAACATTCAACATAACCTTATGGAACAAGAATTGCAAAATTTTCATTGGCTACTTAAAAAACAAATCTCACGAGTAGCTTTTCAAGTAACACAGAACTCAACCAGAAATGAGCCAAGTTTGTTTAGCAGGCCTGTAGAGCAGCTCAGTCAGAGGTGGCACAAATTCCAGCTTATCACTTTATCAGTGCACTGCTCTGCCTCCTCACAAAAGTCTAGCTTGTCAGAACTGACACCACTGAAGCAAAGTTATTAGAAAGAAATAATGCAAAAAATGTAACTGATTTTATGCTACTTCACATCTGCACCTCAAAAAATACACTTTTTTTTTCTTTTTTAAAGATTTCTTTGTCATCTGATGGCTCAAGTATTCACCTACCTTATAACAGGTTGCTTTTCTATTGTTTTGTGTAAGTAACATACAGCTACTTCTGTAATTACTCTGATCTCACAAAAAAAAAGGAAGTTCAGACAGTCTATCCATTTATTTCCCAAGATGAGAGTCTATATCATATTCTGGGGCAACATTCATATTCAAAGAGACACAGTAACATCTTGCAAACCGGCACAGAACAAGAATTGTGGTAACACCTTTGAAAGGAAGTCATCTTCCCTTCCATGGGAACAGTGTTCCCTGAAACCGAAGGAAGTTGCAACCAATATGGGCAACTTCATCAGTAGGACACATCCAATGCAGAACAAAGAAGCTACATTAAGACAGAGAACTTTAGAAGCTTGGGTTTCTTTTCAGCTGCACAGCAGAAGCTGGAAGGAATCCTGAATTCATACAAAGTAAAAAAAGCACAGTTAAGGAATACCACAGGGAATCAATGTCTTATTTCTATTGCCATAGTTGACTGAAAATTCCAGTAACACATTCTATTCAAAAATATCTGTTTGAAGAGGTAGTGTGATAAACATAAAAACACATTTCAGATCAGGTGTGGTGGCCCTTAACTTATTCACTGACATCCTTACAGCAGAAGGAACAGCTGTAGATAACTATCCGTACCTAAAAGCATTACACTGTCCCAGGGTGAAGGAGGTAAATGCACAAACACATTCAAAGGACAGATTCTGGGCAAACATTTTCTCTGGAAGCTCCCATCTCAGTATGCCCCCAAAGAAAAGTAGTTGCTGTCCTTTTTATACTTACCATGGGATTCTGCAATATAATACGCGTTTCTATTTCCTTGTTGCTGGCATACATAGGCTCTCCAAGCCCTGAATATCAAATTGTGGAGAAAGTGCCTGAAAAAAGAAATAAGTTATTTGGTAAAACAGCTACCAATGCCTAGAAGTAGGATTCTTTCAAGTTCAGCCAAAGATATGCAGGATAAGAGATTCTGAGTTAACCGTAAGAAAATAAACAACAAAGGAGAGGACCAAAAATATATTAAAAATAAGCAACAAAGACACTGCATTCGACCTAGGAGTACTGCTGGTATTACTTAGCCACTAGTAACAGTGATTTCTTCAGAACCTAAGGAAAGTTTCTCACGTTACTATACACGTACAGTGACAGAAAGTAATTTCACAAACCTGTAATGGTTGTCTGCTCGGAGGCTGAGCTGCCTTTCTCTGCAAACAGTCCACCATTCCCTCCACACTCTAAAAGTTTGTTGAAGAATCTTCTGCTCACAAAGGCATCTGGGCAGTTGGAAGATTTACAAGGGAAATTTCAAATTTGTTTCCAAGGTTGAACGTGCATAAGATTAATGTAGATTTTCCAATCTTACCTGATTAGCCTAACAGCATCTATTGCATTTAAAAAGCCCAACCCTTTGTGACACCTTATTCCCAGATACTTAAATGACAAGAAGCAATCCGTTCATTGACTCTACTTCACTTACAGTCAAGAAAGAAAAGACAGACATTAACTGATTTGCCGAATATCTGAGTGCACTGACTTTAAACACAAGAACAACTCACGTCCTTTATGCTCAGTTCTGTATTTAAATTATCACACAACTGGCCCTGCTGATAAATAATGATGAATACGTGTTCCTGGATTAATTCTGTTCTTAGTTATTTTAAAATAAAATATTTTAGATGTTGAAATAAATATCAAAGCTACTTGATTTTATAATGCTTCGATATTTGCATTGTATTCTTAGGAGCAGCTGATCTTAAGTCATCCTAAATTTAGAATCTTCCCAGCGACCACTTAAATAAGCTTAAGAACTACTTCAACTAGATGAACAGTTTTTGACATAGGTACTGTACACCACTTCTCCTTCCACATGGGTTCTAAGGCACAAAATACATTTACAAGTTGCATTTGGCCTTCAAATCCTTTCATCCCAGTAGAACAGCATCTATTTTTATACCCAAGTTTAAATATCACACCTGACCAGGTAAGAAGTGATGTTACATTTCAAGTGAATTCAGGTAGAGGAGGATCCATAAGGTGGAATTAGGATTTTGATCACTTATCTCACAGAATAAGATTCACTCTAATTAAAAAGAAGGGTCATCATCTATTACTCAAGCAATTCATTTTTTTACTTTTAAATATTCTCTGAAACATTCTTCCACGTGGTCAAGAGCATCTGAGCAATGGTCTGTGAAGCTGGAAGTCTCAGCAACTGGAGGATGAATACTCTCCAACATTTCTCAACTGTTTTTATTTTGGATGAAGAGAAGGAAAATGGAAGGACCTATGCAAACACAGACTAGCAAATAAAAAGCACCCAGCAAGCCCAGACAAGCTTTGGGAAATGGGCCACACCAACAGGATTAGGTTCTGAATAACCCTATGCTCCTCACTGAAACACACACAAATCCTCCCACAGTTCACAGCTACCTACCCCATGTCAAGTTGCTAAGTCATTCCAAGCACTCAAGCAGGGAAAAAAAAAGGAAAAAAAAAAAGAAATGAGCTATACAACATTTGTTTCACCAGCTACACTAACAGAACATTGTAAATGAAAGCTATGGAGAACTGGGAAATTCTAAATCTATAAAGGCAGTTAAGCATTGTTTACATTCCTTGGTGAACTTCAGAAAATGTATTTCCACTCATCTTCCTTAATAAATAGGTAAAGAAATAAATCCTTGGCCTGAGCAGCCAAAGCAATAATGCAGATTCAGGATATGGGATAGCAAAAGCAGTCAGGTTCACAGAACAGCTTCCGCTCAGCAACTGAGGCAGGCACAGTCAGAATGCATTTAACACTGTACAATGAAGCAGATCACAAGCAGCCAGGCCTTGCTCCGACTGTAACAAACACAGGTCTTCCCACCAGGAGGGTGTGGTAAAACAGGAACGAACAGGCACATGTAAATTAAACAAGAAAAGAGTATCAAAGTGTTGATTTTTAGTAGCTGATAGAACACCAGCAACAGAAATGAATCGTGTGCCAAATGATTTCAAAGTCAGACACGCAGCATATGTAGACGTGCTAAAAACAATACTTCAAACAGTAAAATGAACTGAAGACCTGTTTGTGTTTGAGATTATTTACAAATGTGAAAAACCATCAAATTTCAAGCAGGTATTAACATCATACCCCATCATTCGTATGCATGCACAGTTAAGTTTCATCAAGACAACTACAGTCCCTCTGAATTTAGTTTGTAAGGTTTAACCACAACTAATAAGAAATAAATTTAAAGAAGCAGGAGCAAGAAGAGCACCTAAAGAAAATCTTCAAATTATCTCAACAGACAGCCAAGTATTTTCTTGTCAGCCAGTAGACTCTTAGCCCAATGCTACAGCACTAAACCATATTTAAAGAACCATCACCACCCAAACAATCAAAAATCCACAGCACCTCAATTCCTGGAACTTCACCTACCTGGCTTTGGAAGGGAGAACTCGTCCAAATGTCCTTTTTGCCCAGAGATAGAAGAACTTCCTTTCCAGGTAACTGAAATGTAAGGAACATTTAGAATTTTTTGTACTCTTCCTCTGTTAACTCCCAGACAGCAGAAAAAACAGGAACTACCTCTAGTTATAACTTCACTAATAACACTAAGGGTCTGATTTCACAGAGGTCAGGGGCATATACAAAACATTCACACCCTGACATTAGTACCTTTAAGCAGAACTACCCATCCAGCACCAAGAGAGAGGTCTGCACCACTGCGAAGTTGAGATGTTTTTGAGCAGCCCACCTCCCTCCAGGACTACCAAGTAGCAGGCAGCTGATTAACTGGGCTGCCTTTTGTGATTTAGAAGAGGTAACATTACTGTTTTTCTGCAGTGAACCAGCTGTATCATATTTTCCAGCATAGTTAGGCCACTCTAACATGTGCCCCTGAAACAGAGAGACTTCTTCCCACCTTCCCCACAGTTCTGCCCTTACAGGAACCAGTTCAGCATGGCAATCTGTGCCTGTTTTCAAACGGTTTAAGAAATAACTGGTTCAGAGATGGCCCCAGTAAGCATCAAAGCTGACATACAGCAGTTACAGCACACTGCCACGCAGAGGGCCTCCCTCTTCCAGCAGGCCTCAGCAGCCACATCTGCTCACTAGTTGAACGCCACGCTTTTGATCTATAAATAATTACCACCCCATTTTACCCCCAAAATGACTTCAACAAACAAAAGAAGTAAAGAAATAAGAGCAATATTAAATTATTGTACTTTGGCAGTCCTCTAGAAACACATACTGTTAACCAGCCATTGTTAAACTTTACATTAGAAAACAGGAAACATAGGAAACCTGAGCAAATATACATCCTCAGATTACCACAAGACATCTTGGGATAAGACTTCTGCCTTAGCCTCATTTGTACTGCTAAAACCAGACTTCTTTAGGTGTGAGCCCCCTGCTCCGCTCAGTAAAAGATATATAATGCACTTATCACCTGATCTGCAATTCTTTGAACCTTCTTCCTTGACTCCAGGCATAACCAGATTGATCCAGGTTGTTATCACATCTGTCCTGAAACTGCCGGACAGACTGGTGAGCAACAGACTGTCCAGATGCATGCATTTCAGGCTGAGGTAGTGGTAGGAAAACACGGACCTTTACAGGTTTTAATCTTAAAAAAAAATAAATAAAAAATAAAGGTAGTATTTTGCACAAAGATACATTAACTTATTTCAGAGAATGACTTTACCACAAAGGTATACAATTGCATGTAGAAGTTGACAGCTACATGATACTAGAATGCATTCACTGTCTCTTTGTCAGGAACTTTTTGTTATCTCTATAGCTCAAATTGTAATGCCATTTCCCTAAGAAGAGCAGTAAGACCCTTCAGCCCATTCCAGGGACAATTCCTTTCTCCCATAAAGATGAAACAAGAACGTACAAAAAGACATTTCCCTTTCCATGTGCCTACACAACAAAAATACAGGCCTTTACAGAAAGTACCTGAATGCGTATTTTTGCCTTTTTATCCTTGAGTACATAAAGCTTTTCTGCCTACTGAACAATCTTTTTGAGGACTAGGGAACAGGAGGGAGAATCTCTCCATGGTGACACGAACATTAAATGGATCTATACATACTGTGGTTTCACAAGGAGCTCTTTCCTAACCCTGCTTATGTTTGAAATAATGTGTTTCTTAAAAACAACACCACAACACCCTGCCTGTTTCCACAAATTCATCCTCTAAAAAAGCTAGATTAAGCACAACTGTCCATCTAGTTTGCTTTCACATGTAATTCTGGTCTGGAAAACAAGAATAATAAAAAAAAATCTAACTTGCTGAATCAGTTGTAGTGAAGCCTCACTCTGAACTGAGTGAGGATAAACAAGGCTGCAGCCTGACAAAATCTTGCTTCCACAAAGTTACTGCAGCAACCCACACCAATAAGCTGCAGGAGATCAGCTGAGTCAGTATGCACAGCGCAAACAGTAAGCCACTAAAAATGGACAAACAACTTTCCTCCTATGGCGTTTTAACTAATAAACTACTGGAACACAGTAGTTTTGGATTGTTCCAGTGAGCTGCAGGGAGCTAATGGAAGAAAAACAAGACCTATATTTTGCAAAAGAGATCGACTCTTCTATAAAATATTAATTGAATATCTTTGGGCAGAGGTGGGCTGCATCCAGCTGACAGATTTCTGTGCATGTAAAGATGTGCAATTAAGGCAACTGTATTCACTTTGAAGAGTTTTGGTGACCTAAAAGAGCCTTCAGCACAAGTTTTTGTGCACATCTACAAGGCCCAACTTCCTCTAAAACCTTCTGAACTGTTCCAAGGCAAACTTAGTTGGACTATTAGCAACGCAATGTTACAAAGCAGTGAAAAAAAAACCAACAAACAAGCTTGGATAAAGCATACTTTAATACAAAACTTCTGTATCAGGCATATCTACTGCCCAAGGAACTCTGTTTTTACATGACAGTGTTATGGTCATATAAACCCACATAAAGTAATCTGCTTACCTGAGAGCTTTTGATTTATTTACATTTGAAGAGGAACACTTTCTGATTAATAATATTCCAGAGAGACCAATCCACATCCATATGAAAACAGACATCTGCTGTCTTGCTGAATTTGTAAGATGTCATAATAAAACTAATAGCCAAGGTCTTTAACAAGCAATCATGCTGTTACTGCTTACCTCCTAATGGATTTATCCATTTTGCTGCAGTCCCACGTCTGCAGGGGATAAAAGCACTTGCTGCACCGAACTGTTGTGTATTAGCCCTACATAAAGAAATTTGTTTTGGTTATTTGTGAAGAATCCATCAGATGGATTTATGCTAAATCCCAGAAACCTAAACTCACAGAATCCTTTGAGTCAGAAAGGACCTTTAAAGTTCATCCAGCCCAACTCCCCTGCAATGCACAGGAACACCCACAGCTCATCAAGTTGTCAGTGCTCTGTCCCCAGACCTTGGGCATTTCCAGCTACAGGGCACTCTCAAGTGCCTCCTACCTGTGCGCCTCACTACTCTTATTGTGAAAAAAAACCTTTTTCCTTATATCCAGTCTAAATCTTTCAGTGTTAAACCATTTCCCCTTCTCCAATCAGAATCCTGCTAAAGAATCTGTCCCCTCCTTTTGTATAGACCCCCTTTAGATACTGAAGGGCCACTCTCAGGTCTCCCTGGAGCCTTCTCCTCTCCGGGCTGCACAGCCTCAGCTCTCTCACTCAGCCCTCATAGGGAAGTGTTCCATCCAGGGTATCTGCAGAATGACAGCGATCCCACTCACCCCACCCGAACACACAAAGAGCATACGCTCACAGCCTTGCTGACCTGAACAACGCCGTGCTGACATATCTGTAGTTAATAAGCAGCCATAACTGTGTGAACCCTATGACAGAAGCTGTGTGGCTAGATAAAGCTGAACTGGAAAGATGGTGTAAAGTGGAGGAAATGACCACAGGGCCAATAAAGGGACAGCAAACGAATACCTAACCAAACGGACTGCACGTTTTTAAAACCTATGGCATCCACAAACACAACAGAATGAATAAAACAGTGCATTCCACCCAACTCCACCTGCCAAAGGCCTCAGAAAACGCAAGGCTCTGTACAAACGCCCAAGCTCCCAGCCAGCAAGCAGCCGGCAGATTCCAACACGCAAGGCTTAAGGTGTGACAGAACACCTTCCCGCGGCCAGACTGAGTTCACAGAACCACACAACGGGTCGGAAGGGCCCTCACGGCCACCCCAGCACACGCAGTGCCGTGAGCGCGCTGCCCCGACCAGACCTGCCGCCCAGGGCCCAGCGGCCTCGGGCTCCCCAAGGGCGGGGCACCCGCAGCCGCTCCCCGCCCGCACCGAGTTCCCTACGGCGGAGAAAAACAGAACCTATAATGTGCGCTTCTGGACTAGACCGCCGCCAACTGCGGGCACACCCAGGGCCGCCCACTGACCCCACGGCCCCGCCCCTCGGCCGCTGCCCTCACCGGAGCGCGGCGGCACGGAGCCCCGGCACCGCGCAGCTCCCGCCGCAGCTCCGCAGGGCTCGGAGAGGCCAGAGCGCCGCCCCCGCCGCACAGCGCCCCCCGGCGGCACGGAGGACCCACGGCGGAGCGCGGGCCGCCGGCGGGCACGGGGCGCCTTGGCGCGGAGCGCCGCGCTAAGCCGCGCTGCACCGGGGGGGAAGCGGAACAACGCTCTGTCGTTTATTTTGGGGAGTTTCTGCCGCAAGTGTCCGTTAACTCGCGTTACACCAACGCCTCCGTTAGGCGCTCACAGGACGGCGTGTCCGCCGCTGACAGGAGCGGCCGCGGTGACGCGTGCAGGGCCGCCCCGCCTGCGATCGGCGCTGCCGCCGGGCCCGGCCCGGAGCGCTCCCGGGGCCGCGTTCCCCCTCCGCACCGCCGCTCCCGCCCCGCTCCGCTCCTCCGTCCCTCCGCCGCCGCCCCGCCCGCACATGGCGCGCACCGCGTCCCGCGGGGCTGCCCGCACAGATGCCTGCGGGCCCCCGGGGCACCACGAGCCCTCGCTCGCCCACCACAGCGCTCAGCGCGGAGAGAGAACGGCAGAAGGAATGGGGGGAGACGGCGGAGCGCGGCGGTGGGAGGCACAGAGCGCGGTCCCGCTCCCTCCCCGCCTTTTCCAGTCAGGCGCCGCGCGGGACAGCCCGGCCTCGCGCGCCCTCCGCCGCGCCTGCGCGTGGGCCATTAAATGGGTGCGGGGCGGGCAGCGGAAGGCCCCGGTTACGGCGGCTGAGGAGAGCCAGAGTCGGGCGAGCAGGGAGCGGGCGCGCGAGGCAGCCGCGGAGGGGCCGGAGGCGGGCGGGGCGCGGAGCCGGCCCGGTGCGCGTGAGGCGCCCGAGGGGTGAGTGCGGGACAGCGGCGCGAAGCGGGGCCGGCGGCGGGAAGCCCCGCGGGCGGCGGCGAGGCCTCGAGCGGGAGCGCGGCGCCGTGAGGAGATCCGCGCTCGGCGCGACGCCCCGGGACGCGGCCGCGCCGTGAAGCGCCGAGCCGGGCCCCGCGGAGCCGCGAGGGCGATCCCGAGCCGGGCCCTGCGCGGCGGGAGGCGGGCCGCGCCGGGAGCCGGCGTGCCGCTCGGCGGAGTGCTGCCGAGGCGCGTCCCGGATTGAGACGGCTTGTTGGTTTTTCGCTAGGTCCATGGTCAAAGGCGTTGACGTAGCCATGGATAAAAGAGGAGGCGTAACGGAAGCTGAGAATGGGGATGCTTTTCTGGAGCTGAACAGGACTGCGACGAAATACCCCCATCGCTATACGAAAGTAAGTGCTTTCCGTCACTGGGAGTTGCACACGGAGCTGTTGGCCGCCGAAGTAATGTGGGAGGGAGAGCCTCTGGGAGGTGGGAGCGGTGCACCCGTCTGAGAATCCTCTGCGTGGGTTAGGACGTGCTGAATGGTGCAAAGCATGCACCCCATTAAACGTGATATAGCAGCACAGCACCATCTTCTGTAGCTATCTCATTCCCACCGCTTTACTGTAATGTGGGCACCTTGGGGCACGTGCTGGAGAGGCTGAAGCACGCTGCTTTCCTCAGCACTTGTGCTTCTTAGCTCCCTTTTCAGCAGTGTTACATTGAATTGGCTGAACATACAGCCCACCAGATCTAATTGCAGTTTCACTGTGTGTCTGTTAAGATCCCTTTTGTAATCTTCCAGTTGCTTCTAGTGGGGTTTTGGAAGCACGTTCACATGTGAATCTAAGTAGTGCTCAGCTTGAAGGCTTTTAGCACAGGTGCTCACATTTATCTGTGATAACTGCTGTTCTTATACTCCCATGTATTTAAGTGACTAACTTGCAAATAAAGATCCTTTCAATATGGAGTTAATATGCTGTGGGACTTAATGTTTGGATGTTGTTTGGGGTCTTGGTATTACTGCTGAAACATGCTTTTAGGGAACTTAATGGCAGCTGTTTTTTTTTCCTGTTGCTGCAAGCTGAGGGAACAGGTGGTCGCTGCTTTGAGTAGAAATGTATGAACTTGTTTTACAACAAGTGGCTCAAAGAGTGGAACAGAGTGAGACAGCACGGTGCTGCTGATTGTGTTATCGTGAGGAATGCCGAGCTGTTTCATTCTTAGAGGTTGTGTGTTTTCTTTAAAGGAGAAAAGTTATCAGTGTGCCTCTGCCCTGCTGAGATAACAGGGCTGACTTATTTTGACTAGACACTATAAAGAAGCAAAGTAGCTTGGTGTCACAGTGGCAAAACCGATGTGGGAATGGTGTGTCTCTCTTATTCCCTCCCTTTTCTTAGACGGGATGTACATCTTAACCGAAGGTGCACAGGGTAGTAGTGTTCAGAACTTGATATTGAATTACTCCTGAAGTGGAGGAGAGGTGTTATCTTTAAACTACCCGTTAGAAAATCTGTGCTTGTCCTTGCTTGGTATTGCTCAGCTCCTCCTCAAGGGAGAAACTGAATGCAGCTTCAAGTCTTGACTGCTTTTTTTTTTTTTTGGTCTGTACTTTGGTAGTGCTGGTGGTAAAGTGTGCAGAGAAACCAGTGCATCTGTATATCCAGCACTGAGTAGTGCCTATAGTTCTGAGCAGAATAAAGTGGCAGAATTAGTGCCAGAAGGTACAAATCTGTTATCTGTTGGTTTCCAAAGAGTGGTTTCTCGCATTTCTTGACTGTACTAAAATATCTTGCACAATGCTGTTATTTTTCTGTTGGATAACTATTGTTTTATGCATTCAACATCATAAATGGTTTTCACATGACCAGTTTAATGCTATTTAGGGGTGGGAGGAACACTGCTTCAGGGCGTGTGCTGCTGGTTGGGAGCAAGGAGAGAATTTCTCTCGTGATTTATGTTAACTTACTAACAGTGGGACAGCAGCTGGTTCATGTGATGAATCCTTCTGAACTGCTGGAACAGAGCTGTTTAGTAACAGCTAAAAATACCCTTCCCCTGTCTCTTTATGAGTACTGTTGTGTGAATTAAGAAAAAATGAACAAAGGAACAAAATAAACTGCACTGGGAGAGTGCTGGCATCAATCTGTTCTTAAGATAAAATGTTGTGCATTTCAGGCTGTGTGTTCTAGTTCTCTAGAAGCTTTTGCTCTGGGGTGTGCAGCTCATAAATGAAATGCTCTTCATTTCAACGGAGAATTTGCAATAAAATCTGCTTGGAGTCTTGGAACTCCCTCTCGTGGCCAACAAAACAGTGAACTTCCAAATCTGGTGTTGGACAGTGTCGTTAATAGTCCTGATACCTACATCAGACAATGATAGTGTTACAGCATTGATGTTCCTCACAGATCAAAGTTTATTTTGGGAGACTGTGGGTGGAGAGTCCAGTCTCCTTCTGTTTAAATACTTGCTGTCCAGGTTTTCTGATGCTGCTGGGGGAAAGCTCTTCGCTGAGTTCTAGTGCAGGATTGTGCTGAGGAAGTACACGTGTATGGTAGCTGGATGAAGCCTTAACACTTGCAAGATTCCAGGTGTAGCTTGTTAATGTAGCCACTAATCTGATTGTAGATGCATGGGGATAGTGATGTGAAAGCTGTAGTTCAAATGCTTTGCACCTGGGAGGATGACAGAGCCTTCTTCAGTATGGCTGATGAGGTATCTGCTGTTAGGATCTCTTTATCCTTTCTGACAAGTTCTCGATTAGTTCAGTAGAGCTGGGAGGGAGGCAGATTGAAGAAGGACAGTTTACAGAAGATAACTAAATTAGAAATGTGCACCTTTAATATGTGGTGATTTGAAGCACTGATGGCACCATTATTGCTTCTTGAATGTGGCAGGCTGCAGTGAGATGGCTGGTGGTTAGTCAGGGTGCATGGCTATCAACTCAGGAGCGTATTTGAAAGCTGATAGGAAGTGTAAAACTGAAATACCATTCAGCATCAATTTGTCTTGGCCAGAGTAACTCTAGGTGATATTTTGTAATGGGTGATAGTCAGAAATGGCAAGCTTGTCTGGAATTTCCAGATCTACTTTAGTAATCGGTGTTGTGTAATACTTTTTTTTTTCTTACAAACTGTATCTTACATAGCACTGAACAGATCTATTTTCATTCCATCTTGAGAACTTGCTAGCACCAATATAGAGATGTACGGATATGTGTCTTGCTTGTAAGTTAAGTTACACAGGGAAATGGATAAGTAAACAAGGCTGATGTAAACAGCCTTAAGTGTTAATGAAGTCTAAACCTGACCTTGTAAGGCTCTTCCAGTGTGGATTTGAAGTTAAATGTTCATGAGTAAAGCTTATTCTTTTATTCTTGTCATCTGAGATAAAGTAGATAAGGAAAAAACATGAATTTACTTGGTAAGCACTGCTGCTACTTTGTCATACACTAGAAGTCATACTGATTAGTCATTTAAATCTGTATGATTAGATCCAGGTTATTTTCAGAAACCAGCTTTCAAGATCTTTCAAACTGCTGTTAAACTGTTTGTAAGCAGCTTTTGTTTCTGGAGGTCCTATACTGACTCATAGAAATGTCTAAATTTGAAGTTAGCTCAGTGAAATACTCTTTGGGCATCTGACTCACGCCCTCAGATTTGTTGTGTTGATAACTGATTCTCTAACTTGTCCTACAGAGTATCAGAGTTATCTTAGGTTAGACTTGCTCTTGATTCTCGAACAGCTTTATATTGTTTCCAGTATTGCAGACAGAAGTAATGGGAGGTGAGAACTCCTTCAGAGTTTGCTCAGAGGCTACTGGAAGAAGAGCTGAAAAATAAACTGATGTCAGCTTTTCACTGTCATATTTATCAGGAAGTGAAATAACACATTGGGGAACATGGCTTGTCGAATGAAATGCCTAAATTGAATAGGTAGTCTGGAACAGATATGTTGAGTCACTGAAATCTTGTCTGAGTGAGAATTAGAACTAACTGCTTACTTTTTTTCTAGGAGGAACTGCTGGATATTAAAGAGCGTCCCTACTCTAAGCAAAGACCTTCTTGTCTCTCTGAAAAATATGACAGGTATTTTCATGTTTGTACAAAAACTACATGCATCTGTTCTGAGACAGGAGTTGAAATCCCACCTAGTTCTTAGTTGGGATGTTACTGTTGTTTTGATGCAAGTGTACTGAAGCATTTTCGGAAGCAATAACTAGCAGAAGAGGCTGAATGCTATAGTTGGAAAACTTGTTCTTGGAAAATAATGCAAGATCCATCAGAAAATAGTTTTGCCCTGTACAAATCTCATAGACACGCATGAACTATGCTTCAGGATGATTTTGCACTGTTTGGTTTATTTAAATGGTACCAAGCATACAGGTGGGTGTGTGGCACTGGCTGGGTCATGTTGCAGCAGGCTGACTTGCTTAATGGAGTACTCTCCCACATTAACAGTGTATCTCATTTCAAAATGAAGGTTAGAGTATACTTGTGCTGAGAAGCTTGCTGAACTGCAGGATCTCCAGTACCAGGTTATTTTTTTGGACAAGTATGAGATTGAGAGAATTTCCAGAATGCCTGAGAACTGAGACACTTGATCCACTTGATTTATTTTTATCACTGTTGGGCACGCTTCCCTGGTACTTAGTGGGACAGCATATGTTCTGCAGTCCAATATATATTATATATTTAATGGAAAGGATCTGGAATACCATGCGAGGTCATAAAGTATAGTAAGTCAAAGATTGAGAAGTTAGGTGGATCTTGTTTGTACAGATGGCTGGGGAGTTCTGGTTTTCAGTAGCAGTAATGTGATATCTGTGATTTCTTTATTAGACTTGAAGTAGTAAGCAGTCATAGAATCACAGAGTTGCTCTGGTTGGAAAAGACCTTCAAGATCGAGTCCAGCCACAACCTAGCTGTGCTGCCCTAAATCCCGTGACTTTGTTTTTGTAGTGATGGTGTCTGGGATCCAGAGAAGTGGCACGCATCTTTATATCCAAGTTCAGGGAGGACTTCACCAGTGGAAAGCTTTAAAAAAGATGTGGATTCAGATCGGACTTCTCTTATGCGTAGGATAGTAGGTAAGTATGTTCTCACAGCACAGGAATCAAAGTTCAACATAAGCTGTTGGCAAAACCTTTCCTTTGGGATGACATGAATGAAGCAAATATCTGAAAATTGGTTACATAAAAGAAGTATCAAGGAAACCTTGGTGATTCCAAGCATAATTCTTTCCTAGTATGCTAGCAGCTCTATGAAGCTTTGCAGTTTCCTGTAGCTTAGTATTGTTTCAGTATAGTAATAAGTACATCTGTAATTATGCATTGCAGGGGGTAGTTCTCCTATGCTTCAAGATTGAGTATTTACTTAGGAGGTCTAGATGAGGGTGGGAGCTCTCTGGGTGGCAGAACAATGATTCCTTAATATCCAGCTGTAAATTTTGATTTTTCATCTTTGTGATGCCTGGTTAAATCGTGGATGTTATCCTTTTAAAAAGCTGTGGGACAGAAGGCATCTGAAGCACAAGCTAGTTATCCATACTGTTACATTCAACCAGCTGCTTTGTGTGGTCTTTGATTTGTAGATCCCAGAGAGCGAGTGAAAGAAGATGACTTGGATGTTGTCTTGAGTCCCCAGAGACGAAGCTTTGGAGGTGGCTGTCATGTAACTGCAGCTGTCAGCTCGCGTCGAGCAGGCAGCCCGTTAGAGAAGGAGAACGATGGTGTCCGGGTTATCGGCGGACGTAGGATTGGCAGTGGAAGAATTATCTCTTCTCGTAACTTCGATAAAGACCACAGGGGTGGTGAAAAGGATATCCGTGACTCTAGAGATGCAAGGGATAGAGATCGTGAGAGGGACTACAAGGATAAACGCTTCAGGGTTTGTTCTTTTTTGTCACTGTTTGGGACAGTCTGCACTAAAAGTAACAGGAGCAGGCTAACTGCAATTCAGTGTCCCACATGAGTGGGGTAGTTCTTAAAAGGAACCTTTATGGTCTGATGTGAGCACTCAGCTTCAGGTGTCAGTCCTTTACCCAGAGGAACCCGGATGCATCCGATTCTGTGTATCCTACAAACCTCTCCTGTGATAAATGCAATAGCAAGTTAAGTGTGATAGTTAATGGTTCTTGACCCAGCTGTTGTCAGCAGGTGGAAGCTCTTCAAGATACTCATTTAAAAAAATACAAGATGATGGAAATAGTGTCATTTCCTTCGGAGGTCAGGGATTAATGTTATGGAACTACATTTGGTGGTTAACTTTATTTTTCATGTCCCACTTCAGAGGGAGTTTGGTGAGAGCAAACGCATCTTTGGGGAGCGGAGAAGGAATGACTCTTACACAGAAGAGGAACCTGAGTGGTTCTCTGCTGGTCCTACGAGTCAGTCTGAAACGATTGAGCTCACAGGCTTTGACGATAAAATTCTGGAGGAAGATCACAAAGGGAGAAAGCGTACAAGGCGACGCACAGCCTCACTGAAAGAAGGTAAGGGTGAACTTGACAAAGGGTTCTTTTTGTCTGATTGTGATATATACTGCTGGGTGTAGAAATGATTCTCTTACAGATAAAGGCAGGTGTCAAGAGTAATGCAGTTTACCAGCCTCTGTCCTGCATAGCTTTAGGTTATGCTGAAGCAGGAGATAGGAAGCTTACCAGTGATCTTCCTGATGGGAAGCTATATTGTATCACTTAAAGGTATTTGCAGTTTGAAAGGCAGAATTGAGAGGCTGGAAAAAATTTGTATGGATATGGAGTGAAATTAGGAGTTCATAGGCTGCTGGAAGGGTTTTGTTTTCTTCTGTTCCTAGTGACTACTAAAGAATAGGTTTAAGCTAATGCTTTGAGATGCTTCAAGTATTCTTTTTGCTATGGTAATACATGCATTAGGTATACAGGGTTGGGCATGAAGCTATGCAGTTGCCAGCAGCGTGGCTTTAAATTGAATCTGGGGGCTAAATCTGAACTCTGTGGTTGCTGGAATTCACAACTCTACCACTGCCCTAGCAAAAGCTGCAGTACAGACATGACTGAGGCAAGGAAGGTGGCTTCTTAATCTTAAATTTTCAGCTGGACAAAATAAACCTGTACTCTTCAGAGTTAGGCAGCACTATATTTAAGTGAATACATAGTTTCAATTGCACTAGGTTTGTATTAAGTTACAGCTTTCTTGCAAGCTTGGTGAGCCTTTGTGTGTGCCCCTCTTGCTGAGGGGAGTAGGAGTAATACTAGTCGTATCATAACGATATTAAGAATGCTTATGTCAAGTACTGGCTTCCAGGGAGCCTTGTCTGTGGGATCCCTAGGAGGAGAGCAGAAGCTTCTGAAGGATTCTTCATGGAAAAACAACAGCAGCTGTTAACATACTGGCATAGCATGTCTGCTTGGTGTAACAGTACATCTGATCTCTGTTCTGTCTACTTTCCTGGGTTGATTAGGATGCAGTTAATTACTGTTTCAATAACAAGTCTCATTTTCGTGTTTTGAAGCAGATAACCTTAATTACAGATTAGAAGTGCTGTACCAAAGATCTAATGAGTCCTGGTTTCTGTTGTGGCAGACTGCTGCCATTGCAGCATAGATTACTTCAGCTGGAAGGGAACTTCAAGGTCTAGTCCCACTGCCTGACCACTTCAGGGCTAACCTAATGTTAAAGCATGTTATTGATAGCTTCAGTCCTGCTTGAACACCGTCATGCATCAGCTGTTTCTCTGGGAGTCCTGTTTGTATTTAACCACCCTTATTGTAAAGGATTTTTGATGTCCAGTCTCGAACCTTCCCAGTACAGCTTTGTGCTGCTCTGTTCATCCTGTGATCAGTTACCAGGGAGAAGAGACTGACACCTCCCTCAGATTCTCCTCAGGAATTCGTATGAAGCAGTGAGATTGCCCCTTGGGCTTCTTTTCTCCAGATTAGACAACTCAGCTGATAGTTAACTGATGACAGTATCACATAAGTGGCTAAACTGCTCTGTGTCTGTTTGTAATGGCTGGGTGAATGTGCTGCCTATTGGGTGCTGTTCCCACAGGGAGTACTTAAGTTTAGTGACTTGACAGCTATTTGATTTTCTTCTTAAGGGATAGAATGCAATGGTGGAGTAGCAGAAGAAGACGAAGTGCAGACTGTCCTTGCCAATGAAACTCCAGCAGATCAAGAAGTTCCCAGGGAAGCTGTCTTACAAGAACCAGCTCCAGGAGAGTTTGACTTCAATGAGTTTTTTAACTTGGATAAAAGTGTTCCTGGCCTGGCTTCGGTGAGCTTTTTCTTTAAGCTGAGAGAAACTTCACATTGCTGCTATGTTCAGTTACTGCTTTGTGCTTTTACATTTGCTTGATCTGAAAGTCTAAGACAACCTTTCCTAGCTTTATTTTTTGTTAGGATGCTGCTTCTAAATGTTATCTCTGGGACTTTAAAGAAAAGTGTATGAGTTTTAATAATGCAAAGAAGGAAGAAAGACTCAAATAACTATCTGGCTTTTTGTTGTTCTAAGTAGTATTGAGCATCACTTGTTTCAGAGACCTTCTCTGGCAGAAGGAAGCTGTTATTTCTTTGGTCTGAAATGAACTGCTCTATGATGGAACTTCACCTATACTCATTGAGCAGACTCTAAATTGTAATCTCTTGCAAGATAGGAGAAGCTTTAGTTTGAGTTAAGTTTTACAGTGCTTTTGAAATTCATGTAGGGAAGGAGTAAACAGTCACTGTGAATGGGAGTGGCTTTTGATTGACCAATTCAAAGTACTGTTCAGTGAACTCAGGTCAGCCTGAAGGGAGATGATTCTATTCTACTTCTGACACAGACTCAATGAATCTGAAGAATGTAACTCTCTTAAGCAGTTCAGGACATGAAGTGCAAGCAGGTAGCCCTTGGCTGCTGGCCTTCTGCCCCACCTGTTGTGGAATATTCCAGGGCTGGGGAGTACTTCTTGCACATTATAAAAGGCTTTGTCCTTGGAACTGAAGTGAGTCATGGTTGCAGAAGACTTGGCTAATCAAAGTACTGCTTCTGTGCAGTGATATGGGCTGCTCTTGGTCCCTATCTGGCCAGAATTACTTGTCTGTTATCTTCTGGAGGAGTGCTTCTGTTGCTTTTCTCACACATCCACTTTGAAATGTCATAGATGCAGTATTTAGGTTATGTTGTTTCAGTTTTCATTCATATAAGAACAAATTCTTGGTGTCAAGGGTGTAATGGATTTTTGCCAACACTGGCTGTACCAATGCTATTATATTTTGAAGGAAAAAGCATTTCAGAATTTCTGAGCTCCTGAAGCCCCATCTCATTATCTGTAGCAGAATAATGTTGGAGCAGAGAAGCTTCTCAAAGATCTTTCTGATCATAAGCTGCTTTTTTTTCCCCTTTATCTAGATGATAGAAGATGTGCTAGGGGAAGGTTCAGTGTCTGCCAGCAGGTTTAGCAGGTGGTTTTCTAATCCCAGTCGTTCTGGAAGTCGGTCAAGCAGCTTGAGATCTACACCCCACGAGGAGCTGGAGAGGCTAGCAGGTAAGACTGCAGAACAATGCATGGTCTCTTTCTTTTGTGTTCTCTCCTACTTTTTTTAACGAGAATGTGACAGGTACAGCTTTAGGACAATGCATCCCTTGCAGTTCAAGCACCTGATGTTCTTTTGGAGGCTCTTAATGTAAGCAGCTATAAGTTCTGTTTAAGTGTTCTTGTCATGTTCATAATGACTTTCCAGCTGATCTTGGGCAGAGGGTGTGAGGCGTAACTTCAGTGACCTGTTGAGCTTGGTTACCGGTGTATGTTCATCTTGAGACGTTGGGTTGGTAAACTGATGTGGCAGTGCTCCTGGTTTTGCTGTTTCAGGTCTAGAGCAAGCCATTCTCTCCCCTGGCCAGAACTCTGGAAACTACTTTGCTCCCATTCCATTGGAAGACCACTCTGAAAACAAAGTGGACATCCTAGAAATGCTACAGAAAGCCAAAGTGGACTTAAAACCTCTTCTCTCAAGTCTTTCAGCCAACAAGGAAAAGCTTAGAGAGAGCAGTAAGTGCCTCTTCAGATATTGTGGAGTTCTCATTGTGCAGTATCTCAAACCAAGAGGCTTGGTGTTCTGGATACATCAACTACTGAAGCCAGAAGTAGGAAGCACTACAGGATTACTGGCACTGTAGATCACAGAATGCTCAGCAAGTCTTAGTTATGTTAGTATCTTCACTAAATCTTTTCATCCTAGTCACAGGATGACATCAAGTCTCAGACCGCTTACTGGCCAGTAATGGTCATAACTTAAGATGATGCAAGTCTTGAGAATCTTGCTTTGTCTCTGGCCTTTATTTAAGTTTGTCACGCTTGAGACAGGTAATGTCAGTTCAGGAACTGTGGTATCTGAACTCCAGTGTACTAAAACCTTGCTTTTTAATTCTTGCAAGGATCTTCAGTGGGTCACATCGATCCATTTAGATACAGATGCTTAAAAGATGAACAATTGCTTGAGGGTATTAGTGCTCCTTCAAATTGTTAAATGGTAAAATCCAGTCTGTCAAGACAATTGCTAGCACTTGAATCACAGTGATCTGTTTGCTGTTCTGTGCTCTAATTAAACCATTAATCTTGAGGTACAAACGTAGGAACAGATTTATATCAGTTACACTAACTTGACTAGAGTCGTGGGATTGCAGGTAACTTCCTCTGTTAGCAGTTGCCAGCAGAAGTGAATTCTATGTTCTAGTGAGTTCAGGGCTGACTTAAACTTGATGTTAAAGGGCACCTTTCAGTTATACATTTGCATGTTTGACACCATAGCATGCGTAATGGATGGTACAAAATACTGTGTTCTTTTTGAGCGCTCAGTCTTGTTTCAAGTTATTTTCTATTTGGCAAGCAGCATGTGTTGCCTTGTGAAGTGGACCAAACAAAATATAATGCTGTTCCATGATCTGTGAAGCAACTGGGTTGCTTGATATCATCCAAGAATTGCAAATGTTCTTAAGCATCCAGTTTGGGAGCAGGAACTGTCTGGCTAACATGTGGAGAGCATTTCCTTAATTTGACTTAAATAGAACTGAAGTCTTCTCTATGTTCTGCTTGGTCTGACTTGCCTACTAAACCATTTCTAAACTTTGATCCTCACAAAACTGCAATGAAGGAACAAAGAACTGTGGGGAAGCTTCCATTCATGCTCTAAAGTACCTAACTTGTTATGTGTTCTCATAAGTTAAAGGAGTTTCCAGGCCAATTGCTCTTGGCCAGCATCATGCTTTTCCCTCATGTTTCATACTGCATGTCTGAATCATTGCTTCATCTCACCTTCTTGCCCAAATTTCCAATAAATCTTGTTTCTTTGGGCCAGCGTTTGCTGCAGCAATTCATAGCATGCTCTTTCTCTTTTCTGTTAAGGTGTCATACCTCAGGGCAAACAAAATGTTCCATAATGCTTGTCTAGTCTTGATACCAGTTTCCATATATGCTTACATACAAATGCAAGTACCGTTTATTAACTTGTACCTTATCCTGATCATGCAACTGAAATCTTTCTGTAATGGCTCTTAATTTTGGGGCAAAAAAGCCTGCTTCAAGCTTAATGCACACCAAACTGTGTGCAACTGGTTGTCCAAAGCATCAAGGTTTTTCCAGGTATGTATTCTCTATGCCTGTGGTAGCTTCAGGCAGCTCCTTACGCTGTGGCTGTAAGATTATATGATTTCCTGAAGTAAAAGATAAACAGAATTGAGTTAAACTCGGTCATTTTCAGGTGAATGTTCTCTTTTAAAAGCAAATGAAATCTAATATGCTGTCAGATGAAGTGATGGCCTGTCTCACAGGGTGAATGAAAGGTAATGAAAACTTAACAGGCTCTTGTGCAGTATGCACTCTGAACTGTGCATGGTGATGTTTCTAATGTGAGTATGAGGATGTCTGTCTAAACACGGGTAAGATGCTGTTTAGTAGCTGATACAGATATCAGAAAACAAGTTTTTTGCCGTTACCCTGTTTTCAAATGGTTTGTATTCAACTCTTGCACAAGAATGGAGCTTGCTTTTAAAAAGAGTGCTGTGGCTTAGCAGTATTTCTTCTGTATTTCTCAGCACATTCAGGAGTTGTACTTTCAGTGGAAGAAGTTGAAGCTGGGCTTAAAGGCCTGAAAGTGGATCAGGAGGGAAAAATTGCTACTCCATTTATGGCGGAGCAAATGGAGGAATCGCTGAACATAGCAGGCTCCAGGCAGATCAAGAAAGATGGGGATATGACTGCATTTAACAAGCTAGTCAGTAGCATGAAGGCAAGTGGGACTCTACCTTCACAGCCCAAAGTCAATGTAAGTAACGCTGCTGCCTGTAGTGAACTGTAATACATCTGTGCAAAGATGCAGGATATGAATTGACAGCTCCTTACGTTACAGTTGTGATGCTGTGTGGGGTTTGGTTGAATTCAGTGGCTTTCATTTAGGGTTCTGCTGCTGAAGGTGAAAGGAGGTAATAATAAAGCAGATGTGCTGTGGTTGTTTTCTCCTGCCAAAGCAATTAGGTTTCTGTCACCTCTATTATAGAGGAGACTGTTTAGTTCCACTACCTGAACTAAATTTGTCAGTGTTTTCATTACAAACACCTCTGTAAAAAGGAAAAAGGTACTGGCTACACTTAAGACACCATCAGCCTGTCCCTCATAGAAGGCATCTAGAGATCAGTGGTTGTCTCAGTACTGCTGTTGAAAGGCATCTCTCATGTCAATTAGGTTAATTAATGCTTAGCTGAAGTTCACGTGTCTTGCTTTAATGGCTCTTGTTTTACAAAGGGGTATGTCAGTGTGCAGGCTGATGCTCTGAACACTTCAGAATTTAAAGTAAAAGTGAAACTGAATCCCTGAAGTGTTGGTTGGTACTGAACAATGGGCAGTAGGAACTTCAGAATGGCAGATAACAGTATGAAATCCATCCAGCTGTTAACTGCCTGAACACTGTGCTTGAGCAAGAACATCTCAGTGCTACTTCTGGCACTGTATGTACAGTGCTTTCTAGGAAGCATGTCTGGAGCATCTTTGTTCCTGCTGAACCACAGCCAAGCACTGCTAGCCCAGCCCCCCTTCCCTGCGAGGTGGTGGAGCATGCAGCCTTCTCAGCAGCCAGGTTTTCTGACAGGTTTAGTAGGATGTGATCTCTGGCTGCCCTTTCGTACTGATACGTAACTTCGATGCCTTCAATTCCTGTTACACTAGCACTTCTTGTTCCTGCATTGCTTCCAGCTTCCGTTGAGCACTTGTCCTGGTATTTCTTCCAGTTTGCACAGCTATATAAATTCATGGATCAATCTTGTACCTTATTCAGGTGTAGTGAACTGTTTGCATGGTGTGATCTGCCACTAAGTGTTAAGAAAATCAGTGAGACTGCTCAGCCCTCAACTTCTCTGGGATTTTGTTTGCTTGATGCATAAACTATAGACCTTCCAACAAATGGAATTGTTAATGTCCCTGAGGCAGGAATGTGGATTGTCTCTGAATGAATATGTTGCTTGTCTTATTTGTATATAGCTTATGGTGTTTTCATTTTCTTAGCAGAGCCTTGAGAGTCACTTAATGTCACCTTCAGAGATACCAGGCCAGCCTCTATCAAAAAATATCCTGCAGGTATTTCTGACTGATAAGCTGTTTGGGTTTTTCACTTAAAGATAACAGAGTAATGTTTGGGAATAAGACTTCTAAGGCAATTCTGAGTAGTTGGACTACTCTCCCTGTAGAAGAAGCTATTTACAACTGAACTGTGGCTGAAATTCTTATGATGCATTTCCCATTATTCCAACTTGAATGTACGAGGGCTGCTCTGAATGTAATACCCTGTTTTGTTTGCCTGTAATGTTGAAGGTGGATGTTGGTGGGGTTGCGGTAGAGGTGAAAACCTTCTGTCAGTGTTATGTTCTGTTGCTGTGGGGTGGGTGGCAGCAGAGGGGCGGTGTGAAGTGTCATCTGACATGGAAATCCGTATGAAGCCAAAGTGTGGAATGGAATTCCTCTACGTGCTGGGGGGGTCTGGCACCCACTGATCCTCATTAATGCTTGCTGAATGTTTGTGGGGACTAAGCAGTGGATGTCAGTGTGGTGGGTGGTGCGTTTCTGCTGTGGTCGCCTCCACTGGTGCAGGTTTTTAGAAGCTCGGCATGCAGTCTCTTGTTAATGGCTGGCAAAAATGCACAGCTCATGGTGGTGACTGTTGTGATTGTACATTTTGTATCTATTGTAGTTTCCATGGGAGTAAATAAGAGGTGTTACTTTCGGAGCAACTTATGTAAAACCTGGCCAGGTGTCTAGTTCTACCAGACTGCACGAGTCAGCCTTCTATAACTTGCTAAAGATAGCACAGCCTGTAGTCTAGTAAAATGAGCTCTACTGTGTAAATTGATCCCGTAATCTGAACATTCTTCTGTTATGTATTCATAGGAACTTCTTGGTCCGCCCATTACCAGACCTGCTTCATCAAACGTCTTAAGCGGCCTGATAAGTGGTCTGGAACCCGGGGCCTCTTTGCTGGGGCAGAGAGCGCCCTCTCCCCCCATCCCACCTGTGTTCCCAACTCGAGCTGCTTCTGCAGACTACCTGCGCCATAGGATATCTTCACCTATCGGTATGACTTGTTGCAAGACGGTGTTTCTTTTGGCTTTTTTGAGTCATAGAATGACCTGAGTTGAGAAAGGACCTCAAAGATCATCTCGTTTCAGCCCTTCTGCTGAGGGCAGGGATTATTACACTTTGTTTTAAAGAGCACTTCTCAGAACTTGTTGGCAGTTGGTAGGCAGCTACAGGACAGTGTTTACCTCTGGACTGTGTGCACAAGATGTCATCCTTGTTTGTCTCTGTTTAATCACAAAAATGTAGAAGTTGCCATCAGCTGGAACTCAAGTAAATTCTGGTGCGTTCAGATGTGGTCTTCTACTATATAAGAAGCTAATTTCCACCTGGGAAGGAGTTTATTCCCTTTATAGCAGCTGGCACAGTGCATGGCTTTAGGCATGCTACAAACTGATAGAGCACTCTGAGCACTGCTTGTGCAGTGTCGAGGCCTTGTCTGTATCACACTCTGCAGCCCCAGTGATTAGGGTGGGGGGCATAGCTAGGCAGGTGACCTGAATTAACCAAAGTTGCTCCATGCCACAATGCTCAGCAGTGAAAAGGGAGAGGAGTGGGTTTAGGAAGGATGTTATCTTTTAGGAGCTAAATGGTAAGCTGAGTATCTTCACAGGGAGTCCTTAATTCAGGTATGAATGGTTTACTTAAGGGTATATCATATACTAGGGAGGAGGTCTGTTAGTGCTTTTAGATGTAAAACTGAATGTTTTTCATTAGGTTTTGGACAAGGTTCTCAGCAATTGCTTGGTGATCCATTTCCAGGTGTGAGGAAGCCTATGAGCCCAGTTGCTGCACAGGTTGGACTTCAATGCTTTTTTTTTGCTTAATATGTTAATAAATAAACTTTCTTATTTTAGAGTCTAGAAATGAGTTCAGAGTAAACATGTAAAACATGCTTGTTCTAGTTAACTCCAATTATGAGTATGCGGAGTCTAATTTAGTACCATCTTAAACCTCATTGTAATTAAACCTATCTTGGGCTACGTTTTATGCATCTGTTGTCTGTCAGTAAAATAAAGGGCTGCTGGTGGGCAGGTGCTCTGTGAAGACAGCAGTAAATCTTTAGTATCATTTCTTTTAAAAAGAGACCTTTGATTTGTGGTGTTTCCTTTTCCAACGCAACTCCACTTCAGATGAGTCCCTTGGAAATACAACAAGCTGCATTAGAGGGACTAGCACTGCCACATGACTTAGCCATACAGGCAGCAAACTTCTATCAGCATGGCTTTGGTAAACCACAAATGGACAAAAACAGAGATGGCTACAGAAACAGGTCAGTATCTGACTGCAAAACATAGAAGGCACTTTGTCAATTGTTTTTTCAGTTGGGTATTTTCTTTCAGAAGATACTGATACTAATGTGACTCAAGCTTGTATTGTTCATTGGCAGTCATGACTTTTATTCTGAGCCATGAGTAAAACTGCCTCTGACTTCCTCTTCTTCAACAGACAACAGCGAGTGACCAAATCCCCTGCACCAGGACACAGAGGGAATACATCTTCTCCAGCCCCTACAGCATCCATTACTAGCATGGTCAGTACCCCTCATACATAGTGATTGTAGGAAGAGCTGTAAAGGTAGCTGCAGCAACAGGAGCATGGCACCCACAGTCAGCAGAAGGTGTAAAGAGGAGCTTATAATATTGCCCTTGTGATACAGCCCTGTTAGTACAGGGGTTAATTGCACATGGTGCTTAATTGATTGGCCTCCCTTTGAAAAGTAGCCTCTTCTGACTAGTGTGTTACCCAAAACTGAAGAAGCCCCATTAATGTTTCCTTGACTCTGTCTTCTGAAACAAACGGAAGATAAATATGTGGAAAAAAAAAAAATAGGCCCTTGTATTTTGATGCCTAAGCTTTCAGAAGATGAGCTGAAAGCTGCTGGGCACTTAGGTAACACTAGGAAGCACTACTCTTCAGTATAGGTATGAGGTGACTCCTGTGAATGTCTGGAAGCTGAAATATTACCTTTCCAAAAACTCAAGCTTCAAACTCAGTTGTCATCTTCAGTAGTACCTTGCTTTGAGCTAAGCTTTCCCACTCATCAGTCAAGTACTTGTAGTTTAGGGCTTATGTAATTGATGTCCACCCACCACTAAGGTAGTGTGGCCTTGGTAATAAGCACTGCTTTTTTACTGTGTCTTCTGCAGCTGTCTCCTTCCTTCACACCTACCTCAGTGATTCGCAAGATGTATGAGAGTAAGGAAAAGAGCAAAGAGGAGCCAGTTTCTGGGAAACTGAAAGTCAGTGATGGCAAAGATGAAAATCAGAGGCCAATTGAAGGTATTGTGATGGCTTTAAACCGACATGTGGGACTTGGAATAGAGTGGAAGAGCACATATGTCCAGACTGACTTAAGATACCTCTGGTTTATGGAGTGCAGACAGGTGTAAAAATGGATCTATAAGAAGAAGGGTTAGAGAGAGCTATGAAGGAGATACACACCTGAGGGCATTATTCCAGCAGTGTTGGGTCTAGGTTTATGCTGTTCTTGTTTTAAGTGGTAGTGACAATAGGAGGCCTGGACAAAACTGCTCATTTACAGCTTTTCTGAGGAATAAGCATTAACAGTACTTGCATGTAATGCCAACAATTGAATACGAGCAACTTAAAGCCCTCCTGTAACATCTTAGCTGAACAATTAAAGCTGAGACCAATTAACCTCTTCTAAATGTAGCTGGTTAAGGAAGCGTTTTGTCACCTTAGCTGATATAAATAGCTATTAAGAGGAAAAGCTCCATACTGATTGACCCAGTGAGTGTCAGTTGCCATTACAGTGTACTTCAGTGCTCAAAAGAGAAGTAGCTTGAAGTTCCCATTATGCCGTTAACATTTTCCTTTTAGCATTTGAGCTGTTACTGCTACCGAAATTATAACAGTTTGAAGATTTTGTAGGTCCTGGCTCAATAGTCTGCTGGAAAAGTTCTTGAGGTAACAAATAGTGCTAAGTGGGTATCAGAGATAGGAAGCTGCTGCTAACCCCAGGCATGTCTAGTCTATACTGGGGGGAAAAAAAACCAAAACACTTGGTTAGAATTCTGGCACAACACAAATCATAATCTTGCCTGGGAAAGATCCTGTACCTCCTGTCTCCTTTGAGACATTCGTTCATGCTACTAGCTCAGAATATAAGTAAAAATAATAAGAACAAAGGGTGAAACTGTTGCTAGTTCTGACTTAAGTTAAGCTTACGGTAGAGGGATCTCTTTAACATCTTCCTTCTCTGCTGTTTTGGACTAATTTGGCCAAAGCCATTCAGGAAAGACATAGATTTCCTATTGAATATATACGAGTGAGGTTCAGCTAGTCCTGGAGCTAATAGTCATTAGCGTTAACTTTCAGTAGATGCAATCTCTAGCTGTGGACTATAATAGTTGTATTCAATTCTAGCTACGGATAATCTACTGTCTAGTTCTGTGGAGAATGCAGATCAAGAAACTTTGCCCACCTTAGGTACCAAGCTACCTACACTGCAGCGCTCTGCGTGTTCCACACCTCTTACTCAAGCAAATCGTTGCACCAAAGAGCAAGACTACAGGCCTAAGTCAGCTGGTAGAAAGACTCCTACGATGGCCTCCCCGGTACCAGGAGGCCCTTTCCTCCGTCCTGTTCATCAAGTACCCCTTGTTCCCCACGTACCAATTGTACGACCTGCTCATCAACTGCATCCAGGACTGGTCCAGAGAATGCTGTCGCAGGGGGTTCATCCACAGCATCTTCCTTTACTGCAAGCAGGTAAGTCATGCTTTGTCCCTTAAGTTAAGCCCTGTCAGCAATATGCAATAAGTTGTTAACAATTTGATACTTATTACTGGCAATGTTTATTACAGGAAAACTCTTAGGTTGGGCTAGAAGTTGCTGCCTGGCTTAAGAGTTTTGCTTCAAGGTCCTTGTGCCTATTAGGTGAGATTTCCTCCTTGCTGTTTAACAGGTATGCTTCCTCCTGGAGTGGACCTGTCTCACTTGCAAGGAATATCTGCTCCTATCCTTGGCCAACCTTTTTATCCGCTACCAACAGCCAGCCATCACATCTTAAATCCGCGCTCTGGGACACCTCTGCAGTTAGCAATGATGCAACAGCAGCTACAAAGATCAGGTAAGCTAAGAAATACAGGAGTGTGAGGCTTTCAAGCACTTGCTGGCTAGTTTCAGTGTACTGGACTAACAGGAGGTTACTTTAATCATTATTCTTGTGTAGATATTACAAATATCTACGTTGCCAGAATAGTCTTGGCCTCTGCAGCTTGTCATGCCGGGAGAAAATCCAAGTGAAGCACTCAGATTCAAGAGGTGTTGCTATTAATGGGTTTGTGTCTTGCAGCACATGTGCAGCCTTCCATTCCCTGCAGGGTGAAAAAGGCCACCCATCTACTTGAAGGAAGATGCTCTCAGATACCGTTTTTCCAGTAAAATCCTGCATGATGGTGTGTCCAGAACTGGCAGTGTCAGGCAGTTTGTGGGAGTACTGAGAAGAAATTGAGCATGGGGGGGTCTTGATTTTTCCAGGACTAGCAGAGTGATCCATAAGCCATGTTTGGCTTATGTGCAAAACATGCATATTGAGGTATCAGTTGCTCCAGGGTAAATTGCACCATGTGGCAAATTCATGACTCCACCTCAAATAGCTTTACGTTCCACAGGCACTGGAGCACAGGGATCACCCTCTGGTGTGCAAGCGACCCCTCAGAATGTGCCACCTCGGACTGGATTATCTCATGGGCACACACAGCTCGACCATCGTCCCAGCCAGAGAAGCGGCTCTCCCATTGGGCTTGCAAAGTGGTTTGGTTCAGATGTCTTGCAGCAGCCTCTCCCTTCCATGCCATCCAAAGTCATCAGTGTAGATGAACTGGAGTATCGGCAGTGAACAGTGACCACTGGGTGGGACACTTGTGGTTCTTTAGACTGGATAAAAATGTCCATAGTCAGGACTTCACCTCTTTGTTTTTTGGGGCTTTTATTTTTAGCACTCTGTGCAAGATTTCTTTTTGAGAGACTAAAGCACATGGCACCTGTTCTGGTCTCATGTCTGCATCAAGACTAAGGGATCCATTATGGCTTGAATAGTGAAGCCTGAAGAAATTTAGATGCAAGACAAAGCCAGTTTAATCCTGGAAGTGTCTATTTTTTGGTTTTGTAAGATATGTGAATGAAGTGCTGATATTCTCTAGTGTAGGGGTAGCAGCTATCAATTCCTCCTGCAGAGAACTCAATGTATAGACCCTTGTGTACAGACTTGTGTAAAAACAATCTTTTGTATATATACACATAGAATAGCTTTTTTGAATCTATACAGCTGTACATAAGAGTAGCTGATGACAGTTGAGCTTTAGTTGTGCCTATGGTTTGGATCTTTCTCCATTGTACATGTGGGAGTTTAAGATTAAAGTTGCATATCCTAAGTGTGAGTGAACAGGATAAAGTTGCTTTGCCTTTTCTTGCTGCTCATCTCTTCTAGGTCTCCCTCAAACACATCTTTGAGTACTGTGCACTCAGTGTAGCTAGCATCGAAGTGAAAAAGCCCACACCTTGCTGTCTGTGTAACAGAAGTCTGATTCCTTGTGTGTATGACTCTTGCCATCAAATGAGAGAACTGTTTAGTCTTCAAATGGCGTTGAGGTACAGTAATATTAAGCCAAATCTTCATCTGTCATAAGCAGAGAGACTGGTACCTACTGGTCACAGCTCTTCCATGAGGGCTGGTGCTGGTCCTTCTTTCGCTGCAGTATTTTCCTTGTTTTAATCTTTCAAACAAGTTACTGAAGGTCATCAAAATGGAGCCTCTAAATCCTCACCCTTCAGCTCCTCAGTCAGAGGTGTGCTGTGTTCTGTGCTGCCTTCCCTTCTGAGCACAGGAGGGAGTCCCAGGAACTGTCCCAAGTCTAGTGTGCATCTGCGGGTGCAGTTACTGTGAAATGCTTTTGGAGTCTTGTTCTGCGGTGTGAAAGGGGGAGGAGGGGGTGGTTTTGTGATCTTACTGTGTATATTTGGTTTTTAAAATACTATGTTCCTTTTAAGCCTGTTTCACTTTCCTGAACAGTTCAGTGTTCTTTCCATCCTTCTGCATGGTTCCTCACTTCACTTTCTCACTCGTTAAGTCTAGTACTGCTGTCATGTCTATCTAGCTTAGGCCATTGTGCTTTTAAAAGAAAGAAAAAGGTGAAAGCAGAACCAGAATTCTCACAGACTTGCTCTTTCGTAAGTCTCACTGAATGCAAAACCAGCAGCAGAAAGGAAAAAAAAACAAAAACAACCAACACTTGACTATTAGAACCATTGTCAGCGTGCTGTGGTGGGTTTGTTTCAGTCCAGCAGAGACAATGTTGTACAGAAATAGCAAGCTGCTATTGGATATGGAATCTGTTGAGGGTCACCCATATTTCTAGTGGTTGTTCATGAAACAATCTCTGTGAAACATGCAATCACCAGCTTGTCCTTGTAAGACTGTTTTCATACTTTTTTAACTTGACACTTTCCTGGTAACGTTCTGTAAATAAAGTTGATTCTACCAGCTGTCTGTAGCAACTGCTCTGGAACTCATTTCGGTGCCTGGGCTGTTCAGCATGATTCTTGTGAACTGCAACTGTGCTTTGAGCTGAATCCCCACAAAGTTTCAGCTTCCCTGTTCTTCCACGTGGATGATGTATATGGCTTTGCTGAAGGATGTGTGTTATCAGCTCTGGGGAGGTCTGGTATCTGAATGCAGCAGTTTGACTGTACTAGCAGTAGCTGAAAAGTTGATCTTGACAGCCAGGGTTTAAGGGCAAGGAATGAAGTACCAGATGCACATGGAGCAGCTGCTGAGCCCTGCTCTGCCTACACCTGGGCAGCACAGAGGGTGGCTGAGCTCTGCTCATAGCTTCTTCTGTACCCTCTTCCAGTCATGTAGCTCCTGCAACACTTGCATGTTTCTAAGCTGAGCAACATTTAAATGCTTGAACTACATGAAACTAAATGACAATCAACTTTTAGAAGCAACCACTGATCCAAGAAGAGTTTTCACGTACTCCCACATCCCTATTTTGTCTTTGTAGGATTGTTAGCAGCAAATGAATGGGACAGAGCTCAAACTGAAACAGAAAGCTTAGCTTTATTCATTTATTCTGTAAAGCAAAGCAGTACTCCTGTTAAGAGATGCCACCTTTCCTTGGATAACTGAGTTTGGAGAAATCAAACAAGCAGGAAATTCTCTTTAAAAAATCTCAAAAGCTTTCAGTCCCTAACGGGGTGCAGGCATCCAGCTTTCTCCCACTAGTGTCAACAACTGGAAAAGTGACCACTCAGGATCAAAACCTAGTGCCTCTCACAGCTGCAGCACTATTAATAGCCTTGAAGCACTCCAGCAGGAACATCTGAGATTAAGGCAGCCGAAGCTCCCATTCTGTGTCCTTGAGCTCTGTCTTGTCAGATACTGTACAACAGAGGCTGGAGAACTCTGCTTTTTGGTTTGTTCTAAATTAGAGCAGAGTGACTTCAGCTGTGTGAACTCCTTTCCAATCTGAAGGCATCAAAGCTTCTGCCACTGTGAGCACTTAAGCAAAGTTTTCCATCTGTAAATCCAAAAAGAACGCTGCAATTCAGGCTCACCAGAGGCAGTATTTTTTTCCCCTATGCAATAAGATAGCTACCACAAAGAGCAATATCACTTCCTCTGTGTCCGACAGAAGTGCTCTGTCCTTTGCCGTTTCCAAAATGAAAAGTCAGGCACAGTGACAAAGCACAGGAGAGCAGTTTTATTTCTTCACAATCTGAATGACATCCTCATCTTCAAGAGTGTGGTCCTTGCCCACTTTCTGGGGGTTGTGTTTAACAGAGGAACCCCAAACCAGTGCACTGAAAGGGGGGGAAGAAAAATCAAATTAAAAAGACTTAGAAGTATTATATGCAGAGAGCCTAACAGCAGTTATTTCTGTCCCAACTGTAATACAGAAAGCAATGCTTACGAGCTATTTTTATTCTCCTATAAGTACCTGGATGAGTGGTCTATGTGAGCCAGAGACAAGCACATCAAAACAAAGTATGAAGTCATCCACAGTACTTGTGTATATAGGCCAACAGCCCATAACACCGCGTCTGATGTTCCTTTCTACTCTAAATAAAAGCATTTTCACCACTGAGGAAATTTGTCCAGGAGAGAGCACAGAAACATCAAATATAACTTCTGTAATATGTTTAATTGTAGGGAGATCTATTGCTTTCAGCATTCAAAGCTGAATTCTGGATTTATTTCTGACTTACAAACAGATGGAAGAACACAGCATCAGACTAATTCCTGTCTATTTGCCAGAAATCATTCCATACTTACTATTTGAAGTCTTTAATAAGATTTTTGTGGATCTTCATGCAGAAGTCCTCCACTGTTGTCTTGCAGTAAGGCAGCACTACAGGAGAGGTGTAGTCTGGCAGTTGCCCTTTAGGTTTGGTGTAGCTGTAACACAGAGCAGTCAGTCAGTGCCAAAAGCTCCCCTTGCAAATCTCCGTGAAATTTCATAGGCTTCTGGCACTGCTGCGCCAGCTGTGTGTGCAGAGCTCACTGTGCACAAGTGGTGACAACAGACTGCTGGGTGCTGCTGGCTGGAAGCTGAAAATGCACCCGAGCAGCCGATGGCTGTAAGCAGGTTCTCCCCTCTACCTGCCAGAAGTTTAGCACTGCTGAGCTTTCCATTGTTGCTTACAAGATGACAAAACCAAGGTCGAGTTGAAAGGGGAGCTACGGTTTGACAGCTGTAATCTGTGGCTTTGGGGTTTACTTTTGACCAACAGCTCAATGTATACTAGGAAAAATCTTGCTGTCTACAGCCCAGAGATCCAGGCACGTTAAATTCCTTTTTACAATACCTTTTTTCCCCACTGTCACAAGAAGATGGGTATGTTTAAAAGACTACAATTACCGTATTACGTGCAGTAATAGGTTCATTCACAAATTCATCTGAAGAGATGCGTTAACACTAAGGTAAGGCTGTAATAATTTATAGTAGAAATATCCAAAATGCTAATTAATTCGGGCCCGTTAAGAGACAGCTGGAAGCACCTGCTCACCCAGGAAAAGAGGAATACCTTTAAAATTAGCAACTTTGCAGCAAATTTGACTTGCACTCCATTTCTTCCATGATTTTTAAAACATATTTTGGAGTTTTGCAAGGTCCTCATTTAACCCCTATACGAGAGCTTCAAAGTACAGGGCTCGTGACTGACAGGAAACTCAATCGCCCAACAGAAAAGGGCAGCATGATCTCTGCTGTACATTAAACGTATTTAAAAGGCACAAGGCTTAATCATTTGAAAGCTAGTGCTCTAAGTTAGTAGAAAAGCATAAGAACAGGTGAAAAATGATCATTCTTAAGACATTATCCAACGTCAGCCTTACAGAGTGCAGCACTAAGGACTCACATTCGTACTAGCTTCAAGTAGTCCCAGATTTTCTCCAGCAGATCATCGAAGTTCCAGCGATGATGAGCAGATATTGGTACACAGTGGGGTACTTTGTAAATAATATCTAGTTCCTCAATGGAAATTTGGTCAATTTTATTCAGGACGTAAATGCATGGGATGTAAACCCTGCAAAGAGAAGGATACAGTGCTACAGCAGCCTAGCAGCAAAACACTACTGCCATCACTGGAAACTAAAAGCATCGTTTCTGAAGAGGACAGCAAGGTGCTAAACATGAGTTGTTGTTAGCTTAGCTTCCATAGAAAGAAGATCCCCAGTGACTTTTCTTTGGAATATAAACTGCTAGCATGCCAAATGCAGGGGGTCTCAACAGTACCTGTTTCCTTCAACAACATCAATCAGGTCATCAGCAGTGGCATCGCTGCGCAGTGTGACATCAGCATTGTGAATTTTGTACTCTGCTAAGATGCTCTTCACTGTTTCAGTATCCAGCTCGCTCTGAGGACACTGAACATACAGGCAGTGTTAACAAATGGAGACCCTTACCATCAAACTGAGTCTTAACAATAGTACCACTTAGCACACAGGTTACTGGAAATAACAGCTGCATTGTTAAGTTATCGGACTGGTCTGATTTTGCCACAGTGTTGGGACAGGAAAAAAAAGACTTAAACCACAGCAGCCTTATTAGTATTAATGCCACCGCTGGCTGCAGGGACATTTCAGCAGACACTTTCCTGTCTGCTAGTTCCAAACTCAGCCAACTCAGCGTGAGGTACCTGAATCCCACAGCAGAGTTCTGACTTCCCACACCCACGCTACTTCTGTGTTTTTAAAGATTCGGTGTTAAGCAGAAAATAAAGAGCTGTGCAGGCTGCAAGGCCTGGAGCATTGAGCTTTCTTCCTCTCTTCTCCAGAAGAGCATTTTTCAAGCATTTTTTGTTTAGTTTAAAGAAAACTCCCAACTTACTGTGGCTGTGAGGTTAATGCCTCCTTTATCCTTTTTCTTAAAGCCGATGTTAGGGGGCTTGCTATTCAGACGTATTCCAAATCCCTCCAGTTCATTCTCAATGATTTTCTTGTGACCGAGGGGTTTCAGCACATCCAGAACAATCAGAATGAGGTTACAGGTTCGAGCAACTGGGAATCAAAAAAGTGAACCCTCAAAAAAGTGTGCTCACACACCGAGATGAAGCAGCACAAAAGACAGCTCAGCGGAACAGTGACAACATAAAACACAGCTCATTCTGCTTTTCTTTCCATCTGATGTAAGATTTCTTGCACGGTGCAAGAATTAAAGAGAGCAGCAAAACCTTTCTATCTACATTCAGACACACAAGATGACAATAAGCTACGCAAAGACGACAAAACAGCATCTTTGTTTAATACGGATTCTCATCTGTCTTTAAAACTGGTGGCACTTTCAAGGCAGTGTCAGTGTATGACCTCACGTTCACCGAGTTTAAATAAAACAAAGCAAAACAGCAGTGCCTACTGCTTCACAGTAAGCAACTGAACTCCAGCATACGACCCCACCTCATAAAGCCATCAGCAATCGCAGTTCAACCCTTCACTGCCACAAGCCATGCTAACTGAACCAGTTTGGGACGCTGTCTCCAAGCTCTAATAAACTCACCTGCAATGACTTGCCGTCCTCTGCCTTTACCATCCTTGGCACCTTCAATAATTCCTGGCAGATCAAGTAGCTGTTGTTCAGGAAAGGAAAGTAACTCATGAGAAAAAAACGTTTCTCTTTGTGGAGCAGATAAACTCTATTTTGGCCTTTCCTCTTAAGCTGCTGCCTTTACTGCAAATCTTTACATGACAAAATTCCTTCCACTTTGATTCTCACATACAGCGTTACCTCTGTTTGAAGACAGGAACAGATTATTTCAGAGTATGAGAACTACCACTGGAACTTCTCTCCAGAAAAACGCAGAATAAACTCAGTACCCAATGGAAACATTTCCAGTGTACTCTCGAGCACTTTTACATACAAATTCTAACCTGCTAACATCAAACGAGGCCATTCTGCCCTAACATCAGTGCATCCACAGATACAGGCTAACGTTCACAGACATAAGATGATCTCACCTGTATCTTCGCTCCTTTGTACCTGATGACTCCAGGCACAGTAGTCAGTGTAGTGAATTCATATGCTGCCACTTCAGAGTAGACACCAGCGAGATTACTGAGCAAAGTAGATTTCCCCACTGACGGAAAACCCACAAAGCCAATCCGGGCATCACCTGTCTTTGCAACATCAAAACCTGCAAGGAAGTAACAAAAATTGAAGAAGCACCCAAAGCTGGCCAACTGCTCTTCTTCTAAGACCCCGGAGAGCGATCCCACCGTTAGTTTTAATACTGCCCGAGTGAAAGAGAGGTAAGCTTTCCTGACAGGACACGAGTAGGAACGAGTCTTCACACTGCCCTCAGCACCGCCTGCAGCATAACGGGCACCAGCTTCACCCGGTGCCGCCGGAGCACTGCAGCGTCCCTACGCACCTTCATACAGAGAAACAGAGCACCGCTCCGCGCAAACCCCACAGAACCTCCTGCAGGCGCCGCCACAACGCCCTCAGGTTCACCACCCCCAGCCGCGGGCGGGACGCGCCGCGCCGCGGGCCCACGCACCTTCCCCGGGGCCGCCGCCGCCGCCGCCCTTCGGGGTGATGAGCTCCCGGCGCAGCTTGGCCAGGCGCGCCTTCAGCAGCCCCAGGTGGTGCGCCGTGGCCTTGTTCTTCTGCGTGCGGGCCATCTGCAACAGCGCGGAACCGAGGGCTCAGCCGCCGCCCGGGCCTCGAACCCCCGCCCCCTGCCGGAGCGGCGCGGTGCCGGGCCCCAGCGCCCGTTACCGCCGCGTTACCTCAGCCTCGATCTCCGCGATCTTCGCCAGAGTCCCGCTCATGGCGGCGATGCGCGCGGGGCCGCCGCCTCCACAGCAGCGCCGCTCCTCAGGCCCGGCCGGCAGCGCGCAGGCGCGCAACGGCTTCTCGCGAGAGGTGGAGACGATCTCGCGAGAAAAGCGAGTGGGCGGGAAAGAGCCGGCGGCGCGTGCAGCGTGCCTGCACATCGCTGCGCACAGCGCGGGCCGGCGGGGGGCGCTGCGCCGCGCCGCGCCCTGTGAGGGAAAAGGCGGGAGCGCGTGTGAGGGGGCAGCGCGGAGAGGGGCGGACAGCGGCTGCCCTCACATACCGCACCTACGTGTAAAAAACAACGCGGTTTTAACGAGAAATACGTTCTCCCGAGCCCTGTGTTGAGGTGTTTAAAAGGAAGCTTGCAAGAGCCACCAGCCAGGATGCTGAGCGTTGCGTGGACCTGGAGTTGAACCTTAACGCAGCTTTGCTTGAGGAGTTGTTACAGATCATTTAACCTGCGCTAAGAAGAAAAAACAGAGCTCTTCGCACAGCTCTTTGCTGTCATTCTACCTCTGCCTATCTCCCTTCGTCTCATCTGAACCAAAAAAAGCCATCTTTGATGTCATGAACTCCATTACAGTGGGAACTGTCATTAATACGAGCTTATGTAGAGCTTACTGAAATAGAATCTCAAATAAAATGGGATTACCGCTCCTGGTCGTGTTAGCTCAGGTAAGCTAGGGGAAATATGAGTGCACCTACTGCTGTGTATTTGTTCGTGGAATTCTGATTATCCCTGGCAAACAGTATTGGCTTTCAACATAGGACGCAGCAGGTTCAGTACTGGCATTAATTTTTTTCCCTTCTCACTTCAGGTGGAGTTGGACTTGGTTGATCTGCAGCTGAATTCAGCTTTAGGTCACTCCCATCTGTAGCCCCATTTAGTAACAGGGAAAGCAGAGAAGTGCAAAAGAGGAGTGCTTCGTCAGGCTGCCTCTGTGTTTGCTATTAGGAGCCTCAGAACTCGTTGCTACCCCTTGGATTAGTTGTTTTTACAGTCCAACTCCAGATCTCATATCTTGTATCAAGTTAATTCTACAAGCGTGAGATGAATGAGTGGAGATGTCAACAAATAACGTTCGTAAGACAGAACTGCTCGGCATACAACCTTAAATCCTTTCTTTCCAGAAGGCTGCTCAAGTGAGGGTCCTCTAAGGACTTACACACTTCTTTCAGCATTTAAGGAATAAAAGTTTAATTGAGATCATTTGCCTGATTATTTTTCCAGCCCCCCCCAAAAAAAGGCTGTCTAATTGATTTGAATATTTGAAGTTCTTGGCTTATAACAGTGCCCTCTATTAAGCTTCAGAAAGGCTTATGCAGTTGTAGGGGTTGGAAGGGAGATCTGGAGAGGTTGGTTCCAAGTTGTGAACAGATTTACTCTGCTGACTCTCGTGATTTGTTGAGTATAAGGTGTTTTATGTTATTTGGTGCTCTATAGAACATGGGAAGTTAGATGTGTCAACTGGAAATGGGGTCACTGGGAGCGGATGAAAAGCGTCCTCTGAGGATGGCAATCGAAACCAGAAAATGGACTGCAAATCATACAGATTTGTTATGAAATTCATTCAGAGAAGGGAAAGTCAAGGAAAATGATAATATGAAATGGGATTTGATGTCAGAGAAGGAAAAAGAAAACAATAGAGCCTGAGAGAACATGGAAGGAGCTGTGAGAGTCTGAGATCTATTTGAAAGGTTAACTGAGCTTTGTGGTGGGCACTGATGGAAGATGGAAGATGTAATTTGGCTTATTTATTCTTTTTATTTTTAATTGAGATAATTATATTTAGAAAATCTAGTCGATAGCAGTGGCTATCTGTTTCCCAGGGCTGCATATTGCTCGCAGTTGTGCCTGCCCGCCATGTGAGGCAATACAGCAGGAAGGTTCACATTTCTGGTGAATAAAACCAAATGATCAAAGAGCCACATGAATTTCGAACCGATAAACTCAAAGTAAACAACATAAGTGCTTCTCTAATCATATTTTTAGTCAGGTAAAGCAATATACCTCGACAATACAGAAACGATAAAGAAACGTGGCACTGTGTGGAATCAACAACAGAGAAAAACTAGGAATGTGTGTTTCATTGAGCTGCAGTGACAGGGATGTGACTGAAATGGCACACACCTCATTAGCAGGATCTGAAAGATGTAGGATGCAGTAAAAATGGGATTCGGAAATCCATATTCTACACGCTCAGTCCTGCTGACTCATCCATTTGGAAAAGACACTTCCTTTATTTGTGTCTCGGTTTTATCTTTTGCACAACGTGAATGTGCAATCGCCAGAAAATGATTGAAACTTTACTGTTTCCATAGCTCTGCCTTGAAAGGGTAACTGTAGATCACTGCAACAGGAGAGCTGGGTAGTAAATCTACTTAGTGTGTTTTCTGTCAAACTTTAAATAAGCTTCTTCAACGGGATTCTGACATTATTTCTGGAACAGCTATCATCTTAGTTTGGGTAAGAGTTCTTCTTAGGTGGGATATGAAACACGCATTGTCAGATGTGGCTTGCAGGTATTACTGTGAAGTACGTGATGAAAACTGAGTTTAAAATTACTTGTGATACCTTCTGTGTAATGAATATGCCATTAAAATAGCACAGATTATACTGCAGTAAAGATTACTTAAAATAAGGTATTTTAGGTATTGGTATTTTTCTAACATCTATTCTGATAACTTGTAGATAGGATATCTATTCACAGCACAGTGAGAAATTCCTTTTAGCTTAAGAGCCACCCAGCTTTTGGTAATTCGCTTTACAACAGAATCCATAGGATATATATTTGGAAACAGCTGTGCTAAGGCTGCGTGTGTTTGTGGGCTCCTGAGGGGCTCCATTTCCAGCTGAGTGGTGGGGATAATGTGCATTTTCTGCAGGATTTAAAAGGTGGCGGGGAGGAAATTCAATAGTGACTGCAGGTGAAACACGGCTCTTGAAATCTCATATCTTCTCAGAAATTTTCAGCAGCCTACTGAAAAACAATCTGTTGTCAAATGGTAACTTCCACCCAAGCACTTAGGCTTTTAAGCATTGTCAGTTCGAGACTGTAACCAACTGCCGTTCTTCCCTTAAAAAAAAAAATCTGTTAATTTGAAGATGAGCTTTCTGTTGTTCTTCATTCCTTCTTCTGTAATTTCTGCAGTTTGGAAAAACTTTTGTATGTGTTGGTGTGTGTGTGTGTGAACTGTACTCTGTCTCGAGAACTGGTGACTAACACGCTATTATTATGCTTCACAGAAGAACTGGTGCTGAAGAGGGGAGAAAGCATTTCAGGCTGGTGATGATGAACTGCAGGACTGACTTTTTGAGGAGCCCCTGTCAGAAGGTATGACTTTGAGAGCTGGGTACTGAGTGGGGAGTCCTGCATGGAACCACTGTGTTGATCGCCCGAGGAGAAGCGTCTTTGGAAGCTGATGCAATTTATACTTCAATTGAATCTCGAGGCAATAGACCGAGAGTTATATTTTCAGTCTTGTAAGAAATGCAAGGGTATTGGTTCTCAGCTGACTTCCTAAACTAACTTTTTTAATGCTGGTTTACTTGTTTTTTGTAGAAGTTGTCCTCAGAACAGCACGGTAACTGAGCTATTAGTTTGTAAATACCAAACATTCACTGCTTGCATTGCATGCTCGGGTTTGCATTGTAAGGTATGTTTTACATGAGAAAGTCGTCTACCAGAATTCCTTAGGTATACATGGATGCCTGATGCATGGGGAGTTGTTAGTCGGAACGGGAAGCCCAGGTTGTGTTCCCATTTTGAGCAGATCCTCGGAGTACCTTTGAATGGCTCCGGATGCTTTGGTTCCAGACAGTCTAGGGTAGGTTAAGATGGGCAGAGTGAAGAAATGAGGGAAACAAAAGGGAGATTAAGTAGCAAAGGTTGGCTTCAAAGGCTCTTTTAAATCAGATAAACAACAAAACGTTGTGCAGTTTAGCATCAGCTCCTTAGACTTTGTCGGGGAATGCCATGCAACAGATGAACTAAACAACACGTGAGTGCTGTGAGGAGAGCGAGCAAAAAGAGGAAAAGCAAAGAGAGCTATTTCCCCTTTTCAGAACAGCTCTCACTACGTTCTTTTCGTAGCATCTTATACCTCCCTGCTGGCAGTTGCTGTAGGGTTTTTTTTTGTGTGTGTGTGTGAAGTGCTAGGTATTTTTAAACAAGGATTGTTTGCTTTTTAAGCAGAAAGCTGGCAAATCGCTGGCCCATATCTGGGCTGCAGAGGAAACTGTTCTGTCTCCAAGGCTGAGTCCTTGCTGCTGGGGTTAGCGTTCTCGTGGGAATTTTCCTAATAAAAAAAAACGGAGCGAATTTTAAAAACTAAATGGAAGTAATAATCAACAGTACTGAATGCTGAATTAATTGCTTGTTAGATCGGCTTCGGTTAATTAAAATTCCAGTGGAAGCTCAGAAAAAAATGACAGCTACTAGTTGAAATTTGCAGGTGTGCCATGGAATGCCCAACGTGATGTATTTCTGTGGACTACACAAAAAGGAAATGATTCATATGGCTGAGTTAGCTGGCACAAGTACTATTATAGCGCTGTATTTTCTATCCTAATGCCACAATCAGTGTGGAATAGTGACTTGCTTTCTTCAATATCCTAAGACTGTTCTGAAAGATTTCAGTAGCCCCGAGATCTTTCTTTACTTCCCCATATTCGTAGACCAAATTACATAGGTTGCTCTGAAAGTAATGCCTCCAGTGTATTTCCACGGAAACGACAGCAGATACAAAATGCACAATCACACTGTTTTGTAGAGCAAATTTTCAGCTACAAAATGTCATTTTTTAACACAGTCACCACTGTTAGCTATTCGTTTTCACATGAGCCTCCGTGCCAGGCTCGTAAACATCTACACCCAGTGTCACTGTCAGCACAGCTGAAACGCACCAGCCACCCCTCACCGTGCTCACGTGTGCTGTTTGGCCTCTGGAAACAGGCGGTGAATGTCGATGGATGCATTTGTTTCTGCATGGAAGAATTCAGCTGTGCACCTTAGCTTCGTGCACACTTCCATGTCAGATGCCCTTCAGTCAGACCGCTGCCATCTGTCACACGGCGGCAGGACGTGCCAGGGTTCTGGTGGGAAGGCTCCGCCTGTCCTGCCCCGCCACCAACAGCCACACCCAACATCGTGAGCCCGCGTAATGCAACAGGAGGCATTACTTTCGGAGCGACCCTCCGCACTTCCAAGTAAGGGCAGTAGCAGCTGACCTGCAGCGAAGTGAGCGGTGCACGGCGTGCCCGAATGGCACACACGCGTTTGGAGAGAAAGAGGATCTGTAGTGGTGTTGAAATAACCAGAGTGCTACGGCGAGGACCAGACAGCTCCAAAACACTGAGGGACAGCTCAGGAATTCTCAGGAGTAAGACAGGAAACAGCGAGACGCTGAATAAGGCAGCTGAGGAAGATGCCTTCATCTAGAGAGGGGGATTCAGAAGGAGTTCAGCAGGTCCGCGTGCAGCACGTGTGAGAGCAAAGAGGTTAGGAATCATCTGGAATGGGGGAAGGAATTCTTTAGACTGAAAATGTAATTTTTCCTTCACATGTAAAACTCCTTTTCACTATCTGGAACCTGCTCGTCAGGATATCAGCCAGTTAGTTTTGAGTCCAGGGGCACTCACACCTGCCTGCCTGCAGAGCTGAGTGAGAGGAAATGGCGTTTAGGCAGCACGTTGCACTTAGGGAAATTCATCCCCCAAGTATTTTCATGCAGATGATCCAAATTTTGTCTTAGCAGTGCAGAAACTGTGTGGTTACTTGTAAACAGAAGAAATCTGGCTGCGCTGTAACAAGCAGCAGCTGAATTATTGCTTTGATAGGCTCACGTCCTGGGGCAGGATTAGCTTGGGAAAAGTTCAGGCAAGTGGGTGAAGCCATAGGGGTGGGGGAGAGCAGCGTGCTAAGGCTGGAAGAACCGAAAGGAGATCCAGCCCCTGCTGCGTGAGAGCGGCGAGGCGCCGGGGTTAGGGGCTGCGCTGCTCTCCTGTGGTTTCCTGGGGAGGGGAAATGGGGACTGCTGGGGTTATCCCCACGAGCACCCTGCCACAGACGCGGCGTGAGAGTTCCTGGCACGCTGCTCCGGCAATCCGATAGGAGTGGGAGTGGGTTCCTTGGAGAAAATCTCGTGCTTTGGGCTAAATACTTAGCATTTACCTAAGGACGCAGGCAGAGTGTGTTGGATGGGGCTTTTTAAACGGGAGGGCTGGAAGCTGAAACCAGAACATTCTCTGGCAAGTGGAGAAAGTTGTGAGTGCGGTGAGGGCGGCGGGACCCCCCTCCCCCTGCCTAGCGCCGAGACAAAGAGCAGGCAAGGGGGGAGCTGAAATAGGAAGCAGGAACCATGGCAGGGGACTGGGGACTAAAAGAAAGCAAATTAATAAGCCGGTATGAGCCACCGGGGGAAGGAGCACAACTGACCAGAGCCGCTAGGAGGGATCAGCAGATTCCAGCTCCTTTAACTGCTCTGACCGTGCGTCCAGGCAGCCTGGCCGGGAAGATGAAATGGAATCGTTTTTTTCAGCACAGCAAGTACAACTCTCGTTCCCATGACACATGGGCAGGCTTGCAGGATGAGGGCACCGCGCTGTCTGAGCTCTGCTCCCCAGCATCATTACCACTCAGACAACCTCCAGTTCCCCAAAACACATGTTCGTATCGGAGCGTGTGCATCCACAGAGCAGCAATAAAGAGCCACTGGTGGTGCCGGCGGTGTAGCTAGTTTCCATCAGAAACAAGAGGAATCCAACACAGAAACCGAGGGCACTGCGTGGCCTGAAGTGTTAACGTGGAAAAGCTGCCTTTTGGAAGCTCATTGTGCTCATTTGCACATCAGTACCAGGAGACTTTGCAGTTCCGCCACCATTTGATTCCAGTGCGAGGTTGGAGCCCTCGGGAAGCGCTCCGGCTCGGTGCCCGTGTGAGCGCTGAGTTCGGTATTTCCCAGTGAGCAGTTTTAAGTGACGGTACTGGATCGTGAATAGGTCATCCAAGGATTCTTGATTAGCCTTGGCGTTATAAACGAGAAAAGGTGCCCGCGAACGCTTTAGAAACGTGCTGTCCTTAACAAAGCAACGACTCCCTACGCGTGTGTGCTGAGGTGGGGTGGGGGAACATTTCCTCAAAAGCAAAAATTCCTCGGAGATGGAAAGCACGTTTCAGTGCAACGCGAGCACGACGCTGACGTTGGCGCGGGAGCCCTTCGCACCGCGCACGGTGGGTTCAGCACCGGACAGCCCGCACGCAGCGCTGCCTCCGGGAGCGCTCCCCGCGCACGGCGGTGCCCGGCGGAGCGGGGCTCGGCCCCCAGCGCGGGTCCCTCCGAGAGGGGCATTTGTGCAGCGCGGGGATCTCCTCCGGCCCCTTCTCTGCCCCGGGGCCGGTGCGTCGCTCCCGCGGCCGCGTCGGGATCGGGTCCCAGTGCGGGGAGCGCGAGGGCGCGGGGGGAGGGGGGAGGTCGGGCCGCCCCCGGCCCCTCTGGGAGCGGCTCCGGGCAGAGCGGGGGAGGCGGGGACCGCCGCGCGCCTCTGCGGCTCCGGGCGGGTTTGCATCGGCCCGGGGAGGGGGGGAGGCCGCCCGCAGCACCCCCCACCCCCGGCCCCTCCTCTCCCCGGTGGGAGGGGGGCCCGGGGGGCGAGCGCGGCCCGGATATTTGGGGGAGGGGGGCGAGCGCGGCTCCCCCCACCCCCACCCCCCCCAACCCCGTGTCGCGGTGGGGGCCCGGCTGCCGGCTCCGCATTGGAGGAGAGGAGCTGGGGAAGGGGGAGGCTGCAGCCCCCGGCCCCGCGGGCGGGCGGGGTGGGGGCCGGCCTGCTGGCGCTGGCTGCTCGTGCATTGGCGGATGCGGGGAGGGAGGGGGGCAGGAAGCGGGGGGGGCAGGGGGAGCCCGAGCGGCCGGAGGGGGGGGGGGGGTCTCCGCGAATAGGGTGGGGGGCTTCTCGACCGAAGGAGAGAGGAAAGTTTGCGGCGCCGGTGGTGAGGGTGCGGCGAAGCGGGCGGGGCCCGGCGCGGGGCCGGCGGCGGCGGCGGCGCTCGGTCGGGGAGCAGCGGCCGGGGGGCCCCCGCTGGATTTTTGTAGGGGGGGGTGGTATCGCCCCCTCCTTCTCCTCCCCCCAGGGGTGAAAGTGCAAGAGGAAGTGCAGCCGCTGCCATCTTTCCTCCGCTCCAAACACACAGGGACGGACGGAGCCGGCAGCCCGGAGCCGCGGCCGCCCGAGCCCCCTCCCTCCCCGCTCGCCGCCGCCGCCGCCGCGCACGCCCCTTCCCGCGGCGGCCTCCGCGGCCGCAGCGCCTCGTGGCGGCCGGACCCGGGCGGAGCTTCCGCGCCGGCGGCCGCGGCGGCCCCGCGCGGCGCGCGCCCCTCCACCGCCCGAGCCTTTTGTCTCGCCCCCCCCCCCCCCCGCCATCCCTTCGCGCTGTGCAGGGAGCGCAGCGCGCGCCGCCGCCGTCGGCCCGGACAGGGGCGGGGAGCAGGAGGCGGTGCGCGCCGCCGGGCGTGAGAGCGCGCGCCCCCTGCGGGCGCCAGCGGGGCGGCGCAGCCCCATGGAGCGGGTGAGCGAGGCCGCCGCCTGCGGCCCCTCGTCGGGCTGCTACACGTACCAGGTGAGCCGGCACAGCGCCGACATGCTGCACAGCCTCAACCAGCAGCGCAAGAACGGCGGCCGCTTCTGCGACGTGCTCCTGCGAGTGGGCGACGAGAGCTTCCCGGCGCACCGGGCGGTGCTGGCCGCCTGCAGCGAGTACTTCGAGTCGGTGTTCAGCGCGCAGCCGGGAGACGGAGCGGCCGGCGGTGGAGAAGGGGGCACGGCGGAGGCGGCGGCGGCCGGCGGAGCCTCGGCGGCAGGCGGTGGAGCCCCCGGGGGGGGGCGGGAGCTGGAGATGCACACCATCAGCTCCAAGGTTTTCGGGGACATCCTGGACTTCGCCTATACGTCGCGCATCGTGGTGCGGCTGGAGAGCTTCCCGGAGCTCATGACGGCCGCCAAGTTCCTGCTGATGCGCTCTGTCATCGACATCTGCCAGGAGGTCATCAAGCAGTCCAACGTGCAGATCCTCGTGCCCCCCACGCGCCCCGACATCATGCTGTTCCGTCCAGGGGCCGCTGACCTCGGCTTCCCTCTCGACATGACCAATGGCGCCGCACTGGCGCCCAATGGCAATGGCATTGCGGGCATGCCCGAAGACGAGGCCACGCGGGCTGCGCTCACTGCGGCACAGTCCTCCCTGCCCGTGCTGCAGGGTGTGGACCGCCTGCCCATGGTGGCAGGACCCCTCTCCCCACCGCTGCTGGCCTCACCCTTCCAGAACGTTGCTGCTAGTGCCCCCACCTTAGGTACCAAGCGAGGCAGAGGCCGGCCCCGTAAAGCCAACCTCTTGGACTCCATGATGTTCGGGGCCCCGGGCGGACTGCGGGAGGCTGGCATCCTGCCATGTGGCCTCTGTGGAAAGGTTTTCACCGATGCCAATCGGCTTCGGCAGCACGAGGCTCAGCATGGGGTGACGAGCTTGCAGCTGGGCTACATAGACATCCCACCCCCCAGACTGGGTGAAAACGGCATCCCTGGCCAGGACGACCCCGATGCGCCCAGAAAACGAAGCAGGACAAGGAAACAGGTGGCATGTGACATCTGTGGCAAGATCTTTCGGGACGTGTACCACCTGAATCGGCACAAGCTGTCGCACTCTGGTGAGAAGCCTTACTCTTGTCCAGTGTGCGGGTTACGGTTCAAGCGGAAAGACAGGATGTCCTATCATGTTCGATCCCACGATGGCTCAGTGGGAAAGCCCTACATCTGCCAGAGCTGCGGGAAAGGCTTTTCCAGGTAAGAGAGAACTTCCGAGGATCATAGACACACAGACCTAGGAAGTTGTCTTTCCCATCCCTTGGGAAACCAGAACAATTTGTACGTAGGATAGTTCGGCTGTTCCAATTTAAAATGTCTCGAGAAATGAGACTTTCATTGTTTCCGCTGGGAGGCTGTACTGAGTCTCTCAATAGGATCTACAAGTAATTAAGACACAGAGCCAGGAGTCAGCTGGCTCCTGAGTAAACATCCCCAGCTCTGTCCCAGACCCACGTTCACATCAGCCGGTCCCTCCCTCAGATGACAGTTCTGAGAAATGGGTCTCCCGTAGTTACCTGTCTCACCGTAGTGTCTGGAGACTCCTGATCTGTAGGTAGTTTGAAGGTGCTGTTGAAGTGCAAAATATTAATACATCTCAAGTTTATTATTTTTCTCGTATCCATTTTAAATTTTCTTTTTCTTAACTTCCCTTCATTTCTCTTAGTTCGTAATGTTTTTTATCACCCAAATGTGAAGGAAGAGGTGAGATTTCAAAGGCTGCAGCATCAAGTATCTTTTAATACATGATCTTTGTGTCCTTTGGGTTTACATCCTTCTGAAGGGGATCCTGTTTCTGCCCTGCAACATACGTAAGATCTGTGCATTTAATGTTGCTGCTTTTTTGTTGTCACTGTTTGTGGGAGTTAATTTAATATAAGTTTGAGGCTAGGAGCTTGGGGGGTGGGGGGTGCATCCATGCCGTGTTCCCCTTGTAGCTGCACTCTGCTTCTGTCTGCAGTTGTTGACTCAGCAGGAGAGAGGGATTTGACACAGGAGAATGAATCAAAAGCTGACAGGGGTAGAGTTGTCCCAGCTGTACACGTGGGAAGTGTGTGCCTGCTAGCTCTCCTGTTGGTAGAGTAAAGCTTTTTGTTACTGGGGTAAATTAAAGAAACATAGATTTCTTCAACCCCCCCCTCCCCCTCCATCTTCCCCCCCCCATCTTTCCCCCCCTCCCCCTTCATCTTTCCCCCCCTCCCCCTTCATCTTTCCCCCCCTCCCCCTTCATCTTTCCCCCCCTCCCCCTTCATCTTCCCCTCCTCCTTCCTTTTTCCCCCTCCCCCTCCATCTTCCCCCCCTCCCCCTTCATCTTCCCCCCCTCCCCCTTCATCTTCCCCCCCTCCCCCTTCATCTTCCCCCCCTCCCCCTTCATCTTTCCCCCCCTCCCCCTTCATCTTTCCCCCCCTCCCCCTTCATCTTTCCCCCCCTCCCCCTTCATCTTTTTCCCCCTCCCCCTTCCTTTTTCCCCCTCCCCCTCCATATTTCCCCCCTCCCCCTTCATCTTTCACCCCCCTCCCCCTTCATCTTTCACCCCCCTCCCCCTTCATCTTTCACCCCCCTCCCCCTTCATCTTTTTCCCCCTCCCTTTTTTCCCCCTCCCCCTTCATCTTCCCCTCCCCCTTCCTTTTTCCCCCTCCCCCTCCATCTTCCCCCCCTCCATCTTCCCCCCTTCCCCCTTCCTTTTTTCCCCCTCCCCCTTCCTTTTTTCCCCCTCCCCCTCCATCTTTCCCCCCCCTCCCCCTTCCTTTTTCCCCCTCCATCTTCCCCCCCCTCCCCCTTCCTTTTTCCCCCTCTTTTCTGAAATCAGCAATAATTAGGGAATGTCCCTTATTCAAGACTGCAATTTAGTGATGGGAAATCATATACTGGAAATGTGAGCTAAAAGGAAATTACGCTTTTTACTACAGTGCTACCTGTGATCATCGCCAATTTTTATTATTTGTATTCAAGTTTAAACGTTTACTGTTGCTGTACGAAAGATTGATGTCAACAAGGGGAGGTAAAAAATACACGTTGAGTAATTTCATAAAATGTGAACAAGCAGGTACACTGTTAGGAAAATAAACCACAAAAATAGGTATCCATCTTTTTAAAATCGAAGCATGGAAAGTAGAGAACCTTTCTTAGGATGCAGTGTTCAGTTACAGGAGCACTCAGGAAAGGTGGAAGCGTGACGCCCGACTTTAGTGCTCTTTCCTCCAGCGAGTCGTGCAGCACCTGGGAGGACCCCAGTCCGTGTGTCTGCTTGCACGGCTCCAGCAGCACCGCTCGGCTCTGCTGTCCGCAGTGCGCGAATTCCACCCTGCGCGCTCCCATTGGCGCAGCTGGAGAGCTGGGGGAGGAGAGGGTGGAGAACTTGTTTCCAAGCAGTTTTGGTCTCATACAATGAAAAGCTTTCTTCCCACTAGGAGAAACTCCCACCAGGAAAATCTGCAGCTATTCAGTCTTCTCTTCGAAGTAGGCTTTACCGATTGCAAAGAACGGTCTAACTTTGTTCAGTAATAATTTGCTCTTCCATTGCACCTTCTAGTTGGGACCTTTAGAGCGCTTTATTTGTATTAACAGTCTCTCCACCACACTGTGAGTTAGGATAGGATTTTTTTTTGCCTTGCTGATAAAGGATGTGTCACAGCAACAGTGTAGAATCAGTCTTTTTGCACAAAAAAGGTGCTTAAAGTTGCCTTCTTACATCTTTCTTTGGGACATATGTCAAAAGGGGCTGATTTTCAAATATTGGGCCACAGTGAACCAGAACACCTGGATGGCCAAGGTCTGCGTAGCGTTTTGGAAGGGGACGTGCAGATTTGAAAATCATAGCTTGTATTTCCTGTTTGCTTTGTTTGTTCAGTTAGAGCTTCTTTGCAAGAAAATGCTTTTTTAGGGAGTTGGAGAGAATACTTAAGGTGGAGTCCCAGTTGTTGGTGAGGTGGTTCTTCTGTAATAGATCCACCCCAGGGATTGTCTCTCTTTTTTTTTTTGTTAAATTTGTAAGTTTATTTTTAGTATTTGTTTTAAGTGTGCATATGTGTGTTTTCTTTTAAGGCCGGACCACTTGAATGGACACATCAAACAGGTGCATACCTCAGAGAGACCTCACAAGTGTCAGGTAGGAGCTGGAGGGGTTCAGACTGGTATGGGTTATCTTTGTTTTAATGTGTTAGATTTATAAGTGTGCAGAGAATTACAACGTATCAATAAAAATACCACCTGTGTGAGAACTGGATAAGGATAGTTGCTTAACATTCCTCCTGCCCCCAGTCCCTGTGCTGCTTTGGTCCTCCTGCCTCCCTCTGCTTCTGCAAAGTGTTCTTCCCTCCTGCTCCACTTTTCCTCCCTGCTGCTGACCCACCCCAGATCTCTTACCAGATCCACCCCACTCACCTTGTCCCTGAGCTCAGAATCAGTGCTACAGAGAATGACCTCTTTTTCCCACCCTCCTCTTTCCCGCTCTGTTGCAGTTACCAGCGAGAGGCTGCAATGTTGACTTGGTTTGTTGCTCTTTTTAGCATAATTTCAAATAAAATTCATAAATTATTGTCATTTGCAAGGGTGCTCTTTTTTTATCACATAACATTCAGAACATTGCACTGAGCAAAATTGGAAGGTTTTTTTTTTTCCTCCCAGTGAGAGCATAGTTACTATGAGCACAGCATTCTTTCAGTATCTTTGTAATATGATGTCACAAAGTAGTATATAGTTTATTTTCTTTTTATTTATTTTTTTACTTTACAGTTAATTAAGTATTCATTGGGGTTTGAATGAACAAATCAAGAAAGACATTTTGTAATTCATTTGTATAGAGATTTAAAAGGTGCCTGGAGGTGTTAATTAAAACCAGAGTTGAGAACCAGCTTCCATTATCACCCACTGGCTACACAAAGTTGTTAAGCAAACTTCTAAAGTATTTGTTGGGCTAGCAGTCTGCGTGGTCGTTCTCTGAAGAAAGGCTTGGTTATCTATTTATTTTAAGAAAGATTGAGCAAGATAACTTCATTTTCTTTGAAGACAGAAAAGCTAGAAGATTTTTTTCCTCCTGAAATTTTTAATATTTTACGAACCTTGTCACTCCTACATGACTGCTGCCTCCTAATCTGCACTTATTTCCATCTCTTGACACGCCTTTGCTATGTTTCCTCCAAACTGTGAGAGTTTTGAAAGGCTTTTGTAGTTTTAATAATCCCTTGAACAGATTTTCAGATGTACAGAGCCACCTAAAGGTTTCTGTTGCCCTCAGTAAGATCTGCAGGAGCTCAGCACCTTTGTAAATCACGCCATACAGCCTTGATGGTGATTTTACTCTTAATCAAAAACCTCAGATTGGTCTGAACTTACTAGGACGATGTAGGGATTTAGACTCATGTAAACTGGAAAATTCTGCTTGCAATAAAATAAAATAAAATAAAAAAGATCTCACACTTTGGGGATGGATAGCAAGGGGTCCGAGTGGATGAACTGAAGATAACTGAATATTTTGTCCCTAAGGATATATTTGTTTGCAGGTGTGAAAGTAATACTTAGGTCCCAACCTAACCAGAAACTCTAGAGTCTTTTGCTAGTTGACATCGAGGATACTGAATGTATGCAGTTAATAAAGTCTGGTGAGCATGAGTTGTCCTTTACCAGCTGATACTTGGTAGTTTTCTTTATAGTTTTCGTATCAGTTTAAGAGGACTAAATATAAACTGCAAATTTGAATCAGGGGATACACTAAGAGCTGGAAAGTCAAGAAATACAGAAACTAAGATTGTGCAGGCAAGCTCAACTCTTATCTCCTTGCACACATGTATTTTGTGATAGCGTTTTCTAAGAACTGTCTTTCTCGTCATCTATTTGCTGTTTAAAGTCCTGTGACATTATATGCATAATTTCAGTTAGAAGCTATAATCTGTAGATTACAAGCATGAGGGCAGAGTTGAGATTGTCATTTCAAGCTTGATTTATTCTTCATTTTTGAATACTTAACTCTGCAAAGTTAATAATTCATCCATCTTAAACAACATGAACAATGTTTTTTAAGGAGCCGCTGTCTGTCTTTGAAAAAAGACTTAACAGTGTTGTGTAAGACAAAGAAAATCTTGAGTATGCCTGGGTTTTGAGATGTATTATGCAAACCAGAGAAGGGATGCCATCACACTGAAAATTTGTTTCAAATCTAAAAGCTCGTACGTAAATGGATAAAGTTCTCCTTGTGATTATCTCTTTGTTCTATGACATGTCCCTAGACAGAGTACAAGCTTAATAGCAGCTTGGTGCTTTTTTTTTTTTGCAGGTTTTCGTTCTTGTTTTCATTGGTTTCATTTGTCAAGCCAGCCCCTGTGAGAGTAGGCCACACAGCATTGAGCATCCTTTTTGAATCTGTCGAGTTCCTGTTGAAAAACATTGTTATTGTCATGCTTTGTTAATGTTTACTGCAAAAGAGTATTCTTTTGGTAAACAGAAAAGCCTTCCTGAATCCTCTGTCCTGTTGACATTCTTGGAAGTAGTGCGATGCTGCAATTTAAACAAAATCCACTGGCTGCTTCCCTGAACCCTTGTGTATCTTTACACACCAGTGGGTATCTGATGCTTTGTTTGTGTGGCACTGTGGTATATTTTGGACTGCAAAACAAAAGGAGGGTGTCAACCCAACTTTAGAACAAACAAAATGAAACTATGAAAAGCAGGACAGCTGTAAGCTGAATGTGACTGCAAAAGCTACAGCTTAGAGTGCTCAGCACACAGTCCTGTGCTCAGCCTCCCTAAAGTAATAGTTGGGCTTCACAGAGCTTCGAAAAACTCTCCTGATTTCCAGCAGCTGTAGCACCCGATGCCACGCAAAGACATGATTCCAGCTTTGTCCTTACTGTTAAAACAGATGCAGAAAGGGGAAAACCTCCACAGACCAGGGCATCTCAGAAAACAGATCCAAGAAGTTGCACTGGTGTCTAAACAAGACACAAAATGGCACTCTGGCTGTATTTCCTTTGCATTGTTGTACTGCTGATTTTCTTTCTTTTTTTTTTCCTTTAAACTTAATTGAGTTCTGGATAAAGGAGAAGGGGGTAAGTCAGTGGTATGGCCATAAGGCCATAGGGGACAGGTCAGTTTGCTGACTCACCATGGGAAGATGTAGGGATGTACTGTTGGTTTTTGAGTGGGATTGGTATAGAAGTTAGGTTGTAGTTCTGTTCACAAGAAAGAAAAAGGGGAGAAAACAGAAGTTTGTTCCTTCTGTGAGATAAGAGAAAGGTTGTTCCTCTGTCAACTTAAGTGGAAAAAAAGAAAGAGAAAAATACAAGTTAAGTTAAAGCAGAGCTTTTGTCAAAGAAAAATATCTATTTATTTAAATAAACCTAAAATTGGCATCCCGAGTCCAGTGCTTTTCCCATTGATTTCAATGCAGAATGAGTTTCTTCCTGTCCTAATTTCTCTTACTTCCTGCCTATTAGCAGGAAAATGGCAGCCACCATGGAATAAGCTCAGAGACATCCACAGCCATAGAAAAGTTGAAACTTCAAGAGGTATTTCTTCAACAATGTTTTTTAAACTTTATATATATATTCTTTTTGATCTATTTATATACCTTTGCAATGTTTGATAGGAAAGCACTGGAGTTTTCTTCTATGATTAACAATTAATGATAAATACTTAGTACTCGTTTAGCACTTCACGTCTTTTATAAAATAAAACTTTTTACTTTTTTTTTCCTTTTTTTGCTCTATACCTTTTATAAATATTAACTATTTGAATATTAACTTTGGGGTTTTCTTTAATTGTAGTCCTATCTCCCATCATTATGACTCAGCTGAACTGGTTCTTGCTTTCTCCACTGGACTGATTTTTATTTTTTTTTTAAAGCTTCTTCGCAGGTGTATTTGCTGTATAGCTTATCCAAAGGTGAACGTTTCAAAACTCAGCAGCAACACACGAATGATTATATTGCCTTTCTCTAAGCTTTCAACTCCATCATTTCAATATGGGACAGATACAATTTTACTTCTGGCGTCCGTTTATTTATGTGGTTTGTCTCTGGTCTGCTTTATAAACTAATGCGCTCCCAATGCTTTTGTATGGACACTTACTGTGGCTCAATATTATTAGAGTAATCGATGATGGGTCTTTCGGCTGTCATCCTTGATCATCTGGTTATATACTTTTAGTTGATATCCGATGGATTGAGTAGTATCAGTGCTGGAATCCTAACTGAACTGAGCGTTTACCTCTAATGACACTTAAGTAAGTGAAAGCTGCACCTCTTTTGCTCAGCGCTGTGTCCTGAGATTTCAAATACAGAGAAACCTTTCATTTTTAAGAATCTGCCTCTTAATCTTCACTGCTTGTGATTTATGATTCTTTGTCTGGTGAGCTTAGCTAAACTCTTTGTATCATGGAAATTCCGATAATTTTACTGTTGCTTTTTAAAGTACATTAAGTCCTGATCCGGTGAGGTGCTAACTCTTGTGCTTGCTGCCGAGTAGCCTAAGCTCCGTGGGAATTTACTTTACTTAAGCATCTCACAGGGTCAGATGAATCAAATGCATGTTGAATTTGATAGGTGCTTTTCAGCTGCCTTGAGCATTTTATGGATCAAGCTGTTGATTAACTAAATTACACAAAATTGTGTAGGTTACCCTTACCTATATTTATCAATTTCATTTATCTGAAGTCATAATTTTGTAATATAGCTAAGATTGTTAATTTAACAAGACTTATTCTAATGAAAGAGTTGTTTAACTGCACCCTGATACTTGGAATGACAGAATGTATCCAGTTCCCAAGTCACTTAATTTTCGTACCTTACCTCTTAAGGGACTCTGGTTGTGCATTTTCAACCTGCATTATTTTACATAAAGGTGTGGTGTAAACCAAACACTGTGCACTCTGGGATGTCACTGTTGCCCGCTTGGTCTGGTCATGCTAACACATACCTGCTTTTGTTTTCCTTCTCGCACTTGTGAGCAGTGGTGTCAGACAATAATAACTTGTGCAGTGTGTTACTGATGGTTCGTTATTTTCATTCACATATTAGAGATGCAACAAGCCTTTCAGAGCTGACAGGCTGTGGTAGTAGGCCATATACACAGTCTGCACAGCTGCCACTTGCTGTGATTATGAACATGGGAGGGAACCGTCTCTCATCTGTCATACAGATTGCCTCTGGGAAGTGGGCACGTAGAACCAACATTATGCCAGATCAAGCTTGTCTCATGCTAATAGGTAGAATATGATAGCTTGATCAGGGTAAGTTCTAAACAGATTACATTGCTGTGCAGTTATTTTGATACCTGCTCACTTCTGAGACTCCACTTCTGCACTTTGTCTGCACTACTGCTATGGGTACCAGGATGTCTCTTTTACTGTCTTTTGTCTTTTCATCCCAGCCAATTCTCTGATGCTTTATTACATGTCTTCTTAGTCCAAAGGGGAAATCCTCTGTACTGAAGTCAGATTGTATCAGAAAGCAAAACTTAGGAAAATTTTGTCAAAGACGACATTCAGAGTGTTCTAAAGTAATGCTAACGGCTCAGTGAAGTGGCAGAATTTACTGTAATGCTACTTCTGTTATTAAATATTTCTCAGTATCTTCATCCTCACTGAGGAGCTAAGGCCTTAGAATTTCTATCTGTATTCAGGTATTACTATCTGTAGTATGTTAGAGCTGTTTTCTCGCTTTCTTAATTCTTCCAAGTGGTAACCACATCTTGTGTGGTATGTGGGTGATCTGAACTGTTAATTGTGGGGAAATGGCTTGTGTATCACGTAATTTGCATAGGCAGGGTCTAAGGTATTTACTGTAGAATACTAAACAGATTTGACAGTACCAGTGCTTTTAGCAGAGCTGTTGAGTCACGTGGTTCTCATTGTACCTGCAGACTTGCAATGCTTCCTTTGCCACGCGTGATCGACTGCGCTCACACCTAGCATGTCATGAAGACAAAGTTCCATGCCAGGTGTGTGGGAAGTACTTGCGGGCAGCATATATGGCAGATCATTTGAAGAAACACAGTGAAGGACCAAGCAATTTCTGCACTATCTGTAACCGAGGTAATGAAGGAACTGTTTTGGTTTTTTATTTCAGTGGTTGGGAGAACGCTTGAGGGAAGCTGTAAGGCTGTGTGGCTGTCTGCAACAGGAGGAAGCTGTACCGTATATGTATACATACTCTGTCCTTTCCTTATTGAATCTGTAACCTTGGTGGAGCTACAGGCCTGGTATTCTTATGTAGTTGATAGTTCCTAAAGGACCTTCGTTTAAGTGTGAAGCAAATTATTCTTACAACTTTAACAATTTTATTTGCTAAGTGTCCAGATCACTATAAAATAATGACAGCACATTGCCTTGTTCATCATCCATGTTTTTCCTATACCTGGTTGTCGCTGAGTCCCTGAAGAAAAGTATTTGAAATACACATGAAGTTGAGAATTATACACTGTACCTAAAGTATCTGCATTATATTATCTTGTTAACCTCCTGGTGCAGTAGTAGAGTCAAGCTGCTCCTCCCAAGAAATTGCTTTGTATTAACACAATTTCCAAAACAAGTCTCTTAGAGAGCGCTAGAAATGTGCTTCTTACTTTTATTTGTGTGAGTACAGCTTTTTTTTTCCACCCGTTTCTAGTACTGTCAAGTTGGAGAGTCAGTTGTAGACTTAGGCTTTGTGGGATGTCAGGGAAGCTGGGCAAACTTTGGAAAGAAGAAACAATCATTTTGACTCGCTGATATCTGCTTGCATTTTTTGGAATGATTAATAGTCAACTTCAAAATGTATTGCTGGCTCACACTCATGTACCTGGTACGTGTGGCAACATATTGCTGCTGTGTTTGGGGATCTCTTTTTTTCTTATAAGTCGTTTTTTAGTAATGTATGCTCCCTTTCCTAATTTAAGGGAGGTGAAATCAAATCACTGGAGAGAATCATCTGAGAGAACCAAGCTTAATAACGTGAGGACTGTAGGAGGTTGTAGATGATGAGGAGATGATGAGTAATGAGAGACATTCAGATGTGAGGGAGGTGTTTCCAGTAGTTTGGCCGTATGTTAGGTCCTGAAAATGATACTGACACTTTGACTGGAAATGGTATCTGTGTTGGAAATCATCAGATTCTGAAGCACCAGGTAGACAATGTGAAATGAAGCTTGGCTTCCTCTTCAGATAAAGGCCTCTTTTCTGCTTAAGCTTATCCTGATTCTGTTGTAACAACACGCAGGACGCTATCCAAGATCCCGGTGCTGTCCTCTCTGTCAGGTGTACATGGTGCTAAACAAACACTCGTGGGGGTTGGGAGAAATGGTCACGTTTCCAGGGCTTATAAACTTCAGTTTCAACTGAACTACCACTAGATGTCACTGCGGCTCCTTTACAATTCAGCCAGCACGAAAGAGTCCGATCTGGTGATTAAACAATGAGATGACTAAAAGGAGAATTCACATCTTACAGGCCTAGATGTGCAGTAGGAATTTAAATAAAATAGGGAACTTTTTTTGTACAGCAAATGATATATGAACAACTACATTATAATAACAGTTTATGGATTGCTTATGTGTTGCTGCAAATTCTGTTATACAGCAGCACTTACAGACCATAATGGAACTGCTGAATTGATGCTGAATGTTTATCTCGTGTTAAAATTCATAGGAAAAGGAAGTTACAGACTGGCATTATCAACTACCTGTATGATGAACATTCTTACATGACAGGAATTTTGGTTACAGGTTTATGATATTGAGGATTTCTTTGTTCCATAGTTTTCGAGAATCGAATTATAATGTCCATTGTTTAAAACAGATATCTGAAATTGTAGAGGCCGGAGGCTTGAAGTACAATGGAAAATGTATGCACTGGAAACCTGTTTGATGAGCATTGGCACAATCAGAAGCCGCTCCCAGCTGTGCATGTGCTATGGTGCTATGGCTACAGAGCTTGCACAGTGCCATTTTGCATTTGTTCTTCCCCCTGCTGATGTGCTGGTGTGGTTTTTTTTCAATTAGAACTTAATTAGTGCTGGATATAGGAATTGTCAAGCAAGAGGATGAAAACATTTTAAGAGCTGCTCGAAATGGGACGTAGGATGCTGGCCCACCAAAAAAAAAATAAAAGGAAACAACATAAACAGTGGATGAAAAGGTGATTTACACCACTGAACTCATCCTGGTGTCAAAATCAGAGTGGGAGATAGCAACTCAGAGTCCTCACTTCATCCCATCAGACTGAAGGCTTTTCTGTAGAAGTTTATCAGCGTTCTCTTAAAGTCATAGTGAATTCAGGAGACAAGGAACTCAGCATCTGAAAGTGGTCGCCACTTGTTTATTATGTCATTCATGTGCCCGTTTGCTATTTTTATTTACTTTACAAAAATGGCAGTATTCACTTCCAAAAGTTGCCATCTGTGAGTTGATTTTCTTCAGTTTTTGAACTAAGGGTCTTTTTACTTAAATATGTGTGTGATTAAATCTTTTTCAATCAAGGGAGCTGTGCAGTATTTTTTTCTGAGATTTTCAGATTTGTTTTTCTTAATCCTCACTTTTTAAGAGATTTTTTTTAAATAATCAGTTAAAATCAGAAGGACTGGTTCCTGGTTAGCTGTTACATAACCTCTTACCCTTCCTAAGAACTTCATTTGCTTGTGAGGGTTTTTTCAAAGAACCTCCAAGCTTAATGACCTTGGCAAGTCTCGAACTGATGCTTTGCAGTCAGGTTTGCAACTTGGAGCAGCCACTTTCTGTTTCAGACACATGTGCTGTTTGCTTCACAGAAATCAATGAGTGAATTACTATATTTTTAGTGACAGACACAGAACTGATAAAGCTAACTAAAGCTAGAAGCATTCTCCAAATGCTCTGGCTAAGTCCAAATCAGCATTTTGGAAAAATCCCTGCAGCTATTTCTGTAGTTTGTCTCCTTGTCGATGTTACAAGGAGTTGTTAGAAAAGAATGGAGAAAAAGAATGTAGATCTTTTTTTTTTCCCAGTGTATGTTTTTGATGTTGTTTTCTCTGAAGCGACGAAATAATCTGCTCTGCAAAGCTGTGAGCTGTGTATGGGTATGGCAACAAGTACATTTATTTGAAAAAGACTGGCACTTTGTCCTCTGCATCAGCTTGATCTTGTCTTTAAAGAGGTTTTAAAAAGTAAAGGATTATTGATTGTGAATTCACCCCTCCATCTTCTAGGCCAGCTATTCCTAATTAAGGCCTAATGGGGAAAAAAGAAAAAGCAGTACTGAGTGCTTCAGAAAAAAAAATAGGATAAAGCCAAAAAAATCTCATTTCAAACAGTTTCTTATGAAGAGTTGGCATTCTTCCTGCCTTGATGGAAGCTGATGACTCACATGCTCATCTGCCAAGTACAGAAAGGGGGGCTAACACACTTTCCAGGCAGCTTTCATTATATAAAACAATGCATTCTACAAATAGAATTGCAGAGTTCAGAAAAATACTGTACAGCAGAGATTACAACTCTAGATTTTCCTGTGTCAGTTGTTGTATAGAAAAACACTGAACAACTCTGTGTAGTCCTTTGTTAATGGTTATCAATAGGATCTTATTGTGTTGCTACAGAAAGAGACTCATCTCAGCATGCACACAGTCATTAGGCATGTGTAGGAAATAAGGGAAATGCCTTGTGGTTGTGTATATCACCATCACATCTGTACACTGAGTCCTTTTCTCGAGCAGTCTCACACCGGTTCTATCCGGATCGGCAGTGAATTTTTCATTTTTTGGAAAAATAGATTCTCTTGCAGCCCAGTGCCACATTCAGTACAGCATTTTGTGTCTGAACGTAGGTCTTTCCTCACTTCAGAAGGGGATATCCTTATGTCAGTCATCCCTGGATGATTTTTCTGAGATTATTCCAATCCCTTGCAGTTTTAGAGTAGCATGTTCTCAGTTTCTCCTGTTATGGTTTCCTTGCTGTATCTCATATATTTTCCTTAGTTTCATTTTCAACTCAGGGATCCACAGCAGCTCCTTCTTGTTCATTCTCAGCAACCTGCCCCATTTCCCTCCAGCAAGTTGCTGTGGAGTTCTGTCTTGCTCTGCATGTCCTGTGTGTATAATCCTTAACTCCTGGACAGACTTTGATCCTGGCTGTGCAGTGTGCATTCTGCTGGGTAGGCAGAGGGAATTCTAGTGTAAAGCCATGCTTGTTATTGCACTCAGTGCCTAAAATCAACAGCTGCCATCAGAAAATCCACCCAACGTGTGTGCCAGTATTGTTTTTGCATCTATCCCAATATGTTATTATATCTCACCAAATGGAAATGCAGTTACATCACCATAAAAATGGCTTTACAATATTATATCTGCTCATAAAGTGAAGCAGTGATGGGAAAGTTCTGTTTCAAGGGCTTGTGCTGCAAATGCTGTATTGCTTTATAAAGAATAAATCCAAGTTTCAGGTTATCTGTATCCAGAACAGGAACCTGGAGCTCTGTGTGACTGTGGAGCGTGTGTTTTGCTCTCTGTTCTTAAAGGAAAATGTTTCCAACATGAAAGTGTTAGAACATGGTTGTTGGTAGGCTTACCTGTGTAAAAAGTCTTCAGAACGGTCCTCCGTTTGCCTCGTGTGTAGTCCACATGCTTCTGATACTAACTGCAAGCTTATTATAGTCTGAATTGTAATATGTTTCAAAATATTTGTTAGATAATTTATTGCACCAAAGAAAAAGTTCTTATTTGTAGAACTAAGAAAAAGGAAAAATAGCGCATGAACAAATGGAAAAAAAATGTTTTATTGAGAATTCAGAGTTTGGAATGTGTATTTTTAATTTCCATGGTTTAAGTAGCTAATAGAAATATTGAGAATTTATTTTGATGTATGTATATATTTTCTCTGTTAAATGCAGACAAATGACAAATTTTAGTATGGTTTTTAAAACTCAGGATGAGCTGAATGGGGAAAAAATGTTTCAAAAAGTACTATACAACAAAACAGAGTTCCTTAAGCTCTGAATACATTTAGCTTTGTCTTCTAGGAGTACTTATAGATGCTGGAAACTAAGGGGAAGGCACACTAAATTCTAAAGAGCTGTGTTACTAAACTGTATTCCTTCAGGTCTTAACCGCATAAAATAAATACATAAAATACTTTGATCTGTGTCACAATAATATAAAGTATTTTAAATTTAAAAAAAGAAGAAGAAAAAAAAAGGTGAAGATACCTAGGTGCCTTTTGATGTCGTGTCTCTTCTGCCTTTTGTTTTTTTCATGTTTCATGTCATCTGCTGCACGGAGGCTGTTGACTTTTCATCATGACCTCCAGTAAACAAATTAGGTCTAATGAAAGATATGTATTGCGTTCATTGTTTGATTATGTCCAGGGATGTACTTGAGCATGTTGTAGATAACCAGAAATCAAGCTAGTATAATTGCAACCTTGTAACTGGGAATAGGAGCATGAAAAAGATGTAAAGAACGGGGAAGGCAGATGTGTGTCTTTGCTGATGGCAGGATCTCATCTCCTTTTATCTTGTTTAGGTTTCTCCTCTGCCTCCTACTTAAAGGTCCATGTTAAAACCCACCACGGTGTTCCCCTTCCCCAGGTCTCCAGGCACCAGGAGTCCATCCCGAATGGGGGAGCAGCATTCCACTGCGTCAGAACATATGGCATCAAAGGCAAGAGACTTCCTGCTCTGTACCTTGCTTCTCTGTGCATAACTTGGGTGTTGTGGGATGTTGGGCTGGTCATGAAGAAAGGGGAGGGAAGGAGAGAGGAAGGACAGGGAAGGTACTGGAAAGAAGCTGAGGAGGATGGAGAGAGATCACGTAGCATGCAACATTTATCACCGGTTAGCTGATTTAATAACTCTGGGGAAAAGCAGTGTTAGTTATCTTCAGCTGGGAGCAGTGTTTGCATTTTACCCAAGGGCTGCAATCCTTGACAGGTCCGTAGTCCACTCGAATCTTGTGTCAACCAAATCATGTTTCTGATTTCCAGTGAAGGAAGAGAGAGACACAGAATGCAATTCATTGATTCCTGAGTGGTGGAAGCAGTGTTCATCTGCAGATTAATAAGGAACCGTGCAACTATCTGTAGTTGAACTTTAACATTTTGTGCTTTTGTTGGGGAGAAGAGGAAGAGAATAAAAACACTGTCACTTTTTTGTATTTAACCTACTGCTAACTTCTTGGGGAAAAAAATATTTTAACAATAACTTCAGAAGTTTTTAACTTCTGAGTATGTAGAATCTGTATTAATCTATGTAGAATACCTTGACTTTTGCTTCTTGGTTTGAGCTCTCAGCATGCCTGCTGAAGATGAACCAAAAGAAAGTTTTTTGAAACTGTGGTTGTTCTGAAAAGTGACATTTTTTTCTTGCTCCAGAAAAAAAAACCCAACAACACAGCACACTGGGTTAAACAAAGTCTGTGCCAATGGAAAGCTCCAGTTGTGCTGTGTTGTGTTTTTTTTTTCCTGTTGAAGTCCCTACAGAGTTACTACAGAAGCCCTTTGGTTCTGGGTGCTGTGCTGATTTAACACGAGATTTACTCGAGCTCAGTGCTGTATTGATTTCATGCATATCCTGCTTGGTTCATAATGCTGAGTCCAGAGCAAATCTGTCTTTTGGGCAGTGCCAAGTGGGCCTTTGGTCTTTCAGATTCAATAGTTGATACAGCTTATTTGTATTCAGACACTTGTTTAGGGAGTACGTCTCGTTTTCCCACGCTCATTCAAATAAACTGAGCAAAAAAGTGTGGACAAACTTTCTTGACGTAGTGCCAAAGGAGAATGAGGAACACTCCAGACATACTGATGACTTTGCCAGGATATGTATCCAGATGGCTTAAAATAGTGTCTTAAACTCTTGTTTTTCACTACGCTGTTTAAAGATGGATCAGCTCCAGATAATGAAGTTCACTTCTAACACTGTAGTGCTTAACTTTTAAAAAAGAGCTCATGAAGATTAAGTGGACTTGCACCTCTGAAACTTCAGTAACTCACTGCTGCTTTGTTGAGTGAATGAGTAAAATATGTCCAGATTTCTTTACATCTTACAGTAGCCTTAGATTAGATATCTATGCTCCAAAGTATCGACTGTATTTCAGAAGTGGGGAATGCGACTTGGAGGGTTGAAAACCCAATCAGGTCCACGCTTCTGTAGTGCCTGAGATATAAGCTGTATGAGACACGTTTTTGGATTCAAGAACCAGAGGACATTGTAGATGCATTCTGTATTATTACAAGTCCATGATGAAAACTTGGATGTTGCTCTGATAGCAGCCCTGTGGTTTGTAAAGAGGATCTGTGCTCAAAGGCTTCAGAATGTGTGGAATTTCAGCGTTAAATGTATATAATTCTGTCATGACAACCATTACTGAATCAGCTGATAAACTATATAAGCTATCTGAGTGACTGTTAAATAAGGGCTTTGGCAGACGAGTTTCTGAAAACTTTTTTCTTTTTCCCTTAGAAGGACAGAAATGTTCACATTCGGACCCGATTGAAAGTTCCGATTCATATGGAGATCTCTCTGACACCAGTGACCTCAAAACTCCTGAGAAACAGAGCACCAATGGGTCCTTCTCGTGTGACATGGCAGCCAGCAAAAACAAAATGGAGACGGAGGCAGAGAAGAAGTACCCTTGCCCTGAATGTGGCAGCTTTTTCAGATCAAAGTCTTATCTGAACAAACACATACAGAAAGTTCACGTCAGGGCCCTTGGTGGCCCATTGGGGGACCTTGGTCCTGCTCTAGGATCCCCCTTTTCACCCCAACAGAACATGTCTCTTCTGGAGTCATTTGGGTTTCAGATCGTCCAGTCAGCATTTGCATCATCCCTAGTGGATCCAGAGGTCGACCAGCAACCAATGGGGCCAGAGGGAAAATGAGATCGGTTTGACCTTAAAGCAAAGCAGCAGTCTGGCTTTAATGATAAGATGCTGTGAATGAAAGAGGAAATAATGAAAATTGTTTCTATAGCTGCATTTTTTTTTTTTTCCATTCATTTTAGCTTCCCTCTTTGTCTCATGCCCTACCCCACCTTTAAACCTTCACTGGGGAGAGGGAAAAAATGCTTCTTAGCTGATGAATTACAGAAGATGGTGACCTTGGTTAGGAGACATGATTTAAAACACCAAATGGAGCTATAAAAGTTGCAGCCAGTGTTTCATCATGATCTTCTAGAATAAAAAACGAGAACTGATCTGAGAATTAGAGACAGTCAGAGTGACCAAGGCACACGGGGAGCTACAGCTACAAGGAGCTGTATTTTGTCTTCTCTCTTTTTCCTATCTTCCCTAACCCGCCCCAGAAAAACACAGTAAGTTTTGAAAACAGACCCATTATTGACTGAACATAACGTTAAGAAAAACGCCCCATGGAACCTAGCAGGTTACAATGCAGTTGTCCTTTTAAAAAAAAATAAATTAAAGAAGGTGAGAGAAATTGAACCCCTTCTACCATTTGTGAGGCTGTGAGTGCTGCAGCAGGACACAACTGCTGAGTAAAATCACCATTCAGAAATCACCATTCAGAACAGGTTGTTTTTGCTATTTTTAACCATTAAACTTGCTGTTGGATTTTTAATTCTCTATTATTATTATTTTAGGACCTGTTGTAGTGAATTGCTACTGAAAAGCCAGTCTAAGGCGAGACACAGAGCACTCTTAAAGCAGCAGTCACATTAGGGTTAGTATTCTTTTTCTTTTTTTTTTTTTTTTTTAGGTGTACCATAATTAATAACTTGGCTAGTTGGTTGTTTTTAAGTCTATGAAAGAAATAGTTTTATGGGGGAAAAAAAAGAAAAAAAGAAAAAAAAAGGAAAAAATACCATTGCAGTCTGGTTGACTGGTGCTCATTTTTCATGTGGGGACCTAGTACCGGTATAAACACAATCAGCTGTCGGGTTAACACGATGTACCACTGACTTGTTTAGTGTGAATAAACCCAGGGGTTCACAGAGTGGTTTTGATTTAATTGGATTGGACTCTATTAAAGAAGTTAGTATGTTACTTTACATCCCCTTGTTTGGTCTGGTTTTTGAACATTTTAGCCACCTGTCCAAAAGGTGTGCAAATGAGAACCAGTAAATATGGTGTTAATCCCTCTCTCCATTGTACTGTACTCTCAGTGACCTGGGCTTTTTGGCTGCAGTCTTGCTCTCCTGATCTACTTTTAGTCAGGTTTGCAAAAGCCAGTCTTATTCATTTATTTTCCAAGAAGGGCTTCTACTATAAAATATTGTGAACAGTGGATCTCTGAAAAAAGAACTGATTACAAAAGGTGAAGAAGCAGGGTTTCTAAGCTGTTTGAGGTTTAATCTGAAAATACCACTTGAGCAGAAATAGTGTCCTTTCTTGGTCCTCCCTCTCCTCCCACGTAATTTTTTCAAGTTCTTTATGTACAAATCCAGATATAAATGTTATTTAATTATCTAAACACAGGGTTATGAGTTAGGAATACTCTTGAGTTCTAATCATGGTTCTGCTATTGATAGTCAGAGTTGCATAGACAACGGGATAATCACTAAATGAATTTCTTGAGTTCCTATCTGTGAGCAGCTTTTTTCCTACATCACCTAATTGTTGTGAGGGTTAATGAGCTGAGGTTTAAGGAGTGAGTTGGTAAATTAAGCTCCTGTGTATGCACTGAATGTTTCTAGAAGGGCTACTTTGAAGAGCCCGAGTTCCACACCAGACTTGGGCTCTGTGAAACCTCCCTAAGAGGTGTGTTTGTATGAAGTGAGAAGGTAGCCACAAACTGCTCTTGTGGAACTCTGTGTTGCCCAGGTGTTCCTAATCCAAACTCAGCAGCTGAAACAAGACATTCCTGTTATGATTTTGTGTTTGAAGTGTAGAGCCCTTTGTAAGTATGTAAGTTTTAGGATGCTACTCTAAACTGTACAAGACTTAGAAGCACCAGCTTCTCTCTTCTAAGAAGCTACTTTTAAAGTTTGCTCTTGAGTATTTTAAACTGAGGTTGAGTAATCAATGAATTTCTCTTTATAGTACCAGCACCTCCTAAATTTGTGTATTTCATGCAAATATGGATTTGACATTTTATTATTAATCTAGGCTGGAAGACTGAAGGACTTGCTCTTCTACAGTCATCTCTCCCCTGAATCCCTGGAATAGGCGTGACTCTCATCTAAAAGGGAAACAAAAACAAACTGAAAAACAACACAAAACCCCTAAAACTAAAGCTTAATGTAACTGCTGTTGCTGTACTGATAAGCTTATTTGACAAGTAGAAACAGGACATTTCAGAAAGGTAACAGAATCTAGAATATGGTGAGACAATGCTGTAAGCTGCCAAGCAAGTCAAGACAGAGCAGGCTTTCCAGTCAGCATAACAATTCATTGGGATTAGCAAATGCAACTGCAGTTATGCTGACCTACAGGTAGCTAGTATTTAGTAATGAACAGTAAATCACAGGGAAGATTTCTGTTGAATTGAGGCTGTGTTCTGACAGATACACAAACTTTGTGTCCTTGGTGTTCCTAGCGCTTGAAGAACACGCGGTAGCCATAAAAGCCATTTCCAGAATGCTGGTTATTTTTATCCTGGCTGCAGCTCCACTGACTTGACTGTTATAAGTGAGTTGAATTTTGACACCATGTGTATTGGAATTTCATTCTGAAAGCTGCAGATTTGGACCCGATGAAACAAATGAAAAGCTAAAAAGGAAACCTAAAACACCGTGTGTTTTGCTTGTCAAAGAAAATGCTAAGTTGTTATGAATGAATTGAATGAAAGCTATTTAATTCTCAGACTAGTGAACAAGGAAACAATTAGGCAGTAAGTTAACAATCCTGAAATGACAGTTCTAGATGATTCTAGTGTAAATGGGAGAGATTTGCACCAACACACAGATCAGTACAGACTAGTGTCAACAGCACACTGGACAGATCTTCAGCAGAAATGGCTTTTCAGAGCTCTGCCTGTTTTGGAGGTATATTATTCAGTTCTAGATAGGAACTCATGTGAATTCTATACTTTGAGAAGTGTCTGCTGCTCACAGATTGTAAGAGAGATCCAAACAGAAAACTCAGCCTCATCAGTTCAGGGTACAAAGGGAAATACTTAAAATGCCTCAAGATGCAACCTCGCTTAGATTGTTTCTATTACATTTTTACCTGACATGTCAGCGTATAGAAGATAACTGATCTTTTTTTATTTGCTAGGACTGCAATCCAGTGTTGAAGTCAGTGCACTGCTCTGCAAAGAAAGGAACTTCAGTTAATACAAATTCTGATAACAGATTAGTAGTACTTCTTTGTACTATGGGAGTGCTTAAACCCCTCAACTGTGGTTCACACCCTTCTGTATTAGGTATGAAAATATCTTCAAACCTTTGTAATCTAGACATTAATGATAGACTAGAAAGGAGTAGATGCTAGCATTTCCTAAGTGAATGAATGAAACAGAGTTGAAACACTAAAAAATGATTACATGCATGATTAAATGTTGTGATGAATGCAGGGGCTCAGACTTAGCACTAGTATTTTCTTTTTACCTTAAGCAATTTATGTCCACAAGTGCTAGGTAGAACAATGCAATATGAGTTTATTCCATACCGAATTACATTGTCACATCATCTTGCATTCGCCACGTGCTAGGTGTCTGCAAACAGGCTGACTGGTGTGACTTACCTGATGCATGGTAATGTGATGGCCTGTGGGCTCTTGATCCTAAGTGATTTGCCCATGATGATGTGGGAAACTGATAGCAGAACCAGAAACTGAACTCAGATTTTCCTTCTCTCAATCCAGTGCCTTAACTGTAACAGGTCAAAGAATTATGGGGGGAGGTGTTTTTTTGTATTTTTTGGTGTGTGTTTTGTTTCTTTTTTTAAACCTAGAACTGTAAGATGGTGTGGAGTTGGTCTTCATTCCAATCTTTTGAATAATTGCAAATGCCCAGTCACAGTTTTAGACCCATTTGAGTGCCAGTGACTTACGGAATGTTTGTTATTTCCCAAAGTATTCCCTGAAATTATTGTTTTTCCCTCAACTGCTATCAGCAGTAAGGAATGGCTTGACTTGAATAGAGAAGCTGTGTAACTGAATGTCTACCTAACTCAACTAATGGAATTGATAGTATGAAATCTAACCTAGATTTTGTAGGCTCTGTTGTAGCTTTAGTGTCTTGGGTTTTTTTGGTTTTTGTTTTTGTTTTTTTTTCATGGAATCTTTGTTCCTAGAATTCAATATTTGAATTTTTGTCTCAAATCTGGAGTGGGATACCACTTTCAGCTTAATTTTTTTAAGGTGCTTGCTTGAGGAAGTAGATGCCAAAGTAAATTTCAAAGGAACTCCAGACTTCAGTGTTGGAAGATCAAATGGAGAGAGCTTTCTCTGGGTTTCATGAGAGATGAATGGACAAAGGACAGAAATTTATGTAATGAAACAGGAAAGGCTTTTCTGTATTATCCGCAAGAACAGAAATGTTTTTGGTGGTTCAGGATGGCAGATACTCTGAGAGCAAGTGCCAAACAAAACTGTGGAACACGTTGGCTTTTTCAGCGTTCTGAATATCCCTTAACAGCATTATGAATATCGTAACATAACTTAAGCCAGCTTTATACCATTCACCTTTTGCATGGGCACAGTACATGAGTTTTAACTGGATAGAACATAAGCTCACGCTGAAACTGAGCTTATGCTCTCAGTTCTAACCCAAGAGAAAACAAATGAGCAAAGAGGGGGAAAAGAAAAAAAAATAAAAAAGGAAAAAAATTGTACAAAGAAAGCAGATTGTGGAAGATGCCCGTGGCTCCTGAGAGCCCGGCTTTTCATCCTGTACGTGCTTTTCTAAATAAGAACCTTCAGCTGTTGAGAAAGAGCCTTTGGGAATAGAAGTGGCTTTCAGCCCAGTCTGCTGCTCTGTGTCCCTTTAAGAAAGCTGTGTTTAGGAACACTGAGCCCTGGACCAAGAGGGAGGCAGCGGCAGGGCTGCAGCCTGGAGCTGCTTTTTACTGTTGCAGAATCAGCAGCAGCAGCATTGGCAGAATGTTTTTCTGCCTGCTTTCTTGACAGCTTCACCCCCATACATTCCTTTGCCAGTCTATGTACCTATTCAGATACACACGGTTCTGCAAATTAACTATGCTACCTGTAAAACAAACCAGAGAACTGTTTGGCTAAATGGAAAAAAATTGTGACATAACTACTAAGTGCTGCAGAACAGGAACAAGAACCCTGGCTGTAAGGAGTTGTGGGGATGGCTGGAATGGTTAAAGCATGCTAGTAGAGAACCACAGTTGTTTGCTCTGTGGTAAGCAGGTAATGACTGCCTCTTTGTAAAGAATTAGCACCTTATGTCATCCCTGGGCTCTTCCTGTGCTTAGTTCCCATATAAAAAATGAGATGATGATAACCTTGAGTAAGAATGATTCAAGATTGGATTGACATGCGAAACTGTCCTGCACAATAATGCTACTTAACTGCTACAAACATTTGGCCTCACTGACTCCAGGCATAATCCGAAGTTAAACATTGGGCTACATTCTTCCCAAAAGGTGAAATATTGAAATTAATTTAAAGACTGCCTGGTGTTCCCGATCTGCTGTCAGGGTTTATGTGAATGAAGCTTTTCCTGGGTGGCTTCTCTACTTGTACTGCAGTTTTGGAGACTGGGAAGTGCTCTGAGCTGAGATGTGCTGAAGGAAGGAGGTAACTCCTAGCTCCTGGGTTCCATGTGGACCATGGGGTCACTTCAAACAGCCACTGGCAGCTATAAATGCTCTTGAGCTTCCTGCAGCCACATAATGAGCGTGGGTAAGTGCTTTTGTAATAAATCAATCTCATTCCCGCTAATAGCTTTTTGGCTGCTGTGTCTACAAACTGGTGCCTTCTCCAGGCAACTTTTACATGCCCTCTGCAAAATTGTCAGACTGACTGCTGGCTCTTATTTAATCAACCAAGCCTTGCTCTTGGGATCAGAATTTCTCTTCAGTACTGTTGTAATCTGAAAGTTTGCAGCAATTAGTGCTAATACACAGCGTAAGAGAAAATAAAAGGTCTGTTCTCAGATGTCCTATAGAGCAAACAACCGAAACACAAGTGTGGGGATGAGCCAGGAAGACTGGCTTTTTTCCCTGGCTGCATTCTGTATGGACAAGACAGTGCCTTGGAAGGGAAGGAGCAGAAAAGTTTGCCATTGGCTCTGATGAATCCCAATCCTGCTTCTACTGAAGTTGTTGGGAATCTTCCCATTATCTTCAGTGTGAGCAAGAAAGGATCTTAGGTGAGGATGGATGACTCTTTCCCTACTTGAATGAAGTTTCTTGCCTATTTATGGGCCTGCTTCTATTGAAACCGAGCCTGTTTTAGCCTTTTGGGTTCTTAGGGACCTGTTTGTATAAAGCAACTTACCTACCTATCTTTTTTTTTTTTCTATTGTGTGTATTTTTTGTATGTTCTGTTGAAAGGTGAAGCCTCTGTAGAAGGGGATGCAAAAACTGGTTTTTAAATAGTAATAAACCAAAAGAGAATTAAACTCTGCAGGCTGCATGCATTCATTTCCTGGAGATGGAGAGCAGAGATCGTGAGTATCCAGAGACAGCCTGCACTTCCCATCTCTCTAAATCTTCCTCTTTTCAGAGATAGTTTCTGCCTTTGCAGATCTCTACACGGAAGCAGGTAATGTCATGGGGAGGTTTCAACACTGTGTATCAGCTGCTCTTCTTTTGACCAGAATGTCCTTTCTCTGGGTCTTTGTGATTTCTTTCATCCTTTTAGCATATGTGGATGGAGTAGCATCTATGTGTGAAACTTGGGATTGATCCTTATTGAATACGTGCAAGACAGTGAAAAATGAAAATGAGATGGGATACTTACATTTATTTTTCTGTGCATCTCACCCTGCCTACCGCGGGTGCTGGGTCATCAGTCAGATGCAATGTTCCAACTCAACACTGTCATATTCAAAGAGTTTTGCAAAGCATGGGATGAAACTATTAATCCTTTGTTCCTTTCTACTCCTTTAGCCTCCCTGTGGTTTTGCCAGTTTGAGCCCTAATTTTCTAAGAGAATGGCAAACTTGAGACCAAAACAACAACAAAGGTTTGCCCTAAACTCTAAATATATTTAATTAACAGGGACTTTGCTTTTGTAAATAGACATTAAAAGTCTGTATGCTTTTATAAGAGTCACAAAAGAGGCTGTCCTTGCATGCCAATGCCATGTGTGCAACCCACAGAGAAAATAAAGGGGTTTACCATTCTACACAGAGAAGACAGGGCAACTTCCCAAAGTAAACACAGCCCCTCCCACAGCCATCAGGCAAACACCTGTGGAGAGAGAGGTCTTTCACTGTACCTATGTGCCAATGGTTTTAATCTGTTTTCAGGTCAGCTAAGGAAAATAAAATCCAGAGGTGAGAGCCCTGCATTTTAAACGTCTGCGAATCCTGCACTTTTATGAGGAAACACTGGTAGCTCTACTGAAAGGTTTGGTCTTTGCTCCTAGGTTGAATTACAAAGACTTCTCTGATCGCAGTCCTAAAACCCTAGCTAGATAAGAAAAACATTTCTGTTTTCTTTTTATGTGTACAGGTTTGTAATCTCATTGCCTTTATGTTGGCAGGGGATATGAGAGTTGCTTGCTTGCAGTGAGTGGCTGTGCATTTTAAACATGCATTTTCCAAAGGAACTGGAAATCTTGTATATTTAACTGCAACTCTGCAACCTCTTTCTTTTCACAGTGAAAGCTCACTCTGAATTTGATAATATGAGAATATTAGATTATTGAAGTTTAAGCGGCAGTTTTGGACTGCCACTTCTGTTTGTGAAATCTGTTCCCCTGGTAAGCAAGGGGCACAGTTCTGTCCAATTCACGGGGAGCTTAATGACTGCAACCAAACCAGAAATCTTTATTCCAGGTGACTAAAATCTCCATACAGGTGCTGCCAGTTTCATGTATCTCACCTGCAGAAAACCTGTTATTTTTACATCAGCATTTTCTAACCAGAAAGAATGTGGGCTTAGCTGACTGCTTAGCTTTGCTAGTTATTGCTGTGCACATCACTGAATTAAGAATCAGAACAGCTACAGAGGTACTTAAGTACCTTAAAAAAACATACACAGCCCATTCTCGTATTTTTCTTCCTATGTTAATGTTTATTTGTGCTCTTAATTTAAGTCAGCACTACACGTATAGGACTGCCTTCTTTGACTTAAGTGGTATTAATATGGCAAACTGGCAGAAGCTTGCCTGAGGTCAAACAACAAATCAGTAGAACATTTTTGAGTACGGCCTCTGTTCTTCACTCACAGGCCTGCATTTTCTCCGGTTCCATTCCTCCACCCTTAAACATACATGCTCTGTTTTCTGTCATCAGCAGCCTGCATTTGTAGGACACAGAACAATAGTGTAAGTGGGATCTGAAGCCTTTTCAGCTGTACTGTATTCCTAGCAGTATCCGTCCAGTTTTAAGGTATCTTGCTAGGAGACACACTCACTAAGAAACCAGTGTGGTCCATACACTGATTTCAGAATGCACCAGGGGAAAGGCGTATGACCCACGATCCAAGCTAAGACCTTTGCAACAGTCCCAATGCACTGTGTGTGCAGCTGGGCCTGACAAAACCACCGAGGGAATTGTGATAAGGCCCTGTGCAGTTTGTCACGATAAGGACAAAGGTGTGATGCTACTAGAGAGGACTCAGTGTGTGAAATTTCTAAATTCAGTGATTACTGGGAGTATTTACTGCTAATCTCAGTGCTAGAGAAGTGTAGCTGCTCTGCTGCTCTCCCAGTAAACAATAGATCCCAGATTGCCCTCCTGAGGCCTCTTTCCTTTTATTACAGCCCACACAGAAAGCTCATCTGAGAAGGCACTTTGAGTAAGTAGAGCAAACTCTGAACCAGTCTGAACCAGTTCAAATATCACATATGGTTGTTTTGCTTCTGCAGACTTCCTTGTTAGTCCTTGGAGGCTGTGGCTGGCATTTACTTAGCAATAGCTCATGCTGTCAAATGGAAGGGGGAGGGGAAGCCTCTCCTTGAACATGTCAGCAGGGGGATGCAACAGTAAAATCAGATATTCCTATTGCTTCACGCTGACTCCTTTGTAGTGACTGTCTCTGTCTCAGCTTTTAGTTATACTCAGCTGATGATTTCATAAACTCAACATCCAATACGTTTGTTCCAACCCTACTGCTTTTTCTTCTATGCAGATTGTTGCTAGGCTAGGAATGAAACGTATTTGTTTCTGACTCCTACGTCACTGCTTACAGAGGGCTTTTTGCAGGTGAGACTCTCAGCTTTTTATGATGCAGAGGCAACAAAAGAGTTAAAAACCAAACAAACACTTTCGTTGGAATTATAAGTACTTAATAGTATTTAGTCGCAATCAATATTTACAGTCCTAAGCTTTAAACACAATTTGCTCTGATACTCTCTTCATGGTGGAGGCTGCCTCAGTTTTCTATTTTAAGGATCACAGTTTATGAAGTAAGCAGAAAAACTGGAGAAGTGATGAATTGGAATGAAGAATAATCTAGGGAAAAAAAAAACAAAAACGTTTTGAGAGGAAAAATACATTTATAATTTTGATTTACTCCAAAAGAAGAAATGGGAATTGACAGGAATGTGCCATGTGCCTTGGTAAAGGGAAGGCAGTGGTCAGTGTTCTCAGTTTTAAGCAATCCATTTGTCTAGAAAATAATAGATTATAAAGGTGATTTGCTTATTCCCCTTATTTAGTAAGATTAAGTGATAAAGCATGGTAGTACTTTCAGTGGGAAACTATCTCAACTTCTGTCTGAGAAGATGTTAGCATATACCTGGCTGTGGCCAGAGAGGGAGGGTGGGTCTGGTGACTTCTTGTGAAGTCCTTCTAGAACTGTACATGTGCATTGCCTCCCTTTGTAGCATGCCATGCTACATCTTATTTTCCTTGCATTTTTCTTCTCGAAGAAAATCTTCCATCCATTTTACATTTTTTCCACAGGTGGAAAACATACAATAAAATAGAGCCCAGTTGAGAGGCAGGACAGAGAAAGCTGACCTTCTGAAACCTGCGTCAGGAGAACAGCACAGAAGGTACCAGCTCATGGTTGGAAGTGGTTCACAGGGAGTTCAGGGAGGGTGCCTGATCTTCCCTGTTCCTAGAAGTTGCCTGTGTGTTCTCCTGGGAAGTGTTTGGAGATGTGCTGTGCACTGTGTGTGTGTGTATGGGTGTCTATGAACTGACTTCTGCGTGAATGCAGTGTGAGGGCATAGCCACAGAGCTTTTGCTTAGTTGTAGTTTGGGTAGGAACTTGGAAATCAAGTCCTAGGACGAAATGTCAGGTTTAATCTCTTCAGAGTGCAGCAAGAAGAGCAAGCCCATTCCCAAAGCTCAGGAAGAACAATTGACTCTGCCTCTGACAGCTGCTGGTAGCACCCTATTAAACTTAACTGTGTGAAACTGCCAGGCATAAAGCTTCCCTCATCCTGCAGAAAGCTAGAGATAAAAGAGCAAACAGCTTAGAAGTCAGCTGTGGAAAATACTTTGATCTTTACCGTTAATATGCCGGGTTCTGCATTTCTCCCAGCTTCCCCATTGTTCTTCCATGGACTAGAAACTCTGATTGTTTGCTGGCACTTGGCTGGGTGTAATGAGAACTGCAGATTTATCTTGTTACATAACAGGAGAGAGAGGTCTGAGGTTTGTTTCCACAGAGATTACTGCCCAGCCTGCAGTTCCTGGATCGGGATGTGCAGGGGGAGGTGCTTTCTGTGCAGCATGGCACGGAAGCTGAGTTAGTCTCACAAAATGAGCTAAAAGAAATCAGGTTGGCAGGCGTCTGCAAGCAGTTTCGGGCAGATGGATGCACGTGTGGCCCTGAAGTTTCTGAGCGAATGGAATTTGTCCCATAAAATGTCTTAGGAAGAGCTATTACAAACTGAAGGTCTGTCTCAGTAGCCCTTATTCAGAACTGTTTGCTCCACTCAGCAGTGCCTTCACGGAGGGCAAAACTGGAGAGCATCAGGAATGCAGTACTGAGTATCTGTGCACACAGTGAGCACAGCAGCACAAAGCAGCGTTAGCTGTGACGTTGGTCAGTGCTGACACACAAAGGATTTCTCCCACTTAGCACATCTGGCTGCAGGTTGTTTGTTTAAATTCAGCATTACCAAATTAAATATACTGCCCTGCTAAATTATGAAGCTGAAGTATGAATCACAGAAGCGCTAAGGTTACAGTCTCATGCTCAGTGATGGTTCTGCTGAATGCTCTGTTTCCACCATTACCCCTCTGCCATGCTGGTCCATCTGTTGGCTTTTTTTTTTTGTGGCTGCACTGTGTGCTGGTGGCAGCGGGGAGCACGGCTGGAAAGCATCAGCGTGTGTGTGACCTGGTAGGAAAAGGGTAAAAGCTGGCTAGGATCGGTGCTTTGTGCCTGCTCGTGGCACCTGTAGCAGCCTCACAGAGAACACTGCCAGGATGGAAAACATCTGGGAGGGGAAGGGAAGGACTGCAGCTGCAGCCAGCGCTGCCCTGACTGATTCATCAAGCACGGTACAGCACGCAGCTTCCCAGCGGTGCTTCGCGTGGCATTTCAAAGCACCTTAAAGGAAGGGACCTTCCATGCCCTTTTCAGGGGAGCAAGGTGTGACTGTCGCTCACGTTGCAGAAAGGAAAAGAGCACAGAACCGAAGCGGGCAGATTGGCCAAGGTCAGAAGGAACCGGGTGGAAAAGCCAGAAATAGCAGCACCTCGTGCTGCCAGCCTGTGCCTTGGCGGCAGCCCCAGCACTTGGCCCCGGCCCTCTCTGAGAGCCCCGTGCCCACGGCTCCAAGCGCTCCGAGGTTGTTTTTCTTCTTGTGTCCCATGGAACCCCGGCTGGTGACTCCAGCTGCAGAACCCAAATACCGCCTGTTCGGAGGAGTACCCTTTGTAACCCACCTGCCCGCTTCAGATGTCTGTAGAAAGGCTTTTTTCTTTCGCTGCGGCTGAACGATTGCAGTACCCTTCATTGAGAGCATTCGAGGCTGTTCACCTTGTTTTTCTACGAGCAGACAGACACAGAGCGCGCGGAGTCACCGAAAAGCAATGGGATCGTGCGCGCCCCCGGGCGCAGTCTCCGTAAAGCGGGGGGAACCCTAACGCAGAATGGGGGGAGGAGAATTCAGTTCTAAGCGCTGGAAGATGAACAGCATCCCATGCCCGGCCCAGCGCTTTCTCACGTTTTGGGGCGCGGGGTTCGGGGCCGTTTCCCCACGGCCGCCCCGGCGCTGCCCCGCGGCTCCCGACCCCTTTCCCTCCCGGGGCTCCCCGCGGGGCCGGGACCCGCCCGGGGGCGGGCGGCGGCGGCGTTAGCGTTAGGACCCGGCGGCGGCCGCGAGGCGGGGACGGGGGGAGCGCAGCCCGGCGGTTGTTTACCGGGGCGGGGAGCGGCGGGGCAGGTCTCGGCGCGGCGCTGAGCGCAGCGCAGCCGAGCGGCGGGGCCGGGCCGGGCCGGCGGCTCCTCGCCCTGCGCGCCGAGGATGCTGCGCGGGGGCACGCTGCGGGCGCTGGGCGCGGTGCTGCTGGGCTCGCTGCTGCTGGCGGCCGCCCGCGGCGCCGAGGGTGAGTGTCGGCCCGCCCGAGGGGGGCCCGGCTTTGTCGTGGGGGACAATGGCCGGCCCCGGGTGGTGGTGGGGGACCTCCCCGCATGGCCCGGCCTCGTGTTTTCGCAGAGTGCCTCCGCGGCGACGGCGCGTCCTACCGAGGGAACCGGCGGGTGGCCTCCGGCGGCGCCCCGTGCCTCAACTGGCTGGCGGTGCGGAGCGAGACCGGCGCCGCGCTCCCGGCAGGTGGGTGAGGGCCGGGGGTATGGGGGGGGAGCCGGGGCGGCGGGGCTCGGAACGCGGAGAGCCCCGCGCTGACCGCCCCGTGCCCTCCCGCAGTCGCCGAGGATCACGACAGCTGCCGGAACCCGAATGGCGACGCCGCGCCCTGGTGCTACGTCCGAGGCGCCGCCGGGGTCCCCGAGCGCAGAACCTGCGAGATCGCCCCCTGCCCAGGTAGGAGCGGCCCCCCCCCCGCTGCCGCCCTTCCCCGGCTTTGTCCTTCCCTGCCCGGACTGGGGCTGTTCACCGGGGTGGGGTCCCCGTGCGATCTCCGCTGCCCCTTACCCGGGGCTCCCCCCCAGCCCTCGCCTGTTCTTGGAGGTTTTGTCTTAGTAGCGGAAAAAGCCCATGCAGAGCCTCGCCCCCCACCCGTTTTGTTGGTCTGCGTAGGGCTGTTGAGCCGTGTTACAAAAGGTGGAGGTCCGGACATCTAGGAACTGTAGAGAAGTGGGTAGGACCTTATTGTTGGAACCACTAAAGGAGTACCAGGGTGAGTCTGGATACAAGTGGGGGGGAAGGTCTTGGTAAAAACAAGATGTGAAGAGAGGACATTAAAAAAGAAAACAACAGGGTGTCAGTCAGACATGTAGTGGTGTGAAGGAGCCTGCCAGGAGGAGAGCCCCAGCTGAGAGCCAGCTTCTGGGAGTGGACATGTCAGTGTTGGCTGAGACCAAAGCAGGCACTTGTTTTTTGGACTATTTGCTGATCTCTGAGCCTCTCCAGATGTACACACTGCGCTGTCCCTCGGGATCGCTGGCCTTGCATGTAAACAGCTTTCCCCCACACGTACTCTCTCTGCTTTCCTTTGCTCTACTTGACTGTTGCCTGCTTTTCTCTAAGGATAAAGCAAAACAAATGTTCTGCTGCCAAGAACAGTCTTGCAGCTTTGGGATCTGGGGAGTTAACTGACCTTCCATCCAGTACACCATCTGCATGGTTTGGCCATTCTTGTGTCTCAGTGCAGGCACCATTTTATTGTAGTTATGTCCTGCGGCTCCCCTTAGTTCAGCTTCTCTGGCCCGACCTTAAGTAGCATAACTGCAGTGCAGGCACCCTGATTTCCTGTTTCTAGCTCCCCATCTGTACTTCCATTTCACATTCCACTGAGGACTCAAAATGGCTGCAGATAGCAAATCCAGATGGAGTTAATGCCAGCTGTGGGGTGAGATCCAGGGCCTGCTGAGAGATGGAGGGAGTTTGCAAGTGTGCGTGCTTGCTGTGCATGGCATTTCCAAAAAAGTGGGGATGTTTTTTTGTTTTTGTTCATGCCAGGCAATAGATGTATTCATTCTACTACAGTATCTTTTACTGTGACATGAAAGAAAGAGCCTTCTTGAAAATCTTATTAATGTGGTTGATAAAAATCTGCAGTGCTGAGAGAGAGTTTGCTATGAGCATCCATCCTCACCTTTCTGTGGGCTCTGGCTGAGGAGGGCTGTACTTCAGGCTGCCTCTGCTGCCTGAAGCGCTGCTCTGACTTAGGCTGTCCATCATGCTGAAGGAGTTTGCTGCGTGGCTGCAAAGAGGGGCTGGGTAAAAATGTCCCAGGTTGTTTCACACCATCTGGAGTCTCCTTCCGTCAAACTTTCCTGTGTCAGGAAGATTGAGGCAGAAGAGAGATAAATAGACTCCTGGGAGATTCTCATAATCTTTTTTCATGTCTGTTCAGCATGATTGAAGCTGCAGCCTGTATATCGATCTGTAGACTAAGTGAAGCCATTGTGCATCCCCTGGACTCGTGCTCTGAACCTGGGTTTTGTTCTGCTCTGTCTTCTGCCTCATCCGAGGTGATGCCTTACACTCTTAGTTAACGGATTCATGTCAGAGGAAAGCAGGGAGAGTACATTTTTCTTGGTAGGATTTCTGGCAGTGACTGCTTAAGTTACTGCGAATAGTAACTTCTTATTCATGGGATTGTCAGTGTGCTTCGAAGACAGTTTGGTGATACCAGTCTAGATCTGTCCCACACACATGGCATATGTTATTTTGAAGTACTCAGCAATGTTCAGTATTTTGTATGTCTCTTTTTTTTCCTCCCAACAGATGCTACTGCTACCACAGCCTCAGTCCCTACAGCAGAAGTTAATATTTCTCAGGAGGCCAACCAGGTGTTTGAACCAGCTGACACCTTGCCCTCGCGGAGTGAGGCAGCCGCTGTGCAGCCCGTCATTGGGATAAGTCAGAGAGTGCAGATGAACTCGAGAGAGAAGAAGGACTTGGGGACGCTAGGTAAAAACACAGCATTGTGTGAGGGATCCGTTCCTGTAGTGCTGGCAGGATGGACTTGTTTTGAGGCTCAGAAGGTGCTGCTGTAACTGGATCTAATGCCTCCACTGCTGCCTCTTTCCCTCTTCACAGGGTATGTGCTGGGACTGATCATGATGGTGATCATCATTGCCATAGGAGCTGGCATTGTCGTGGGATACATCTATAAGAGGTCAGTGGCTACTCTCCTTTGTCCTAAAGCTGGTTTAAGCATAAAACAGCTTACACAGATCAGGAATGTCTGAATATCTGCAGATCCAGCCAGATCCTAATGAAAAGACAAGTAGATATAAGTCTTCAGACATCACAAATTGTACAGGAGTTTATCTTGTCACAACAAGGAAAGAATAATGTGAGAATTAATCCCACTCTTCTCTATTTCACCCATCCATTTAGTATTCTGTCCCATTTAAAGTTTCAAACAGCTGTCTTTTTGTTTGTTCATTTTGGGATGCGTGTGTGCGTGATTTGTTGTGGCTTTCTCAGGTGCTTCCAGGGGAGCTTACTTCTAGGTAGGAGCTGTAGAGAACAGAGCCCAGGTGCCCTCACAGGAAGTTTACTTTGCAGTCCTTTCAGCAGGCCACCTCTTCCCCTTTTAGGTAACTTTAGGAGAGGAATAATTGGCAAATCCTTTGCCACACGTGCTTTGTGTTCTGTGGAGCTGCATATCAGGTAGCACTCTTTGGAAAAGCTCCATTTATCAAAGCTCCTGTCTGCTGTAAGGTCAGTTTTGATTCATGAGTACGCTATGACTTGTTTGGCCGCTTCTCTGCACTGCACAGAAACCTTTCTGTAGCATCTGAGCATCAGAAGGGTTTGTGGTAAAAGGAAGCAGCTCAGTAAGAGGGCAGGATCAGCAAGTGCCAGTATAACTGCAGCAAGTGAAGGCCCAGGCTGTCTCCTCTGGGAGGGTTTGTTCTGTGTTTGGCTGTTTGACAGCAGCCTGACACAGCCAAGCAGAAGGAGCCCTTTCCCAAGCTAGGACACGTCCTTATGTAAGTGTTTATAATAAACGCCAACAGAAGAAAAAAAACAGAGGGAGGAGTGTTACATAAGGGGCAAAACACAGAGCACTGCTTGTTGAAGAATCTGATTTGAGTTGTCACTTCAGAGAACGCTGTCTCGTGTGCTGGCAGGATCGGCAGCCGCTGCTGCACACTTGTAGGCAGCTTTGAAAAGCTGCCAAAATGCTTATGTGCCGACTGGAAACCCCAGCAGCCCTGCCTGTTGGGGATCACAAGCCTCGGGAGGTGTTGAGTGGTGCCTGCCCCACTTCACTCCTTTCTTTGGCAGGAAGGAGCAGTACTGAGCTTTATCCGAGTGCAGCGTTGCTTCTCCAGACCCAGAATGTGCACTGCAGCACAGGATTACTTCCCCCCTCTTCCCGGGTGCCTTGCTCTCAAAATTGCATGTGCAAGCTGGCAGGTTTGGGTGGGTGTGGTGAGAAGCCTCTAATGTGTTTTATAGCTTTTGGTACACGTAGCTTTTCTGGAGACAACATGCTATTAACGCCATCCATTTTTAAAGCCATGCAGTTCTTCCTCGGTACAAATTAGAGAGGTGTCACCTCTCTTAGCAACGGGCTGAAAAGTTAAGTAGGCTTGAGAAGCCACTTGTGGTATTAAGCTGTTAGCTTCAGCCACAGCAGGCATGGCCAGCTCGGAAACGGGCTTGAATAAATTCAGTAATGGCATAATTTGCTACACAAGTTTGCTGCAACAGGCAGAATCTGTCGCTGCCTTCAGCACTTGTTTCTGTCACGTGAAGCAAGCTGTAGAAGCTCGTTTGCACAGCAGTGGGCTCTGCTGTCTCACTGCTCCCTTGGGCCTGCACCGCACCACGCTGTGGGACTTTAAGGTATTAAGAAACATTTGTGAGCTCCATGGTTTGTAGGAGTTTCGCTTTCCAGTCATCGTTTAGATGAAGTACTGTCGGTGAATAAGATATGGGGGAGAACCAGACTTCACTTAGCTGCACATTTGTAAAGGTTCTCGTGGTCCTCTGCCAGTGGCAGGGTATGTGGCTGGGACATCCTTTTGTGAAACAAAGTACTGAGTCTCGAGACTTCTTTTCTGCCATATCACCTTCACTGACTCTGCCTTCAAGCAGTGGCACTCCCTGTACATATATGTATTTATTTTTTCTTACCTAGGGGAAAAGACCTGAAGGAAAAGCATGAGCAGAAGGTTTATGAGCGTGAAATGCAGCGCATCACACTGCCACTCTCGGCGTTCACCAATCCCACCTGTGAGCTTGTGGATGAGAACACAATTGTGGTTCACACTAACGAGACACCTGTGGAGGACACACACGATGGCAGTGGCCCACTGATGGGGCAGGCAGGTACCCCTGGTGCCTGAGCAGCTGGGGCAGGAGACGTGCAGGCTGAGTGAAGCTTCCAGCTTCCCACTGTGAGCGTGGGGGTTGCGTGTGTTCATTTCTATTTTGTTTTCTTTTTGATGAAAGCCAGATGAAGGTGATGCAGAGGGACAGAGCAATGGGCTCTAATCATCACAGCCTGTTTGAGGGGCACCGTTCCGTGCATGAGCAGCTGGAGGCTGGTTTGGTGGATCCTGCTGCTTCCTCCCACCTGTCTCCATGGAGTGCCAAGGAACTGGAGGGGATGATGGGCCGGGTTCACACCTGGCCACAGAATCAGTAGCCCTGAGTGTGGTCCTTGCTTCCTGTTTTTCTGTTCCTTTCCTATTTAACGGTGTGCACTGTTACTTATGTTTCAACCTGGAAGCCCAGGAGGGAGCAATACTGCAGGGACTGAGGGGAGCTTCACGTCAAACCTAGATAATTACACTGATAATAGATCCTGTCTTTTTTGCTTTAGTGGCTGAGAGCTGGAGAATCCCATCCAGAATGCTGCTACTAGAACAGTGGTTTTTTTTCTCCCCAGGAAAGTGTATGGCTTTGGCCAATAACAGTATATTTAGCCCCAGTGTAAATTTGGAAAAGCTCTTCTCAAGGTCTTGACAAATCCAGGTCTTCCAGGGCTGAGGGTACATCTCTGTTCCCCTGTGGTGCTACAGGCGTAGCCACAGCTGTAGGTGTCCAGGTGGTCTGCCTCCTGCTCACTTACACAGTTCAGGAGACCAGAAGGCCAGCAGTAGATTGTTCGAGAGTGAAGAAGGAAAAGCCTGTGCCCTTCAGTCACCTACAGTGAGTTGAGCACTGACAGATAACATCCTCTTCTAAATTCCAACTTTCTAGAGCCAGCTCTGGAGGGAATGGTCGAGCCAGCTGCGGATGCTGATGCAGCAGCTCTTGCTCAGAGAGCAGGACAGGACTGCTGCTCTTGTAAGATCCCAAAGCCACAGCATGGCTTCTGGCCCAGCCCTCTTCACAAGTGCTCAGCTTGTGCTGCAAGACTGCTTGCTTACCAAACCTGGCCCTGTTAGAGAGATTTTATAACAACTTTTATCAGCATTCCAGGGACTTTGGAAAGGATAGCTGCTGCAGTGTCTCCCAGATGGCACCGAGGCAAGGCCAGTTCAGGGAAACATCTATCCCCACCTCAGGGGAACCAAGCCATTCAAGTAAGTTTTCTAGCCATCTGCTTTATAGCTGAGGGCCTGACAGGGAATAGCACTTGGCAGCAGGGGTTTTAGTGTTAATGTTTGATTCAAAAAAGGGAAATGTTTTATTTTTAAATGCCTTTGAATACCATTTCTTTGTAAAATGTTTTAAATACCTCATTATGAGAAGGTGCAGATTGTGCTACCTTGTATTAAAGCTTAAACGAAAAATGCTCTGTAGACCTGTGTGGACTGTGGCTCATCTCAGTGTTCCTGCCTGCCAGAGCAGCATCCTTCTGTTTGAAGTCTGCAACAATCTGAGGAGAAGGGAAGATGCTGCTGCAATTTGCCAGGCCCAAAGGTAAATCCCTTCAAGCAGGGCCTCTGCTTCCCAGCACAGACGTGGTACACAGAACATGTTTCCTTGCTGCCAGCAGCTAGCTCGGGACTGGGGCAGTGTTCCTGAAAAGCAGCTGTGGGTGTGTGAACTGGGCTGACAGAGTAGGCTGGCCCGTGGGAAGGTTTCTGTCCGTTACAGCCCCTTCCTGCAGTGACGCAGGTCAGTTCTGCTTTGGTGCTGCTCAGCAGCTCCGTCCCTTGGGGCCTTGCTTTGGAAAGCAAGGAGGCAGCACAGCAGGTTACAGGAGGCACTGACGTAGCTTGCATATTTTCCTCTGCCCTGGCATTAACAAATGCCTCTTCAACCACATATTTCAGAATACGATGTTTCTAAGAATGGGCTGTATTTTTATCCCTGATTCAGGAAAGGAAAGAGAGCAGCTCCTGTCAAGTCTTAAGCAGAACAGCTAGACAGCATCTTCCCTTTGCATCGCTCCAGGTGAATATTACCATTAAGTAGTCCTGTGTGTGGCAGAGCCCCTGGTTCAAGGAAAGGAGTTCTGTTTGGTCTGCATAGTTTTGTTGCTGCCGTTCTCTGACAACAGGAAAAACCCAAGTCGCAGTTTCCTGCTTTATTACATTTCTACACAGACAACACAGTCTCGTTTCCACAGCATACATTTACTGTTCTTTTTGTTTGTTTGTTCTTAATTTAGTTAGAATGTGGAGCTGTGCAAATCACAGTTCATAAATCTCACCCACGCGTTACCTAGGACTCTTCCCTTCAGAGGGTCCCCTCACAATTCAGCCTTGGAGGGGAGGGTGAGGAAAGGACCAAATCCTATTAACAACCCTGAATCCACTGGACCCAGTTTAGAGAGGTTCCTCCACTGACTCCAAGCACAAGTGTTTCTGAAACACCACTGCATGGACTAAAAACAACCCCCTGACACACGCACCTCGTGGCAGGTGCTGACTGGTCCCATGGAACTGCACACAATCTTCTGAACTCATGGGTTAGCGTGAGGGGGGCAGGGTGAAATGAAGCCAACAGGAAAGACTTCACACCCATTTCCCACAGTTCAGTACTGAAGGGGTGGGGAGGTGGGGGGAGAAAGGAACACACTAAAAAAAAACTCAAGAGGTTTTGTTTGGTTCTGACAACCAGGTAGGCTACTGAAACAGTAGCTTTCTTCCTTCACATGAAGAAGGAAGAAGTACTCCGCCACCCAGTGACTCCAAGCCCTTTTTTTCCTCCCCACAGCAGGGAATTACCCTGAGGAAAGTTTCTGCTTGGACAATCAGCCTAGGTGCTGCAGCAGCAGCAGCAGTTGCAAGAAGGACCTTCAAAGGGAGCAACCCTGCAGGGAAGGATAAGGTAATGGCCACTGAATGATCAGTTTTCCAGCTGCCACTCCCAGTGAGATGGGACAGTTTCCAGCACTCCTGCGTTTACCAACAAGTTCATCCTTTAAGTGGCCTTGGCCACATCTCACTTTACCATCATCCACACACAAACCGTGAGCCACTTCAGACCTTTACCTTTCTGAAGAGCACCTTCTGCCACCCTGTCACCTCATTTCCACAGGCTGAGCATTCAGCAGCTTTGCCTTTCCAGGGGTGCTCAGTCAGTGTCTCGTGCAGCTGCGCACATTCAGGTTTGAACGCTCTCAGCTGGGTTAAGGTCCCTGGGCAGGCAGCCTCACTGCACAGGGTCAGTGTGAAGATGCACAAAAGGCTCATTTTCTGGCTACCCATCCGGTGGGGCAGGTAGAGCTCAGTCTTAGTGTTTCTAGGCAGGTTTTCAGAGGTATTCAGAGACAGAGGAAGAAAAAAATCCACAAAAAAAAAAAAAAAAAAAAAAAAAAAAGAAAAAAGAAAAACAAAAGACAAACCACGGAACAGAAATGCATACACGCTTCCCCACGAGAGCTGCCCAGTTCCTAGGCTTTTTTGCTCCCATCCTCAATGTCAAATGTCAGTGGGCTGTTCTGGAAAACGCAGGCACAAACATACGCACACACACACGCACACACACACACTGTTCTGGTTGGGTCTTTTGTCAGATGTCCAATCTTCCCAACTTTCTGAGCAGGGCAGTCAATGGGAGAAGCAGTTCCAGAAGTGCTGGTCCTTGCCCAGGAGAGTGTCCTACAGCAATGACCTCCCTGGCTGAAGGGCCAGAGCGGCTTCACAGCTTGCAGCCAAGTTCTAAGGCACCACAGTAAAGAAGCCTGAAAAGGCCAGAGATGCGTTTCTCAAGCCAGAAAAATAGTGTTGAGCAGCTTTCATAGGTGCAGTTGGCAGGAAACAGTCCTTTTTGCTTCTGAAACATGCCAGAAATCCACAGTGGATGTCCAAGATGAGGGCATTGGGTGGGGAGAGAGAGGCAATGCAGCGAATACACAGCGAGGTGCCCCGTTAATGCCCTGGAGGTGGCTGAAATGCATCTCCCTCCCTGTTGCTCTACTCCAGCAGAAGCGATGCAGGACGAGCTGACTAGGTTGTGTTCTCAGGTAGCTTGTCACGGTTCAGTCCGTACTGCACGCTCACGTTGTGGTCCAGCTCCTCCAGCTCAGATGGGAGGGGGATGGCAAGTTCTCCCAGGTAGAGAGAGAGAGCTTCAAAGGAATCTTCAAGCTTGGAAAAAGGGGGCCTAGGAGCAACGATAAGGAAGTGTGAGTGGGGAACACGAAGCAGAACAGCATGTGGAATGGCTGGGCCAGCTGTCCATCCAGGCTGCTGTCCCTGCACAGAGGTGTGAGCAGGAACATGATTTCCAACCCCCTCCCACCCCCTTCAGTTTCAGAGATGGCCAAGATCACATCTGTCTGGGCTATTAGTTTTTACAGCTGATGACCAGGGAGGTCCAGCTCTTTTGGGACCGTGATCTGAAGTTGCAAGCTTCACAACTGAAAAATTAAGTACCTGAAGCCTAGGTCTGCCCTTTCTTTTTGCACGTGAGAAATCCTGAGCAGTCACTCTTCCCCTACCCTGTCTTAGATGTTGCTAAAGAGACCTTTACCATACCCAGCAGCCTCTCTTCCAAGCTGCTGTCAGGCTTTCCTCACATGGAAGCCTTTGAGCATTCCCACAGATCCCTGGAATGCAGTCCTCTCCTGCTCCATGTGCAAAACAGTCCTTCCACCAAGGGTATACGGACACATCCTCCAAGCTTACCTAGGAGTTCTCCCAGCCCCCAACCTACCTGCTCTCTGGTTCCAGTCTACAGCAAATGGCAGCCAGGGGGAAGAAGGCTGGAGGACAGTCAGCAGGAACAAACTTTTCCCAGAAGAGCTTAACGTTAAGGCCAAAATCCAGTGTGCGTGGGAGACAGTCTGGGTCAGCATAAACCTGGCCTATGATCTAGGGAGAAATGAGAGCAGTGCTGAAGTACGTAACAGTCCCCAAATGTTAACAAGCAGGGAATTACAGGGTTAGGAAGGGGCTCCTTCCAAGTTTTACGGTGATAAGGAAACAACAAAAATACTATTTCTCCTCTCCCGTACTTGCAGGAATAAGCAAGGCACAGTGCACACAGGTAAACTTCAGATAAAAGTTCTGCAAGACCTGGCAACATGGCCACTGTTACAGAGGAATGCACAGTCACCTCTTTACCTCCAGAGCTTTTCTGCTGGAAGATGCAGGACAATGTGCGTCTCCCACAGAACTCAGAGTGTCCACATCGCGTGCTGGTCAGGATGATGCAGTCCCTCCTGAGTGCAGGTAGTGAGTGCATCACCATCCTGTCTCTCCCACACAATCATACAGCACCAGCAAAGCTTCTTATTCATATGGAGCTTGACTTAAAACGGTGCTGTGAAGGCAACAGCACCACAAATTCCAAGTTGCTCAGTTAGTGGCAAATTCAGCACCCCCCACCAACAGCAGGGGGTGGGAAGAACAATTATTAACAGTGCCCAGAAAGTTACAGGAGGGACATAGGAGCAGAACAGAGATAAGTCCTGCCCCAGCACTCAAAGTTCAGTGCTCACCACAAACCTCCCTGGTCTCACTGAGGTGCACTCCACCTCCAGTGCCCACCAGGGGCTTAAAGTGTGCTAAGAGGGAACCTACCCACAGCAGAGAGCTGTAGGGTGATCTGGGCACAAAGAAAGGTCAGTGTCAATACAAATTCTCACATGGGGAGAATATTAGGTTTAAAGCCACATCAGGTATCACAGTACGGGTGTTATTTATAACCATTGGCTCTTCCATGCCAACGAGCTCAGCACTACAACCACATCCTGTAGCGAGACAGTGTAACGCCCATTATGTATTTTGGCAGCATTGCTTCCTTATCTGCTTTCTGAGTGTACAGCTTTTTTCTTTTTTTTTTTTTAGCATTTTTATTTTGGTAACAAGTGAATCGTTCGTATCCTACCACCCTGATTTTTTCCCTAGATGAAACAACTGTTTTAATCCCACATACAGATTCTTCATGTTCCTAAATCTATTGCTCACAACCACAACATTCTCCAGGAGGAGGGCTCAGTATAAGCAGAGCTCCAGATGAGGCCACAAAGATTCATGCACAGATATCTTCTTTGCTCTCTTTGTCCCCAAACACTGACGACGAAACTGTGCTGTTCTCTGCTAGTGTTCTTGTCACTGTAGCATCACCTGTACACCCAAAACCTCAGCTTTTATGTGTATTTCCACTGTCTGACATATTTTTAAAACTGAAATGCCTTGCAGCTTCAGTGGTACTCTCTGCTCTGCAGGCAGGAGGGCCCACTGTGGCAGTGAGACTGTGCAATGGCTCAGAGATGCGCTATGCCAGCAGGACTTTAAGGTGTATGCTTCATTAACAGAGCTGCAAGGAAGCTTCAGTTTCTCCTTTGAAATTAAGTGCCTTCTACACTGAGTTTACTGAGGATATACAGCTGATCACTCTTTTAAACGGATACCAGAGTTTGATCAGCACCTGACAACAAAATGCATGTGGAGTAAGTGTGCGCTCCCAGCTTAACTCACTGTGCTATCCAAAGGCCGTAAGCTCTACCACAGGGCCCGATCAAACACGTGGAAGGAGATGGCAGTAGGGAAGGGAAAGTCCACTGAAGATGCCGTGTAATGTCCTGGACTTACCTCACAAAGAACTATCCCAAATGAAAAGATGTCCACTGTCTCATCATAGCTCTGTCCTGCAGGAAACACATGGCATTCAGCTTTGTGACAGACAACTCCTCACCCAGCTATTCCGGGAGCTGCCAGCATCTCTCTCAGGCTTGGCCTCCAAAGCTTAACTAAGCCTATTCCCTTGAGGCCCTACAAACAGGATACAAAGCAAGGCTTAAATCTGAGCAGGGTCGGTTACCCCAAGATATGTGCATCAACTGCATCTGTGTATTCAGCACTGTCACATACTTTAACTCTGCTTGTCTTGTACTGGGGAAGAAAAGGACAACACAGGGAAACCTCACAGATCAGAAGACTAAGCAAATGCTGTGGATAACTATGGAAAGCTTCTGCCCGTTTCCACTGACTGGTGTTCCAGTGCCTCTCTACGAAGTCACCGTTCAGCTTCACCAGCAGCCAGTCCCTGCTGCAGCGACTGCAGAGGTAATAAATTACACACGAGCAGTGCTTTGAATCTGGGAACACAGACTGGCTCCAGCAGGCCATTCTCTGCTTACAGACACACCCCTCCCAAGCCAATATCCAGTAAACAGCTTTTTTTGTAGGTGGTGATGTCAGACTGCATTCCTGCTGTTCTCCTGACAAATGCCAGGTCTGAGACAGCCTCCAAGCAGCAGCCTGCAGGCTTTTTAGAGAAGGAAAACAGAAGACTACACAAGGAAGCAATATTGTTGAATATGTGAGAGAAGAGTCAAGATGTCTCTTCTCTGGTGAACTGGGTTGGGCAATACTGATAACACAGCCACTCCAAGTGCTCAGCCTGGTCAGACAGACCTGCTGGTTAGGAGGAAATGGCATCCATTATATTTCACTCCTATGTCAACTCCTGCAGGGACAGTTTTTCTCCTAATGAACATAGTTCATTCTGTACAAAACCGAGGGCTATAAGCTAAAAAACAGATTTCCCTGCACTTGGACAACCCCTACCCTCACCGCAACCCCAAGGCTTCAGCAAACCTGTCTGCAGATGGCTTCTCCCTGGATCTATGCACCCACACACGTAAGCTTTCCGGAGTTTAAGGACTCCATGTCTCCAGGGACAGTTACAAAGCATGAGACTGTAACAGAAATTGTTCTGAGGTTCTGTCTTGTTTCAGGTCTGTTCTCTCTTCCCCGATATTTTACTGTAACGAGTTCACGTCTGCCACTCTCCTTTAGAATCCCAGTGACTGCCAGAAACACTGCCTCTGCTAGCACAAGGGCTTGCTGGGACAGGTACTGCAGGAGAAGAGCAGCTGTACCCGTATGTATAAACACACTTGCGCATTAACAAGTCTGAAAACATAGGCTCTCATAGGTTTGATTGTTACTAGGGTTGGGAGCTTTCTGTAATCCCATCATCCCTATCCTTGCCACAGCCTGGCTCCTCGCCCGCAGCCTGCTATCAGTGTCTCACCATTCAGCATCTCTGGGGCCATCCAGTACGGGTTGCCAACCACCGTGTAGCGCTTCTTTCTGTCACTCTTCCGCAGGGTTCGTTTCTTGGCAGACGGTTTCTCCAGAGTGGGCTTTTTCCTCTCCTCCACGATCAGCCGAGACAGACCAAAGTCAGCCACCACCACCGTCTTATCCTGCACAGAGCATTGAGAACAAACTGCTGCCTTCCCTCAGCTCAGGAGCTGAGAGGCTGCAATCCCTGTTCACTGTCAGCAGTGGCTAGAAGAGCAGAAGCAGCTATCCATCAATATTTAAGAGTTGAGATGAATTAACTCTTATAACACTGTTAACAGGAGACACTACCGCAGGAAAGGGGGTAAGAGATCAGAGTGAAGGAACAGCAAAAGCAAGATCAGTCTGGAAAATCTTATGTGAAGAGAAAATTCCCTTGTTTAGGGTGCCAGACCCTCCTTGAGATAGGTCCTGCCCTGACTAGTGAGGGCTGTGAACTCAACACCATGTGGAGAAAATCAGGGAAGGAAGATGACGTGGGGAACAGCACAGCGAGGGAACAGAGGTGTAGCTCACCAACTTGATTAGGCAGTTATGTGAATTCAGGTCTCTGTGAATGATGCACATGGAGTGCAAGTAAGCCTAGAACAGAAGGACAGAACTCTGTTAGGGCTTTCCAAGCAAATATATCCCTTCACATTTACAAGCTTCAGCAACCGTGTGCAGGATCCACAGCCCCTCAGTCATCACCCTGCTGAAGCTGCTAACCCTGACCCAGGAGGTTTGCCCAGTGATGCACAGTCTGACTCACCATTCCAGAGGCAATTCCTTTGGCAAAGCTGACCTTCTGCTGCCAGGGAAACGGGTCCTGAAAGACAAGTCCTCACTGGTCAGGGACTGTCTTACCAACCATCTGGTGACAACAATTCCTCCTCCACAGGGACTCGTACAGCAGTCAGAAAACAGTGCTAACAGTCCCAGGAAAAAGGCACTTCCTGCTCCGGGTTACCCACAGCTTAGAAAAAGCTTTTCTGTGCAGTTCCAGGGGGAAATACTATCAACAAGCATCATAAGGCTGGCACCCCACACTGTGCTGTCACCCCAGTTCCATAATAAGCAGAGCCCTCCAGGCTTGCCCTCGGCATGTGCTCACCGCATTGCGGAGGAAGTCCTTCAGGGTGCCACCCTCGATGTACTCGGTGAGGAGATTGAGCTTCTTGTCCTTGTACAGTACCCCAATGAACTTCAGCACATTGGGGTGATCCAGGCTGCGCATCACTTTCACCTGGGAAGCAGAGACACACCTCAAAGCGCAGAACGAGAACTGGCAAATCCTCTGTGTGTGATACCTGTACTGCTCCTGCCCAGCAGAGGACGGCATTCCTATCCTGGAAGTTACCTCCAGGCTCCGGAGTGCAATCAACCCCTAATCTTAAACCAGTCAGCTACCTTCTGCCTCTTTCATTTCCACATCATGCAATTAACCTGATCTCAGTCTTTAAGGGAAGCACCCTCGGGTTCAGCAAACTTTGCAGAGACAGGAGTTCTCCAGAGCAGCTATCTGTTCTGATTTGCATGTCAGGATCAGAATAGCGGTGTCAGCTGTTTGTGGAGCTGCCTGCCTGTGAGCTAAATACGGCTTCAAAAAACATGGCAGGCAGCCGCCAAGAAAAGAGTTTAAATACAGCAGGAGTCTTAAACATCTTATGGATATGGGCCCGTATTTGTGCACAGGGCTCGAGGGATAAGTTCTTTATGTATCTGCACAGCTGCTTGCCTCAGACTCAGTCTGCTTTTTATCACTGAAAAATTAATGAACTGGGAGCTGAAGTCATGGCTACTGCTCAGTTTAAGCAGCCACACTTCACTGCAGCAAACACTCAGCTGGTGTCAGGCTCTCCCCGGTGCAGTGTCTCCTTCCTTAGCACTCTGACTCCTGCCAGCCTGCTGGCATGATCGCTCCCTCACTGGGGAAGATGGAGGAGTGTCACCACACTCACGGCTCAGCAGCTCCTGGAAATTTTGCTCCTACCTCTGTCAGAAAGGTCTTCTGTGTTTCCTCATCACAGCGAATCAGCTCCTTCATCACCATCACCTTTCCCGTTGCTTTGTGAGTCACCTAATGGAAACAGAAACCACAACTACAGCCCGAGTTCAAGAATAAATAGCTCCAATGCTCTTGCAACTCTTCTGAAAAGTAACATCCTCCCCCTCTATCCAGAGAAGGCGTTAAAGAGAAAACTCAAAGCCCAGTGATCTGAAGAAAACAACATGAAATTTTTGGAATTCAAAGATTCTGTAAGTGAAAGAGAAACTCCCTAAAGCCATCAGAGGGTCATACCAAGAGACCAACAGCATCCCAAGAACCAGAGCTGGTCTCCTTCTTAAGAAGCTTAAGGCTGAGCTGTCAAAACCTCTGAAGGCATCAGTTCCGCGCCTGTGCACATCTCAAGTTCCCCTACAGAAAGCACTTGTCCAGCACGATGCTTGCAGTTTGTACACAAGTTCTAATAGCTACATTCTGTGTCAGCAAAGAAATGAATGTTCGCTTGCATCAGAAATGAAACCAAACAACTCAAAGCTACACCACCACTTCAGTGTGCTTTGGTATTCATGGGGACCGTGAAGCTTTCTGGTTTCTGATGAGCAAATCGAACTTAACTGTGTGCAAGAAGAACTAGGCTGCACAGAACGTTCAGTTAAGGCAGGGAGCAGTTGTTTTACCATGCTCCTTAGGAGCAGTGTTCTGCTACCTGCAAGAAATATCCCAATATGGTGGCAAACATCCAGAAAAAACACACTACGAGCACTGGAGCTGCCTGAATCCAGCTGGTTTATGGCATATGTTCTAGAGGTTTCTTTTAATTAGCTCTGCCTTGCTTGCAAAGGTACAGGAGGGAACAGAAATGTGCCAAATTCTGATAAGTGAGTGTTCCTGGAAATCCTCTCCCTTTAGAGCTGCTTTGCTTGGATAGCTAAATCTCTGAGCAACTAAATAACCACATCTCTCTAGGAACAGAAAGCGACTGTTCTGACCAGGCATAGTCCTTGTTGCAACAAAAACATTCCAACTGAAGATCAAGAAAATTGTTTTTTGCCTCACACCTTTTAAAATAAAACACTTTTCAAGAAAACCTCCAGAACTGCAACCCAGAAGGTGAGGCCCAGTTATAATATTTAGGAAGCTTGTGAGCTTTTGCAAACACTGTGGCACTCGAGTTCACATTTGAACCGTGGGACATAGCAAGGCTAATACAGGTGGAATACAAATGCACGGAATAATAGAATAACACAACAGAAGCAAAAGAATGATATTCTTCTGCTCCCATCTGAAACCAAGCATCCATATATAAGTAGCGAGCCAGGGAACACTATGCATTTCAGCCAGGGACATGAAAGCCAGGGATATCTAGTACCCAAAGATAAAGGGAAGTGTAGAGACAAAGACAAGGCAAGGCTAAGTGGTATTCTTAAGCTGACATACCAGCAGAACTGAAACGAGTGTCATCATGGAACTCCAAGAGGGCAATTTTAACTCCCAGAGCATGCACCAGAACAGGATGGCTATCAGGTAATTTGAGCAGAAAAAATGCCTTTGTGCCATTAACTGTGGGGACGCAGATGACAAAAGCATGCGACAGAGGAAAGGTTCTGCTTACCTGGACCTGTTATTTGTCTATGAGCAGAGGAGAAGAGAAATATGCTCATTAGTACAGTATAGTATAGTAGTACTGGCCCACCACCATCCATGGAAACGTGATGAGTGAGGTGTAAGAAGTCCCATAACATGCTGAATATCTGAGTACTGAGGAACTCATACCGCCTTCAGTAAGGCAGAGAAAGCTGCCCCAGTGCTGTCACAGATGCTGGGATAACAGCTCCTTAAGCACCCCTAGTCAGGATCAGAGCTTAAAGGCAAGAGAACGGAACTGCTATTAACAGAGGAGATTTCTAACTGTGACAGCCATGTGAGAGCTGATGGCTACCACCACATCGAGGCACTGATCAGAGCCCTGAGCTCCGTGAATCAGACTGCCAAACCCTTGGGTATGCTGCATGAATGGTGGGGAAGCAATACTGAACTGGGGACTTCACGTGCTTCTTCTCTATTCTCCCCACCTCACCCAGGTGCCTGCTGTGACATGGGCACTCTAACTCAGGAGATGAGCCAGTACAGCCAAGATTGACATATGAAAGAGACAAAGAAACAGAGAAATGGATCTCACTGAGCAACCCAGGTGAATTCCAAGTCTGATCACTGTCAGCAGAACAAAGGCCACAGTGTCGAGGTTTATGAGATAGACTGCTGCAGTCCAAGTAATTGATGAATGCTTGGGGAGGTCCCTCACCTTGATTGCTTGTCCAAAAAATCCTTTTCCAAGTACTTCTCCGTGAATGAGATCACACGGCCGGAAGATTTGCTGGGAGCAGCTAGAAGAAGAACGTAGAGATTCAGAGCGACTGATGTCACGGCTCAGGAGGAGGGGTTCCTTTGGAGAACTGGGGCCAGGAGACTTAGAAATGCTGTTACTTCGCCTAGAAAGTAAAGGAAATGAGGTCAGTGAAGCTGCTAGGAAGCTCTTGGTTCAATGTATATCACCACGAGCTCCTAAGGGCCCAGTCTCCAGATGCACTTCAGTGCTCTTTGTATCACATAAGCCAGCTGCTCTCCCAGCACCACGGAAGCTCTTTGTATACCTAGAGCAGCTTCCAAGCCTGGAGCACCTAACAACACATCCCCTGCACTGTCAATTAGAGGTGGGGCTCCTGAGGAGAGAGAAGATGTGAAGATGCAGCTTTTAATACTTCCAAACAGAGATTAAACTACTGGGAGATTACTGAACAAACAACTAAGTGCACTGATCTAAGAAAACAAGTTGATTTCCAAATAACATTCCAATTCCCTTTAAAGTCACATTCTTCCCCAGCCATTTAAGACTGTTAAAAATCTGACCTTTCTGTTTTCTAACCGTAAAGCTCAGTATCTTTTCTGTGGTAAAAGCAGAGCTCCTCATTTCTGTTTATCACCCTGAAAGGGGACTGAGAGAGTGCATGTCAGCAGCAGGATGTAAAGTCTCAAGTGCTTCACCAGTGGTTCCTACTGAGGCTCACACCGTGGATTAGTCACGGCTCAGCAGTCATTTTCAACCACGGGGCCTAAGCACAGAGCAGCCCAGCCCAGGAACACAGGGCAAAGACAAGTGAGGTCAGAGGGAGTGCTCCCAAGGCTTTACCTGAGGGATCGTCGGCGGAGCGTTCCTTCCAGATTCTCCTTGATTTCCAGTGGAGAGATGGAGTGGGGGGAGATGGGTGACTTGATGTGGGCGGGCAGCCGGGAGTCCAAGCGAAGTCTGTCCAAGCGCTGTGACACGGGGTCGTGCTCTATCAGCAGCTGAAGCGTCTGGCTTGTCTTGCGAATCAAGTCCTCCACCTGCAAGCAAACCGAAGGGAAAGATGGCAGCCCTGAGCAGGAACGTGAATGCCAGTGGACAGAGGAGACACAGCAGAACGCCCCTCAGAAGTCAGAGCCCAGTGAGATCACTCCGTAGTTTTGGTTTAGCTGCACACACAGCTGTCTACCACACAAGAGAAGCTAACTACACAGAAGTTTCCCATGCTCTTCAAAACCTCTCCTCTTCCAATGGCATCTCATACCCAGGATAAGCTGAACCTTTGTCTATTACCAGATACTTCAAAGGGGATTCAAACAGCAGACTTCATTAGTAATACACAGAGGGTCCTCACAGCCTCTCTGTCCTCCAAGATGCCAAAGCTCTATCCTTTCCTTATCATCTTCCTTCATGTCTGAATGCCACACACTCAGAACTGCATCCTAACTGAATTTCCCTCTAATTCCCTCCTCAGCTGGAGAAAGCAGCAAGGTTTATCTTTGTGTCTGTACTGCTAGCATGAGTACCACGGGAGCACACACACACACTGCATGCAGGGGGAAGAACAGTGCCACGAGATGGAACAATGAAGGCAGGTGAGACAGAGGCTTCAGGACAGAACTCCACCCACCTCCTCAACCTGTAAGGTCCGAATGGGAGCGCCGTTGATTTCCAGGATCCGGTCTGCGGGGTGGATGGCATTTCGGACATCCGGGCTGATGTGCATCCTGTTCACTCTAAACACACGTACCACAGTGGTGAGGAAAATGTCAAGTTAGACAGAATTATCAAAGCTGTTTGACTTCTTACGCTTCCCTTTCTGTTACTATGATGTAAAACAATGCTGATTTCCACCACAGTAAACACGTAGGTCTGAGCTGCTTTGGGGAGGGCTCATTGTTTGTTCAAGGGCAAAAATTGCCACTCCATTACAATTCTTAAATGTTCTCATTCTACAAGACAGCCCTCCTCAGCAAATAAAGCAGCCAGCAGGACAGCAGTACTGCCAAAGTTTTACCAGCTCCCTCTGCACAGACATGAACTTTGCACACAGCCTTGTCGTACTCACTCCTTCACTTGGACGCCGGTGGCATAGCTGGAGCAGCCGCCCTCAACAGACACGGAGAAGCCCCTCTTGCCATCAGTAGCTGCTGGCATGGAGACGAGTGTCAGTGTATAAGGCAGCTGCTCACGCAGAGACTCACTGGAATGTTTTTCTATCATCGGTGTCAGCACAATCTGGTTATGGCATTTTCCACTAGAAGAAGTGAAGAGAGTCATTGTGGCAGTGTGCTATCCCTCACTGCCAAACTCACACTGAGTTATTTAAGTGGCCCTAAACTACGGTTTTGATGCTCGTTCCACTCCCTTCTCCTCCACCCCCACCCCCTGGAAATAGCTTCCTGGTATTCCTTAGCATAACATTAAGCTGAAGCACACGGAGCCAGCTAAACGTGGCTTACACATAGAGCAGGGAGCAATGCAGCTTCCCAGTGGCAAAGCACGCAGCTCTGTCTTACCAGTAGAGAGTGGAATGCTGCACCAGTGCATAAGTGTCCCCATCTTCAATGATCACTTTGCAACTCATACAAGCAAAGCACTCAGGGTGATACTTGTATTCTCCAGCCACCTACAGACAGAAAAGGGAAGTGCTTAGTAAGAACAAAATCCATCAGCATTTGGGGCTGCTGCTTTCTTCTCATCAATTTGGTCATTCAGATCTCGGAGCCAAGAGGCAGCTTTTCACAGGAGAGTTACATGAGCCCATTCCACCTTTCCAGAAACCCATCCCTGGCACTTTGTTTGCAAAACTTCTCTTAAACAAACATGTCAACATGCAAAGCAAAGCTGGTGTCCAGGAACCTCTGTTACATTTGGCAGCTGCTCAGCTATCAAAAATAGTTGGTAGTCTGCTGCGGACTAGTAAACAAGGTATTAAACCTTCCTGTTCAGTTGCTGTTGGCACGATAACTCATGTTACGCCTGAATTAAGAAAGCTGAAAGGGCTTTTTTTTTTTTTTTTTGGCAGACAGGCAATGCACAAATTAAGATACTTTAGCAGACAGCTGACAGGGAGGAAAAAATAAATAAAAAAAACCAGCAGGCTAGGACAACAAAACACTTCTGAAGAATATTTTTCTTCATTGAGATTCTATTTTCCTTACGAAAACTTCCCTTAGTGACCATATTTTGCAAAGACTCCAAGAGGCAACGAGAAGCTGCTTCAGTGCTACTTTAGGGTAACGTGATTTTATTGAGGCTCCTGAAAAATAGGGGTTATATTTCATTCTTGACAGATTTAGAGGTCACACAGTTGCAAGGCTGCGGCAAGCAGTGGCACCCCATATTGTGCAGGCAATTCAGTGCTTTAAACCAACAGGACTGACACCAAGTCAGCGCTGACCTGAAACCCACTCACACTATAGTTCAGGTGGCAATCTTCCCCAAGAAGGAAACTGCAGCCTATCCTAAGCTGAGAGGTCTGAGTTTTCCACTGCAGTGCAACATAACTACCCCATGGACACTCATGCTCTGTACAGACCCTGGCGTCCCACTACTCATCTTTGTACTTCTCATTCAGCATTTCAGCACCTTTTTCCTCTTAGTTCATCTGCTTCAGATCCTCACAACTCTCTCCTTTAAGTCACTCCTGTTGAAAATGAATGTTGATAAGCCTCATTGTAGATCTCTGACACAAAGGCTGAGTAGCAAGAGGACTGTCGCTTTCAGTTCATTTGGTTTTTCGCATGGTGAGGGCAACTCCCAACCAAGGACAAGGAGCTGGAGGCAGGAGTGTCAGAGTGCTTACCATCACAGGTCCAGTCATCAGCAGAGAGCAGCCATGGCAAGACTCCCCAAACTTCCCCCAGTAATCTTTGTGGCAATACAGCTTCCCATCCTTCTCATAGTACCAGTTAGTGAGGGGATCCTGGCATTCAGAACACCTTGAAAGAAACAAAGGAGCACGGTTCTGTCAGCAGTGAGTCACAAAGCAATGGAAAACAACTCCTCCTGCAAGGAGAAAACGGACGCTCAGCAGCAGCTCACCTCAGGCTGTTCTAGTTACTGGTGCACTAAATCCCCCCAGTTTGACAATGCATTTTCAACTCAGGATTAGTACCAACCCCCTGGTTTTGCAAGGAGAGGTGGCATCAACCGATACAAAGGAAAAGGCAGGCTTGCAAAGTTTCACACAAACTCAGTTGGTTTACACGTCCTGCATTATAGATACGACACCCTTTTCTGAGCATGCAGTTGCCAGGCACACAGACAGCTCTGCTGTGTTTCTACAGCACCAAGCCTACCAGAGCACCTCCCTTCTCAGCTACTTTAGGAAATTGGGGTAGGATGCACTTCCCTATGGAATATAAAACCAGTTTTGCACTAAGCTTTGTGGAAAACCCCTCTAATCCTCCACAGACAGCCCCCTCCCAAAAGCTCCCGTTTCAAGAAACAAACATGATTCATCCTTTATTTGCCAAAAGCTAATGGACAAACAAAACCCTCAAACACGGAAAGAGATGCAGCAATTCTATCGCAGGTATCATTTTAGCAAATCACAAGCAGAACCCAGATCTTCAGGCTTCCTAATAATCCTGCCTCAGCAGGACAAGCTGGGTAAAGGAATTCAACTTCTGCAGCGCAGAGGTGTGACTTAATGGAGAGATAAGGCCACAGACAGGACTACGCTCCCTCTGCAGTTGCATCACTGAAGATTATTCCATTAGCCCTGGGCAGCACGTTCTCAGACTTTAAAAGGAAAAACAGTCTGGCACTGCCCATTTCTGAGCGCAGAACCCCGGTCAGTGACCACTGCCAGCTTCCAGGGAACACCTCGATGCCTTTGCCAGCACAATGATTTCCCAAAGGTTGGAGGAGTTTCTTCTCTTGCCTCAACCACTGTCTCAGTTACTGCACTGCAGGGGAACCCTGATGGAGGTGGGCGCGTGCCCTCCTTGGCAGCGGGGCTCTCTCTGCAGCACCCAGTGCTCTGAAGGCAGCATGTGGCAGTGCAGGGACACATTTTACAAGCTTCCAGTCTAAGAAGAGAGCTACTGCTGGCCGCACCTCTCACAGGCTTTCTAAAAGCTTATTTGTGCCAAAGACATTCCTCGTAAACACCACCACCGTGTAACGAGTGTACAGATATGAGATGCTGGTTGGGATCCAGCGTGGATCCAACTCCAACCAGAGCTCTTTACTCCATCTCAAGAGACTGCTACTGCCAAGTAGCTCACAGTTTTAGGGGAAAATACACCTCAGTCTTTAATGCCATACCCTGCCCTCAGGAAAGCAGCTCCTTCTGCTTTATACTGTCTGTTCCCCCAGCTGAGGAGCTCCCCCTCCCTCTGTGATGGGAAAGGACTCCAGCACGTGCACCGAGCCCGCCAGCTGTCTGAGCGGGAAGCAGTAACTTCACCTTACCACGCAGGGTACTTGAGTTATTACAGCCTGAGCCTTGGGGCACTGCCAGGGCTACACCCTGCTCACGGTATGCAAGAGACCTAGAGGGCCCTGCGATGCATTCTGCCTTCAACCACTCGTCCTTGGCTTCTGCCTGCAGTAAATACCCCAAGCTGAATGATCAAGTAGGTGAGTGGGAGGGAGAAAGAACAAGTGGAGACTAACAGCAGAGATTTCTATCACCCTGTGGCAGGAACATCTGGCTTGGCATGGGTGAACTGGATCCCTCAGACTTATCCGACTTCTGTGTGCATGCCTGTACCAGTGCATGCTCCAAGAGTGATTACATCTTCAAACAGGGAGCTGTGACCAGACCTGCACCTGGGATGCAGTCAGCAATGCTGCAAACTGGGGACTGCCCTACAAGGACTCCAAGAGCCAGCTTTCTGTCCAAGCTCTCCCCAAGAAGGTGGATTATTTTATTTGCCTTTAAGCACAGTATCTCCTTATACTTCATTACTACCTTCTCCAACTTCAACCACTTCTTTTTCTACTTACAAAACTTGAAGTTTTGACAAAAACAACTCCAGCCTTACAGCACCTTGAGTACTTTGCTTCCATCTGGAAAACAAGCACTGGTATTCAATTTGCAGCAAACCCACAGCAAAATCAAGGTGAGGGGGTGGAGCCAGCAAGCAGTCAGTTCTTTGCTATGCAGTTAAACAAATCTGGGCAGGACAAGTTTGCAGCTCAAGGCTCGGCACCCCACCCTCTGCAATGAGGCAACAGGAACAAAGCAGCCAGCCCCAGAGAAGCCAGGTGCTGCTCACGGCTCTGACTGCCCGTTTCATCCCTCACCATCACTTAGAAGGGCTTTAGACTTGTCAGGTGTTGAGGACAGACAGCACCCAGGTACGGTTATAAGAACTGTTTGTAGTGCCTTTGTACCCAGATGACAAAGCCAGCACATGAACGCTCCACATGCCTCTCACTGAAGAGATACGTCAGATCCTTATCACAGAAGCACAGAGCATTGAGTCTCCTTCCTCTCCTGCCTCACTGGAGCGCACAGCATTACAGCACTGCCACTGCCAGTCCTCACAAAGGCTGAAAAAGAAATTCAGTTACTTCTAGAGGCATCGAACAAGTTCATCTTTCCCAGACGATACAACCAAAAGAAACAGCTTCTTACTTCTCTCTCTTAGATTACAAGCAGCTGACCTGTGATTTGCTATTCTCTGGCACAGTAGCCAAGCACGGTAACCACGTTTCTTGGAGGACTGCTAGCAGCCATATTTGATGTGGCTCCTCTTGCAGCCCAGACACCATTTTCAGATCTGCAGGGCTCTTTTCTTATTATACAGTGAATCTTCACTTCTCATCCTCGGTCACCAAGAATAAATCTGCCTCCCACAGCCATCCTCCAGGAGCCCCAGCAGCACTCAGAGCATTTAGCCCTGACACACCGTAATGCTGCAGCACGAGTTCACAAATCGGTGCTCCATGGCTGCCTGGGTTTGTGGGGGGTGGGGGGAAGATCAAGTACCAGGTGCCCAGCCTGGTTTTCAGCGAGATGGAGATTCAATCCATGGGGTGTCTCTTTTACATCTAAATGAAAGGCAATACCCTCATGGAAGCAAAGACTTCCCTGGCACTGAAGAGATGATCCCTTTGAGAAGGGCTCATTAATAACATCCACCCCCCGGACACTGTCAGGCTGGATCAGTTACTGCTAGGCAGGCTCTGAAAGGCTGTGGGTCCAATTCTGCAGCGAGAGGGGAAGAGGACAGGTTGAGGACAGGCAGCGTAACCCAAGGGCTTCTCAGCCAGGCCCAGCTGATAGTGTGCAATGGCTTTAAAAGACACTGGCCAAACAAGCAAAGATGTGACAAAACACAGCCTAAGTACATAATGTTTAAGCTCTGACTGTGCAAAGCTATTTCCACACCACTTAGTGGGTGTACCTACAGCTCATGCTCTGTATGTAGTACAAATAATGGATGGCTGCTCACTTGCCTTATCAAAGCGTATGCTTTCTCAGAAAGTTGCTACTGAAGTTTAGCCACTGCACAGCAGTATTTACTCCTATCCTACTCTGTGCTAACAAAAGGCTCCCCACCTCCAAATCAGCACCCCAGTGTCTGTAGGAACAGAATGAATAACGTGCAAATCCAGGCAGAGGGGACAGGAGAGAGACAATGGAGCTGCCAACCCCATTTATTCACCTTATCAGTCACCATCCTGGCTGCACTCAGCCCCACTAACAGCTTTCACCATGGAGATGTAATGCAATCAAAACCTCACTTGTTTGACCAAGCCAAAAATGGTTGTTAATACAAACCGAAATATCACGGGACAAGAATCATTTCCACTTCAGTGAAGTGTGTGGCGAGTCCCTAGTTACCTGCAAGGTACTTTATTTCTTTCTCAAACAAGATTATGCATTGCCTCACTGCAGATTACATCACCTTCTTGAACTCCGCAGCAGCGTGTGGCGCTCCCTCAGCCCATTCTGTGCCCCAGTAAAGCAGTGCTGGAAGAGACACAAGTAGCAGCAGCCACAGTCATCTCATTCCTCTGGCAGTGGAGCAAAGCACAGGGGCACGGGCTAAAGCAGCTGCCCTGTAAGGCCGCCTGCCTGCCTGGGCTACACAGATCCTGCTCTGCAATGTAGGTGCCATTCCTCGCAGCCCTCGGCAGGCAGGCTGCTAAGCAGCACGTCTCACAGCACGCTGGGCTGAGGCCAGCTGCTCCCTGCACAGCAGCCCGGACCTCACTCTTCGCACCTCACGCACTAACTGCTTAGGATAGCGTTACAGGGGTGAAATGACAGCTCCAAGATCAACTGCTAATCCCGTGCAAGACTTACCGAAAGGGATCCTTGGGAGCGAAGTAAGCAGGGGCTGACAAGTAACTTCCCATCTTCAACAGTGGATAAACCGGCTCAGCCACAAACTTGTCCGACTGCCTCTGAACGGCTCTGTTCTGCCAACATGGCAGCAGCCAGTGCTCATTTAATCTTGCGCTGATTCAGATACCTCACCTCTCTTGCAAGCTGCCCAAGGAATGCCAGGTCTCTCGTCTGCTCATTCCTTCTCAGATTTTTCCTGGCTCCCATGGCTGAAACCATCCTCTCCTGCACTCAGCAGCACCAGCACCCTTGGGGAGGATAGAATGACTGCTACCCAGGCTAGTTAGACATGCTTCTGCAATAGTTCTTCCCAGCTCTGCTGCTTGCTAACTATTGTCAAGTTTTCCCTTCTCTGGATCCACCCAAGGGTGGGAGGGGAGGAGGAGCCATTGCAGGAGGACAGCGTGTGGCTGCAGAGGCCGAATAAGCTCTGCTTCTTCGCAAGGCATGGGTGGAGCTTTGAGCCAAGGGGGCTGCGTTAGAAGTGCTGAAGGAGGGAAGCTTTGGCAGAGTCATTAACCTGAAACCGCTCTTCGCAGCAGTGCCACGTTCTGATGGACAAATCGAGGAAGGCTGAGTCTGAGGAACACAACCAGCCACGTCCCCTTCAGGTTAATGTTTACTCCATACTTTCCTAAATCCCACCCAGTGAGCTGGGATATACTGCCTTCACAGCACCTTCAGTCTGTTCAGTTATCCTCTTGCAGAAAGTAACTTCCCAGGGTGCTTCATCCAAGCAAAAGGAACTTTCCTTCCAATACTTTTAACACAGAGATCGTTCCATCACTTAAACTAATCAGCATCTCCTGGAAGGAAGCTGAGAGGTATAACTCAGCACAGGCAGGACTCTCTCCTGCGTGCTGCACATGTAGTTACATCACTTCACTTGCTCTGAAGCCAAGCATGATCTCTAGCGGCCAAATCAGCTAAAACTGTTAGCAAGAAACTGCGATGCAACAAACGTACGCTGCTGCCCTGAGCCCTCCCATTTCTGTACAGTCAGCAAAGCCTGGCATGCCCGAACGCAGCCTGAAAATCGTGCTGTGCTCCAGAGGCACCAGAACTCAGATGCGCTTTTACAGGAGATGCTCGTCTCTGCTGGCATGCTGTCCAAGGGATGCTTGGGGCTGAGATGAGGCAGCCTTGGCTGTTGACAGCTGCTGCTTGCTCGCTACTGAAGTATGCAGAAAGCCAGGCAGCTTGTTTCGCCCCTTTTTTTTTCCTTAAACAAACAGCCATCTTTATTAAACGTACGTATGTGTATGTAATTTTCTCTCTTTCCCCTCACTCAGTGCAGTTCCTAAGCCTGGCTGTAAAAGCACAGCGAAGCTCAGTGCTGCAGAGCCCAGTGCTGTCAGCTCCAGCACGGATCTAATTCCTTCTGACATTTCACACAGCTCTACTGGAAGCAGCAACACGGTGAGTCTGTGTCTAGGAATGCGCTCTGGTCTCCCACATTCTCTATACGTTGCGTGCTGTAAATGGAGCAGTGCTCTGAGCCCAGCACTCCCCTGGCGATCGCACATACCTCCGGTGCATCGCAGGGCCCCTCCCCGCCCCACCATCACCTACAGACAAAGGCTTTTTCCCCACAGAACTGCAAGGACGGGCTGAACTCCCTCCAAGGGGGATTCCACGTGACCTCATAAATCCCAACTTTACAGACAAACCTTTGAAGTTTTGATCCACAGATGTGATAAGCAGCCAGCTAGTCTGTGAATGAAGCCAGCAGATAAAGCCCAACTTCAAAGTAATAAAAACCACCCAGACAGCTAAGAAACTGGGACGAGATTTGTCTGAGAGCCAGCGGACGCACAGTCCAAAGGTCTATTTTAAACAGGAAACCTCTTATCAAAATGATTTTACTTCAGCAGTGAGTCCCAGCAGCAGTCAGTAACTTACCTTTTCCTACGCAGGATTCTCCTGTTACTTCTTGCTTTTGTCTGTATGACCTATTTGAGAATGCAACAGCTTGATAACAGGGCTCTGGAGAAGGTGTTAATCTATTCATTCATTCTCGATCTGAATTCCTGCCAGAATGACTGCACTTCAAAAATGCTGATAAACAGGAGGGGGGGACCTTTTCTGCGTAATCCTGCCGATACCATCTCTAAACACCAACGTGCACCAAAGCCCATTTATTTTTAAACTATCTGAGGTCAAATATCTGTATTTCTCTCTTGCATTTGCTGACACAGTATCTCCACTGCAGAACAGGGCCTGCCTTCCTTCCCAAGCTGTGGAACTGCCCAGTGATTTCAGCCAGAGATACAAGCCCAAACATTACAGCTGGCAAAGGAAGGGGACACGTGAAAAGCTCCAACAATGACTCAACACGCAAACTGAGCTGCAAAACGTCACAGATTTTACAGCTTTATCCCCAGAAAAAATGAACTGTAGCTGTCGCGATATTCAAGAGATTAAGAGAAAGAGGCTGCATATCCAGACACCTCGTTCACTGCTGTTCACTACGGTTCCCTCTGCCCAGTGGCACATCTGCAGACAGATGCAGTGCTCAGCCTATCTGCCAGCACTAAGACACACAGATTTACCCTGGCACAGACAGGCACTCCAGTATGTGTGTGGGGCTGGTGTAAGCTGGGGAAAAGGCATCATTTGATGCCTGAAGAAGCTGCAGCAGGTCTTTGTTACAGCAGGGGAACAGTCTGGAGGCATTCCAAGTTCTTCAATACAATCCTAACACCTCATTGTATTTCCGAGGCACTTACACCTAACCTGTGCTCCACTGGTGTTGAAAGACAGAGTCAAGCTCCTGACATCGGGTACTGAAACAAACACTGCTTGGTATGCACACAGCGCTGAGTGAAAGCTCTTGCACACTGCTCCTCAGTAAAACAACACGAACACTGAAGTGCAGCTCATCTTTGTTACTGCCCCTCACCTCTGAACAGAAGCAGAACTTCAGACAGTAATGCCTTCCAGTATCCAGCATCACAGCAGGATGGAGGGAGCCTGTATATCCACCACCACACGTACCTAACCTGCAGACCTACTGCATGCGTTCAGGCTGAGAAGCAAACCAAGGAAACTGAGCCTCCTTGAGACAGGCTGTACATCATTTCAGAAGCAGCAGCTTCTGATGTGTAAATGATGACAGCACGACTGGCACGCAGCACCTTCCCTTGCTTCCTAACTTGCTGCTTTGTGCAGACTGAACTGAACTCTTCAGGGGAAGGATTCCATCTCACTCATGAGGAAAGCCTGGCACATACTGGTCTGTGTGAGTAATTGTAATTACACTGATATTACCTTCTCTGATAACAGTGTCCTAAAGGACAAGCTGCACCAGTTAACTGAAAGGCTCAGACTGGAACTTCCAGCTCCCCTAGCTACAAAGGATTGTCATGCACGTCTCCAGTGGTTGTTAAGATCTGCCTGAGGAATGTGACCACTTGCACCTGCAAAGTGTTTCTCAGCTCCTCTGCATTTTTAAATTCCCGAGCAGTTGTGGCAATCTGTGTGCAAACAGACACTTAGCAACTATTTCTCCCTGCATCTGATAGCGAGCTGCTCTATTTCAAAGCTGATGGAGACATCATTGAAGAGGCATTTCCAAGGGCTGGAGGGGAGCTGTCACCTGTGAGGCACTAATAGCTTCATGCAATTCCCAGAAACTAGGGAAGCCGAGGAAGATTCTTCTTTTCCTGCTCCTGCTGTATTTCACCTGCATTGTCGCTGCTCTCAGATTCACTCTGTGCATGTGCAAAACCTGACTGCATTCACAGCTGAAGAGCTGAAGGAAGATTTAAAGTAGCAAACGTCACCTCATTTCCAATGTGCCCTGAACATACCTGAGCTTGCATCTTTATGTGCCCACATCTGTCCGTTTCAGCCTCACATCCTGTCACTGCACATCTATTTGTCCAGTTGTCTGCGGGGAGGAAGCAGCTCTTGGAAAATGAAGGCCCATGCCAAACAATTTGAGCCAAGAGAGATGAAGTCTATACACAGCCCATGAGGAAGAGCTAGATCCACGGCTTCTTCAGTCCAGCCAAGACTGACAGGAGACATAACTGCTGCTTGCAAACAGGAAAAGGTTACTTGAACAACAGAAGGGGGGAAAAAAAGCTTGCTTTCCACACCCCTTGTGAACACAACTGGAAGAAATGGGCTCAAATCACAGCTAGATTTCTGAAGACTGACAGTCTGTAACATGAAGGACAGCTGAGTGCTGGTACGATGCAGCCTGAGAGATGGGTGAGCTGCAGTGATGGCACACTGCCTGCTGACCCCTGCTAGCTGCCCAGCTGTATGTATTACTTGCTTCAAACACAAGTGTAGTAGATATCCTAGGAACCACGGGAAAAAGATCTGGAAAATACCCTCAGAAGGCATCTAGTTTATCCTTCAACCCCTGTAAGATACTCAATTAGCTACACATAAGCAATTCCTCATGCAAGATTGCCAGGTTTACCTTCCTGCACCCCCAAAAGAATTAAGGTGATTCACTAAGTTTTGCTGGGCAAAAATATTCCTATCACATACAAAATTCAGTGTAGGAAAAAAAAAACCAAAAATCACAGCTCTGTGAGAAAATCAAATCACTAGAATTAGCAAAGGAACAGTGGGGCTCTTTCTGCTCTGTAGCATGGGACTCAGGCACCCCTCGGTGCACAGAACGGTGAATCCGGTTCTGTTCTCCAAGCTGAGGACAATTGTCATGCTGCGGACCAACACCACGGGCAGCAGCGAGGCATTCCGGGAAGAATCTCCTTTCAACACTGTTCCACCTCTGAGAAACGGGGCAGAAAGGTAATTTGTTTCCAGTTCACTTCAGAATACCCACAGGAGGCAGAGCCAGTTCTCCTGCGCCCTGCCAGAACTGCTCTGCTTTGTGAGGTTCCCATTTAGAGAGAACAGCCTGCTGCAGCTCACAGCACCGCGTCAGCTTCCAGCTCCAGGAAAGGTTAACAGGAAAGTTGCTTTTAAAAAAATAAGAGTGCAAGCACTTGAATTAAAAAAACAATCTGTCATATGAATTAATTTTAAACAATACAACAGTTTATACTGTGATTTAAACAAATTTTATTAGCTTAGACTTCTTGTTACCCTTATATTAACAAGTGTAAGCTGTTTCTTAAAGATATCCAGGCTGCATTTAATTGTAGCCACTATATTGCACCGGAAAGTCAATCTGCTACTTAAAATTGGTTGAATATAATTATGTAACTCCTCAAAAAAAGATTTAATGCATGCTCGGATCTCAAAGCTTGCACTTTTAAAATCAACTGTTTATGCTGTTCACTTAGTTTTAAAAGTTTAAAAGTAAAATAGTTAATGCTGTCTCCTAAAGCCATCAGTATTTTCCTCCAGGTCAAGCTGCATTGCATACCCATGCAAATCTGGTGTACTCAGCAAAATGGAAACACTGATCCGAGCTGAATTAACAGTTCATAGTCATCCTCACCTTCAGTCCCTCGGTTCTTTAGGCCAACTAATGAGGTCTGGATCAATACAACATTTCCTGTATTTTCCTTTCCTCTTCCAGAATCAGGACTCCATTCTGTAAACTCGTGATGATTTTCAGCTTTTTTTGGTTTGGGGTACAAACGAAATAGTCTGTATTTAAATGTGAAACTGTAAAACCATTAGCAATCCATCACCCTCGGGAAACCTGAGGATTTTGAAGACATGCTTTGAGTATTTTTTCTCTAATGTGGAGGGTTTGGCTTTTGTTTGAGATTTCTGCAGCAAGCCTGTGTTGCTTGGCTACTTAAATTAGATTCATTTTATAGACCATAATAATATACATCCTCTGTTATTTCAGCTCGGAAGGAACTTAACCTCAGCTGTCTTCCTTCCTAAAAAGTTCTTAAGCACTCTGCAACAGCAGGGACTCCTACCACCATTCTCAATAACTTCCTTCGTCTGAATCCAAAAGCGTTTTCCACTTGAATGTATCCAGCAGACTTGATCTGAATCTACACTTTTCAAATAACCAAAACTATATTTCCACAAATACTGTCCCCATAACAGATCTGCAGGATGGGTCTTCTCGTCCCATCAGATTCAATCCGAATCTACTCGAACGGTTTGAACTGGAAGGGGACCTTTAAAGGCCGTGCAGCCCACCCCCCTGCAGTGCACAGGGACACCCACAGCTCCATCAGTGCTCACAGCCCCATCCCCGACCGTGGGTGTCTGCAGGGACGGGGCACCACCACCTCTCCAGTGCCTCACTGCCTTCACTGTAAACAACTTCTTCCTTACATCCAACCTAATTTCCCCCCTTTTCTCATTTCCCCTTGTCCTCTTTGTCCCTAAAGAGTCTATCCCCTTCTTTCTTACAGACCCCCTTTAGATACTGAAGCACTGCTCTCAGCTCTTCCCGGAGCCTCCTCCTCTCCAGGCTGCACAGCCCCAGCTCTCAGCCTGTCCTTGCAGGGAGGTGCTCCGTCCCTTGAAGCATTTTCGTGGCCGTCCTCTGGACACGGTCCAGCATGTCTATGTCTCTCCTGCACTGAGGACCCCACATCTGGAGGCAGCGCTCCAGGTGATGTCTCACAGCACAGAGCAGAAGGGCAGGTCCCCTCCCTGCCCTGCTGGCCGTGCTGCTTTGGATGCAGCCCAGGATCTGGTTGGCTTTCCAGCCTCCAAGGGCACAGTGCTGGCTCAAGTCCAGCTGCCAGCCACCAGTATCCCCATGTCCTCTTTTGGCAGGGCTGTGCTCTATCTTTACATCCTCTGGCTTGTACTGATAGCAGGGCTGCCATAATCCAGGTGCAAGACTTGGATTTGTTGAACCTTACAAGGTTCACCTGAGTGCACTGCTCAACCTGTCTGTGTCTCTCTGGATGGCATCCCGTCCCTCAGGTGTGTAAATATGCAACATTCCTATAAAAAGAGTGAACTGTTTTTAATATTGCATTTATCTGCAGAAAAAAAGCCACAACAAAACATCAGAAAACAACAGATGTCAAAACACCAGGTATTAATACTTTACGCATATAAAGCAGTATCTTCTGTTTTGTAATATGGACAAAATGGGCTGGGAGCTAAAAGAACAGCGTGGTCTGGGTGGTAAAAAGTGATCCAGATCTAGGAAACAGACAGCATGCCACCCCTATATTTCCTTATCTAAGTGGAGAGTTTGAATTCTTGTGCAGAATATGTTCCAAATCCAGGGAAGCCACTTATCAATTAAAAAGAAAAAAAAAGACTTTTGAAATGGATGCTAACTCAACAGATTTCAGAGGCAAAGAAAAGCACACTCAGAGTTAATTCACAACAGATACTGTGTCAGAAGCATCTAAAAGAAGATTCCTCACCCAGCTCTAACCCAACAGGCTCAAGCCTAAGGATCAGCGAGCCAAAGAACAATGTAAAATATCCGAGGTATATGAATAGGGATTTGCTTGTCCCTCCAAGCCACACCAGAGAAAACACGGTTTTCAGAGACAAAGCTCCTGCACATGCAGCCTGAGGAAGGAGGGAAGTGACAAAAAACTTAAACCCTCAGAGACATGCATGTACGTCAGCTCCCGCCAGTGCCAAGCATGATCAGCAGCCTCGCCTGACCAAGCTAACGAGCTTAACAGAGCTAACGAGAGTGGATCAATGCCAATCAGCATTAGAGAAATTATGTGCCAGGCCAGAGACGCAGCTAATCCACAGGAAGACTGTAAAAAACGCTCCACAAGAGCTGCCGGAACTCACAGCTATGGGCTGCCAACGGCTCCTGCCATTAGAGGCTTTTTAAAGTTTGGCTTTGGGACATCAAGCACAAGACTGCTGCCCAGCATGGCTTGGGGATAACAGAAGAGAAAGGAGAACAGAGTGCAAACTTGGAATCTGTTTGCATGAACAGTGCTAGCCTGGACCGAGGGAAAAAGGAAGGGCAGCTTCCTTTGCTGCAGGTTCCAATTGTTCACTCAGCACGGCCTCTGAGCTGGGCAGAGCTGGCCAAAAGCAACGAGTGTAGGAGAAGAGCATCAGCAAATTAGTGCACATCTCAGGAAGAGCCGTTATCTGCATCTCTATGGAAAACTAAAAGTTTAAAAAAAAACCTTAAAAACACAGACTTTCTTTTTACAATATAAACTACAATATAAAACTCTCTGTTAAGGTGCCATTAAGGGCAGGGTTTGCCTCCAGCTCAGCTCTTATTCCCCTCAACAAGAAGCACCCAGGCATTTACAAATCAGCTCTTGCATCAGAAACAGTAGCAGAGAAGGCACAGAAGAAAGACTTGCACGAATAAATTGGAGCTCGGCTAACTGGGAGAACGTAGGGAAGCTCAACAACAGGACACCACCTTGACAGAGGGAAGAGAAAAACAGGGTTCAGAGAAGCTGACACAACATAGCTGAACACCAATACTCAGACCAACAGAAACCAGAAAGACTGGGATTTGCAGCCATACAGAGCAGTAGCTGTGACTAACAAGGCATACTAACTAATGACATTTTCCAAGTCAGTAGAGCTAGCATTGCTTTGGCAGCCTGATACACTTTGCTTCTTTAAAAAATACTCCAACAGCCATAATGTAACAACAAAGTCTTTTTAAAATAAAAAATTAAACACAACGGGACAGATGCCTGTCTTGGCACAGCAAGTATTCATCCAAAGCCACACTTTGGCTTCCTTTACCCTCTATTTGCTTTAACAGGGTCCAAAGCATTCATTTCTCCAGATTCGAGACACAGTCATTCCTACCCAGAAGCCAGCAGAAGCTCCTACTCCCCTCAAAAAAATAAGCCCCTTCAGAAATACGATGCTGGAGTATGAAAACTGGACTGAATACTTGTGAAAAACCAACTGGAGGCAACTGCTCCTGCTGCCAGGAAGCCTAGCACGTCAGAGAGCCCGTTCCGTCCTTGCTGACAAGGGTGTCCGACATTATCAGAAAGATTTCTGGCAAGTCTGCATAGCTTGGCAGTCTGAAAAGGAGAGGAAGCAAAAGGCAAGAGCCCCCTCTGCCAAAGCAGCAGCTTTCCCAACAGCCTGATATCGCCCTTGCACCTACCACATATGGAAACAGCACCAGGAGCCCACACTGCCTCAGCACAACCTTGGAATGCAGCAGCAGATGAACACGCAGCCCGTGGCTTCTGCTACCAGCAGCAAATCTCAGCCTCCATTTATACTTTATCTGTACTCCGTATGTGCGTGCGTCAGCATGGCAGCACCTTGCCAGGCAGCATCAGTCTGCGGCCAGAACTGAAGGTCAGTTCCAAAGGGCCGCTGTGGGTACTGAAGCACGGCCGTGACCAGCAGCGCTCTGCCGCGGGTCAGGCACGGAGCTGACCGCAGGGTACGGCCTCACAAGCACCTGCTGTCTGCATCCACCATCCCGCCAGCCAGCAGGAAGCCACAAGCAGTGGAGCAGGCTGTAAAGCTGTACCTACCGGAAACAGGAAACGTGCCAAGCTTCGTTAACGGTTCTGTAGAGGCGCTGACCAGCAGCAACGGGATCCCCACAGCCCAGGCACCTCCAGACCTCCTCACCTGCGTGCAGGAATAAGGCGGCGTCAGTAACCGTTTTACATCAAAGAAAGCAAGGACTGCTGCATCCCTGATAAAGGTCGGCCCTGAATTACGCCAGGTTCCCAAACCGAACATCCTAAAGCCCCATTTCTTCCCTCCCGACCTGACCTCGCCGTGCTCTCCTCTGCACCCTGCAGAAGAAAACAACGTTCCTGTTCACAGGAGATGGCACAGCCGGAGCCGCCTCAGCACGCAACATCTGTGCGCTTTCGGGTAATTCATCGCATTTCCCAGAACAGGAAGAAAGACAAAACCGTACTGAGCGGAGCACAACCCGAGCACCGGGAAGGAATGACACGCTGCCAAGGATGCTCCTGCAGAGCCCCGCAGCCAGGCTCCGGAGCACGAGCAGCCAACACTGCCCCTTCAGAGTGCCGGCATCGGTCAGAACGCCCCACAGACAGCCAGGACGCAAAAAGAAACGCAGTGCGAAGACTCCAGGGCTGCTCTGGCACAGAGAAACGCTCCCTGAGGGCCAGGCAGATCCGGGCGCGCGGAGCGAAAGCTGGGCACGCGGGAGCGCGCGGAGCGAAAGCTGGGCACGCGGGAGCGCGCGGCGCTGCCGGGCACGGAGCGCTGTGGGACTGATGCGCTGTGAGGAGGAAAACCGCTAACCGCACGCTTCCAGTTCCTGCGGGACGATAAATCGCGGCGGCCGCCCCTTCTTCCCGAGGCTTCTGCCTGCAGCTTCGCCCCAAGGCGGCTCCGGCACGGCCCGCGCCGCGCGGCAGCGGCCCCCGCTCCCTGAGGAAACCGCCGCCGCCGATCCGCCCGCGCCGCCGCGGCCCCGCTGCAGGCCCCGACCACCGCGGCGCCGCGCCGATCCCCGCCGCGCGCCCCCGCGGCTCTCACCTGTGGGCCCCGCCATAGCCCCGGGCTCCGCTGACGTCACCGCCGCGCCGCACCTGGATCGGGAGCGCGCCTCCTCAGCCTCGCGCCGCCGCTCCCCCCCCCCCCGCCCGCAGACCGCTCTCTCGGCGCCGTGCCACGCCCCGAGGGAATCCCCGCCCCCTTCCTCGCCGCGGGCCAATCGGCGCTCCGCCTCCCTCACGGCTTCAGGCCAATCGCCGCGCTCCGTCGGACCCAGCGAGCCCGCCCCTTCCGCGGTGGGAACCAATCCCCGGCCCCGCTCTCCGCGCGCAGTGGCGGGAGCGGAGGGTCCGGCGGCGCCGTCCCGCACGTGTCCCGGCCCCGGAGCCATCCACGCAAAGAAACGGCAGCAGCTCACTCCCATCCGTGTAAAACCTTTTTTTTTTTTTCTCTTTAATTCTAAATCACTTTCACAACAGTGAAAATCCGTGGACAGGAACGCTAACGAGCCGACAGCGGCCTGAATACGGCGGGGAGCGGGCGCGGAGGTGAGGACGCGGCCTGCAGCCATCCGCGCCCGGCGCTGCCCCCGGCACGACGCCCGCAGGGAGCCCTGCCCCCAGCTCCGGCGCTACGCACACGGAGAACAAGCTGAACTACGGGCACGAAGCTGGGTTTGCTCCGTCAGTCTGTAGGTGTGCGCTGGGGGAACGGCACAGCAGTCCTCCGGCCTTGTGACTGTCGGCGATCTGAATCAAAACGAACTGAAAACGGTGAGAGGGAAAAGAAAACGCGGTTGCCTCGTCAGGGGAATCGCAAAATCGTTCGTGTTGTCAGGAAATGCGTCGCCTCTGCTGTTCTGATAGATCTGCTTCTTCAGTTAGATCAGGAATACTCAAAGCCGCATGCCCAGCACGATCCCATGTGGGCTACAGAGTGCTCCCCGGCACAGAGATGGTTGTGCTCTCCTCCAGCACTTCAAAATAACCTCTTTGGTAGATCTCGACGAGGCTGTGGCATTGCTGTTCTGTGCTGCAGCTGAACACACAGCTGCTCTTCCAAACATCCCCTGCTGTGGCACGTGCAGGGTCTCATTTTTCCTCCTGTATGATTTTACGGTATGCCAAATCTAAGCTCTAATCTCTCCCTTGAAGATGGCCCTCGTTCCTCTCCCAAACAAGCTGACTTCGGGTAGTTAATGAGATTTTATTTGGAGCACACCACCTCGTGTAGAAAGTCACACAGCCTGGAGAGAACGAAATGCAGCTGCAGTGGAGGGTTGGGAAGGGATTATCCATAAGTGCAGCCACAAGTTGCTGCTGCACAGACCCAAGGAAGACAACACTGTTATGTCAGCGAGGAACTGGGCTGGGTGAGGCAGATAGGTATGTCCTGCTGTTCAGCAACCTCACCCAGCTTCATGAATCTTCCCGTGTCTGGCTCCAGCAAATTCAGGCTTTAAAAAAATTGCAGCATGAGTTAGGATCTCTTCTAACTGCCATTAGAGCTGCTTCAGGCAGGAGTTTTCCACTGCTGCGGGAAACAACAGCAGGAAAAGAAACCAGTCTCCACACCGGGTTCTGTTCGCATCACGTGCTGTGCCCAAGGAGTCTCAGCTGTGCTGCAGGTGATTTCCCAACGAAGGCTGGATGTTGATTGAAGAAACACAAACGCCCACAGCGCTGGCAGGTCCAGTGTTTGCCAAGCACGAGACACTGATGGCGCTGCAGAAGTTTCCTTACCTGTCCAGTCTACCTTGGGGCAACTATCGTTCACATAAACCTGTTGTAACTGATTGGCACAGGATTTCAAAGCAGCACTCCTTGTAGGAGCAGAGCTCAAAGTTAGGCCCAGGGTTTGTGGCAGGAACCTGTTGTACAAGACAGCCGAGCTGAAATACGTTTTAACCAAAGTTTAATTTCCAACTGTGGTGCAAGATGTGATTCTTCACTGTGCTGTGGTACCACCAATTTCTGAAACCCATGGTTAGCTACGGAACCAGACACCAAGAGGTTTAAAATGGGATGGGAAGCAGTTTGTAACTGTTTCAGTAGCCTTTCTGGCTACGAACATAGAGAATAATGGAAACGATTTATGCAATCAACAGCCAGAACATAATCACCAGAGCCACAAACAGGAAGAGGCGGGATAGGAACTGCTCATCCACGTATTGAGGAGTCCCTGGAACAGCTGGAAAACAGGAAGTAAAACACAGCTCAGCATCTTCCTCTTCTTTAGGATACTGCGTATTCTGCATATAGTACATACGTTACAAACACGGACATAAAATATGCAAGAAAGTAAAAAGAAGTAAAACTGTGTGTACTCTTAACTAAGAGAACTAAGGAAAAACACAAGCTTGAAGCTCAAGAAGTGTCTTTCTGAAACCTCTGTACAGACACCACAGATGAAAAGACAAAGGAGCTGATTAAACAGTGGCTACTAAGGGCAGCACACATTTCCATTTCCTTTGCTCTGTCACATCTGCACACAGATTTGCAGGAGGGTGAAGTTAATAGGTAAGTTCAGTTGAGCAGAGGCAGCACAGGCCTCTGGCAATGCAGGTGTGACAGGAAAAACACGCTTCTGTTTTCTTACAATTTCTGGGCCATATGATAGTGAAGAATATTTTCCAGGCAGCACTTTTTGCAGGAGAAGTCCAGAAGAACCTGGGGCTGTAGGTTTGTGTGTGCAAAACAGGTAGACTCAGTTTGAGTACAGTGCAGGTGGGGAGGAGGTTTTCCAGAGATTACTTTGTTTTCAGAGAGCAAGACCACGTGATTTTCCTTAATTAAAAACAGTGAAATGTCACCATAAAGTTACTTCTTATATTATATGTATGACTGTCTCGGAGATAAATTCTGAAAAAAAGGAGCAATCTTTGCTTTCACTACTTGTGGTACAAACCTCTGGTTTAACGTCTTGTGGTTTTTTCCCACCCTTTATAAAAAATATTTCTTTCCTGCTGTTTCCAAAAGATGGGTCTCCTCCATCCAGCCCCCCCCCCGCTGACTCCTTTTTATTACAAGAAACTCAGGTCCAATTTGTCTCATTTTTCAGAATTGGAGTGGAGAAGTGATCAGTGTCACTGTGCCTCCCTCATTCTGTCTCTCCCCAAAGCCTCCAGGAATCAGACAGAAGCAACATACATATAAGCCCTCATACAAAACATGCAAGAAATGGACTGTGTTTTTCCACTGCACGTTTTCCCTCTTCACGTATTTCCATACACAGTGCTGATTTACTTTACTATTCAGAAAGTTTTGTCATTTAACTGGTTATTTGTTTAAGTTACAGAAGAGTTTGTAAAACATCTGTTTGTGCTGTTCAGGTCTGAGAAGAAAGAATGCACAGTACCTGGAGGAGGTCGCCCATCGTTTATGTTGAATGCTGTGGCAAATATACCAAAGGGAAACGCCCCAATTCCAAATGACATTTGGAAGCCACCGTCTCCAAACCCAAATCCTTGGAATCCCTGCAGAGGACAAAGCAACAGAAGAGGGAAAAAAAAGGTACAAATAATTCAATGCCTATTCCAGAATATTTCACAGAAGTGCAGACAGCCTCTTATTGGCCTTCCTAAGGCTGGAGAAGTATCATGGAGTTTGGCAACTTCTAGCCTGCCACTGTTGTTAAATACCTCCCAAGTTCTCGTGCTAGAAGCAGTAACCTTGCTAGAGCAACCCAAAAACGTGACAAAACAACAACAGCAGTGTTTATATAACCTTTTCAACTTAAAACAGCATGTATTTGACAGCGTATCAAAATCAGCATTACCAGAGTTATCTAGAACATTTACAAATTGCATCGATAATTCTGTATTACAGCTGTTAGCCATAGAGCCATGAGAAACATACTGTAGAAAAGTACCTGCATTTATTTTTTTTTATACGAGTGCATCATCTAAACATTCAGAAAAGTGATGCATTGACAGTGGGATGGCACTGCTCATTATAGAGAGCAGTACCAAAACCCAAACAAAAACATGATATCAGAATTCTAGCTGATATGGCATCTAATCACCAAAGGTCACCAAAGATGATCAATGTTATGCAACAACATCGACCCCAAGGGCTCCAGACCAAAATTCCACATCAAATCAGACAGTGTTGTGAATTAAGATGAACCCAGCTACATAAAAGCAGTGAACCATTTGAGAATCAGCTGTATATAAATCTGAGTAGTTGTGTCATGCTTAAGAAGTGTACAGCTCTCAGCTCCGTGTTTAAAATTCTGAAAACTGTTTTCTGATCTCAGAATTAAAACAGTGATCAACTCCAAAAAACCCCTCTGATCCCAAACAACCCCAAACAATGAAGGACAAATATGATTTCACTCATATAATAAAAGCCAGACATTTCTGTGCTGATACTTAACTACGACGACTTGTCAGATGCTGTACTGTGAAGGACAGTGTAAGGGGCTAACTGTAGGGGACAGCAAAGCACCTTGCATGGCAAGGCCAACATCTGTACGAACCAGCAAGGCACCATCACTACTGCTACATCTTCACACGAGACTTCTTTGACTTATTGCACCAGCTAAAAGCTCGAATCCAAGGACAGCAGATGATTTAATAAGAAAGCAGCTCCCTGGTGAGACAGAAGTACTCTGCTCCCACCCTATACAATACAGAAATGTTCCTTAATAACACCCAGTAGAGCTGGTTGCTTGAATTGTGAGGGACGTGCTCTCCAAGGACCCTAGGCTGAGTTACCTGGAAATACACAATTGTTTCATCAGGTCACTGTCACTGTGCCAGAAAACACTGCACTCTGCTCTATAGCTACTCCCATGTCTTTTTCATTTACCAGCTCTGTTCACATTCATTCTACATAATCTCCTCAACAAAACCACAGATCCCACTTCAAATTTGCACATGGCCAGCAAACATACCTATTTTTTGTTCTCTTAAAATGCCAGGGTACAGTAAGATCCTATAGAATTTTCAAAGCAAAACGTTCCCTAAGTTTATACATGGAAAGCTATCAAGTATGAAGAACAGCATTTCCAGCAATTCCACAAAGGGTTGTTTTCATCGAGCACGATTCAAGTTATTGTGTTCTTTAGGATGGTAAACAGCAGTATGGGAATGGAGTGTTCTGCCACACAGCACCTATCAGCTATTCATAAACAGCCTCTGGGGATCTCTACAGGACCCTCATACCACTTGTTACCCCACTTACCCCTCTGTTCTCTGGTTCAGGTCTCTGTCCTTGGGGTCGTGGTGGAGTTTTCTCTCTACAAAAAATTGTAGGATTAGCTCAAATTCAAGCACACAGACAACAATATCTGCAATAGCTTGGTTCATAAGACAGAACAAACATGGAGAATGCTCTCACAGGGACAGCAAAACTGTAACATGTGACTGAACAGACCCAACAGCTCCATGAGCCTGCAGGATCGCATCCCTGAACTGAGATACAGCACTCTGCAGTGCAAAAAAAAAATATCCCACACAAAGGCTGGAAACTGAGGATCAATAATGAAGTCCATGAACATTTTATAGAAGCCTCTCCAGTCAAATAACATTCATTGAAGCCTACTACTTCTAACTGTTAATTAACACCCAATTAAAATAAATTGCCAGTCAAATAAGGTGATAAGGTGCTAAGGAAGAAGATGTATAGCTTCAAACCCTGAAGAAGCCAGAAATATTTGGCAGAATTGTCATTTCTATCAGTCTCTTGACAACATATCACATTGTTAACCCAACACCTTAAACCCTAGCAGTTGTCACACAAATACTGTATTTGTGTTTATTACCTGGGGTCTTGTTGTCCAGTGCTGCCTCTTCCATACAGAGGAATAACTTTATCTCGACTGATTCCTGCTTTGCAAACAGGACACACTTGTCTGTTTGGCCTGGTTTCTAACCACTAAAATAAAAATAAAAGTAAATAAGAAAGATAATAGAACCATGAAAACAACACGCAAACCTAATCTGCAGCCAGGCAGAGAGATTTTAGGAGCCTCTCAGAAAGCCATGGAGCAAAACGTACTACATACTAAATACTCTTCAATAAAGCATTGATGTTTTGGCTCTTGTTGTGCCACAATCCACTTGCAGATGTGTACATAATTAGAACTGCACTGGAAAAATGTGAGGAAATAAACAGTACCAACAGCTCAGCATAAGCCAAGGGGTAGCACAGATACCCTCCTGTCATCATCCTTTTCTATAACAGCACCACAGGGTACAACATACGTATGCAACAAGAAGTACACTCAGCAAACTAAAACTTCAGGAACTGCCTACAGCAACTCTCCTTCCAAAACCAGGAATATCTACCGGGTAAGGAACTGAAATGCAGAAAGTAAGCAGGACAGAATTGAAGTCTTCTTTATGCTGAAAGACTAGATTGCAAGTTCTCGTGCATGAAATTACATTAGCAGATTGCAGTTGTCCAGGAAAAAACGAAGCACATTTGAAAACAGGGAGGATACTCAAGAGAACTAAGGGCTTTATTGAGTCACTGGAGCTGATGAAAGACAGTGCAAAAGGAAACCTCTCTTACCTGGTGTAAACAAGGCCAACTGTGAGTATTCCCAGGACAATTTGGTCACAGAGAAGAACAACAAAAAAAAAAAAAAAAAAAAGGGAGGGGGAATATAATTAGTTACTCACAACTTGATCTCACAGATTTAGAAAATGCACCCCGGATAACACAGCTTAGAAACAACAGAACCTTGGAATCCAGTTGGGCCAGTTCCATAACCTCCCATTAAAGCAATTTTTGAAAGCGCAGCCCGAGCCCGATCTCCAGGTTATGCAGTTTAACTATGTTGCCAACATGATCGTCTCTGGATCACCTTTAATTCCTTCACCTACACCAAAGTCCCATACAAAGCCTTAATTCATCTTTGTGGTATTTAGTACAAATCTTCTCTTCTGATCTCACAGAAAGATATCCCTGAGTTAAGATGCAAACAAAAAAATGCCAGTGATGAGACCCCAGGATCTTAACAGAATTCCTGATTGGTCTAATCAAAACATTGGCTGCTTTCGTAGAACTGTGGAATGATCTAGGCTGGAATGGACCTCAGGCAGCCTCTCATCTAATCTGCTGCTTAAAACGGCCAGCAGTGAGATCCAGTTCACTCAGAAGAGAGTGCTTATAGTGCTGATTATACAGAACTATTCCTGAGTGAGGTTAAGTGAACACAGCAACTTATATATCCAAAGGAAAAAAAAGTAATCATGAAAGCCAAAGCTGCTAAGCAGCCAACTGCCTTCAGGGCACCTTCACAACGCTACTCAGACAAGATGCACTCTGTTCTTTAGGTTCCATTCTGAGACAGTGGAGGTTCCAATAATTTTATCTTAATATGTCTTCAGCAAATGATTTTCCATCTGCCTTTGAATAAAAACCCATACCTTTAGACGTTACATACATGAGCACAGGAAAAAAATGCTCTTTTAGGCCTCATTTAATTAATGAGCATAATTCAATCTACCTTATTAAACAAATTACCCATGTCAGTCGTTCATAACATCTTAACGTTCAAGAGTGTATTCTAGACCAAGCCACCTAAATAAGAAGGTGACATTACTAGTGCAATAAATACCCAGGTCAGATTTTAAAAAGGATTACAAATGCACCTCCATTGGAAAAGAGCAGCAGATCACATGCAAGACCATGTTACTTCAAAGGAAAAAAGATTTTTTTTTCCCCAGAAAATTTCAAAGGATCAAAACAACATGCATGACTGCAACGTGGCATCTAGAGCCTGCTCTCAGGTGTCGTTTTAAGTATGCACAGTTTTAGAAAGGAATTAAACTGTGAAAAAGTATCTACACTAGCCCAGACAGCACAGAGTAAATAAGAAACGTAACCAATCATCTGTCTGAAGGGGTTTGCTTTTACAGAAGGTATAAAAAGTTTAAGATGCAAGAAACTGTCTCATGGAACACGAGCATTCAAAAGATAAGAACAGTTTTGAGGAAAACCCTTCCAACCCAAAGCCTCAGCCCTCACTGAGTTTAAGACAAAAACTAATTTGTATTTAATGGAATGATGAAAAGAATGCGATCAGGTGTTCCTGCTCATCTGTGTTCTTACCAGAAGAGATGCCCACACAAGCTGATAACCGCATCCTTGGCAGTGTCTAAACAGATGTTACATTCAAAAGTGTTGTCCTGATTAGTGTTGTCCCCAGCACCATTACTGCTGCTGCTGCCACTGGTCCCTCCGGTACTGGAGCTCTTTGTTGATGTAGAAGTTGTAGGTCCTTTACTTGCCATCCTGACGAGCTGGAAAACGTTCCTGTTGGAATCCTAGCAGTGAGAAAGGGAAAAAAACACCCCCGTTATTGGCATGATAACATCACATTCTTGTCCTTCTTCAAACTAGCGGTGATTTACCTAAGAAGCACTCGAATCCTATTGTTGATGGTTTTAGTTTAACATAGTTTCTATAAAAAGATCTCTCTTGGCTTAAGCTACTTTAAAGTCCTGTAGTAGGACCTGGCTTATCACATGGCCTGTACGTTAAACTCACTGACAGGAAATTACAATCCACAGTCAAAACAAAGCCATCTTATTTTCTCATCAATGCTATTTGCTGTGAGAAAGATGAGCTCACCTCGTCACTCTTCAGAGCTATCAAGCATTCCTAACAATTACAGCAGCAATGTAGAAATTACCAAACTGACATGCTTTCACCTCTCATTAATATTATCATATTTATCAAAGACCACCTTTTATCTTATTCCTGTAGCAACAACCTCTCTAATCTATTGCAGGAACACGAATACCTAGGACAGGCTGTGAGAGGGAACCAGGTGACAGTCTGAACCTTTTGCCAGAGCACAGATAAGCACTGAAAAGGGGAACCTGAATCTTTCAGAAGCTGAATACTTTGCAAACTTACCCCAGAAGCATTAAAAGCTTCCTTCAGTGCTCCCTCTTTGTAGTAGTGGTGAAGCACAGGCTCAGGACAGCAAAATAAAACCTCAGTATCTGCAGCTGTTACTGTCAAAACCCTTCTTCATACAATGCAATCCAACCACACAGGCAAGAAAGCCTCTCAGAAGTTCTGCTGTGGTGACACTAAGCTGCAGCAAGGGAGATGAGATTTATTCCTGCAGAGCCTTTTCACTCAGTTACATCATTTTGCACAGCATCCCAGAAGAGCAGCTCAGTATTCTCAGAAGCTGCACTTTAACACCCTTTGCTTTCAGCACTGCTTAGCATTTCATTTCATTTACGCTCAGCAGCAAGGTACTTCACTCTACTCAATTAAAATTCACGTTAGTCCCAAGCTCGTGGAAATGCTGCCAGACAAACCACACGATAAGGAAGTTTTCACCTATCCTCACTACCAGAATCATTGGTAGCACTCATCTATCTTGCTCAGTAACGCTTGAAAACTTACCAGCTCGGACCTATTAATTCCCTGTGCTGGGAATTAATACCAACATGACGAAACTCTCCCTAAAACTAACGGGACCAAAAAGAGCAACAGCAATTTATGAAGAAAGATGATTGAGAAATCCATAAGGATATTGTTATTGCAATGGATAAAGACAGCTGAGACAGAAAAAAAAAAGATCAAAGCAATACAACGTGGCAGGCAGTGCATTTTCTCTCCTAGAAGATTTATGTTACTCTGTCCCGGGATCCTCTCCTAATTCTTTCTTCATAGGTTTACTGAGCTTGATGAACTATTAGGATTTAAAAGATTTAAAATATCAAAAATATATCAAAGTGCAAGAATGAAAAATAAATAATCTTATCCTGAAAAGCCCTCTCCTCTATGGAATATGGCTTAACATAACTAGGTCCATAGCAAGTGCTGTCCAGGTCTGTCCACCTGCAAAGCACACTGCACATTTACAAAGAAGCAACCACGAAACGGCATCCAGTGATGAAAATGTACACTTGATAACTGTGTTGCATTACTTGCAACATAGTCTGTGAATCCTCGTGTACAAGTTCAACTAGAAATTCAGTCTGCTCAAAGGTAGAACAAACTCTGAACTGTTGAAATGGCACTTGAGCTGTTTAAACTTGGAGACAGAAGTTGGGAGGCAGGCACGCAGCAGGCCGAACACACCCCGCTTTCTGTTTGATGTAGAGTTCAGGACGAAGATTGTGAGTGCACTGGGATCTACTACAGCTTTTGGGGTTAAGTAAACAGAATGTAGAGAGGAAGGACTGGACAGACGCCAGTCTAGGTTTGCTAAACCCTAGTCTTTGATCAGCTCTCCAAATCAACCCTAGAAGCATGAGCTGCAAACAAAACAAGTGGAAGGATATAAAACTCAGCTGTGGTCTAACTGCAAGCATTCAAAGATTTTCTTTTCCTTGTTTTGCTCTCTATATACTTGCAGGAAAGCACCACCGTTGCTAATTACAAGCTGTTGATACCAGCTGTTTATTTCATTTTAATCACGACCCCTGTAATATCCCAACGCGTTGCTCTGAAAGCGATGGGATCGCTGACATTCACTGCATCCAGAGTACCAGGAGTGCCAACAGGTGAATGGCTACAAAACAGGTCAACTTCAGCAGTCCTCCCGAGCTAAAGAAAGCCTGGTGGGAGGTGAAGATGTGGAAATGAAGCCACACGTTTAGGGACTCCCACTGAGCTGCTGAAAGAGCAAGTGCAGCTGACAGAGCTGAAGCTGGACCTCCAAGAAGCAGATGATGCACTGGGACCTGAACATTTCACAGCAGGTGGACCCTGAAGGAAGTGAGTGCAAGAAACTGATGAAGTCTGTGGAATAACAGAAGAAATTTTACTCAAATCCTTCAAGAATTTATCAGTAAATACAGTGGCAGAAGCTGCACACCAGGAAAATGTAAGCTCAATGGATACTGCAAAAGATCTGTTTCTGGGCTCAGCAAATTAAGTGACTGTGTTTGCTAAAATACACCAACCTGACTCTAAAAACACAGGAGAAACTGTTCCAGGCAGCCTAGGAGAGTCACCATCATAAGTTAAAGCATACAAAACATTCCATTGGAAACAGAGCAGAATAGGTGAACAGTAACTGAAGACAGACAGAGAGAAGCTGAAGTCACTGGGGTGAAACAGCTACAGAATTTATGTTCACAGAACTACAGTATCAGAATGTTTTAAGAGTTTTTTTCTTTTGTGAGCAAAAAAGAAAAAAAAAAACCAACCCAGGAGGCCACAGGACTGGTTAGTTAACTGATAAACCTTAACACTTGTTTCTTTTCCCAACGTCTAACACATAACAGTGACATAAGAAGTGCAGTGTTAGATTTAAATTCCACCAGGACACTTTTCCATCCTCCTTTGCTAATGAATCTTACTGTATCTGGGACTTCTGAAACGATCCAGCCCTACTTTGTTTCTGAAATGAGCTGATTTCGTTTCTCAACTTCCTGCTGTTTTACTGGAAAGGAAATCGTGCCCATTTTTCCTTATACTGCAGTGATAATGGCATTTCTTAGACACACACATTGTGCAAAAGGAAAATGAACATCAGGAATCCTATCCAGAAATACTGACAGACTTTACATAAACACTTCTCACTCATAGAAGTAACAGAAACCTGATTCTTATGCTGCTGCAGTCATTGGACTTCAAGTAACAGCCACAGGTGATCTGAGCTGATAACTGCTGGCAGCATCCAGAACGAAGTACATTTACTTCTTGACAGTCATTGCAAGATAGATGTCAGCCACTCCACGACTGAAGGCACACTGTTAATCATCAAAAGGCGCTTCCATATCTCGTTACTTTTTAACCCTGTGCCTCTAACGTATTTTAACCCTTCTGAAACATTTCCTCTAAGTACATCTTTCCGCTTCCCGCGACCTGGGCAGCAGCACGCAGCTGCTTTTTACTGTCACCATGGAGTCCCAGCGTCCATCTGACCATTCAGAAGCATCCATTTTCCTGCCAGAGCGGCGTGCCCTTGCTTGGCCTCATTTTGTTAATTGGGATTCAGCAACACAGGGCTGCGTTACAGGCACTGCTGGGGTGCAGCCGTGCCCGAGAGCTCAGCAGGGAGCTGCTGCCCCTCAGCAACGTGCCACGCTGTGACCAGCCAGCACAACAGCGACTGCGGGACTCTCCTTTTTAAACCGTTCCATAAACATATGATAGAGGCTCTGAGAAAGCGTCGTGCGAGTGTTTAAACAAAGATCTCTTACCTCTACGCTTAAAGGGGAAAAGAAAACAAAAAAAAGAAAGAGAACCGACAGAGAACCGATAGAAGCAGTTGAGCAATCGGAGCTGAGCGCTCTCCTGGTCGGGGCGTTATGTAAAACGTTCAGCGTTCTCTAAGCGGGCTGACCAACGCTACGTGAAGAAACAGGCACAGGGCCGCGGTTCTGCGAGTCAGGAACACCTCGCAGCAGAAAGCCCCGGGCCGGGCGGGGTGCCGGGGCTCCGCCGAGCCCGGCAGGTGGCTGCAGCCCAGCACGGCGGCCCCGCGCGCAACGGAGCCCGGCCCGGGCCCACCCCGCGCTACCGACGCCGGCCCGGGGAGCCGAGGCGGCCGGGGCTCGCCCAGCTCCGCTCGGTTACAACGGCCGCAAACGGCTCCGGCCTTCCGGGGCGCCGCGGTGACGGCCCGGCCCGATCCTTTCGTTCCAGAACCGCCGCGCCCCGACCCCGGCTCCCCCCGTCCCCCCCCGCCCCGCGCCCGGACCCGCTCTGCTCTGCTCACCGGCGCTCGGCGATCCGCGGAGCCGCTCCCCGCCCGCGGCCGCCGTCACCTGATCGCCCCGGAAGCGCGGCCCCGGCGGAAGGGACCCGGGCTCCCCCCCTCCGCTCGGCGCTGCGGGGCCGCGTTCCGCCCGCGCGGGGCCGTCCCGGGGCGCTCCCGCAGCTCGGGCTGGGTGCCCCGCGGCCTGCCGCCCTGCTCGCACTGCTGCGCCACCGCCGGAACCAGCGCCGAGCGTCCGGGCCCAGCGGAGGAGAAACGTTGCACGAAGGCGGGCGGGCTGAGCGGAGAGCGCTGCGGTGACGAGGAGCTGTCAGAGCCGTCAGAGCTGTCAGAGCTGAGAGCGGCACTGCGGGGTTTGTCCCGGCCGAGGGGCACCCGCTGCTCCCGGGAGCACCGCGGGCAGAGCTCTCCAAAGCCCGTGTCCAAAAGCGGCCGTGCCTGCGGGACAGGCGCTGTGATTCTGTCCTACCAGCTCTGGCTGTGTGTCTGCTGCCTGTGAACGTTTCCCTAGCCAGGTCAATAAAGCAGCGTGGCTTGGCACTGCTTCAGCGTGTAAGCAAAAGTTTGGCATCTCAGGGTAGCGTCAAATGAGCGAGAAGTTAATAACACCCCAAAGATGTGAACGTGTCCCTGATTAAAACAAGGATGAGCTTCTGAAATTCGGACCGTGTAAGTCCACAGTCAGAGGCTGTGTGAAAAGAAAGTTGTTTAGGGTATTACGACAGTAAGAGCAGTGCTCAGAGCAGTCATTGTTGTCTGAGCATTTTATGAGAACAAAAGCAACTTGGAAAGAAACACTGCTGCATTCAACACAGCCAGGGATTACTTTCAATCCCCAGTGTTCGTTTTAACTCTTCGTGTTTTATGTCTCAGAAGAATTAAATATAATTATGGATTTCTATAACGCTTTATTTACAGTCTCCTTGTTCCACTTCTAGCAAGTTCCTTTTTGCAATGGAAAAGATGCAGAGATAGAGAATCGATGAGATGGAATGAGTGGGAAGGATGGTGTACAAGAACAGAATGTAAACAGTCTTGTTTACTGATAAGATTAATAGGAGCAGATGCATTTAAGACAGTGGTTCGGTGTGGAACATACACAGAACACTCAGTAACTCTGACAGTGGCAGTAATTGTAAACTGAATAAGTGCAATAAGTGATGCAAGGGGGTACTTCCCTTGCTGAAGCATGGAAGTCAGCTTTCAAAGAGGTATCACCACAATAACAGGGGGTACAAACTGCTCGTGTATATTCTGATGGTGTTAACGGGTATCACTTTTCGGTGTAGCCGGGAGCTGGTAACTGATGAGCTGTAGAAAAAGCACCCGTGGGCTGGCTGTCCTTCCCTGCCTTGGTGTGCAGGACAGATGATGGGGATTTAGTCACTTCTCCACGACCCATGTCACAAGCCTCACGCAACAGCTGTGGTTCCAGGTGTTCATGCTGTGCACAGAACCCTCCCAGAATTCTCATAGTCGGAGCTACGTAGGCGAAGAATCCAAACCACAGAGTGTCACAGCAGCACTTTTCTCATCAAGTCTCCATTTTCCAGCAATTTTCAACCTAATGACATCTTATCTCGGTGGTAAATCAGTTGGAAATGCTCTTTCTTGAAATTTCCACACCAGAGCTCCCGTTTATCTGTGGCCTTTTTTGCCTTTGTCTGACAAGAAGAGCGGCTTCCAAGACCGACTTCGGTTTTCTGTTGTCAGTGCCGCACCACAAAGGTGGGAAACCACGCAGCCGCTGCGGTGTGTGACATGCTTCCATTCCTGGACTTTCACCCCTGCAAGCCGACAAAGCCGACAGAAGTTCACCGCAGCCTGAACTTTGCCTGGTGTGCAAAATAAATGAGCTGAACACCTCCACGGTCAGTGCTGAGCCGTCAGACGGCCGTCAGAACGCAGCACAGGAGCGCTGGGGGACACCCAGAGGCACTGCGTGGCCTGTCACCTTGTATTGTGTTCAGTTTTGGGCCCCTCACTACAAGAGAGACATCGAGGCCCTGGAGCGTGTTTAGAGAAGGGCAACAAAACTGGTGAGGGGTCTGGAGCACAAGTCTGACGAGGAGCGGCTGAGGGAGCTGGGATTGTTTAGCCTGGAGAAAAGGAGGCTCAGAGGAGACCTCATCGCACTCTGCCACTGCCTGAAGGGAGGCTGTGGTAAGGAGGGGGTCAGCCTCTTCTCCCAGGTAACTAATGACAGGACGAGAGGGAATGGCCACAAGTTGTGCCGGGGAAGATTTAGATTAGACTTGAGGAAACATTTTTTCTCTGAAAGAGTGGTCAGGCACTGGAATGGCCTGCATAGGGAGGGGGTTGAGGCACCGTCCCTAGCGCTGTTCAAGAAGCGTTTAGATGAGGTGCTGAGGGATTTGATTTAGTAGCTTGGTGGGTAGGGATGGTGGTGTGAGGATGGTTGGACTCGATGATCTTGTAGGTCCTTTCCAACCTAATGAATCTATGAATCTCCCCAGCCGGTGGACAGAGCGGCTGTCAAAGCTGCAGGCACACACGCGGCCATCCCGTGGGGCAACGCGCTGCGGGACTACAGCTCCCGGCGTGCCTCGAGGAACGAAGGACCACAGCTCCCGGCGTGCCTCGAGGGACGGAGGACTACAGCTCCCGGCGCGCCCCGCGCCGCAAGGCTGTAAGATGGCGGTGCCCAGGGCCGGGCGGGCCGCGGACAGCAGTTCGGATTCGGAGAGCAGCGGCGGAGCGGCAGCGCGGTTCCGAGAGGCGGCGTGGGACTGCGCGGGGCTGCGGGCGGCGGCGGCGGAGGAGCCGCGGGGCGGTGAGGGCGGTGCAGGCTGCGCAGGCTGCGCGCTGCTTGGCCCCGGGCCTGGCTCTTCCTCACGTTCTCCTTCCCTTGGCAGGCGGGTTTACGAAGGACGGGCGCCGCGCTGCTCGGCGCAGCCTGAGGTACCGCTCCTGTGGGCTTCGGAGCTGCGTGTCGGTGGGGACGTGACGCGCGGTACCTGGTGCCGTGCCCTGCTTTGTGCCGGGAGGCCTTGTTCTGCCCTTGGGATCTGCTGCAGTGCTCAGTTCTCATAAACCAGTGAAGTTATTTTGGAAGTGTATCCCTCGTCTCTCTACCAAATGCCTGCTGGCAGTTTCAGCGTGAGTTCAAGCTGTCGGAAATGCCCAGGTTCTGCCCTAATGCCCCTGCCATGGAAAGATTGATAGTTACACATGACAAAACTTCTTGACTAAATAGAGGGTTATATGCAGAACGGCAAATAATAACAATGTGATTACAAAGCCAGGCATTTATCAGGTGAGAAAGCAACGTCTGAGGTAGGTGCCTTACAATGAGCCTGTGTAAGCTTGCAGCATCTCTGCAGCCTTAGTTCAGAAGCTGTTGGCACGCAGCTCAGTAACATCCTTTCTCCTGGCACAGACTTTACACGAATTGTACTCGAGAAGTCCCTGCCAGAGAAGGGATGTCCTCACATCATTTGTTTGCTCCTCCGGTATATTTCAGTGAAAAAATCATCCAGTGACTGTCAGGGAGATGTCTGAATAATGTTTAGCTCGCTGTTAGGAGCTAAACTGCTGTGCTATCTGCTTTGCTTGGCAGTTGTCCCTTATCAGCTCAGTATGAATTAGTTACTATGGGGTGGAGGTTTTACAGTCCCTTATCTCCTGTTTGAGTGAGAGGATGGGATATTGTTGCTCTTGAAGGAGGTGATTGTTATTTTATTTTAAACAGACGTGAGGTGAACGGCCATGATGAGGATGGAAATGAGCTACAGACCACACCAGAGTTCAGAGCACACGTTGCAAAGAAACTGGGAGCAATGCTGGACAGGTATTACTGGCACGTGATACTGAAAAGACTTGTTCTATGGATAAAGTACAAAGATCCTTGTGATCCTTGTGTGTGCTAAAAGCAAGAAATTGAAGAACTGAGTGCAACTTGGAAAATTGATTTTCTTCTCAATGCCTTCATTTCTGTATTTAATGCAGACTTGCATTGAACTAACGTGGTTTGTCTGTTGTGTCCCTCTGGTAACGACTTCCTGTGCAGCACTGCCAGTCGTCGTTTAATTCAGTTGTAAATGCATTGTAGAGAGGAAAAAGAAGAATTTGGGTGCCATATAATCATTTAAAGGCAAACATAAGAACCTTCCTCTCCTGCACAATAAAGCTACATGCAGTTTTGCTGGCAGTATGCGCCTGTCTGGGCCTGCTGCTGTCTTTATTGTGTGTGTAACTATCACGCTGGGAACTCGAGTTAAAGTTGGCTGTTAGAAATAAGTCATTCTTGTGGTATGTGTTGCTAAGGAGAGAAGGCATGGTCTGCTCTGAAAGCAGGAAATTGAAACTTTGCTTAAGAAAAAAAAAAAAAAAGTAATATCTCCTTAGTCTTGCTTCCTTTAAATTTCCAACTTTAGCTCAGTTTGTACAAACCTATCTAAGATCTAACCAGAGTTTTCTGTTTAGTTTCATCACTGTCTTGAAGGATTCATCAGGACCTTCACCAACTTGCTTGCAGCAGTCTGACTGCGGAGATGATGGTGAGCCTTACCCGTCGAGGCTGTGGCTGTTTGCTGATACAGTTAAATAGTAGTGAGATGGATCCTGTCCAGCGCCAGTTGGAGTTCTGTCTCTTTACCAGCTAAAGAATACTTGCAAAGAGTTTATTAGCATCAAAGGAGGCTGTTACTTTGTCATGATCTTTGTGCCAAGTGATTGTTTTCAAGTATAGCCATCCGTTAACAGCAGCAGGCTTTCTTAGGGAGACTGTTGTTGATTGCTCTCACTTATTCCATATCTTGGCTAAAATTTCTTTCTAAACATGTATTTTAGGTTTTCGCCTCTTCTCCTCCTCTGTCCCAGGAGACTGTGGGCAGTCAGAGCATAGCCCTGCCCCAAGGAGGAGGCGGCCACAGAGTTCCAGGTGAGGTGGTGTCAGCTGCTTTGCTCCTGAAGTGCTATTCTAGCCCTCATTTCCATGTTTCAGAGGCAGCAGGAACTCTTCCATGGAGTTCCAGGAACTCCAACTTCCTCAACTAGGAAGTTGAGGAGCTTAAGTGGTATATTTTTATGACTAATATTTGAAAATAGCAATTTTCTTTCTTTAATTTTAGGAAATTGATCAATTTTAAATACTAACTGTAGGCATTGGAGTCATGGATCCTCTGGCTGCTCCTTGGGTGTTCTGATCTTAGATAAGTCTGCTGCCAATGCTTTGGATGAATTCAAGGCAAACGTGTAACATAATTTCCTTCCCTTTTATTACCTTTCCAGTGACTCAGACAGTGACCAAGAGTGGCAAAAGTACCAGGAGGCTGCTGTGTCAGCAGCAGACATTCTGAAGCAAAGTGCTTCTCCTGCACTGTCCCAGGATTCCAGCCAGAATCTGTGTCAGGGTTATGTAGAGCACAGACAGAAGAAAAAGAAGAAAAAGAAAATTAAGGGAGAGAACAAAACCGAAGAGAAAATAATGGACCCAGCAGAGTGTGACCAGATCAGCAGAGATTTGCCACGGTTGGTTTTTGCAAATGGACAGCACAAGAGACAGGACAGCAATCACACAGATAACACAGTGTCACCAGGAGCTGTGAAGAAGAAGAAGAAAAAGAAGAAAGAGAGAGAATAAAGATTTTGATCTGCAAATGGGCAGGTGATTGTAATGAATGAAGGATGCTGGAAAGAAACCTAACAGAGTTGCTGCCGATGAGGGAGAACTAATTGGCAAAGCTTTTGTTCTAAAAGCTCCGTGCCTTGAAAGTCTAATTAGAGAGACTTCCTATGCTGTTGGCCTTCCTTTGGGAAGGGAACATTTTTCTCCTAGCACAGCAGTTATCTGTGCTGCTGCTTGTGCAGTCCTAGTGCAAATGAATTAAATGCTGTACACAGACCAGTGTGGCAGAGGGGTGTCATCGTAGCTGCGTTCCTTCTGATCTCTTCTCTCACATCCTGAAAACAAATCTTGTCTCCTGTCGAAAGCATATGATGAATTGGATTTGGTTTACATGGCAACAGGTGGTCAGCTTCCTTTTCGCTTTGATTTGCCTGTGGGAGACTCATTTATCAAAAAGCATCCTGCCAGATGTTAGTCCCTGCCCCTTCCCCTCCCCCCCACACACACTTTTTTTCCCCTCTGTGATTATCATAACAATCTGCAGTTGAAAACCTGCTGTGTTACTGATCCCTCTGTAGTCCACACCTCTCCAGGGCCCAAAGATAATGCAGTGAGCTTATCTTGAGGCTGTTAAAAATAAGCAGTTCTGTTGTGTCCTTCAAAATTTCTCTCGTAAGGTTTTCTGTGGTTTGAAGATGGCTTTTCTTTCGGTTGGTGATCAATGCTGCGAAATGGTTACACGGAATACTTAAATCTCAGTTGCTGAGTGGCAGACTTTGTTTTGGTTGATTATGACTTTTGTGAAATCCAGTGGGTTTTGGTACTTTTTAGCATGGCTTTAAGAATCTGTTTCAGTTTCAGCTCCTGTATTTCAAGGAACAACCTGTTATTTGGATCTGTGCTCTTGCTTTTAGGTCTAATTCATTGGCTCTGTTCAGGAGATCTAAAAGCTGGATTAGAAAAACCAAAATAGAGAGCTGATGCTCTTCGAACACAGGGAGAAAACAAAATGTTTTCCTTCCTACTGCAAGATCATTGCTGTTTGTTACTCAAGAAAACACATCTAACATTCAAAAGAAATGAAAGACTAGAAAATTGGCTTGGAAATAATCTGAACGTTACCCAAAATATTTGTTGAATGGACAATTAAAACTTCAGTATGCTGAAGCTAGCACCTAGAATTTCAAATGCATAACAGTCCAAACGTTATTTTTTGCTTTGTTTTATCATGTTCTTTGTTTTTGCTTTTCCTGAATGGAAGTTAAATTGATTTGTGAGTAATGCACGTGGGAGAACAGGAAACCGTCTTTGGATAAAATTCCTTGGAGAATCTAGTACTGAAATTAATTTCTGCTGCTTGGTGGTATCTAGAGGAAGCTCTTATAAACACAGACTCTAATGGACATCTGCAGTACTGAATCCCAGGTATGATAACTGAAGAATTTACTGTTAGGCTTTTTCTTTTTTTTTAATTCTTCCATGTAAGTCTGTTAATAGACTTGAGCACGCTCTGTTGTCAAGGAGTTCTGTCCCTTGCACAGTAGAAAGGACAGTTCTGTTTCTATCACAATGGCAAACTCATGTTAACTGGGGCTTTTCTTATGACATATCAGTGATACAAAGACTCAGAGTAAATAAAGAAGGGGGGAATAATTAGAAGAGGAATTATGTAAGTAGAAAGTTTCCACTTAGTGCAAATAAGGCTTTTAGACTCCAGGGAAATTATTTTCATATCAAGAACGACAGAATCTAGCCTACAAGGAAGCCAGGAATGAACAGTGTTCTGTAGAATCCATCCAAGTTGACATCTTCATAGAGAACTGAGGGAACTACTGTTGTTTGTGGAGCATGGGGCCCCTGTGGGTGTTGTGCAGTGTCAGGGACCTGTGGAGAATGCCACCCCTGGGTCACTCAGCAGAACGTGTGAGATGAGAGTTCACGTGGTTAATGCAGAGAGCTGAAGTCTCCTTGCTGCTGTTAAACTTTAATTTCTGCATTTAAAACAAAGCAGAGCTATATATATATATGTATAAAAATAACCAAGCCATTTCCACCAGGATAGCATGATTTTAGAGCAGGTCATTTTGAACTGAGAATGTTTGGGATTTTGTAGTTAATTGAGGGGTTTACAACTTGTAGTCAGCGATCTCATGCTGGCAGGTTTTTGCCAAGCCATTTCTGATTCAGTTTCGTGGGGATTTTCATTGCAAAGTCAGAAGCCAGGTTCTCACTCTTGTCTCCAAGATGATATTATCTCTCATAATTTCCATTCAGGTTTCTTTACTGTAAAGGAGGAGAGAGCTTTAAAAATGGTGCCTCTTTTTTTGGCAGCTCAGTTTTGCTCTTTTCTGCATTGCTTACTTTGGTGTTGGCAGGTTTGTATGGTTCCAGCCTAGGTGAGCAGAACAGAAGTTCCTCGTACATCTTGGCATCTCTGCCATATTCCATTCAGATCTTCGACTTTACAGGATTCCTTCTTCAGCAGCCACAAGGATGCCTGGTCATTCTAGGCTGGCTTCTGGGGTTGGGTTTGGTTTTGGGGTTCTATCCGTGCAAGCATCACTGCTCCATAGCTCCTGCTCTGAGCCTGAGCCACCTCCTCTGGAGGCAGCTGCATGAGGGATTTATGAGGCAGCAGGAGCTGCAGGTTGACTGATCCAGCAACCGTTCCTTCCAGTGGAAGGCAGTGGAGACAATGATGGCAAACACGGTTGGGCTTGTGCCTTATGCCTTGGTCCTGGCAGCCTCCCTTCAGGTGGTCTTCGTGTTACTGAGTGGAGGATGCCATCTGTGTGGAGATGAAGGTCTCAATGACGTTGTGAGTGGAAGGCAGCAGCTGGCTGTGGCTGTTGGTGGAGTCGGAGCTCTGGTACAGCACCAGGCTGCTGGAGGACACTGTTAAAAGCACAGGGAGAAGTTAAGTACAAATGGTCAGTGCAGTCTCCTCCTCACATGTGCGTGTATTTGCAATATGTGGTTTAAGAGAGAAAGTGGCTGCTGCTCTTACCAGCAGGGCTTGAGGTGAGGCGAGGGCCAGGCTGAAGGTGCTGGATGGTTGTGTCTTGGTTCTGTAGGTGTATCGCTGGTGCCTGTGATACTGGTGTATGGATCCCAGAGTCTGTGTGGGTTTCTGAGTCAGATGTGAATGCCTGGAGAAAAAGAGTTAACAGTGCCTGGTTTCTACATCCCTATTAACAGACGTGGGAGAAGAGGATTAGAAAGAATGAGCAGGTGCTGTTTCCAAGGAGATTAAATCCTTGATGATGCAGCGAGGAGCTTGCTTTAATGCCTCCAGCAAGGCAAGGAGATGAGAGGTCATTCAGCTGGGATGGCACTGACCACGCACACAGAAGCTCTTTGGCAGGCCAGGAGCTCCCAGCAGGCTGGTGCAGCTGCAAGGTGTGGGACACACGCGTGCTAACGGCTGTTACCTGTTTAGTTGGTGTCAGGTTAGTCAGGGCGCTGAGGTTGGCAGTATCTGTTATCACCATGGTTTGTGGTAAGAGGCCTGTGTGTGTGTATTGGGCCACTTCAGACTTGGGGCCGTAGAGAGCTGTACACGAAAGAAAACAAGATCAGGTGTGTGCTGGAGCTTTGCTTGAGATTGCTTTGGCTGAGTTTCTCTCCTCGTGCGTGTGGACCTGCTGCCTGTCTCTGAAACACTGGGAATGGAGGGACAGGAAGATGAATGCAAGGGGAAAATAACATCATAAATACAGCCATTAAGTTTCAGAACCAGCAAATGCTCCAGAACAAAGTGTTTTGTTTTGGATGAGCAAATGAGTTTGCACTCTTACCGTGAGGGTTCTGTATCTGGGCCATGGTAGCCATAAAGGGGCTCTGGTTGATGTGGCTCTGGACCTGCTGCATGAGGGGCTGCTGGTAGGACGGGTGCAGCTGCTGGGAGAACTGGACAGGCTGCAGGGTGGTGAGGCTGCTCCCCATGCTGTTTATCACAGGTACGCTCTGGGGCTGGGTTGAAGTCAGGCCTGAAAAACAAGGAGTGATGACAGCGGTGTTGCATGCTGTGAGAGGAGTGGCTGCTCTACCAGGAACCTCTGAAGCAGGCACAGCAGTTCTGTCAGAGTGGTGGGATCCGATTCTGCTTTGCAGGAAATCTGTTTATTAACTGTGATTGTGAGTAGACTTCATGCCTATGAAAATGGAGTGGGTAAGGGCAAAAGGAGTAATCCAGACAGGTAATGTAAAAAGCACCTCTGGCTTCCCGTGTTTGTTCCTGTGGGGCCTCCTATTGTACCAGTACAAATCACCTTCCACTGAAGTGATAACATGATGTGAATTTCCACATGGCGAGTCCTCGGTCAGAAGTGAACTCGAGAGCATCATCTCAGCATCTCATTCCATTATTATATTAAGTTGTAGGCAACAGATGATGCTGTGGCTGCCCAGCCGCACAGAATGAATTTAAGCTCATTTTGTTTGGGCTGCCAAATTACAGAATTTGAACCAGCAAGAAAGAAGCTGAAAGTTTCACTCAGCAGTACTCATTTCTGTCTGTACCATATTCCTAGGTATACAGGGTGTGTTCCTACACTCTGTTCATCAAGCCTCTAGCACTGAGGGAATGTTAACACTGTGGAAATCTCTTTGAATTCTTCTTGGCTTGCACAGAATTGGAATCAGTATCATAATCTTGGATATAAATTGGGATGTAGAAATTATTTTGCAGTTGTCCCCGTGGGACAAACGGGACCTCTATCTTCCTGAGAAGAAGGAAGAGAATACACATTTTATTTTTCTTTCTCTAATGAGGTGCACTTTGGCAGTAGATTTTTCCTGGAGTGAAAAGAAATCTGATCTCAGCCCAGAAAAACTGGTGAGGTAAAAAAAAAACAAGGTATTTAAAGAAAAAAGTGATGACTGTACATGCTTGTTACAGGAAGGAGAACAGGATGTTTTGTCTTTCGGGCACTGTGAGTGTGCTTAAATTTCCTTAACTTGAAGTTGGCATTATGTTTATATTTGGGAAGATGCACAGTAGTAGAAAAAAAAACAATTGGCATAGGAAAAGATTGCAGAATCCCTTGCTCTTAAGACTTGGGTTTCTGTGTAACTGGATTCTAGCACAAGTAAGGAATATCTGTCCTTAATTCCAGAGGTGAGTAGTGTAGTTGAAGATCCTTAATGTTTGTGGCAGCTTCCCCAGGTGCATGCCAGTACCGAATTAGTGCTTGTATCTCTGAGTGCGAGGGAGGTAATCTCGTGCAGCTCTGTACCAAAGTCCTGATGAGTCCCTAGAGAAAACAACCAACCACACACACTGCTCACCTATCACAAGGGTGGAGCCGCTGGTGTTGGTGAATGCTGGCGCGAGGGAGGAGGGCTCACCAGCTCCGATGGCCATAACGCCGGGCAGTGATGCCATGATGAGGTTCTGAGTTTGCTGGCCCAGTGCATGGGGGTTTTGCTCCAGGCTGTGCAGGGCAGTCAGGGTGCTGACGGGGGGGAGGGTTCCTCCGGGAGCTGAGATCTGTGTGAAAGAAGGACTGTGAAAAAGCCACCTGCAGCAGGGTGAGTGTGGTGAGACCCAGAGCTTCACCAGCTTCTGCCTGCGTACCCTTGACCCATTGCTCGCTAGAAAGACTTCACCTTTGCTTGCCTGTAGTCGTCCTGTTTTCTCATGCTCATCAATTAACTAGCAAAGGTCAGGTGTTGAAATACGAAGAGGAAATCCTTGCTCTTATAGTTCCTTCATAGTTAAAGACTATAAGGGTTGTACAAACACAGATGAGGTAAGTCCCATAAGTCTCACTGCCCTCTCTTTGAGGGGAAAGTTTGTCCTCTGTTTCACAACTGAGGGAAGAAGACTGTGCCCAGAGAAATTGGGAAGCACAGTACAGAATCCAGGAGTTCCTCCTTCCTGGATCACCCTTTCCTCTTAGAAGCATCAATAATTTCCCTTCCTCTCAGCAAGTGTCTTTTTGTGGCCAGTGAGTTTTCAGACTGAGACTTTAAAGGACTTGCTTTAATCTTTCCTTAACAATTTTTCATGTAGCCTGAAGAAAATATTTTACGCTAACAGTTTCCTGCTGTGAGATTGGAAGCATATCTGTAGGACAGAACAAATTCTGTGCTTGGCTGTCTTGCTGATTTAGGCTGTGACCTCGAATCACCAAGAAATCTGATAACTGGACTGCTTTCTTGACCTCTGAAATGAAGCACATCACCTCTCTCTGTGCTCTAACAGGGTATGAGCTTGCAAGGCCCTTTAAAGATCTGTAGCTGAGGTGTTGTGGAACAGCAAAAAGGCACTCAAATAATGTGACCGATAGAGAAATGTCTGTGATTTATACTATACTTTTTCTTTTCCCTTCAGGAAAAAAAAATCTGTAAGGACTCTTTAGTAAGACCGACAGGTTAAACAGTGGGACAGTAGAAGACAGCTTTGGAGGATTTTTAGCATCTCATGAAAGACTTTTTCTTCAAGAAGGAAACAGAAAACCTGCAAAGTGAGTGACTACAGAGATTCAGTCATACTAATTTGTAGTGAAGTTGGCTTTGCCTTGGGCCAATATACACCAATGCAAGCTTCTGCCAACTGATTCCCTATTAGCAAGGGAACATGTGCAAACTGAAGGTGACCACTCATGTTGCCCTAATGCTTAATTGCTAGTTAAGTGGAAAGAGTTATTGTTAAAAAACCAAAACTCTCAGAAGGAAACTTGCTTTGAGGAAGGTAGGTTGCCCCAGTGTAGATATCTAGTGCATGTCTCAGTGAATTGTCTGGTCTCTGATCTTTTAATCTCATTGGTGTCTGATCAACTATTTTGAGATGTGCAGAGGTCAAAGAGGTGATGAGTGTGACTGGGAAAGGGAGATGAGAAAAGAGCCTCCTGGGAGGAAGGAAATCAAATCATCCTACTTTGAGCACTGTTCTTTTGTTGTTGGTTGTTCTGTTTGTTTTTCTACAATAGATTGTTTAGGTTAGTATTAAAGAAATGACTGTGCTTTCATGTCATAATGCCTACCCTCCCCATCAGTCTGGAGTGTGTGGGTATCCCAAGAGTTCTCATATTACAAAGTCAGTGCAAGGTGGCTGTCCTGTACCTGTAATAAGATTGTTTGAAAGGGCATTCTAGGGAATATGATTTCTGAAGAGTCTATCCCGTGACCACCCTCTAGTCTCCAGTACTTCAGTAAGCATCACTTACCAGCTTGGTGTCTGTGCTCAGTAGGTTCTGGCTGGGCTCCAGCCCAGGGGGAGAAACCTGATGCAGGATGGTTTGGGTGGTCACCATGGAGCTGTTGCCGTGGTGGTTGCTGCTGGAGGACTCTGCCTCACTGGCTGGCTGCTGGTTGTACCTCACTCCTGCATCACAAGGGGGGAAGCTTTGTTAAAACTGAGAAACTTCAAGTGCTAAACTCGGTTTCATTTATGGGCATTTGTCTCTAGGCATTCGGGTCAAGGTGGGGAAACGAGAATAGGCATTGTCACTGATTTGCCCTGGTTTTCCTCTGTAACTTGGCCAACTGCTTCCTCAAATGCTGACTTGGAGGTACAGCTGTGTGGCCCACAGGGAGCAGGTGTGGATCACTGGACACCACTCCCTTGGATATGGCTGGAGACAGTGAGAGACTTCCCAGAGTGAGAGCCATTACCACCTCTGGCCTATGAAACTGAAAAAAATGCAGTTCTTGGGTATTAATTTACTTAAGGTGTTTTTTTTTTTGTGTTTTTTTTTTTTATTATTATTACTCCCCTTTGGATTTGCCTCCTACAGGGGCAGGCTGGGCTTGGGAGATAGTGTTATTGACAGAATTTGGGCAGGTTTGCTGGTCTCCCTTTCAGATCTCCCTCTGGTTGTTTCTTACCATGAACTTTGGTGGGTGAGAGAGCGGGAGGTGGCTGAAGGGAGGAAGAGTTGTGAGGAGTTAGAGGGGGAGCAGAGGTGGGCTGCGGCCCAGTGAAGTTGTCCATGGCCAGTTTGTGTCGGAAAGCCTCCTCCTTCCTGCGGTTGGCAAACCAGTTGTAAACTCGCACCTCGGTCACCAGGTTTGAGCCCAGTCCCTGGGCCTGAGATGGGGATACGCCTCTCTGAATGCACTCTGCTCTGTTAGGAGAAAGCACAAGAAGAGTTTTGCTGACTCTGCCTTTGTCAAAGGCATGGAGTGAGTGTGCAGCCCCAAAGTGATGCAGTGTTACACAGCACAAGGAAGGATCCTGCAGGGTATAGCAAGACACAGGGCATTACTGCATCCTTAGCAAACAGGGAATGCTCAGTTGTGGCACTTCATCAACACCAGCCTGCCTCTCATGGGCCTTAGATACCAAGGATGCAGGGACGCTGCTCAGCTTCTTCAGAGCCAGGCACCCATCTTTACCTGTTGCACTCTTCTACCAGTGCTTCTCTCTCTTCTTTGCTGGGGTTCTTCTGTCTCTCATAGGCTTGGAACAGAATCTGTTGTGAGGCAGGACCCCATTTAAAGCGGTTTCTCCGTCCCTTCTTGGTGGGCAGATCATCTCCCATGGGCTCCTCTGTCAAGATTCCTTGGCCAGCATGTGTGAATTCTGCAGGCACAAAAGGGCAAGGAAGTTTACTTTCTGGAAGCACTTTCAGTAGTTCCATCTGTTTTTCTGCACAGCAGGCCCAGCAGAGCTTACTCTTAGAGAAAAAGTCATACAAAACAGAGGGCTGAATCTAGATGAGGTAGAAATAAAGTTCCAAAATCTGCTGAAAGAGTTAAGACTGTGCTGACCTACTCCTTCTCTTACATGCTTTGTGTCTCAGCTCCCACCTTGGAGAAGTGAGAGCAGATGTGGGAGACTTGAGAGTAAGTATGACTGGACTCCTGCTCTCCAGAACAATCCAGAGGATGACTGTCTTGTTTTACTTGCAACTTATGAGTACAAAGTTAAGTGATAGATTCCAGGCAGACTCTTGAATATAGAAGTGCATGCTGCAGAGATGGGTTGCCAGAGGGCCTGGATCATGAAGTGATAGCTAACAGTGGTTTATTAAAGTACAATAGCTTGCTGCTTTTTGCAACTAGGGGGATGGCCCTACCAGCCCAGTGCTCAGGCAGAAATGCCTGAGAAATATCTGTGATGTAGCAGCTACACTGTTTTAGTCTGAGGATGGATATAAAATTCCAATGGCAAATGAATAATGTTAGCTTGCATCTCTGAGTGGGTAACTGCAGGCTGCTTTGTGCCATTTGGTTCACCTTACTGAATACTGACAAGGGTTTCTCTAAGCTTGCTGCCAGAAATGGCTTTTCCTTCATTTTTTTTCCTTGATAGAAACAGGCAGTAAGGATTAGCAAGGGAGAGCAGAAGTTTTTACGGGATTAGAGACTGGAGAACAATTGCTGCTGTACTTACGCTGGGCCACCTCTCGCTGCTTGCGGACGTACCAGGTGTAGAGGGCTGCCCTTTTCTGCGTCTTCATGGGAGTGCCCTTGTTGAGGTGCTGTGAGAGGTGAGATTGGTTCAGACCAGTAGTGTCCACCACCTCGCGCTGAGGGATGTTGTGCTGCTGGAGGTAGGATTTCACCATCTTTGCTACCCGCCAGGGATCCTCTCTGGAAGGAGCAGAAAACACTTCTCAGGAGAGCTGTCTGTCACACCTGTTCTCAGCAGACCTGCATTGCAAGGAGGTGTTCTGGTGCTTCCCCAGGCGCAGCTTGCTTATCACTCAGCACTGTGGCATTTGGTGAGGCAAGAGTGTTAAGTGGCTGGAGAAGGGAGAGCTGTTCTCACTGCAGCCCAGGCACAGTGTCTATCAGAAATATAGTGGGAAAGGTGTAGCTAGCTTCCTTTAAACAGATCTCTCTAGGCGCTTTGGTCTCCCTTGAGAAGGAGCCATCTTTGACTGCTGAGGGAATTTTCCAGTATGTGTCTGCAGTCTTTGCCATCTGTGCTTATTTTTATACAAGGCTTTGCCCTGTTCTGTTTAGGCCGTGATCGTCTGTAAATGATAGAAAGTGCTGCCAAGTGACACAGACACGGGATGTACATACCTTTCTGCTGAGAAATAGCAAAGCATTTTTTGCTGCTAGTGAATAATGCTATGAAGAGAGAAAGTGACATTGGATCCCAGCGTTCAGCTGGCTATGTTATGACTACAGATATCTGTTTTTCAGAGTTGACATCTTGCCATTCTCTACATACTTACTTTTTCTTCTCCATCCTCTTTCTGAAAGGCCTAAGTTCTTGGGATAGATGTAATTCATATTTCCAAGACAGATTCACGGTGTTACTAGGCTGAGCCTAGCTCATGCCCTAAATCTTGTCAGGGATGAGAAACATGGCAGTGATTCAGGAAATGAAAACAGGCTTTCATCATGCTGTCACAGGACAGCTATCCATGTCATATGTATTCACCAAGCAATCTGGGATTATGGTTTTGTGCATCAGCTTTGCATTACATGAATGCACTGATTAACATCTAGATGCGCTCTGACTCCTACGTGTCATAAAGAACAGGCAACCTATTAATTCCTCCTCTTGCCACCCTCCTTTGGGGTAACAGCAGAGGGAAAACTTGAAGCTTATCTGATTTGGGATTTTACAGTGAATGTGTATCTCTGATTAAGACCTCTAATTAGAATATCCACGACCATTCCTAAGGAGGCATTCAGTGCCAGGTTGGATGGGGCCCTGGCCTAGTGGGTACCCTGCCTGCAGCAGGGGAGTTAGAGCAGGATGGTCTTTAAGGTCCCTTCCAACCTGAGGCGTTCTACGAATCTGTGAAAATAGAGAATGACTTTGACATGACTTCTTTTTGTATGTCAGTTTCACTGAGGCTGAAAATCACAGTAAAAATAGAGATGGGAAAACAGGAAGTGTGGAACCAGCCAGCTCAGGAGCCTCCCTGTGGAAAAGATTCTGGTTCAGTTTTAACAAAGCATCCTTCCGTGTTTTGAATGCAGGATGGCTGGTGGAGAAGGTTTGCATGCTGTCGGAATACAGAGATGTTGCATCTAACACCAGCATCAAAGGAACAACAGAGATGAAAAAAGTATTCCTAATATTGTGGACAATGTGCTGCGAGAACACAGAGTTCTGAGCAACTGGCAACAGCTGTACTGTTCATGGCTCTGTTGATTCAGTAGGTTGCCAGAGGCTGCCAAGTGATAAGCAGGACAAAGTCCACACCTGTTCTGTCCGTGCAAATACCCTTATCTCTGTTCCCCTCGCAGCCAGTGGCCGGGTAGTCCAAGGAGCAAGCTCTGCTGCAGCTGAAGCATGGCAGAAATGGGATGGGTTACAGCTCTCTGAAGAATTTATTTTCTTAAAACAGGACCATTTCCTTCTCTTTTATGATGGTACACTTGCATACAGAGGCTTCTATCTTCTACCGTATTCCCTTAAACATCTCCATCTTTCAGAAGCCTCAAATTGGACCGAATTTACAAAGCTTTTCCATCTTCAGTATCTTTCCTCCCTCTGTGTTTGTGATAGTCTAGCAGTACATGTGCCTTGAATCTGTTACACAAGAGAAGCTTGTAATCTCTTCCCTTAGATTCGAGATCTGGCTCAGATGGGGAAAGGAGGGACTGTATCATTACTGATGGAAACCACTGTTACATATTGATTTCCTTCCTGCAGGCTGATGGTGAGTCACTTCTGTCTCCCCTGTCAAGATCCTTGCTCCTTTGTGGTAGGAACAAAGCGGGAAGAATCTGAGTCTCTTTTTTCACAGTAGTTCAAAGCCTTGTACTTTCTTTTCTGTTTGTTTGTTTTGTTTTGAGACAAAGCAGAGTGAGTTCTGCAGGGAAAGCTTACCACAATATAATTTCATGAGACAGTTGTATGTAATCGAAGCTGCTCTGTACACCATCAAAACATAGGTTGTAATATCAGTGCAGCAATTTATTTTGGCCCTGGACTACATCACAAAACAAGCAGTGGCAGCTGCTCAGCTGAACCCTCAAATGAGCTATTGCCCAAATGCTCAGTTCCACCTGCAGAGTCTGCATTGTTGTCATACAGATCATAAGGTGAAACCTTAATTCCTTCACTAGTGGTAGGACTGTCACTGACTGACAGTTTTCCTGTTGTGTAGGTGCACTAAAATCTCACTTCCACAGTTAGAACCACAGAACTGGGTCTGGCCTTGCTCAAGCTCTCTTCTACCTGCAAACCTATTTTCTGCTTTTTATCTTCATTCTTCCCAGATAGAAAATACCTCCCCATCCCAGTTTTTGTTTTGGAGGTATTAACTTCTTGCTGGAAATCCTTCCCACATAGTGCTCGCTTCACAGGCCTTGCTGTCCTGCTTTCAGCTTCTTCCTGCTTCTGAGCTTAACCCCTCTCCCTGACTCATCTCACATGCAGGGGCCTGGGTCTTCCCTCCATTCCAGCTTCCCATTTTCTTAGTTTTGAGGTCACTTTTTAAGGGCGTTTTCACCTCCCTTTTGTTACCTGAACAATAAGTAACCCAGGTAGTTAGTTATAAACTCAAAGGGAACAAGAGGCTGGTTGATAATTTATAGCAACATCTCAAATTTAAATGGAAAGTAAATATCAAGTTGTTAGCATTAAAGAAAACCCATTCCAGAGAGCTGGAGATGTAACATTCGGGGGACATTCTCCTTCCTTCACTCTTCTTGTCTTTTCCTTCTTTTTCCTTTGTTCCCCTCTTTCCCTTCTTCTTCCTCTTTTTTCCTATTTCTCCTTCCCTTCTTTCTTGTTCTCAGATTCTCAGGCAAGAGAATCCTTTATAGGCTCTCAATTGCTGCTTTGGACCAGAGTGCACTTAAGCAGAGGATCAGAGCTGTGGAGTTCCCAGGACTGTCCTCTGTCCCTTTCCTCTGGAGCCTGCTAGACAACCCTCACTGATGCCAGTGCACACCTGGAGCCGGGCTGGGCACAGAGCAGGGAAGGTAAGACGGCCGGCAGGGTTCCTTTCCATTGAACTTGGCCTGGTTCGCCTCATCTTGGTTTATGTGTGGAAATGAAAGGGGTGTGGCAGCTTCATCTCAGCGTTCCCCAGTTGCAGCTATTCAAAGACAGTTTACGTGAGGAAGATACTGACTTTTTATCATCGCACTTTGGGTTTTTTTCCTCAAGGAAAGCATGCTTTTGGCCCTGCCTCTAGTGGAATTCTGTTGCTTATCTCAATTTCTCTTTTCCTAATGCAATTTCGCTCCTTGCCCTACAGGTGAATTGCTGCTACACCTCTCGCCATTTTCTGGACATGTAGTAACGTGATCTGTCCCCTCTCCCAAGGACACCTCTCTCTTGCCTTCTGCCGTAGGTAATATCAGGCTGTCCTCTCTGTAGGATGATCTAGAAGGAATGTTGTTGCTCAAATTGCAAATTTATGGAAGATCAGTTTAGGGATGAAATGATAAAATGTCAGTTCCTCACTAGAAAATCTTTAGTCTGAACTGCCTTTATCACTTGTTTTCTGCAGGGACAAAATGTTATAGCTGCCCCTAGGATCACCCAGTTGTGTGGATGTCTCTTGTCTAACTCCTTGTTTATTCAGTTTCATTCAGTGCTTCTAAAACTGTGCTTTCAGCTTCAGTGGTCCTGTGAGGTTGTGTTTGGGCTCTTGGTGCTGTCACTTTTCCTTCCATCTCCTAGAAAGCCTAGCAGTGGACTCCTGCTGATACTGCTTCATGAGCAATACCTGCAGTAACCACAAAGACTGTCTTGTATTGCCTATAGCTGCCCACTGGTCAATCTCTCTGTTAAAATGTGGTCTACAGTATTAGACCAGGAATTGTTAGCCTGAAGAAACTTCTGTCTAAAGGCAAAAGAGCCTCCATCTGATTTCTCAATGTGAAATCCTTATGTAGATGCTGAAATAGATAGTTTTGCAATCATTTAAATTCTACTGGGAATACCTGGGCTTGGCGATTTCTTGTCTTCCTTCCTTTTATTCACTGCTAGAAGTAATTTATATTATAGAGTAATTCCTGTTACCCATTCTTCTGATGTGTCCTTAATTACAATATTATTTTAAGAACATTACCTTTTTGGCATCTGTTAATGGAAAGGTTTAATTTTAAAAACAAAGAAAAAGTTTTTGAATGGCAACAACTGCTTAGACATTATCAAACCCTAATGTTGGTTCAGATGGCTTGAATAGATTCACAGGTATAAAACTGCTTTAAATACATTAGATCTTTGATCAGCAATGTGATACTTGACAATTCAGGCTCCCTAGTGTTATCACTTGACCTTGAATAACTGTGATCTATTATATTCCTCCATGAGTGCACTTACTTTTTGGCTGAAACTGGGACTTCTGGTGCCCTTCCCACTGACCTGAACACAGATGTGCATTGCTGTGTCCTGTGGTAATGGGGACTGATGAACAAAAGCTCTGAGGTTCAGAAAAACCTTTGCTATTAAGACCCAGGGTAAGGTTTAGGAGACCCTAGGTCTTGCCTATCCTTTTCTCTACCCCGTTAGGGTTTTTAGGTAAGTCACAGAATCTCTCTAAAAGGGGAATAATACTCAATTGACTTTCTGCAGAGAGATGTGAGAATGTTAGCCAGAAAGCATTAATGTCATAAGTTTGCAAGGGGAGTAAATCTTGTATTGAGCCTGGTAGTAAGCTCAGGAAAAAAAAAAAAAAAAAGCAGTAGCAAGCACCTGGGAAGGAAGAGATGGTCAGAAACCAGAAATCATTATGAAGTGAGGATGACAGGAAGGAATTCCCTCCACCCGTGAACCTGTTCTCAGATCACAGGAGATGGCACTTAAGTCCTGCTTCACCCATTCATTATAGAAAATGGGACAAAGCCAGGTGCTCCTCTTCAACTTCCATGGTCTCCTTTGTGGAGAGATACCTGATCGGAAGTTAATGATCAAAAAGCTTATCAGGGGCTTTTCATCTATAAATTTATAAGACAAAAGAGAAATAATAAAGCCATTGGATAATTAGTAACTAGCCAGGGCCCGCCCGGTGCCACTGGTCTCAAACTACCCCAAGACCTGTACGCAGACTCAGGGAGACAAGAAGGAGACAAGGATGAGGGGAAGGATATGCATGGAAGGGAGAGAAAAATTAGCCAGGAAGGTATCAAAAGGGGAGGACTGGCAGCAGGGGCAAAACTGGGGGGAAAAGAGGGAATAGGTCAAAAGAATGAGGGAGAGAAAAGTAAGGGGAACAAAGTAGGCTAAAAGATGTAAGAGAGCTGGAAGAGAAGAAAGAGAATCTGGCCAGAAAAGAAGACTGAATTATTGGGCGTGCTTTCCCCAGCCAGGTAAGAGCTGATCCAGTGAATTTACCTCTGTTGGATGCAGCAGAGTCACCAACTCCCAGTCTGCCATCTTCCATCTCCTGAGTATTAATGGTGAATGCTAACTTCGACCTGCTGTTTTTCTGGCTCTGCCCTTTCTGGTGGGATTTGATGTTCTGCTTCTTGTTGTTATCTTAAATATTTATTTTGTTTGCATGTGAAGAGGAGGGACCAGAATGCCTGAGAAATTCTCTAGCTGGGTTTTAGTTTTAGTGAAGATTTTATGTGCAGGACATTGCTATGCCTTGGGTCTTCTCTCAGCTTGAGATTTCAGAATGTCTACCCCCAAAACAGATGGGCCAGGCTCTGCTTCTGGAGTACTAGATAGCTTGGATAGACCTGATCCTCACTGGGCAAATCTCTTTGATTGCCCACAGGAATACTGCCCCATGAAGAATCCCAAATGGTAACCCCACTGATTGTTTCTCTGTCGTAAGGCTTATTGGTTAGGGAGCTCTGCGTGTTGATTTTCAAAATGCGAGTACGCAAAGGCGAAATAGTGTGGCAGTAAAACCTGCAATTGTTGCTGCATATGTACTTTATAGTTGTGACAGACAGTGGATGGTAGAAGCACACTGTGTCCTACCTCGGTTTTAACCTCTGCAGGTATTTGATTTGTGCTCTTTCTACAAGAGACAGGAAAACTGAGCACTCGTGGGAATGAGAAGTTCCCTTGGTTTGTCTTTGACCATTGATACTTCAAAGAGCAGTAATATTAAAAACATTTATCTGCTTAAAATTAGCAGGAAAACATCACAACTTCACTTTACCATGATCACGCTGGCTAATATGATACCAGTTAAGAGTGTGACCCGATCTTACTTTTTCTTTCCTTGATTGAAATTTTGAATCCTATAGAAGCATGAATAGCAGAAACTAATGTTTAGTCAGAGATGCAGTTTATCCAGCCCATGAACTGTTCTTAAGCCTGATGATACAAGTGTTTCAAACTCGTGATCAGGCTCCATGGGCTCTCTTTAGGCGTTTGAAGTGAGATTAAAAGAGAAAGTTTGAGCATCTGTAAGAATACGGGGAGTGTTCTGGGGGGCTAGTCTGGGTGTGGATGGGAACTGCAGCTAGTTTAGCTGGGAATACACTGAGCAGGAGGAGGAAGGAAAAGAGGTTTAGAGGGAGAATACAAGAAAGAGCAGCAAAGAGGAGCAGCAAATCTTTCCTTACTGTAATAGTCTTTCCACCACAGCCTTCTGGTGAGCAGCCTCCTCAGGGCTCAAGTTTTCCAGCTCCTTCATTATTGGAGGGGTGAATTCCTCCCCGTCATCAGAGGTTTCATCTTCCGATAACCTGGTTTCCCCCATTCCGTTGGGGAGATTGGGGATTTCGGGGCAGGACTCCCCTTTCTCTGTCTGCAGGGCATTGATAGCGTGCTGACTTTCACTCTGGAGCATGTAGGGTTCGGCTTCACTCAGCGCCTTGATCAGGGTCTCCTTGGTTAGCCCCGACTCCAGCAGCGCTCCCAGCAGCTCCACTTGAAGATGGCTCAGCTTTGAGACCATGGTCCTCGGGCTGGCGTCTCTTGGGCTTGAGTTCCACGTTATCCTGATTCCAGCTTCCCTACACCATGTTCCTGAGGTAACACGCCCGACTGTCAGCAGCGAGCACAGTGCAGCCTCCCGCCTTTACACCCCCCCAAAAAAAAACAAAATACAAAATTGGGCCACTTCAGACCCCCCACGACTGTCCTGAGCCAGTGCTGATAAAGGGACCCTTGGCTATCTGTTTACATTGGTAAATTCTCCAAGGTTCATATTTATCTGTGTGCTTAGCAAGTTACTGAACTTTGGACTTCAGCACTGCAGCAGCAGTTCACAAAGTGCAGAGGGAGAGAAAGCAGGGGGAGGGGGAAAGGGAGGGAAGCAGAGAGAGGAAAATGAAGGGATAGAAGCTCTGCCAGCGTGGAAAAGTAAGCTATGGAAAGGAAACTAGGAGAATGGCAGTGGAAACACAGGGCTTACTTTTGGACCTGTTCATTTTAGAGAAGGAAGAGGGAGAGTACCTACAAGGAAGAGGTGCGCTCGCCGCTGTTTCAAGGTTGCAGAGCCTACTCTGGGCTCTGGTTGTGGTGGGGCTGAGGCACTCTCAGCCCCTTCGGGGGCTTTGGGCTGACAGAGAGCTGCTTTGGGCTGAGAAAATGCTGCCTCGGCAGCTTCATTTGCCTTTGTGCAGCCCTCCAGTAGAGATGAAAGACCACTGGGTTGATATGAGCGTTCCCAAGACTCGCAGGATGTTCTGGAGCTCCAGCTGACTTCTGGGGCAGAGCATTGAGCGTTAAATGATTTTTTCGCTTCTGCCTTCGGCTTCTGGGTATCTTAATATGCAAACATCATCACTGCCATTAGAACTTGCTACGTTTACTGCTGAATTGATGAGAAGAAGCGCTGTAGCCACATAATTCAGGTACTACTTGCCCATATGGTTTGAGCACATGGTAAGGACTAGCCCTGGGTGCTGGCACATGCTGAGAGTCCCTATCTGCAGTTGCCCTACTTCTGGGAAGTGCTCTGGGCAGCTTTGGCTCCCATTATCACCTACGTCTTGATACCAACGCTGATCTGATGTTCTACTCCCACCTGTTGTTTGAATCCTGAAAACGTGCTCTGTAACTTCACTGGAATCATTTAGAGCAGTTCTCAGGGAATCTTTTTTTATATGATGTTCTTCAGTCTGAGAATATGTGAATGACTTTATCCATTTTGAGTGGTTAAATTAGGAAATAACTTGGTGTGGACGTAATGGTACACAACCATCTCATAAATGATTCCTTCTTATGTGATCGACAGGAGGACTTAAAGCTGTTGTTTTAGTGGAAGTTTCCTATGGGCAACCGCTTGCCTTGTTTTATATTGCTTCCACCAAGCCCAAGTGAAGGGGAGCCTAATAGAGCAGTCTCAAAAGCAACTGGTATTCTCAGACAATGCTGCAGAGTGGCCTGGGACCCCGTTTTTCCTTTATGAGCAACATCAGCCATGCTCTCAAGGTGCCTGTGACAAAGGTGCCAAGTCAGCAGCTGAAGGACAGAGCCTCTTTCGAATCGAGCCCCCTTCTCCCTCTAGGCACAGCAAGCTGTGATTGGGCTGCTGGTCTGACCTTTCCACCAGGACTGATGCTAACTGTCATCTTTTGTTTCAGATGGCATCTAGACCCAGGGCACCACCTGCTCCCCTTGCTGCAGCACGTTAAAACAGCTCGGATGTTTATTGCAACACTAAAACAGCATTTAAGAAGTGGTGAGATTTGAGATTGTCCTATCAATGTTTTGATACAATCCGTGTGCTGATTGTCACCCTAAAAGACGTGCCAACAATACTGGCCATCAGTGGTAATTGTACATTGCAATTACAGTGTCCAACCACAATACATTGTTTATTCATGATGCATCCTTATAACTCAAGGTTTTTTTAGGAGTGAGGACAATAGATGAAGAGCAATGAATGACAGAGAAGATTCTGTCGTACAACGTTACTTATTTTACCTTTTTCTGTTGTGTGATTATTTCTTTTACTTAAACTGAAATGGACACTGTTCTTATTTAAAAGATTGCCTGGTCTGAGTTTGGTAAGTGTACATGCTTGGTTGTATGCTTTGGGGGTGAGGGACATATAACCCCAAGCTCAGACAAAAACCATCAATCTGCCAAGGGAACTGAAGAAAACATAGCAACAAATGATCTGCCTGTATTGTGTGGTGTCAGGGATTCCTAATGCACCCAGAAGCCTCCTGCCTTGCTTCTGCATACCCTGCAGACCTCCAGTGCAGAGACTTTTAAAACAGCCTGTCTTGAAAACAGTGTGATTTGAAGACTATAAAAACAGAAATGAATGTCTGTTTGTAGGTTGGGACCTCACTGAATGCTACGACTGGATGCCATGTGGAGAATCCTGTGCTGAATATGGAAGCTATTCCAGTACTGGAAAGGAGGTAAGTCTTCCCTACCACTTAAATCTAAAGGGCTAACCTAAAGAGCTGTCCATTCTGAACTGTAGGTACCTAAACAACAAACAAAAGAAGAAAGAAACACTCTTTAAACTTCTACAGCATCACCTTTGCCTTTGATATAACCCGACAGACCATGTAAGTGAATGGTTTGAGACTCTCTTCACTATTTCAGGTTCTCCAGTGCAGGAAAACCAGTGATCTTTATAGAGTTTCTTGAAATTCCAAATTACAAGTAATCAGACTGTGCACTTGGGGAAACAGGAAGGAGACCACTGCCATGTCTTATCTAGCACTCCTATTTTGTGCACTGACACAACAGATTGCAATATGTTATTTCTCAGTTTTTTTCCATTTCTCTAACATGCTATTGGGAGGTGTGAGGTATTAAGGATGGCAGAGACCAAGGTGGGAAGCTGCAAAGCTTTAAGGCTGGATTAGATTTGTAGTAGCAGAGCAGAAAGTAAATAGTAGAGTGCCACAACCCAAACAACATACTTTTGTAACTAAATTGTACCTCACAGATTTTGCATTCAGAATGAGTGTTTGAAAGAAAAGGAGTTTGTTTTGCTACACTCGTTCTCATTTATTACCTGTGTTTAGTATGTGTTGATTTTCTTAATTGCAACAATTTGCTGGGCTGTGACTTGATTCTTAAATTACTCAGACTGATGTGATTGTGGTGGTTTTGGCAGGGCCAGCTCTTCAAACACTGACTGATATTGCTTGATCTTCTCTTGTTTGCAGTACCTGTTTTTTAATTACTTGCTGCGAAATTGCTTGCTTTTCCTTTTTCCTTGAATTTGGTGCTTCAGTGATAAGTCATAAGCAGTTCTACTGCACTAAACTGGCCAGGCATAACAGCAGGCTCATCAGTAATGTTTTATTAACAAATCAGTTTGGATGCACGTTTGATAAATATGTCAATTAGTAATCACAAGAAGTCTGCTTCCTATTTTATTTTAATGCCAAACATAATAAAGACTCTTGAAACATGCTTGAACGCTTTGCACTGTTGTATGTACACCTTAATACATCTTTTTCAGTTAGGCTTTTCTTCATTTCTCCTGGAGTACAGGCAGTCTAGGCCATTTTAGGCAAGGATGTGTGCACCTCCTCCAGTCTTCCTCCATTAACTGTTCCAACGCAATCCTTCTTTGCTGCGTGTAATTAAGTAGTTGAACTGTGGATTACTTAATACTGAGAACGGCTGCATGGAAGTATTAGTGGCTATACAATGGGAATGTGTTATTATTTAGACTTATTAGCCTGTCTTCTCCTTATTACACTAGGGAATGAACCAAGTGATAGATAGCAGCATCCTGTAAACAGAATGGAGAGCAGATAATGGACTCCCAAAGCCTGAGTTCTTGTGTCAATACAGCTGTTACCTTTGTTTCCATGTGCTGAGTTATATCCATCCTTAAGTGTTCCTGATGAAAAATACAGTAATGGGCTGAGATAAAGTCAGCCCAGTGTTCCTTCAAGGAACAAACAGGGAAAGAACGAAATCTAAATGTCTCTATGACAGAAATGCTAGCAGAGGGAGCTTGTATGGGTCTGTGACTGTGGTGGGAACATTGCCATTGGCAAAAGAAACACAGAGAAGTGGTTCTCTTTGTAATTCTTTACCATTTTACTCTTCTTCCTGCTGAGATTGCTAAATGCTTCATTGGCCTGAATGGCATTAACATCACCTCTGTGAAATCTGAGAGCTGTTATTACAGTGTTCACTCCTATTTCCATGGTTGGAGAAAAAAAGAATGCAAATGACAAAACTGATTCTTATTTGTGCCCTGGGAGCTCGGTCCCAAGTGGCACATGGGACGGTGAACAATCCAAGGTAATTGCCAGTTGTGTTGTTTTCAGAGGGTCAGATTTCAGTGTTGGTGCAAACCCTGGGCATCTCAGTGGGAAAGGACTCACTTGAATACGTGGTGTTAATGTTCCCAGTGTATACGCATTTTATGCTTTTATTGAGTAGTCTTTGTTGTAAATATGAGTGTGTATATATAGTTAATTGACAATATGACTTTACGAAGAAGGAAAGTATTTTTTCTTTGGCTTTTTTTTCTTTTTCCTTTTTCATCCTTCAATCACAATTAGGAGTACAATCAGAACAACAAAAGTGTGAAGCGGAACAGCTGAACAAGTTCCTCTTAGTACTGTTGGCAGGATGTAGTCGTGTTCACAAGAATGGGTGTTCTGCTCTTCATCACCAAAGGCTGTTTGTTAAGCTTTGAGGTTCTCAGTGATACTGAGGCTGAGATGTAACAGCCATTAAGAACTACACTGGATGCAGAGTGGGGGGAGGTTTGGGGTGATAATACCATAGGACCCCACAGCTCTAAATTAGAGGTGGTCTCTCTCTCTCTCTCTGCAGTTCCTATTCTGGTATGGAGAAACAGAACGGTGTCCTCATTCATCTGTCTGTTCCCTGTTCGCTTACACACAGCCTCTATCATCAGGGTGAGGATAAGTTTGAGAACAGGAACAGCTGTGGAGTTCAGTTAATGAAGGAGTTTCCCACTAGGTGGTAGTGAAGAGAATCATGTCACACACTGGTCAGAGCACATTTTAATTATTTTTTATCAAGGGGAATCCCACAAGGATCTTACAAGCAGAATAGTCCAGCATAGCTCTGAGCTATACTGTCAAAACTGGGTCTCTTCATTTTTTTTCATTCCCTTTTTACTCATTTCCATGCCATTTCTTCCTCCCAAAGCCATGCAGGGTTGACAGCTCTACCTGCTATGTCCTTTCCTGAAAGGTGAAGTGAATTTTCACGAATCTGTTCTGTCTCTCTACCTCCATTATAAAGGCATCAAGTCAGATATGTTAGATAAACATATAGTCTAATGCCATTTAAGCCCTTTGGAGGCGAGGACTCTGCAGCCAGTCCTTTGATCTGATTCTCCCCCCATACTTTCCTGTCAGTGCTCTGAGAGCTACGTAAAAGAAAATATGATATTTTTGGTTACAGCTAGCTTTGAAACACTGTGACAGGTCAAGGCAGTGCATCAGTCTGTATCAAAGGCACCAGGCAGAACAGCTGTTTAGGAAGGGCTTTGTAATGTCAAAGCATGTTCTCACTGAAGTTCAGAGTGAAGCTCCCCTGTAGGTCCAAAGAAATCATATACAAAAGAGATGATGAGAACATTATCTGGGGGATGCAGGCTGTGCTCCCCTCTAGAGTAACGCAGGTGCTGGGTCTGCAAGGAGGAATACATTTCTCCTGTGAATTCATCCAACTGTTCTAATGTAATGATAGACCAAGCTTGCAAAACCATTTAGTAGTTTGTGCACCAACCCTGAGATGCTGGCAAAAAAAAATTATACTTTAATAGCTCATCAGCTAAAAATCACTTGTGTCAAATTAATGTGCTGTAAATTTTGCAAGACAGAAATTAGAAGCGTTTCAATAAGGGCACAAAGCAGGAATATTGTAGCTTTATAGATACCAATGTCTGTTTCACAGTGTCTCAGGGGGGAAAAGAAAGATATTGAGTATCAAGACAAGGTTGAAATGCTCATTTGTCTTTGCGTTGATTCAAGGGCCAGGAGAGGTTCTTTTCTCTTGCGTTTGTTGTATCATAATCACTGAAAGGGCAGAGTGTTTTTACCACAGCAGAGTGAAGACTTCAAATTATTGGTCAGTTTTCTAACTGTGACTAAATGTTTTATTGCTGGTACAAGGAAGGAAAAAGCAAGGGGATTGCTCCATTGCACAAGTCCTACCACCAGCCCGAGCTTGTTTTATTTCTTAATTTGAGATGAGGGTGGGGGAGGAACGATAACTTCCACCAGGGCTGGGTGCTGCTCCCTCCAGCTCAGGGTTCTGTGTGTCTCGCCCCTCTGTCGTTGCACCACACACTGCAGCTTCAGCATCTACAGAGATGGGTGTGGGTACGGTGGGTGAGCTGTGGCAGCAAAGAGAGAATGTCCTGCAAGGTAATCCAACCTGAGCTGGGCTGAGAGCAGACGCTGGGGATCCTCCCTAACAGCGGGGACCCCAGTGAGCCTGCTGGGTACTGTGCTTTCGGTGTTCCCCCCAGAGAAGATACATCCAATTTCAAGCAGATTTTCCTTAGTGTTGACTATTTCAGGAGCTCAGAATTCTGTCCTACCCACGAGGCCGAAGGGCTGTGCGAGGCACAGAGATGTGACAGCATCCCAAAGCTGCGGGATTGCTGTAAGAAAACGGGGGGGGGGGGGACAGGACTTCATTTCCAGAGCAGCGTTTAACCGTGTTTCAACTACACAGAGCTGAGAAGCCCTTCCAAGTGCGGCACCAGCTTACTAAAAGCACCAGGCTCCGTCCGTGCAAGGTTTGCAGAGCCCCAGAGCTACGGGTCCAAACGCACCGCAGTTCCCTCTGGGGCAAACTGCTCGGGGACACAGCCGAGGGGCAAGGCACGGTGCTTTAGAGCCGTATCTATTTATCTATGAATGCAACGAGAGCGTCCTAGCGTCCCTTCGTTATTTGAAGACTGCTTGCAGGACGGCAGCCAGGCACTGCGTTCCGGATGGGGCAGCGCCGGGGGAACCGGGCGTGGGACGGAGCACGGGGCTCCTGGACGCTGCTTTATTGCGAAGGCTTACAGGAAAGAAAACGATTTCAACTGTTTCTTAAAATCTATATACAAAATCAAACACGCACCGCGACGGTCCGTTTAAGGCTCGGATTAAATCACCTCACCGGACCCTCAGCACCACAGCACGGCCCTTCCTCCGACCCGACGCTGCCACCGTTACCTGCCCGCCCGCACAGCCGCGGTGCGGGCGGGCCCGACAACCACCTTCACCCCCCCCCTCCGCGGCCACCGGCGCTCTCCCCGCGGCTGCGCGCGGCGGCGGCACGTGAGCGTGTTGTGGGCACGTGACGCCTCGCGCCGCCCGCCCCCGCGCGGGCTCCGCCTCCTCCGTGCGCGAGCGCGAGCGCGGGTTCGCGGCGCGGCCTGGCCCGGCCCGGCAGCCGCCGCCCGCCCCCGGCCCGCCCCTCGCCGCCGCCGCCGCCTCGCCGGCCATGAGGCCCAGCCGGCGCCCGAGCGCGGCCCCGCGTCGCGGCTGCTGAAGCGCCGCCTCGCCCCGTCGCCGCCGCCGCCACCACCATCGCCCGCTCCGCCGTCCCCTCCCCGCCCGGGCGCGGACCCCCCCTTCGCTCCCCTCCCTCCTCGCAGCCGCCGCCATGTTGGGCCGCGAGCCGCAGCGGGGCCGCCACTGAGAGCCCCGGAGCCTGCCCGGCGCGGGAGGACGAGGAGGCGGCGGCGGCGGCGGAGGAGGAGGAGGAGCGCGGGGCCCGGCCGCCTGCCGCAGCCATGGCGGAGCAGACGTACTCGTGGTGAGGAGGCGCCGGGGGGGCGGCCCGGCTCCTTCCGGCCGCGCGGGGGGGGGCGGCGGCGCGGCGCGGTGCGGTGCGGTGCGGTGCGGTGGGCGCGGGGCGGGTTGGGCTCCGCGGCGCTCCGCTCGCGGCCTTCGCGCGGTGACAATGGGGAGCGGAGCGGGAGGGCGGGCGGCTCCTGCGGGACGCGGTTGGCGCGTCCTGGCCGCGAGCACGGCCCCGCGTTTCGGTGCCGGTGGGGATCGGAGCGGGCTCGGCGCATCGATCCGCGCCGCGCTCGGGGCTGCGGCGTTTCGGCAGCTCCGCGTTCCCGTTTCGCTCGGCAGAACCGTTCCGGGCTCGTTCACCCCGCGTTTCTGTGGCGGTCAGGAGATTGCCGTTTGAAGAGAGGAGTTTCGCGTCGGCTCGTGACCTTGGTGCGTGCCGAGCGTGGAGACGGCGCTGCGTGTGCGGGAGCGCTCCCATCCCGCGGCCCTTCTGCGCTTCTCAGAACCGCGGGGATTTCCGCTCCGTGGCTTTGGAGCCCCGCGCCCATCGCCGCCGCCTCTTCCCCACGGCCCCCACGCGTGGGTCTGCCCGGGCAGACGTGCCCTGAGCTGCGGTGGGGGCTGGTGGTGTTCGCTGCCCCACACGGGCGGATCGCGGGAGCCTGGAGCGGGGTGGGCCGCGAGGACTCCGTCTGTCCCTGAGTGCTGTGCTTGTTGTGTCTGTGCTCAGTGATGTGCCCTCAGTTCCGAGGTCTCTGTCATGCTGTGTGGAGCTGGGGGCTGCGGGGGGGAGTGAAGGCCCAGCGTTGTTCTGAGGGATCTGCTCCTCCGCTTGTGCACTCAGCTGTATGTTTATGTGCTTACGCTTCTAGCCTCACATTTGCCCGTTCTTAGTTATGGCAGTACATCCCTGCATGCAGTTGGGGAATGCTTTGGTGCTCTGGGAGAACTGTGTGTGTTTTGATGTCAGCTGAGGGAACCTGTACTTCTGTGAAAGAGCCGTGCAGAGCTGTGTCCCGCAGTCAGTGCTGTCCCACGGCTGTGAAGCTGGCAGGGCTCCTTCTGTCTGCTTACTGGACCAGATCCCTCTGTGCTGGAAAGCCACTCTCAGGATGCGTGCCGTGTGCCTTGCTGTGGCTGCTGGGATGGTTATATTTTGCCACAGGTGTCATATTGTGTATTTGGCATCACAGAAAGCCTTCCACACACCTTGGTTTGCACAGGTGTGAGCTGTAGGTGGGTTAGATGGCTTCCTCTGCAGTGCTTCCCTTCTGTCTGTAGTGTAGGCTTAGTTGCCCCCCTCCCCTCCCCCTGTATGGGTAGCCACCAGCATCCAGCATGCAGTCCCTGTAGTGCTTCAGTAGTGGACTTCTTGGTTTCCTTTTGTCTTAGAGGTACCTTGGAAAAATGTGCTAGCAGGCTGTGCTTGCTGACAGGAGCATTGTAAACACCCGCACACAGACAGCCTTTATTCAGCGATTGAGGTCTCCGTTAACGAGTTCTGATTTTATTATTGTTTTGTATGTAAACATCCGAGATTTTAAGGTGTGTTTATATTCTTACTTTATTTACCAAGCAAAGCTGATTGCGAGTATTTTCTTGCATTGAGTTGAGGAGGAGGTGGCTACACTTTTCTCGCTGTGCCTTTCATAATTGTAAAGAATAATTTGTCTTCTGTCACCATGCTTGCGTGTCGCTTCTTGCAACATCCTCTGTTTCTTCTTTCTCCCCAGCAGTGCCCACACCTATAACCATCTGTACTTTTATTGAGCTGCTTTTTTAATCTCTTAACTAGACCAACGGAACCAGTAATGCAGATATAGGTGTGTTACCCCTGATGGGAAGAACTGCTGAGAGCGTCGCCGGTGAAAATGAGCACCATCAGTCGGGAAAAGCTGATTTTAATGTGAGGTGTGGGATAAGTACTGGATGGAAAGGCTCTTTCGAAAGATATGCACTTATTTTTCAGACACTTTTTATTAAAAAAAAGTCTTGTCAGCAGTGACTAGTGAAATTTCTTTGCCAAAAGCCTGTAATGATAGAAGGGAGGTTCTGGGGGTGCTGTGTGCTACAGGGAAACGTGGCTGCTACATCAATGGTTGCTCGTGTTTTTCTGTATTAAAGGAGAGCTGAAGTGACTTTTCTGGAAGTAGAATGGGTTGGGAGAGGAAGGAGGCTGTGGAGTACCCATTTTCTTGGCTTCCTGTCTGTATTCCAGCAAGGAAATGGGACTGGGTAGTGACAAAAGTTCCTGCTGGAACAGAGGAGGTGAGCATGAGGAGAGCTGCTCTCCCAGTGCTGGTGTGTGTGGGTGGACGAGAGGTTCGTGAATGGCAAGGGCTTTCTTTGCAGGCACCCCAGAGCTGGGAATGCTGCAGTGGGTGAGTGAGGAAAGTGGCAGCTCTGGATCACAGTGCTGCACAGGGCTTGGGCCTCCCTCAGTCCCCAGTGCCTTGCTGTGATGTTTGTGTGCTGGGTCCTGGCTGGACAGCACAGCATTGCACTCAGTTGGTGTTGGTGCTTTCCTGGGCCTGGCTGGCACCCCGTCCCTTTTCACTGTTGCCCAGTCTGGCAATAGAGATTGCTTTGTTGGTTGTTTTCTTTCTGCTTTGAATGCACAAAAGATTTTCACAGCTTCCTCCGTACGTGGAGCGTGAGAGTTCTGACTCCAGTAGAGTTCTCATTTTTCCATTCCCAAAGCATTCCCTGGGAGCAGTGTGGATTGCAGTGTGTGTGAGCTCATGGCAGGGGTCGGCCCCAGGCAGTGAGGAAACACGGCACCCACTCACCGACCTCTGTCCCGTGGAGCTCCCTCATAAGCACTCCAGTGCTTCTGTCCTGGCCACCAGCAGTTGGGTGACTGACGTGGGGATGTATTTGGAAACTTCTCTACCTTGTGCTGAGGGTATGGGAAACCCAATGTAATAACGACGTGTCAGGGTAACCCGTAAAGCTGCCGGCTTCTGGGGGAAGCGTGAGCGTACAATGCCATCTTTGTTCCTGGGAGAATTCCGACGGGTTGTTGTGAGCAGCCCTTCACAGCTCTGAGCTCTGAGCTCTGGCTGCCAGCACGTTTTGTGGTGCGGCGTGCAACAGAAGCAGAAGGAATTGTTCACCTGAGTTTTCAAACTGTTGAACTTCTTAGGAGAACTGTGGAGGATGCGGATGAGATCTTGTTGTGCGTGCTTTCCTAAGTACTGTGATTGTTTCTCCTAAGATGTGGAGGAAGGGAAGGACTGACCGTGGGGCTTCCATGCGTCTGAGCTAATCCAGTTCATTGTTTGGGTGGTGATGTATCATCATCTCCCACATAAGTGCCACCTTTGTTACAATCTTTACTGCCCTTGGACATTTTATGAGCGTAAGCAGTATAGGATACTCTAAAGGCAAATAATTGACTCAGGCAAATTAGTCAGCCTGAGTTAATTCAGGTGATGATTGGGTAAAGTTTCCGGGAAGAAACAAGGCAGAAGTTGGTTAAAAACAACTGTTGTGCGCGTTTTCTTTGTGCTGCGGTGTTGATGATGAAGATTAGAGCGTGGAATAATTTGTTGACTTGTGTGGGCTGTGTGAAGCGGAGGGGAGCTCAGGCTGGGTGCTGGCTTGGCTGGGTGAGGCAAACGAGCTGACTTGGGAAGGTGATGATTTAATAAGCTTAATGGAGCATGTGTGTCATTACAGCTCTTCCTGATCCCCTTTCTCCCTCTTTAATTCTCCCAAGAATGCTGACATGGGTGACCCTCTCCTGCATCACCTACAAGCAGTTTCTGCACACGGAGTGCCCCGCTGTGCTGCTCTCCTGTGCCCATCCTTGTGGGAGTGCTGCTCCTCCTCCTGGCCACCAGCATGGCCACCGTGAGCTGGTCCTGGAGCTGATTCCTTGTGCAGCTGCCGTGCTCTCATTGTCCTCATCACGTTCTGCTGAGTGTTTCTCCTTCAGGACGGGTCTAAGCCTCAGATTTGCTTGGGTAGGCTCTGTGTCTGGGTATGCCATCAGGTGGAGCGGCGTGCGGGAGGGCGAGGAAGTGAGAGAGGTCTGCTGCCTCCTTGGAGAGCAGTTGTGTTACTGGTAATTAATGCAATAGAACAGAACATTCTTAGTATCCTACCATAACAAGTACTCTAAAATAACATAAGGTAGCTTCTAAGTTTGTAATGATTTTCTTTACTCTGTGCAGCGTTCTATCAGAAGTTGGCAGAGATAGCTGCTGGTGTTCCTCTGAGTCACAGGAGTTTGGGATAGATACAGATAGAGTTTCCTCTATCCGTAGTGCCACAGATAGCAGCTGCATGCTGGGACAGGGAGAGCACTGAGTGGTCCCACAGCACGGCCATGTGTCAGCAGGTGCAGCGGTGACACGCAGGGCACTGTGGAGGGGGTTCCATACAGGCTCAGCTAGCAGTGAGCATGGAGCTGTAGGGTTTATGGCTGCTCCAGGTGTTACTTGGGTTAGCAAGTTCTGCTTACTCCTCCTCTTGAGGTTGCAGGTTGGGCAAGAGCAAAGTGCAGGAGCTCTGGGCCGCTGTGCTCAGCAGGACCAGGGTGAGCAGAGCAGTGGGGCTGGGGCTGTTCTGGTGCTGGTGGCACTTAGCAGCGTGCTGCCCTTCGTGCTGCGGGCACCTGGCCCTGCTGCGAAGCTTGGTTGAGATTTCTTCGGTCACTTTTATGGTGAGCAGAAATTCAATGTGGATTCCAAATAAACATCATCATGAGGATAAGGCAGTGGGACTTTACCCATGGAAGCTGTGCCAGCAGTCATTATGGACATGTTGGATGTGTGCGACCAAAGCTCAGCGTGGCTGTGGTAGGAGAGCAGCTTTTACTGTTACAGCTGTACCACCTTCAGAGCTGTGCTGTGATTTATCTCCCCAGCATCTGTGTCAGACCCATTTGGCAAGATAAAATAGGTGTAACATGACTGCACCGTATTTAGTCAATGGGAACTCCTTTTTCTAGGCGAGTGTTAGCTCAAGGTGAGGTTGGTGGAACAGCAGGAGGCAAACAGCGGGGTTACGTGCATTTTTGTGGTCAGTACTGCAAACTGATGAGGTGAGCGTGTCTGGCTTTCTAGGTTGGAAGGTGCAGGGTCGTGGTGGTCCTTTTGGGCAGCTCAGCACAGTGCTGCTTTGCTGGTGCCATCGGTGCACCCCATCCCTGCACCCACAGCACTGCGTGGGCAGTGGCAGGAGGCTCTGGGGGGGGACACTGTGATCTCTGTGTGGGTTTGAACACGAGGAGTAGAATCTGAGAGGAGAATGTATTTTAAAGAGCTTTCTGCCTTGAAAAGGAAAACTAAAGCTAAATGGTGAAGAGCTGAACTTTTGGTTTTCGATGGACTTGACTGCTTTTTAAACAGCTGCAGCTGTTACAGATGGTACAGATCAGAAGGATCCTCTTTATCATACTTAAGTGCATTACAAGACCCCTGATGTTAGTTTTTCAACCAATTATCTTTATTTTTTTAATGTTTTTTGCAGATGGAGCATAAAAAAAAAAAAAAAAAGCTACCTTAAAGCTAAATCGGAAGATGAAAAGCCTCCATAAAACAGCAATACTTCTCTGCAGGGTGCCTTACTGGAAGAAGTTTCAGGACAGTCCCAAAGCGCTCTCTCCAAAGAATGTTTCCACTTCTGTTGTTACAAGCAAAGTTTTTCAGAGACTGGGCTAGAATTTGTTGAAATCAGTCTCCGACTGCTTTCCTGCTGCCTGATTTTTTACATGTGCAACTGCAGTTATTACCTTAAACCTACAGCAGGCAAGTGTATTCATGTACTGTGCTTCTCTTGCATCCAGGTTGTAAGGCAGAGACCAGGCTGGGTCCGGTTCTCCCACACCTCCTGTGCCTGTGGAGTACTGGTGAACTGGCCAGCTTTGTTCCTGCTGGCCTCTGCTGCAATGGGAGGCAGCAGGAGCTGTGTGCCTGCTCTGCTGGCTGTGTTTTCATGGCAGCCTGTACCTGGCTCTATGCACTGTAGGGGCTGTTCTCTTGCTGCAGGATCTGACTGGTTCCTGGCAGTGTCATTTTGACTTGGTCCAGGGGAGTTGCTGTCCTGTACTAGGCAGACCTTGGTGCTCTTTGAGCTTTGACTCATTAAGGAATGCACTTTCAGAATTGCCACTGAAGATTCATGCTTGGTGCTAATGGTGTCAAGCCATTCCTCTATGGATTTCTTTATGGAAATGGCGTTTAATTCTATTCACGCAAGCCATGGTAATGCATGTCTCTCAATCCTGTACCGTGTGGTAAATCAGCCCATCAGTAGTACATAGAGCTGCTCGTTCTCCATGACAAGGTCATATTGATCAATTTGACTTTGATTTAGGCTGGCTGATTGCAAGGCCTAATTGTTAAATGCTTTGTTTAAGCTATTAGTCATCAGTTTTGTTTTTTTATCTGACTTCTGAATGCCTTTCGAAGAAGAGTTTGGATTTCCAAGCACATAATCAATACAATATTGGCCTAAGTGTGAAAGGTATGAGATATTGTTTTATTTTGGTATTTTAATTCAACAGTAGATTCCTTTTTTATGACTCTAGTGTTAAAAACTTTTTTATTTCTGATTAGAGAGCCTGTTACATTTTGAGATCTTAATTAAAAGAATCTAGGTATGGTGCATATTTGAAACTTAAGTACAGGAATGGCTGTACAAATTAAACCTAGAAATATATATATATACCAGGATGGAAAGGTATATCACGTGCTAGGCAAAGCATGGCATCCAGATGGATATCCTGAGAGGGCTGCTTAGTGCTTTTGTGCGTGAGGTCCTGGATGAGTTTCCTTCCATCTGTGTTCAGCTGTGTTTCTAGATCAGCATGAGTGCTGGTACCTGCTTGTTGGAAAGGCAGAGCTGTTGAGGTCCCTATGGGGTACCTTCATGGGGCATATTGTAGGACTAATCTCTATCAACAGGTGCTATTTAAATGAAAATTGAACTACTTTCTCTTCCTTCTCCTTTCTTTTTCACAGTGGTGTGGCAGCAGTGAGATTCCCAGGGATCTGACAGCATAAATGGTCCTTTCACTTCACTCCCCAGACATCTTGCTCTGCAGTTGTGTGGTTGGCTGGCTTTACTGCCCCTTATTACTTCAGAGTACTCCTTAAGTTTTATTTCTTTTTGGTCTCCAGCACTGTTGCAGTTCTCTGAAGCCTCACAGACCATTGCAGCTGCTTTCTGTCCTGCTGCATGGTGTGTGTCATGTGCAACCTGAAGGCTTGTTCCATCGCCCAGCGGAGAGATGCTGAGCAGAGGTGGGCACAGCTATGTGGGAACATACAGTGAGCTGGCCTTGAATTTGTGCTCAGATATGTCACTGTGTGGCCATCAGAGGTGCAGGCATCAGGGCAAATTGGAGTCCTTCAGGCTGTTTCAGTATCCTGTGTCTCCTTCCCTTTGCTTCCCATGAGGTCAGTGGCCGAGTACACGTGTCGTTGGGCTTGATGTGCTGGTTCAGATGCTGACTTTGGCCTGAACTTTGTTTCAGGCAGTTAGCTGGCCCTATGGCTCCATCACGAGTTGGGTGGCAGCTCTGAGAAAGGGGAGTGTGAGAAGTGAGGCAGGTGGCTGGTGCTGGAGCTGTGCTCACTGCACACTGTCAGCTGAGCAGAGGGACAGCAGCCCAGGTGAGCAGCTCTGCCCTTTGGTGTGTCCGTGCTCTTGCAGAACATGGCAGGCTAACAGATGCAGAGGAATTTCCATCAGTACGTGGAGAGTCCTCTCTTTTTGTCATGTATGAATCTGTTTTATTTTCTCCTTGGCCTTTAACTACTTGCTGGCACCATGACAACCATAATATTCTAGCTGTGGTTGAGTGCTGTTATGTACAGCCACGATGCTGTGCTGGCTGCATGTTACGTGGGCTTAGCCCTGGCTCTTCAGGGGATGTTGGATGTTTGTGTAACAGCAGAGGAAGAGGAGGATGGTGAATTGCATCTGGAAAGTGTATAGGATATTTACCTCGAGCAGGCTAATTTAGAAGAATGCCACTTCTGTTCCGGGGTGACTGACAGTGTCTGAAACGGGGCGGAGTGGCCCTGTGCTGGGGGACAGCTGTGCTTCCTGATGTTAAAGACTCAATTTTCTGAAGGTTGTTCCAATAACTTACTGCTTTGGTTGCTGAAAGCATTAATACAGTTTCCCTTCATCATGGTAAAGTGTGAAAAGCTGTTATCCCTTGTTGCTAATAGTAGCCATGAATGTACTATTTATAGTTTAACTGTTGCAGTTGTTTTTTTTTTTTTTCTGATGGAAGCTCTCAGCGCTGTTGGGAGAATTGCTATTGAGTGTCTGTGTCCTGGTAATGAGGAGGGTTTGGGTGATCAGGGTTCCAGAGCTCTGTAGCAATTTATAACTGGGATCTGCGTGAGTAATTTGGAAAGGCTGCAGTGCCACCATCTTTCAAGATGTAGTCCTGTGTGCTGAAGTGAGATAACGGAGTCTTCTGACCCCTTTGGACACTGAATAATGCTTCCAGTCAGCTGAGAAGGTCCAGCTTAGGCTCCATTTCTCTGTTTTGCTGATTCTTATACGGATGGTTTGTGCAAGAGAGAAATAAAGGAAGTGAATGAAGGCTGGTGGTAGGGCTGTAGGAATGTTATGCTTCTTAGGAAGTATGGACTCCTGTCACAGGAGTGCCTGCTCCATCATCTTCCCAGGCAGCCTGTCCAACAGCAGAAAACCAGGGGAGAGTTGAGGGTTTCTTAATGCAGACACGTGAAGACAGTGACTGTGAAGCACCTAGCTAACAGAGGGCCCCACTGCTCTCTTGGAAGCAAACGCTGCTTTGGGAAATAGATGTGGTAGCACTGAGAGTCTTGGATCGTAGCAAGGTGAGATATGTTTTAGAATTCAGTGGCAAATAGACTTTTTCTCAATTGCATGGGGGCTCTTTGGTTAGATTTTTAGTATACTTCTGAAACTTTGTTTTGGTGTCTTGTGTGACTCAACGGAAAGCCCTTCTCTCCCACCTGTGATACAGGGCGGGTGGGGAACATAGGGTCACAGTTCTGTGTGCAAATTGCCATTTGCAGTTCCCATAACAAAACTCATTCTTTCAGATCTTTCTATTGTGGTATAAGGACAGCAGAGGTGTGGGCAGAACTTGCTTTTTGGGTTGCAATTAGGGAAGTGAGTAACCGTGGCCGTGTCTCGCCAGGAGGCCGGGTGGGCATGGGGTGTGTGGGTGATGTTCTGCACACACCTCATGTCTCTTCTGCTATGGTTTCTACTTCTTTTTAGGGTGACACTGTTTTTTTATGTGCTACAGAGCCATGCTACCTGGCCAAGCTGTGCCCTACCCACAGAGAGTAAAAAAAAAAAAAGCTCTCTAACATAAAGAAAACAGCCGAGAAGAAACCCTTTGTGTCACTGTTTTGGTCACGTCCAAGATCTGCAGTGTTGTGTTCATGATATCAAGAGAGAGTCCGTGCTCTGAGCGGAGTGTAATGACAAGGCGGTCAGTTACAGCTCTGCTTGTTGAGCAAACCACTGCCTCCTGTACCAGGTGTGATTTTCATGCTCAGACTTACTGCTGTAGCTGAGATGGGAGTTGTGAGCAGGTTTGGTGCCCCTGAGTAAAGGATGCAGCTGTTAGTCCAGAGAAACTCCGGACAGCACCTTTGTGCTGCGTGTGCTGGAGTTGAAAACGTGTTATATCACTTCTTGGGCCTGTACCTCTTTAAAAACAGTGTTAGAGAGAGTGATAGGGTCTGAAAGCACTAAGCTTATTTCACAGTAAATAACTCGTACTGCTAATTTAGGCAGCACTTCTGTACTTTGAGGTATGGGGTTGTACTGTTAGGTTGGGCAGTTCGTACCTGGTTAACCTCTTGAAAGCAGGTAATCTCTGTTGAATGACCTAACGCAGTGGCATTGGAATTCTCTAGACAAATGCAACAAAACCAGCATGGTTTGCTACGATTTTCTATGACTGCTTTGTGTTCTGTAAAGGAATTAATCACTTCACTCGTTGCAATAGTCCGGCCCATTTATAGGGCTGGACTGGTAGAGTTGCTTATGTTTTGTCATTACTTTCTCAGGTGCTGTATTTCTGGCATTCTGTTTGCATTGATTTCCCTCTTACCGTAGCAAATCATGCTGCTAATTAACACTGTTAGAATTGCACAGAAAAATCAGCAGGGCAAGAATACATTCTAATTATACTGACAATTTATGTCTTATACGTTTGTAGAAAAATTGCTGCCAAGGTAGCTCACAGTTGGCAAATGAAAACAGAGCTTCTGATGCACGCTGTCTTTCTGCTGGGAGCAGGAGGGAAGAGTCCCATATTTCAGAGCATCCCATTCTGCCTGGTGCACGTGGAGAGGTGCCATAAGCAGCAGCACTGCACACGCGGTGCCCCACAGCAGCTTCCCGTCCCACCAGAGGGAAACAGATTCCTGGAGACCTTTCTGGCTGCTGCTGAGTGCTTGGAGCTGAGGAAGGTTCCCTGTGCACCTGATCGCTGGCAGCCTTGTGCTGTGCAGAGCTTGCCATGCCACTGTCAGAAACATGTGAAAGCTTTGCTGCATCTGGGAAGTAGCTAGTAAATCTGGAGTGCTGTTTGTGTTCAGAGAGAAACGAGGAGGCTCATGGAGGTACATGCTACTTCTGGGAAACAGCAGCAGTGGCATCTTCGTTGTTTGCATCTCGTACTGGAGACTCCAGATCTAACAGAAGCTCCATGGCATGCTGTGTCTGCACATTGCAGAGCAGATGTGCTACTTCTGCCTCTTTTCTTCTTCCTGCTGTGAGTGATACGGTTTCAGTCCTGTCTTACCTGAATCAGAGCGGTTTGCATAGTCTTTGCCCATCATCAGTTACTGAGTTATTTGTAATTTTTATCTTTATTACAAACATTGGAAGATGGTTAGCCTTGATAAGGATGTAGGGTATGAAATGTTTTCAGCGTGGCTAATACTGCACCGTGACTGTTAGTGGGGGTGCTGCCCATTGCACAGTTACTGCCGGAGACAACAAGATGCCCGATGTTAAAAGAGAAAATGTTTTTCTACTTTCTTTTTAATGAAAGGTACTTGTTTTTCTTTGCTGAGGACAAATGTGTAGATAATTATCCTCCTTCGTTCCCAGCAGAGTGGATGTTATGGTTCATACTTTGTCCCTGTGTGCGAAACAAGATTTAATACAGATGATTTCGTTTCTGGAATCTTTGTGGCTTTCTTCCTGAAAGGAATTGATAAGCAAATTGACTTTTTAAAACATGAAAGAAGCCGAGAGCAAATGCTTCATCATCACATTCCAGATCATGTCCAGCACTTGCCTTCCCCAGAGCTTGCAGTACTCGGCCGTGGCTGTTGTTTCCCATGGGGCTGCTGGGAGCCAGGAGAGGATGCTGACTTCACCAAAAGCTGAACGGGCTGGGAAGGCTTTGGATTGTGTATGTGTTTTGCTTTGAGTTTTCCATCATCACACTGGTGTCAGTCCTTACGTTTGTCTCCTTTGTAGTAAGTTATTCATCAGAGAAAGGAAATACTCACTATGAAACACAGCTTATGTGGATTAATTAAATTCTTATTCGTATCTGCTTTGGAAGTTATGAGGCAATTATTCATATCGTTTAATTTTAGACTCCAAATTTATGGCTGTGTAAGTACCTGGGCTGAATGGAGAGATCAGCAGTGGGACGAGGCCCTCTGTGTGAGCCTGCCCAGCCCCTGGCAGCACAGGGGATGTGGGCTGGTCCAGGAGATGCTTCTGATGCCTTGGTAGGAGGATGTGAGTGACCCCTGTCCATTTGCTATGGCTCCTTTTGACCAAACATCTCACACCTGTAGAGAGCATGAGTTGAAGAACTCTCAAAGTATAGGAAACTAACTCGACAGAAACAAATCTTAAACTTTGTGCTTCTGGATTTTAAACTGCTTAACACTGTGCTCAGTGCCAGGTGATTGCTGCAGCAGCTCGTGCCTGCCCTCAGCCTCTGCTCAGCACCTGAGCCTGAGAAGCTCCCAGGGGAGGTCTTCCTGTGAGTGCTTCTGTCCAGACCCAGTGCGATGGGACTTGAGCTGGGGAAGCTCCTCCAGCCATCCTTCAGTCTTTCGGAACAGCATCATGTTAGTCTTCATTTGCTGCTTTTGGCAAAAATCTGGCCTGGGCAATCTGGAACCTCTGATGTAAGTCTCAGCGGTCACTTGGATCTTCCCTGCTGGAAGCTGGGGAGAAATAATGCTTAATGGAGACGAATGCCAGAGCTCCTTCCTGTGTCTCATCCAGAGACTTGTGAGATGTTTGTGCTCTAGCAGCTGTGCAGCAGCCAGATGGTTGTCCTGCTTCTCAGTACTCGGGTCTGGATTGAATGGCTCCTCTCACGATGCATTTTGTTGTTTATTTTCTTTTCCCACCTTAGGATGAAGCTGAGCAGAGCTAATTTTCATTTTTTATTCCTGCTTAAAAATTTGCTATTTATTGTAGCACGAGTACTTAGAAATTTCAAGTATGACAGTGACTTATGAAGATCCAGAAGCAGCAGCATGCTTCTTCTCAGGGGTTGGACTCTGGTCCTCCCGGATCCCTTCCAGCTCAGGCTGCTCTGTGCTTCTGTGTGTCTCCTTTCTGCATCCTTATCGCTGTACGCTCCTGGAGCTGATGTCTGGGAAGAAAATGTATTTCATTTACTTTTCCTTCTCTGACTGTAGTGTGTAATCTGTAAATTTTAATGTGTCTAATGGAAGCTAATCACACATTAAGTAGTTTTCTCTCCTTATATTTCAATAATACAAAGCTCTGTTGCTCGTGCATAAAATCTGAAGTTGAGGAGCCCCGTCGTGGGGGGATGGGGGGGATGCACCCCGGTGTTTTCAGAGCAGCCTGCTGCTTAGAGGCACTGAGGATCGGTATGGGAAGGATTTACCTCTGCAGTATTTTTGTAGGTGGCTTTGAGACACAGGAATCCACGTTGGATGTGGGGACACGAACGTGGCTGCAGTGCCTGTGATAAATCCTGGTGTTTGCATCAGGGCTGAAGAAGGGAAAGGTTGGATTGAGATATAGGTTGGTATGTGGAAAATGGTCCTCTCTGTGTTCCAGATTCAGAAAATATATGCAGTGTAGTACTAGGGAAGAAAACAGGCAGTACTGAATGGTTCTAAGGCTTTTCCAAATATGTGTTGTATGTGTGGGAGAAAAGCCTCCAAGAAGTTCTGAAGTTTAAACAAATTCAGTGTTTTTAACCAATAATTTTGTAGATAGCTGGACTTGTTTTATATGAGCATTCTTACCCCTGACTGTACAGAATGCTGTTTAAAAACAGCTCCTGGCTGCTCAGCTTGAAACCAAACCTTATTAAGCGTTCAGCATCCTGAACAAAGTTAGAGAAGCCTTTTGCAGCTCTGACGTGCAGCCAGATCCCCCTTCCCTTCTCCAATACTGGAGCAAAACTCTTATGCAAGTATGCAAATGCATTTTAGAATTCTAAATTCCAGCAATAGCAATTTCTACAAAACTCTGTTTGCAGCGGAGGGAGCTTTCTTCCCCTCATCAGTGTCCTGGTGCTGCTGACAGAGCTGTGACGTTCCCTTTGCATCTTCTCAGCACTCCTTTAATGCGGTAAGATTTGCAGACTGGGGTCAGTCACCGGACCCAGATGTTTGTATTGCCGTGTGATGGTGAATGGTGCTGTGAGAGGCAGTTTCTTTAAGGGGAGCAGTGTGTAAGGGGCTGCCAGGTGCCCCTCGGGGGCTTTGGGCCTTTTGTTGCTGCACTGAGAAGTGTGTACCTGTCTGAGCTGTGTTAGCTGTTCCACTGGGAGAAGCTCCTCTGCACAAACACAGTTTTTCTTTTCAGAGATAAGGGAAACAGAGGTAAGCCTGACTCGTATTCCTAAATTTTCCTTCGTGTCCTTGTGGCCGGGTGTGCAGGGCTGTTCATAACGCCTCACAATCTGATGTCTGCTCCTGGGAGCCGGGCCGGCCTCCGCCTGCGCGAGAGCTCTGCGGCTGCAGATGTAATCTGGCTGTGCTGCAACAGCTAATGAATGCTTAAGCAAAAAATGGTTTGGGGAGTAGATCACTGCTCTGATGTGATCCAGTCTGTCTAGTGTACAACACCCTTTAAATGAGAATGATTTGAATAAATGAAATAAAACGATGGCTGTGCTCAGAGGGAGGCGTGAGATCTCGGGTCCTTTTGTTACCTGGCGTCCTTTCTGCTTTTAGGTTGACCACCAAATGAACAGCTGACCTGTGAATAGCTGAGAACTTCCTCTCCTGTGCAGTATTACCTTGGCGCTTTTTAATAGAATCATAGAATGGCCCGTGTTGAAAAGGGCCTCAAAGATCATCTTGTTTCACCAGCCTCTAGAGCGGGCTGCCCAGAGGAGGTTGTTTTCTAAAAGGCAGGCCTTCCATCCAGCACAAACACGAGTGGTTGGTGGTGGTTGGGTGTTGCCTGCAGGAGTGCTGCCTGGCGCTGCGTTTGGAGGCGAGGGTTCAGCTGTTAGCAGAAGAATGGAAGCTTATGAAATTGCAGTGTCACTCTGATAAAACCTAATTAAATTTTCAGGTGGGTGTCATCTGATAACGGTTACATCTGAATTTCACTTGCAGCATCATGCCCTTTGGTTCTTCCAAAAGGGGTTATGTGATGTAACGCTGAAGACAGCTGCTCGTGTGGGTGTGCTGTTAGGAAGCATGGCAGCTTTCCGGGCCGGAGTTGGGTTGCACATGAGGGGTGTCCCAGCAGCGTGCCAGGGCATCACTGCTTTGTTCTGCCTCTGCTGGCTGGAAGGAGTGGGAGCAGGTGAGCAGCAGGGCGTGTTCTGCTTCTCTTGTTTCTGGGGGCTGAGGAAACGTGCTGGGTAATACTTCTGGAACGGGTTCAGGTGGGGTTTTTTGTTCAGTTAGTGGTGGTGGTTTTTCTGCAGGAAGCATGAAACTGGAAGAGCTGCTGTCTCTTGTGCTGCTGCTGCTGTTCTGGGGCTGGGGAGATGCTCATCTGAAAATTGGCTTGGATTTGACGGTGGGGGGAATTGTTCAACCGGTGTCAGGAAAGAGAGTGAATTCCCCTATTGCTAGTAACAGCATTTTGGGTCATTCTAACCTTGTAGTTCCACTTCTGGTGTTTCTCTTTGTTCCTCCTTCAGTGTTCTTTTCCAGGCTGAACAAACTCAGTGCTTATCTCCCCACCCATCTCAGGAGCTCTGTTCTGCACCCGTTGCACTCATCCCTGGTGCCCACACTGCCCTGTTGTTCACGCTCATAAAACACCATTAAAAAAGACAAATAATGACTGAGAACACCTCAGGAGAAATGTGATTACACAAGAGCCCATCCAAAGACTAATATTAGCAGATTGAGTCGTATGGGGAAGTAGTAATTTTCCTAAGTAAAAACTTAATTGACTCATGTGCTAAATCATATGCAGTTTCTACAAGTTAATTGCCTCAGAGTCTGCAGATGCGCAGTTGATGCCTTGCTCAGGTCCAAGCCCACGTTCTGGTCTCCAGCTTTCCACTGTGCTGGTGCTGGGTGTGCTCTGCAGGTGCAGTGTGTCACTGCTGCTGCAGCCTCAGGACGCTGTGCCTGCACTGAACGTGTGTGCGTAGCTCTTTGATTCACTCGCTTCTGTTTCACTGCTGTGCTGAGTAAAGCAGTCATTCATTCTCTTTGATTCAGAGACTGTGCGCTTGTGGGTGTGAGAATTTTAGCTCGAGTTCATTGGGACTCGGTGGCTTTCAGTGGAGCAGGAGCTGAATTTGTCCCCCCATCCCCTCCCTGCTGGCCGAGCCCATGGTGGCAAGCGGTGTGTGCTGGGGTGTCCGTGTGGCCTCGGCTGGGAGCCCCTCCATGGTGAAGGGCTGCTCTTTGACACAGCAGTGATGTAAATCTTATGGATATTTGATGCTGGATTTTTTTCTCCCAGCCTGTTTAAACGATTTTACTCTTTGTAAAGCGTTTTACATTTCCTTTTTAAAATATACATAGAAATATCGAATTAAACTTTTACGTGGGCAGCAGTGCATTATCTCCGCACAAAGCAGGGAGGCTGAAACACCATTACCACGTTACAGAAAACCTGGAGTGAGGTTCTCATTAAAAGCTTTTCCTTCTTGCTGCCTGGGAGGTTTTGCTTTATGTTTTAAACCCCTTGCTTCTCCCTTGTGCTGGAAACTGGCAGAGGTGTTACTTTCAGGTGGAAGCATCCTTGTGCTGCAGGTGATTGTTGGTAAGGAGCTTTTTCGTTGAGTGCAAAAAGCTTACAGAGATCAAAACATGCAACACAGGAGCCTGTGTTGAAGACTTTAGGGAAGTTTTCAAGTGCTTACTATGCACAGTTACAGATTGAATTTTATTCCAGTCTTATGGCTGAGCTGTGCTGCCGAGTGGTTGGAGACCTCTATAACCCAAAACTGGCTGCAGCTTTCTAGAAAACTTTCAGTACTGGGAAAACCACCCCCATCTCCAGCAGCCCTTCCTAAAGCACAGGGGCTGGTTCCAGCAGAGCTGTCTCGCACCACGTGTGGGCAGTTTGCACAATGCTCCTCTGTTGGCTTCAATTACAGTAACCACACCCTTGATCTGCCTTTTTCCTTTTTTTTTTTTTTTTTTTTTCCTGATGTAAAAAGAACTATTTTTGGAAAATTTATACAGCTGAAAGTGGTAGTTTAGATAGAAGAGCTGTTTCAGCAAAGCTTTGGGGTAGGCTAAATATCAGGCTGACCTTTGCAGAGTTCACTGAGCTGATGGAATCTGCATAAAGAACTGCTCTCGTGGATGTGACGGGGAAGAGCTGTGCCTAGCAGGCCTCGGGCTGACCTCATCCCCCCTTCCAGTCCTCCACTCTGTTATCTGTGGGGGATGGAGGCAGTTCCTGATGAGGAGGGTCTTCCTGCACGGATTGTGCAACGTCGGTTTGTTCCTGCGGCTGAGCCACGACCACCTTGCTCTGTCACATTTATGCGTGTTTTCATATTTATATGTTTTCTCTTTGTTCCAATATCTGTTATTCTCACTCTTCCCTCAAAGCACAGTGCTCCTGTTTTGGTCTGGTACTGGAGCAGTGCTCCGATCTGCTCTCTGTGGCACATCAGTGTCCTCTAGGAATCGACCGACTGGGAACGAGCATGGGTGACACGAGTATTCCACCTGTACAGAGCTTACCAGATGAATTTTACCTCGTGCTCTCATGAAAACCTACTGATCCTTCAACCCGTGAAATGCAGCATGGTTACTTGTGGCACCTCTGGCTTTTGCTGCTGGGCTGTGCCATAGGGCACTGCTGTGGGGAGGGAGCCTGGCAGATGGGGTTGTACATACAGCTGTGTACCTGCTCTGAAGGGCTTGTGCTGACAGACACCTTCAGGATCGTTTCCACGAGTAAAACGGTTGCTATTGCACGCTGCATCTTTAGAGTTGACTAGTAAAAACAAATCTGGGAGGACTTCAGTAACAAACCATTACGAAGCATGCCCTCCTTGTCGTGATGTCTTGGCTTTTTTCTTTCTTTGAGAAAGAAAGGAAGGTTCCCAGGCCCTTTTTGTTTGTCCATCCTACAGCAAAATGAAAAAAACAAATAAACACCCTAAAACCAAATCAACCAACCCAACCAGCCCTCCTAGTAAAACAATGAACCTCAGAACAGTACATTTATATTTACAGGAAAGAGATGACAATCGGGTATTGAAGTTCCCATTTAGTCTATAAATACAGAGTGTGGAATAAGAAAGTCTGTGTTTTCTGTTACAGCAGTGTCTTCTTGGGTATTTATTTTCACTGCATAATCCTCAAACAAATATGTGTGTCTGGCACAAATCATTTGAAGGTGTCGTCTTTCCCCATTGGCACAGGTGGCGGATCTTTCTCCCACGTGTCCTGTTGGGCATGGCTTTGCTGGAGCAGCCAGGAGGTCGGGAGCTGACGTGTTCGTGTGCTTTGGGGAGCTGGGGTGCTGTTGTGTGCTGCGTGGACGTAGAGCTCCTTTGGAGGAGGAAGGTATTGTTACGCTTTGCACTGTGACTGGAAGCTGTGCTCTCGCTGCTGCCTGGAAGTGAGCGCTGCGAGCTGAAGGCGAAGCCTGGAGGCAGTCCAGTTACTGGAGTTCTTAAACGCTGTGAAGCATATAATTCTTTATTCTGTTGGCAAACAGTCTGGTGAACCAAAAGGGCAGCTCAGATGATGGTTTTAACAGCAAATGTGTGTTTGCAGGATTCCCTCTCTTGGTGCCTTGCTGAGAACACGCTTCAGCTCCGTGTTGGAGCTTCAGTTGGGCACTGGGTATTCGTTTGGAGGGGGAGAGCTTTGGTGAAGCAGATATGTCCTGAGATCCGTGTCTGATGAACAGCAGGTTTATGCTCCCATCCTAACCTTGCCTGCCTGGGTCCTAGCCAAGTCTGTGTAGGAAAGTATGATTAAATAGGATGTCTCAGATTACTTTTTTTCACTTCAGACTTGCTTTTTTTTCCTGATGCAGGTTTCAGTGTGTTACTCAGGCTTAGCAGGCTCTTACCTACATGTGACAGTGAGCTGAAATTAGTTCAGAAACGCTCTATTCCTTTAATGTAAGTGAAGCAGTAGCAATTTGCTTGTTTTTCCTATGAATCACGCTGAAGAATGGCATAGTGTTGAGATATGTTTACAGCTGTGGGTGCCATGACTTCACACTTAAAATTTTACTTTTAACTGTTATACTCAGATTTAACTTTGGTTTGGCATCAAGCCTAATGGAGGCTCTTAAATATGTGTACATCTTGCACATGTAAGCAGTTGAAAGAAGCTTTTTAGATGTACCCTTGACCTGGAATCCAGTAAGGGAAAAAAGTAGTATTGGAATTACCTGTGGAGTGAGTCCATCTCCAGCACAGATGAATATTTGCACATGGCCAGTAAGTGATCTTAGTGCTCATGGTGGTGCTCTTCTTCAGCATGCCCTGAAGCTCTGCTCAGCTGTTGGGTTTGCTGCCCACGACAGATTGTGCTCCAGTGGCAGCTCCCACATGCCTAACACAAATGAGTTACTCTTAGCAATGAACTGTCCCGATAACCATAGTCTCTCAACTTTCTTTTAAGGAATAAATTAGTATAATGTTTGAGTAATGTCAAGAGACAAGTAGATTGAAAAAAAAACAAGCATGTTTTCCTTGTGAGCAGCAGAGAGAAGGGCTGTGTTGGTTCCTGCATGTGGCTGGTGGCTCCAGAGCCCATGATGGGGCAGGGGAGATGCCCTGGTAAGTGTTCTCCTATTCCATGATATACAGCTAGTATTTCTTGACTTCCTTTTCACATTGTCTCTATTAGAACGTTCCAATAGCATTTACTAAAACAATAAGCCCATAAAATAGCTTTTTAAATATATTAAACCCTGAGAGGGGGGGATACAGGAGCTCCCTTGTTCCTTGATTTTATTATGTGACACCAGATTCCCAGCTATTTTTTTCCTGATTCCCCTCGAAAGAATTGACTGCTGAGAATAGGGCACCCAAACTGAAAGCTTGCATTCAGCGTGTGCTGGAAATGAGTGGTGAGTAATTGGATGAGAAAGGGGATGTTTCCTGGCAGCCCTTCTGGTGCTGGTAGACACCTACAAGGAGTTTCCTTCGGAAGTGAAAAGGATTGGAAAAGTAGGATGTGTGTTTTTGGGGTGGGGGTTATTGCGGCTTACCTGGTGAGGATGTAGTGGTCATTTGATAGCAGAAGTGGCATTTTAACTTCAGATGAAGAGTACCGTATTGAATGGATTAATAGTTTGGTTTTGAATGTGAAGATTTAGTGGCCGTTTCTCATGGATCCTGTACCAGAGCTGTGTCCTGTGTGAGGGTTTTTTGCATGGGGGGGAAAGCGTGGGCAAGTTGGGTCTTGTAATTCCACTGATGGGTGCTTCAAACAGCAGGTGAGGGAAATCACAGCTTATTGATTTCCTTCCCCAAAGAGAGGTTGAAGAGTAGCTCCGTGAATTAAATGATATCCTGACGTTCCTGTCAGGAGGCTCTGGTATCTCTGTCAGCTCTGTCTGTAGCATTTTAATGCACCCGTACTCTAGCCTATCTCATACATTCACCTTCCTTTTGTTCTTTAGTTTTCCCTAATTCTGAAAGCGTTTGGACATTACAGTTACTGATTAAAAAAGAAAGATTGAAAAGTGGTGAAATGAATCCTCTGTCTGTGCAAACTTGAGCGATGATGGTTCCTGCAGTGCACTTTTCAGGTGGTTATGCTGTATAGTGCTGCTCTGCTCTTTGCATTCTGATCCACGTACAGTTCATGCAGTACTTTATCTTGCTGCTGTTACACCACTTCTGTATGAGGATGATTCATGGCCAAGGAGTGCATTGCTATGGAGACTTGGGAGTGCAGGCAGCAGGGTCACAGAATGGCAGGGCTGGGAGGGACCTCAAGAGATCACAGAGTCCAACCCCCCCAGCTAAAGCAGGTACCCTACATCAGGTCAGATTGGTGGCATCCAGATGGCTCTTGAGTATTTCCATAGGAGGAGACTCCACACCTCCCTGGGCAGTCTGTTCCAGTGCTCTGTCACCCCGACCATAAAGGATTTGCAGCAGAATTTTTCACCAATGTTTGTCTTGCACGTGGAGCTCAGCAGGATGGTGTTGTCTACTGGAATGCTGTCAGAGGGACTGAATTTATTTGGTTCCACATGTATAGAAAGAAACTTTCATTTCAGCTGCACAAAGCTTTCCCAATCTCTGGATGGTTTGGGAGTGCTTGAGCCAAGGCAGCTCTTTGATATTTGCACACACAGTTGTGTCAGATTGGGAATCTGAAGCATCTGAGGAAGGAGTTTGGTTCCTGGTTCTGCTGTCTCCTTCTGGTTCACCATCGAACAAAAGGAGTTGGAGGTGCTCAATGTGAAGGGGTCTCTGCTGGGTTGGAAGGACCGCTGGAGCTCCTGGGTGATCGCTTGTCTTTTGGTAATAAAGAAGAGCTGAAACATTAAGAACTAGCTGCATTGGCATTGACTGGGTGGAAGCAGCAAAAAAAACCAACGCAACAAAGTCAGAAGTGAGTTACTCATCTGTTCCCAGAAGGAGGGTGAGCGCTGCCTGGAATGGCAGCTGAAGGGCTGCGTGTCGGAGCGGTGCGGCCGCGCTGGGCGGCCCTGCACGGCACAGGGCTCGGCCCACGGAGCGCCCCGTGCCTGGCGGGACGGCTCGCTGCGGGTTGTTGTGGGGACAATGCTGTCACTGTACGGCCGCGGGGCTGACACACGGGGTATGTGCACAACAGTGCTCGCTGTGTCTCTGTGCTGGCATGTCTCAGCACGCTGTGTGTCGTGAGCCCTTGCCCGTGGAGATTCATAGATTCATTAGGTTGGAAAGGACCTACAAGATCATCGAGTCCAACCATCCTCACACCACCATCCCTACCCACCAAGCTACTAAATCAAATCCCTCAGCACCTCATCTAAACGCTTCTTGAACAGCACTAGGGACGGTGCCTCAACCACCTCCCTATGCAGGCCATTCCAGTGCCTGACCACTCTTTCAGAGAAAAAATGTTTCCTCAAGTCTAATCTAAATCTTCCCCGGCGCAACTTGTGGCCATTCCCTCTCGTCCTGAGGTGACAGGAATGGGTGCTGGATGGCAGGGTTTACCAGAGCAGGCGTCAGCCCTGGAGGGGTGCAGGTTCAGCGTGGGGCTTTGGGCCCTAGGGCTGAGGGTGGGGAGCTGTAAGGAGCTCATGGAAGGAAGTCAGCCATCAGCGCACTGAGTTTTATACAGTGCCTGGGTCTGACCGTTAGTGCTTACATCCCTGACTTAACGAGAATGTCTGTTAGCCTGATCAGAATGGCTTGCTTCTAAGCTTCCTCATGGGGGTGTTGAGCTGCAGGTGGGGAAGTACGAGAGAAGAGCGTACTCAGCTGGGGAAAACCAGTGCTGTCCTTGTGTTCTGAGTAGTGCTCTGCCTTGATAACAGAGCTCAGAAGTGGGTTGGCAGTTGTTTGGGTATCACACGTGGCACACGGTCCGGCTGCTCTAAAATAAGTCCTTCAGGAGGCAGCAAACAGTTCTCGGCATGGTCTTAACCCGTGTTAGTTCTGCGAAGGAGAATGAATGGGTTGTTATGTAGCAAGTGCTAAGAGTTGCTTCTAAAGTCGGGATTTAAGTAAAATAACAAGTGCTGCAGGCAGGCTTGTCACAGCACTTTCTGTGCCCGAGCTTTCACTGCTTGTTCTCAGAATAAACGAGAATGTTATGAAAGTACTTAAAGGAGGAAAATGGTTTCGTTGTTTCACTTCTGTATGTGCAGTGGAAGGCTGGCTGGGTGCTAGCACACAGAGCGTGGTGCAGCTCCTGCGAGTGCCCTGCGTATGGGTATGTGTTTGGGTTTGGGCCGATGCCGTTGGCACAGAACACATCGCAGCCGTGCTGCCATGGCTGGCCGTGGCACCGTGCTGCAGGGGAATCCAGCTCTGCGTATGGAATCCGTTGGGTGGGTGACCTGGGGATGGTAAACTTAGACTTCGGTTAAAAACACAAATGGGTTTGCAGATTGCTGTCTGGCCCTTGGCAGCGTGTTCAGAGCCGTGGAGCAGTCTCAGTTCTCCGACGTTGGCGCGGTTTTGTCACCTGCTCGTTCTCTCCAGTCTGGATTCGTGCACGAGAAAGTGTTTGTCTGGTTTTTCCCTTGTATGGAAGCAGCACGCAGCTGCTCTGGTCCCCGCTGTAGCGTGTCAGTGGCATTATGCTATATTAGATCATTGTTTAGAATGGGCTTATGTATATTTGGTTTCTTCAGCGTTACAGAATGGCCTTCAGGTTTTAATACAGCGCTCAGTGGATTATGTGCGGGGCTGATCCATCTGTTGTAGCGGTCTTTCTAACGCTTACAACCTTTCTTTGAGCAACGGGGATGAAAAGATGGACTTCCAAAGCTGTCAGTGAATGCTGACTGATGTAGAAAACATTGTTCACCTCAAAAGCGTTTGCCAGTTTGTGGATATATTGTTCTATAAACACCAGTTAATAAAGTTTACCACATAACCCTGGACACGTTTAAATCAAGGTGAAATTCCACTCCTTTATTTTGTTGTTCTTACAACTGGGAGCACGGGGAGCAGCCTGTGTCTGCTGTCCAGACCCAAAGCGAGCGACAGCACGGCTCAGTATGGCAGAAACACTGGGGAGTACCCACACTTAGTGCCCTATCAACACAAAGGTGCACTGTGTCAGGAAGTCCATCGAAACAGAGGTGTTTTTTAGGCCCCCTGATGAAATGGCTGTAAAAACCGTAGCAGCAGAATGGTTGGGTGTGATTTAAGAAGTGCCTATTGCAGCTCTTGTTGTGTGGTTGAGTTGTTGAACTGATTTGTTTCTTTATCCCTGGGCTGGGTGAGCCTTGGCCTCTGCTGCCACTTTGCAGCTGAAGTGGGACCAGCTAAGGCACAAGGAAACCAGCTGGGCATTGCTTACCTGCAAGGTTGCATTAGTTGCAACTGGAGCGGTTTGGATGTGTTTGAGGGACACAGCTCTTGCTGTGCTTACCACCAGGGTTCTGAGCTGCTCTTGTATTCCTGGACGATGCGAGAGTGTTAGGAATGGCTGCTGTAAGGGTTTGTTACCCCATCCCTGTTTGTGTGATGATAAGAGTGAGCAAATGGCACAGGAGAAATGGGCGCTGCGCTGACATGCCTGCCTTCTCTTTTCCAATTCCAGGGCGTATTCCCTTGTGGATTCCAGTCAAGTGTCTACTTTCCTGATTTCTATTCTCCTCATAGTCTATGGCAGTTTCAGGTAAGATTGCTCTTTAAGGCTTTATAGAATTCTTTTTCAAATAAAATATAACAACAAGTAACTGAATATCATTTATGCCTTTCGTGTTATTGTATGTTTGTCAGACTGATAGCTTATGTAAACAACAACGTTTCTTTGTTCTGAAAAGAAAATGGAGAAGGAAGAAGAGGAAACCAGCTGAGGTTTCTGAGAAACATAATTGTGTGGCAGCTTAGAAGCACGTCTAAGATAACTTTGACATTTGTCCTTAAAGACGATTCTGTAGAATTGTATTTTGGAGGGTATAAAGGAATTGTTGGGAGATGTATGATGTATTATTATCAAAAGTACTATTTAAAATATGACATTTCAGTGCTGATTTGGTTTGTTCATGCTCTGATTGCAGCCAGACCTTGTAAAGCAGAGGTCCCCAGTGCTATTGTCACGGCTGTAAGAGTGCAATAGAGAAATGGGAAACACTGTCAGGGTTGAATTCCAGCAGAGTGCCTGAGAATGTCTGTCCCTTAAGTTTGACAAGGTCAGAAGATGAGTCAAAAATCTAGTTCACACCATTCAGGAGACTTGAGTACGTTCTGAGAAACCTTTGTTCTCCCTCTGAACTCATGTCGTACAGTTTTACTTTGCAGTATGACAGCACCTGAGGAGTGCATCCACAGCGTGCTTGGAACAATGTCACCTGCTCTTTAGTGTCCTGTTGCCATTATACACGCTCTTTTACTATTTTGCCCCATGATTTGCATTTTAAGTTGCACGGTTTACAAGGACTGTACACTTTAGAAGAACTTAGCTTAGAGGATGAGAGGTGATGGATGCAAACCAAATGAGAAAATGCCTGTTCTGGTCTCCTTCTGCATGCTTCCTGAGGACTCCAGCTTACTGCAGACCGAGATAAGATCTGGTGTTTAGAAAATAATTTCCTACGTTTAGCTTCTTTCATAGATACGAGCTGAAATCCAAACAGAGCTGTGGTAAGACAAAAAGAAAACAGTCCTCCTCACATAACCTTGGGCACGGTTTCTGATTCTCAGTCTGAAAAGAAGCAAGTAGAGCTATGGAGGTTTTGCTGGCAACTGACTTAAACAGAAGTGCAGTAATAGGATCAGAAAGGATTGGGTGGGTGAGTCATTAGGATAAAATCCACGTGTGTGGTGGATCTAATCTAATGCAAGAGGTTTCAGGGGAGCAGAGGAAGGCCTGGTCCGCTGTCCTGATTGATACTGGTAGTGTTTGCCCAGACAGAGCAAAAGCAGTCTAACAAGTGAGACCAAACCAAGATATTGAGGCAGATGTCCAACAGACCCTGGCTAAAGCCAGCATCCATAATGCAGTAGAGCTTACAGTGTAGAGCTCCTGCTTCTCTTACTGCAGATAGAAGAGCATTTCCTCCCTTCCTTTGTGCTAGATCAGGAATTATAATTTCAAGCCCTTCTGAACATCTCCATACGTGTTCTGACCCTCCTTCAGCCCTTGTGCTTGATGTGCTTTGCTGTTAGCTGTCAGAAGGGCGGCTGTGATCCTTCAAACAGTTACAAGCTATAAAATGCAGCACGCAAGGGCATATATTAGTTGTAGCTTTTCAGAGAGACGAGGTTGGCTGCAGGTGGGTTGTTCTGTGTTTCCTGCCATGCTCTTCTTGTAGAGGTGCTTCTCTGTGGCTTACCTGCTGGGTCACTTTGCAGGCAGGTAACAGCTAGATCTTCTTCTATCCTATCACCTACTCAAACGTGCTTATCTAAAGCCTCTTTTAACCCACGATGCGTCTCTTCTGGTATCTCCTTTTTAAACTATTCCGTGGGTGCTTCTCAATCAGAATGAGGCCTGCTTTTGTTTAGCAGATATTTGCAGAGGTAACTGCTCAGGTTTTAAGTAGCTATGGTATTTTTTTTTATTATTTATTTTTTAAATGCTTCAGCATTTAAAGTATATGAGGGGGTTTGCTCCCCACTTCAGAAATAGTGACCGTGGGCCCTCTCAAATCGCTGCTGTCTTCATGGGCTAATACAGAACCAAAGTGCAGGCTGTGCCTCTGGTGTGTGGACGAGGACTGACCTTCCCATCCCGAAGGACCTCTGATTTTCCTGTGTTTTAGAGTCCTCACTACCATAGAATGTATGCTGTGGGAGAGTAGTGCACATTGGTTTTATTTTCCTGCACTTTCCCTGCTCTGTCTTGCCTATTTAGGTTGCAGTTTGGTGAGATAAGGACCTTCTCTTTTCTTGTTCTTTACCGTGGTAAAAGCCATGATGGATCCACGTTCCTAACCTTCATTAGTTAACAGCATTTTGTGTGCTTCAGCTGCATACGAAATGTGTAAGTAGGTGTAAGGACCTTAGATTTATCTCTGTGGCAGTGGTTCAAAATATCCAAATAAAATGTGTGACTAATTCTGGTAATAGTGAGTGGGGTAATAAAAATAGCTCACTGCTGAGAGAAGGGGTGTGCTTGGAGTTTGTGAGCACCTGCTGCAGCAGTGCTGGCAGGATGGAGCTGGGGATGGCCAGGCCTTTCCACTGAAGGCCACAGGGATGTCCCCACGTGCACACACATGGGTGGGTGCGTGTGAGCACGTGCTGCAGGTGGGCTGCTCCACGCACCTCGCTTGCATGGCATGCTTAGGAGCCAGCACTCCACCTAGGCAGCAATTTCTGCTTTTATTGCCCCTCTTATTCCTCCTCCAGATCTTGCATGAGAACTTTTAATCTCTCAGGCACATTGTAAAAGGCACTGTAGCAGTGTTGGAGCACAGAACGTGTTTTAGCCTCTCTCTCCTTTGAGATTTGAATGAATTCAGCGATCCCAGCTCCGTGTTTGGTTCTGACTGTCACTGTTTCGTGTAGAGCAGCTGCAGTTTGGCAGTTCAGCAGCAGCCCCCACTTCTCGCAGTCCCAGAGCTGTTCGTACTGAGCAATGCAAGGAGGAGCTTGTCAGTTTATCACATCTCCAGCCGACTTCAGATGTACGTTCCGTTTTGTATTTCCTCCTTTGCTTCATAAGAATATTTTCCTGCGGGGTTTCCCTGAAGCCTCGTTGCAATAGAAGTGCTCCATAGCTGAAGCTGAGCTTGTACGATAGTAACGTGCCAGCAGCTTACTCACTGCTCTGGCCTTGGTGTCACCCTGCTGAGTGCTGCCCCGTGGGAGCTGAGCTTTGAAGTCTCCTGCAGGAAATCAGAGGCACTGTGAGGACCCACAGAACAGCAGCCGTGGTTTGTTGCCTGGTGGGAGCTGTGCAGGAGTGCTGCTCATGGAAACGGAGCACAAACCATGAATAAAAAGAGCAAGCATTTGTCTGTCTGCTGCTTCTTTACAGTCCGGTCATTTTTGGATTATCTTGTTTTTTAATGTTCTCAGAAGGTGCTTTAGTGACTGTTCCTCAGGTTTTTTTTATTGTACTAGTGATCATTTGTAGCAGGGAAGGGCTGAATCCCAGATTTGGCGTGGGTGCTTCAGAACTTGGCTTGGATCAGCAGCTGCCTTTCTGAGGGAAAGGGGAAGTAATTTCCTCGTTTGTGCTTAATTGAGAGGTGAGGATGTTTGCATGCAGTCATGTCATAATTGCTGGCTGTATTGTGATGAAGTTGTTTGTGAACAGTACGTACAGTAACACCTTTCCAGTTTGCTGTGCTGCTGGCCCTGGAGGTGTGGAGGAGCTCCTGGTGCCACTGATAGAGCGCTGCTGTGAAGCTGTAGCTGAACTGAGATCGTGTGGAGAAGAGTGAAGTGCTGCTCTGAGTAAAGAGCACTTTGTTTGGGTGAACCTTGGATCAATTCCACAGGGCTGTCTGCTACGTTCTGGGCTTTTAGAGCTTGGGAGAAAAGCGTGAGGCTTAGCATGGGTGAATGGGGAGAAAGGAAATGCGATGGGAAGGGCACCACCAAACCCTGCACTGGAGAGCAGTGTCACACTGCTGCTGGAGCTCAGCAGCCCGGGGCTGGGCCTGCTGCCCTGCAGCTGTGCTGTGCCCCGGTGACGCCACGCAGAGCTCTGGAAGAACGAGCTGAGAGCAGGTTTGTTGTGTTCTCTATTGCCTCTTTCATTTTTGCTAACTGTTTAGCTGCTGCTGCAAGTTCTGTATGTCTCAGGCTTAAGCTTCCTCATACTTTGTGCAAGCGTGCATTTTGCTTCCACTTTGTGATAGAATCACTTGTGTAATAGAAGCAGAACCAGAATGAGTTGCTTTCTGTATGCGCCGTGCCTGCCTAGGTACTGCAGCCCCACACGAGCTTGGTGGCAGGTTATAGGGCTGCAGCACAGAACTGCTCACCTGTAGACCAACACAAAACGGCTGTGATACCGTAGGGTGGGACAGAAGATTGTGATGTTCTGTGTTGTGTTTTTACCAGTCTGACAGATTAATAGTGTGCTCACTTTGCATGGTGCGATTGTTTGTAGCTCAGCTTGGGAAAGAAAAGAAGGATCTTAGTGCTTGTTGACCAGAAGGCTTAAGGGAGGAGTGCAGTGGTTCAGCATGTTTGGATAACTCAATCTGCAGCAGTGTCCTGAGTAACTTGCATGCGTGTTAGGAGAAGGAGAAGCTGTCGTGGTGATTTTGATGGCTAGGAGCTTTGTATGAAGCAACATAGAAGTTAATGATAGAAATGGTCACTGCCTGAAATGGGTCTGAAATGGAATTCCCTCCTTTCGGGAAGCTGAGCCAAAATTTGTTGGAATGTAATGTAGAAACTGCATGGAAGTGAAGGATTGTGGCAGAAGTGACAGAACAGTGTGTTGTTGGGGCTTTGTGTTCAGTGCATGGATAAAAATGGGAAGGCGGATCAGTTGGAGCTCAGCCTGCACGCAGAGGAATGGCAGCTGCTGTGAGGAGTCCAGTAGTCAGTGTGTGCCATTTAGTGAGAGCTTCCTCCCCTCATCTGTGCGTCAGAATCTCAGTGGTTACCATCTAGGCTTTGCTGAAACTGTTTCAGTTAGCTAAGAGCTTCCTTATATTCAGCAGAGAATCACTTATGAGCAAAGTTTGTTGTTAACAATGATCAGTTCAGGCAGTGCAGTGTCAGTCTCAGTGCTGGAGGGGTGACTGGGGCCTCACTGAACCACAGGCTTTGTGTGTGTGTGTGTGTGTGTGTGTGTGTGTGTGTGTGTGTGTGTGTGATTTCTGGTGTGTATGGTGGCTTGGTTTTTAATACCCAGCTCCTAAAATGCAAACTGGGGCTTTCTCAGGGGGAAAGTGCTGTAGCAGTGGGATGGTAATGAGACCACAGCCAATAAACCCAGATGGGGGTTTGAAATTTGCATGCTAAGTTTGCTTTTCTTTCCTGCAGGTCTCTTAACATGGACTTTGAGAATCAAGACAAAGAGAAGGACAACAGCAGCACGGCTGGGTCTTTTAATGGCAACAGCACCAATAACAGTAAGGGTCAGCTTTTCTCCTTATCTTTCTTCCACCACTTCATCATCCTGCACTGCCCTTTGTTTTGCCCAGCCGTGTGTGTCAGCTCGTGCTCTGTAGGTTCACCTGACTGATGTAATGGAGCTGTTCTGTGGAAGCATGTGCCATCACCTGCTTTGTGCCCATGGAACTGAACTTCAGCCATCAGTGTAATGTTTCCAAACAGCATAGGAACTTCATGCTGTGCCGTTTGTCGGGTCCTAATGGGAATGGAAACTGCTTTTATTTTTATATTTGAAATACAGATACGGAAGGCAGTGTCATTTCTCTTTGTCTGCTGTTGATAGGAGTCTATAGGGATGATTCAGCTTTATCAACAGAGCAGCTGAAGTGTAGCTTTCACATGGCTTTGGGTGGCTCATGTCAAATGGACAACAAAGCATGTGTACACACAGCCCTTTCAGAGCAGAGATTAACCTGTCAGCTGCAGCGTGCTGGCTGTCCCCTCTGTTACTGGATGAATAGATTCCAGGCAGTTTGGCCATCAGAGGTATGATTTTTTTTCAAGCAAAAATATGTATGTGAACAATTGGAGTGCAATGTGTGGTACACAGCGTGCTGTAAATTCACACCTGAGTGTGATCTACAGTAATGTATGTGGCCATACTGTGAGGACAGGCTCTAGAATGGAGCTTCAGCAATTTGGGAGCACAGGACTGGGACACGTGGGCCCTGTGCACAAACCCCTGGATGGTGGCTTTGTTTCAAGCAAGAAATACGGCTTGAAATTGATACAGAAGAACAAGGAGTGTGTGTTTTTGTGGCGTTGGGGTTTTTTAACCATTGGCAGCACAGTTCCAGCATGGAGATGGCTCAGCAGTGGACTGCTGGGGCTTTGCACATCTGGGGAGTGAGGATTAGCCATCAAACTGATCAGAAATGGAAGGAAGAACTTTGACATTTCACTCTGCACGCACTAATTCCCGTATGCCAGGGCAGTTTGTCACATGTCACTTCTGCTTTCTTCCTTGGGAATTGAAGAGCACATAAATAAATTTCATCTCTCAGGGCAGGAGGAACTAGATGTAAGCTGCAGATTAGGACGCAGGACTTTCTGTCTCGGTGCTGTCATCACTGGGCTGTCTGTGTTGTGCTTTACCCTTTTGTCACTCCTCAGTATCACAGGAACACCAAGCATTTGTGCAGCGTAAGCACTGCGATGTCTGTGATCGTGGTTCTGCTTTTATAAAAATTACAACATCTGATGACAGAAGTTGTGTTTTTTTTCATATCCGTGTGGGTTTTTTGACATCCCTAAATACATGGCTAAGGATGAGTCCTGTAAGCAGCCCTCCACTGTGCAGCTCTCCTGGAAAAAATACGTGCACTTTACACACATATACAGTGTGTGTGTGTGTGTACTTGTGTGAGTGTTTGTGTATAGGTTTGTGCATATGTATGTGATTCATAATTACAAGCTAATGTCAATTTTTAACTTGTTATTAATTCTGTGGCACCAGGAGTTAAAAAAACCACAAGTCTGCTTTCAACTTTCAGCCCTTGACCCCTGTGCCACAAAGCACAGTCCTGGTTTGGTGCCTACATGCTCTGACAAAGCTGTGTCATTTCAGAGCTGCAGTACAGAGTGAATTTCTACGGCACCAGCACTGACATGAGGCAGTGTTCAGACCCCGGGTGGTGTCTGTGGGTCAGTTCAGGCTGCTGTGTCTGGTGAGGAGCCCACGTTAAGTGTCACCTTTCTTGTGCAGGTATTCAAACCATCGATTCCACCCAGGCGTTGTTCCTGCCCATTGGAGCGTCTGTGTCTCTCCTCGTTATGTTCTTCTTCTTCGATTCAGTTCAAGTTGTCTTCACAATATGCACAGCAGGTGACTGCCTTTTCTTCTCTTTGTAATCACTGGAATACAAGAGGAAGCACTGATGTCATTTCACAGTGTTGGTGAAAATTGTAACGCGTGTCATGGTGCGTTTCCCAAAGGTGAACTGGCTCCATGATTGCTTTCACTCTGTAGCGATGAACGCCAAATGTTGTTTGAGGAGTATTTCCCACTTTAAGAGTTATTAAACTCACTGACCTATAAATTGCAGGAGCTCTGAAAGGTGCTGGATGTGTCATTTTAGGTAAACAGTTCTGTTAAAAACAAGGCAGTAACATAATTATGGGTGAGTTCACAGCATAGGAGGAGGCTCTGGAGACCATTCTCAGACTTCTTCTCCTAGTTCAGTTTGTTTTTCGCTCTTGCACTGATTTTCATAGTTGGAAGGGTTTTTAATTGTCAGGGTTCCTCTTGCACTGTTGGCCTTAGGACAGAATGAGATGATCGCAAATAGATTGCAGCCTCTCTGCTGCTGTTTGTTATTATTTACATTTGGCTATTTCAGTAAATACCAGGACTCTGATTTTTTTTTTTGGAAAATGTTGGCCTCTTGATCTTCCTGCAGATTTCCAAGAGAGCAGCTGCTATTCAGGGAAACAAGGTCCTCTGTACTGCTCCGAACGTGCACAAGCTTTAAGGGATTGTCCTCAGTTCACGCTCTGAGTCTGGGAAGACTTTTAACCCCCTCAGTGCCTCTCATCTTCTCCCACTTCACCCATTTGCAGCGTGTGCTTTTCCCTCCTGATGTCCAACTCAGCAGCACTGATGTTGGTGGGTGAAGGCTCTCTGGATGAGTCCTGGGGCTGCAGTGTGTGCTGCTGGTGGCACGCTGCTGGCTGCTTCGTGCAGCTCTGGCCGCTGTCATGTGGATCCTTTTCTATCTGAAGCAGATCATTACTTCGTATGAATTCCAGCACAAGATAGATGTTGGTGGTAAGGGAAGCTTTATGACAAAAGAAAAGCCTTTAAGCCAAGCTTATTGGTCCATGTATTTCCAGAATGACCCTGACATTTGTAGCTCTGTGAGGCTTGCGGTGTGTAGCAGGCTGCGTTGTGCCAGCCAGGCTTTGTTCCAGGTTTAAGAGTACTGAGTCTTTCTGGATTGGTGCCTTGGGGTGTCTCTGCTTTTGGTTTCTGATGCTGTTGTGCGCTTTGCTGGCCTCACATCAGGGAGTGTCACTCAGCACAGAGCTCAGGAGCCAGGGCCGGCTCTCGAGCTCAATTATGTGTTCTTTTGTGTGGAGTTCAGAGGCTGGTGTGGGTGTTTTTTCAAATTCTGGCTGGTGTCTGGTTTCTTAAACAGCTCTTAAATCTTCCTGCCTCAAACACTGGCCGTTCAGGGAAGGGTCAGGATGCAGGGAAGGCCCCACTGCAGCCCTGGGCTGGGAGCAGGCAGAGCTGGGGAGTGACACAGTGCCTGCTGCGGGGAGTTAGGCCAAGGCACACCGATCCTACAGTAGGTATTGAGGCTGAGGGGAAGGAGAAACGTCAAGCTGGAAGCCTGGGCAAGAGGGAGTGAGGCTGAGGTGGGTCCTTGTGGGCAGATGTGTTGGTGGAATTACGTCTGATCTCTCCCTGAGGGAGCGGTGGTGGTGGCAGCCAGGGCAGGAGGTGCGGGGTCCTCTGGTGGGGGACCTTTCCCAGGCACCTCTGAAAGGTGTCCGAGGCACCTGAGTGCAGAGGTGTTGCACTCTGTGCTCTTTCTCTGCCCATTCTGCTTTTTTTTTCCCCTCCTATCTGAAACACGAATAGAACTGTGAGTTTCGGTGGTGCTGTTTGCTAACAGACACCTTTTTATTTGGTGTCAGTGTATTTGGTTATGTATTGGTTTCTTCCAACCAGATGGGGCTGGAAACACAACAGTGTGACCAAGCCAGTTTTCCTTCGACTGACTGCACTGAAGACAGTGTTTGGTTCCCCCTTGACCTCATAACTTAAGGAAGACTGAAAAATGTGTATTTAAAAAAAGCAGTAACAACCAGCAGTACTTCCAAGGATGAGTGGATGCTCATTCCTTCAGTGTGTGCTCCTGTCCGTGCTGTCAGTGCCGCTGCCGGTGCTCCTCCACGCGCTCACTTCTGCCTTCCAGAGAACCTTAGTGCAAAACCCGTGCTGCTGTTAGAAGGCAGAAAGCTGGGAGGGAGGAGCAGTTAGAAATGCCAACAGCTGCTGAACTTTTTCCACAGATGTGTGGGTGGGATAAATACCCTTCATCAAAACAAGACATTCGTGGAGACGCGTTTGGTTGCGTGGCCTTTCACTGCTTTTCCCGTTCTCAGAAGCTCAGAGCACTTTGTAGCTCACCTGTTTTTCAGTCGTACTGTGACTGAGTAATGAAGAAATGGTTATGAGTGAGAAGGGAGAAAAAAGTGACTGAGATGAAAAACCGGAGAAGCCTTTGTTGTGCTGACTGGTGCTGAAGTGTTAAGAGCCCGCAGTCTGCAGTAAAGTTCGTTCCTTTTGTTGACTCCTGGAACGCTCACAGCTCCTTACGGCCAGCGTGGTCTGAACGGCTTTGATGGTGATTTTTGTTAATATATTTTTCTCTTTTTAGATTTGGAGATAGGAGCATTTAATTCTTTTATTGTGATTGAAGTTTGAAACAAGTTCTGTGAAGAACCTTGCAGTCTGTAACTGCTGTTGCTTTAGTGATACTGTGTATGATGAGAGGATGTTGTTGCAAGAGCTTTTTCAAATCGGAGAAGCTGCACTGTGCACTGTTGAGGTGTGAATGCACTAATATTACCTTTTCTTCCTTTTCTAGTCCTCGCAACAATAGCTTTTGCTTTCCTTCTGCTCCCGATGTGCCAGTACTTAACACGGCCTTGTTCGCCTCAAAACAAGTAAGGACTTGAAAGATGTTTTACTCCTCTTCTTGAATGTTATTTATTTTAATATGAATTCTTTAGCTGAGTCTTTGGTTACAAGCATTAACCTTGGGGCTCAAGTTCGTGCATACTTTGTGCAAACACCGTGCTTCCACTCTGGCACTGGGAAGCACCGTTCCCACAAGTCACGCGTGCTTGCCAGGCTGGGAAACACAACGCTGTTGCAGAGGACTGCATTTCCCAACAGTGGCTTTTAAGAAGTTTAGTTTGTTTTTGCTGAGAGTTCAGTTTCAGAATTGGTGTTGGGTTTTAACATTTGTTAACGTTGAACTGAGGATGTTAATGCTGGCTTGTTTGGAGACTGCAGTTCCACTAGTGAAAATGACCGGGGTTGTTGTCATGCTTTGAAGCCAGATGTTTGTTTCTTTTCTTGTGACTCGGGCTCCTGCTGCAAAAAGCACTTCCAGATGGTACTGGGAAATGCCATTCATGCTGACCATTCCAGGAGAGGAGCCGGGATTCACAGGTCTTGCTCCATCGTTGCAGTTCAGGCTTTACACATCGCTTGAATGTTAGCAAAGTGTATTTTGCTGCAGTTCTGAAACCTATTTATCGCAAAAGAACTTGACAGTGGAGCTTTGTTCCAGTAGCATCCATCTTCTGCTGTGTCAATGGAAACACGAAGTCCTGTTGCTAATGTTTGTGTGTTGTTTGTAGGATTTCCTTTGGCTGCTGCGGGCGTTTCACTGCTGCTGAGTTGCTCTCCTTTTCGCTGTCTGTGATGCTCGTGCTCATCTGGGTCCTAACTGGCCACTGGCTCCTCATGGATGGTGAGTACACAATGAAGGGATTGGGCTGTGCCTGTTCTGACACATCCAGACCCCTGGGGGTGGCTGGCGACATTTGCTGCTGTTAATGCCTTGCTGACTTGTAATAGTTGTGTGGTGGACTCCCTGGGAACAAGCCCTGTCAGATGCATGCAGGGGTAATGTTCAGGACACGTTTTTCAGGTTTGTGAAAGCTTCCCAGGAAGTGCCACAACACTCCTGGAAGGCGTCCTGCCCCGCGTGGCGCGGGCTGAGTTGGATTTTGGTTGAGGTGTGTGGAGACAGTGGTTGCTCATGAATCAGAACGTGATCTTAACAGTCCGGTTCCTTTCTGCTGCGCATTGTGTCGGGTTTTGCCTCGGACAATCAAGGACTTTGTTGTGAGGCAGCAGCTCGTTGTGTGGCGGTGCTGGCTGGGATGGGTGAGGCTGGCAGGCACCCAGCTGGCATTGAGTCTGTGTATGCTGTATTTTTTTCCCCTTTTCCTATCCTGGCTGAACCAAACTCACAGCTTACTGTTCCCACAAAGAGCTTTCCTCCTCTGCTGCCTTCCGAATCTCCTGTGCTAGCTCTGGCATCCATGTAGTCACATGGTGAACTGATGCAGCTCGCTGTGATGGTAGTGTGCTCTTTGTTTTGCCGGGCTGCTTGTGTGCAGTGGGACGCACTGCGTCGCTGTGCAGTCAGATATCAGCTACATTTGTTTGATGCACAGTGGCCCACCAAGAAGTCAAGGGTGATTTTTGATCTGTGATACATACGTAGTTGAATGTAGCTTCAAGTGTGGATTTTGACACAGCCTGAAGAGATTTGTCTGTACAGAGAAGCTGACAGAAGTAGTTATTTCTGTGAGCAGTGTGCTCTGGAGTGGTGGGTGTTGAGGCAGTGAAGCTGCAGAGCCCTGAGCTGCGGGCATCGGGCAGTTCCTGGGTTTGGTTCTGTTTCTTTGTGGTTATTTAGGATGCTGTGATCTGTGTTTCTGCCATTTGTCTTCGCAGTATCTTAAGGAAGGTTGTACTGTACAGGTTGGCCTCGCTTGGTTTGTTTAAATCCTTCTGGTCCTACGTCAGCAGAAATGAAGCAGATGTGACCGTGCCTTGCGTTGCCTGCACCTTTGGCTGCAGGGAGGAGCAGGCGTGCCTTGTTGTGCAGCTGAATCTGTCTTTGAGTATTTTAGAGCTAAGTAAAAAAGGAAATACACATTGGCTTTTTCTGTTACCTACAAAATCAGGATGCAGCAGTTTCTGCCAGAAAGGCCTTTGTTGCTCGAATGGAATTCCCTTGTGCCCTGGTAGGTGGTTGCATTGTTCCTGAAGAAGACTGTCTTTTAAAAGCTTTCCTGAACAGATGGAAAATGGGAGTGCTGTAGATGTATGCAGTGTCCTTCCACAGCAGTGGGGTGAACTGAACAGTTTTGGGTACCCTGGGAACTGCAATGGATCTTAGCTGCTGCAGCAACCAAACAGAAACTGCTACATGGTGTGTGATTATTTCTGCTTTGTAAATACACTTGCAGAGTTTTATAGGTACGTAATTAGGTCACAGCTTCAGCACCTGTCTGTTTCAAAGGTCAGCTGGTGGCTTATGGGTGAAGCTTAAGTCCTGCTGCTTACATAATGCTGTGCAAGACAGAAATTGCACCACCACTGTCATCTCTTGTGGCTGCAGTAGTTCAGTAGAGCTAAAAAAGATACATCTGCAAGCCTAGGGTTTAATCGTGTATGCAGGAATAATGGCAATCTTCAGAATATTCCTGAGCATGTCCTTGTCCTGTAAGAGGGGTGCGTGGTGGGGCACGGTCCCTTCTGCTGTCTGAATGTAACTCTTCCAGGTAACACTGTCAGTTCAGTGCTTCCAGCTGAGCTGCTCTTGGTGCTGCTTTCAGTCTGTGTTGGTCTGTCCTTCTGTCTCCTTGTCTGTCTGTCTGTCCGTCAGGTGGACTGATAGATGGATGGGAAGAATAAAGGACGGGGAGGTGGTCAGGTGGGCAGAGAGACAGAACGATGAACGGACTGACAGGCTGAGGAAGACAAACTGACCATCCTCCCGTCTGTCAGTCTGCCCACCCTTCAGTCTGTCAGTCTGTCCATCTTTCTGTCTGTCAGTCAGTCCCTCTGGGACGAACGCAGATGGAAGGATGGAATTGACAGGCAGCTGGATGGGCTGATGGACGTTTGCAGAAGGACAGACTGCTGGGCAGACAGCAGGGCAGAGATGGGCGGATCCATCCAACATTCAGTTTGATGGTCCATCTTTCCATCCATCCAGCACTCCATCGTCCTGTCCTCCTGTTGCTCCTCTGGCACTCTGCCTGTCAGTCTGCCTTTCTGCCTGTCCGTCAGTCTGTCTTTCCATCTGACGCCCTGTCCAAGCTGTCTGTCTTCGTCTGTCCGTGCGATGCGCTGTCCCATCTGTCCTTTCATCCTTCCTTCTTTCCATCCTTCTGTTTGTCTGTCCCTCCACCTGTCTCGCTATGTACCCATCCATCTTTCAGTTTTAATTTTCCTCCCCTTTTAAACACCGTTCACTCAGTACAATAAAAACATGTCGTGTGTGTGCCTGCGTGAATTTCCAGAGTACGGGGATGGAGCGTGTGAACAATGGACGAGACTTCACGTTGGTTAAAATATTTCCACTTGTAGTTAATTATAACGTGGAAATCCTCTCCTAAACACAGGACAGCCTGAGCTATTATTAGCGTTGGCTTTGGAGAGATCTCTTTGATTGAAGACAGCCTGTTCCTTTGTATTTGCTCTTCTGCCAGTGGAAGGCTGTAACTGAAGGCTGTTCTGAATCACTGAACGCGCTTCTTTTGCTCACTGCTTTGCTGCGTCACATTTTTAAACCTCAGTAGTTTACGTCCTGTAGTAAGTTGCAGTAGTGCAGTGTGACTGAGGATTCCTTTTTGTGACCGCAGTGATCACATCACCGCCCTGGCGCTGGCAGCTCGGGTTAGTGGTGGTGCTGAGGTGGGCAGTGCTGGGAGCTGCTCCACGGCGTTGTCTCCCAGTCTGTACTAAATCATCTCCGTAGAGCTTTGATGGAAGAACTCTGTATCTTCAGGATGAAACACACGTGTAATGGAGTTTTGCAGTTCTGTAACGACTGTGTGAGAGAGAGAGTGCTGATCATGAGCTGTGCCTGATCGAGCTGTCATGCTGGTGAGGTTGTGCTGGCGAAATGCATAGGGGATTGGATTTGTAACTGCAGAGGAAGGGTTCCTCCCATCTCCCCTTTCTGGACATGCGTGTCACGTTTCAGGTTTAATATTGCATTGCACATCCTTAATCTTCTCCTGGAACAGAGCTGACAGCTCTGAGCTTCGGCGTCAGTCAGCGCAGGTTGCTGGTCTGTCTGAAAGCTCACCCTGGGGAGAGGGCCTGCCCCTTTCCTTTGGTGGGCAGGCTTTCACACACCTTTGTTGCTGGGGAATCCCTGTGCTTCCGAACAGCGGGAGCTCATCGCTGGTGGCTGGACGCTCTTGCACAGCCTTGTTGAAGCAGAAGAGTGGTTTGACTGCCTCATGGTTGTGCCATGTCTTGTTAGCGTGCTCATTTCTGGAGTGAGCAATGGATGTTTTATTCTTTATGTCATGCGTTCACTAGAAAAGCTCCTGATGGCATAAAAGCTGTTTGCTGTTGAGGGCTGAGATGTTGTTGTTCGTCACTGCACAGCTGGTGCTCTGTGGGGGAGGTGGTCTGTAGGACCCATGGCACGAAAGCATTTATTTGTGGTGGGCAGTGGAAATGGAGTGGTATTTCTGTGTCTGTGGGGACGTGTTTACAGACAGCTGTGTTCCTCGTGGATGTATTTTGTCTTCTCTTTACTCACAAGAACTTCAGTATCTGGAAATACTACAGACTCACCGAGTGCACGCAGTGCTGCGCAGATGCAAACAGACACTTCTGAGTGGGTTCTTTTTTTTGGGGGGGGGGAGAGCAGTGTGGGTTTCTTTTTTTGTTGTCATTACTTGTTTGGTTTGGGGGTTGTTTTTATTTTTAATGCACTAATTACATACTTATTTTTGCAGCTCTGGCTATGGGCCTGTGTGTTGCAATGATAGCCTTTGTCCGGCTGCCGAGCCTGAAGGTTTCCTGCTTGCTGCTCTCTGGGTTACTAATTTATGATGTCTTTTGGGTAAGTGCTTTGTTTTGTTCTGTTAAAAACTGTTTTTATCGTCAGGATTTGTGATTGGCCTTGTGCTGCCTTTCCACGAAGCGTGCTGGTACGAAGCTGATGAGCTTCAATGCTCTCTTCTGCAAACTTAAAGTCTTCGGTGGAATGCATTATGATTTCCTCACTGATTAGTTAACAGAAGCAGGAGGGTTATTAGAACGCTGTAACTTTGGCAGATTTTAAGCAAAAATGAGAGCTCTGATTTTGAAGGCTTGGCTGCAGATCAGAACGAGAACACATGCAGCCCGATCCACACTTGCACGGTGCGTGCGTGCCAGCTTAACACCAGCAGAGGAACCCACAGAACAGGAATGCAAACTGACGTACAGGCAGCGAAGCTGGCGTGAAATCTTACACAATTGTGCAAGAAACCTGACAGTGTATTTGGTAACACTGAGAGCATTCAGTCCTGCCTTTGCATGGCAGTGGCACTGACTGGGAGGCACTCGTTGGCAGCTCTGGCAGCGCGTCGGTCTGCGTGTGAGCTGCAGTGTCAGACCTGTTAGCAGCACACCCTGTGTCACCCAGCTGGAGCCCTGCACCTCTTCTGTGCTTTGAGCTCCCTCGTGCTCAGTGCCTTCGCACGTGCCTCCTGTGCTCGTTGTGCCTGTTGGTCAGTATCTCGGTGTCAGAAAGTAAATCCCAGTTATTCTTGAGGATTAAGAGTGTAAAGATCTTTTTAAATCCGTTCTGCTTTTCGTTGTTATATACACACAGTGTGTGTATGGGAGTGGAAACGATATGTTCTGTTGAAGAGATAAAGTAAAAAGAATGGGGAAAGCTGCGTTGAGTTGCTGTATGGTTACAGTTTGTCAGTTCTAACCATTTTCTTGCCCCGTAGGTCTTTTTTTCTGCGTACATCTTTAACAGCAATGTGATGGTGAAAGTGGCCACACAACCCGCTGATAATCCCCTCGATGTTTTATCCCGGAAGCTTCACCTGGGACCAAACGTGGGTAGAGACGTTCCCCGTCTGTCGCTGCCTGGTAAACTTGTATTTCCAAGGTAAAGTCAGCAGTTCTTTTACGGTGCTATAGAAGAGCAGCTTCCCTCGGCACTGTGTTAGCACTGGTCCTGTTTTCTGCTAACGCTGTTGGAAAGCCCCAGCTTGGTTTCCTATTCAGTCAGTCCTGCAGCTGTAGCAGAGTTCTAAGGATGTGACGCTCCCTGTTGCTGTCTGCATGCAGAGATCATCCTAAGTTAGGAGCTGGCTGTTCAGAACAGGACACGCTTTTTGAGGTGTGCAGCTTAATGACTTCTGCTCTACAGAGCGTTTATGAACTCATGCTTAAAAACACAAAGAGCTCAGGTTTATTCTGAAATTAGAGCAGTCACGAGTACTGTTTAATTGCAGGTAATTGGGAAGGGGGTTAGAAACTGGGATGGGCACTGGAGCCTTACTGGGTGAAGTGCTGCGATGGACGGGGGTTATTTCACATGTCTGCACTGCAGGGGTTCCTTGAGGTGTGGGATTTTGCAGCACTCTGGCTTACCGTCACTCTGCTCCTTCGGTGGTGGAGTGCTGAAACTGCAGAGATGAGGGGATGGTTATCTGCAATGATAAGAAGAAGATTGTTTTGTTTATTCTGCAGTAAACTTCTTTGGCATCGTTTTCAGAAGATCTTTGTGTTTATAATGGCAGATGTTAATTTCTGACCTGCTCAGCGATCGGCTCTGTCCTGGGAAGCTGCTAACATTATGGCTTTATATGCGTTGTGTCTGCATTCAGAGGCTGTGAACTGATGGTGCTTATGTAGTAGGTTCTGCTCCATAAAAGTTTGCCAGTGTGAGAAGGGCACGTGCAAAATGAAGCTCAGAGACAAAGTGGAGGAGTCTGTTGCTCTGTGTACGGATGCAAACCGGGTTTGAATTGCTCTCCAGTTCCACAGGCAGCCACTTCTCCATGCTGGGGATTGGAGACATTGTGATGCCAGGTCTTCTGCTCTGCTTCGTCCTGCGCTACGATAACTACAAAAAACAAGCCAACAGTGATTCCTGTGGTGCCCCAGGACCAGGGAACATCTCGGGACGCATGCAGAAGGTCTCTTACTTTCACTGCACACTTATTGGATATTTTGTAGGTGAGTAATTGGTTTAATATAGAGAGCTGCTTAGTGAGCAGCAGTGGGATTATTGCAGTAGGTTTAAAAGACAATGGAATTAGTTACAAAGAGTCTTTGGGAGATTGCTTGGTTGTGTTTTTGAGTTCTTTTCTTGATTTTGGTTGGCACAATGGAGGGAGAAACCCTTCCTGACTTTGCAGTATTGACTGACTGTCTCAAGAGGTACCAGCACAGAGCAGCACGTGAAGCAATTCGGTGTGGTGCTCTCAGCTTCATCTCCTTTGCTTTTTGTCATGGTTTGTTTGCATTATTAGCTTAGTCTTCGAGGTTTAAAACTGGAGTGAGTGGCTCAGCACAGCCTAATATTAAAACAGAGTAACTGCTTCTTACTTTGTAACAATTTAGGGAAAGCAGAGCACAGTCTGTCTTACAGGTGGGTAAAAGAGCACCTGTGGATGAAAAGATCCAGAACATCGGTATGCTGTTAAAAATGTCCAGTCACTCCTTTCTTTTGCAGGCCTATTAACTGCAACAGTAGCCTCCCGTATCCACCGGGCAGCCCAGCCTGCCCTGCTCTATTTGGTACCTTTCACCTTATTGCCGCTCCTCACCATGGCGTATTTAAAGGTAAGGCAGGGTTACTGCTGGCACTGAGTTCAGTGCTCTGCAGTGGGCAGCAGCCGCTGGGGGATGTGTGTGCTCACCCTTGGCTCACCACCGTGGCCAAGAACTGTTCTGCTGCTCCCGTGGGGGATTCTCATTTTGGAGCACTGGGTAACCGAGATGTGTATGCTTGAACTGGAAAATAATGTGTGCACAGAAAGTATCAGTAAATACAAACTGAACAAACTCAGAAGCGTTAAGAGCTGTCCTAATTAAGTAATAGAGTTTGTCCTCCCCCAGCTGGTCATGAAGGAAAATGTTTGCACGCAAGCTGAATATGGAGAGGACAGGCAGGTCTGTACGCATTTCCAAGCACCTGCCCTGAACTGGAATATTAAAATGCTATCTGTACTGTTTTGGGGTTATTTCTGAAACACACATCTAGCAGACGACAAACAGAGCCCAAGAAAGGGCAGAACTTTCCACTCACAGAAACATTTGAGGTGGGCCTGCCTCGCAGACGAAGCGTTTTGACCTGACGGTGAAATGGAAGGATATGTTTTACTGTCTCAGTTGTAATCTGCAAAACAGAGTACGGATTTACTTTAAGATGTGCTCATGCTGATACCTGTGTTTTAAAACACTTTCTAAGTGCGTGGTCCTTCTGCTGTCTTACTGCGCAGGGCGATCTACGCCGCATGTGGTCTGAGCCTTTCCACTCCAAGTCCAGCAGCTCCCGCTTCCTGGAAGTATGATGGAACAGACAGTGACCTGAACTTCTGCCTTGGTCCTCTTCACTTTAACTTGTGGCTTTGTCATCTCCTGAAGCTGGACTGGCTGCCAGGTACTTGGGGAGGCACCAACTACAGGACTTGTGTGAACGAATCGAAAGGAGGGGAAGGAAAAAAAAAAGCTGAGGTTCTGGAGCTCCGTCTCATCGCCCTGCAGATGTGGAACTGGGGACCCTTTGTGCAGCTGCAGCCACTTTCCTCTTTTCCTCGCTCTCATGGATTAGTAGCAGACTATTACCTGCGTGAGAGGAAGAGACAGACTTGAAACTGAAAACGGCTTGAGGTCGTTGAGAAACTCGTGAACACTACAAGAAACAAACAGTTAGGCAAACTGAAGCTTCTTCAGCAAACCCTCGTACACACTGGGACCAGCTTCCTGTCGGACTTCAGTTTTGAAAAGAACTGAGACAGAAGGTCTTCTGTCACGATATTGGGGTTTTTTTTTGGTTGGTTTTTTTTTTTTTTTGATTTATTAAATATTTCCTGTGGTGTGAGGTTACTTATTAAATCCACAGACATTGAGTGACTTCTTGCAGTATATATATAAAAATTTGTTGTAACAAGTTACATTTCCACGCAGATGTCATGTTGCAGTGAAAAAGGGCACGATTTTTATACATATATATATACACACACATATAGATATATATATGAATAAATAAAAAGGCAAACCTGCTAAGATCATGCTATGTAGCAGACAGGGGCTTGCTGTAATTTTTAGCATGTAGGGCAGTTTACTCTGGCTTTCTTGTATATGAATCTATGATGAGCTGCTGGTTTTTCTCCCCCCTCCTGAAACCGAACCTGCAATTGAAGAACAGATGTAGTATTTGTACTGACTGTACTCACGGACTTCAGGGGATATTTGATTTTGATCAATGTAGCAAACTAGGGCAGAAAAACGTTCCAACCGAACCCTGTTTGTTGGAGGGGGAGGGATGGGAAGGGTGTCGTCTCGTTTCCTTTTTCTTTTCTACAAACAGTCCCTTGCAGGTTTTTAGTAGATCCCTCCTGACCCGGTGCATGTATTATAGCAGCAATTGTCTTTGTGCTTTCTGATCATAGTAATGTATCACTTGTAAATACATTTTTTCTATTTTCTATTTTTTTGTATTTTTTTGCATTCTGTTTCATTAGTGTGCTGTATTTTTTCCATGCCCCTGCCCCTTAAAGGGAAAAAAAAAAAAGGAAAAAAAAGCAAAACTGTCCTTTGCTGTTGTGCCTGGTCAGTCTGTGTGTTGGTGCTTCAGATGTTCTGGTGGTGGCTTTTTGGCAAAGCAGCAGTTGCAGTTATGTTGTGTCGTTGCCTGAAAGCAGAGCTGAGTGAGCCTCGTTAGCCCAGCGCTGGTAGCTGTGAGCCGCAGAAGGGAAGCAGGAACACAGGACTGAAGTGACTCCATTGCAAACAGGTGAGGAAGACTCGGTGAGATGTCTGATCCTTTCTGCTCCGGTGGTTATTGCAAGAGCAATTTCTGTGTCTGGCTGTGCTTTACAAAGCACCTGTCCTGCTTTTAATTAACGTATTCCTCTGTTGTCCTCAGGTCTGTTTGAGCTCACGGGCTGTGGTGCTGCAGTGGATGTGACACGGATAAAACACGAGCAGTCACTGACAAACATCCCAGCGCTCCACAGGGTGGGGCGGGGCGGCCCCAACACCTTTCAGGTGGGATTTGGGACTTACCTTCCCCCATTCTTCTCTTCCACTCGGTTGAAAGCATTTTCTCTGCTGTGTGCCTGCAATGCTCGCCACAGATAATCATCACTTTTAGAAGGAAATGTTTAAAAATGAAGAATCTGCATTTACTGCAGGTGTTAGGTCCCAGACTTGCAGTCAGCTTGGAACAGCACGGAGCTGCTGGGTGCTCTGAGCACACAAACCTGGCCTTGTTCCTTCGGTCTGGCCAGCAGCACATCAGGGGTGAAACTGAACACACTGCTGTGGTCCTTTGCATTTCTCTAAGAAGAAATCTTCTGGATTTCTTTGTGTAAAAGAAAAGCTTTTATTTGGGAGAGTACAAGGTTACTGACAAAAAAACAAAGCAAGGTCTGACTGCTGATGAGGACAGGCACCAGAACTGCAAAATGCAGAGCAGCTAACAGTTCTGGAGTTGGCTTCCTGCTGCGCCTTTGGGAGTAATCGGCTCAGGAGCTGTATGGCTGCTCTGAGGTTTTCCTTCAGTCTTGGGAAGATTTGGAGTTTGGCTGTTTGGCCATCTGGGATGGCTGATGTGTCCTGCAAATACAAACTAGTGATTCCAGCTCTGCAGCAGCCTGGTGGGTCAGATCGTACGGCGCTGCAGCTTCCGTGGTGTGACACGCAGAAGCCATTTGTGGAGGTGGAAGTTTCCTGTCTGAGCAGGGAAGTGTGGCATGTCCTCTGAGAAAGGGGAAGTCATGGGAGCAGTGGGGAAACGCGTGCTGACTGCTGGGACTGACTTCATCTCAGCACTGACCTCGTTAGGGGAGAAGCAGTTGCACAACTCCCTGGTATTCTTTCTACACAGGTGGTGAGCGGGTGGAACTGGACATGGTGTAGGTGACCAGCAGCACTGAGCTGCATCTTATTTCTATGGCACTGCTGCACTTTTTCATTGTTATTTTTTCTTGTTCTCACATTGGTTTCTTTTCAGTCTTTCAAATTCATTAATTTTTACGCTGTTTATGTTCCCTGATGAACCTGGAGCACGTGGCTGCGTTGGCTGTGCTGTTTAATGAGGACTTTCAGGTTAGACAAAACCAAATCGAATCATTTGTCCTTTTTTTTTTCTTATCACACCATCAGAAAAGACAGGTAGAAGTGATCTGGTGTGGAAGCAAGGAAACAATGCTACAGTACCATCAGCTGGGTCCCGGGAGTGAAACTTGTGCTCCATGTTACTGTAACTGTTTCTTCAGGTGAAGAAAGGGTTGGAGTGAGGGCTGCCCAGGAGCTGTGGGGCAGCACAGCTGTGCTGCCACAAACTTGTTAACTGGTGAGTTTTTAACCTCCAGCTGAAATCTCCCAAGGTCTGCTGTGCTTTCTTCCCTGCAGTTCATTTGTAACCTATTCAGTGCATGTTCAGAGGACTGTGGGCAGAAGTGTCCATGGGAAGAGCAGCTGTACCTCTGCTTTCCCCCCACATGTACATTGCACTTAACTTTGCTACGTTGGCTCAGTTTATAAACCGAGAAACTTTTGGTGAAATTGAGCTTTTGCTGAAAGCAGCCCTGCTCACATAAAGCCAGGGTAGTGCCCGGGCTGGGCTGGATCTTGCTGAGAGCTATTTAATGCTGCAAAACCTGATTGTGCTTTGCTCTTTCAGCAGTTTCTTTCCTTTCAAGTTAAGCCCTGAGGAGCAGACACACACGCATTAAAGCCAGAATGGTCTCAGATGGCAGCAGAGTGGAATAAGATCCCCATAGGTTGCTCAGTGAAAAGCCAGTTCTTTGCTCTGGGAGCTCTGAGGGCTTTGTGTGTTAACTGTGCTGTTTTCCCCAAAATATTGCTGAGCACAGTGCTGTGAGGCAGGTTACCTATGCCTGCCTGAGCCTGTGGCTGCACAGAAGGCCCTGGAAGAGCTTTTAACAGACTGTGCATGTTTCTGGTTGTCTTTTTTTAAGCTAATACCACACGGGAACTCTTGCAGGCTATTAAAACATTCCAAGGATCTCAAACATTAATGTCATGCTGATATGCAGGGATTTTTGACCAGCTCCACCCTTTCTGTAATTTGGTGATACGCAGTGTGAGATGATTACAGCACTGAGCAAACTGGCACCAAATATGCAACTGTGAGCATCAGGCACTTAGCATTAGCTAGCTCAGCTGTCGTTCTGATGTCAGCTAGCAGGATGCTTGTTCTCAAGGCGTGCAGTGCTAACCAGGTGCAAGCTGTGGTTGCAGGTGTGCAGCTGGGCTCCCTGAAGACAGCAGCTGCTTAATGCTGCCCACTGCTGCCAGCAACAGGTCCCCGTGGGGTTCTGGTCCAGGTAGTTTGTAGCTTACTGCAGTGTTCTCTGTCAGCTGAGATGTTGTAGCCCGGCAATCCTGCTCAGCTCTGATGAGTGGCCATCACTGAGTGCTGCTGGGGAGGAACAGGAGCAGGCTGAAAGCAGGTGGAAGGGAAGCACCTTGATGAAGAGGGACATCAGTGCAGCAGGTGTGGCCTAGCAGGGACTGCTCCTGCACCGGGATTCGGCTGCGTGAGGTCAGTAAGGACGAGCACTGAACTGAGCACTGTGCTGCCCGTCCTCTGTAGAACAATCTCACTTCCTCCTGCGCTGCCATTAAAGGAGTCTCCAAAGAAATCATCGAAGCAGCGATACACATGGAAGTACCACACACCCAGCAGGCTTTCATAACGCACAGCACCGCTGCACTCACTGCAGTGGTTTCCCAGCAGCCCTGCTCCTGCTGCATTAGCTCACTGCCTGGCTCTGGCAGGAGCTTAACCCCTGCCCCAACACGCCATCACCAGCTCGTCACCTGCAGAGGGGCTGTCTGTTACTGCCACATCTGCCACCACGTGCAAAGCACGGGCACGGCTGTGCAGGGTGCAGTGGGTTTGTGCTTCTGTCTGAGGACTGGAAGGAACTACTCTATATTAAGTCACATTTGAATTAAGAAAGAAAATGGGGAGTGGTTGTCCTTTAAAAATAATAAAAAAAAATAATCAGGTTTTATTTATCTCCTGGTCTCTTTTATGTAGTGTAATCTTGCTGGCATAACCTTTCTGCTTTCTTGCCACAGAAATGACACCACAGGAAGATAACCATTTGCAGCTGGTGCACTCCGTGTCTGCGCGAGGGCCATACCAGGTGCAGTCTGACTCCTGCCCCTCTTTTCCTGAGTTCAGAGCTCAATTTTCAGTTGCTTTTTTTGCTGAGGACAACTGATGGAGGCTGTGTGTCACTGCGGAAGCTTCCTGTGAGGGTTTTGGTATCATCTGTTCATTTCCCACTTGTTGCCCAAAAATGAACAGAGATTAAAACGTGGTACTTGCACTGCATGCACCTCCCTTCCTGTTAGGCAGTTGTTGGCACAGTAAAAGCAGTTTGTGGAACATTCATTTTCTTTTTTTTTTTTTTTGTTTTTAATCTGTCTCAGCCACTGCAGCTCCTTCCTTTGATGAGCAGGCAGGCTGCACGGCTCACTTTTTTTTTGTCCTTTGCCTTTACATCTGTGTTCACAGCAACCACAGCCTGAGTGAGAGCCTTCTGTAAGTGACGTGTCCTCTCTTCTGGCTCCTTTCTGCTGGAGGGGGGAGAAGTGCCCTGCTGCAGCAGTTCTCAGTACAGCCTGCATGGATGAGCTCACCACGGCTGCATCCCTGAGCTGCAGCAGCAGAGCAAAGCAGCAGTGCACCCTGCAGCCCTGGGCAGTGCGGTCACCCCGTTCCGCTGAAACAAGCACGGTGTTAGGAGAAGCAGCCATGAGCTGCTGCCTCTCTCCTGCACTCATGGATATTTGCTTACAAACTTGGACACAGCCTTCCGTGCACCAAACTTCACCCAAAGAAGAATCAGCACATTGTAAGGTCAGTTACTCATTAGTGAGGAAAGCTTCCACCAGGATCCTCAGCGCCTGGATCTGTGAGGAGGCACTTAGGGGCAGAGTCCTGCTGTGAGGTTCTTCAGCTACGGTAGGCCTTCAGCAGGTGACCTGCTATCACCAGGCGCTGGATCTCGCTGGTCCCCTCGTAGATCTCAGTGATACGAGCATCACGGTAATGGCGTTCTGCTGGCATCTCTGTCACATAACCCATACCACCCAAGATCTGGATGGCCTGAAACAAAGGTAGAGGGTTAGAGTAGATGCAGTGCCACAGAACTTGTTTTCCACGGCAACCCGAACGGGAACAGGCACAGGGCTGGCTGACACAGCTGCAGTCAGAGCAATACACACAATGAGAGGTAATGTAACAGTAAAACTGCCGTCCCACAAGAACTTCAGTGCTACTTGTTATTCCATGTTCAACTCAGGCACGTTTAGAAGCAGGGAAATAAGAAATGCAGACACCACGGGTGCTGCTCTGTCTTCTTCTTATATAGCACGCTTAGTGCTGGTTGAGTTGGCTGCAGCTAAGCTCCCGGAGAGAACACCAACCCAGTCAGAATGCTGATGCTGCCTCTGGACAGCAGCAAACATGATCATTAATACCACAGCGTCACATGCCTGCATAGCCCTGAATCCACAGAGGTGTCCATGCCAACCAGCTTCGTGTGCCTTTGTTAATGTGTACGGTCCAGTAAAGATTAAATCCCACCCCGACTTGCTGTAGGTACTTGGCTTGTTGTGTGCAAAAGGGATGGAACACAAACTGCCTTTCAGCATGCTGTGCAGCACTGGTAGTTACCTGATGAGCGATGCTTGTTGCAGCTTCTGATGCAGCCAGCTTGGCCATTGCCGCTTCCTTTGGGAAGGAAAACATCACTGAGGATGCAGCTATCACAGAAAAAGGAAAGCCCCCATTGCAACAGCAGGCTGACACTCTGCAGCCCGACTGTGCAGAAAAGACAGGCCAGCTCACTGGCACTGGCTCTCAGCAGCCAGCCCCTCTCCCCTCAAATAGAAGCAGGGCCCAGCTGCAGAGGATACCTGACAGCAGGCAGCAGTGGGCAGCAGCTGCTGACCCCGGACCACCAACAGTGCAGGGCTGGGCAGGAGCTGAACGCAGCCCAGCAGTACATCTCAGTGTTTGCTTGCCTCAGGCATGTGCCCAGAGCTGTCCCTACTTAGCAAATGCAAGGCTAGAAATACCTTTGTGAAAGGCTTCCCGTTGTCTTTCAGCATAGCAGCTCTCCAGGTCAGTAAGCGCGCACTCTCTAATGCCACAGCCATGTCTGCTAACTTAAACTGCAACGACAAACACGGCCTGTGTCTGAGGCAGCTCTGCCTGCAGCAGAGCATACACCAGCCTCCCACCTCAGCACCAGGAAAGGAGCCCCTCCATCTCAACAGTCCAGCTGAAAACGTCAACTATGACCTTATCTATCCCAGACAGTACGAAGTACACTGCGTTCCTGAAGCCAAGTACTCCCCACCAGCAAGAGCACTGCCTGTGGGTGACCCAGCCTGCCTCGTACCTGAATTGCCTGCAGCTTTGTGATGGGTGACCCAAACGCCATTCTCTTCTCAGCATAATCCACAGCACAGTCCAGAGCTGCCTGAGCTATTCCCAGAGCCTGAGAGGCAATGCCGATTCTCCCTCCGTCCAGAGTTTGCTAAGACAAGATAGGTATTAAATCAAGTAATACCTGATCAAAAGAGTACGTGCACTTCCACTCTTGCTGGGAACTCGCTGTGGCCTTAGTAGCTTCTCATCAGAGATCTCCCTGCTTCAACCTCTCGCCAGTTAAGCAGGAATAAAGAGCCACAGAATACACCAGGTACTGCAAAGAGCAGACATGGGTGCAAGAAGCACAGAAAGGGAGACAGTGCTGCCTCTTGCCCAGGGGGAAGGCAGGAGGAAGGGAGCAAACAGTGGAAACAGCAAAGCAAAGAGCATCTGCTCTGGATGAGGCTGAACAGTGAGCCCTGGAGGGGTTCACCCCCCCCCCCCCCCTTTTTTTTTTCTTAATTGGTTCAAAACAGAAAAACAGAACTTGAAAAGATGAGAAAAAATTCAACTAAACTGTCCCTGCTCACACAGTGCCTAAGCAGCACTCCTTAACCACAGCACTGCCAGGGATCAATGGTAAAACAATGATTTACGGAGCTGTATCAATGAGCTCTCCTCACACGTTGGCAAGAAGGGTCAGCTGGCTCATGTTACAGCTTACAGTAGCAGCTCTCACCAAAGCTATCCTAAATCTGAAAATGCTTTTGAAAACGGCCAGCTTGGGAACTACTGCTTTACACAGTGCACCTCTGCTCCATCTCTTACCATTGCGATTTTGAAGCCCATTCCTAGCTGCCCCAGCAGGTTGGCTTTGGGTATCCGACAGTCCTCAAAGATCAGGTTGGCAGTGGAGGAGGCTCGGATGCCCAGCTTGTCTTCCTTCTTCCCCAGGGACAGCCCCGCAGTTGGCATTGGAACAAGGAATGCACTAATGCCCTGCAACAGGACACAGGCTCTAAGGGATGGTGCTGACTCCCACTCACCTGGCTGTCAGCAGGCTTACTTCCTAGTTTTTTTCCACAAGAGATGTGTCCGAGTAACCAGAAGGACAGGAAGGGACAAGGAGGAACAAAGCCAGCACACATCAAACCCCCTCCTCCCCACCATGCAATACCTGCACATCTCTAAGCACTCTACATAGGCTTCAGATTGATTCTCCCTCCATTTCTGTCCCTTTTTCCCAACTGAGCCACAGAACGCACCTTGTGCTTCAGGGATTTATCTGTAGTGGCAAACACCACGGTGGCCGAGGCGTCCCAGGCGTTGGTGATCCAGGCCTTGGTGCCGTTCAGGACCCACTCATCCCCATCCAGACGTGCCACTGTGGATGCTGCACCTGCGTCACTGCCGTTCCCTGAGCCAGGCAGAAAACAGTCAGGCAATCAGTTCAAAACCGCCGCCTGCCCACAGCCCTGCTGCCTGCCCACAGCACCTCGTGTAACTGCAGTGCTGTCACCACTGTCCCTCCCACAGGAGGCCCAAACAGAAAGGTGACAGGCCACTGTATCTAAGATGCGCCCATCTCTGAGGCTCTGCTCACATAAGAGGGATGAGTATTTCCAGCACGGACCGTGGGGCGGCAGTCAGAAATTACCCTGGGCACTGAGACTTCATTTGAACTGCTATGAACCACCTTTCTGCAAAGTTATAGCTTGACACAACTAAAATCCACTCTGAATCTGACTGAGGGAGTTACCCTGTGTTCCTTGCAACGCGGATGCTAACAGTCACATTACCTGGTTCACTGAGAGCAAAACATCCTATTTTGTCCCCGCTGGTGAAGGGAGAAATCCACTGGTGCTTCTGTTCTTCAGAACCATACTTGAGTATCGGCCCTAAATACAGAGACTTTAAGAATTGAGAGCTGAGTTAGCACCTCCTGAAGGTACAATCAATTAACTCCCAGTATGTTTCAGCACTCTCCAGCACACCATAATCCACAACAGGGACGCCTCCCACACACACACCCCACTCCAACAGCTCCCTCAGCTCCACGCCTGCCCCTCACGTACAGCCACTTACATTATTGACGCTGACGATGACGCCGGTGGATGCGCAGCCCCTGCTGATCTCCTCCACGGCAATGGAATAGGCCAGGTAGTCAAGGCCTGCTCCTCTGAACTGCTCCGGCACTTCCATAGCCAGCAGCCCAAGGCTGCCCATCTTCTTCACCTGCACGTAGGGAGCGGAGAAGTAAGGCTCTCTGCACCACCAGGCCCAGCAAAGACATGCAGACACACAAAGTCAGGTCACAGCCGGGCACACACAGAGGAAAGATGCGTAAATCCTGCAGAAATGGGAATCCGGCTGCACAAACTGCTCAGTGGCACTCGATGACTTCACTCAGAGCTATGCCCAGTCACTGGGATGAGCTGTGCTCAGCACCAGGAAAGGAGGGAGCCTTCTGAAGGCGAAATACAGCTCCACCACAATTTTGTCCTCTCACCAAAACTTGTCCCATCACATTTCTCCTGAAGAAAATGATTAGGACTTCGAGGGGAGATGATAGATTTCAGGAAGAAATTCTTCACTGTGAGGGTGGTGAGGCACTGTAACAGGTTGTCCAGTGGGGTTATGAATGCCCCCTCCCTGGAAGTGTTCAGGGCCAGGCTGGATGGGGCTGTGAGCAAGCTGGGCTAGGGGGGTGTCCCTATATAGCAGGGGGTGGGAACTACATGATCTCAAAGGTCCCCTCCAACCCAAACCATTCTATGACTGTACACTGTTAATAAATACTGCTTACACTTCCAATTTTCTCCAGTACATTAAAACGAAAATACTCAAAATCAAATATAAAAATCTTGGGTAAAGATTAAAGCAAGAATGACTTTCCTTGGCTATCTTCCTTACCCTACAGGAAGGGAGGAGTACAACGGAACTGGGCGTGCCTCTGACTCCCTTTGGTCGGAGCCTTTTGCTACTGTAACAGTGTACATTCCCCTTGTGTGTGAACTAGCGAATTCACCTGCTCAAGGTGACACTACCTCGCTGCAGTGATTTCCACGTGAGGAGTCAGAGGTCTGCATGGAATCCCACGGGTCCACATATAAATATATACCACAGACAGATCTACCAAATGCGACCTCCCAGCTCCTGACTGCAGCTCCACGGAGCAGCTGCTCGGTTTGCTGACAACTCAGCGCAGCTCCAGCCGGAGCACCACGAGCAGCTGAGGAGCTCGGCCCGTCCTCAGCCCTAAACCCGAACCCGCTGCAGAGCCAGCACGATGAACGCTACGGGCCGTCCCTCGGTACGAAGGTCACAGGATGCTCCGTGCCTTACGGCCCCGGCACAGCTTCCCCCGCCGGGCACGGTCAGAGGGCAGCGGGGCGGGGAGCGCGCACCTGCTCGGCCGGGAAGCGGTGCTCCTTGTCCAGCTGAGCCGCGAGCGGCATCAGCTCCTTCTCGGCGAAGTCCCGGCACGTCTGGCGCAGCATCTGGTGCGTCTCCGGCAGCTCCACCGTCTGGTACACCGTGTGCAGCCGGCGGAGGGCCCGCAAGGCCCGCGCTGAGGGCGGGCAGAGCCGTGAGGGAGCGCCGCGCCCCTTCACCCCCACCCCACCCCACCCCCACCCGGGGCCGCGCTGAGGGCGCCGCGGCCTCAGGGCCTGAAGGGCACCGGGACACCCCCACCCGCTCAGGCCTCGTCCGCTCGCGACCCCCCTCACGCAGCCCGCCCGGACCCTCCCAGCAGCCGCGGCGGAGCGAGGCCGAGCCCCGCGCCCTCACCCCACGGCACGCCGCCACCACGGCACAGCACCGCCGCCGCCATGGCCGCCGCACCACAGCGCGCCTGAGGGAGCGCGAGCCGCGGCACTGCGCACGCGCACCGTTAGGGCGGGAACGGCTCGAGCCCTCCCGAGGCCCCGCCCCTTCAACCCAGCCCCGCCCCTTCCGGCCCCGCCCCCAGCGCCGGACACCGCCGCACGAAGTGGGGAGGATCCTTTATTCCACGCGGGTACAAAGCGCGCCACGCGTGTGCGCCCCAACGCTGCGCTGCGGACGGCCCCGAGCAGCACAGGGCACCGCGCAGCCACGGAACGGCTGACGGGAGCCCGCAGCCCAGGAGTGCAAGGAGGGCCCGGTCCCCATAGGACAATACTGGAGAGGTTCGGTGTGAACGTGGTGCTGGACCCGGTGCTGGAGGATCAGTGCTGGTCCCGGTGCTGCTGGAGGATCAGTATTGGTCCCAGTGCTGCTGTAGGATCGGTGCTGGTCCCAATGCTGCTGTAGGATCAGTATTGGTCCTGGAGATGCTGTAGGATCGGTATTGGTCCCGGTGCTGCTGTAGGATTAATGCTGGTCCCAGTGCTGCTGTCACAGAACACGGGATGCTCCCAGCTCTTTTCTCTCCCAGCCCTGCGTGTGTGATCCAACACACGCTGCCTGGATTTCAGCGCCCGCTGGGGCAGCACTCTGCTGACAGACGCGGTCCCATCGGACTCACCCCCGGCTCGCTGTGTGAGCAGCTCTGATCCACCACTGCAGCACCAGATCACACCAAACGGAAGGAAGATGCTCCATAGAGCCACGTTTACCAAAGACACCATCCCTGCCACGAGGATGAGTTTGGAAATCACTGACTTTGTGGTTACTGTCAGCCTTTTTAGTGCTGGGGTTCCCTCTTTAAGGGACATCTATATTTTTTTTTCCTGCAGCATGTTTTTGGGCAAAGGCCTTCTAATTTGGCAAAGCAAACAAATCCGTCTAGGAGCTGAGGGGTGCTAGCACTGCCTGCACGACCCTCAGTTTTCCTCTTCCTTTACTTATTGCTCAATAGATGATACATTCATAAATGGAGAAGCTGCTGCCTCAATGCTTTTTCCTAATCACTGCTGGCTGAGGCAACGACTGCAGGCCCCACGCTCACCCGCACCCAGCAGTGCTCACCCTGTGCTCTCCCACCACTCTCTCACTTCTTCACTGCTCCTCTGCTGATGGGTCTGTCTCCATTTTAAGTCTCTTTACTCAGTGATATAGAAAACAGACGAGAATCGTCACATTCCTTAGAAAAGCAGGAGATTGCTTCATACAGAAAGTTAGGTAAAGGGAACATTTAAAGGCACCTGGATTTAGACTACACACAAATTCACCTCAATATGCTAAAATGCCCTGGAAACACCCAGCAGCCTCTTCTGACCTGACCCTGAGTATCTCAGAATGCTCCAGGATGGAAAACACACTTCCAGGCCGCTCTGCCGTGTCGCAAGCACCGCCCATTCCTCCAGCACAACAGTTTTTCCTCTTGCCAGCACGGCATGGGCCGTCTGAAGGCAGCTTGAGCTCCACCTCACAAGCAGCTTCACTAATTCCAAACCAGCTAACGAGCTTGCCCAAGTGCCCGCGGAGACACCGGAGGGGACAGAACTGTCCTTCATCTCTCAGCCGCGCACACCTCGCCCCTCCGCATTCCCCAGACACTTGTTGTGGTTGCTCACGATTAATACTCCACCCGAACGAGCCGTCTGTTGTGGTTAATCGTAATTAAAACCCTTCCCAAGAGCTGGAGATTCTTCGACGACTGCCACCCCACACACTCTCACTGCTTCCTTGTCACCCGCCGATCCTCCGCGTCAAGCTAGCGTCGTTAATCTGCGAGGTGAAGGCAGTGGCTTCCTATTGCTATCTACGCATTAACAGGCTGCGATGCCCATCCCATTTAATCCTGCTAAGGCATCATCTACGCTGAGCTGTACTCTATCTGCCAAGGAGTTAGCTGCAAACAAGCAGAGCTAACGCGAGCCCGTGTCTCCAGCCCAGACACAACTCAGCTCACGTGTGCAGCAGAGGTGGCTCATCAGCTCAGGGAGAGGACGTAAGCGATCCTCATTTTAAGCCAGCAAAATATACACGGAAGGGTTTTCCTAGCTGAGATTCTGCATGGTCAGAGCTGGATGCCAGCATGGCTGCTGGGAGGATGGGGTCTCTGCTTCCCAGGGCACGGTGCTGCCTCCTAAGCACCCAAAGCACTGCTGCAAGTGACACCCTTTGGTCCGACAGAAACTAACTCAGCAGAACTTCCTAAAACATAAATAAGCAACTAAGGATGCAAAGCGGTGATCGGATCTCAAACAATTAAAAGGAATCATATTAAATTTCTCACATTTTGGTCATTAAGAATCCCACTCTGTAACACTGAACGATTTGACCTGGGAAGGTTTTAGCTGCTAGTACCTCAACTGAAAGAAAGCAAGTGAGCTGGTGACACCACCATCTCTCCTTCCAGCACCTCTGACAGTCAGGTTTAAAACATTATGATGCATACAGAGACAGAAGCTTTGCTCCCTACATGTTTTTCAAGTGATTTTCTGCATTCTCCCTTCTTTCCCTGTACCTCCTCTGGGAATGAAACCCTCCACCCCAGCTAGGCTGACGATGCGCTGTCAGTCCCAAACCAATACATTCTGCAGTAAAAGCCAAAAATCCTACAAAGGGAAGCAGCAGAAATGAGAAATGATAAATATACTGAGATTAACTTCAGCTCCAAGGTTGACCCTTGAGCTCCAAAATTCGGCAAGTTGCTCGAAAAAGCTCAAACAGAAATGCTGCCAGAATGACTAAATGATCGACCTGGATAAAGTCCCTTTCTTCTCTCATGGTGTTTCTCCAGTGACATCTCTGGCAGAACACAGATCAAGTTGTTCCCAAGAGCAACTCAAGTCCCCGGAGGGGGGAAGAGAAGATTCCTGCACAACTCAGAAGCTGAGTTAATCTCTTATTTTATCTTTCCCACTGGAGAATACTGGAATGCACCCTAAAAATCTATCTCACTCATGCTACAAACTAAGCCACTAGGCACCAAAGGGATGATCTATCCAACTGAAGATCTGCTTTTCAGGTGTCATTGGCTACCTGAAGGCAGCAAATTTTCCTGCTAAGAAATAGCTTACCCAAATAATTTGACCTCTTGGAAGAGGGCAGTCACCCAATAGGTGAAACGTGAGGAGCACTAGAAGTGCAACCTAAGCTATAAAAATTGTAACAGCGATAATTTTCTAACAGTGCCTCTAATCCATAACCTAACCAGGTTACCAGAAGGTATCCAGACATGGAGAATGACAGAGGCTGGATGTGTTACGAGTGCCGGATAGTGAAACGTTGCAGGGAGATTTCCTTAACTTTTGCGAGCTGTCTTCTTTGCTTCATGTGCTCAGTCTCATTCAGGAAGAAAAGGTTTGACAGGAAGCCTTGCTGCATGAGAGAGCAAGTCCAGTCCAGTCCTGGACATCTGGAATGGTTAATGACAGCGCAGCTTCCAGCGGCCGTATCATGATTACTGTCCTCCATTGTAAGCATAATCAGCCTTGTTGTGCATTATCAACTTGTTGTCCACAAAGTAAAAGCTGTCTGAGCGGGTCTCGTATGGGTTCTCAACCATCAGACGGACTGTGAAAGAGAAAGCTCCGTTACATTCAGAAGCCGCTGAGCAGTGCAGTCAGGATGAAAAGGACACCCTGTGCGATGTGCTGGGCTCACACTCTGCCCTATCCAAGAGAAGCAAGCAGATCAGCTGGGCACACACATTCCAAGCTCTGGCATGCCCTACCTATTGTTCCTACTCACAGGACGCGTGCTGTCAAAAGCAAAGAGAGGTGGAGCAGTCTCACATAACTCACATAAGACACAGAAACAGTCAGAGCCACCACTAGAGCAAAGCAGAAATCATTGTCTGTAAGCAGAGAGGTTGCAATCTGCAAATAAAAGAAAGCAGCTGCACTCTCCGTGGGTACACAGGCGAGGCACAAACCCTGTGCTTCCTCATGCACTCAGGCATAGCCACAGAAGGGCCCACGTGCTCTGCTCTATCCACCCCGAGGGCAAACATACCCTGTGCAATGTGTATTTGCAGAGATCTTGGTCGGCTCAAAAACACACCTCTCAAGAGAAGGACCAGTTCTGCTCCAAAGCTAGAAGCTCAAGCCCTAGAAATCAAGTGCTGAAAACAGATGTGTGACCGCTGAGAGAACCCTTTTTAAGGGTTTTGTTATCTCCTGGACTGCACTGTTAAGTGCTGGGCACGAGAGCCCCATCACTGAGCAGTTCTTCCTGCAGCCCATGACAATGCAGGCTGCCTTAGGCTTTCATTTCTAAGACTGCTAATCTGCAGCACAAGTCTGTGACTCGGGATCAAATGGAGTTTCAATCAGCTTAATCCCATCCCTCCATCCCAGTCACAATTTTTTGCACAAGTAGAAAGAGGGAGGGAGAAAATGAGCATACACACACACACACACAGAACGAAATACTTACTGAGATCTTCTGAGAGCTGAGGGAACTCATAGATGTGCTCACACGTGTTCCTGCTGCTGGGGATGCAGAAGCCAAAATCAAAGTCAAAGTTCTTCAGCAAGCGATCTCGGAAGTAATGTCTCTCAATCATTCGGAAGTTTGACACTGGCTTTTCTCCCACCGTAAACTCCACTCTGTAAGCAAGAAGGAGGAAAAAACAGGTAAGAAAACCTTCTCTCCCTACTGGGAAGAACAGAGCTTTGGACCACAAACTAAACAAGAACCCAGCAGATGGTTCCAGAGAAATACTTGATATTCTTAGTGTACGATGAGTTTTCCCTAGTCCCCGATTCTAGCTAAAAGCTGTTCAGTGGCACAACATACACATCTGATTCTCCCCTCAGACTTCTGGGAGCTCGTACTCACGTTGCACCAACAGTCCGAAGACGAAGGAATGCCGGGGTGAACTGGTAACGAACGAAGCGGCCCGCACTGGTGTCCAGCTCACTGCTGTCATCTTCATCCTCATCATCTTGCTCTAGAAAATGCACCAGCTCACAATTATTCTGCCAACAGCACACATGTAAGGTAATACTAGCTGGTGGGTGTACCAGGACAAGCCTGCAATTAGCTGGACACTGAATGAATCATAGAACGGTCTGCATTGAAAAGGACCTCAAAGATCATCTCACTTCAACCCCCCGCCGTGGGCAGGGTTGCCAACCACTAAAGCGGGCTGCCCACAGCCACATCCAACCTCGAATGCCTCCAGGGATGGGGGCACGCACAACCTCAAGGAACCGCACATACATTCACACCAGCGCTAAGAAATAAGAGAAGATCTGATAACAGTCAGCCCAGCCTCAGCGGTTCTGGTGCTAAAACCGCACTCGATCTCACCGTGTGTCAGGGCACAGGGAAGATCTGTGACCCGGCCACCACCAAGGGCAGCTGTGCACAGCCCCGTGCTGCAGCTCCCGGCTCCCCGAGCCCCCCCAGCCCCGCACACCTGCAGCAGAGGGCTTCGCGATTTCAAACAGCACCGTCCCGGTTTCCAGGTCTCGGATCTTGAACCTGGTGAAGTCGATGTTATAAACGTTGTCCTCGGGTTTGCATAAATAGTCTGGAAGAGAACGCGGGGAAACGTTTCGAACGATCTCGGAGCAGCCACGAAGGGACTCGCCGATGTTCCCCGCGGGGACGCGGCCACGGCCGCGAGTGGGGCAGGAGGAGAGGAAGGCACCAAAGCGAGGAGGGGAAGGGTGGGGACGGGAAAGCGGAGCGCGGCGTCCCGGTGTGGGGGGGGGGGGGGGAAAAGAGAGCGCCCAACTTCCCGACAGCGCGGCGCACCGAGCCCCGGCACGGCCCCGCACTCACTCTCCGTCACCCGGCACAGCCCCAGGACGTGCTCGGGCCGGACGGTTTCCAGCTCCAGCAGTTCGGATTCGGTCCACGGCGCTCCGGACCGCGGAGCGGCGTCCGCCGAACCGCGCCGTCCCCTCAGGCGGCTCAGGGCCCCCCCCGCCGCCCGGCGGCGCTTTCTTGTCCGGCCCCGCCGCCGCCGCCGCCCGCGCTCTGGAGCCGCTCATCGCCGCGCTCCGCCGCCAAGATGGCCGCCGCCGCCCGCGGTAGCTATGGGAGCGGGGGGCGGCACCGCGCCGCTCTGAGGGCGCGGGCGTCGCTCAGCAACGGCGGCGCGGACGGATGCGGGGCGGCCCCGCACGGCCACCCCCCCCAGCACGGCCACCCCAGCCCGGCCACCCCCCTCAGCACGGCCGCAGCTCTGCCCCCGCCCCGCGAAGCTCCCGCAGACGCCGCGTTCAACCCGCTGCGACCGCCGGGTTTGCAGACGCTTCACCCCAGCAGCGGAGCGGCACACGGCGCACAGCTCCGCCCGCCCGGCTCCCACCTTCCCCTCAGCCCTCGCCTTCCCGCCTCCAGCGCACAAACACCGTCGATGTATTCACGGTTTTCTCGGCCAGCGCTGTTTCTACGAGGGAGGAAAGCACACGCTTCTGTAGTTGATCCTTTTTTTTTTTTTTAATTCGTTTTTTGTATTTTTAAATAAAGCACTTTTTGGGAAAAAAAAATAAAATAAAAATAAAACCAAAATAAATCAGAACCTATCGAGAACCTGCAGTAGTCCCATTGCTCAGCCTGGGGACAGCACCGCCACGCCCCTCCCCCTCCCACACCTTCCCCCTCCCCCCCAATCTCCAAAAATAGTATTTAATATACAGCAATAAACTCTGAGCAAGCCAGAGTCCTGGAAGACATGGACCCGCTTCCAGCTCTCCATCCCAGCAGCACACAGCACTTTGGGACGAATCCCGCCGGGAGCAGCACGGAGGCCTGTCCTACACAACCACGTCTCTGAGCCCCAGCAGCCACAGCCCAGCGATGTGGCTGTGCCACTGAGTACTGTCTGAGCCTACGTGGGACCAGCCAGAGAGGACAGACTGGTGGAACCAGGCTGACGTTCAAAAAAAAAAAAAACCAAAAAAGCATCTTGAATTGTATTAGACTTTGGCATTTGTTGTGGAGATGCAGAAGCGCCAGTAGGTGAATGAGCTCAGTGCTGGCCCAGCTCCCATTTGCCTTGGATTCTCAGCAAGGATATTTCCCTCCCCACCACATGAGCACATGAGGCAGACAGATCTCTCCCACACTGAAGCACCAAACGGAGCCTGAAACGCTCACTGCTCCGAATCTGGCTCACGCCGAGGGCTGGAGCTGCTCTGCTGGTCCTCTCCCTCCTGCTGCTGTTTTCCATCAACAACGGGCCTGCTCAGCCAGGCTTCCAACAGCAAGACATCTCCCTGGCTGTCACCATCTCGCTTCAATGCAACTGAAGGCCAAGGGACACATTCGGGTCGCTGCTCCCTGGGCAGGGAAACCCTCAGTAAGTGACCCTGGGGAGCAGAACCCCAGCCACGCTCCGCAGGCAGAAGCCATGAGCACCGAAGGACTACCAGCACACAGCCACAACTCACTGCTCTGAGCTGCACAGACACGCAGGCAGCAGGCTGTCTAGAAGCTCTCCATCCCACCTTCAGGCGATTCCTGGGGCAGACGAGACCTGAAAGAGCTCTTCCAGTTCTTCTATCCCCTGCTATGCTTTTTTTTTTTTTTCTTTTTTCCCCATTGATTTTGAGGGCTGGAACCAAAGATTCTCGCTCACAGTTCTGTGCTTCAGCTGTGACCTCCACAGCTGGCATCAAGGGACGGTGAGACAGCCGCCAGCTGATCACATGGGCAGGACATGTCTGTCCCTAGGGCAAAAAACACCACAACCCAGAAGCTCCTTAAAAACGGGGAGAAAAAAAAAGAAAAAAGAAAAAAAAAAAAAAGAAGCTTCTTCAAATGGACTTTTATTCAAAGCCCGACACAAAGGCACCAAAAGGATGGGAATTCATTTGGCTTTCTGCTCCCTGCCACCTGGGATACTCAAAAGGGTCAGAGCTGTTGTAGGTACACACACAGACGTGAAGAATGGCCTGGATGGAAGGCAGCAAAGCAGAGAGCACAGACAGTGACACAACTGCCAGCTGTGCCTCTGCGTCCCCAGCACAGAGCGGAGGGGCTGATAAGGGGTAATCTAAACAGCACTACCCTGGGGCTGGATCCAGGCCCAGAACATGATCAATAGCATCGCCTCACCTTCACTAAGAAGAAGCTTTATTCAAATCACCTTATCTGCCCCTCTCTGCACAGCTGCTCCAAGCACTGAGCCCGGCTCTGCTCCTGCTTCCCACACTGCTGCAGAGACACTGGCCTGCTGAGCTGTGCGACAAAGCACGAGGAGCCTTATCTCTGACTGCCTTCAGTTCAGCACCGCCTTGGACATTCCCTCAATCACCCCTGCTGGAAAATCACAGCCAGCCCAAATGTTTCCTTCCCCGTATCAGGCCAGGTACTTCATCACATCTATCTGGCTGGCTCGCAGGTGCCAGACGGATGACAAGGGAAGCCAGACTGAGCGTGTCCTCCCCATACTGTCCTCCTGTGTCCCCACAGGCTTTGTTTGATGGCTCCTTCTGAGCCAGACCTGTCAGGAGAAGATGGACCAACAAAGAAATCCACTCACATCATCATAAGGGGTCAGAAACTCCCCAGTCACCTGGAGAGCTAACACCAGCAGTGACAAAAATGCATAAAGCCAGAGCCAAAGCAATTAAGCTGAAGCCAAGAAGACTGAATCATTTCTACTCCATGATCCTATTCAAATGAGACAAATTCATTTGAACTGAAAGCAGAACATAATAGACCAAACCCTGCACAGCTCTGCCTTAGGGTGGCTGATGGCACCGACGAGGTTCCCTGCTTGGCAGAGAGGCAGGGGTAAAGCACAAGAGTGGGGCACACCTACACACAGAGCCCCGTTCTCATGCTCTGCTGCAAGCTGCAGAGATTACCAGGGGAGCCACAAGAAGCAGAGTGACTTCCTGCTGCAAGGATGCTCCAAAAAAAGAAAACCAATAAAAACACGCACCACCAAAAAAACCCCAAGCCTACAAGGCCTGGAGGAGAACAGCTCCTTACAGAGAAGCCTGCTTTCAAATCCTGGTTCTTTGCTTAACAAATCAGGGCAGTTTATGCTTCTCAGACTGATAAAGATCTAAATGCCTCTATGCTCCAGTTAGAGCAATCCAAAAAACACCGGGGAATCTTTGCCACTAAACAAATCACAGCTCCTACTGAAGACTTGTATAAGCACAAGGATTCTAACAGCGCCTAGAAGATGAAGCAAACAACTTCAGGCTTACTGCCCTTTCATCCCTGGGTTTGCTCTTAGGATCTCCTCTCTCTGAAGTCTGCCCTCTCCTTCCACATGCAGTAGGGACTCTCTTGCTTGAGTAGAAATAGCCACAGTCTGGAGAAGCAATTGGAGAGAAGTCATTTAAGTTCATTTGTTTGCTTTTTAGCTCTCAGAATGATGGTCAGGCCCATTGTGGTAATGTATGCTACCAGAAAGCCAAGGTTCAGTGCCACTGCTGCAGAAATCAGCACTGTGACACCTCCTCCAGATCCTGTTTCAGGGCCCATGAGCTGACAGCTCATATGACAGCTTAAGGGCTATGAAGAAGTAAAGGATTCAGCTTCTCTGGCCCAGCAGGAAGGCTGCCCCTCAAACTCTGCTCAAAGAAAGGCTGAGCCACTGCACAGGATCAAACATGGGAACAAGTGCAAGGAAAACTCAGGTGCAGGAAGGAGTACCAGGAAGGACACAGTTCACAGCAGCTGCACCAGGCAGAGAGCAGTTGTAAGAACAGGACAGCAAAAGGTAAAGCTCACCAGGACTGAAGGTGACCCAGCCCCACCTGGGCTAAATCCTTCTCGAACACAAATGCCTCCTTGGCCACATCAGAGGCCAAGACCATGGGAACCAGCTCCTCAGAGCCAGCACCTCCAGGCCAGGAGGTGCAGCGAGGGCTCGGACCATCAGTCAGGCACAGGCTGTACATGTGGAAGCAGAAGCCTCTTGCAGAAAGATCCCTGGGGGAAGGTGGGTGACCTGGCTCATCATCCTGTCACCAAGCAACAAAGAAACCGATGGGCCTTGTCTCCGGTGCTCCGCTTGCTTCCAGATCTCTGGAGAGCAACAAGTCACCTTGTGCTATCGTACTGAAATGCTGGACGCCTGCCCCTCCATATACAGAAAGCTGTGCTAAGTGCAGATGCTAATCAGCTCTGCACTCCTCCCCATTGCAGGCAGGTCTGGTCTGTTCAGCAGGGAGTGAAAGCTCTCAGGAGCATCCCCCAAGGTTGCTCTGCTCTGTCCTACGTCACAGGGCAGCAGGGGAACTGAGGGGTACGAAGCTCAAGGAACAAGGACCTCCTCTTTAGGCCATTTGACTCTCAGCTTCCTCGGATGGTCAGGTCACTTGCTAAAGGGGGCAAAATAAAAAACTGGGCTTAAAATGAACCTTTTAAAATAAAACAAGACTAAAGGAAACAAAAGCCATAATCAATACAGAAAACAAGTGCATCTGATCAGATGCAAATGTCAGCCTTTCACAGGCTACAGTGGAATCCCTCTGCAATGGATCTAACATTACAATTGTCAGACTAGGAAGGTCTCTCCCAACTGATGCAGCAAATCAGGCCAGATAAATTCCTCCTCTCCTGGCACAGTCTGCACTCTTTGGAAGGGAAATGTCCCCACAGAGGCTGAGTGGCCAGCTGGAGCCTCGGTATCTTTACGCAGGTGAGTACCATACATCGTGTTGCACATTCAGGGAGATGCTGAAGAACCAGCCTTTGTTCTCCATAGTTGCTAGTCACCCAACGGCACCACAACGCTTCCACGCTCCTAGACAAAATGTGTACCCAGGCCTTGCCATAAGAGCTGCCTCCCCGCTTAGGAAACTGTATTCCTCCCAGCAAAGGCAGAGATCTTGCAGCACGCAGCTTTCTTTCAGTATGGGATGTGGCCCAGGACTGCTACCATCAGCTTCCAATAGCCCAACACACAGTCAGCCAGGACTCAGTTCGCTCTTGGATGCCCCAGGGAGGACCAGAGGCTGCACATGGTGTGATGGGGAAGGCAAGGGCCTTGCTGCTTGCTGGCAGGGGGAAGGTAAGCTTCTTCCTCTTACCTGGACCTGCTATTCATTCCAAATGAATCACCTTTTTTGTTTGTTTGTTTGTTTTCCTTAAATTATGAACAATATGGAGAAATTGAAAGCAACCGTGTTTGGTCCAACTCCTTCCCTCCCAGCCCCTTGGCTGATGCTCTGCAGGGCTCTCACAATCGGCAGAGGCAGAAGAGGGTAGGAATGAAGACACCAAAGGCCACCAATATAGGGAACATGAGGCTGCTGTTGTCTGAGGCATAGGGGTTTGGTGTGCGTGGGCCTGACTGAACCCGGTTCTTATTTGCCTGTTTTTTAACGCTGGAGCCATCATCATATTCATCCTCATCATCGTCGTCCTCTTTCTTCTCCAGACCTGGGTGCGGCTGCAGCTTTGGAACATCTGTTGAAGAAGAAAAAAAGTTACAAGGAGGCAGGATGCAACCCAGGAAACCTCCTCGTCTTCAGAGGTGAGGGAGGAAAACAAAGCTCCAGGTAAGAAACACTTAACCACTATCTAAAAGAACTCCATACATTACTTGTCTGCAGGGCTCCTGCTGACATCCAAGGCAAGGGAGAATTCCTCTGCAGCTACAGCTCAAGACTGACCAGACACGTTCCTTTCTCCTCTGCCCCACACTCAAGAAGTCTCGTACCAAATTCATGCTACTCATTCTGAAAATTGACAGCTTTGAGCACTTACAGAGAAGGAGAATGCTAGACACCTATCTCATTCTGCAGCTGCACCCAGTGGGAACTTGCTGATAGAGAAACAGTCTTGGCAGAGGTAGGTCAGAAAGAACTATGATCTCATGGTCTGAGAAGCAACAGGCTGACCTCCAAGGGGAAAGAGCCTTCTGGCTCAGGAACTGTGCTCACCTTCCACCGTTCCTTGGAGGATGTACAGGGCGCAGATTTTCGGATTGTCATAGTAGCCCTAGAGAAAGTGAAATGGAAGTCAGTGCTACAGTGTAACTCAAGAAACAATTCCCCACCTACTATCACCTTCCCCACCCCTACCACACAGCTGTACCACCTGGCTGGAAAAGAAAAGGGAAAAGGAAAACCAAGGCTCTGGCCAGCAAAGCCTCATTACCTTTACAAACTCAATATGAAGCTTTCCTGTGAACGTGGAAACCTCTCCCTGGACGCTCAGTTTTCCCTTTTTGATACTCATGGGAATGATCTCATCATGAGCTGTGCTATGTCCGACTCTGTCAAAAATGTCCAAGTCCTTCACCACCACATGGCCATTCAAGCGAACATCAAACACCTTCAGGGCGGAAGAAACAGCAGTGTCAGAACAGATCCAGGCATGCGACAGTTGAAAGGGGAAAACAAGAAAGCACTGCAACACGTACTGTACCACCACACGTTCTCTACTCCCTTGAGAAGGATTCAGAGGCCAAAAGCAGCCAGGTGAAGACACTGTAGCATTAAGGTCGCTTTCAAATATCCCCAAATATGTCTCTTGTTAACCTAATTCCTATGCCTGCTGTTCAGAACTGAGGACAACACAATTCTGTTTGGTTTTTCATCACTTCCTTTCACAGCTTTCCACCTGCTGGCTGAGGACCCGCTCCTACCACCCCAGGGAGGCTGCGGGCACACCACACCCAGGGAGCGAGGCCATTTCTAACAAACAGCCCCAAGCAAAGCAGGGAACAGGAAACGCGCTGGTGAAGCTACTGACAGGATGTGGGGTTTGAAGGAGATGAAATGATCAACTGCTAACCACATCTGAATTCAGAGTGAAAGTCCTCCTCAGGGCCTCAGTGACTCAAACTTCATGCAGAACCTGGGGAATTCCAACAGAACCACACTGGGGAAGAAGAGCCAGAGAAGTCTCAGCTCTTCAGCTTGATCTGACACTGTTTTTTGCACCCCTTTGGTAAACCAGCCCCAACAGTTCTGTTTCCCAAAATACTTCTCTGTCAGGATGACATTACAGTGTTTAAGAAGAGCTCTAAAGCAGCTGACGGAGTGAGGGGAAAGCCAGACTCAAACACACACTTCTCTCCCAATTCATCACAGGGCATTGGGTTCTTTGTGCTTTTGCTTCCACATCTTTGCAAGAGGGATTTAAAACCGGGCAAGGATTACGTATCTCCAAAGAGCTTTGATGAGGGTTCAATTTAACTCTGTGCCTGCAGTGTCATTTTGAACCATTACCAACTGTTATTACACTCACACAAATTGTTTCAGTAGTTTATTTAAACCAGGCCACTTCCTTGATTCAGTATGTGCAATATTTGCTCCGACACAGGCACGAGCAGCCAGGGAAAAGGCAGAAGCACTTCTTAAAGACAGCACAGCCTAAACAGATCATAAAAATCCAATGCTATTTATGTTTTGTTGCACATGTTTGTTTGAATACTCTTGTAATGCAGTTTTCCAGGCCAAATGCGTATCCGTCGTGTGGAAGAGAGTTCCATGTTTCAAACCACGCTCTTGTGAGCTCTACAGATGACGTGAACCAGCAGTGCCCCACTTCACTTTCTTCATGCAAAGCAAAGCATGAAGAACAGCAGAGGCAACACAGGCATACACAGCTTTAACCACCAATGAGACAGGAAAGCTCAGAGTGGCACGGGGCTGTTGCTTACCTTCTGTTGAGACTGTGCAAAATAGACCTCTGCAAACTTCAGCACCAACACGTAGTCGCCCTCTTCTTTGATGGGAACTTCATAGCCAAACGTTTCCTCGTTGTAGCGCTCGGTCTGGTACAGAATCTGATCTTCAGCGTTGGACCGCAGGATTGGCAGCTTCATACCATAGTCAGAAGCTGGATTCAAGCACAAAACAGTGAGAGGAATGGTTAGTTTCTGAGGAACGTGAAGAGATACTTTACTTCCTCCCAAGTGCTTAACTCCCTCACTGCCCTAGTGAGACCCATTCTCGCTCCTCGCTGCGGTCAGGAGAAGGCATTACTGGAGCAGAAGCAGAGGCAGCCAAAATCCCTGAAGCTGGGTCCTGCAAAAAAAAAATGGGTCTGGACCTCTGCAGTCTGAGACTAAACTCACTCAGCTTCAAAAAGAAGAGCTGGTTTCACAAACAGGGCACAGAGCCAAAAGACTTGGCCCCAGACTGCTGCCTCAAAGAGGAAAAACGCCTAGAATATTTTTACAGCGTTTTCAAAGTATAAACTCTGCATACAGGACCTAAGCAGTCACTTTAGGACTGACTAGAGTCATTCATTCAGCAGGTTTGAAGTTAGCAGGCAGTGGCATCGGGTTTTAGAGACTCGCCCTCCAGCAGCAAAAGCCCGGGGGATGGCAGAAGAGTGCAAAGCAGCAGATAAAACCTACAAAACCCTTTCTTCTCACCACAGGCAGCACGCATCAGCTTGAAGACAGGGAAAAGGAAGTAGGAAATGTACAGAAGGGTTTCAAGAGTAGCTCCATCTCACAGGCACCGGGCTGAAACAGGCAACTGTAGGTACCCGAACAGTTCCCTATGAAGGGCCCGAGCAACAGACAAGGAAATGTCAGGAGTCATTAAATTTGCCTCTTCTTGCTCCCTACATCACCACCTCTCGAGCAGCTCTTACCCTGACTTGGTGTTGTGAAGTGGCAGGGTTACTGTACAAATGCAAACTGAGCTTGAGAGCTCGGGACAGAATAACTACTCAGGAGGGAACGCTGCGGGCACCCGCTGCCCACTGGCACCTCAGCCAGCAGAAGCTGATCCAGACCAAGTTACCTACTGACACTTGCCACTTCCACCCCTATTTCCATGGGAACAGACAGCGTGCTGGCCAAGACAAAGCAAGAACTTCTAACCCAGTACATATTGCCAAAGACGGAGCCAATGCAAACGAGCAAGAGGAAATTAATGCCAGTTCTTCGTCTCCTGTTTCACACGTGGCTACTCAGGCGATCGTACACGCTGCTGCTCTTTGCCACCCGAATCAGGGCACAAGGACTGGAGACTCTAATCAGCAGAAATACAGAAGGTGAAAAGTTTAACCTGTCCTCCCACACAGACATCTCCTGCCAGCTACAGATTACAGCAGTCACAAACCAAGGACTCAGCTCCCATTAGAGGAAAGGCTGCGTATAAGGGAAGCCCATTAATAGCCAAGAAGGTAACTGGAGAGGAAGAGTTGTCACCCAGAGGACTGCTGACATAGCCCTGAAAGCGAGCTTGATTTCTCATGTGTTAGGTGAGCTGCTCACCGAGAGACAAGTGCACACATTACGGACATGTAATTGCCACTGGCACATTCTGTTCCTCAGGGCTCAGCATCTGGACTGGGGTTGGAAAAGCCCAGAGGTGAAGCGCTGCCCCACGTCCTTCTCCCAGCCCGCCACGTATTCCCAGTCAGACATTACATGCCGATCTACACAGAGGAGCCCGCCACGAACCAAACAATTGTGCAATAAAAAGCCATTGAAGGAAACGCAGTTAATAGCTCAAAGGGGTAAAGTCTTCTCGGCCGTGCCTGGCACTGCTGGCTAGGGCAGGATCACTGACAGCCCGCTGCTCAGAGAACACAGGCTTTCCCCAAAGGAGAAGCGTGTCACAGCTCAGAAAAAGACCCTTATTTCCTCCTCAACTCACAGATAAGTCCGCGAAGACATTCTCCTTCAGGTCACACACCAGAGGTGCACGGAAGGAGCTGACCCGCACCGATCGGGGCACCTCACATGACACGGGACGACAAACCGCGAACCCGCACGGATATGTGAACGGCAGCTCCGCCCGCACCGCGCGGATCCTCACGGCACTTCAGCCCCCGGAGCAGCGCGGGCTGGCAGTGCTCGCCTGGGAGCCGGGGGCTCGCAGTGGAAAAAAGGCAAACGGGAGCCAGGCGGCCGCACGCTGCCGGCTTGGCCGCCTGAGCGTTCACGTCACCTCCCCAGGCGAAATTCCGCTCCGCTCCACGAGGAGCGGGGATGCAGAGGGAGGGCGGCAGAGCAGCGCCCGCAGGCCGCGCTCCCCCCTCCTCCCCCCCCCGAGGCCGTGAGCGCCCGCACCGCAGCCCCGCGGGGACACGGCCGGGGACGCGGAGCTCGGGGCGGCGCTGCGGGACGCGGGCCCGGACTCCGCCGTTTACGGACGGGCCCCGCCGGGCGCTGAGAGCGGAGCGGGCCCGGCTCCTGCAGCAGCCCCCCCCCCCACCCCCCACCGCCACCCCGGAACCGGCGGCGCGGCCCCCCCACGGCCTCACCTCGGCCCACGCGGCCCTCGAGCGGGTCCTTGCGGAAGTGGATGCCGTTCACGTCCACATGGGCATCGCCGCCCGCGTTGACGGCCCAGACGACGCTGTCGGCGAGGCCGCCCGCCGCGCCCCGCAGCAGCGCGGGCAGCAGCAGCAGCAGCACCGGCAGCGGCGCCCCGCGCGCCCCGGCGCCCACCATCTCGGGCTCCAGGCGCTGCGCCCGCCGCCCGCCCCTTCCTGCAGCCGCCGGGGGCGCCCTAACCCGCTGCCGGGGCGGGCCGCGCGCCGACCAATCCGCGAGCCGCGAGTGGAATATTAAACGTCGTCTCGCTGCCTATTGGGCGTTCTAGAAACGTCATCTGCATATCCATGAGGTTCCCGACCAATGGGGGACGGGAGCGGGAGAGTAGGCTCGACTGGGAGGCGTGGGGACGGCGGCGCAGCGGTGGGAAGGGGGGAGGGGGCGTGCCCGGCGGGAGCGGAGCGGCTCCGGGTGGGCGGCTCTGCGCGGGGAGCAGCGCCGCGGGCAGCGAGCGGGGACTGCCCCCGGGGAGCACAGCGGCGGCACAAACCGCAGCGACGGCGCTCCGCCGCCTCCCGAGCGGCGCCGCGGACCGACACGCCGCCGCTCGGCTCCGGGCGCCCGCGGGGGAGCCCCGCCCCCTGCGCTCCGCCAATCGGATTGCTCCAGCGCGGCCCGAACGCGAAGCACTGTGGGACGGCGGCGGGAAACGCGAGCTGCGCGGGTTGCCCGGCAACCGGGGCGCGGCGGCGGGAAACGGGGCGGGCGCTGCCGACGGCCCTGGAGCGATAGGGAACGGCGGCACGGGGCGGCGGCACGGGGCGGCGGGACGGGGCGGCGGCACTGCTCGCGTGGGCGCGGGAGCAGCGCGCGTCCTGCTCCGTGCCCGCCGGCGGGGGAAGGTGGGCCGGCACACGGTATGTCCTGCGGGAAAAGGAGCTCGGGACGTCTATAAAGAGCAACGGAGATGTGTGGGGCACAACAGAGGAGTGCAAACAAAAAAATGATTGCTTGGACACCTGCCCTGTCTGACCTGTTTAACTATCTCGGTAAGGCCTGGAAGGAAGGAGCCGGAGGTCATTTGGCGGAGGCTCAGCTTTCCTCGAGAGCGGCTGTGGCTCCAGGACTGCCCATGGCACCTCTGTGGCCATCCCAACGCTGTGCGAGACGCATACAGCTCTGCCAGGCTGCAGCCACGGACCCACGAGTCAGCAGCGAACATCCCCGGCCACGGTGATGCTGTGCTCGTGGGGAACCCTGTGCAGCGCAGATCAGTGCAGCCTCCAGAAATAGGCTTGTGTTTTTAATTAAAGCCGTGTCCTGCAGTCTGCCGCTGTGGGCAGAGCAGCGTGTTGGCTCAGACAGCCGCTGCTCCTGTTCCCACCGATGCCTGTTGGGTTTTTGCACAGCTCCGGCACAGAGCGTGTGCCTGGGATGCTGCTGGTCCCTGCAGGCAGCCACAGTCACTGTGGCACACGGGCCAGCAGCACATCCATCCTCCCAGCATACACGTGAACGCTTCTCCCTCAGTGAGCTCCAAAAGTAAAGCACGTCTGCGAGCAGACACAAGCCTGAACAGGTCTGACTCCTCTGCAGTGTTATCCTAAGCACACACACACGGCTCAGCAGGACTCTGCACCCTGCTCGGTTTATCACCCTTACCCTCCCCTAAACACAACACAGCTGCCGTGCCATGTATGGAGGTCTGTAAATAGACATTTTCCAATTTCTCAGCTCAGACGCGCGTTTCTAAGATGACTAGCTACACAGATAAACAGGCACGGTCTGCATACACCTACTTGCAAGTAAACTTTCTGCTGCACTGCTGGGCACCTGCCTGCATTCCCTGCTTTTGTGTGTGCAGACACAAACCTCGGCCAGTGCCTGCACTTGTTACACAGGTTACACACGCGTACAAGGAGAAGCACTGTTCTTCCATTGCTGGGATATCGGTCGTTGCCACAGCTATGCTTGTTGGCACAGCAACAGGAAAGCAGAAGAGAAAATCCTCCTTAGGGATGTGGATGTGTGGACTTTGATAATGTGAGAGGGGACTTGGGAAGTGAGATCTGAGATGAAGAAAGCAGGAGGATGTCAGTCCCTAATCTCCAACATGGAGAAAGCAGGCAGTGGGCGAACACAGCTCCCAGTTTCGCTGAGAAACCTACAGCAATCATGATGCCTTTTGAAGCCAAGAAGAAATTTGTCCTGGTGACTCACGACGGAGTCTCTGCATAGAGAAAAGGGACAACTGCAAGTCCTGCGGGGTAGGAAAAGAGAGCAGGAGGTTGTGAGGAGCTTGGGGAAAGGAGGACTGGTGTGCCTGGAGGCAGCAGGGTATGGAAGATGCTGCCATGGTCACTGCTGTAGACATGAGGAGCATTCTCAAGTGTGATCAAGCCAGAGTGGGGCCCTGCCACTCACTGAGTCCACAGGGTTCCTGGCCAGTCCTCAGCACCAACAGTTACAACACAGTGCATCCCTGTGCATACGCTGACGAAAAGGTTTGAAATGGTCTCAAAATGGGAGGACAGGTGTGGCTGCCTCACCTGCTGCCATTTCTCCCGTTGCTCCTCACCCCAAGGCTGCAGGAGCTCTCACCTGTCCCCTTGCAAGTGGGGTGAGGTGGAGGGGTGGGGGCCAGCAGGAGGGAGGGATGAGCCCTGCTTCAGGCTCTGATGCTGGCAAAGTCTCCCTGTCCCGCAGCCAGGACTGACCCCAGACCCCAGTGCACGTGCCAGGGTGTGTATCTGCCACAGCCCTTCTCCCCCCAGCCCCACCACCACCTCTCACACGGACATCCAGGCTCCACATCATTTCAGCGTGCATATTTATCGCTTTCCCCCCACAAGACATGTATTTGAATTTACTTCTGGTAAACATAACCACGGGAGATGCAAATTTGTGCCGAGGAAGCATAAATAACTCCACACAGATAGACACACACACATGGACAGCAAACACAGACAGGGTTCACCAAGGGAAACCAAGAAGTGCAGAGCACGCCCTGAGGCTGCCACCAGTTCCAATGGCTTTGCTCTCAGCCACCAAGCCAAGAGGATTTCTTCTTCTCTTGCTTTGCAGCAGCTGGTGGGAGAATAAAGCTGGGGAGGAGGAGTCTAAAGTTGCAAATAACCCATGAAAGCATCATGGCAAGTCCTGGCTCTGCAGATTCCTGCAATCATCTCAAAGGAATGGTTCCAGTTGTAGGAAGTTATAAGTCTTTCACAGTGTGAAAGGGTGGAGGGGCATGGGGACCACCGTGAGGGAGGAGCAGCAGGTCATCTTGCAATGTCCCATTTGCAGCCAGCCGATAAACCTTCTTGTGGGAACATCGGGGCTAGATGCTCCACCTAGGTCCTCTTCTGCCCTCTCTAAGGTGCTGATTTTTCTTTAGCTGAGAATAATCTTCAACGGGACATCATGCGAACGAACTCTGCAACCAACAAGAAAAGACAGCCCTGAAGCAGAAAACACCCACGGTCCCCAACCCAGCTCTCATTCTCTGGAGATACGATGCAGCCAGGGTGACAGTGATGCTCCACATGCTGCCAGTAGGTTAGTGCCAATCCGTGACTGGCCCTGGAGAGCTCACACAAGATGGGCTTTAACCCTTGCGTTAGGTGAGGTAATACGAACCCACCAGCAGGGCAGTTCATTTCCTCTGATCCTTCCCAGAGCACAGCCTTGTTTGCACAAGCAACTCCCTGGAACAAACGATTGCAAATGTTACCTCCCTGCGCTGTAATTTCAGAGCACGCTGGTTTGTAGCCTTGGGATGACAGCAGAAGATGCCACTTGGAGGAGACCCAGTGCTGGAGAGCACTAGTGTTTTGGTAGGTACCAGTGTATTTGTAGAGAAAAGTCTGCTTTGATGGATTAACTTGTTTTTGAAGATACAGATTAACTGGAAGGATATCCTGGATCTATTTCTTCACCACCCTGCAGCTTGTGAAAGTCAATTACAAGTGTTAAAATCGAGTGTAGATGCCATCAAATATAAATGTGTTTTCATTCTACACTTGAATTGACCGGAAATTAATAACTGCAAAGAGGAGGGCAGTGGAAATTACCCCCTTGGCTTCTCTTTCTCCATTGATGGAGCTGTCCTTTGACAACTAAAGCAGTAACTCACTGAGAAAATGATACTAGTATTTCATGTATTTTAACTGTCTAACATAATTTAGCTGCAGGGAACAAGGAGAGCTACTGTCATGTAATCAGACAGTGCATTAGAACAACTGCACTAGGAAAACAAGCAGCCTGCCATGTTCTTGTGCCTTCCAACTCTTATATATGCTTAATTGTCTGATGATACCAACTGCTCTCCTTGCCAGGAATCCTGAGCTCTATTAACATCACTCCTGCCGTGCCTAATGGCCAGGATAGTACCACAACCAATCTTATTCTTTCCAGCTCCTTCTGGCGTGGGAAGTGGAAGAAGAAATGTATTCTCTCTAGGATTTAACATGACACCTCTAGGTCAGATATCTACAGTGTTAGTGACACATCTAGCACGTGATCAGCTTCTGGCATAAAGGTACAGAAACAAAACCTCTATAAACCCAAATCGTAAGGTGAGCCAGAAGGACTGCAGTGCAATCTCCAAACCTACACCAGCCTCCTCACAGCTCCTGCAATACATTTAATGGAAAGAAAATGCCCCCTAAAAAGAAGTCTGGCACAGCATATGAGATGCAGAAGCTGTTTCCCTGTGACAGGACATATCTTTTTCTGTGCTAGAACCATGAAGACCTGATTGAAATTGTGATGCATCAAAGGAATATACATAAATGAATAATCAGCTGAGGAATTATTTCCTTTTTTTCCTCCATACTTCAGATATCTGGACCCAGAGCATGCAAATCTTCCTTTCTGCTTCCACCTCCAAGCTGAAGTTCTGACTCTCACGAGAGCAGATGGACATGGAGCATTCATCCCTTCTCACCTTCAAAGTCAACACGCCCATCTCCATTCAGATCCACGTCCCGGATGATCTCTTCAATGTCCCGATGACCCACCTGCTGCCCTAGAAGCTTCTTCATGGCTTCTCGCAGCTCACTGGTGCTGATCTCCCCATCACCATTAGTGTCAAACTGCAAATACATGAAGAATACCGGCAGGGGAAACACAGTTAAGGGAAATGGATCCTGCATTGTGTTGGACTTTGTACTGTCCTGTTGAGTGCCCTATTTTTCCTGCGTGTCTTCTGTGTCCCTCTTTTTCCTCCTTCAGGTCACTTTTGGCCTGGATTCAGTCTGCTTTTCTCCTCGGAAACCCCTCATTACTGCTGTGTCTACACCAGCCTTCCTCTTCCTTGCCTCAAGAGCTCCTTTATCTTAATGGCTTTATCTGCTCCTCCTGTTTCATGCCTGGCTTGGTTCTTTCTCAGTCTTCCACTCAGCTGCTCTCTCCTTCTCTTTTCTTCCTCAGTAGGTCTTCTCTCTTTCCTGTCTCCTGTCACTCACCTCTCTGGGGACACACAGTAAGAAGTACTCACCTCTCTGAAGGCATCACGGAGCTCTTTTACACCAATCATGTCTGCAGTTTCTGCCAGCAGCTTTGGTCCCATCAGCTCAACAAAATCTTCAAAATCCACATGGCCGCCCACTTGGGATAAGATGAAAGATTGTAAGAACTCAATTTGTTAGCCAAGCCACACAGTCCCTTTGCACTTCTGCATGTCCCAGAGGGCTTGATTCTCCCAGAAGCAATGCACAGAAGGAGCAGGATAGTGGAAAGAAAAGCAAAGGTACTTCTACAGTGCCTTGTTATTTTCTGGATTATAGGATAGGCAGAATGAGCCCAAGCTACTTCATCCTATGCTGCCATGGATTGCCACATCCTTACGGCATCACATACCAAGAATTAAAGGCTTGATCCCACTACAGCTTATAGCATCCCCCTGCTGTGCCAAAGGGTACAGCAAGGGCACAGCATGATGTTCCTGCATGACCTGGGCAGTGCCATGCAGCATTGGCATGCAGCAGTGTCTTGTTCCATGAGCTGTGGCTAATGTATGTCTAACTGTTTATTCATCATATTTATCCTTTTTCTTGTTTTGTCCTCTATCTGAAAGCTGGCAGTAACACTCTCCAATTCCTAATAGCTTGTGTGCCATAGTTATCAGCTGTTTTTTATGTGTGAACAGTCATATATGTTACAACTGCTCCTGTTCCCTCATCTTTTCTACATAGGACCACATCAAAAATAACATGCACTAAATATTCCTCTTCCCACCTGGCTAAGGGAAGCATCTCACACTGCCACAGACAGATGGTGACAAAAAACAGTGGTGAAAAACAAGGGGCACAATCAATCACAGCGAACCAGACAGGTCTGCAACATTTTGCCCTGACTCCACCAGCACAGCTCGCAGACCATCCGCGGGCACACAGCTGATGCACAAACACCCAGGGCACACTGAACAGCTCACCCAGCACCCATTCTGAACAAAGCATCTCCATCTTCCACATCTCCTTCTTTAGTACGATGCCATCCGACACCAGCTTCAGTGTGATGACATCCACCACGTGTGCGCTAATGTCTGACTGCCCAAATCAAGGGCAGTTTTACACCTGACAGACTTAAGCACTGGGGACAGCTGTTCCACATATTGTTCACACAAAGCACAGTCCCCACAGTCCATTTTTTGATAAGCAAAAAAAACCCCCGATGCATCCAGTGCTTGAGTCCACATCGAGAGATGGTAGGGAGCAGAAAATGAGAATGAAAAAAGAGAAGGAAAGAAACAAAAGGGAATGGAAACAGCAGGAGACTGACGCAGCCCAAAACGGTGTTGCAGTGCACAGCAGCCACAGGGAGGTACAGATAGGTGGGTATCACTCACGGTTCATGTTGATCTGCTGGGAGAGTTCTATGAGCTCCATCTCTGTAGGCATGTAGCCCATGGTTCGCATGCAGTTCCCCAGGTCCCTGCAGTTAATAAACCCATCCTTGTCTTTATCAAACTCCTTAAAGGCTTCTCTTAATTCTGCAGGAGTGGATCCAAAAAGAACGATATTGTCAGTGACAGCCTGAAATACCTTTTCCAAGAAACTTCCCCAGAATCAGTACTTTACAAGGCCTGACTCTCCAAGATACTGCATGTTTTCCTAGCAGATCTTCCTATGGAGGAGCAGTGACTGCAGAAATGTTAAACACTTCTATCAGCAACATTGCTGACCCATTCATTACAAGAAAGCATGCTTTGACTGCAAAGGCTTTGAAGTGTCACAGACTTAAACTGCACTTCCAAAAGAAACTAAAAGTAGTAAGTTTTCCCATTTTTTACTCATGAGCTGTGTTCTATAGCCCTCACTGCAAGGATCAGCTTCCTTAGAGCCAAACCACTGTGTCATGCTCTACAGTACTTTCCATGAGAGCTGGCTGTACAGAAGTTCTCTGACAGCCAACCTCCCACTACCTCAGTTGTCCTCCTACCTTGAAGAAGCTGCATTAGCTGTAAATTCCCCTACAGTCAGCATTTTTGCAGTTTTACATAATATTTCTTTTGCTAGGATTGCCAGGAATTACTCCAGTAATTTGCCCCATATTATTCCACCCCATGGGGGCCAACCTGGAACGGCCAGCCAGTACATTTTCACAGGCAGAGAGAAAGGTGACACAGAAGGAGCGACAAGTTTTACCTTCAATTTCCTCTGGACGCAGTTCTCTATCCTGCAAAAAGAGAACACGCTACGTTAAAGTCATTTGTTTGCCACAGACCAAATTTCAGAACAGCACATGTTGGGGAAAACAGTTTTGGGGACAAGCCAGAAAGCGAGAGAAGAAACAAGAAGGTGATGACATGTTTAATACCATCTACCTAGCTTCTCTGTGGAAGCCCCCCTCCATCCCATCTGCTGGACAGGGCCATGATGAATGCTCCCCCAAACAGAAGAAACCTGGGCCAGCACAAGCCCTGCGTGCGGCCTCCCCACCTGGCAGCACTGTGAGCATCACAGAGCTCCTCACGTCATTCCCCAGCACCAAGTCCTGGAGCACAGACTGGCCCTGCAGCTGCTCTAGAGCTCTGATGGTGTTTCCTACCTACTGCAGCTCTTGTTGAAACAGCCAGATCAAAATAGCTGGGAGCTGCTCCTGCCACCAGAAGCTGTAGCACTGTCTGCTTGGATCCCTGCCTGATCCCTGTCCTGCTAGCGGGACAAGGACAGCCAGGAGCTCTCCTCCAGCCAATACCCCCATGCCATCTCCTACATCAGTCACCCCAGGAAGACAGGAGCTTTCCCCTTCCCCCCAGCCTCACACAAGCGCTTTGGAACCAGGCATGAAGGCAGACACACAACATATACATCCTCAAGGTCATCTACAGACAAAACAGGACAAGGATTCACCATGTTCAGGAAACACTGCAACATCCAATTTGAATTTCTTGGAAGAAGGGGGAGGATATTAAAAAAAGTATAGGAAAATTCCAACACTGCACCAAGAAGAAGAGACGAGCATGGAAATGCACTGCTTTCTGGTTTAAATGCCCTTTCTAATTCCTCTCATGGCTCCCAGGCAAATCCAAAACATCAGAGAATTTGGAAACACAGAAATGCAATCTCTTTTGTCGTCTGACTCTCGGCTTTTCCCCTCAGCCATGGGGAGTTTCTCCTTGCCTTCCAGGTGTCCTGCAGTCTCACCACACGTCCCCGGAGACAGTGCCCTTGAACAGTTTGAGAAGGATGATCCTTTGCTATGTAACCACAGGCTCCTCTGGAAACTAATGGCGGCTGCTCAGAGTGCACAGCAAACTAGGACACACGCTGGTTTACGTCTATGCAAAAGGGAAAAGGGGGCCGTGCCAGAGCAGTGACCAGCTTGCCACTCATAACCTTCCCAGAGGCATCTCTGCGCTGGATGGAGCTGTCAGAGCACGCTGGCTCGGCAGCTCCATCCTTCACAGACCTGGTATTTTCAAACATGTCATCCCATTTGTTCCGCTTTCGTTAACACCAAGCAATAAAGCAGCTCAACCCCCACGGATCGGATGCACGAAGCTTTATTGCCCTCCCGCCTCAGATCAAGCAGCAGATGAGAACCACCGTAGGCAGCACCGACACCGCGTGCACCTCACTGCAAGGAGTTCACAAACATCAGTCCCCAGTGCTGCTCGGTGCGGCAGCAGCCGCAGGGCCGTGGCTGCCACCGTGGTACCCACAGCCACAGCAACTGCTGTCTTGTGAGAGTGCCTAAGGATGGGCCCAGGCCTTCCTCCAGCGCAGCCATCACACGCCTGTCCTCCTCCCCACTCGCCACGTTGCAAGCAACATGACCTCCACGTATCAGAAATGGGGGCTTCGGCTCTAATTGCACACACCGAGGCAGTTGCGTTTGCAGGGCTCCGAGCGTATCTTTGCACATGCAGATTCTATCATCACAGAGCCACAGGCTGCGAATGCAAAAGGAGGAGGAGGGTTTACGGCCCTCCAAAAACGTGACTCAAGTGGTAGCTAACGTCATGAAGAGGTTTTCTGGTTTAAATTTGAGGAAAGAATTTGAAGGAAAAAAAAAAAAAAGGAGGAAAACAGCTCAAGAAGAAACGGGCTGAATCACTCTAAAGCTTTTGGAGAACATATGGAAAGAGGAATACAACTGTTCAGAGTTTAGATCCTAGACATGAGCAGAGGTGACCCTCAGAGTCCATTTTACATAATGGTCTTACTCTCATTTATTTCTGTTCCATGCACAATAAATCCTGTTGGTCTACGGTCAGTAAAAACAAAGCTGTTTATCACATGCACTTATTCTACAGCAGGGCAGAGACATCATTAATCCTATTCTGGAAACATCTTCGGGTACTCTGAGTTTCCCAGGCCTGAGCATGGGTAGCTGTCAGGGTGAGCCTTGTGTGAGGAGCTGGGCCCTGGGGTGGGAGCTCTGTCCATGCCACTGCTGGTCCACGTGCTGGTGTCAGAGCATCACACCTTGTGTTTTAAGGAACTGACTGAAGGGATGTGATCACTTAGTGGCTTAAGATCAAGAACAACAAAATCCCTTTGATCAGTACAATACTACAGTTCTTTTTTGGGTTGTTGGTTGAAAATGAGGTTTTGGAAATAAAGATCTAGGTGTCTCCTCCAGCTGAACATGATCGTGTCAATGCACAGCTGCACAAGGCATTTCTTAGAGGGGCAAGAAGGCTCTGACAGGTAACTGGGCTGAGTTTTGTTTTGCCAGAGGAGTACAAAATGCACTGAATCCATGTGTAACAGCGCACACGCTCACTCATCAGGTTTCTTTGCACGTGTCTTTAAATACATTACTGTCAGAATCAAAGTTTACATGCAAAAATACACATTACTTGAAAAGATATGACAATGGTGTGTATGTCCCTGTATATTTAACACGTCCACGTGTATAGGTTTGAATATACATACAAATATGTTTTTCGCTGTGTCTGTACGGGCAATAGCATTTGGTCGTCTGGCACTATTTACCAACACAAAAACAGACTGATGTTCTTTGGTTTCTTTGGCAGGGAATGCTGCAGTGTCAGGCCGCATATGAGACACTGCATTTGGGTTTCCACAAGGAGCCAGATGCATGCTCATTTCTGCTTGTATTAGGATGCTCACTGTGAGCTGACAGGAACAGTAACAAATATGGGCATCTCTGTGGGACAGCTTGTTCCCAATGTGGATGCCCTGATTTGCATGTAAGCGACTATTTAGCCTCAAATGCTAATCTGAGCCTCTGGGAATGTGAGGTGGATGTCTTGCTGGAGTAACAGCTTTGAATACTGGATCCCTCCAGAGTCCATCTGATTATGTAAGGCCTGAGGTCCTAAGTTCTTCTCCTAAATCCACGAAACTTCATCTGCTTGAGTTCCAGGCCTTAATCTATCTTTCACAGCTGCACTTTTAAAATCCCCCTGACTCGGTGTTTTAGGCACAGGGATATCTTTGCACATCCTTCAGGTTAAACATTTGCTTGTGACTGCATTTGCTGGAGCTGGGATGCTCCAGACCCAGGGCTGGGGGTTACAGAGCTCCACGCACACGGAGCACGTGGGCAGCCCCGCATCCCTGGCTCACGTCCACGTGGCTTAGTGCGTGTCTCACCCGGCAGGGTGTAACTTACGTACAGGCTGCCTGTTTTCTGCGAAGCCCTTCCTCAGGAAGATGCATGCTGGCCCCAGCAGGTTGTGCATGACGGCGCAGTTCTGGGCCAGCACCATGAGCGGACCCTGGTACTCCGACGGCCCCTCTTCGCTCGTCTGGACAGCTTTATAGCACGTCTTCTCCTCATGGCGGATCTTCCCAGCCAACCAGCAGCAAGCAAACAACACAACAGAGGACGTTACCTCCCTGTCTCACGCAGCCTTTCCTCTGAAGATTTACTGAACCGCCTCGCAGAGCCATTATTGCTAAATTTCCTTCATCTGGTCCACGCTGCGTCCCCCCCCACTGATCTATTATGGTCTGTAGAGAAGCAGTAAGTCCAGCAGTTCGCTTTCAAAAGCTGATAGAAGTACAGCCAACCGGGAGAATTTCGCTTTGAAACGACATCAAACTCTCAACTCTCACATCTACCCAGAGAGAGCCCACAGGGCCGAGCTCCCACTGCCGGCCCAGAGTTAATGATTCCTCAAGTGAGCTGCAGAGGCCAAGAGCAGCCCAGCACAACGGGACGCGTGCCCTGGGCGAAGCTGCTGGCAGAGCCAGGGATTGGCCAGGGCCTCCCCAGGAGGTGATGCAGGGCCTCCCCAGCCACTCTGGCTCCACTTTGCATTTCAACAGCCAGCATCAGGCATGATATAGTGTTATCAGAAGGCCTTTTAGGGCATGGGGCAGCTGTGCCAGCTGCGGGCTCACACTCTTTGTTCCCGTGCTAATTAGTTACATCCTCGAGGTCTCAGGCAGCTACTGCACTGGCCTCTTCTCATCGCTTACAGTTCCAAGTGGAGAACAGTCACAAGCACAACAATTTTGTCTGTTTGCATTTGCACATTTTTGTAAGTGCTCGTGCCCTGCTAAGCGAGGGCTCCAGAACAGAATCCAGCACTGGATTTTATAAGGAGGTACTGCTTTCCTTTTATAGAAATACATTTCCCTGGCTCTGCAAAAAACATCTTATCCTGATATTCCCATGCAGCTATAAAAAGCCAGCACAACCCACAAGACCCTGGGTTTTATAGAATAAACATTAATCATACATCAGATTCCTCTTCAGGAATGACTCTACTTTTACAGCCAGTGTTCCCAGGGGTGATCAGAGACGCGCTGTTAATTGCCATTGTCTCCTCCATCAACCCTTTCTTTACAGCCTGAGGTCCTTTTTCAGGCTAATGCACCAGACACACACACACACACACACACACACACACACACACACACACCCCTCACTCACACTTGTCCAAACCTATTATATCTACTTGCTGTGTCTGCCGTGTGCTATTGCCTCGCACATGGGGCTTGTTTGCATTCTTATGGTCTTACACCAATCTGCTCATGTATAATGTCACGTGAATATTAAGCATCAAAACAAAACCAGCTCGAAAAGCAAGCCATGAAGAAAGAAAACTGTCAAGCAGAACAGCATTTCCATTGCAGTCACGGAAAAAGTGAAAATCTGTCTCTGATTAAGTGTGACACATAGGACACTTGTCCTTAAAAATCTGAGAGATGAGAATCCATCCACAACTGGCATATTACCAGCTCAGCTAAATATCACAGCATCTGTGTTGAACTGCATAGCTTCATGACATCAGCACAATGTCATTTCAAAAATTACCAGCTTTTTTGCTTGGCACATTTTTTCAGTTTAGCATCGCAAATAATACGGCTCACTTAAAATAGCCCACATCAGTTCTGCATTTAATTCCAGCGAAGACAAATGAAAGACCAAAGGCCCCATAGCCTGCACCTAATCCTTGCTTTTTGACCCTTCCAGTTAATAGAGCTTTCTGCCAATTCGCTCAGCAGTACCAAAGGATGATCATCCCATTATTTTCCTGTGTGTGTAAATATTGCCAGTTTGATGAAGCAGTTGCCAGGAGCAGCGAGGAGCTGGCCAGACATCCAGCACCAGGTCTCTTAGTGAGACCCCCGCAGGGGCTCCTGCCCTGCCTGGCAGCCCCAGGCAGGATTTATGGCAGGCAGTGTTCCCTCTGCCTAGCAGCCTCACAGCTTTCTCCTGAAAGCACTCCCTCTCCCACACTCCTCCTTCATTCAGGCAGAGCCTGGATGGGAGCTGTGATAGGGGTACAGGGCAAAGCAATGTCAGCTGCCTGTTAGAGGGGGAAGGCAACATGCACAACAAGGAAAACACAAGGAAAGGACAGGGTCTGCATGCCAGAGGGTCTTGGCCGAGCAGCAGGTCCAGAGATGCCTCTTCATCACCACAGAAGTGGGAAAGGCACCAGGCTGCCCAGCAGGATCCCTGAGGGAAAGCGAGCCTGCTGTCTGCCAGCACTGGGAGACAGAACCCTGAACACTGTCACCAAACAGGCAAGGACGAGTCCCTGATCAGGCCAGCCAGTGCCTGGAAAGGGCCCCCAGCTCTCTGGCTGAAGTCACATATTGAAGAGACCAAATCCTGTTTCCCAAGTTCAGCTTTCACACACACGTCATCTACAGTCCCTCGTTACCATTTCAGCGAAATGCAAGAAAAATACGAGCAGGTAATGTCCCTCCATCAACTTTCCCTCAGGAACGGATATTATGAGCAAAAGGCCTTCAGATTCCTAAGCCATTCCCCTAATCATCTTAACTCTGTTTCCACCCGCTGAGGCAGGAGCACATGGTGGAGATCAGAGCAATAAGAAAGCTGTGCCTGGTAGTTCGGGCTTAACAGCATTTGGCTGTGGGTAGTGCTGCGGTCCCAGGACATTCACATTCAAAGGAGCTTTAGGGAGACAGGAGTAGGGTGAGGACAGAGGAGAGTAGCAGGCAGAGAACGATTGCTTCTTCCCAATATAACTTAGTACCACCCAGGGCCCAGCTCCTCATCTTCCTCACTGTGCTTCCTCTGAGTTTGTCCCAGGTAAAATCTGAGAAAAAAAGACAAGGATCACAAAAAAGCCAAATGAAGACATACAGCATGAGTGACCTACCAAGTATCCACCGTAACCACATGTCTTACAGCCCAGAGGACAGCGCAGCCCCCAGGCTCTCCCAGGATTAGTTCCTTAGGTTGGGCTGAAGTCTGAGAATTCTCTAACTCAGCTTCCTAACTTCCTCTCTTTACTCCTGCCTTCCCAGGCCTCCTCAATAGCACTTCTAAAGTGCAGTATTTGAAGCGGCTTTTAGGAATGAAAGCACAAATTACCTAAAAGACTGATCACACAGAGTTTGTAAGTTATTCAATCTATTTTGATTCAAGAAGCCCGGCCACACTTCAGACCTTAATTGCAATTTCCTTGATCATGTTGAGCACAGCTGCAGCCATCTCCTTTCATTGCAAGTCGGAGGCAACCTAGGAATAGCCAAACTGCTTGTTTTTCAGATGTAGGATGGGTAAGCCTCACCTACTCCTGCCTCTTCCTGAAGGTCACCCTGACGCAGGGACCAGTCTTGGCACTATCAAACTGCTTGATGATGAACTCCCTCCTCACGTATCCCAGCTGTGCCCTTCTGTAGCATTACTGGCCTCGTCTACAGCTGCTAACAAGTAACCTGTGTTCCCACTCAGAGGAGGCACAGCACAGGCCTCCTTGCAGGGAGGTGCTCTCCTCACTGCAGGCTCTCCGTGCAGCATCCCGATGGCAGTGGCATTTGCTGCCATCAAGGTCTCTGTAGGTGTAGCTCTTCATTTAAATATTTCAGATGCTCAGCCTGACTTCATGAGCAGTGAATCGAACAGCTTTTAAAGCTTTTTGCTGAGTTACTGGATTTTTCAGCAATGCCAACTGAGAGCTGTGGCTGACAGGTACACGGTGCTGCAACACCTTCTGCAGTCAGACAAGAAATAACGCCAGGACAAATTGTTCTCACTTCAGTCCCTAAGAGCAGAACAATCCCTGAATCTAATTCATCCCCAGATCACTTTAAAACCTCAGCACAGAGCGGTTCGTGGACTGGAGCCTAACAGACACACAGGGCAGCGTGCATATGAAGCGTAGTGCACACGTGGGCCGTACTGACGTGCAACACGACGCGTGAACACAGATAATGCCTCTGACCATACCCCAGAGGCATGGACAGATTGCAGAAAAACATGCTTCTGTACCCAAACGCATACCAACAAAACTAGGCATGTGCATATGGAAGGATGGATACACGATAAAAAACATATGCATGCCTACAGGCAGACTTCTGTGAGGACACACACCATGAGGCACAGGCACACGCAGCCGTACAAGCAGGAATAGGTGTGTCACACACCTTCCCCAAGTGTACACACACAGCAAACACTGCCACCTGCTCACAGGCCTCCAAGTGAATACGTAGAGACATAAAGGACACACACGTACTACAGATGCACTCATTATTTGTAATTAACAACAGGAATACATATGAACACACACCCATTCACACGTCCAGGAGAAACGACACACACAACCAGACTCGTGCAGACACCTCTTGGTGGAAGCACATGCACACACGTGTGCACATGTACACAAACTCACAGAGATACACGGACATTAAAATGCACATCAGTGCTTTGTGCACATCAGAAGACACAGACTTGGACGTACGACAGTGGTCAGCTACACACCCACGGCGCGGTGCACACACCTACTGACGTGCATGCATGTGCACACGCTGATTTACGCTCGTGTTGTGGCATCCCAGGCTCTAGTGGCTGCACCTGCAGGTGCAGCTCTTACAGAAAAGGCTCCTGAACAGAGCTGAACTCTTTGTACACATCCCTGTGTCTCTCCTGCCTCCCTTTCCCATCTGCCCACGACGTCACCCATCCCAAGAAGTGGGGGTAGGAATGCACGATGCACTTTGATTCGGGGAACATACCTTTTTCGAGAGGTTTCTCAGTGGAGACTTCACACAGTTGCCCATAATATGTTGAGTCTGCCTTTCCGGTGGACTTGGTTATAAAGGAACTGAAGCAAATGATCCCATTAAAGGTATTCCTTGGGAGCAAAGCAAGAAAGGCAGCGCAAGGCAAATCCAAACAGCTACTGGCTGCTGGGGCTCCCCTCTTCAGGGAGCTTTTTCTCTCTCTGCCTCTCTCTCTCCGTGCTTTTACTTTATGTTCACTTTCTTGAAGAGATGAAGCAGGAAGGAGAGGGAGGGGAGAGAAACAGACAGAAAGGAGAGAGAGGGAGAGAGAGTGAGAAGGGGAGAGAGAGGGAGGCGGATGTATAATCTACATCAGATTAATGTTCAAATCCCTCCCACCCCCCTCAATCTGCAGGCAAGATTGTTTCACTCAAGGGAGAGGGCTGATTCAGGCAGAATTAAAACAGAGAGGCACTGCAAGAAGCGATTTCGGTGATGAGTTCAGCGAATCCAGCTAGTTTGGGTACACACAGCCTCTGAGCACCGCAACCCTACCCCACCCCCCTTCTGACTCCTCTCGGCTTTTCAATCACCAGAGAGCTAGGCTGGCCAGAAGGCAATCCACTTAGGGGCTTGGAGTAGAGCACAGAGCTCGTTTTGGAGCAGAAATGGACCATTTAGCCGGGTGGGACCTGTTTCAGCTTATAAAGACTAGCAGACCCACAAGTCCCTCAATCTTTTCCTGCCACAGCAGAAGCAAGCTGGGAGGCAGCAGTCCAGGATCCATACAATGCTCTCAGACCCAGGACAGTAATTTTTAACCACAAGGGAGAGACCTTGAGCCAGTCTGGCGTAAAGTTTTTCCAGCTTTCTTCGAGTAGAAAGCAACTGCAGGTCGACCTGCTGTAGTGGGCTCACATCTGAACCAGAAATCTGAACGGCCCAGGGCCGGGTGATGTGAGGCAAAGATTATGGACATCACATCCATTCATTCTGTTTTCAAACACCTGACTTCTGGGATAAATAAAGGGCTCCTAAACACAGAACCAGCTCTGAATCTGGGCTTTAGACCTGTTGTGATAACAGAATCCTTTCTGAAAGAAAAAGGATGAGTCCCTGGTACCTTTTCATTTGTTCTCAGGCTGTGCGTTGGAGCATCCAGTCTGAAAGGAGGTTTAAATTGCAACAAAAAACTCACCATCACCCCAGGCAACAGGACCTGAACAGTGAATGCATCCTCAGCCATGAAGCCACCGTGGCTGCAGTTCCACATGCAGTGCCATGAAGAATTTCCTCCTTCAAGAAGGCTGACACTGATCCTATCGCTTGTCTGTGCAGCAGGCTTGTTGGATGCTCAGATGTTCAGCTGAAAATGTTCACAACTTCCTTTGCAAGCATGGCTCCAAACAAAAGGTTCTGCAAAGACCAACCCAGGGGCTGAGCACTTTACCGTGTTTTCTTTGTGTGGAAGCCAAAGACTCACTGTCCCAGCAGCTAGAAGGATGAGCTATCAATGTCACAACAAAGCAGGGCTTATTCTGCTTCCATCGTGTCAGAGCTGTGGCAAATTAAGTACAATTGTAAGGTGTGCCAACAGTTGTTTTAGAGTCTAGAGGCTTCTTCCACATGAGGAGATTAGTTTAGGAATTCATCTACGACAAGAGCCAACGTCTTCTCCAGTTCCCGTCACAGCCAGAAGTGCACAGCAGTGTGGGACAGTGCTTCCTACTCTTCCTTCTACTAACCTCTTCCCAAAAGGGAATGCAGAGGAACAGTCTCCTCTCAGGTCCCCTCAGGGCCCTCACTGCACAACTGAGAAGGTGCCCAAAGGCGCTCATGCCATTCAAATTAAAACTGGAAGACACAGGGCAAGCAGAAAGAGGGACAAAGGAGGTAGGGAAGCTCTGCTCTGGGAGATTTCCACATCAGAGCACAGCCATGCAAAGCAAGCTGGCCCTGCCACCTGTTGTCAAGATTGGAAGATCCCTGACACAAGGGAAGTGCACAGTCATTCCTCAGGGCCTGTGGCAGCCCTGGGCCCTTGCAGCAGGAGACACTGCAGGAGGATGCCAAAACTCCCAGCTCCTCTCAAGGCTGCCATCTTCAGATCCTTTTCTCTTTCCCCTCTTAAAGCAGCTAATGGAAGGTTGACCAACCCTCAATCAATGTGCCAGTCATTAATAACGTCCTCTGTCCCTTGGAGCCATTCCCCAGGCTGCTTGTTTATTGACGAAGTGTGTGTCTCCCTTGAGCAGAGGCTGCCACACAGCAAGCAAGGTGCCTGAGCTCCTTCCCAAGACAAATGACTCCAATTCCAGAGAGAGGAGAGAGCGTCACCTCGCTGCCATGAATGAATCTCCCTGTGAGAGGCAGCACAGAGGCCAGGAATGCCCTGCAATCAAGAAGTGCCTCTTTCCTCTTCCTCCTGGAGTGAGGGAGCTGAGCATAGGAGCCACGAGAATCCCCACGGCAGCCCCAAACTGCCGGGGACAGCAATGAAAGCAATTCACTGAACGCGGCTTACAGAGCTGGAAGTGCCTCTCAACAAAAGTTGAGATCACCACCCCCTAAATATTAGCTTCTACCAGAGCATTATGAACCAGCAACCACAGACAATTACCGCAGTTGCCTTCTCTGCTACTTTTCTTCCCTGCAGTTGCAGGCAGTCATAGGAAATGCAAAGCAAAGAGGGTACAGAAATCACCCACCAGGCTTGGAAGGTTGTTCATGGTCCAGGAAGGGAGGAGGCGATGGGACCCCATTTGCATCCAGTCTGCAGCACAGCCACAGTCCTTTGACTCTGCAAGAACTCTGTCAGAGCCACAGGGGTCCTGAGAGATATCATAGTAAACAATTTTCTTATCTTCTTATTTACCCTGAATCTCTTAAGAGCAACTGGGCAGCACGTCACAGTCTAACAGACAGACCCTGCTGAGTTTTTTGGACGAAAATCACTGGGATCTTGTTCCCATCATAACCATAGCAGCTTAGAGATATGCAGGAAAGTGGGGTTAGCAGAAAGGTCAGTAGAAGATAAGGTGAGAAGGAACACATTTTCTCCCTTCCTCCAACTGAGGCTGCTGCAAGAGAACAGGATGCTGAGAATAAGTGTGTCAAAAGCATTTGTGTGTAGGTGCTGATCTGTGGGCATGCCTATATCTGGGGTAGTCAGGGTGCGTGTGGGAGGGCTGCACATGCATGTATACTGGCTTTCCCACACTGTTCTTTGTGGCAATCACACTGTTCTTTTATGGTCTGGGTCTCTGTTGTAAACTTTCTAAAAATTAATAGGAACTTTGTGAAATGCATGACTTGCCTATGTGCCTGAATTCTCCCCTTTCCTCCAAAGACCACAAGAAGAGCAGAAACCTTTGTGGGTGTAGTTAGGCACTAAGTGAGCTCTCAGCTCACGGGCAAGAAGTTTGGCACATTGACTGACCTTAGCACAGAACATGGAGGAGGCTGAATGTCTTGTCACTGAACGGGGAGTGATCTGAGTGGTTTAGTATCTCTGAATTCTTTAAAAAGCAGCAGTGCTATAATTCAGGCTGGTACCATTGGTACAAACACTCTTTCCATAGGAAGATGTTGGATCCCATTGTGGCTAACCACTTGGTAGCTGCCAGAGACTTTACCTGGTAATAGCAAATACCTAACTGCTACAACAAAGGACAAAAGTCAATTCAAAACTCGGGACTGCTCATCAGACTGCAACTTTGCTTGACAATTCTTTCCAACAGAAGTACAGGAAGGCTTGTTTCAGTACATGACTTTCACTTGCTGGAACGTTAGATCAGGTTGATGCTTGTGACACAACACAAAAGTACTGCAAAGGGCAATCTCATTAAGTGGGAAGGGGTCATCTCTGAGGAGATTTACTTGATGGTTATAGATCTGTATTTTTCAAGAAGCAACCCACTCTTGTTTACTCATGACCTCAAATGTGCTGCAGCATTTGGATGTGTCAACATCTTTCTCTTGCCAGCACTGCCACAAAGCCTGCTACAAAGCTCCCAGCCACTGGAACTCCAAACTTCGGCGACTGGCTTCCATTTTGTCTGCGCCAAGTGCTTGTGCTGCATTTTGAAGTGTGTCTTCTAACCTCGAACGAACCTTGGATGGTTCCATATTCCCATCAGGAAAGCACAGGTCCATCTCAGAAGGCAGCAGCAGCAGGTATTGGCAGATGCAGCCCGTATCCTCATCTGGGGGGAGGAATATTTCTGCAGGGAGCTTGGGAACTTTCTTTGCTGTCAGCTGTTCCAGAAGGAAAGCGCTGCTGACTCATGCTGTGCATAATATTCTCCTCCATTAGAGCAATTGGATCATATTCAATCACAAACAACAGAAGGGTTATGAAAAAGAGCAAGAATACTTTCCATGCCTCTCAAGGTAACAAACCCTGGACTGTCAACTTCAGTCGATAACAGCTTTGTCTGTAATTAGCAAGCTCTATTCCACGTTAGATGAAAAGAGATGAGAATGTGCCAAAATCCTGACACCTTCCATGCAGACCTGATGCATGCATTTTGCACTAACCCACCTTCCAAGTCCCCGCACAGAAGATGTGCTGGTCAGAGCACAATGTGTTGTGGCTATTTTTTGCTTTTCAATGGGCTACAAAAAGGCAAGTACAAGCCTGAGAGCCCAGAAGTTGCTGGAACAGTTTGCCATGTATATTCAGCACAAAAATGGTTTAAAACAAACCTTACGTGGTCCCTTTCCTTTGCTCAGGAATAGGAGAACTGTGAATCACTCTCTGGGACTGCTGCAAAAGCAGTTAATTCTGCCCTGCCTTCCTCACCTCTTTCAAAGGAAAAGGGACAGGAGTTGTCAGTATCTGACTGGCACGCTGAGGTTGAATATCAGATGATTATTATCAATGCTAACCAAACACCCCAAACCAAACCTGCAGGGACACGTGAGATACGCCGCTGTGAAGCTGAGCTCTGTCTCACTTCTATTCTAAGCAAGGATCTGACAGCACCTTTGGAAGGATCCAACTGCATATCCCAGTATAAGATCTCTGTCTAGATTTAAATGCAGTTGGTCACAAACCACCTAAAATCTTTTTGTGTTATTTCAGCAGAGCGCAGTGGGGCTGTTGGCGGTTTTCTACTTCCTGCCTTCAACTGTTGTGACATGATGCCTCACAAAGTTACATGGTTGCCTGTTTCCTTCCAAGAGCAGAGAGTTTATTTCATCTGTGTGGGATGAAGCAATGCTATATATTCTTTCCAAGGATGCAAGGTGCAAAGTGCTCTAAGGAAGGAATGGATAGAATAGAGATTAGAATATTTCTAATGACTTGATTTGTGCATAGTACTGAGCTCATGGCCTTACGCTGGTGCACAGAACTACTAAGAAAAGGAAATGTGACCATGCAAGCTACGACCACTGCATGCTTTTATTTCTAAGATGGGCATTTGATTGAAATTGGAGGATTACATGAGTTCATGGGCACTGCTGCTGCTCTCTAAGGTCACAGGAATGTCAGAGGATTATTGAAAAGGGAACCAAAGTTAGCTAAGCATCTTTTACTGCGTGCACATCATATAGCTGCTTGTATTGGAAATCAATACCACTATGCCATACATGGACTCATTGGGGAAAACCAGCTCCCAAAGCTGCAGCACCAGAATGGACCACAGCTAACACAGCTGCCAAACCTGCGGCCCATTCACTCCATCTAAAGCTCCGTCCTTCCCCGACACTTTGGTCAAACCCAACACTGCATCAAACCAAAATCAAGGCACTATAGATCGGTGGAATGCACAGTGGACTAAATTAAACGATGGCTAATTCATTATTGAAAGATTTTATTCTCTCAAAAGATAAGCTGAATTTAACCATAGGGCTGTGCTTTCAGTGCATTAGCTCATGCTGCTGTATATTTCATGAATTTAATATTTAATGAACGTTCCTTTAGCTTGGTTTTATTTTGATGTCTTTCCACATCCTTTTAAAATACATTTGTTTAAAAAGTCAATCACTGACAAAGATTAATGCTTACTGGCAGACCTGCTGCAGGCAGGCAGCACTGCCCTTCAGTGATTCCCTGTGGCTGGCTCCCATCCCTCAGGCTTTTTAGAAGCAATAAACACGGTAAGTTTTTCTCCAAGTTGAGCAAAGTGGGGAGCTGAGCCGATGTGCTGACACAGAACAGTGCTGTTCTGTGCCTGTGTCCATTACTATGGAAAATGCATGAGACGTATCTTGTCGGGTATGGCGGGTATCAGCAGGCAGAGATGTATGTGTACAGCACGAGGAATGTACGTACGCACAGAGGTGCTTGTATGGTCACACACTTGTATCAGCGGCTGCGTGCGTACAGGCTGTCAGCATGCAGACAGGACATTGATATGAAGGCTCTTCATGTCACACTACGTGCACAGACATGGGCAGTGCATGGAGGCCATAGGAGACAGATGCAGGTACCAATGTGCTGCAAACAGCTGCCTGCTGCTCAGCAGGATGTGCTGTTCCCCACCCAGAGCTTGGGAGCTACAAGGCTTCATCCTGGCTCCAGCATGGCCAGGCCCAGGATGCCAGAGCCAGGGAAGGGGCTCCCGAGGGCAAGAGCCTGGCAGGCAGAGTGCATCCCACTGCAAGCAGCTGGGAGTGTGGCAGGGAGACGGGGCATGGCAGGTTGAGGCAGAGCACCTTGAGGACACGTCTGGGGGTGTCTCAGCTCTCAGAGGTGCCTGAAAAAAGGAGGAAGGGAAGCAGGGAAGGGAATGTGGTGTTTCTTCTGGATTTTGTCTCTTCTAACCTGCACACCCCAGTTCAGTATCAGTGATCTAAGATTACACAGTCGGGTCAGCATCACTGTGGTTGCTGGTCAGTTTGAGCCACACAAAAAAATATATTAATTTCAAACTACTCCATTGATTTAACATTGTAGATGAACAGCTATGAGAAGCTGTCCTCAGCATGCATTGAGCCCTGACACATCACTGATGCATTTGCCTTGCAGTTTGGGGTAGCACATCACGCAGGAACCCACAGACCATTTCACCTTCACCTCTGCTATCCCACAGTGCTTCATCCCATGCTCCCCAGCACTGGGCCAGCACCCAGCAGCCTGCCTCACTGGTACCTAGGGGCAGCTGGAAGCTTCCAGCAGGGGATCAGTAATGCCGCTCCCCTCGGCAGCATGAGGCTCCCAGGGCTCTCTGCTGGCTGAGTTCCACACTCAGTCCTGATGCAGCAAAACTCTCACTGGAATCAGATGAAGCTGGAGCCATTTGAGGGACCAAGGTCAACCAGCAAGGCTGGACAAGGTATATTCTCCTGATACATTCCCATGTGGTCGAGAATGTGCTTTGCACCTGATTCCCCCACAGTGCAGGGACACATCCTGCTCCAGCACGGCCACTTCTGTCATCCTGGTTAGCCCCTAAGACCATTAAGACCCATCAAAATTAACTAAAGCCCATCAGTAAAGGAAGATCAAGCAGAGCAAGAACAGAAAAACGACTTCAGAGATGCATAAAGATACCTTCCTTCCTTTAATGGCACTTCAGACACTGACATTAAAAGAGGAATGGGAGATGGTGCAGATAAGGAGTGGCATTTAACTGCCTGTACAAATAGAAATACAAAAGCCCCTTTGGCCGCAGTGCTAACAGCAGAAGTCCGTAAATATTTAATCATTCCCTGTGGCATTATTTGACCCCTCTGATCCCCATGCTACCAGAAGCAATTGACAGAGAACTGTTGGAGAATCACTTCAATGAAAAATTTAACAGGCAGGCAGGGTGTGAAAGCTAAAGAGCTCTGAAGCCAGTCAGGTCTCACATGGCAGGATCAGTTGCAAGTTAATATTGCATAGCAAGGGCCAAAAAAAGCTCTCTTAAAGGTGCGGGCGAGGCCAACTCTGGGGCACAGGAGGAGCATGGCACCACTGCATTCCTGAGCCACAGTGCCTGCACTGTTGAGCTGAAGTGCCAAAATGCTGCTACACTGTGGGTGCTGCTGCCACAGAACTGCTGCATTGCCATCCCTGCTGCCCCAGCACTGCCATCCCAGCCCCAGCACTGCTCTCACAGCTGCTGTCACATTAATAACGCTGTCCTGCAATGGGGCTGCCATCTCACTGCTCCCACTGCTGACAAGGTATCGCTGCTCCCTGTTAGGGATGAGCTACCACTCGGTATTGCACTGCTGCTAAACTGCATACTGTGACCACTCCGTAGGACTCTGTCAGGAGTGACAGCACGCTTACTGCCACACGATGCTCCTTTACTGCTCGGCCCCCAGCACAGTCCTGCTACAGGCCAGAATGAAATTATCTCCCTCCCCACACTCCTTTACAGCCACTGTCCTGCTTTGCTGCATGACCACACGGATCTCCCACCAGCCCCATCACTGAGTCACTGCCCAGCTCCCACTGCTGGACTGAGCCCCCACCACTGTCCCATTGCCACACGTGGCACACCCAGCCCGTACTCACACGGCACACTGTCAGCACGTCACTTGGTGGCAATGTCCCTGTGCTAACTCACGGCCGTGCTATCAGAAGGGCAGCACGGTAACACCTCACTTGCTGCCTTCTGCTACAACGGGATGCTGCTGTCAGGCTGGCACAGCCCAGAGCTAATACCATGCCAAAAGTGATCACCGGTGCACAGAGCAGCTCCCGTCCGGAATATTGCATTACTGCTTCATTAGATCGCTAAACTCTTTTGTCAAGCTACAACGCGACACTGTCACCACGTCCGTGCACTGCCAAACTCCTGCCGCATGGCACCACTATCACATCTCTCTTCTGCACAGGATCGTGTTACCACGCTGCCGGTGCCGCGTTCCCTCTGCTTGGTGCTGTGCAGCACCGCACGCTCACCCGCTGCAAACTCCTCACCGAGCTGGTGGGGGATGTTTCACCAGGCTACGACGACATCTCAGCTTATACCAGTACATCACTGCATGCCCCTGTGTTAATTCGTGCAACACTGGGATGCCCTAAATGAGTACGATCGTTTTATGACATTAACAGCGTCGCCGCACCGATACAGCATGAGCCCAACTAATAGAATATCCCCGCATCCTGCATTCTGGCTGTATCTTAGCATTCCCCTGGAGTACACACCCACATTGCTGTGCCAGTTATATAAACATGGCACTTCTGCCTTCACTCCGTCTTTTTCCTGCACAGTTACAAATCTGTCTCCCTCAGACAAAATCCTGTCGTTCCGGACTGCTCCTTTTCGCTCTTTACTGCAGTGACATCCTCTGTGAAGTCATCCCTGCAATGTTTTCTGCAGATCTGACTGTACCCCTGTGGTGTCTGCATCTGCGAGCACACCACTGCACCACGGATGGTGTTCCACATCTGTAGAGCTGGGGCAAGGCGTGCCGGTGCTGCCGGATCGCAGCTGCAGACATGCATGGCAGCGCTTCCCTCCTTATACGTACTGCAAAATTACTGTTTTAACTGTTTCACAGTGGGGTGCGTGGGCTGGAAAGAAGTTCTTGGATTAAATAAATCGTCTTCTGAGCTCCTGCTCTCTTCTAATTACAACGCAGAACAGGCTGCTGTTCCAGTACCTGCAGCCTCATGCTGCAGTCCAGGGCACTCCTGTGCCTGTGACCACAGCTCTGCCCCAGCTCCAACCAGGGCTCCTGCAGGGATGAGCCCTTCTGCGCCCTAAGATATACCTCACATCTCTACATAACACATAGCAGTTATTCTCCGCTCACAAGAACAATATCTCCATCATTCATTTCCACAGCAGAATTCCCCAGTTCTGATCCCACGGCCTTTATCCAGCCCGGGATGTGATACTGCTACAAAAAAATCTTCACATCTCTCTTCCAGCGTACAGCTCTTTGCATATCCCACGTCGCAGCTCCCCTGCTTCTGTGCACAAATCCCTGAACAGCCCTACTACATCCCACTCCTAAAACCCCCACTAGAAGATTGCTTTCTCGTAGTTACTTCCAAGAAAGTGAGAGATCAGTACGGAAAGGGAATAAATAACATGATGCCTGCAAACAAAGGTGCTGCTGATTGTCAGCACTGTGCAGCGAGTGGAAGAATAAAAGCTAGAATCTGCCTCTTTTCTGTAAGTAGCATCGTTCGGGGCCAGAATTAAAGTCTCCGGTGCTCAGAAGTACCTGCTGGCACTGGAATGAAGCAGCAGTGCAGGCAGGAAGGAGCTGCTCAGGTGAGGAGTGACGGGGAGGAGCCCTGACGTGGGTCTGCCTGAGTTCCTGGCACTCTGGGGACAGACAGCTCCTCAGATTTGAAGTCTGTTCTCAGATGCATCCTCAGAACTATGAGGCGGCACAAGTCTGAGCTGAGCCCACGGATATCTGAGCCCACGGTGTCTGAGCCCACAGATTTTCAAACAATACTTTTTGCCGTGCCCCAGAGCACCGCCGAGGCCCTTCCTTATCGCTGTTACAGAGTGTACACCTATTTCTGGGACATGGCTGTCTTGCTCTGAAGTAAACACAATCGTAACTCTCATCCACAGCAGTCAGTGAGGACGCAGAGCCGCTGAGAACAGACGAGGTTTGATTTTCCTCTGGAGAAGTCAAGATGAACAGAGGCAGACAACGCGTCCTGGCAGCAGGCTGAACAGGGAGAGGTGTGTCACGTCCTTCCCCTTCAACCATCCAAATTCTCCTTGTTCTCTCCGTAACGCTGATTTGAAAGGGCATTCTGCAAAGCCTCCCAAACCCAGTTCAAAAAATAAAAATAATGAAATAAAATAAAACACACGACGATGACAAGGAAACCCACAAATCCTAATTCTGGCTTAATCGATCACTTCCAGAGCTGCCACCCAGGCTGCTGGCTTGTACCTATAATTGTGCTTCTGGGAGATTGCAGTTACATTAATCTTCCTGGAGATTACATCTCCCAGTAACGTCCCTAAATGGCTCTAAAAGAAAATTTCAAGCCAGTTTCCCTCTGCCTTTTCATTTTGAAAGGGTAGTAGCCCTGCCGGGTAATTCCACTACCAGAGGCAGCTAAAAATGACAGCTTTGTACCGAAAGCGCTCGCAAACACCGAAAGCATCTGTTCCATCCTAACACAGCGATTGGGAAGGCTTCGGAATTGGGTCAGGATTTTTTTTTTTTTTGTCATCCTCCCCACTACCTTCTCCTGACAGCTTCTGCCATCAGAAATGATTCACATGCTGATTGTACAGAAATGTACCATAAGGAGATGTAAACAAATACAGCAAAGCAAGGCGGGGAGCCAGAGAGATAGAATCTAATAAGTCGGTATCTTCGGGGGGGGGGGGGGGGGGGAAATAATAAATAAATAAATAAATAATCGCTTCCCCGACTCTCACCCTCTCCAGGCAGAGCCGTCAACTTCTTCCCCCGGCGATCGGGAAAGCACGGTTCCCCGACAGCACCACCGGCAGCGCCGTCGGGCCGCGGCCGTGCCCCGCGGCGGTCCGGGCGCGGTGTCCCCGGCGGACAGCGCGGGGCTCTCCCGGGGTCGCTCCGCAGCGCCCCAGCGGTGCCGGCTGCTCCGGCGGCCAGGAAGCAGTGCATTTACCGCCCGGCTGAGCCCCGGGGGTCGGTGCCCGGCGGCGGGACGGGGCGCGGAGGGGAGGGAGGGAGGGAGGGAGGGACGGGGAGAAGGCGGAGGCGGTGGGGGCTCCGCGCCCCTTACCTGGCCGAAGACCGAGCTGAGCATGGGGTGCAGCTGGTGGAAAAGGGGGTCCGCTTCCACCGACCGCTCGCTGCCGCTGGACTTGGTGGAGTACTTGCTGCTGGATTTGGACAGCGGCGAGGCGCCTTCTGAGAGCTTCAGGGACTCTCTGCTGGACCTCTGCCTGTGACTGAGGAAAAAGTCCTCCTCCGCCTCCTCCCCATCCCTGTCTGAGAGCTGCTGCTGGTCCTGGGGGTGACCGTGGCTGCCGTGCGGCGGGGGATGGTGGTGGTGCCGGGCTGACCGCGCCGCTTCCTTGCCGCTGCCTCCTCTCCTTGGACCTCCTTCCGCGGGCTCCGGCTGGCTCTCCCCCCGTCCATGTGACAGCTTCCCCGCGCCCCTCGCTCCGTCCTCGCGGGCGCCCGGGTGGCAGAGCGGCCTGCGGGCACTGGGCTCCCCGGGGAGCGCCTCCTGGCTCGACTCCCCGCCCGCCCGCCCGCCTCGTCCTCTGCCGTCCCGGGCACGGCCGCCTCGGGGCTGGGGCTGGGGCTGCGCGCCCGCCGCCCTCCTGCTCCCCGCCGCCTTCAGCAGCGAAGTGCGGGACTCGCTCTTCGCCATGGAGGAGCCGCTCATCGCGGGGCCGCTAGAGCCGCATCCCTGGCCGGGCGGAGCGCTGCCGCTGCGGGCAGGGCTGCGGCGCGCCGCTCACGGCATGTCCTGCGGAGCCCCGCTTAAATCCCGCACCGCGGCCCATGTGACAGCGCAGACAAAGGCCGCGGAAGGGGCGCTCCGGCGGGGGCTGGCGGGCACCGTCCCCCGCCGGGGCTCCCCCCCCCCCCACTTCCCCGCGCCGCCGCCGCCGCCGCCGCCAGGTGAGCCGGGGCCTCCCCCCGCCGGGGCCGGGCGCGAAGCGGCGCCGCGGAGCCGCCGAGAGGGGTGCGGGCGGCGGCGGGCGGCGCTCCCGCAGCGCGGCGGGCGGGCAGGGCCCGGCGGGGAGGGGGACGCAGGGCCGCGGCACCCCCGGTGCGCTGCGGGCGGGAGACGCCGCCGCCCCCGGAGCGTCGCCCCCGGCGCCGCGGGCGGGGAGCGGGGAGGCGGCATCCCGCGGGGAGCGGGGGAGGCCCGGCCCCGGAGGATCCCGCGTCGCCCCGGGGAGGAGCGCGGCACCCGCGCTGCCCCGCGCCCGGTGCCACCGGCGGAGCCCCGGAGCCCTGCCTCGGTGCTCGGCCGGCCGGAACGGTGCAGGCGCTGCGGGGCAGCGCCCAGAGCTTTTCTCTGCGTAGCCCGGAGGACCCGGAGCCCTCACTGCATCCCCCGGCAGAACGCGCTCGGGAAGTTTTTGTCCGCCCTTTGAAACGGGCACAGAGGTTTCGCTAGGGCACGTCGTGAACGGAGATAAAAATGAAGGAGCTTGCTCCTAAAAAGCAGAGTATTTAACGTCTTTGTAATCAAGTGCAGGTAATTAAGTGGCAACAGGTTGTTCAATAATGATGCTCTGTTTAAAAACATTAAAAGCTAATGGTGTCAAATCAGACATATGTTCTTGATGAGGAAAGGACCCGGTTGCTTCTTGCTCATCTTCAGACAGTGATTGTGCCTCACTGCCAGACTTGGATACCTCAGCAGTTTATGTACCCAGAAAGATGAAGGTGTGATTATCGCATAATAAGCTTACTCATGCTAGCTCTGCTCTCGCTGGCACATGCACAGCAGTTACTATGCAGTGACACAGACTCAGAGCAACAACCAAAGTGCAACTTCTCTGCAGCCTGGGGTCCCTTTCCAGCCCTGCTGCCGTGCCTCCACCGCCACAGCTACACACACCGGCAAGGCCAAAGCTCCCACAGAAAGCAAACGACGCTGCAGGCCTGGCATCAGCACGCTCTGCCCCTTCAGCTGCACAGTCAGCACCAGATGTGCAGCAGCGACGCACGGTCTCAGCACAAGGCACCCTGTGTCCACGCTCAGGATGGCAGAGCAGAGGTCGGTGCTTGCTCGGAGCAGCAGAATACCTCCCCATCCAGGGGAAGTTCATTGTGCCAGGATGTGACGCTGCTTCTAGGGAAGCTGCCATTTCAGGAGTCACAGCTGGTGCAGTATGTGAGCACAGACAGGTGAGAGTTCTGCCTGGCCCTGCCTAGCAAAGGCCTTGGGGCATTACTCCTGAGGACTGCGGTGATGCTGCTGTTGCAGGTGGGTTTAGTTCTTTGTCTCAGCCTACGGAACGCTGCAGAATATGGAGCAGATGCTTCATTAGTGAGCAGGGACTCGCGCAGGTGTGATCTATCACTTTGGAGAGCACTTCAGGGATCAGGGCAAGGAGCAGCTAGACTAACAGAGGCAGGAACAATGCAGGCAAGGGCCATGTTACAGAACAGAGCAACACAGAGACGGCAGCAGCTGAAACAATTATGATCTGGGACAAAAGCAGCACAAACTAGAAAGCCAGCTGTCCCAGGCACCCACGTTTGGGTTTCAGCTGGCAAGGAACCCTAACCATTCAAGAGAAATCTGGAGCACATCCTCCTCACTAATCCATTTCTGAGGTTCTTCATGTACCTCCTTTTTTAGACAAATTAATCTTGGGATGCAGTGGCTGTATAGCACCCACTACGTCCTAAAAAGCCAGCTATCCTACAGCCAAATGCCAGGGAACGGCAGTGGCTGGTTGCAGAGAGAAATACATAATTCCAGCGCGGCTGAGCAGCGAGACACACAGGGACATCTCTCCAGAGAGCGCGTGGCTTCTCCTCCATCTGGCAGCACAAAAGAGGACAGGCCTGAATCCTCAAGACACAAAGATTACATTATGTAACGTGCACGCTCGCTGCTGCCAGAGATGAAGCTAAGTCAGAACGGTGCAATCCAGCCAGAACTAAGGCAGAGGGATCCGCAGCCCGGCCCAGAGCTGGGGCTCCTGGCGTGAGGAGTGGCCTGGGGCAAGCAGGGGAACTGTCTTTGATTCCTGCCCACATTCATAAATGCAGCACTGGCTGCAAGTGGGAAGCCCTGCCTTTCCTTAGGAAAGATGTGCACGGGAGCAAATGCATGAGCCACTTAAGGGGGGGAGGGTTTGGTCAGTTCCTTTTCAGGAATCACTTGTGTGCAGAAAATGTTTACCCCCAAACCAAACAGAGAATACAAGGGCTGCGCTCTGTACCCTCAACTCAGAAGAATATATTTCAGTTCCAGTTACAGACAGAAGCACGGAAAAGGAGTATGAGAGTGAAATGCCCATGAGAAAGGTCCCCTGGCACACTGTCAGTGGGAAGGCTCAAAGAGTCTGATGTTCTGGAGCAGTTCTCTCGGTTCCAGCATTTTCAGTCTTTATTTCTGTCACCTGCGTTACCAAGAACATCACTGTCTGGGGTAAATATGATATCACACAAAAAAATCTTCCAATGAGCTGTGAAATCTAAGCTGAGGATCAGGACACTAACCAGGAACCTGTCCTGTAAGAGACAGTGAACTGGACAGCACTGATTTATGGCCTATCTCACCCTTTATTATCTTTCCAACACTTCTAAAGGGTTTCAGAAACACGGCATGTTTCAATAGCCAAAGATGCCAAGTATGAGTCTTCCAGCATATTGTGTTTGGACAGGCATGTGTCTGCCTCCAGAGGAAGCAGAAGCACTGACAGCTGGAGATTCTGTTTGCTCGAAGACTTGGTATTGCTCTTCAGGGTTTACTCCATGGGAGAGGAATAATCCCGACAGCATTACAATGGCATTATGGTTCTGGCTGTAATCCCTGTGTTCAAATCCACCCCAGTGGCTTGCATCCTGATTGCCAGCAGAGAACTTCCCTTTGTGACTGTCAGGAGGAGACAGGCAGATGGACCGAGGTCACTTTCTGCAGTCAGATCGTTGAGAAGGGGGAAAAGCCAAAGTGTGGTCCTGTAATAAAGCTACAGGAATGGAAAAGGAGGATGGAACAAAAGAGCAGTCCCCAAGAAGAAAGAAGAAGGAGGGGAGCAAGATAACACAAGTGGGGAAGAGAATGGGCAGGAACAAAGGTGAAGTCACTACACATTACAGCATGAAAACAAAGGGGCTGAGCCTTCCTGAGCAGTGACAGCGGGCAGAACAGGTTACAGCGATCATCACTGCAGGGGAGGGGACGGTTTCCAGAAGGAAGAGACCTTCACCCTGGGATGCTCCTTCAGGGCATGGATCAGCATGACTCCAGCTCCATGCTGTCAGCACACGGCCATCAAAGCAGAAGAGCACAGTGCACACAGAGGTGATACCCCAACCCGTTCCTCGCTTTTCAGATAACATAACATGGAAGATACAACAGATACTCTGCTGCTCAATGGGACAAATCCATCTGAGCTTCCTATGTGAGCATGTATCCCCAGATCCCAGAGAAGAGTGGGCCTTCCTTGTTCCAGGCTTGCTAAAAATGAGTATTCCTTTCCTGGAACTACTCCTTACCCTACTTGCTTCCCCCGTGCCACTTCTGAGTCTCACAGTCTTCCAGTTCACACAGCTAACAACACAATCAATTCAGCTGGTTTAGCTGGCTTAGCTTCGCAGTTTTATGTGCCCACAGTTGGCAAATGTCACCTCTTTCATATCAGAAATCTCCACTGCCAGACTATGATCAGCTCTTCACAGTCACATCCATGTATGAGGTACTGCTGTGCAAGTGGAGGTGAAGCACAAGGCAGGCACGAAGCCCGTTTAGTTGGAGGTCTGAGTGCAAGTTCTAGAAGAAAATACTCTGAAAAACATCAAAAGAAGATGGATGTGGCTTCAGCAGTGACAGTGGTACTTCTCTCTGATGGTCTCAAGGCAAAAACAACAACGAGCCAAAGAGTAAACAGCAAAGGAATACTCAAAGAGTAATCATTTTTTGTCTTTCAGATGAACAGAGCTTTCCAAGGTAAGAGCAAACCTCTTCATGAGCCTACACGTGTTTTACAGTCACTATAAACGAGGGATGGAAGGGAATGATCTCTTTCTGAAGTAGGATCTGGACCACAGGATTACAGCTGCTTATCATGGACAGGTGGGCTCTTCAGCCACGTTACATGGATCCCTGGTCCCTGAGTAAAGAGCCTTTACTTTTATTTTCTGACTGAGATCATTTATCATTTAAAAAATAAAAAGCTTTCTTGTTAATAGCTTCAATAATTAGTTTGAGTGATCGTGACTGCCTGGAATATCACAGTAAGGAAACAAGTAGTTCCCAGTTTCTAGGTTCTATTAACCTGGCTCAAAAAAACCCACCCTAATGCATAGTAGAATCTGATCAATAACGGAGTGTTATGAAACATCTTAATTATCTCCATATCCTATAGCTTCTTCCACTTTCCAGCTCACTTAGAGCTGCATAACAAGCCTCCTAGAAGACTTTACAGAGATTTCCTAACTACACCACATAGCACTGTACATGACAGCAAGTCATACTCTTTCTAGTAAAGTCCAATATTTAAAAATATTTGAAATGTATTGTTAATTTCTAATGGCTTTGTACATTAAAGTCATGAGGACTAACAACAGACTATGCAGATCAGAGTCTTTTCTTGACACTCCAGCTCTGAGGGACTCAAGCTTGGATAAGGCTGTTATATAAGACAGGCTTCTGGATCTCACTGAAGTGCTTTACAATTAAGACGGAATATTAATAAAAGGCAAACTGAAAACCTCCAGCTATTAGAAGGATTAGGACTTAGCAGAGAGCTGCGGGAACGCATGCAACGTCAAAGCCATCTTCTTGGCTGTGATCAAATGCAGCAGGAAAGGATCTGGCAAAAACAGCTTCTTGGAGGGAGGGGAGAAGATCTGCGCTATCGCTAATAGTAGTAACAATAATAGCAACCACAACTTCTGCAGAGATGGCAATACAGAGCAGCAGAAGACATGAAACAAGGAGAGAAGCCTGGAGCTCCTCTTGCTCAGCAGTGTGCACGCTGACAGCAGGTGTCTCTGCAAACATGGAAAAGCATCTGCTCATTTACACCTATGCAGCTGAACTGGCTTTCCTCAGAAAAGCGAGAATTGAATTCACATTGAAGGAATTTGTTGAGCAGCTGCTACTACCTGTGCACTGGGCAAGAAGTAACACCAAAGCTCTGAATGCTATTTAAATAAAATGTGTTTTACTGGTTCTATTTTCTGGAGATTAACTGCGTGTTTTTCTCTTCCAGGCAGTGTGCTAAGGGGTAGTCCTGCTATGAGCCCAAAGCATTTCCCTGCAGCTATCACAGGAACTGTTACCTGCTAGCTTTCAGTCTCTTCTATGGAAACAGCGTTTTATAATACACGGTAATCAAGCAAATAATACTGACTGCAGGTCGAATAGTATTCTTACTTTTGAGGAAACCTCCTTTTGGAAAAACCTGGGGACCCTTTGCAAATACAGCACTCCCACTCAGTGCCTTTTACTGTCAGGGACACGGCTGGGGCACGCTGCTTCTTCCCAGGCCACTAACTTCAGGAGATTTAGCTGCCCAGATTCAGACAAGACACAGCAAAAGCCTTCATTCTGTTAAGGAGAGACAGCTGGAAAAGTCTCATTAGTAAGGAACAACTTTTAAAGTATTTTGGGTGCAGAAGGATTAAGGAATGCCATACAATGTCAGAAGTAAAAAGATGCCGAAGAGCGTAACTTGAATGGAAAAAAAGCCATGAAGATGCCTAGAAGAGCTGAAAGTCAGGAAATGCAGAATGCAACTGGGAAAATATTATCTGAAAGCCACATATGTCAGAAAAGAAAGAAAGACAAATCAGAAGGAAGCTTTATGTTTTCATTACGCTCAATTTTGATCGTTTTGAGACATTTGAAATGCTTAAGATGTTCCAGTTGACTGTGAAAACCCCTTAAATACCTGTTTGCATTATGAGGCAGAGTACTTCTTGGAAAAACGAAGTGCAGAATGTTTTTAGATGAATGTAAAAGATGGAATATAAAATGAACAAATGTATGTGTGACACTGATTCTTACCTTTTCAAAGATTACTTAAGGGGCCTCTCTTGAGGTCTGTGCTGAAAATTCACATTTTTTCCCCTCTAACTTTTCAAGGCTGATGCACGGCCAAGGAAGCAACCTATGGCAATCATCTGGCCTAGAATTAAGCACAGAGTGGATCCAAATGCAATGAAAACACAAAACACACAAAGAAATGGATCATATTCAGTACAAAGAATAGAGCATATTAAGTACAAAGATAAAATCCCATCGAATCAAACACATGCTACAACAACCAGTACAGACCAAGGAGATACTTGGCATATAGATGCAGGAAATGTCACAGGTCAGTTTCACAGATTTTGCAAGCAGCAGCTGGGTTTGTACAACACCAACAGAATCACTGTGCTTTGACCTCAGGTAAACTGTTCGTAGGAAAAAACTTCAGTGCTGCAATAATAAAGGAACGTGCTACCAGCTTGAAAGGAAATGAAACATTCATGAAGTTGGATAATGGCACACAAGTGGAGTATGATGCTAGGAGCAGTCTGATATGCAATTAAAAAAAAACCCAAACAACAATCAGAGGGCAAAGGGTACTGAGGTAAAACTCAGAGATTATGCTGATAAGCCTGTCACCATTAATGGATTATAGGGATAGATGTATGAGTAAATAGGAGACTGGAAAGCATCCAAGGATAGTGACTAAAACCATTGTTTGCAGTGCCGAAGACACACTGAATGGCAGACTGCAGCAACTGACAGTGTGCATGGAAAGGACAGTGCTATAGGAAACGTAAAGAAAGGCTTGATAAGGATTCTTCAGCTGAAAGACGCCAACACAGGAAAGAGTTACTGGTTTCAGAGTCGCCAACTAACTGAAAGAGGCAAGTGAAAGAAAACAACCCAATGTGATGTTTTCCCAGTGGTACTGACGCTGCATTCTGTCATTATAGATAACATCGAGCCTCCCATTATCCTCACCCCAACAATCCAGTGAAGATCAGCATTAAAATAATAGTTATGGGTTATGGATGAACGCTGCTGCTGAAACTGGAGTTGTGTATTTCAATTTACTGTCCTTGGTTCAAAGGCTTGGAGATTATTGACAAGACCAAAATAAGCATACAGTTCAAAACAAGAACGTGTTGGCTAGATTAACAAGTAAATAATTCCTGAATTTACAACTACAAGTTCAAGATATGCTTTATGTATTATTTGGGGTATTTGTGGGGTAAGCTAATGGCAAGAAATTAGAACACCACACCAAGAAAACAGAGCATCTCACCTACATGCAATATATTTAACAGAACAAAAAATGAGAAATAGAGTACCACACTGAAAACAGTTGAAGTTTAAGGAATGAGGACTGTACAAAAACACGAAGAGACACATAAAACAGAACAAGCCCACAAGCTACAGCAGTAGTCCCAAGATCCACTAGCTTTATGAGACTGACACGGTACACATTTATGATGAAAATCAGTAGCTCCAAGCAAGTGTTCACAGGAATCTGCGGATGCATGAGATTGTCCTAGAAGACAGCACATGATGAAGAGAGCACACAATACATTTCCAGCTCTAGGAACAAGATTTTTTTTCTTGCCTGAGCAAGTGACAACATGGTAGCAGCTATAAATTGAAACAACTGAGTGGAGATGCAGTATGGCTCAGTGGATTAGCACGCCCCAACTGTGGTGGTTTTATACATCACCAAGTTCACGCAACACCATAAATCCTTCAGAAGATAATGAGGCTCTTCAGTGTCCTGATTGTAAGTATTGATTACGGCCATACATAACAGAATTATTGCTTTGTTAATTTTTACTATGATGGTGATTTGTCTTGGATAGCATGATGAGATTTTGAGCACTTGAAGTGCATAGTTTAGCTTCCCAGACGTGGGAACTCCATGGAAGAAGCCCAGCAGAAGCAGTAGGCAGTTCTGACTGACTGCTGAGCATTATGCAAGCAGAGCCCTTGCACAGTTCCCTGCAGTGATTTCTGCTGGTAAGAGAGGCTCAAAATTGTAATAAAAGCAATACTTCTCCATCACAAGAGCAGCATTGTGAATTGTATACACATTCAAACAATGTGTGTATGTTAAAGACCAATGATTACCTGCATACTGCATCAGTCACTAACCCCATCTCCAAGCCTGCAGAGCTGCCCCACTCCTAGCTAGAGCTGAGGAAGATGAAAGTTTTCCCACAGTTATTCCCAGGCTACTCCTGGAAGCATACTCTGGTCCTATTATTTGAATCCCTATTTGCAGCAGGAACAGTGATCTGGAGCACTGCACCCCTTTGGAACAGCAAATCAGTACAGGCCATCCTGTGACCCATGGGCCAGAAGGACAGCACGGGAGGAATCATCAGAAAGATCGCCCTAAGTGAATAAATGAAATACATTTCCCTCAGAGAGGAGGCTCATTGGAGTGTAATGAAAACAAGCTCCGTCCATCCTCCCCTGTGCACACACACACACCCTAGAGGCTTTTGCAAAGCTACAGGAACAGAAATAATTTCATTTGAATCCATCAAGCATTAAAATCCGTTCGCTGAGGGATTGAAGTGAAAAATGAGCCGGAGACAGGAATTAGAAGCTCACCGCCTGGGCTGTCAAAAGGGATTTTCCCCAGATAGAAAACAAGCAATTGGAAATGCAGGGAGGTAAATCCTTTTCAGCCCCTGACATGTACACAGACTCTTGGTTCCCCTTCCTGGCCCTCTCAGTTCTGGGTTTATGGAACTGAACCCAGACACCTCTCCTTGTGTGCGCTGCAACCACAGTGCCCATTCTTGGGGTCCCCTTCCACGGGTCTGCCCGGAGCACCACGAACCTGTGGAGGAGAGGTGTGGTGAGGCACCCAGAGGAGCTGGTGCTGCTTCACACAGCATAATGAGAGCTCACCAGGGCCTAAGGCACCAAAGGGAAGCCAAGGCAGCTGCTGAAGGATAAACCAAGAGCCCTGAGAACCATTTTATCTGCCCTGTACAGTTTTTAAAGAAAGAGACAAGTATATGGTTGTCATTACAATTATAATCACCACACATCTTAGTTTATTACTCAGAAAATGAACTTCAAGTCCCTGAAAAATGATCTTGTTCTCTCAAGACTACTACAAACACCTCAGTAGCAGCTGTGTTTATTTGAGGTTTCAGAGGCTTATTTGCAACCGCAAGAGCCAGAAGTTTGCTTTTTTTCTAAATGAAACAGATACAGAAAATAAGGCAGCAGCAAGGGAGATGAGGTCCCTCTGCAGAGGCCACCTCCAGCCCAGATCATGTGATGAAGCATACAGGGTACGTCTCACGTCCACAGATCTTTACAGTCTTATAGCTGGGCTTTGAGAAAGCAGTGACTGTTAGAGCACTGTTTGGTTTTATGCAGGGCAGACCTACCCTTGAGTTGGCTGTGAAAACCGAAGGCAAAAATTATTTATAGTACAGCTTCTGTATGAACATAATAAATATAACCCACTGTAGGAAAGGCCAATGTGCCCCTGGGTCTGGAGCTCAGCGATGCAGGACAGCCAAAAGTGAAAACACCAAGGAAACCTACAGATCTCCTAAATGGCATTAATGAGATGCTGAGAAATTTTACTCGTCAAACTGCACTGTGGTTGTATGCTGTGAAATCAGTTATCTCCCTAGTGGAAGAAAAGGAGAGGATGAAGAGCCAAATACGAAGTGTTTAAGCTATAGGCAGAAGCCTGCAGAATAACAGGAGCAAGGAGCTTTCTAACCATAGCTCAGTTCCAGACACAGACTGGTTTAAGAATAGAGCAGATACAGAATAAGAACAAGGTAAGCCCACAAGCAGCAGGGTCTCTCTTGAATTGAAAAGCCAGTTAAGAGAACAGACAACTTCAAGAAGTTTAGATTAAGGTAAAATTCAATAATTTTGATGTATGCTAATATGCATCAAATAAGACCACACTTACCTAGATACAAAGAGGTATCTAGGTATTCATAGTAAATGTTTTCTTTTACACATGCTGTCCTCTACTGTTGTGTGGTATGCTTTCCTCTTGTTCTGCAAATCTCTGGCAATAATATTACCACTTAGGTGGTGTTTCATAGCTGCAGATCACACTGTGCTTAACCCAGGGGGTGTAATTATCTCTGTTTCGCATACAGAGTCACAGGAGCACCTAAAGATGAAATGAGTCCATGCTAGGATCAGAAAAACAGCCACAGTTTTATAAATTACAGTGTTAGCTTGTATATACAAGAGAAACCTCAGGAGGTTTAAATGAGATTTGCTGGCAGCATAAAGACTGTTTGAAAACACCCATGAAAAGAGCTTGTCTTCATGGTAAGCCAGGGACAAACATGTACAGGGACAAAGAAAATATAAGGCAACAGTGCTACAGTTGTGGGTCAGACAGAATCAATAACAGCTACTTTAGGAGCTACGCTAGAAAGACTTTGTGTTCTGTTCACCCTGATGATATTCACTGTCGTCTCCCTGCTCTTTGAGGAGCTGAAAAGTTATCAGCAGAATCTTACACAGGGACCAGAGCACTCAGACAGCTGAGCAAAAGGCCTAGGGAGCAGGGCTGGCTGAAGTCACCACTGGCCACACAGCTCTAGGGCCAACACTGGGGTGGAGATTGATTTGTACCTGATAAGTCTTGCGTGCCATCCCCATCTCTGCCCCCCTCCTCCTGCAGAAGATGCTGCTGCACCGAACCTGAAAGGTCTGGTTATAAATAGCTTCTCCCTGCAGCTCCTCAATGAGCCACTGAGGCGGAATGAGTCATCCCTGCCAGCTCCGTGCCCCCCCAAACCGACTGCATCAGGGTGGGAGCGCGGCTGCCAAAAGTGCTGGTACACACTGTTCTCTCTCAAAGGGCAGTGGCCTTGGGGGACAGGGACACTAGACAAACTAGCTCTGCTCATTACTCATAAGCACCCAAAAGACACATCACTTCATGAGTAAGAATGGTGTAAGAACCATCAATAGCATCTAGAAACCAACGCCAGCACTTCAGCCACCTCTGTTCATACTGTAATCTGTGCCACCCCAGTGTGATCCTCTAAGCCACTAATTGGTTTGTGAAGGAAATGATTGAGCACGTCTTCCAATCTCTCACTCTACTTGCCAAAATCTGCTCCTTCCCAAGGTTAGTCGATGTCCGGCCAGAGAATGGACGTGGTAACCAGAATACAATCAGACATACCCTAACCTTGCTGCTAGGGACATGCGTTTCCTAAGGATAAAGAATAATGGAATTCTAACAGGAAAAGGGAGATTTAGATTGGGTTATTCCATCAGGTGCTCAGAGTAAAGGGATTCTAGCAACTATTTGCTTTGCTCATGTGGGCTTTAATTGGTGACAAATGGAGTTCTACTGAAACATGTTTTTTCTCAAGCCTAAGGCGTTAAGGATGGGTGTTTCCTGAACTTAGTACACACATCTGGTCAAGCAAGTAATGCACAAGTCCTAGCCAAGATAAACAGGGATCTGTAACATAACAAATTTGCTGCACTTAACAGAGCACTTGAGAGTGAGTATTCACCACGGGGGAAAAGAATTTAAACCAATATTGGGTTAAAAGGACCAAACTGGATATCAGGGAGCAAAGACAATACAAAGTTGATACGAAAGGAGAACACAGTGTCTGGAAGCTTATTACTGTTTATAAAAGAGCAAAATTTTGAGATAGGAAGTGAAGAAATCTGATGCTAGATTTCATTCAGATGGAGAGTTTAAGATATCAGGATCCAAGTGATTCTGATGTCTTCCATATGCTAAGATTCATGGCTGTGACCTATGGGTCACCCAAATGGTTGTGCGAGGAAGAAAACTCTGGATGACAGTGAGCATCAACAAACAGAACAGCAAGCAAGAACATCCTATGGATCAGAGAATCACAGAATTATAGGGGTTGGAAGAGACCACCTAGTCCAAGAGCTCTGCTCAAGTAGGTGCCCTACAGTAGATGACACAGGAAAGCATCCAGGTGGGTTCTGAACATCTCCAGAGGAGAAGACTCCACAGCCTCTCCGTGGAGCTTGCTCCAGTGCTCTGTGACCTTCCAATTTCAGCTGAAGCCAAAACTTTGCAAGTAAAACCTTGAAACAGAAAATTTACAAATAGCTATAATTAGAACTGAAAAGTGGTAAGGCTGATGAGGAGCCAGATAGAACAAACAGAGCAATATGTTTCAGTTCCCTTGGTTTCTCAGTGTTTGGCAGTATGGACAAGAGCAGTATTCCACAACTGTACAGTCACTGCACTTCTACAAGTGTTCCCTGATGCCATACTGCATGACAGCAGAGGGAATATGATATGCTTTCAGTCGTGCTGTGATGTAAAATGATGACAAAGGCTGGCAGATACTTTGCTACTGGCAGAGGTGATACACTGTTGTCTCAATGGAGGAAGATGACACAATTTTACATCACCTGCCTTTCCATTTTCCCTCCAGATTTTAATTCACCATCAAATCAACAAAGTACATTTCATTAATGACTTTGTACTGACAGTCAGTACTGCACGTGTGCAGCTTCATCATTCATATATTCATGTTGTCCTGGAATATTTTATCTTTGAAGATATTACTTCAAATTACTCACTGCATAGAGGAACTGAAACCTTGAGAAGCTCTCTGCCCTGTTTCTACCCTTCTTCTCAGCAGCTACAAAGTTATTTACCAGCGGCTGGAACCAAGAAAGGGCAATTCTCCTTTGTGTTATCACCTCTAACCTCTCTCCTTTCTGTTATTACCTCTATCCTCTCTTTCCTTTCTTCACTATTATCTCTTCTGATACAAAGAATACCTATTTTCTCTTGCCTTGTATCAGTGAATAAAAGCTGAGGATCTTTATGTTCTTGCTTCTCCATGCAGTGGAGACAGGCTCACCACCTCTTCTCTCATCTCTAAATTTTCCAGTTAGAAAAGATCCACCCACACTGCTATTGATCACTATATTCCTTAGCCTTTCTGCGGAATCCAAGCTTTACAAATGAGGTACAACTGCAGCCTAATTGTGTCTCAAAGGTGTTTCTGAGATGTACCTGAGTGCTGTCCCCAGCTCCTGTGCTGTGTGATGGCTAAGAAAGAAAATTACAAAGGTCAGTCCCTTGCCATCTATCTCAAACTCCTGTCTTCCTTTAATGATGGGAAAGGGATAGAGTAGGTGAACTCTTGGAATTTCATGAGGCTTTTTTTTAACACTCTAGGATTTTTTTCATGTCTAACTAATAATCTAGCTAATAAATTTATTTATCAACTGAGAGAATTAACTCTTTCATCTGTTGTGGTATTTGAATCTTATTACAGTAATTTTATCCATAGCTGTAGTCCTGTTACTTGCCACTTGAAGGCAGATATAGCAGCCAAGACACAGGACACACGGAGATACCTCAATACATAAGAAAGCAAATTCTTTACCCATTTGCAAAGGTACAATTTCAATCTCTTCCAGAGATACGGCCAGTGTACACAGATGGAGAATCTAGCCTAACAATGGGAGGCAATGCCAATGGCAAAGGCCCACAAGAGAGGATGGTGTTTCCCATACCCTCAGCAGTACAACATATTTTTTTATTAATGAGGAAAAAAAAAATAGATTAGTAACAAGATAATAGGGCATATGGAAGGCAAGAATGTCACTGAGGTTTGACATTTTGCTGGGAGCAGAGGAAATGCTGAAGAAATAAAATAAAACTTAAAAAAATCTTGCTTTAAATATTTGTAAAGGCCAACAAGTCCCAAAACAGCCTTTCAGGACATGAAAAAAAAAACAAAATCCATCCACCAACAGCTGTTCTAATTGTCCCAAGACTCCAAGGAGTCCTTTTGTTCAATTACACACGTGAAACATAGAAACCAAGAATAATGAAATCAGTGCAAATAAAATAGTTATTTCCATGAAAGGTGCAAACTTCGACAGGGCAGCTGAAGCTATGCAGAGGCTACCTTCTGGTAGCACCTAGCACTCTCAGTCTTCAAACAAGAAACAAGATAGAAAGTATCTCAGAAAGCAGCTGTTTCTGTTAAACTGCTGTTCTAGGGGTCCTACACAGAATATAAAACTCATCTCACCTGAGACTGGGTAACCCCCCGGCAACCAAGTCTGTTTCATCCTCTTCTCTCATTGTTTGTCAGTTCTGAGCAAGGGAATTCCAGCCCCTAGAAAGAACAAATTGAAGGAAGCAATTAGCCCAAATGCATCCATGGCACTAGCTACAGTAGCAGGTAGGAATTCTGGCTTTTGGATGGGAGCTGTACAAATGAGTGTATCACTCATTCCCCATAAAAGTAGGCCTGCTTAAGGCTGCAGAGACCGTATGCCAAGCTTTACAGAAATCCAGATAGGCTATCTTCAAACATCCAAGAAGGGAAGATTTCTGTGGGGCTTATACTTCTCACTCACTTTGTGTGGTTTCATAGGTCGTCACAAAGAGCAAGGCATGCAGACGTGGACAGAGACAATAATCAGATCTTTCATCTACACTCCATGCCCTTACAACAGACAGAAATTCGTGCTAGTCAAGTTCAAAATTGGTCACAAGACTTGGAAAAGCATGGAGGAAATATTTTAACCACGAACTTGAAATAGGGGAAACAGGTCAAAACCAGCTGAATCAACATAAAGCACACTGTAACAGACAAACTATGGAAACTGAGTGTGCTAGCCTCAGGCAAGAATAGCACAAGAGTCCCTTTTCTTCCCTGCATTCTTTTCCCAGTGCATTTTCTCCTCCTTTCTAATTCACTGGATGCATGTAACTGTCCTATTCAACAGCATTAAGCAGAGATGTAGTGATTATGCAATGAGAGGGATGTTTTTTTTAATTGCCCAGTGGCGTGGTTTGATTGTGGGTATGAATAGAAGAAACTCTGTTCCTAAGCAATGTAGAAGTGAGTACGGGTAATCAGCTGCTGATGCCCAATGGCATGTCCATGGCCATGCTGCACAGGAACAGCCATGGCTGAGGTGTGCTGCCATCCTACCAATTACAAGAGGGATTTCAGATGATGTCAGGGACACTAGCATTCATCTCTGTTGTCATCACTGCCTAGCAGATACAAATTCTTCCTTTTAGGCTGTCCATACATTTTAAAATGACTTAGAACTAGGACCCAACTGGAAAAAGAGAAAGTGTATAAAACTGATCATTTCACTGGGGTTGGGAATACGGAAGAGGTCACCAAATACATGAGATAAACATCCTCCTGTTCCAAACTTACACCAGTCAGTCCCCACCATCTGATCTGCAGGAAAAGTGTCTCAGATACTGTTCACACCCATCAGAATTTCCCACCTCATTGCTGTGCTTTCTGCATTACACAGCTTTCTGCAGTGGGATCAGTCATGAAGTACAAAGTGATTTCTTGTTCAGACAATTGCCATTCTTTAATTTTTTTCACTTCTGCTCTTCCCCAGTGCTAAAGGTAAAACAAAACCTGAACAGCCAACGACACGGTCACGAGAGCTGTAAAAGAACCACCCCTGCCTGAGTCTGAGGGGAATTTGGTTCCCCTGCAGAACTTTTAGCACATCAGCTCTGACAGACACTTATATGACTGGGTTTGCTACACAGTACCAAAAAGACATCACAGATCCACATCCACCCCCAGTGTCAGAGGGACAAGTCACTGTCCAGAGAGAGGAAAAGGAGCGTAGGGGGGGAAAGAAAGCACAACCAATAGCTAGGAAAAAAAAAAAATCCCTTTCTTTTTGCTTTCCAAGACTTCTTTCTCACACTCAGGCTCCCCCTGCTCCCTTCCCCAGGCCACGGGATACAGTGGCCTGCTGTGTGGTTCATAGCTATGGCTTTAAATTGAATTCAAGCCCCAGACTTTGATTTCTAAAGCTGTGGAAGGGAATGGGCAGGAGGTAAGAGCATCCCTGAGGAAGCGAGGCTCCTCCGGCAGAGCGCTGCAGCAGCAAAGCTATTAATAAGGGTTTGCAATCTTTTAATCGTTCTGCTAAATTGCCATCGTGCTCCTGCAAACCCCATAGTGTGTCAGTGCAGCTGCCTCCCCCCGCCTGCCTCCCCGTGTTCGTGCATGTGATGAGGGGGAACATCAGGACACGCTCACAACCGAGGGCTGCTGCAGCCTTACAGGGAGAATGATTTTGACAAGTGACTTTTAAAATCTTCCCGACTCCAAAGTAAGCGGCCCTATTCGTTCCATCTATTAACCACTCTTTCACTTGACTTTCTCTCACCAGCAAATCCTGCCTGCTCAGTGCAGATGTTGCGCTTTTCCTTATGAAAATATCACGTCGGATCTGTGACGGCTTGGGATCCACCGCCTGGGAGGCCGCATCTCTTGCCATGCGACTGCACTGTAGTTGCAGTCAGTCAGCAGCCACTCTGCCTTCGAGATATTCTCAGCAACAGAACATCTTTGCCCACTTCATCCAGCCCACCACTGAGCTGCAAATCGTCAGCACACAACACAAACACACATTGCTTTTCAGGCTTTTCCTACAGGGCCGGTTAAGCGGAGTACAAGTGGACTAAAAAGATGTGATCCTATTTATGGTAACAGATAACATTTTAGGATGAAAAGGATTAATACTTTTAAATAAATTGCCTATTCTCTTTGTGAGGCTGTACCCATTATTGTCCAAGCCGGTACACAGCAGACAAAGAAACCCTCTCACGTCATGGTGGAGATCAGCTTCAGCCTTTGTCTGCTCCCTCCCCCAGCTCAAACTCTCATCTTTGTCCTAATTATAATAGCATTGGAAATTATCATGGTTTAAAAAAAGATGCCAGCTTATATAATGTTCTTATTGCTTATTAATGATTTCAGAAGGGAGAGTGAGCTGCCTGGCATTGTGGGAATTATGCAAACGAAGGCTGAGCCATACCTTGCTGGGCTCCACCAGTTTCTTATTTGGAAGCCTGATGTCTGAGGATTACCACGTAATAACAGATGTAAAGGCTTTTAGTGAATGACAGGCCTGCCACACACACTTGAACAAGAAGACATGACAGGCGTCACATTTCACAGTGATTAGCCTTGGGCATTTTTCAGAGGCAGAAGACTCGAGGCGAAGTGACTTTAACCGCCCGGCGAGTGTGATAATCCCCAAGACAGCACAGCCTGGAGAGCCTGACTGCTGTTTGCAATGGGAGCTTATGAATAATAATAAAGAAAACATCAGACTGGGTATTGGTGACACACTTACACAGCACTGACAGCTTGAAAGACAGTGCGCTTGGATATGAAGTCCTTAAGTCCATTACTTAATCTAAAATTACTTATACCCTGTCCTCTAAACATCATCCCCTCCATAAAGCTGTAACGTGTGAAAGACTTCATAAAGAACTGAACTTGAGATTTAGTATGTGCTTCACATGAGATATTTCCTGTGTTTGTCACTATGGTATCTTTCTGTTGGAGAATACAGGGCAGAGTAGGAGGGAATGTGAATGGGAGCAGGAGCTCTGTATCCACGCCATCAACTCCTGAGGCTTTATTGGAAAACGAGCTTCAATATAAGGTGACACCATCAGCCTCCGATGCTGAGAGACTATCAGAAGACTAATTCAGTCTCTTGCCCCCACGCTTACAGAGGAACACCTGCACCCGGCAGCCCCAAAAATAAAAGAGCTCCGTACGTATAATTTAAGTAAATTAATTAAATAAAATGATTTTAAAACGATTTTGTTGATGTCTGCGATCTGACTCACAGATGCTCATCATCTTACAATGCTGATTATATAATAGAAAGTAGATGTGCTTTTCAAAGCAAGAGATGTGCACATGCAGCAATGTGCGTTAAAATATCGAGAGAGATGAAGCTGAAAATGTGTTTTAGGGAAACCTAAAAAGCCCTCAGAACCTTTATGGTTTTTTATTTTTTAATCCTATCTCTTACAAAAGAAAAAAAGAACTCCACATTTTCTTTCTTAAATACCTGTCCCTGTTAGCCACACACAAAGAGCTGAGTTCTGCTTTGGCTAAGCAATCATGGCAGGAAAAGGGACAGGTTAAAAGAATCAATCCATCTCCTGGACACCATTCGTAACGTGTAGAAAAGTTCTCAGGAAGAAATACCTGTGTCATGCAGAGAGTGGTGGGCATTAAGGACCTGTGCTGGGGGTACCACACCCCCTGCTAGCCCTGGTCTTCACCAGCAGTGCCCTTGTTATGCATCCTTTGAAGCCCTCAGGTTCCCCGCGTGGTATCGACACAGAGGAGCGATGCTGTGCAGGTACACTGCCCACAGTAGCACCACGGGATGCAAACTTTGCTGCCTCTGTGCATCCTACACACAGAGGGAAAACACAACCAAATAAAAAGCACTAAACTGGCTGTGGCTTTGTTTCTCAACCTGGAAGTGCATACTGGTCTGAAGCTACACATGCCACAACGCCAGTTCTTCAAACATCTCCCATTCCATCTCCAAGATCATCTTGAAGCATGCAGGCTGGAGGAAGGGTCCTCGGCGTGGCATGGAGACAGGCAGGCCTGGGTGCCAGCACACAGCAGGCACATGCTAAAACGTGGGGAAAAGTGAGCTCCCTTAGGAAAGATGGAAAATGAAACCAGATGCCGCTGATGCTGAAAGAAGAAACTAGATCTGATCCTTTAGATGACATGAGGCTGCTCGTGTTCAGAGGCAGAAGGACCAAATTCAGCTCTAATTAAGTCACTAATGTTACAGCAGGATGAACATGATCTTTGAAGCATCACAGGTATGAAACAGGGACACAGGAGGTCACATAGCAACAGCTGCTTGAGTTCAGCACATGCGCTGTTGAAATTCACCGAGGTGGCCTGAGGTGCGTGCCCTCAGTGTCCCCAGAGTGCTGCAGGAAGGGTGACAGGCCTGTCACCAGGAGCTCCAGCCTGGGACAGACCAACAGCAGGTTGAAGTCATCTCAAGTGCCAGCTCGAGCTCCCATGCCCTCAGGGCATCTGGTGGAATCAGCCTAGCAAACACAGCAAGACATTTTTTGGTTTGTTTCTGTCTCCACAGAGCGCTTAGTTAGGAAAAGTGACAAATGTTTACAGCCTTTAACTAAGGTGCAAACATATCTTAAAAAAAATAAAAATAAAAAATCAAGAAGCTCCAGCAAGCTTCCTAAAATAGGTCAGATGCTTCCCGTGACTTTCATCTTCTTCAGCCTACAACAGCCACGGCCTCCAGAGATGTGTTTGCACGGGCTGGTCACTGCGAGCACCCCCAGTGAGCACAGCACAAATCAAAGAGCTGCAATTGATTTTCCCCCACTCAAATCTGCACACACACGCTGCACCCCCTTTGCTGTTGGGGGGCTTTCAATCGCTGTGCTGTGCAGCAAGGTGCTGCAGCTAAAGCTGGATGGATGGAGGCTGGAACAGAGCAGTGCAGAGGCCTCTGGCAGGTCGGACCATGCAGAGAGGAGATCCATGTGCCTCGAGTGGGTGACTGATGCACTCCTTGTACCAAGCTGACACCAGGACAAGCCAAGCCCTCTGGCAGCCAGCCCCAGCCCCGGCCTTACCTCCTGTGCTCTGCACTGCCCTGCTGAAGCCACGCAGCCTTATGTAAGGTTGCTCCAGGACGCCTGTCTTCCAGCTCAGCACCGCAGCTGCAAAGTGATGGATGTGCTGGAAAATGCTTTTCATTGTCTCTCTCATTAGGGAGACGAGCGCTCACAGAAGGCATCTCTGATCCTACGCTGCTCGAGGCTGCTGGAGTTCAGCACAAAGCCATGCAGCAAAAGGGTTGTTCAGCATATGGCAGTGTAAGCACAGGGCTGTGCCTTACCCTGCACGTGGGGATTCACGGGACAGGAAAAGCAAAGAGCGAAGATGTGCCCTACCCATGTAAAAATCACATCTTCGGCTTTTTCAGCTGAATTCAAATATTGCAGTCTTGTCTCTTTGGCAGCCAGCGCTGCTCTCAGTGCTGACCCACACCTGAAGTGCTGGCTCCTCAAGACTTGCAGGTTTTTGCTTGCCTTTCCTTCAGAAGCTTCCTTCACAGACAGGTAAACTGAAGGGCTTTTGTTTATCCACAATACTTCTCCTTATCTGTGGTTGTTTCACGGGTTCCTGGAAACGTACTGATGGAAAGCCACTCAGCATCAGCAATGACAAGCTGCCTCGCAGGCTGCACCTCCTGCCTCAGCACCTCTCAGCACAGCACAGATGAGAGTCCTGTCTCACCAGCACTCTGAGGTCTGTTACATCTGAAAGCACTGCTCTCGAGTGAAGGCTGGAAACTGAGTCGAGCTCTCTGAGGCCATTAGGTTTGTGTCAGTCTTTGCTGTAACTGAGGGAATGTCATCCTCCTCCCCATAGGTGGCAAGAAGTTAAAATCCTGCTAATGCTATTGGGTTCTTTGAGAAGAAGCAATTTTCCAATTAAACATAATTAAGAGCAATTACCCTTTATCTTCAGAGACCAGAACAAAGAATAATTAATCCATCCTAACATCCCTGTTAAGGAGGCTTTACGTACGGTTTCTTCACACAGCAGATCACACGGTAACTTCTGTGCTCTACTGCTCCCTCTGTTCTCTAAGGCAGGAAGGAAAGAGAAAAGAGGATGCTGAACAAGCTCAACTCATGCTCCACGTTCTGCCTTAAGCAGCGTGCTCAGGAGCTGCTGTTTGCTCCTTGCTTGTTGCCAACAAAAAGGGTGCTGCCCACAGATTTCCCATTTAGAAGCAGATTTACTATGACTGATAATTAAGAGCATGAGGTCACTATGAATCTGAATAGTACGATCCTGCCCTTGACCGTTCCAACAAAGAATCTGCAAATTTCACATTCTGATTACATACTGATTATATTTGTCTAGTGATCATATGCTAAGGTGATAAGAAAGGGTAGCTTCATTCCTAAGTATACCGATCTGAGGGCTCCTGAGCCAGAAAGGAAGGAGAGGAAATATAGAAAATGAGAAAATAAATAGGAAGAGACCAAAGGGAGACAGAACACATCCCAGATCTTACATTAAAGCATCTACATGAAAGGCTCCAGGCCAACATGTTTACAGAATGCACTCTTCTGTGTCACTGACCTTGTGAAGATAAACTGAACAAAAAGCTTCGGGCAGCATCACACAGAGGATTTAAGAAGCAGTTTTAATTTTAGGCAGATTGCTTTGTGTGCAACCACAGGGTTATCTGGGGATGCAACGTGCACACAGTGGAACAAAACGTAGCTGTCACCCTCGTACCACACCTGATGGCAAATTCAGCTCAGTGCTTCAAGGGGAAAGCAACGCCGTGGCTTTGGCTACGCAAGGAAGATCCAATTGTGGAATCACAAGGATGGAGCACCAGCACGTCCTAATTTTACTCCAGAATGTAATTAATTACTTGGCTACATTATGTGTGAGCAACACACAGGAGTGATACCCCAACGCAATCTGCTCTGGCACACTGCTTCCCCCTCTCACGTCGTGTCCTTGCTCCCTATCTCCAGCCTGACCGCAGTTTACTATGAACAATTTGTTGAATCCTTTTGTACCTCTGTTTCCTTATCTACAAAACGCAAACATCCCATCTAAAAAGGATGAAAAGATTCACTAACTGATATCTGCCTTTCCAGTGAATGCATACGCTGGTAATTATAATTATAGCAAAAACTTATGAATCCTAAGAGCTGGCTGCCTGCAATAAACAATGTACATCAATCACAATGCGCACTAATGAGCTGCTAATAAGTAAAATTAATTCTATATGACACAAATGTGATTTAGCCAATAATCTGGAGATTATGTATGCTGTGTAAACCCAAGACGAAGGCCTAGATCTCAAAGGCCCAGCTCTCAAAGGTCCCCAAGAATGGAGCCACCTCAGAGGACACCAGAGCTCCATTCCCACAGCAGGTGTTAACCCCCATTTTTTAGCCTCATCCTAATTCTGCAGATCAGGCAGGGAGTGGCTTGTGGGCTCAAAAGCCCCTCAACCATTCCTGACAGATGTAGGGCATTTAGCTGCTCGGTTCACAGCCTGGGTGGGGTAAATTCAGCACCTGTTCCCAAAATTCATCTTCCCAGTGTGCATCAGCAGCTTCAGTTCAAATCTACAACTGCCCCACGCAACCAGCAGCACCTGGGCAGGATCTATGGGATACGGATGGAAGAAAACCTCAACAGTGAATCCTCTGAGGCCCCTGAAGCATCTGGCAGTGACAGCAACACAAGACCCAAAGGACTCTGAAACATGTCCTGCTCTCTAAAACACATCAATTAATATCAGCCATTTGCTGTATTGTTCTCAAAATAAAATCATTATGCAGACCAAGATGAGAAAAATTCAGCCCAGGAGTTTACTGGATTCACCCTTTTGTTGGACAATCATTGATGAAGCTATTATTCGTTACACACTGATTAAGAGCCTTCTACCCAAAGTTCTCAAATAGCTTTAGAAATCATCTCTAAAGCACTTAGAGCACGTTATTTCTCCCTGCATACTCTGACCTCCATAATTTCTATCTGGTAAGCTGTTCCAAGGCCATCTTGTCTCTCCAGGTCTGGAGGAGAGACATCCATCCTCCCTCTTGGCAGGTCTCTCTGCAGCCACTCTTCAACTCAAATTGCATTTTCTGAATTTTTCTCTCTCCGGCCCTTCTTGAGGACATAGTTCATTCCCACCTCGACCACGTAACTCAGCATCACTTACGACTGCTCCTCGAATCGCTGACACAAATCAATACAGCAAAGCTCGCGGAAGACAGGGCGAGGAGGAAAGAAAACAAATGTGGAGGTGTTAGAATCTTTCAGCCCTGGGCTGTCAGCTCAGCAAACCGTGAAGCTTGGCCGGACCTGCATGCCTTGTACTAACACGAGCGCTGTCTGCAGGGAGCTGTAGTGGCTCGGGGCTCCTCTGTGCATCATCCACATCAACAACAGGGAACTAAAGGCCACATCCTCCGCGAAACGAAGCGGGGCAGCGCTCCCTCCCAACGCTGCTCTCTCTCTTTGCACCGTGTCTCTCCTCATCAGCTTTCTGAACCGAAAAGCGAGGCTTTCGCTGCGCGCACAGTGCACACGTCCTATTGGATTACGGGGCAGAGTGCACTGATGCGGGATGCTCGCCCGAGCCCCAGCTGTGCCTCTGCAGAGAGGGCAGCCGGGAGGGCAGGGGAGCCAGCAACCTGCACGTGTGTGAGGGCACAGAGGGCAACGCCGCCACAGCCGGGCGGCCCAGCACCGCGCTCCGCACCAAACCATACAGGAACACTGCAACGCCTCTGGTGTTGCCCAGGGATGCGGGAGCGGCCAACCCACCCTCTGGGAGCGCAGCACGGGGCCCAGCGTGGCGTGAGAGCACCAGGCAACGCAGCAAAGCCCGGCGACCCGCAGCGGGGGCTGGCGTACACCCACAGCCCGCTGCTCACGGCGCAGAACGCACAGCGGCCCCTCAGAGACGCGTGCCTGAAGGCGCGGCCGCAGGCGGCGGGGGGCAGCCGGCAGACACCGGGAGCGGCACTTCGTCCCGGAGAACGGGGATCGCACGGCCCCACCACGGCTCTGTGTGAAGCACGGCCGCGCGCGCGCACACACGGCCTCGACGCCTCACGCCGCGCCACGCGCGCCCCCGCGCGGCGGCTGCCGGAGCGCGGGAAGAAGCGCGCACGCGCAGAGCCGCGGCCAGCCGGAGGAGGAAACGGGAAGTCCTTCCTCTTTTCCCGCCCCCGCGCGGCCGCGATTGGCTGCGGCGCGCGGAGGCCGCCCGCCCATTGGCTGGGAGCGGCATCCGCGCGGAGCGTCCCGGAGGCGGCATGGTTCGCTTCAAGAACAGGTGAGGCCGCGGGGGGCGCGCCGCGGGGCCGCGCGTTCCCCCCCCCACAGCGCCGCGCCGCCCGCAGGTACGTGCTGTGCGAGGTGCTCTCGGAGGACCCGCGGTGCCGGCAGTTCATCGAGGACCGCGCGGTGGGCCTCGCCGTCAGGGACGCCATCGCGCGGGCGCACGGGGACTACGGGCTGGGCTGCTGCTGCGTGTCGTTCACAGGTAGGGGCCGGGGCCGCGCGGGGCGGGGCGGGGCGGGGCGGGCGCTGACGGCCGCGCTCGGCCCGCAGTGAAGTACCTGAACGCCTACACCGGCACCGTGCTGCTGCGCTGCCGAAAGGACTTCCAGAGCCTGCTGAGCTCGGCGCTGCCGCTCGTCCGGCACCTGGAGGGCCGCGGGCAGCGCTTCCCCTGCGCGCTGCGCACGCTGCACGTCGGCGGTGAGCGATGCACCGGGGGGGGGGGGAGGGGTGAGTGGCAGCACCGATAGCACGGCCTGCCGTGCTCTGTGTGCCTGCTGCACGCCGCTCATCCTGCAGGTACCATAAGAACCTGCCAGAAGTTTCTAATCCAGCACAACAGGAGGCAGCTGCAGCTGCTGCTGCGGAGCTGTACGAGCGAAGGTGAGTTCCCGCGGCCCTGCCTCGGTCGGCGGGGCCGTGTCCGGCTGCTGCTGCTGCACGGCCGCTGTGTGTGTGTGTGTGTGTGTGTGTGTGTGTGTGTGTGTGTTGGCAGATGAGAGGTGCAGCGTGAGGCAGGCCGTGCTGAGCTGCTCCCTCGAGGAAGAGCAGCCTCAGAGCGAGGAGGAGGAGGAGGAGGAGGAAGATGACGGCGCAGAAACAGACTGAGCATCACCTGCTCACCTTTGTTTTGGATCTGTATGATCAAGATGAAACCACGCAGCTTGCTGTATTAAGGTGCCGTTCTCGCCCCTACTGCGTTTCTCCAAGTGTTCTTAAATAAAACGCACTCAAAAAGCACAAAAGTTACGCTTTGCATAGATTTCTTGCCTCTTTTATTCCAGTAGTCAAACCTTTGACTGCTCCTAAGGAGTGGAGTAGCTCAACTCCGTCTTCGTGCTGAGGTAGAAGTGAGCTTTAGGCAGTTGGCATTTGAAAGAAACGGAGTTATGCTCCTTCAGCACAGAGAGCGATAACTTCAGTTTTTGACCTTATCTACAAGTGCACCTATTCTTGAGAGTGCTGGTGCTCTGAGTCACAAAAGCACTGATTGTCTACACGGGAGTATAGACCACAGTGAACCTAAGGTGGAATTACAGGGCTCAGCTCCATCCAACTCATTTTAAAACTCATAGGTGCAATTACTGCTTAGATATTTATTAAGGTTACACCAATCAGTTACAGGAAAGTAGCATTGCTGCTCACATCTCTTGAATCTGTAGAAAAACAAGACACAAGTTGAAGATTCCGTCCTATGGAGACTGCCCCTGCAGAGAGAACAGCCTTCCCTGCCTGCACTTCTTCCCTTGATCTAGTGCCCGTGAGACAGGGAGGGGAGCTGTACCAGCTCCAACCCCTCTCTCTTGTCAATGCAAAGAAAACTTGACTGTAACAGCATAGGAGATAATAAACAGCACAGAATGGTTAGACACTCAAGTAGTTACTCCTGTTCCATGGCTTAAAATGACTGTTAAAGTAGGAAACAACAGTATTGTGAACACAGTTAACTGCGTACTTGATTTTTTTCTTTATTTAATGGCTTTCTGTGCCCCCACCAACAATCTTCCATTGTGCACTTGAAGCATGAACAAGCTGTGTACCACTCCTAGGCACTTAGTTTCTTTGCATTCCCTTGACAAGCTGTGCTGTCTTTCCCTCGAGTCTAGTTAATTGTGACCAAGTGTGAAATTAAGCTGCTTTCAAAGAATGTTTTGCAAGGGTTTCCTCTGTTCTCCCTCAGTAATAAAAACATTCTTGACCTCCCCGGTCTCCCCTCTCTTTCTGGCCCACAGCTGCAGTGTTTTGTGCTCTTTGAGGAAGCACCTGTAGAAAAAGCCTCCTGTTCTGACGTGAAGCAGTCACAGTGTACTGACAGACTTTTTAAGACAGGGATACAAGCAATGAACGTAGCAGTGGTGTGAGGATACCTAACAGATGGTTCAGATTGGTGGGTTCCTTGCTCAAAGGTCGCAGTGTGTGACAGCAGGCACAGACTGCTGCTTCAAGGAAGCACACAAGCTTTACAAAACCTAGGTGAATGCACTTCCCTATGTAGGAGGGCTGAATCTATCCTAAGATACCTGTCACTCTTGCCCTGTAAGTTACGTGGTACTTCATACCAGCTCCTGAAAGGAAATGTGTTGTTTAATAGGAGGCTAAGATTTGAACGTGTTACCAAAAGTGGTGCGATAAATGTTACAGCTCAAAAAGTCTGCAGTACTGTAAATGTGCGCATATGATTTATTGCAACTGGTGGCCTTGGCTGGTACATTACACCTACAGTTCATTTTATTTAACAAAATCCACACCACTTAACTCATTAGCTTCAAATCAAACCACAAGCAGTGCAGAATGCAACCACCCGAAGAAAGAGGGAGGAGGGGTCCAGAAGAAGCATGTTTATAGCCAGAGGTGCTTACTGCTCACATCCCACAACCAAGCAGATACAGGCCCTTAGCCCTGTGCAAGAGACTTTTGTTTCTTGCTGAGGGATAAAAATGTCTATATGCTCCAGCTATCAGTCGTTCCTCCAATTCAAGAGCAGCCTGTGTCAAAACATCGTTCACCTAGTTACCAAGAGCCCTAGGGAGGCGTGCTTACTCTGGATGATCATCAGGTTACAAAGAATTTGTCAGCCATGGTCGGCAAAAGGAAAAAAAAAAATTAGCAGCCTCATTCAACTCACATTAAAACAGTTAAACAACTGAGATAAGCCAGGAGTTCCTACCACTAGTGCCAGTGTGTGTTTGGAAATACACCATTTCAGCAACAGTCACTTCAAAACCAAGTAGCCAAGTTCTGCTTTACACTCACCTCAGCTTTAAGCCTTTCAAAGCCAGGAGAAAAGAAAGAATTCTTGCTGTTTAGAAAAAGGACCGCAGCTAATACTTCAAAGCCAGAAAGCTCTTTTGCCCCAGTGCAGAGGAAACCAGTTTCCAAAGAAAGCAGTTTAACAGCTTTACTGAAACAGCACTACTGTCACAATCAGACAGACTTCTGTCCATGCATACCTGGGGAAATAAAGGCTCTCTGCCTCTTCACTTAGGCAATATTGCAGCACTCTGGCAGTATCATACAGGTGGAAATACTTTCATACTGCTTATTAGGCCAAAAGAACTGACATGGTACAGATTAGAAGCCTTGGCTGAATGGTTTCTGGGTTGTTTCTTTCAAAACTTTGTTTCAGTATAATCAATGTGGTAAGCTGGTATAAAAAAAACCTTCAACATATACTGTCATGGTTTCCTCCTGAACCCCCTAGAAGCCCTGAAAAAACCAAGTTTAGTCTGTTCAAATTCAAATACTTAAACTATAGCAGCAAAACAAAGCAAAATGAAAAAGAAAACCAGGAGAGGAAACTTCTCTTGAATAGCAGAATCACTTTGTGTGAACAACAGAGGTGCTGAACAGTAGCTTCTGCTTCTGTTTCTTTCTTTTCTTCCCTCCTTTTTCCTCTGTGAAGAATTAAAATGATACTGTCATTCTTCTAGTGGAACAGGAATATCACACAAGAAACAATTGCTAATTGGAGATCAGCTCTGTCTAGGAGAGCTGTTTTAAGCTACCAGAAGCACTAATCAAGTGGTTCACAAACCACGACAGGATACTTATCAACCCTGTTCTGCAGCCAATGTTTGATCCCCAAAATTGCTTCTCTTATTTCTCCCGGAAGGAGAAACATTCCTTTTCTCTTACTTCAGAATTCTTTGAAGCCTCCCCTCCTCACCTGATAAGTGATCAGCTGTGGACGGTTTGTCCAGTTTCAGGAGGGCTGCCTCAATAGCTTGGCTGAAGGAATTCTGGAAGCTGGGCACAGGTATGCGGTCAGAGCTGTCACTTTCTCCATCGCTCTCTACTGGCACAGGGAGTGCCAGAGTGTTCTCATCTGAAAGAGAGGAAAGGGATGTGTGTAAATGCCTCTCCATGCTCCAGGTGTTTCTTGTTAAGCTACAGAATTTCTTTAGATTTAGATGCACAGAAAAGTTTCCTTACCCTTTGTCTTTGGAGTAGGTTTGGGCCACGTTTCAGATTTTGCCTTTCCAACCCTCAACATCTATCAAAAAAGTTGTAAGGTCTGGTTAAATCCCACACATCAGAACAATCCTGCATACATACCCAGGAACCCATCCAGCCCCCAAGTCCTATGTCTTCTTAAGATTTATCCCACACTGCAATTGTGTTTTCAGACTCATCCACTAAGATACAAGCACCTCTGACAAGGTTTACTCTGCCACGTGGCTTACCTGGGCAAAGGATGGGAACGGAGACTCTTCTTCTAAACTCCCACAGAGTGATGGGCTGGCCTGGCTGGCAGCAGGTGAAAATAGAGTTGGAATAGAATCTACCAAGGAAAAAATTGGTTAAAGCCAGGTGCATTTGGCAAAGGCACTTACACAGCTTGTAAGTATGACACAAAAATGAAGGATCTTATCTTCTGGAACGATACCAGTTTTATTTCACCAGTTCCATCCATTAATCACACAATAGGAAGTCTTAAATTTCCTCAGTATTTAAATATAAGAAAACACTGTGGGGTAATTTTTGTTTTGTTTAATTACTGAGTTGTTTGTTCCTTTTTAAAACAGCACTTAATAATGTCTACTTAATGTTTTTTTTTTTTTTTAAGACCTGCAGGATACAATGTTTGGTGATGCATCACCAGACAACAAATGGAGTGCTTATCAGTTATGTTTTGCAGCAACATGGGGGAAGATGGAGAAAAAAATGCCAGCAGTGTATTGCTGTCACACATGCATTTCTACCTTCCCCCAACTCTGTCCCCTGTTTTCCTCTTCTGTGTCAGCTGAGATTTAAAAGGTGCAGTAACTACAGCGTAGATATCACTGTCACTACAGTACAGACAATAAAGCAAATCACTTCATGTTAGTCACGAGTATGACCTTTCAGGCAACCTAGGATAGCAGCCATTGGTCACATTAGCTTGACCTGAGCAGCAGACCCTCAGAGAACAATCAAGAGCTATACAGTATGTCCTTCCAGATGCTCACCTGTCTGAAACACAGGGCTTCTGCCAAGAGGAGACAGACAGAAGCTCTGATGATCAATGCTGGTAGTTTCTCCATGGCAAGTGGTAAAGGCAGGGAACTGCTGCAGATTCTCTAAAGCAATATGGACTTCTGGATCTAGAAAGAGATTCTGAATTAAAGCAGTACACAGTGTGGGGGAAAACTGTCAAGCAAGTTGTTTCAGGATGCTAGTAGGTGCCAACTCAGAAATTTTCTTTCCATGCTCTACTTTACAAGCCCTGCTGCTGCTGGATGGAAGCAGCTTCTAGGCTTTTTTTTTTCCCCTTCCTCCTTCTACATTTTCCATTCTATACTACAAAAACAGAAATCAAGAATCCTGAGAGCTGGATAGAGCTAGTTGTGCCCTCAGAAGTCCTCTCTCCCCTAATACACAAGTAAGCAGGAACTGCACAGCATCATTCAGCACCCTGACTAAAGTACTTTGTCACTCTATAGAACAAGATTACAATTTCTAAGTACATACCACAAACTAAAGGCCTTACAGTTCACCCTACAGCTCAAGAAATCAGCTCAGCAACTAAAGAGGACTGCGACACCCCCCAGCCCCCCCCCCAGTTATGCTCAAGGAAGTCTTACATTTGCCCTGCTTCTTGTTTTCTTCTATCTCAATTCTGCGCTCACGACGTCGTTCATCACGAGCTTTCTTCTGCCGCAGGCGTTTCCTCTTCTCAATGTCATCTAGGAGCAACACACAGCGTTGGATACAAAAGAACCACACCGATGCTTTGGCAACGCTCTCTCCAGCTTTGTGAACAATGTGTTTGGTTGTAACACATTAGTAACAAGACACGCTTACAAACAACATATGCTCTTGCAAGCAGTCAAGGCTTTTTATTCTCTGTATAATTGTTGTTACAGCAGCAAATGGAGGTTGTTCTGTCTAGCAGCCAGCAGACAGTTGATGCACAAGGAATAAAGCTGCTATTTTTTCTGTTTCTAGTCCCTCCCTCGCTGAGATTTTTAGGAAGGTTAAGTACAAACCTGAGAACAACTCTAAAGTCTCCTTAGAGATGATGGGTGGCTTCAGAGCCAGTTCACAGATGCTGAACTCACAAGTGAGGGGCAAGTGACAGAGGTAACGATGACGCTGTCTTATATCCTGGTAACGACAACAAAAAAAGGCAGACATATAATTGCACGATCTAGAAACTGCCATACTGATGAACAGCAGTGGAGACTGAATGTCTACTCCTCATCAAATCAAATAGGAAAAAACAAAACAAACAGCACAGTGACACAGTAATCATTTTATGAACTGCAAAATGTGAATGATGCCTTGGGTCAGAACCAAGTACTCCAAGACCTCCAACAACTGAACCATATTCATACCTGGATGAAGTTATTCCAGTTCACTCACTGATTTTCCTGTTTTCCTCCCTTCTCACATTACTGGAATAAAATTCTACACTACTAGCCCTCCAAAGCACTTATTCTCACACTCGACTGAACTTGCCTTCTGCACTTTAAATGTTTTGACTGCTAACTACCTCTCTGCTGGACTGAAAGAAGCTGAATTCTGTACTTTTCCTTGCATAGCAGAGAGAATACACCAGTCTCTGCATGCACTCTTACTCAAGTATATAATTAAATAAAGACAAATTAGGAATTACATTCAGTTGTCACTGCACACGTCAGTTCTTACAGTAGTCTGTCTATCCAAGGTAAAGAAATTCAAGATGCAACCATTCCAGAACTTAGTGCCTTAAACACTCCATTCATCTCAAACACTGAACTTACTTTCCACCCTCTTTCTTCTACAAACATCCTACCTCTTCCCTTGATGCTCAGAAACAATTGCTTCTTTAAGACAGAGGCAGAACACTCCTTCAGGTTCAAAAGATAACGTGTCTACTTCAAGCTACTTTCTTATACAACATTTTTCTTTTTTTCTTCTTTAAGATGGCTTTAAGAACAAAACAACATCAAGCTTGCAACCCTCTTACTCCTAAAACTTCTTACCTTCTAGAAGAAAGCAAGCTAAACTGCATAAGTCAATCAAAAACGAAGTATTACAGCTCACACAGATGCTTTCAATCACAAACATTAGCATGCCTCTCCATTCACAGCGATTACTTCTCATTACTGAAGAGAAACGTCTCACCTATCAGTTACAAAGATCAAACTGCTGAAATGCAAGTAAAGTAACTACCTCTGTCATTGAGTATCCAGCTATCTCTACTACAGCTGCAGTTATCTTCTCTGGACTCTTCTCCAAGCTGCCATACTCACGAACAAGGCATCGAACGTTCACGGGGTGCAGATACATACACTGCCCATCTTCCGCTGTAACATAAAGACATCATCAGTTGTTCTCTGCCAGTTAATTTTTAAACACCCTTCTCCCCACCTCAGTCCATTCAGCTGTAATGAAACTGAAATTCCTTTCTGAGGGTGTGGGAGTTTTACTTCAGGGTTTGGCTGAATCTAGCTAAGTGACAAGTGTCCCAAAGGAGGCATCTCTGCCCCGTGACTCAGGATTCCATTGCACCTACCTTGATAGAAATAGTAAAAAGGAGAGCTGTTAAGATGTCCACTGCTAACTGTTTCTTTAGATTCCTGGTAGCTTGTTTCAGCTGGATTTGATCCTCCTGTGGTGCTCATCACTTCAGGTTCCCCTATGTTATCCACCTCATGTAATTCCTCTTCATCCAACACTGCCTCTTCTGACTCAACAGGAGGCAAAAAGGAGCTTGCTACATCAGAGCAAGGCTCCACAAGCTCCTCGTCAAACGCAGAGAGATATTCCACATCACACTAATACAGCAGAGAGCACACAGTTAGAACTACATCACCTCCTTCCAAAGATCACCACCACCACCAAAACCTCTGGTACCAGTTCACCCTGCGTAGCAGTGTAAAGTGGCAGAACTGGATATTGAGATCTGTCTGAACAGAGCTGTCACTCACCTTCTTCTCTCGGGAAACTGCAGGCCCCGCTGACTTGGAGCTATCTAGGACCAATTCTTCCACAGCTGCACTAATTCCAGCAACACCACTGTTTTTATCCTGGTCAGCAGAGAGCGCTGCTTCTCGCTCCTGCAGGTCATCCAAAGAGAGCAAATTTCAGTTTCCAATTTTAGCCAGGAGTCTATCACCTTAATTATTTTCAGCCTTGACCTATATTCAGGTTTTTTGAAGATCTGCAATTTATCTGTGATAAAGACTGACTATTGAAGAGAGGTCCCCTTCCTCCCCAAACCCCAAGGGCTTTGGAAAGGAACACTGCACGGGTTTGCTCACGTTGATGGCACAGAATTTATCCCAGAAATTAACAGACTTCCTTTGAGAGCAGAACCCCTCCACACTTTTTGAAGGAATCCCATCTAGTGAAACACATTCTGCTATCACGTGAAGGTATCACAGCAGGTACATGGAGGAGACTGTAGCCTTCAGGCTCCAAGATTCCTATTGCTACTCTAGCACCAAACATTACCACTTTGAAAGCTTCTACATCACAGACACCAGAATAATCACACACAGTCACTTCAGTGGCAGGACAAAAATGCTCAGCTTACTGTTAAAAATAAAGTTACTAAAAGCATCCAGTTTCTCACCTTCAGTTCCTGGATGGCCGCCTCAATGAAGCATGCCTCAGGAGTATGTTTTTCCTCCTCATACTGCTTGAGTAATGCTGCCTTCTCCTCCAGAATCACCAGCTGCAAGACCTGCTCCCTGGATGCCAAAAGCAGCTTTGAATACTGGCTGTGCTGGTCATCTAACAGAAGGAGCACAAAACCATTAATATCTTCACACAGAGGCACCAGTTTGAATCGCCAAAGGGAACTACAGTTTCTTTGAAGTTTCATTACTGCTCAATTTTGTGAGTTAAACCACTGCAAAGCGGACAATATTTAGAAAGCATTTAATACAAACTCTGTGTGTCACTGTTACATTACTGATGGCACGAGCTGGTGCCAAATGCCTGCTCTGCTACGCAGATCTCTCTGTCACAGCAGTTTATCTGCCACTTTCAACCTGCCAATTCAACACTGAATTGCTCAGCATCAAAAAGGTCAGCATCAAGCTTCTTTTCTGCGGAAGCATCAGCCCTGAGAAGCCCACGATGCTCACAGCTTCCTGACAATCCAGCCTGCAGCTTCTTCCTCTTCTCTTCATACTCAAAGATACACCAACTGTTTTGTCTCAAACAAGTTCATAATCTCTTACATATTCAAAACCCATACACATTATTAGTCTACTAATTCATCTAATTATTATTAGTCTTTTACAGTAAGCACGCCAGAAGTAGTAGATAAACTAAAGAAGCTTGGCAAAACATAGTCATCTTATTCCTAGAGTGCTTAACTATAAGCTTTACAGCAGCAACAGCATCACATACTGGTACAGTCTGTATTCCTTGCTTCCTAAGGCCCAACCTCTGCACAGAACACCCCATTAATGCTGAATTTTCTGGGTTTGGAAGGATCTCAAATCCAGTACTGGATTTTTAGAGAAGGATTTGTTCTTTTGTAAGAAGATTTCAAGTCTTTTACTTGCAAAGGTGAGTGAAATATAAGCATATTCTGCATACTTGGATACACAGCATTAAGTTGCAAAGCTTGACTTTTTACAGAGAGCTTAAACGCATGCAGCTTTTTACAAATGTGGCTGCAAAATGAAGTGAGCCAAGACAGCCCACAAGCAGTAGTGTTAAGTAAAATCATTTATTTAATCAAAGGATTTTCACAATATTAACAGATGAGATGATGTATTAGTCACATTACTTGAGTGGAAAAAACTGGAGAAGTCAGGCAACAGATGTTTGGAGTAGGTTTGCAAGAATTTTGACTATTTCCCCCAGATTGACTGCAGTCCTTAGTGAAGATGGTGAAAACCTTGTTGAAAAATACACCCTTGAAATAGTTTAGACACAGAGACTAAGCCACAGAATGAGGAGCCAGATGGCAAAAGGTAAGGCCACCAAGGAACCAAAGCAGAGAGCGACCACACAGAATGTGCAAACTAATAGCAAAAACACAGGAAGTCCCTAGTGCTTGAAGGAAAACACTACACATGTTAAAGTCTTACAAAAAGTCAAGTGTGAGAAGAATAATTATTAAGATGTGATCATTATGGCTTTCAGATGCCAAAATGCATGCTTTGTGGTCTGAACTACTTCAAGACAGCAGCACGAAACTTCCATGGGAAGCCTTTTCTAGACAAGTCATGGTTCAGAACAGCATGCCAGCCAGCAGGACTGACACACTCACCTCCAACGTAAACAGGCTGCACCACATTCATCCACTGAGATTTGGGCAGTGCTATGAGAACACCTTTCTCTCTTCTCATCAGTTGCATTGTAATGACATCACCAATTGCGTACTGACGTGTTGCCATAGCTACAACACTGCAACGCAAGCACATGGTTAGCAGGGTAAAATTAACATTTCAAAACACGTTTATCACTTAATAAATGCCATCTCACCTCTTGAGATCCTTCTTGTGAACTGAGCCGTAACAAATAGGACATTTACTCCAGGTCTTCTCACTCAAGGAGAGATAATGAAGGATGCATGCCCAGCAGAAGATATGTCCGCAGCGGGTGATCTTTGCTGCTGTAGGTGGGTACAGACAGATTGGGCAAGAGGGCACTTCATGGCTACAAATCCGCTGAAATGGCACACGAGAAGAACAGTGCAAGTTACAGACATGGAAATCATTCTGCAGCACAGAAGCTACACCACCTGTAAGAACTACTCTAATACGTTAGGCTTGCAGCTCTTCAGGTTCTGATTATTTATCAAGACACGAAGCCCACTATGAACTAAACTTTCAGCCTATACAAGCAATAACCCTCAAAGTCACCCAGCTGGCATTTTTACCCTAATGACACTAAAAAAGCAACTCTTATCATGTTTTCCCTCACGTTTGCCATCTCTTAAGAGTTAGCAACATCATCATCATCACCTGAATTCAGACACAGAGAAGACAGCAAGTGAATTCTGTCACCTCACACCAGCACACGTGTGCAGTCCTGTTTAACAGAGACACTGAACGTACCTATCTCCATGAACATAATAGTTCAGTCACATTTTTGATAGCCTCTCTGTGCTGCAGAGACAAAACAGCCATGCAAGCACCTGATTTATCAGGTCCCCCAGCAGTAAACAAAGACACCTTCCCATCAGCTACATGATGCACCACGACTGGTCTTTGCAGACTGTACATTTCTACTTGAGGCAACCTAAAGTTCTGGCCACAGTTATCAAGAGATTTTCCACTTCGTTGCTAGGCAAGATGGGCCACCTATGCACATGATAATTCTTCAAAATTCTACACTCTAGTCCCTTTTCATGGACTCATGCCCAAGTTTTCTGTTAATATCTTGATCACAAGGACTGAGTCTATAGAATGTCAGATACTATTTTTGATGTGCTTCCATCTGCGAAAGCAAGAAGCTGCTAATTTTCCTAATAGATTTTAGCACTTCTCTTTTCCTGTCAAAGTACTTCATAACATATTCCATGACAGATCTTTCCCAGTATTGTGGGAGTGACAGAAGAGGCCTCAAGCTCAGAAACAGCTGAGTTTTACGTAACATCACAAAGAAACAGTTAAAAACAGGTTGAGTTTCTTAATAAGGAGAAAAAAAAATCTAGCCCATCACAACTGACCACTTGCTCCACAAAGTCCCAGTTGACCAAGGTATCTGGATCAGCAAAGTGGACTGTGTAGTCCTGTTCTTCAGAGACAACAAACTGGCAGCTGGGGAAAGGCAAAGAGACAGATATCTACTCAGTTGTTTCTAGGGACTCTTTGAGAACTTCCCCACAGGATTCTCAGAGCTTCTTTGCCCAGCAGAAAACTGCTGGACACAGTTACTAACCTCTACCAACAAAAAAAAAAAACAAAACAAAAAAAAAAAAAAAAAAAAAACAAAGTTCAGTTCACCATCAGATTCCCAGAACACAGACACATCTAACTGTAGTTAGAAATAGCACCACAGAGTGAGCTAGGCAGAGTGGTTTTCCAGAAAAACATAAGAACCAGTGTCAGGGTCTTTGCTTTTGGGACTTACAAATTCAGATTAGCTTTGATTGGGCAGTTGCCATCCCTACCATCTCAGCGTGTCACCTTTTGGAAGGAAGAGTCATCTTCCATAAGGAAACTACACAGGTCTTAACAAATGGAGTGTCACAATGCTAGAAAATTAAGGTGGAAGGCTAACTAGTTTGCATCTAGAAGACTCAGTTAGGATACACTGTCAACAGACAAAGAAGTGAACTTGATCTATTTCTTCTTTTTTTTTTTAACCTCTTCCAAGTACAGCTGTGACTACTAAAAGCTACAGAGGTCATTTTGCCCTGGGGAAGTCAATACAAACACACACAGTCTAACAGTTCCCTGGCTCATCATCCCTTGCAGCTTACTGTCTCTGTAAAAGTCTAACAGCCCTGTTAGTCTTCCACTCACTTGGCCTGGAGGAAGAGCTCCTTGTTGAAAGGCTTATGTCCCCACTTGTTCCTTTTCCCCCAGTTGCCATGTCCATTCCCATCAAAATGACCAGTCTGGCCACGGGGTTCAAAAGTGAAGTTCAGCAAGTGGTTCAGATTAATCTTCTTGGGGCCAGAGAACTGGGCAGGACTGAACTCTGCCCGTTGAGCCTCTGCTACCTAAGAGACAACAGCATTTATTAGAACTTGCCAGAATTTACTGCAAAAGCATCAGTACAAGCTGATATCCAGGCTCTGACAATGATAACATAAGAATGTACAGCATTCACTCACTCACCTTCTCCTATTCCCGTTGTGCAAACCAAGCACTGCAGCATAAGAAGTGCATGAGAACTTGAAAGTTATAACTGAGTGGTCTTACCTCACACCGATCAATCGGAGGAGAGCATAAAACCAACCTACGTGATGAGAAGTAAAAGCCAACAATACCCAGCAGACAAGGTTAATAACAGAAGGAAGTTGTTCAGATCCTCACAGTATTGTGTTAGATAGCCAGTAATACAAGTTTGATTCCTATTTGCACAGATCATATTTGGTTTTGTTAGTTTTCATATAAAGAAGCAGAGAATGAGAATTCAACAGAGACAGCCAATGAGTTTTGACAGAGTTAGCATTCTAGGCAAAGGAGCGTTGCTCATCCACTAATACTGACAAATCAGTGTCTTCTGTATCAATGCAAAACCATCAATACTCTACAGTTTTTACACCCACATCACCATAAGAAGCCTCAGTCTGGTTTTACTCCATCTTGTTGCCACCAAGGTTAATTTGATTACTTTCCCAATGATGCTACCACGTGCAAGTATGTACACTCAAGCGGTTAGATACAATCACCTCAGACCTTTAAGAGCTAGAAACTGTTACCACTAGGTATTTTCATGAAGGACCTTTGCTTCATGAGATATGTACACGGCCTGCCTAGGGACCCATTCCTCAGATGACAATTCCACTAGTTTTACTGTTCTTTTTACAAGTCCCTCAGAGCAGACAGCACTCCTCTTCTGTTGTTGCAAGGTTGTTCTGCTCCCACTCAATCTGGCGCCTCACCGATGTGAACACCTCTTATTGCTCCTTCCCTTCCCACAGAAGACCTATCTAGGCAGGTCAGTGATCCTCTCGTTCCAAGAAAGAAGGCCTTGGAGACACCGCATTACAATTCTCACCTCATCTCGTCTTCCACCATTACTAGAGCTAAAAAGTTTGCCACTTCCACCGCTACCCGCCCCTCTGAGGGGGCATCTTGTTAAAAGCTTTGCTTTTCTGTGAATTGGAGCGACGGGACTGGCTGGAAAAGTTCTCATTTTTGGAATAGGAAGTTTCTCTTTTCCGATTGTAGCGCTGTTTGGATCCATTCGTATTCTTTCCATCTGAAAGAAAACAACAGCACAAGGATCAGCCAGAGAGCCCCAGCAGCCTGCGAGCACCGCCCAGAAGGAGGGCACGTACACAGGGCAACAAACTGGTCAAAGAGTACAGGGAAGGACTGAGTCCCCGTGCTTTATCCTTTATTAGAATGGTATTCTCAGTTTTATTCACCCCAATTCAGAGTCGTCGTGAGCAGACATCGGCACACTGCGGGGTGCACTCAGTGATGAGTGCCAACACTGTGCCTTCACGGCCCGTTACAAGAACCAACAGCAGCTGGGTCATTTTTCATTCCATTTCTGAACATTTTATATCCTTCCCTTAAACAAATACTGCCACCTGCCTCGAAGGCTCCCACTTTTCAGTACTCCACTGCCTATTTTCACTCTGCCCCCAGCTGATCTGTTTTTAAAAGACCCTTTTCTCTCACAAGGCCAACAAACACCCATCAGTGCTGAAGTACAGGCCCGACCCCTCAGCCTTGCAGGGCACGTTCCCAATACCTGAGTACTAAGTCCACCACCCACACAACAAGGGCTGTTTGCAGAGCACAGAACTGACCATACAGCACAGGAAACGAGCACAAGGCACAACACTGCAGGACCGAGCCTCACAAGAGCAGAAAAGTCAGCCAGGCTCCTGGATTTCCTATGTCTACACAGCTGCTTCTTCAACAGTTAGAACTGAAGCCTCATGCCACGAAGATGTCTCCAACAGTCTCAACCTAACGCTGGAAACGCCGCAAGTACACAGCAGTCTGCTTTCCACCACCTGCCACGTGCTTTAGTGGCAGAAGAGTTCTGCTGATGAACGTGGAAGCTCAACTGCCCAGGCTTGATGGGATCTCTGCACAACAGCCATCCCCACACCGCAGCTATTCAGCATCACACACACCTCATACTGCTACAACCACCAGATCCTCTTCATAAAATAATCCTATTACTTTCTCCTTTCCCACTCTGCAGTCCTTCCCACCCCTCTCATATGGCAGCAAACACGTCAGTCACTCACGACGGCATTACTCACACTGATCCTTCAGTTCAGAAGGAAATCAACCTACCAGAACCACAGTCACCAATCTCCAACACCTGCTCTGCCCTGCATGCAGGCTAAAGGACACAGGTCTAGTGTTATCAGGGAAAAAACACACCAGAAGCTGCCAAGTGCTCAGGGTGTAACCAGGCCTGGCTTCATGATTAGACAGACCTTTTTTGGAGTGTTTGCAGGCAAGAGGCTATAATCAACACCCTTGAGTATCAGGTCAAAAAAAATCAAGTTATTTAGAGGAGGTTTGAACCACTGCTTCAGTTGTTTACAAGCAGAGCTCGCTGCTTCAGAGCCCTCTGAAATCTGGAGCCACAGCCAATGCCACAGAAAGGCACGTTCCTGCCGTGCCTACAGAGGCTTTGCAACCCTCAAAGGAGGAAAAAGAAACTCAAGAGGAGACGTTCAGTCAGAAGTGGGTTTTTATGTTCCTCTATGAGGCCCAGGAGCAGCTCCTGCATGCCGACAGCAGAAGAACTGCCCTCCCCTTGTTGTTTTAATTATGTCAGTCATCACCAAGGGCACTGGCGTGTCAGCCAGCTGGTTTACACACATTCCTGCCACACTGCATCACCCCATGCAGGCTCCTCCAGGCTCTGCAAGTCACGGCAGCAGCTCTTACATTGTACAGGAGAGTCCTCCTCACCTGTGCCTCTTCAGGAAGGACATCACACTACAGCCCAACATCTCAAACCTGATTTTACCCTGTTTTTCCCCTCCCAGAGTAATTAACCCCACAGGGATTCCGGTCCATCAAGGTAGCAATGAAATAAGTCAGCAGACAACACAGAGTTTGAAATATGTGTCTGTAAACTGGAACACCCCTTTTTTTTCCCTGCAAAACTAAGCAGTGCAGTTCCTCCTTCTGACTTTTACAGTGTGCCACACAGCAGAGCCCTGCTTTGTGTCATCTCTCCCTGCATTCCTTTAAGAGCAGGGCAGAGCACCAGGATATCTGCACTCACTCAGGGAGGAAAGCAGAAGATTCTCTCACCAGCCACTTGTTTTAAGCAGGGTATGTTTGGTTTGGGGGTTTATTCTTCCATCTTTTCTTGGCAAATTCAACATGGGCAGCAAAAGTGCAGGTGAGGTACTGACTGTTCACTTCTCATTAGACTCAACCTGTAATACATTCACCCACTCATGCTCCAAGACCTACAAAATACTGTCCATATAACTTTACAGTGCTAGCAGTAAAGCTGTTCTTGCCTTATAAAGTTTAGTTTAGTTTCTAAGGCCACATCTGAAAGTAGTTGGAAGCACCTGTAGCATCCCCGTTAGCCTGCTTCGAGGGAACAGAAGCTACTCCGCGGCTCCAGGAATGGCCTTTCCTTCGTCTCCTCAGCTGGACACAGCCACACCAGGTAACTGAGCAGCACATAAAGGAAAAGGGCTGGACTAAAAGCCAGCGAGCACCAGTGCAAAAACAACTTATGAAACAGGTCAGCCTTCTGGAGAGGGCGTTTCAAAAGGAGACAGTGAAGTCTCAGAATACCTCCCATACTGCTCCTGACCCAGGACAGAGCCCTGGCAGGCTGCATCAGCTAGCTTCAGCCTGGCCAATTGTGGGCGGATAAGGAACTTGAGAAAGAAATCCTGCATGAGAAAGAGTTGTCAGTGTCTCCTGTGAGACAACACAGTGAGAAAACAGTCACTGCTCTACACCACTGCGTTATGTACACTCACCCTGGGGCTGTTTGCCCCCATCCAACCAAGGGAACCTCCTCATTTCAGCTCTCAGTACATTCCAAGGGAGACACTCCTACATGAACTCCTGCTATAGCAGTCGCTACTTGTTTTACAGACCTCCTCAGTGCACTGTGTGGGCAGGGACTCATCCCATAACACCTCTCCACTGCAGTTACCAATGTCTCAGAGGCAGAACCACGTAACGTCAGATATTCTTTGTAAGAATACACTTGAAAGTTATAAAAAAAAAAAAAAAGACTCCTATAAACCTGAAAACAGAAAAACCCTACATTCCTAAAAGAAAAATACACACAGACTGCTCAGTGGAGTCTATCCAGTGGGAGATCAGTTAATACAGGTGAACAGCAGGCAGTACTTGGCCACTTGGAACCTGAACGCATTTACGAGGTCTAAAAGGGAGCCAGCACCTCCAGGACAGCAGTTCTGCTAATGCTGTGTGAGCTGCCTGAAGTATTTCAGCTGAAATAAACCAGTGAGGAAGGAAATTCAGACAGCGATGGCACTGAAGCAACCTGTAGGGACACTCTTACTTCCTGGACTACAAACACATGCTTGGAATGCTACTGCCCCACTTCTGCATCTTGAAGAAAACACAGAGTTGTCAGGAACAGGGCTTCAGATCACCCCTAGGGGGTCTGGGGGAGGCTCAGGTCTTACCTGGAGGAGAGCCAGGAGAGGAAGCAGGAAGGCTCATCACCAACTACTCCGTCAGCAGAACCAGCTGTGTGCAATGACAGCTGTGACACTTTGATTACAACACCAGATACGCTGCAACATGTACTCTGACCTCTCCCAAAGAGGGTCACCAGCACGTTCAGTAAGGGACTGCAGCAGGGGTACAGGACCTCCTTTAGCACAGCAGAGGCACTCAGCCTGAGCACAGAACCGAGTTACGGCTCCTTGATGGGCAGTAGCACACGTGTTTTTAGTGCAAAACCAAAGCTCTGCCTCCCGAACAGATTACTCCAACGCCAGCATAGACCGTGAAACCACTGAGATTGTTACTCAGCTCCTCAACCCCAGCCCAGCCCACCATGGGGGACCTCAGTGCCACATCTCCCGTGAAACAGCTGTAACAGTGACCGCACCACCCCCAGGCAGCCGTGCCAGCGCCTCACCGCTCCTGAGAACACTCTGAAATCAAGCATAACCCCGAGGGAAGAAGAGAAACCCCAAGGGAAGACAAAAACGGGGAGCACGGCGCACTGTGCCAGGCCGAAGAGGAAGGAAACGAAAGCCATCCCCAAGCCGCACGGCCCCAGGTTCCCCCCTGCCGAGCTACAGCCCGAAGGCCTCGAGGACCCCCCCCCCCCCAATCCCAGCTCTTACCGCCTTTGGGCTTAGACTCCCCCGCGGCGGGCCCGGCCGAGGAGGAGCGCGGCGGCTGCGCTTTGCCGCCGGCCGAGGAGCCGGGCACACCGGGGCCGCAGGGGCCGCTCTTGTCCATGGCGGGGGCGGGGGGCGCGCCGGGCGGGCTCTGCAGCATCAACGGGCGCCCCGGCGGGCGAGCGGCGGCCCTGGGTGGGGGGGCACGACGGGCGCTGGAGGAGCCTGCGGGGGCCCAGGCTCATGGCCCGCGGGGGGGACCGGCGGGGGCGGCGCAGCGCGGTCTCGGCCTCCTTCATGGCGACATCTTCTCGGCGCTCCGCTCGAACAGGAGGAAGGCCGCGGAAGGCCGGGCCGGGCCTGCGGGGCTCCGGGCGACGACGGAAAGGAGCTGCTGACGGAGCCCCGCGGGGCCCGGCTCTGCCTGCCGCCCGCGCGGTCGGCGCCGCTCAGGCACCCTCCGGCTCCTCGGCGCCGCCCCGGCCCCGGCTCGGCCGCCGCCGCTGCCCCGTAATGGCGACGAGTCGCCCGCAGCAGTGCCGGGACCCGGATGGAGCCGGGCCCGGGCGGCGCGCGGGGAGCGCCGGGAGATGCAGTCCTCGGCGGCCGCAGCGGGACGGGGCTGGGGGCGGGGGCACGGAGCGCAGCCCCACCTCGGGGAGCTGGCGGAGCACCAGCGGCGCGCACGAGGAAACCGCCACGAGAGATTGCGGAGGTTACAGAGGATCTTTCGGCAAAAGCCTCGTACAGGGGCCGCTCCTGCCGGCACCACGCTCGTCTGTTACCGTCAGGTTAGCGAGTTCTGAGTGCATCCACCGCGGCGTGTAAGCGCTCTGGATTCGGGAACAGATCTGTTGGGGGTCACCCGTGCTCGGAGGGAATTTAGCAGCGCGAGCAATAGCAGAGGGCGGACAGCTGCACGGCTCTGTGCCCTGCAGGGGGCACAGCTAAACAGCGTTTAATTAGCGAAGCAACGCTTCGGAAAGCGCATAAATACAAATATAACCTTTCTTTTTTTTTTCTCCGTGCTGTTCCTCCAGCAGCCAAGCAGGACGGCTGCTACTCGGTCTTGAACAGCAGCACGTGCAGGTCGCGCACCGCGAAGAAAATGAAGTGCTCGGTCTCGTGAGACACGGAGCTGCCAAACGTCCTTCCTACAACGCACTGCCAAGTGGGGCTGTACCTCCTCTCAAACTCCTACGGAAGAGAGCATTGTGAAGTCAGTGCCGCTGCCTAAAGTTCTGTCAGGTCTCCCTCCCTAACAGCAGCTATTGGGAAGGCAGTTCAAGGACTGCTGCGTTTCACTGCTGCTCAGACAGGAGAAAAGCACATCCACGGTGCTTTGTAGCTGAGCAGGAATGAGTACAGGGACATCTCATCTCCCCCAGACACCAAACCATGCCCTCAGCCTGTGCTTGGTAAGGGCCAACTGCAATCACTCCCGCTTTTCAGGCCGTGGAGCCACGCAAGCTGCAAACTGTCTGCTCCTCACTAACAGAGAGCATCTTCCTTCCTCTCATAAGGAATACTTCCACAAAAGAAACATCAGTACTAGTTCATTTAAAGACTTTTCAAGCAGTTCCCTCTTAGATCTGCTGTACACACCTCATTACTTTTTACATATCCAAAAAAAAAGGATGCCAGGCCCCCAAGCCTTGGGAGCAGGATCAATCCAAGCCTGGTTCAGCACACACAACAGAGAGTGAACAAAAGCCACGCCAAAAATCACTTCTTACTGCAAATTTGGAACCAGGCAGCCAATCCTTTGCACAGCTGCTACAGAAATATGAACGGAAGCCTAAGACCAATTCAGGCATCCGTCAGAGGAAAGCCACAGCAGACTCAGCTCCCTACCTGCTGCCAGTCACTGGGACAGGACAGCAGATGCTCTCCCATTGCTCACAATGAGAGCAGCAAACCAATTTAAAATGGGAGGTACTGCAAAACAGAATGGGAAGAACCAGGAAAGGTATGTGTACCAGGTTCACGTAGGGGTGGTGAAAAGGAGGGAAAGCAGCCCAAGGCCCACTAAACCTCACAGCCACAGAACTGGCTTTTCCAGGAAGCACAGCATTACCCACCCCACCCCTGATGCGAGTAGATAATAAAAGCAAGGCTATCACAGCTATTTACCCTCTTTATAAAGGCAGCAATTTCTCTTTCCACACTGTACTTCCCTACGGCCACAGCAGCACACTGCACAGCCAGCTGCTGCATCTCCTCCGCCATATCCGTGTCCTTTATCACCACCTTCTCCTCACCCATGGTGGCCAGCACAGAGCGTGGGCAGGCTGAGGAGCGGAGCCCACCGGCAGCCACGCACTCGCTGCCTTCACCCCACGCCGGTTTAACCGCTCCCCACGCGCGGCCCCTGGCACAAGGCATGCTGGGAGCTGTAGTCCCGCGGGCACCGCCCCACAGAGCTCCCTGAATAACGAGGCAGCAGCCGGATGGATATTGACGTTTATTTTCCAAATCAAATCTCCAAAGAGGCATCAGCAGAAAAGCAAAACAGCTCAGGCTCTGCAACGGTACAGCTGTCAGTGTATCCAACAGTACAGGAGAACCAGAAAGGAAGAGGAGAGCTTTGGAACAGAACACCGTCGGTACTCACAGAGCATCAGCAGTAATGGGCTGATACTGCAGATGGCATACAACTCCTAAAGGCCACGCTCCTCCAACAGCTCTACTAGCAAAAATGAAGCCTTTCAAGAAAAAAAAAATAAATAGAAGGAAGACTTTTTTTTTTTTTTTGGTATTTTTCATTTTCATATCCACAACATAACACCTTCTGCTATATCATGATCCCTGCCATTGCCCTTGAAGATCAAGGTCTGTGTCCTCGGGGAAGCTGAAGGAACCAGGCTCAGGAGCCAGCAGTCCTGCAGCCAGACGCAGTGTCACAGAGTCCGTGCTTCTAACCAGACTTGAAGAGAAGAATAGCAACTTGGCCGAGGTAGAAGTAGATGAAGTGTTTGGTCTCATGAGTCACGTAGCTGCCAAAGTTCCTTCCCACGATGCAGTGCCAAGTGGGATTGTATTTCTTGTCAAACTCCTGCAAAACAGACCACTAAGACACTAAGAACACTTCTGAACAGGCATTCAGTCTCTGGGCAGGGCAATCAGAGGAGCAGCAGATGCTCCTGAATATGTTCTAAACAAGATAATCCTCGTATTGTTCACCTGCTGCTTAGTCAGACAAAAAACACACACACACAAAAAAAGAAAAACACAGCACTTCCTATCTGAGCAAACAGAAGCTCAGAACACTGCCTTTGCTCAGGGAAAGTACCCTTCTCCCTCCCATAACTCATCACCTAAAACTACAGCCCCCAAGTGAAAGGCTCACCACCAGTTCTGTAACTATGGAGATGGAGCCATTATTCTGACTCCTTTGTTCATCTCTAACACGGGTGCTGATGGGACTGTTTGTGGAAAATTCTCTGCCACAAGCTCTGTAATACCACTGCTATCAACTCATCTTCCACATATGTGTCTTACACCTCTCAAGTAAACTCTCTAGAAGTTTCTAGCAGGTGCCACAAAAAGTACCTGAAAGACATTAAGGCTAAACCCCCTCCTCCACAATCACAGGTATCTGGGAAATATATATATCTTTCTGTGCTATGGGAACAGCAAACCAAGTTTTCTCCAGAGGAAAGAATCGTTCTTAGTCCCATCGCTTTTCAGACAGCGCTTCCATCCAAAGCAGAGTCATGCCTAACAAACCCCTGATCTTCCCATTCACACGGCCTTACTGCTCTCCTCAATCATCACTGTTAATGTGATATCAAGAAAAAAAAACTGCAAATGGATTAAGAAATAAGCGGGAGTTATTTGCTTTTGTTTTTTGCTTTGGTTACTACATCAGACATGACTACTGTAAACTTAGAGAATATTTCCCTACTGCTTCTGTTCCAGCTGAACAGAACCGACCAGATCCTGAAGATTAAGCTCAATAAACTGTAACTGAGAACTACGGAGAACAAGCCTTCCCCCAGAGGGAAGCTGCAGGGGCTTCTCAATGGAGCCACTGTATTTTGGCCCAGATCAGTCACAGGGACAGCTCAGATGCCACTTTTTGTTCAACTAGACAGGACACAAACGCTTAAATGGAAAGTATTACAGGGGAACAGCAAAAAGACTGCAGGAGTCCACGCACAGGGTGGGGAACGGAGCCCCACGGAGCGCAGCTCGGAGCTGCTGTCTGTGGAAGTGGTTCCTCGAGAGCTGCCCGCCCAGCAGCGCTCACACACAGAGCTGCCCGCAGCCCTTTACCTTCTTGATGTGCGCCGCGATGTCCTTCTCGATGTTGTACTTCTCCAAGGCCTGCGTGGCGCACTCCACGGCGTCCTGCTGCATCTCCTCCGACATGTCCGCGTTCTTGATCACCGCCTTTCGGTCGCTCATGGTTGCCTGCGGCGGGCACGGCACGCCGGGCTGCGGTCACGCCTGCACGGCCGCTCCCTCAGCCCCACAGCGCGGCCCTCCCCGACCCCGCGGCCACCGCCCCGCGGCGCCGAGCGAAGGCCGCCGGCGTGCGGCGCTCAAGGGGCCCGACCCGCCCGAGCCCCAGTCAGGAGCTGACGCATCCCGGCTCCGTCCCGCCCGGCAGCCCCCACCACCGCCCCTCACCGTCCCGCGAGCGCGGAGCAGGAGCAGCCGAGGCGAAGCGGCGCGCAGCGGACCCGCGCAGGAAGGCGATGCCGCCACACGACCAGCCGCTCCCGCCGCCGCCGCGCCGGTTTAACCGACCCGCGCGCGTCGCACCCGCCTCCCAGTGCCGCCCGCCCCGCCCTCTCCGCGCTGCCCACCAGCCATTGGTCACCGCCGCGGCCGCTCCGCGCGCTCATTGGCTACGAACCGGCAGTCTCGCAGCGTTTTACTCCTGCGTTTTCTTTCGGACCAGCGTGCCCCGCGGCCGTTGCCATAGCGACGCATGTGCCGCCGAGATGCGGGCCCTGTGTGGGGGAGCCCCGGCCGCGCCGCGCCGCGCCGTGCCCGCGGGGCTCCGTGCGGGCGCGCTGCCTCTGTTCTTCTCTGCCCCTTCTGTCCTTCCTCACGGCTGAGCCGCCCGAGCGCGGTTCCGTGAGCGCAGCGTGAGAGCCCGGTAACGGCTCCGGTAGGAATGCTGCTTCAAGCACGAGGCGCTCACGGAGAGCTGGGCGCCCGTTGTGTATCTGTGGGAGCGCCGGTGTCTGCGGATGGCCCGAGCGGAGCGGGAGCGGCGGCGGAGCGGCGGGAGGGCCGTCCAAGATGGCGGCGGCGCTGAGCCGGGGCCGCGCGCTGCTGTGGCGGCGCCGCGGGGCTCTGCGGGCGATGCTCGGCCCCGCGCGGGGCCTGGCAGCCGGGACACAGACACATTTCGGCTTCCAGAGCGTGACCGAGGCCGAGCGGAGGGAGAAAAGTAAGGACAGTGGGGACGGGGCCGAGCTGCAGCTGCAGCCTCGGGGCGGGGGGGAGGGGGGACTCGGGGCTTGGGGGCGGGTGGTGTGCGGCGGTTGTTATCCCCGCTCCTTTCCTTTCCCCCCTGCTCGTCTCCTCTCCTCTTTTCCTTACCCCCCCCGCTCCTTTCTTTTCCTTAACCCCCCCCCCGCTCCTCTTTCCTTCCCCCTTTCCCCTCTTCTTTCCTTCCCCCTTTCCCCTCTTCTTTCCTTCCCCCTTTCCCCTCTTCTTTCCTTCCCCCTTTCCCCTCTTCTTTCCTTCCCCCTTTCCCCTCTTCTTTCCTTCCCCCTTTCCCCTCTTCTTTCCTTCCCCCTTTCCCCTCTTCTTTCCTTCCCCCTTTCCCCTCTTCTTTCCTTCCCCCTTTCCCCTCTTCTTTCCTTCCCCCTTTCCCCTCTTCTTTCCTTCCCCCTTTCCCCTCTTCTTTCCTTCCCCCTTTCCCCTCTTCTTTCCTTCCCCCTTTCCCCTCTTCTTTCCTTCCCCCTTTCCCCTCTTCTTTCCTTCCCCCTTTCCCCTCTTCTTTCCTTCCCCCTTTCCCCTCTTCTTTCCTTCCCCCTTTCCCCTCTTCTTTCCTTCCCCCTTTCCCCTCTTCTTTCCTTCCCCCTTTCCCCTCTTCTTTCCTTCCCCCTTTCCCCTCTTCTTTCCTTCCCCCTTTCCCCTCTTCTTTCCTTCCCCCCTTCCCCTCTTCTTTCCTTCCCCCCCTTCCCCTCTTCTTTCCTTCCCCCCCTTCCCCTCTTCTTTCCTTCCCCCCCTTCCCCTCTTCTTTCCTTCCCCCCCTTCCCCTCTTCTTTCCTTCCCCCCTTTCCCCTCTTCTTTCCTTCCCCCCTTTCCCCTCTTCTTTCCTTCCCCCCTTTCCCCTCTTCTTTCCTTCCCCCCTTTCCCCTCTTCTTTCCTTCCCCCCTTTCCCCTCTTCTTTCCTTCCCCCCTTTCCCCTCTTCTTTCCTTCCCCCCTTTCCCCTCTTCTTTCCTTCCCCCCTTTCCCCTCTTCTTTCCTTCCCCCCTTTCCCCTCTTCTTTCCTTCCCCCCTTTCCCCTCTTCTTTCCTTCCCCCCTTTCCCCTCTTCTTTCCTTCCCCCCTTTCCCCTCTTCTTTCCTTCCCCCCTTTCCCCTCTTCTTTCCTTCCCCCCTTCCCCTCTTCTTTCCTTCCCCCCTTCCCCTCTTTCCTTCCCTCCCCGCGGAGCCACTGTTTCTCCAAAGAGAGCTTTGTCACTCATCAAGGTCAGTGAGATTCTCTCGTGGGTTTTTTTTTTTTCGGTGTAAGGAGTTCTCAGGTGAACTTGCCCCGTTCCGCACGGTGGCAGACCTCCCCGTCTGGTTTCTAAGTTGTGTTGTGTCTCATCCTCTTGTCCTCTCTTTGCAGTTTACCAGGTCTTTGAAAACGTGGCCGAGAAATACGATGTAATGAATGACTCGATGTCCCTGGGGATCCATCGGGTGTGGAAGGATATCCTCGTGCACAAAATGAACCCTTCCCCGGGGACGCTCCTTGTGGATGTTGCTGGTGGAACAGGTAAAGCCCTCTGTAGTTCTACGTGACAGAATTTTAGGATTTCCAAGTTGAGAAAAACATTCTAAAACTCATATCCTTCTTTGGAAACAATTGCAGGTGACATTGCCTTTCGGTTCATTAATTATGTTCGTTCTGTACGAGAACGCCAGCTCCGGCAGAAGCTTCGGAACCATCAGAACTTATCGTGGCAGGAAATTTCAAAGAGTTACGAGGAAGGAAGAAGTAATCCCCTAGGGGATTCCCAAGTTGTAGTCTGTGACATTAACAAAGAAATGTTAAAAGCTGGGAAGCAGAGGGCGCAGCATCTTGGCTATTCTGAAGGTAAGTCATGCTTTGTACTGGTTCAGTAATGTGATAGAACTTGATGAGCCTTCAGATAATCACCACTTTGGGATTACAGTATCAGTTATACAGCCGTGGTTTATACCAAAGCTATGCTTGAAAATTAGAAATTTTAAAAATAACAAATTCTCAAAATGAGTATTTCAGTTTTTCACTTTCTTTTTCTGTACAGTGCAGCTTTAGAAGCTCGGTTGTCTTCCTGTAGCCTGGGTTGTCCTTCTGTACTGTAATTCTGACTTCCTATCTTCACTCCCTTGTTCAGCACATGCCATTGGGTGTGTCCTGCCTTCTGTTCTTTCTGTGATTCCCCCCACTACCAGGGAGCTCATTTCTGAGCTAATTTGCTCACTGTCCAAGGTCTGATGTTTAATTTCAAGGAGCATGGTTTTCCTGTTTTCCCATGTATACGTTTCTGTGTTTGTATTTGCCAACAGCAGTGGCTGTACACACTGAAAGGAAGCACCAGTGCTTCACAATTGCTGCTGATGTGTTTTTGCCAGCAGCAGTGGTGGGGTGCACTGCACGTACCCCAGTTCTTGCTTGGCAGCAGCAATCCCTTTCATCTATCCCCTTACAAACTTCTGGCCTGTGATTTTTACTACAGTATATTCTGAGGGACATTTTTTCTGTTGCTAAAAACCTTTTCTTGGTGCTCACTTTTTGTCTTTCAAACTGCCCAGGTTTAAATAAGACTAATTACTGCTTTAATATGCTGCGTGCTCCTTTGCATACAATATTTTCTACATCTATCATATCAACTTTGTAAAAATGAAATGCGAATGTTTCCTGGCAGCAGCTTAGGTTTTCTGTTCTCTTGTTCTCTGTGCCTCTTTCTAGCACACTGCCCTTTCAAACTGCTTCTCTCCAGTGCAGAAAGCTCCTGGCTGTTGTTTTTTTTTTAGTCATTTTTCTGCTCTGCATCAGAGTCACCAAAAAGTGACCTTAAAAACTATTTATTCTAAATTAAGCAGCCTTATTTATGGTACAAATGATCCGAACTTCTAATGGTGCACAGATGGTCCTTGGGGTTTGGGAAACAACACAGCTGCAGTAGGATCACATGTTGAGTGCTGATGGAGGAGTGTGGGTTTTTTTAATGTTCCTCAATCAATGGAAACTTTCTAGCAAAATTTCTTAAGTGTTTGGTCTGTTGCCATTTGTAGTTGCTCTTTGAATTCAGTCTCCTTCTGGAACTTTGCTGCAGTTGGAAGCCAGTTTGTGTCACAAGAAATCTTTCTGGTAGATCAGAACACCCTGAATGCAACATATTCACATACACGTGGAGGAATGCCTTGGCTGATACCCTACAATACAGAGCATTGAAAGACTTGTGAGTGAATACAAAGATGATGTTGTTTTTTCCCTCCAACAGACAGGCAAAATGGAAGCAGTGCTTTTCAATAGCAATTTATTAATGATCATTTCCTTCTGGAATAAGGAAGGCCTTTTTGGAGCAGTCTGAGGAGTGGGAGTTATGATATGTCTGATCAGTATATTCTTTGCTTTTATTTGAGGTTTGTCCTGGGTGCTTGGGAATGCTGAAGAGTTGCCCTTTGATGACAACAAGTTTGATGTTTACACAATTGCCTTTGGAATAAGAAATGTTACTCGTATTGATTTGGTAAGTTGTTATGCCTTATACTGTCACAAAGTCCTTTCAATCCATCTGATGTTTTGTTTTTTTTTTTTGCTGTAGCAGAGGAAGCCAAGGAGGAACACCTTTGGATAAAGAAATGTCTTGGGAGTAGACAAGGACACTTAATATAAGTGACATGTAGCGTGCAGCGTGCTTGAGTGAGGAATGCAATAAAATGCCACACCTTTGTTATAAGGAGTTACATCTGTACTATTTGCAGCCAATTTTTCCAGCTTGGCAAGCTCTTCCTAAGGCAAAAAGGGCTGAATGTTACATTCCCCACCTTTTCCTAGCTTATGATACTACAGTCTTTGTGTCCTGAATCTTTCTGAAGCACCTGATCTATCTTCCTCTAGTGCAGGAAGCATCTGACTCTCTGTTGTTTCCCTGCTTGAGCCAGCAGAGCTCCCAGAGATGAGAATGGGAAGCAGCTGTTTGACCTAACCTGTGCAGCCCACTTCTGCTTGGTGTCTTTACAGTATTCCATAAAAAACAAATACAGTTTTTATTACTGAGAGTGGTACTCTGTGTACCAAGTTGTATCCGTCCTTTGGGAATGACTCACTGTCTTGTGGATGAAGACAGGTTAAATTACCCGTGTCTAGTTAGATCTGTTACCTATGTTTTGGATGACTGTGTTACAACCTTAGCAAAGCTCCTTCCATGGAAGGTGCAGCATTTAGATCCAGACCACCTTGAACTTACCTTAACTCAGGTAGGCTGTCACAGTGCTTGTCTGCACCCCTGGGAGGCACACGCTCCTTACCTCATACCTCCGAGGAAACCAGGAGCAGCAGTCTGGTAGCGTGGCTCCTTGGAGACCTGATACTAAACACACTGAAACCCCTGATTCTGCTTCAGAGCTCCTTTCGTTTATGTGTACTGTTCATATTTTGATGTCATTTCCTCAGGAAAACAACTGAAGCCATATATATGTAAAACCTGCAGAGGTTGTGTTCATGTTCACAACTTAGTTGTGTTCATGTGTGGAAAGAACGTAGAATTATCAATATAATGTTTCTTGGTGGTTCCTTTCCTTATCTTGTTTTGAAGACAGGATGGAGTTTTCTATGTAGCTAAACATTCTGTTTTCCCCTTTCCTTCCTCATACATTACTCCTCCAAAACCTGGAATCATTTCTTCTTTGATTCTCTGGAATGTCTTGCAGTTGAATAAAGTCTTTTGATTTTGAAATTGATCTCCTCAATTTCAGTTTCTTGTAGTTGAGTCACCTCCTTTCCAGATTTGGTCTGTAACTCCAAGAGCTCCGATAGCAAATGTTGATCAACTAAGTGTAGGAAAAAAAAGAGAAGACAAATTGCTGCCCTAACATCATAGTTTAATCTTAAAGCCCGATATAAATCTTTTAATGCAGCAGAGTGTTCTGGGTTTTGATGGTCTCAGGATGCTTCTCAGGTTAAAACTGGGGACTGCCAGTCAGAATTGTTTTTATTCCCCTCAGTCCATCACTGAATTGCAGTTATATGGATGGTAATAGGCAGGTGCTGTCCTACGGTGCTGTCACTGTGTCTGCTTTGTCTCAGGCACTTCAGGAGGCCTATCGTGTGCTGAAGCCAGGAGGGAGGTTTCTCTGCCTTGAATTCAGTCATGTCAGCAACCCTCTTCTCTCCAGGTAGGAACATGGTGACGCCTTATGCCATGTCACAGGACTCTTACCTCGCACTCAGAGGAAGAGATGGAGATGCTCTGAGGCCTTTTCATTGTGCATTTAAATCAGATTCAGACTGCAGTGTGGTACGGATATCAACTTGTGTTGGAGAGGTTTGGTTTTAGCCTTGTTTGTACTGATACGTACTTGCTGTCTGTCTTTGCAGGCTCTATGATCTGTACAGTTTCCAGGTTATCCCTGTTCTGGGTGAGGTTATTGCTGGTGACTGGAAGTCTTACCAGTACCTTGTGGAGAGCATCCGGCGCTTCCCCCCACAGGTAAGGCAGTATTTCTCTGCATGTACCAATACACCAAATCATTTCCCAACATAATAATCACGGAGGCAGCTGGCTTACAGCCATTGGGGTGGTTACAGTTGTGGAACTATTACTTTTCAGGAAGAGCTGAAGGCAATGATAGAAGATGCAGGGTTTTTGAAAGTGGATTATCAGAACTTAAACTCCGGCATCGTTGCCATTCACTCAGGTTTCAAACTGTGAGTCTGTCTGCTATGTGGTGAATCACAGCAAGTATTTTCCTAAGAGATCTGAAAGCTCTGGAATTTTAACTCTGTCAAGATAAAAGATGAAAGTTTTAAGACCTTGTGCAGCAGATATCTGCTCAGCAGTCAGATCCAGAAGAACATCAGCTACTCTTTTCCCCTCAAGAAACCTGAGGGCAAAGTGAATTCTGTGGCCAGTTTCTTACCCTTGAACTTCCCTCCAAGTGCATAAAGGATGTGGACAAAAGGAAGCAGTGCCAACGAGTGGAGCAGCTTCAGTTACACCTGCTGTGAACACAGACTAACTAGTCTTCAAATAATATTCCTCCTTTCTCTTACTGAGGTTCAAGGAGGCTACTGTAGCAACAAGAAGTAACTTGGATTTATTAAATCTCTATTAAGCTCTGATTGTCCTTCAGTCATAGAGATTTTATTGGACTTTTCTGTGTTCTTTTGAATTCTTTCATACAGAAATGGAAGGCATATAAAATAAAACAGCTTTGCATCGACTATTTTTCAGTTAACTTGGTATTTTTATCTTTCTACAAGGGAGGAGATTTTTCAGAGGGAGAGTAACTGCATAACTATTCCAAAATCAGTCTGTGTACGCTCAGCTGAATATGAAGTCTTTTCCTCTGTCAGTGCTAGATGTATAATGGCTACATAAAAATACCACTCCTTTCTTTCTGTTCCTTAAACTACACGGTTGAAGACCTGGTGCTTCTGCTGCAGGCTACAGGGGTGAAGAAAACTAAAAACCCCTCAAAACAAAACTAGTGAATGTACAATGTTAAAGACAGCTGCATGTAAGCATGTGAAAAACACTCTGTTCTGAGGAGTTGGAGGAAAAAAGGGCTATTGCTCTTAGCTCAGCAGTTCACCTGAGATCAGAAAAGCAGCTCCACAGTCTGCATGGGAGGTTATGCATACTTACCGAGACTCAAAGCACAGTCTTATTTCCACCTTCTCTCAGGAAAAAATCTTTCCCGTTATTCTTTCTTTACTGATGGATGATCTGTTCATGGATGTACAGCATTCACACACTGCAGATTTAGGAGAAAAAAATTGGTGTGGGGATGCTCCATTAGGGGGAATAGACGTAACGTGAGTGCTAAGGCAGCAGAAAGGTAGATAGAAGTTTTCAAAGATAAACTGTTCCAGTAGTTTTATTAGCAAATAAGCTTTGTTTTGAAAGAAAATAAATACGAGGAAGACACCTTGAAAGCCACAATGAAAATACCAGCTACTACAGAGAAATCCCTGATCATTAACAGTCCAACAAAGATGGAGGTCTGTTTCCTCAGCAAGGCTGCGGGCTGTTTGTTGGGTGTGCATTGCTGCAGCCAGGCACAGCAGCAGAGAGAGTCCGTGCTTCTAACCAGACTTGAAGAGAAGAATAGCAACTTGGCCGAGGTAGAAGTAGATGAAGTGTTTGGTCTCATGAGTCACGTAGCTGCCAAAGTTCCTTCCCACGATGCAGTGCCAAGTGGGATTGTATTTCTTGTCAAACTCCTACAGGAGAGAGGACTACAGATTTAGCCTTTCTTATGAGAACTGTGCTAACACTTTTGTTTTGGCACCGACATGTCACTCCTTAGCAAGTACCACATTCTGAAGGTGGCAATTAAGGAGCAGCATATGCTCTTGAGCACAAGGATCATCTGTTGTCTTCTAACTATCTGCTGCTTACTTAAAAAAGCTCAGCAGGAACAAGACTAAAGCGTTCAGTGATGTCTCCTCAGAAGTCATACTTCACCTCTTGTGCTGAATCTGTACGGATTAAGCCATTATTTTAACATCATTAGCTGTTCTTAACAAGGATGCTGAAAGGACTCGGTGGAAAATTCTTTGCCCATACCTTTACACCAGTGTCCTGAGAACATTCTTTCTACCCATTGTACCTGCTGTGAGATTATTAGAAACAAATCTGTGCAAAAGCCCCGCCCTAAGCCCCGCCTCCTCCGCGTCGCCCGCCCGCTATTGGTCGCCGTCCCGCCCCTTCGAGCCCTCATTGGCCAGCCGGCGGAGCTCCGGTTGGGTTTTACTCCGGCGTTTTCTTTCCGCCCGGCATGCCGCGTGTCCGCGTCCGTTCCCATAGCGACGGCGCTCCGGAGCTCCGGTACCGCGCTCCGTCCATTTGCACGTTAACGCGCCTGTATTCAGTTCGTCGTTGTTTTTCAGACCTCCGCTAAAAACCTTTTCCCCCTGCGCTCGGAGGTGGATCGGGTCCGCTCTAAACTCGGTTCCTTCGATGAGCGGAACCCGTCGGGTCCGAGCTGGATTTCAGGCAGGCTTGGAGCACCTGCCTCTGCTCCTTATTGATTGAACGCAGCGGCTGAGGAGGCAGGAGGAGCCCTGCTGCTAACCACCCGGAGGAGCCGTGGGGCCACAGTGAGCAATGGTTCACAGAGCAGCGCTGCCACCCAAGCACCAGCAATGGCTCTTTGTGTGCTGGCAGAAAGGAGACGCCGACCCGTCAGCCCAGTGCTCACAGTGAGCTCCGGGATCAGCTGAGCAGGCGGTGTTCGGTGGCTGCAGGCAAGCTGCTGTGCTTTCATTAAGAACTGGTTCGCTGAGGGAGCAGATGTGATGACGGCTGCAAGAAATGCCAGCGTGGGTGAGACACAGGGCTTCATAGAGGAACACAGAAGCCTGAGCGGCTTTAAAGAGACACATTACAGCTTTACTTGCTGATCAGGAATGTGAAAGTGCATTTCCCTCAGGTTGGAGCTCCAGGAAAAGGCAGAACATATATTCACAGGAGATGACAACTGGAGCAGAGGACGTGCCAGAGATGTTGGGTAATGGATAATGCCTGTCATGGGACTCCTGCTGCAGGGGGAGGTTAGATAACAAGCACTTCTCCGTTGAGGTTTCTATTGTGTTTTTTTTTTCCCTGTGTTGATCAGAATGAGATTTTTCCTGGGGTGGGGCTCCTGGTTACTATTAAGACATCAACTAATAATTATTAGCAATAGAACAATCTCAGTTTTTGTATTTCCATACAACCGAAGAAATCTCCACCTCGAAATGATTTTTGTAAGCCTGGCTTCTATCTGCTAAAGCATTTAGTCCAATTTTATGTTACAGATCTGTGTAGCAGTAGTGAAAACACAGCAGGTGTAAGTCAAGCCAGCTCCATGGTCTCCAAGGAAACCTGGTACATGTACAGCAGCTCAGAATATGGCTTCCCTTCTTCCTTTTTTAAATGAACAGACCTTTTGGCTGTAACGAACCACTGAGAAAAACAGAGTTGTTTTACAAATGCATATCACGTTTGCCTCACTTACCTGTTGTTGTTTTAATTTTATTGTAGCAGAACAGTGTAAGGATGTGAGCCATGTGTGCCTCCTCCCCTCCGGGTGCAGCCCATCCTGGTGGAGCTCAGCCATCCCACAGAGCAGCACCCACCTCATTACACGGGCTGGGGGAGCTGAGGGACCAACGCACACTGCCCCGCAGGCAGTTTGTCCACCTTGTGCAAGGGTTCCTGATGTGCTGGTTGTGGGGATCTGTCAGGGCTGTAATTCCCTTGTTCGTAGGGATGTTGTAACACACCCCTTCATTAAGGAAATATGTTTTCTACTTGTAAGACAATTTAGGCTCCAGGGAACAAGCGTCAGGCAGTCTGTCCTCTCACTGCGTGTGCGGGGATGGGAGCAACTGAGAACTGGCAGCTTTAAGCTCAGCCTGTGCTGCATGGGGAACGTGGGATCATTTGGGTCCACAGTGCTTTGATTGCTGCTTGATGACACGCCGGGCTGCTGGCACCTGCAGCCATGCTGTTCAGCCACTCTCCCTTTCTTTATGTAAATACTGTCCCCATTCCCTTTGGTGGTGAAAGAAGACAGCCTAAATGGACAGAACACGTGGGGGTTTCTCAGGGTAGGAATTCTCTGCTAACCTGCATGTCATATGGTGCACCTTGAAGTCCGTCCTTGTGCTCTGTATACGCACCATGGACACCTCTGAAGCTGAATCTGGTGAACAGTTTGCAGGGTCTGATTCCTGACAAGCTCTAATAAAGCATTCAAGTTTTGCAGTGAATTTTATAGTGGGAGCAGAGTCTTAGTTTATATTCTGCTCTGTTTGTAGGGGTGTAGAATATAGAGTCCATAGGAGAAATAATTACAATTACGGCTGTGCTTAGCATTTCCTCTACCAAGGAACACATGCACAAAGCTGGGGCTGTTCATCATGCAGAAACACAGAGAAGCAAAGTGGGAGTAATGTAGGGCTTTTTTTCTGCAAACAGATACAGAACATGCATTGTGTAAAGTGGATGACACCAAATTCCAATGTCAGGAGGAGTTTCTGCCCATAAGGAGTGTGTGCCAGGAGATATGGAAGACCCTCCTGGTATGCTCTCAAGATCCATAAGAGCAGACTTCAAACTGCTGAGTAGCAGTATCTTATTGCAATAACTTCAGGGATCTTCAAGCACTTCTTCAGAAACTTCACTGTGGCTCAGCATGTCACGATCTCTTCTACTGTATGGCATTATAATTGGAGGAAATAAACCTAGATTCTTAAATCTGTACTTGGAAGGGCACCACACGGGAAGAAAAAGATCAGTTTTGAGCCTTTTACTCCACTTACAGTGGCCTGGAAACAAATGGTCTGGGCTATTTGGTTCTAGTTTGCTGCAGTATTCTTTCAGTGTGTCTCTAGCTTTCCTCGGCAAGCATGACTGGTAGAGGTTCAGTGAGGAAGCTTCTCTGCCAGTTGAGGAATGTCAGTTATAACCTCCTCACCTCTCTTGTTTTTCTGACAAATTTGTACAGTAAAACTAATTTTTTTTAATCTTCAGCTTTTAATGTTCTCGTTAAAGCCTTTAACTGATTCAGTAATATAAAATACACAAAATGTGCTCTGATAAATAGAAGCACTGAGAACATCCGTCACGCTGCTTTTCAGTTTCATTAACATTGAGTATTTCAGCAGCAAGAGGATTTACAGAAGGGTGGTACAGAAAGCTTAGCAGGGTGAGTGCTCTTCTTCTGATCCAAACTCGTGCTGGGGCACTTCAGTTGTGACCACACCAAGCACCGTTTTCCCAAACAAAATATGGAAATGGCATTTGAGTTCTGTCACTGTGAACCCTTCAGGAAAGCGTCTCGTTCTTCCAGCTTTGGCAAAGGGATATTACCTGGGAGAAAACAGAGAGCTGTGTGAGACCAGCTGGCAGCGCAGCTTAACGTAACAGCACTTCTGAGTGCGGGCAGTCTGAATCTGTGAGCACGTAAGCGGTGATGTGCAGAAGCTTTGAGGCAACATTAACCTCCCTACTGCTTCAGGATCGACAGCTCGCAGTCTGCTCCTGGTTTTCTTTGGCGGTACAGACGACCGCAGTCATTCCTTACATCGGAAAAGCAGGTGACACTCCTCGGGTTAGCTCGAGCAAGACGCAGAGGTTCTATAAAAAAGACAGTACCTGGCGGGGCTACAAAATATTCCTCCACTTTCTCTCCAGCGTTTTTCAGCAGCTCTGCCGTGCAGTTGCCCTCCGTGACGTCATCTTCCCTGAGATACAGACACCTGGGGACAACGCGCGGTGAGCACGCGAAGCTGGGCGGCCCGCAGCGCCAGCCCCAGAGCTGCGGCCCCTACCTGTCCTCCAGCACCGAGTCCATCGGCTCGATGCCCTCCGTGTCCACCTCCCGCAGCCGCTCAGCGAACCGCACCGCGTCCCGCAGCCGCTCCACGCCCTCGGCGTCGCGGAAATCCACCAGGGCCAGGTGCTCCAGGCGCTCCAGCACCTCCACCGTGACGCCGCGCTGCGAGACGGCAGACGCGGGGCTGCTCAAACCGAGCCCGCCTCTAACTGCACGGCGCGGCCCCGAGCGATGCCCGACCTTTGCTGGCGGCGCGGAGCTGCCCGTGCCCGTGGCCGCGGCCGCGGCCGCCCCGATCCTCCGCACGCACCGGCACAGCGCCATCGCGCGGCACCGGGCTGACGTCATCAAACGCGCGCCGGATAAGCGCGGCGGAGCGGCGGCGGAGGGGTTCGGCCGCCGCCGCCATGAACAGCGTCGGGGAGGCGTGCACCGAGCTGAAGCGCGAGTACGACCAGTGCTTCAACCGCTGGTTCGCCGAGAAGTTCCTCAAGGGCGAGAGCGACGGCGACCCCTGCGGGCAGCTCTTCAAGCGCTACCAGCTGTGCGTGCAGGTGCGGGCCCCTTCGGAGCCGGAGCTGTTGTTTGTGGGCGCTGCGAAGCGCTGCGCGAACCGCTCTTCCGACGTAACTCGCTCTGTTTTTGTTCTTCCCAGAAAGCGATCAAGGAGAAGGACATACCCATCGAAGGGCTGGAGTTCATGGGCCCGAGCAAAGGGAAAGCTGAAGATTCCTCCTGACTTCGGCTGTGTGGATGGAGTCGTTAACGTGAGCCCGTGGGCTGAGAACGGCGCCCGGACAGCGCTTTGCTGAGCTCCGAGCTCCTCCGGGGCACGCCGTGAAGCTGTGCCTGTAAAAACAACCTACCACGAAACAAAAGACTTTACGATACCTGCTGCCTCGTTCCCAATGAGCTGTGGTGGTGGCTCGGCTTGTAGCAGTGCGAAAAGATGATTTCACTAACTTCTGTCGAATGTACCTTATACTGGGGGATGTTGAACTTATTAATAGTTGATCTGTGACCCATTGCTCTTGGTTATTTATATAACACTTGCCAGTGTTTAAAAAGAAGGTTGATTTACTTTGTCGCATCTCCGTGGCGCTGAGTTTTGGTGGAAGAAGTCTGGTTTATGTGATACCAAATGCTGAGGGGCTAAAGCAGTGGTTTGTGCGGGTCACAGTGGTGGCATAAAAGCACTTTTGCTGGACTTGCAATAACTTGAATGAAATAAATATAGCAAGTTATATTTTGCTCAAGTGGATAACTGTCTGATAGTGTCTGATTATGACCTCCCAGAGGGACAGAGGCATCCTGTAACAGAGCTGAAGAAGCAGTTAATGTGGAGGCTGCTTTCTCTGACCCTTTCTGAGATACTGAAGCAATTCTGAGTTTGAATTCTTGCTCTTCTAGTGTAAACGTATGGCTGCAGTAGGACTGCACAGACCTGCCAGCTTTGTATGTGCCACCACAGAGCACCAGGTTGGCTACCACTCCTGTTACATTTTTGGTGGAGGTAATGAAAGTGTATGTTGAATGAGAGCAAGGTTGGACTGAAGCTTTACAGCTGATAAGCAGCTTGTCCTGTCTCCTGGGGGACCTTGCCTGCTTTTGGAGTTGCTCCAGGACTGTGTACACCTGGTAAAGGAAATTAAAGTTATTTGTTGGTCTTCATGTGATGGCTTATAAGCTGCAGAAACCCCCAAGTAAGTTGCTCATTTGGTAGTGGCTTTTGAGGAAGTGAGATGGCTGGCTAACTTGTCAGACACCCAACCTGAATGTGGTTGTTTGTGTCGCTCCTTTGTGCAACTTGACAGTGAGTAGCAGACACTTTCTGATTTTTCCTAAAACGAGCATCTGAAATTCTCTTCCTTTGGATGTACAGAAGTGAAGGAGGCTTCTCAGCAAAAAGAATAGGATGGTGTGTATTTTCCCATCTAGTTGCGAAGGAGCTGTTAGGAATTACCCTTTTCTCCTCTCAAAATATGTTTTCTACTTGTTCGACCCTGATATTTCAGCAGCAAAGCTTCCTTCACTCCTGCAGATCTTGCAACAGCCAGAGAGAAAGGGTGAGCGCAGTGAGAGCTCAGGACTCACCCCACCTCATCCCATGGCCCTGTGAGCACTGTGGCAGGAATGGGCAGAACTGTCCCCTCTACACCAACACAGGTAAAAGAGAGAACGTATTCTGTGCTGGGGATGAAAGAGGAGTAAATTTCATAATTGTCTTGGAGTTAAAGTGAGGGGAAAATGGTGAGTGCCACGCTCCTTAGCTCTTACACACTACCTGAAGGGTGACTCAGGTTTTACTGTTTTGTTTTAATTAGAAAATTGGAGTTCTCAAACGTAAGAGCTGGCTTGTCTGCAACACAGCTTTTAACTGCAAGCAAAGAGAGGTTTGAGGCTCGTGCAGGTCAGAAACTGCAGCACACCAGGATCATCGTGCCCCATACCCTCAGTGATGGCAGTAGCTCAGGCACAGTCATGTAGCCTGGGTTAACCACACTGCGTGAGGCAGCTGGCAAAACAGTTTGTGCAGGGACGAAGCGTAGCACTCACACAGCAAGCTGTTAATGCTCACTGCTGTGTCACTCGGTATAAATGGAACCAACTTGCAGTTGGTAAGCTGAGACACGTCTTTGTTGGAGCACCATGAATAACATTGTATGGTCTGTCAGATACCTTTCTCGGTTTTGAGTGACACTCAAAACTGCTTTGCTTTCCTATAATTTTCACATATAGGAATAAATGTATTTTAACAGTTAACTTTAAAGTAACTGTGCCTACTAGTGCCTTGCTCGTATTTAACATGAGTTTGTCTTACATCATTTTATTGCAGTGCTCTGCTAAGAGGAAGAAATAAATTGCATTGAAACATTGATTGTCCTGCAGTGCCTGCTTCTGGGATAAAAGACATGTCATTGAACAGACTCAGGTTTGGAATTGGCTAACTGTGGCAAATAAGTACAGTGTGTCACTCAGAAGAACCTCACAGGGTGTATGTATTACACAGACACATGCAGCAGAGCAGTAATACCTGTATTGAGATTTCATATAACTGGACTACAGCTTTCTTAAAAGCAGTGTTGTATGTGTGCTGATATAGTAGCAAACATGAGAGCTAAGGATCAACATTGAGGGCTGCCAGAGCTAAAGATCAATGTAATTGCTGGAATTCCCTCTCCCAAAAGGGGCTGGGAAAGAGAAAATTCCCTTCACAGCTCCTAAATATTGCAACAGTTGATTATGCAGGATGTGTTTCCCTATGTACTGAATTTTAATTTACAGTATTAGCCTAATAGCTGCTCATCGTTGTTATCGCACGCTCAGATCAGTTAAACCACATGCAATACATTTTCATATCCTTCATGACGGAGGCATGACTTGTTAATGTTATCAGCTATGGGAGCAGGCAGTAACACTCAGCTGAACCTCTCTGCTTCTGTGCTGTATCCTGCAGGGAAGCCTCAAAATAAGGAATTTTTAAGGAGTCACAGGTTAATAAAAGTCAGAGCCTAAATTCAGGCTTGGAACTGTTTATTTAAAGGACTTCTACACAAGTACTGGTGGAGGCCAGACCACCGTTCAACTTGACTGTAGAAGGAACGCAGATCTTCCTCAGTGATGGCTCCCACAGAACAGCCTGGTCCAAATGGAAGAAGAGCCAAAGTTCTAGCTGTGCTTGAGATTTTAGTTTTCATCTTCGTAACCGGTTGGGAGAGCGTTTACATGAGGGTTGTGGAATAGAGTTTTGTTCCCATCACCCCAGGGAAAAGGCTGTTGGGAGAAAGAAGGAAAATAAGCCCTGGGCAAGTAATTGAAGGAGCCACTAAGCATAGCAAAAATGGATTCAACAGTAAATACGGACTCCAGCTTAAGCAAGCTGGCAGTGCTCCCGGGGTGTACAAAGCAAGAGATGAAAAACAGTCTCCATTAGCTGGCGGATGCAGTCTCCAAGCAGCAAGGTCACTGCTGTCATTGAGACATCCACTGCGCCGTGCCGTGAGGGCCCCCTGCTGTGCCAATGTGGGCTCAGCAGTCAGCGCGCAGATCTGCGCTGCCTTAAGGCAATCACAGCATCCTCTACGACAGACGTTTCTCTGCGCGAGGTTACCTGGGGCAGGGCAGGACTCACCTGAGCTTCCAGACACAGCCGAGCCAGGGGCAAAGCTACGAGTTAGGACCACGGCTGTGTCCGTAGCCCCTCGTTCGGCAGAGGCCCGCGCTCCTCCCAGCTCAAACTCCGGGAACCCGGAGCTCACGAAGCACGAAAGCTTCAGAGCAGGGCGTGCGTACGCACCTTGCTGCGGATGCGGAGGTGCGCGTAGCGGATGAACTCGGGCCGCTGGTGCTCGTGCTGCGCCTTCAGGTAGCAGTTCAGCATGCAGACGCCGACCGCGGGCAGCGCCACGAAGAAGGTCAGCGTCTTCCAGAGGCGGGCTGCGGGCGGACACGGAACGCAGCCGTCAGAGCGGCGCGGCGGGACCCGAGGGCGCGCGAAGCGGCTCCGACAACGGGAACCGCGGGCGGGCCCGCGCTACTCCCCCTCGTCCCCGCTTACCTCCGCCGCCTTCGTGCGCCGCCTCGGCCGCCATGCCGCGGGCGGGCACCGGGCCGGCGGGCAGCAGCCGGGACAGCCGTCCGAGCGCCGCCATTTCCTCCGCGTCCGCTGCACCCTCCGGAACCGGGCGTGACGTCACCGCGGTGCGACGGGACGCGCGGCGCTTCCCGCGCTGACCTTGAGCTGAGGTAGCGCTGTGGGGGCCGGGCGCCATTTTGGCGCTGAGGGCGGGGGGGGTGGGGTGGGAAGGGCTCCTCTGTTGGGGTTGTACTGTGAAACGTGTGAGCGTGATTCGTGTCAAAAGACACAAAGACACTGATAGAGTGCCTTTAAATCCAGTCAGCAGATAAAATTGATTAAAGGAGTAAAATTCCCTCATGAGGCACGGAAGGATAAACTAGGGACAGAACTCTGTCTGCATCTCACACACTAACCCTGCAGCAGAAGGTGCGTTCCTCAAACCAAAGAATAGCGGAGAGAAGCATTTCAAACACAGACCTTGCGAGACTGGCCTGGAATACACAGAGGGATGAATCAGAGGGCACTAAGGAAGACAAACAGCCTTCATCCCAAAGGCCACCTGAAGGAATGTGCCACCCCCCTAGCGACTGGCCACACACGTGTAGAAGAATAAAACGATTGACCAAGAGGAGGAGGGGACTTCAAGAAATTTTAAATAAGACACTGTATAAAAGAAGAGGGAACCATCTTCTCGGTGTGTCGGTGGTGGAGCGGAGTCTCCCCGGCACACCCAGCGCTGCTTGCTTATTGCTTTTCACCTTTTGATTGTAATAAAATATCCCAAAAACTCAGACTGGACTCCGAGCATCTATGACAGTATGAGAGTGATCTCCTCCACCTTGAGGAAGAAAGGAGCCCACTGTGAGAGATGTGGGCACGGGGCAGTGCCTTGTGCTGGGTGCTGACGGGCAGTGCTGCGTGGAACTGGCATTCAGGCTGATCTCCACAGCAAAAGAAAGATATTGAATCATGAGAACAGCTTATCCATAGTAAAAGCAACTCATTACATAAATCAAGCGGCCAGGTCGCTTATGTAAACAGGTAGAGCTGCTATTTGCAACTCAATGCAAGGGTTAAGGACAACACCAACACAAGAAGCTGTGGTTATTGACAGCGCAATGGATGGTCCTGAGAAATTGCTGTCTGCAACTCAGTGAAGGAAGTCTGTGAAGATAAGAAGGCAAAACAGCATAAAGTAATCCTCTTAACATCTGGAAATCTATTATGACCACCGGAGATGTCACTGTATTCATTTCTCTCTTTGGTGTGCATGTTTGGTGAGAGATTCCCCATGCACCCAGCGCTGTAATAAAGGGAATACCTACTTGACATATTTCATTGGTGCGTCAAGTTCCTTTGTCAAATTTTTCGGCATCAATATCCACACACGGCACTCTGTGCAAAGGAAACGCAGGAGGGAGAGTTTCCCAGTGCTGGGATAGGGGCTGTGCTCAGTGCAGGTGTCTTCAGAGATGCTCCTCAGAGCCTGGGTAACATTTCCTGCCAGCAAGGAGATGCACTGCTGTATTTTTTAGGCAACACCAGAGAACATATATTGTATTTCTTACTGTGTTTTGTTGTTGTTGTTTTCTGTTAGGGTCCAATCTCCTCCCTGGGATGTTAAAAACTATTTCAGTCATGGCAGCAGAAAGCTGTTTGCCCTTGGTTAAATGTATTTCTGTAGCCACTGGTGTGTTTTATTCCTGGGTTAGTTCTGCTGAAATAATAGCATCAGTTGGATTAATGAAACATCCCTAGAAGAACTCCTCGTGGTAATTAAGTTGCAAGTGTCCGGATCCTATTTGAGTGTCCTTACTGGAGTCTGGTGATGGCCTGGTTGACCTTGGGTGGAAGCCAGGTCGGTGAAGCCATGGTCACAGCAGCTCCTGGTGGATTCTTCTGCCCGTGGAGCTCAGCAGGGCTCACGGAGAGCGACTGGAAAGGGTCCTGCTCTGCCCTGCCCTGTGTGTGCTGGCGGTTTGATTGCCCTCTGATTTACAATGGTATTTCCTCAAGCTTTATCATCCCCACGATTAATCTCTATCCTAGGCACGTCAGGAGGCTAATGGGTCTGATTCTCCTCTTCTTTAAGCGTGGTATAAATTGGGAGTGACTGCTTAAATATACAAAATACTCCATATGGGAAATTTTCTCGTGGGTGAGAGAAGCCAGACAGGTATTTGAAGAAAGCAAGCTATTCCAGAAGGAGAATTGGGAGGGATGTTTTGTTAACAGTTTTATGAAATGCGCCGTGTGCTGGTTGTTATCACCGTGACGACTGCAGTCATCGTGGCAGCATATGTTTTCATGAAGGTGTTGGGGGAAATAGTGGTGAACGAGCAGGCAGCTGTGCCACGGGCTCTGTGGCTGTCACTGGGAACCGCTGTTCGGACTCACTTTTATGTGCTGTTTCCTTATGGAAGAGACGCAGGCCGTTTTCATGCCTTGCTTTTCCCAGCTGCAGTGCCGGGTAGCGGGGAGAAGGGGATGCGGTGACAGCACGGATCTTGGGGATGAGGTGGGATTTCTAAAAGCCTTCGGTACCGTCAGCTGGAGCCGAAGCCTCTGGGAGCAGTGCCGGGCTGGCCCGCCTGGTGGCAAACTGCTGTCACTGGCAGCACCTCTCTGCTGAGCGAGTTTGGGAACCACGAGCACGCTCGCTGGGATTTCACGCCGTAATCTCTGTGCGCTTTGAGGCTTTCAGGGACCCGCTCGTCCCTCCGCAAGAGCAACGCTTCCTCCATCGGATATTGGCGAGGGCACTGCCTTAACAAACGCAGAGTTCGTGCTGCTGAGACAGTGCCCGTGTCTCAAACTTTACAGAGTTTCTGGGGGGGGGTTCTTCATCTTCTCCCTGTAGCCCTGCGACTGCGGAAATCGATATTCTGCCATCTGTAAATTCTTTGTTCCCCTTTTCACCAGGGCTTTATCAACTTTCTAAGTGAAGGGGGGGAGGGGGACGTTTAGAGGGCCATTGTCCCTTCTCTCGGGAACGATCTGGAAGTACTATGCAAATCTTCATTTGAAGACCCTGGGAACTGGGGGAGGGCTTTAGCTGCGCGCTCAGTGGGAGCTCTGTGTCCCTGCTCGGGCACTGCTGCCTGCCGCAAGTAGATGGGGAGCGTTTCTTAACTGGCAGGAGAGGCGTTTTGCACTTTGAGCACTTCTGTGAGGCTTCGCAGTCCTTCCGTCTCCTGTTTTTGTGCTTTATTTTGTCTGCACGCTTCTAAGTTTTTGCATAAGGATTGTGAAGGGGAGAGATTGAAGAGGTCCCGTTCCTGGTTGTTGGTCTGGAGTCTCCTACCGAGCAGTAGTGCAGCTCCTGTGTGCTGCGAGTTCCGTGTCAGCGCAGCCTGCCTGCTGGCATTGTGTTAGCACGGAGCACAGGTTTCAGCAAGCAAACAGTTCAGCTGGTAAGGAATTGTGCACTGAAATACTTTGCAGTTCTCAAATTAGCACGTTGTAGCCAGGTCTTAAAAAGCCCCCTCTTACTGGGCCAAAGACTCGCAGCCCAGATCCTGCTTTATGAAACCCTCCAGCCTGGCCTGGCGAGGCTCAGCGCTGTGTCACCTGTTTTGTATTAGGAGGGGGTCACACTAACTGCCAGCTTCCTGGAAACTGTGCAGGGTCCTGCTTAGGCCTCTTGGAAAGGGAAATGCCCCGAGTGCAGGGACACGTGGGGGATCAGGGCGGCGGGGGAGGGACCGCACGGATTCGGATCTGGGCGTTTTGCGTGTAAAGGCTGTCGCAGTCTTTCCAATTTTCTCACCCCTTTCATGGCAGCAGTCCCACTGTTTATTTTCAAACGTGGAGGGGGTTCCGTGTTCCAACAAACTCTAAAAGAAGTGCATTCTCCGGGGCTGTCACTGTAATGCTGCTCTCTATTTCCATCCAGGAAGATGCAGCCTTTTCAAAACCCTCACCTTAGAGAAGGAAACGGAGGAACCCATACCACAGGGCATCGTGCTGTTAGCTCCCACGTAGCCAAGCAATGTGAGCCTGCCGTTCTGTCCTGCAAGTACTTCACTGCTCTGTGGAGGGTGCCCCACTCGTGTCGGTGCTGCAGCTACGTGTGCATGCTTCCACACCCGGGTAGATGCTTTTCCAAGTGCACTTCCTTAGTGTGAGCTGTGTGTGAACGCACACTGCTCACTCACTCTTCCATATGCATGCAAACACGCATTCTCAAGTGCGCGCATCCATTCCGTAGCGTTTAGGCATACACACAGACCTTTTTGAAAGCCCCTGTTTTCAGAAAGGTTTTATTTATAGGTCCTGCCTGGTTGCGAATGTGAAAGGGAGAAAGCCCCTCGGAGGGAGCCTTTCATGTGTAAATCAGCCCGGGCTGAGAGCATCGGGGTCACTGAGAGGAGGATTTCTCTCTTAATTACTCGGAATGAAAGCGGGCAGGGGACTTTCTCGAACTAATGGGGTGGTTCTCTTCTGGGGAAAGCAGCTTGAAACGCCCACTTTCTCTTGCATCAGACTTAGGGTTCTGAATCACAGGACTCCTTTTCCAGTAACAGAGCTCGTGTATACGTGGCACTTAAAAATAAACAAGTCAGCTCCCAAAGCAGCTTGCTTACTAAAGATGGTTGTGTTCATTCTGATAATTGTGCGTTCTTTGGAGGCTGCCTGCAAAGCAGAAAAATGCTTAGAGATTAGTGCACTGAAAGGGGCTCTGAACTTGGACTTACAATCAGCACTGAGTTCCCAGTTCAACCACAGAGGGCCTTTATGGCCTTTGACCAGAGGCTGCCCTGTCCCTGTAGCTGTGAAACAGCATCATCTCTCCAGAACGGGGGTGTTGAGAACAAAAGATAGGGACTGCGATGCTTTTGGTTTCAAGGCTGTTGAGTTCTGAGGTGAATGTGGGTGCTGAGCATATCTGAAGAAGTCAGTCTTTCTTGGAGTGCAGTCCAAGCATGAGGATTTCCCTGCTGGAGTTTCGTGGTCACTGTTCATCCATCAACACAAAGTTGAATCTAAAAATCTACTGCAGAGGCAAAACATTCCCTAGTCACACCAGAAGCCAGTTCCCTGCAGGAACCACAGGGCCTGCTTGTGCAACCACAACACAATACGAAGGGCAGCTGCACACAAGCAGATTTGTATTTATTTATCTAACTTCAATCAAGGTTACCCCTTGTCATCTGTATCTCCTTTTTGTGTTCATCTCTGAATTTCTGGATAGGAAATAAATGCTTTGAGGGGTAAACCTACCCAAACTATGTGGAAGCATCCCCCCTGGAGCCCAGTGCTGGGTCACTGGGGCTGCGTTAGGTCAGCTTGTCTGGGAAGGCTGAGGTGGAGTCCGGGGTAACCTGTTTGAGGAAGTGATGGGGGCCAGCAGCCTGAAGTGCCTTCGGAGGTCAGGGAGAAATGAATGAGTCATTTCTTTTGCAAATGAAGAGCTACAGCCTGCAGGGCCCAGCATGTGGGTCCAGGCTGTTCCTTTTATGAGCTGATGGAAATGGGGCCCGAAAGGACTTCCCTGATAGAGTTCTGTCATAGCCTTTGTTATCTTTGCCTCCCTCAGCATGCACTCGCCATAGAATATGGGTTGTGGGTTTTCCTGGCTACCAGCATAGTCAGAAGGATGCAGGCTTCATGGCAGTGGAGAAAAACAAAGGTATCCTTATTGTCATTCCACCCAGAAAGTCTTGTTTTGAGATGTAGAATGCATGTTTCTCTCTGCTTTAGTGTTCCTTCTCATCCAACCTGCGATAAAATGAGTAAATCCAAGGGCTGCTTTAAAATAATGCACAGAACTGAGCTTAAAAGGCTTGGTTCTATTCTTTCAGATGGTGAATTTTCACTATGACGTGCTCTGCAAACACCTGATGGAGTTATATTTTTCCTGTAGAACACTGAAGAGCAGTAGTATAGTTTTCTTTGACGTGTTGGGAGTTTGAGGTGCTTTACGTATGCAAAGTGTTGCTGTTAAGTAGCATGGCCTGCCAGTTGCTGTTTTTGCTGCTTTTTATGCAACACTGTTAATTCCTTCAATCTGTTGATCTGGAATTCACTTTGTAGCGTATAAACAGTGTCAGTTCTGTGGTTCTATTGCTTCTTTTGCTGCTTTTCAGACCACGGTGGAATTTGTTTGCTGTGACATCGTAATGGGAGGTGGAGACACCTCGAGGAGAAGGTCGAAACAGACAACAGCAATTGCAGGCAGTAGTGTCTGCCCGTGACTGGAGAAAATCCTGCCTCAATTATAGGTTTGTGTGATCTCTGTATGCTATCTTCACTCCACACAGGTATTTAAAGCAAGGCAGGACACGGAAATAGCTGCTTGCCCTGTAGGAGCTCTAGGAACAGCTTTCTTTTATTGTGGAGTAGGGGAGGGTGGGGGTTTGAAGGGAAGGTGGCTGAGGTCACAGTAGCTATGCTCTGGGTTTTTCCTTGCTGCTGCAGTGCTACAGCCAGGGCCCGAGGCAAGCAGCTAAGGGTTAGAAAAGTCATGGGACTAAAGATAAAGAAGAACTTAAGTTTAGACGTTATTTTTCGACCTCTGCTGTGTGTGAAGGATTGTTTTTTATGGCTTTATCTCCATTTTGCTTTAGAAACATCAGGAAGACTATCCGTGTTTCAGATCTGTTTTGATATGTTTTCACTTCATGATGCGGAGTACGACCGCTCTCGGGAGGTTGCAGGAAAAGGATATAAAACCATAAGTTTTCAGAGAGGTAAACGTGCTCTTTATTTCTTATAAACAACAGCCAGGCTTACACTGCTTTGTAAGCAGTGCTGAAAGAGAAGATGGATGTTTCTGAGGACTCAGGGACAGTTTTGGGGTAAGGCTGAGGTTAGCCACGGAGCCTGCGTCCAGGCACTAATTTGACAGCAGACATGGGCACACGGTAATGCAGTCTCTGAAAATCACAGAAACCTGCTGAGTTATTGTGAGCTGGAGGAGCTTTTCTGTTTGTGGGCACATGAGTCTGCCTGCCTCACATTGTCAGCGCATAACTGAGACATAAAGAAGGCTGGCAAGTATTGCAGAACACTGACAGGAGGGGGGACAGGGCAGAAGAAATGTTAAAAGTTTGTAGATGAAGGGCTCGGTGCTAGTTGTGAATTCCTAACAGGTAGCTGGTCTTTAAATGAAAGCATCTGTTAAGTGCTGATTTAAGGTGAGAGTTGGAGAAACATCTGCAAAGATTTTTGAACCCTATTTGCAGTGCCATTATGGGATGTGCTAATAGAGAAAGCAGTTTCACTAGCTGCCTGGGTCTGTGTTTGTTTATGTATCTAAAACGCACGGAGCAGGCAGTATATATGGTACCACACAAAGAGGGAAGCGGGTAACACTGTAGGATGTGGCCATATAATAACTGTCTGCAAAGAAGGCGTGTAAGTTTCCTTCTGGTAACCCCCTACCATCCCCTGAGCATCTCTGCTGGGTTATGTGGGGCCTCGTACCTGGCTGGTGCTTTGCATCCCCTGTCCCACAGGCCCACTCCAGTTCCACCCTGGACAGTGCAACCTCCTTTATGGGTGCTGGCTTTCTTGGATGCTATGTGTCTCTTTTCCTTGTACTCAGCTAACCTGATGTAGTTGCTTGCTTGTACTCAGCAGTGGCTGCAGTCAGTTGGCACATCCACTCTGTGCCCGTTGCTGAAGTGGTGCGCAGCCAGCAGCTCCTCTTGTCAGTGCACATCCCCACTTTGTGCCTGCCAGCTCTCTGCTGGAGAATCTAACAGGCCGTGCATGGCAGGCTTTGGGCAGTCCCCACGCAGGCACACCCTGACTCCCTACTGCAGCTCTGGCAGTTCCTCAGACCTGTAGTAGTTTGAGATTGGTGCTTTATTTCAGGTGTTTTTTTTTTTTAACTTCTGAAAGTCCGTTGGTGAGCCTTGAATCATTCCCATGCTGCAGCCTTGTGTGTTAATTTGCAAGGGCTCACAAGCTGCTGATAGATGTGTGCAGAAACAACCTCTGACCATTCCTGTAAATCATTGTATTCTTTGTAAATTTCATTCCGGGCTTTTTCTTAAACTGGACACAGGACAATGGACACCAGCAGGCACGGCTCCCAGTGCCTCCGTTATTGTCACATATCCAAAAGCCTGGTGGGAGGAGCAGACATCAGGTCTGAATTCATCCTGCCAGGGAGATTCGGCTGAGAGAGGAGGAAAAGAAGGTCAGAGGAGGCTCCAAGGAAACGGCTTTGGTTTAAAATGTTTCATTAATTTTTTCACACTGGAAATATAAAGTGCAGAAACACAATTGCTTGGCAGAGAAGCCACGTTTATTAAGTCCTGTATACATTCAGTGCTCTGTACAGGAGGAGACAAAATATATCCCTGGCCAACTTAGCAGAATCCAGGTCCCTGCAGTGTATGTGACTTTTTTTCCAAAATAGCTCACACGATCTGGAGCTGTTTTTTTCAATGTTGATAAAAAAATGTTCTTTTTCTAGCGGGCCATTGCTCTCTTCTGTAGTCACACAGTCTTTGCAGAGCAGCCTAGGTTTATCGAAGCAGTGTATCATTGTCAGTCCAGCTGGGAGCACTACTGGGATACTCACCTCACTTTGTTTCCTTTCCCGTCCGTTGTCTGCCTTTGATTTTTCCTGCTGTAACTCTATCTGATAATCACGGCCAACCTTTTCCAAAGGGTTATTCTTCCCCCTGTTGATTTGACAAGCTCCTTTTTTGAAAGATAGTTCACACCTGTCACTTGAGCTTTGTAACCTCAGGATGCTCTGCCTCCTCGTGCAGGCAGGGTTGGGAGTTTGGGCTCGTGCAGATCTAGCCAGTGCAGGGTTGCAGCAAATGTCACCAGTGAGGAGGCAGGAAAGGAGCTGCCAGTGTGTCTCATCTGTTTCTTCTTCTGGGGCAGAGTTTGGCCAAAAAACTGAGCAGTCAAAATGTCACAGATGTGTGTGGGTGGGTTTCTCGTGGGAAGCCAGGATTAGTTTACATTTATTTCTTAAATGATAGGTGAAAAACTTGGAGGGCTTTTGTTATTACATCCTAGTGGGTAATTTTAAAATTATTCTGGCTTTGAAAGAAATGTTTCCCTGCAGACTGGCAAAACAAAAGCAAGCACACAATGCTCTACAAAGGTCGGTCCTGACCAGGCACTCGAACACCTGAAGTACTCATTGTCAGCCTTCCACACTGCCAGCCCCTGTGCTGCGTTTGTACCCAGGTTCTTGCCAGTACTTCACATATTTTTTGTGTTCTTTACTGACTGTGCTGGGCAGTGTGTCGTCAGGACCCTGTGTGCACCAGCCAACTCTGCAAGCTCCAGCAGCCCTGCGGGTCTGGCTGCCTGTGTTTTAGGTCTGCTCTGATACACTGGGTGTATCCCGGGACCAGAGTGCTGAGGGAAGCCTGCTGGGACCTCTCCACTTTCCTTGAGAGCTGCAACACAGAGCTGTCCTTGTCTGGGGTAGGCTGTAGGTGTGTCTAAGTGTCACCCTTCCTGATTTTAACATGCTGACTTGACTTTCTGGCTTGGCCTCGAATCTACAGGCTTGTTTGATGCTTCTTGGACTGCTGGCTAAACTCGGTTACTCTTACCTGACCTGCTCCGCTCTTCTTCCTTGGGCTCTGTGGCACTGTGCCTGCTGCTGAGGTCTCTGTCGCTGCCTGCCCTGCTGTCACAGTGTGCCAGGCTTGCCTTGTGCTCCTCTGCAGCTCCCACTGTGCCCCGCTCCCAGCACTGACCTCAGCCTGCTGACACAGCATCTCTGTCTGGAAAGTTAGAGAGTATGTGTGTAGTAGTACTAGAGATGCTGGGGGGTCATGCTGATTTATTGCTATGACAAGTAAGAGAAGCGTTGCATTAGTTTGCCTCCCTTGACTTCCAACTTCTTAAAAAGACAAGCCCAAAATTGGGTCTATTGGCAAGGACTTGGTCTGCTGAGAAAACAGCCGGCAGGAGGAGCTCTCAAGACATTTTGCTTGATCGTTTTTCGGACAGCTGTAGCTGTATGTCTTAAGGGCATCACTTTAAAGGTACTTCCTCGCAGAAGGTACGGATAACTTTGTGCTTTTACGGCTGAGGTGCTTCAGAGACTTTATTTTATGCATTTTTAATTCCTCCACGTCCCAAGTTTCTCAGGGTCCTTCTTTCATTGTGATATCTTTCTCTGTTGTTGATTGAGAAACTTAATATTCATGAGAACATTAAGGACTAATTTTGGTCCCTGCAAGGAGGCGAGTGGTTTATTTTTATTTTATTTTATTTTTTTTACCTTCCAAGAAAGCTAATGATCAGCATCCTAACCACAGAGGAAAGAATTCCTAAGCAATCCTCGTCTGTGAGTAGAAAGATATCAAAGGTAACATAACAATTTTGGTTCCTTACAGCCTGCAAGGGGACCTCTAAGCAAAGGAGCTCTGCAATTTATCAGTACAACTCTGAATGTTCATCTGACAAAGTTCTTCAGGTAGTTCAGTCTCCCAGTGTACAGCTGATCTTTTTCTTCTGAAAGAGACAGGTCTGGATGACAGTAGTCATGTTCTGTGTTCAGGCTTCTTAAAGCCAGACCCAAATTGAATGGGCCCTACAGCCACACCTCTGCACCACCTCTGACAGATTAATCCAGGTTATTATTTCTTCTTTCATATGCTGGACTCTTTTGTAAGTCAGGCCTTCATTTAGTTATCCAAATGGGAACTAGGTGCCTTCTGGTCTTGAGTGTTGCTGTAATAATTATTTGGAATGCACCAGAAACGATTGTAATGCATATCAGAGCAAGTTAAGTCAACAGAGATTCTTCAAATTTATCCTGGTGTTCAGAGAATGGAATTCACACACTTCAATTTTCAGCTTATCAGATTTAATGAATTCACAGTGATCTTTTATGTTCTTGTTTACACATTTTCTTCCTATTCAACCGTAATGTATGTGATTTAGAAAATGCAGAGTTGAAAGGCAGTGTATGGGTCAGATATCCCATGGAGCACAGCGTTGTGCTTCAGATTTCAATCACATTGCAAAGCCTCTGTGCAGAAGTAGTACCTTCTGGCGCAGATGATGCACAGAAATGCAGCTTGATTTTTCAGAAGCCTTTTTGCATTCTGAAAGCTAGAAAAACATTTGTGCTGAGGAACAGAGATGATATTATTCAGAGTCATTAGATGGCAATTATTAAGAACAATTCTCTATTTTATTTTTTGAAGGTGATTTTTCAGTGTAGTGCCATATTTTAGTTCGGAGACCAGTAAATTGGAAGCCATTGGATCTACCTTTCCTATTGCTCTGATATTTGGAAGTCACCAAGAAGACCTCACAGAAACTTTTCCCAGTACGTCAGCATACCATGTGAAGGTTATCCCACTGTGGTTCATTCAGCTCAGGGCTGGAAGGACGAAAGGATCAAATTGAATTCTGTGATGTTTAAGGCTAAAGGCATGAAACCACATTCTCATCTAGACATTATTTCTCCCTGACTTTATGAAACATGACAACTTCTACATGCTCCATCTGATCAATTGCAAAAAATCAGTTCTTCTATTATTATTATTGTGGGAGAGAGTACCACTACTCTGTGAAAACAGTAGAAAGCAACATGGGAAAATGAGGTAGCAGCAGTAATTTAGATATCTCACTGCATTTGTAGATCAAGTAACTGGGTGCTAGCACTCATTTGTGTCCCTAGCATAGCAATACCTTTGTCTCGTCTCTGTCTAAGAACTAAAGTTATCACATCACTGAAAGATCTGTGGCTAGATAAATAATGCAGAGCTTGTATGAAATCTGTGCGAAACTGAAGGAAAAACAGAGATCTGAAATTGGGAATGGAGGAAAGGGTGGTGGACGTGCAGCAATGCTGGTATGAGGGCACCCTGCTGCAGCAGTAGTGTAGGTACGCACAGAAATGCTGACAGTGACATTTAGAGGAGGTAGATGGGGCATTGTGTTCCTGTTGTAGGAGAGAATGAAGGATTCTCAAGGAGAGTGGGAAGAGGATTCCTGAAGGGGAGGGAGATTGGCATCACACCAACCCACGCCTGCTTGTGGGCACGTGCATGTCTCTGGTGTTAGAGGGGAGGCCAAGAGAGGGATTTGGAAAGATGGCACTTGAGGCATTTGTGAAGTGGAGGGAGCATGTCTTGTGCTGCACATCAGCATTAAAAGATAAGAGAGGCCCTTAGAGGAAAGAGCAGTGAGCTGAGACCAGATTCATTCTGAGGACTTGTAAGAATGGGGAAGTAGATACAGCCTGTGGTTGGCTTGAGGAAGGTGAGTGTGCTGGCTTCACAGGGATCAGCTTTTAAGCACCGACTTAATGATGTTAAAAAACAAAGGAGCCTTAATAGATTTTAAGCACTGCTCTGTTTTCTGAAGTCATTGGCTTCTCTTCTTTCCATCTTAGTGCTGGATGTTGAAGCTTACTAAGCAATAACCAAACAACACTGCTAGTATTTCCAAGCTCTGTTTCTTAAAGAAGTTCATAAGAGTTGTCACAGTATCCCAGCAAAGCTCTTTCTGCTACGATATCTAATCCAAAGTACTGTGTATCAGATTTATCTTCTGAGAGTTCTGTGATAAACTTGGACCCCACCACATCACAAACACAACAGATTGCTTAAAGTTGTTATTGAGTTTGAAGGGCTCTTTTGTTTCACGGAGTACATCACCCTCATCCCTCAGTTGTGTTCTCCGTGGCTCTGTACCTCACATGTCTATAAACTTGGGCAATCTGGAATGAAGAACTTCCTCCAGTGGCAGTTTAATACTTTGGTAGATTCCTTGTGTTCTCTGTGATAAAACTGTGTATGTCTAAACCACAGTAGAAGATAGGAAGTATTGTGGAACTGACCAATGGGTCCTTGATATGTAAGTAATGGGTTTCTCCTCCCTTCCGTAAGTCTCACTGAACTTGATACTATAATATGTAAGGCTTCCCTGAAACCCTGGATAAAACCCGTGAGGTTCCTAGAAAAATATCTATAAACAAAATTACCAGATTCTAGATTCACCCCATGTAAAATCTGGCAAACTTGAGTCCGAAAACAAAGACTGAAACTGTGATGACAGTCACACCCTCAACACAAAGGGTATAGACATAACCAGAGCAGGAACTTGCCACTGAATCTCTCTGATCTGAAATCAAGCAGGACTCTGGAACAGCTGCTACATACCCAAGGCTAGAAACTTCTCATCCTTGGGCCAGTCCTTGTGTTATATGGTGATCTAAAGCTTGTTCTGTCTCCACTTCATGGGAAGATTGCTAATATTCATTTTAGCAATCGAAATATTCTGTTTGGTCTTTGCTGCTGTTGTTAAAATGAATCTACCTGTGCCTGAATTAATAGTTTCTCTTTCTGTAACTCCAGGATGAAAAGACATTGCTTATCTCCTTGTTTCCAAGAGAGAAGTTCACCTTACAGCATCAGGTGTACCCTTGGGATTGGAACTAACAGTGACTACCATCATTAATAGTACAGTAATTTATACTGTCAAAATAGCTTTGGAGCAAAAGAACAGCTTATCATTAATGAGTTCATCTTTGCATTACTTGACTTGGAAAGGCTATATATCACTTATGTGTGACCATGCAGTCTGGTCTCTAAATTGATTCTCAACTCATGACCACCACCATCTATTTCACATGTCCCTTGTCTGTTCTGCTGACACTAAGAAAGCATTCACTGAACGTTGGGGTTTTCTTCTGATGTTGTATCCCAAAGTGTACACTGAGTGTGACTCTGGTAGAGATTTACTCTGCATTACTCCAAGACCTGTCAGATATCCAGGTATTCAAAGGCAGCAGCTGAACAGGGACAGGCAAAGGACACGTTGAACTTCTCAGCTGACTTCTTATTTCCAGCTCCATGCTCTGTACTGTTGTGTTCTGCGGTCAGAATCCTCCTTTTTCTTTTCGGTTTGTGAATGCTAGCAGATGGAAATCCAGCTCGACTTTCAAAAATGCTGAATAATTTATTAAGAACAAAATTGTTGGGTTTGAGAGCTGGTTTCTTCTCTTTTTCTCCCCTTATTTTCTCTGCAAACTGACTTTCAGAGGCAAAGTTTCTAATTACAGGTCAGAGAAGCAGGTTTAATCACACAGCAGAGCCCTTGATGCAGCATTAGAGAGTGTTATTTATACACCTGAATTAATAGGGATGCAGCATTTCAGTAGAGAACAATAAGGTGGTTTTCAATTTCACTCTTTTTCTTTAATGTGAAACAAGCCACATCAGATTAATCGTGCTTTTTGACCTAATTTATTCGGATTTTAGGTAACCAACAAGTAAGTGCTCTGCAGACTTGGAGCAGAAAGAAACAAGAATAGAGAACTGCACACATAGCAAAGGAACAACAAAAGCAGGACATATCAGAGAAAGCCAAGAGGGGATAGAAAGAGGAAGCCTTTGGGAAAACTAACCAGGGCAAAAATACAAATATGCTGCTGGCTGTCCTCTTTTGGAGAGTGGTAGCAACCACTGGAGGGAAGTCCGTGGTGTGTTGGTCTGCACCCAGATATCTGAAAATATTTTCCTTGTCAGACCAGGAATAGGAGAGGTGAAGATGAAACCTGAAGCGTACAAAGAGTTCCTTGTACTCCATACTTCAGGGAATGGGATCCCTGCACTGTCAGCACTTCGAGTCTCCATCAGCTTTTACTGGAGGTATTGGTTCTGTAGCACTGAAAAGAAGTGAGAAATCCTTGATGGGATTGTTCCTGCAATGTCATGATCTCCAGTGTGAGTGTGTTGCAGCAGTATGGAGGTGAATTGTCTCAGCTGTTTTGGAAGTCAGGTTTCCTGGGGACTTTTCTCCAGTTTCATCTCTAACTCATGTAGTTTGGCTTTATGTTTTTCACTTGGCTGCTTGGAAAGTCTATAAACACTTCTAGGACTGTCCTAGATTTTTGGGGGCGTTAAAAAGCGGGAGGTTTGTGACTTTGCATTTGATTGTCTGAGTTATAGGATATGCTGAGTGGGCTGACATCCTGGTGCCTGGGTAGGTTGTGTGTACCTCCCCCCAGGTGGATGTGTTGGTCTGTGCCATGGGAAAGGCCGCAGCACCAGGCCCATGCCTTCCAGCAGTGGTTTTCCTGGCTGTGATGCACTCTCCCACACTGTGCCCAGGCAAAGCTGTGGAGCTCACCATGACCCAGCAGCCCATCTCATCTGCCGTGTGAAAATCTTAAAGCACAAGAGAGAAAGAAAGGGAGTCACAATAGCTGAAATGCAGGTTCTGTGGCTATGGAGCAAAGGGGATCAGCAGGAATACTCAGACTTGTGCTCTATGTGTGAGACTTGACATAGCCTTGAGCTCCTAGAGCCTGTATTCGGTGTGAGGGATAGATGTCTAGATGCCATTCTCAGCTAAGATGAATGCCGTGCAGTCAGAACCTATATGATATCTTACATAAGGAAAGAGAGGTTATCTACTTTTGTAACTCTACTTTCGATCCAGAGATATATATATATATTTTTGTTTAGATTACAAAGACTGTGAACTTTATTCTCATGCAGGTCGTTACCGTGGTGCTGGAATAGCATGTGCAGGAGTAGAAAGTGATTCACCAGGTGTGGAGTGTCACAGTGCTCAACCCATTGGATGCTGCAGCTCCCTCCACCAGGCTGGGTCTTGAGCAGTGTGCTGGTATCCCAAGCTGGGTTACAAGCTGGATGGAAACTCAATTGCAGAAAAAGGGTCACAGGCATGAGAGCAAAAAATGCCTTCAGGAGAGAAAATGGAAAATCCTGCTCCCCAGGACACAACAGTAGCCACTCAGCTCTGCGTCGTGGGCCTTGTGTTGCCAACAGGAGGTTTTCTGCCAGGCTGCAAAGATGCAAGATGAGTGTGAGCTCTCCCTGTGACACCCCTGTTATTACTGTCACATGCAGACGGCTGACACCCGCTGTGTCAAAGGCAGCAATGGGCTGGGTGTTGTGCCGCACCAGACAGCGTGTTGGGTGTGTGACAGTCAGACTGCCCTTCCTGTGGGAGGAGATTTAGAGGGAGAGGTTGCTTTTTGGTGTGCAAAAATAGCAGTCTAACAAAGCTGGAAGATTTCAGAGAGGGAGGAGGAGGCTTGTTAGGGGAAGGATTAACGGCGAGTACATGGATGGTCATATTTCAGGACAAACACCTGTAAATCAGCCTAAGCCTGTAAGTAGCAACCTATTAAACTGAGTTCACCTCTGCAGCACTCGCCCTGTGCCTGGTCAGCAGGGCTGGAGCCAGCCACCAGCCCTGAGTGTGCTACAGACTCAGCCTTTTCCCACCTTGTGCACCAATGGAAATGGAGAAGTGATGAATATTTACAGCTGGCAAGTCAAAACACTTAGTGATGTGTTAAGGAGCTGATGCCATCTTTTTAATACCTCTTCATTTCTGCTTTTATCTTATTTCTAACTCTTTTTAGAGTTCTGAAATGATTGTCTTTCTTGTTTTCTTTTGAGAGGCATTTTTTTTTTTCTCAAGAATTTCTTTTTGACACAGATTATAGATCAAGTCTCCCTGTCCTGCCCCCGCTGTGCAGCAGAAGAGCTGTTAACAGGAGTGTGTAGCCTGTTCTCCTGAAGGTGATGCATACTGTCCTTCTGGCATCTCATGCCCCTTTGCTCCAATTGTGGGATGAGAAATCAGGATTTTAACTTGACTTCTCTATTCTTGCCCCTGGCGTCTTTCAGAAAGGACTCTGCCACGTGGACTTGGAATTGAACTGCTGCAAACTCCGTTACTGAACCGTGTGTAGCAAACGTAACTACTGATACATGACTTAACTACAAAGTCCTAATGATGAGTTACTTTGTGAGCTAACACTGTGTACCTGTGACCTGGCAGTGACGGTGTTGCAGGGTCACTGATCTCTGTCAACTTCCAGGGTGTTTTCCAGCCGTTCTGAGTTGTGGTGCCTGGGCTTACGGCATCTTGGGATTCCACAAAAATAATATCCACTTCACCTGGGATAGATCACACAATTGGTGGTCAAAGCATCCTTATATTTACTGACATTTATTTTTGTTATCTGTTCACCCTTTTATATAACTTACATACACGTATCTCTACTTTTATATAATGTATATAGTGATTTATAATTTGGGGACATAGTGACTTCTAACGTGGTAAATATTGTGAAAGAAGATCCATTCATTTCAAATATTGGGTTTTAATAGTAGTTTGGAGGTGTTTTTCCTTTAATAAGGAAAACCTGTGGAGTTCTATCATTGTTATTGGGTCATCAGCACTAGCTTTATATGAGACTTTCTTTGTTACCTGAGCTGGTATATATCTTCAGAGGAGGTATCTAGAGTAAGAAAATGTATAATGAGGAATCATTTGGATTTTTCACCTGTGAGGGAATTCCTCCCCTGCAGGTAAGGCAGAGTGAATATCTGCAATGAGCTGAGGCTCCAGCTCTGACCTCAGCACATGGGCTGGTCCCATAGGGTCCAATAAACCACTGATTTCAGTAGTACTACATCTTTGCTTCAAGCAAAATATATGTTTAAATGGTCTACTGAACTACTGGTTAACATAACTGTCTGTTACAATTATTGTTATAAATCCCTCTTTCTGTTATTTGAATACTAATGTGAAGGTGCCTAGCTGGGCAGGATCTGAAACTGTTCAGAGCACAGTGACACCTTTAGGTCTGCTGGAGAGCAGCAAACTCTTTAATGTCTGTAATATGGAGCACGCAGTGCAGCTCTGGGTAGTGCATGTCTAGACACCTCCAAGCGTTCATGGCACTTCCTCCTTTATGCTTCATGTTTTTCTTGAAGAAATAAGCTTGGCTCACGTGATTGTGGCACTGATCGAGTTCAGCAGATTCTGGAGCTCTTTTCTTTTCTCAGATGTTCTCAGGATCCTGCACACGTTGCAGGTGACCTCTTTGTTTTGGGCTGGCTGCTGTATCTGCCAGGTCAGCACAGTTGGAGGTCAAAGCCCAGAGCAGCCTGCTGTGAATGATGAACAACTGTTGTTTCCTTTATATTCACAAATAACAAAAAATTAATGGACTGAGGAATATGCCTAAGTAGTGATGAGAGCTCCAGATGGATGATAGAGGTCTGAACATCTTCCCACTGGAGCTGTGTTTGTCTGCCTGCCAGGGGGGGGATTCTGGTGGCACCAGTGCTGCATTTTCCAGAAGGAACTGCAGACGAAGAAACGGGGCAGGTGGGACAAGGCACGTGAGCCCTGTGTATTTCTGGAAACCCATACGAGCCTTCAGAGATAACTGCTGCAGATGTAAAAGGTTCTCAAGCAGCACCACTTCTCCAGGCCAGTTAAATACACCATTCTCCCAAGGAAAAATGGGCAACCCAAACAATCTGTATTCAAAGAAACCAAAGTGAGTGTTACCGTCCCTGGTTTAGAGATACAGAAACTAAGATTTCAGCAGATGATTTACTGAGAGGAGAATGGGAGTCAAATGTTGTAAAGGATGTTCCTGTAAATGCTTGTCCTGTGTCTTCACTGGTGAGTGTTTGGAGTTTGAGAATTGCTGGGAACAATTGTTGTGCCTCTGAAACGCTGCCTTCATCACGTTAGGGCTTTCAGATAGTCGCTCTCCTTACTGAAACACGTTGCCTTACTTTCATTCCAGGAAGTAGGGGTGATCTTTTCTGAATAAACTTTCACTAATTGTCATGTAGGCAATTTTGGAAGAGGAGAATAATCAGCTGTATCATTACATGTATATGTATAATGAAGTTCTGCATCTACAGAACAAAGGAAATCAGGTTGTGGTAGAACTATGCTCCCAAATTCTCTTGGGTGATTATGGGATACACTACACCTCTGTGGGCAGCACAGTTGGCCTGGCTGAGCTGCTGCTATACAGCTGTCAGATAGAAATGCAGCCTCTGCCATTGCCTGAGTAAAGAACATTTCATTTTCCAGCAGTCAAAGAGTTGCCAGTGTCATTGAAATTTTGTAGCTCTGAATAGTTGCTGTAAATTTCATCTGGGCAATATCCCCAATTGTGTTAGATATAATTACATTCAAAGTTCTTTTTAATCATTTATTTGGAACATGCCCCAAGATTCAGCAGTTTTGGATCGGGATAGAAATTGAATTATTTATTATCAATTAGAGGTTGTCAGAGCCTTTGACACCACGTCGAGCTGGCATTGTTTGGTATCTGTATTAATGATCAGATAGATAAAAGCATGAAATTATTGGTTAGGAAGCTTTTATTCTAGGCTGAGAAGGCTAGTTTGCATACTTGGCTGGATGCTTCCCTACACTCACAGTCATTATGGCTCTGTTTAATCAAGTCAGCGCTGCCTGTGGAATTGCTTGCCCATAAATTGATGAATTGAACGTAAGAATAATTTCCCCTAGATGGAACCCAGTTGTGACTTCCCTTGCCATCCCTGCCCAGCACATTTAGACTCTTGTGCTTTGGCTGTGGCCTGCTATAGACCCTGGAACAATCTTTGCCACATCTGCTCTTTTCTTACAAGAGCAATTTATTTACTGCTATTGGTGCTATGGTAATGCTGAGCTTTTGTTCCTCCAGGTGAGGAGGTGGAGAGGACCATCTCGCAGGTGTTCCTGAGCTCTCTTCACAGCTCTCTTCTGCACCCTTCCTCGATCAGTGCGGGCATTAAAATGATGTTCAGTATTGCGTTTTGGCACTTGGCAAGAAATCTCAGCTTAGAGGAAAGATAACAGAAGACTGCAGAGGCCAATCCCAGATACACTGCTGTGGGTAGGAAAGATTGGGGAACGCCAGGGGAAGAGGAGCGCGGAGCAGGTGCTGCTCATCTCCTCGAGATGCAGAAGAGCAGCAGAGGAGAAACTTCATCTGAAGTTATCTCTGCGTCTTCTGGGTTTAGCTGTTGCTGGGGGTAATGTTGCCTTGGTGAGGGCACAGCTGCAATCTTTTCCAGCAGGCCCGCTGCCTCTTCTGGAGCTGCTGGAAGCAGTGTGCATTGGCCTTGTGCAGAGACCGATCTAAACGTGAGATCTGAGCACGTTACACGCTGCATCCGCAGAGCAAGCAGGAGCTTCTCACGTGGTGGAAACAGCAATTCCAGTTGTAACTCCCTCCCCAGTTCTGCTTTCCATTGGCAGTGGTTTCTGTGAATTCCAATGCAACTTCTTGAAACGTATGCAATTTTCTCAGTGGGTTTTACTGATTTGTTAAAGTCTTCTGTTGTTTTTTTTCTCCTGTCTCACACATACATATCAAAAGCAGAGCTGTCCTGCTGTCACAGGTGAATTATTGCACGCTTCTTTTATAAATATTTTATTGGATCAAAAGAAACTGGAACTAGAGAAGGACAGAAGTTCTCATTTTACAGTGAAATTCTAAGATTTCACAACCTTTCCATTCCAGGATGGATATAAGTTTCTTACAAAATGAAACTGAAAACATTGCTACAATCAGAGCAGTTCCTCTGACTTCTGTGTCTTTAAACTTACACAATGTTATGGAGCTTAGTGTAGAATTGTGTGTTATCTTGGTTTGGGAAGCCTTTCCAGACAGCCCCCAATAGTCTGAAAAAGGCAAAATGGGTCCTTGACGTTTCTGAAATACCTCATTTATTTTGTTGAACAGAAAAAATCATTGTTTCCCAAAACAGTTGGATTTCAACGGCCGTATTTTTTTCCTTTTGCGTTCTTCCTTGCACAGTCATTACCTAGACAAATATTTTAATACCCCAATTTAATACGTAACTCCCGTGCTTTTAAAATTGGTGTTTATGAGTTAGGAAACGCCTCTTCCAGTGAACTCATCTGGAAAAGTGAGGAGCTACGTGTGTCCGAACTCAGCTCAGTGCTGACTTCCACAGACACAAGCATGCAGCTGGAATTCCCGGGACAGTCCTCTCCTCCAGTGTGTTTTGTATGAGCAGTGCTATTTCTTCAGAGGACAAACGAACAAATCCAAGCCAACCAAAGGCCGCTCAATAAAAACACACCGACAAAAATAAAACCCACTTTTGTTACGAATCAGCTTTTGTCTTGGCTTGCAGAAAGCGCCGTGTCCCCTTCATCCTCTCAACTCAGAAGAAATAAAAAAGATGGAAATTGAGAATATGGAACGTCACTCTGCACTACAAATGAGTCTCAAACCCTGTGAGCAACTTTTTGTTTCTCCATGTGATAGTGATGTTTCTGATTCCCAAACCCCCTCTTAGAAGCTGACAAGCAGCAGCAGCTCTCAGCTAAGGCAGACTTGGGAAATGACTAATTAAACAGTGATTGCAGGATTGCTTCCTGACCTGGATATCAGACCACAAGGGTGAAGCTTCATAAAGATAGAGTGAATGCAGGAAGCAGTCCTGCATATTTCCACAATAGGGGCATTATGGAGACGTGCCCCGGAGGCTGCCTGAGACCTCGCTGAATGGAGTCTGATACCATCGGGGAATGGAGTACCTGCTAGTTCAAAGCGGGCCTGAATGCAGGTTTTAATCCCTTCTGACAATTGTTGAGAGGAAATGGCCTTTCCTCTGACCTTATCGTTGTAAACAACAACTAGTCATCAGGTTTGTCCTGCTAAGGGAACAGTCAAGGTCTATGCAAGGATTTTGATTCAGTTTTTTTTTCCCTTCCCTGATTACAATGGTTTAATTCTCTAGACCTAAAATGCATTCTCACCCCTTAATAGACTGGCTTCGGGTACATTCTTTGTTAATTATTGAGTCTGTGGGGCTTGGTATAATTCAAATTAGCTTCTTGGAGCTGTGGGCAGATATCCATCCCACGGCCAGATTCAGCCCCGTGGCTGTTTTTGTGATGGGTGGGTGTTGTGAGATGTCTTTTGGATACACTAGTACTGCCAGAGCCAGGTGTGGTACAAGCTGACAAACTCCTCTAGCATGACAGAGAGACAATTAGAGCCATTTCCAAATGACCAACAGGTAGGATGGAAGACTTGCTGCTGGGTACCATTAGTGTGGCAGTTTTCATGCACTAGAATCATGCATACACCTCTGGAATCGCAGCAGTGGGTGGATTTAGCTGTGGATCTGTGTGTCTTTCAGCACTGAGAGAAGGCAGATGACAGAGGAAATGGGACAGTAGCCTGTGGTGCTCCCAGAGATAGACCCAACTGCCCGTAGCCAGTGTGATAGAGTGACGATGCAGAAGAGGTCTTTCCTGCTGCACTGGCAGAATTTCAGGATGATGAAACCTGCTTTCCCCCAGGGGTGCAGGAATCTGCCACTGGCAGGCCCTGTATTGGGAAGCACATTTCTGTGGCCACCTGCAAGCATCCCCAGGCCCTGCTCCCCCTTCCCAGCTGCTGCTCATCAGGTGCTAAGTGCTAAATCAGAGATCAACTGTTACAGCCCTTCTAAAAGGGAATTAGCAAAGCCACGAGGAGATTGCTGCTGTGTGTAGCCATAGATCTTGGCAGAGCATAGGAGGTTACCAATGGCTTTGTGTGGATGGCTTTTTAATTCCAGTGGAGGTTTTGGGTAGTGCTCGCATCTACTCTTTGGTCTGCCCAGCTAAGCCAGATTAGAAGCTAGAAGAGGTTTCTGCCTTACGCTGCATGGGTTGGCTGACCACTGCAAAATGAGGGAAGGGCTCTGCAAATGTTCCTGAGATCTCTGGAAGCTGCAGAATGAAATGATCAAATGAAAAATCGCTTTAATGGGAGCAAAGGTAAAGACCATTTCCCTGGACAGAGCAAAACACTCTTCCCCAGGTAAGGGTAAATAGTTATGATTTTTCTTGTTATCTTGACTGTCACTACTTAGTTGTGGCTTCTCTAGAACATAAGTATTTTATTAAGTGCTTTAACCAAAAAAGTGTGGTGTAACTGTCTCCTGATTTGTAACTTTCTATCTGTACTCTTCTGGAGGTCTATGGATTACCCTAGGGCCTGTGAAGTACAACAGCCATAGCAAGCCTGCCTTCAGTGGGCTGAGGTTTGCTATGTGCAGACCTGTACCTCTTGTGAGAAGATTGTAGAGAGATAACTTTTAAAAAGCACTTTCCAAGGTTTTGAAAGAACATTTGAAGTGGGGTGTGGCAGGTGAAGGAGAGGCTGGCGGACTTCTATAGAAAATATTGCTGTCTTTCACAGTTGTCTGCCTCCTGTGTAAGTTTGAACTGTTCTATGTCATGTACTTGTGAGCAGAGGGGAAGGTATGAACAGCACACACACCCTTTGGCGAACAGCTGGTTGAGGTCAGGTCTCAGGTGCTAAAGAGAATGGGGCTGGATATGGTCTGCCCCTGGGAGCCAGGGCACGAATATCCCATGCTCAAGGGAAGGGGTATCCCTGTTTTCTGTTAAAGAGCTCTGGCTGCGTGTGGAGAAGGCTGTGCTTGTGTTCTGTCCTGCAACCGTGCAGTGTTGTATTGTTCAACCCACACCAAAATGTGCTGGGGTCATTTTGGTTTTGTTTGGAAAACAGTTACATAAAGCTATGGCCCATGTGTGAGCCTGGTGGGACTGAGTCCCAAGTAAACGGGGAAGATCTCGAGAAGCTCTGACATGATGTCTGAAAAGATTTCCTTCCCTCCTGCCTGGGGGGTTAAACTTTGTGGCAAGGTCACATAATTGTGTTGCTTGGAGATCTTGTACTGGGCACAGCACTCCCTGTATCTTGCAGAACACCAGAGACTGGGGCAGTGGTAATAGCCACTGGGATGACTTGTGCTGTCTGCAGCAGGGATGTGTTTTCAGAAGACAGAAAGAAGGTGTATAAGAGGAGGTATTCCTGTGTAGGATTAATGGGATTGATGCAACTGGGATGAATGCAGCCATTCCCGAAAGAAGTGCCCTCTTCTTTGCCCACCCCTTCCCCTCAGGTTTATTTACTTGCAGCTGCTGACTCTCTGCCTGGCTGTTGTACTACCTGTGCTAAGGAGAATCATAAAAAGCTCAAGCACTTATTGATTCAATAGTGGCATCCATTCAGCAGTGATAAAATGCTGCTTCTTCCTCAGTTATGGAATACCTGTCGCGGTTTTTTTTCTTCTTACCCTCAGATTCCCTTGAAGACTTTTTGAATTATTTCCTCCTCTTTATAGAGCTGTAACAAAAGACGGGTGCCTGGATCGCTCCACCAGCTTCACCTGAGTAAAAGGGGCCACAGAGAGGCTGAAAGGGTGCCTGTCAGCGGGCTGCTAATTGCATGTGTCCGTCAGCAGGCTGTCCTCATGCTGAAGAATGTTATCTGGAGATGAATCCATAGGCAGCACAGAGGGGTCTTGTTGAGGGAGGCAGACTGGGGAGCTATAGAGCGGTGCTACTTATCAGGACGGTGTCTTCTCAGCAGGTGCAAGAGTGAAAGAACACTGGCTACATGAGAACTGCTTTGCCTTGCAGTGGTTGTGTTAAAAGGGAGTACACTTTGCTTTCCTTTGTCATAAGGGACCACTTGCATTGCATTTTGCACTCGTCTGCAACCTTCCTGGGAATGTGCAGCAACTGGTCAGTGTTCTGTGCTGCTTGTGTGCGGTGAGTGAATGCTGCTTTTCCTGCTTGTTTGTCTCATGCATGTTGTGCTGTGACATTTCAAACACACTGTTTATAAAGAAGAGCAGTGCTGTTGTTCAGAAGCTCACTGAATAGCGTAACACGCTCCCTTGACAGTTTTTCATATCTGAGGATTTCCCCCTGCCTCTGGAGAGGAGCATGTTTCACTCTGAAGTGCTATCTGAGCTTTGGAAGTGTCTGAATATTCTGGAATAGATCTGCTGTTTGCTGTGACCTGGCTGGGAAGCTTCTCACGGAGGCCAGGGACAAGGACAGGTATTTAGAAATATTCACACGGCATTAGACTTTGTTCCTGATCTACTGAGAAATAATCACAATCACTTCCAGACTCTTTCTTTCTCTCAAAGAGAGCGTTGCCAGGCCTGACGAGGTCTCATTCTCAGTATGGTATATATGGTAATTAGGATGTATATTGCCATCAGTGCCATGGGACCCCAGGAGAACATGAGCTGAAGATTTTGCTTGTCTGCCCTTACTGAATGCGTGCGAGAGTCTCATGAATATTTTTGAAGCAGGTTAAATACTTGCCATTGCAAATCTATAGAGGCCCTAATGAAAGCAGTTCTTTGAGCAGAAGTGAAGGAGGATTTCTCCTTACTTACAAGAAGGCTCAAGGAGTTCTGAAATATTTTTTAGGGCAGTAGGTAATGCTTGTGGGGAGAGATTTTTGCCCTGAAGTCAGGGAGGTGAGGTTCCTGATTTCCATTCAGCTGCAGGCTGGTGCCTGGTGTGTGTCTGGGGGCAGTGGGAGAGCCAGGTGGGTCTGTGGGATGGCAGTGATGTACTCCAGTATGGAAATGGAGTCACTTCCAAAAGCATGTTTGTTGATTACAGAGGAGCGAGCAGCTTGATATTGTGGAGTCTGGGAGAAGGTGGAACCCCATTCTTCAGTCACTTATGATTTTTGTTATGATTGTCCTTCTGTAGAGGTATGATGTTAAATGAGCAGCTGAAAAATGGCATTGCCCAGATGATGATCACATGTGACCCTGTTGAGAGGTGGGCAAGTGGTGAAACTGAATCAGTGCCACCCTCTCGATTCCTCTAGGCTGAGGTAGAGGAAACTTCCATGGCTTTCATGCAGAATGTCTCCTGGGAACCTCTTCAACCTGCCTAGGCAGCCAGGGAGTGTCTGAGTCCTCCAAGGAGAGGGCTGGGTGGAGATGTGCTTAGGCTGGCACTGGAGCTGGTCAGATGATGTGACCTTACCAATTCAGAAGCTGACTGCCAAAGCACCTGATTCGATATACCTCCTGCTGGATGTGAAACAGCACCACTGAGGAGCCAAGAGATTTATCACAGGGCTCAGTGGTGATGCTGGGAGCAAGCAGGTATCAGCTGAGGAACCTGTTGTCTGCCTGAAGAGCCTGGCAGCAAGCAAGCCTGCAGTTCTGAAGAGCCTGTATTTGGCTGTTATTATCTTCTGGCTGTTGGAAATGGCCAAAAATTTTCTTGTGCTGTTGAGCCAGTTGCTACATCAGTGATTTGGACCACATTCTGATTGCTTTCCTTGAGCTCATGCTGCCATTTGCACAGCTTGCGATGCTGGGTTGCCCTTCCACTCTTTGGCCACGTTTTAAATCAAACTGAGTAAGGCTGCTGAGCCTGAGCACCAGTCCTCCTCCTGAGTGCTCTGGTGGGGATGGAGATACTGCAGGAGAGGAATCCTGCATTTGGTGGCTAGGAAGACGTGAGTGTCTTTAGCATGCAACGAGGTCTTTCTGTTCTTCAGGATTACATATATTAGTCTACACTGATGTGTTTTTAGGAAAAAAATCTCTGCTCTGACCTCGATACAGGAAAGTTCACCCCCAAACTCCCGCTCCTGTTGATGTGCTTGGCTCTGACTTGGAGCCAGGGAGGACCTTTTCTGTAAACTGCTACACAGAGGAGGGCTGTTGTTGTGAGCTCTTGCATAGTAATTAGAGGAAACAACTCTGAGCTCCCACCGCTGGTTACACAACAGGGCTGGATCTGGCCACTGTGTGTCACCGCGTGGCTAAATGCCACCAAGCTGGTGCCTCCTTCCAGAAACACCTCCTCTGCCTCTGCCCCCCTCCTGGGGAACCCCTGTGCAGGAGGCAGCGAATGGGGCAGAAGATCCCGCAGTTGGCTCCCAGGTAAATCCTGTCTGGGACCTACTGGGGAAAATTGTAACCCCTAGATAGAAGCGATCCAAGTTTCCAAGGCAACTAGCCTCTAACCCTATTTTGAACGCTGCCTTGTTCCCATAGAAAGTTGCCCGTTAGTCTCATCGGCAGCTGCTGCAGAGAGCGCACCACCTCCAGAGGAGCTGTCCTCTGCCGAGCTCTTTATTCCCATAATGAGCAGCCGGGGGGTGGTGGCATGTGCAGCTCGGTGCTGCTGGCCCCCAGCCGTGCTCAGGCAGGGCACAACACAGCCCAGGAGATGCTTAGGACCGAGCTGGGGGTGCCTCTGCCTTCCCAGGGGGGAAGGAGGTGCCTGGGGCTCCCCAGAGGTGCGTGAGGTTGGGGGCTAGAGTGCAGATGAGGCTGCTTGGACATTTTTTGGCGAGCTGGAAGGTGACAAGTGAAGAAAAAGGACGCAGCTTTTTTTTAATTAGAAAAACCAAACTCCCTCAAACTAGCCTCCGAAGGGCCTCCGTTGTCATCAGCTTCACAAAGAGCTGTGACAAATGAAAGGAACTGAGCAGAGAAAAGGCTGCTTTCTCTTTGTGTCTCTTTCCCAGCTTCTGTTTGCTTTGCTGTCTCCCTTGCTCCCATTGATCAGGCATGTGGAAACATTCCTCCTCCTGTGCTCCCATTGTGGCCGCCCGGTTGCCAGGCTGCCGTTGGCTTGAATAACTTCACTAAGCCAGGCCTCTCCAAAACCATGCCATCCGGCACGCTGGACGCAGGGCCAGACGCTTCCCTCCCCCCCCCAGGCAGTGCAGGGGTGCAGAGAAAAAGTCTCTGAAAGAACAAGGGAGGCTGCATGGAGCCCAACCGGGCTGGCAAGGGGAGAGGTGCGAGCTTGCCCTACGAAAATGGGCTGCAGGGAGGGGACAATGGCCTGCATGGGTTGTTGCATTAAGAGGAAGGTGGGTGGTGTGGTGAGAGTTGTTAGCCTGAAGGTTTCTGAGCAGGGAGGAAACACGGAGGCACAGTTCCAGGGGGGTGCATGTGGTGACTGGTGCAGAGCTGCACTCCCCGGGCTGACCTGTGAGATTACCTTGGGGTAGCCCTGGCTCTGAAGATGCTGGGCTAGTGCTGAAGTCAGCTCCTGGGAGTCTCATGCTGTCATTAGTTCCGGACCAAACTCAAGTCCCATCTCATGCAGCTCCATTGCCTATGGTCGTTATTATTCTAGGTGCAAATCTGACTCATTATTCTTAACGCTATGTTTCTATCAGTGAAATAACAGGAAGCAATTTGTGCTTTCAAATGTCTTATTGACTCAGGGCTTCGACCTGGTGCAAGGCAGCCCTGGCCCATCGGCTCGCAGCATCACCCCCAGTGCAGGGTTCACCTCACCTAGCTGTGTCCCTGCACTTAGGATGGGTGGCATGGTGTGACTGTGGGCTGTGCCTGCTGGCAAACAGGAGCTTCCCCCCCTGTGCTGGGTGGCCCCGGGTCTGCCTGCAGAGGTGGCACTGGTGTCCCTGTCCCCAGCAGAGCAGGAGACGCTGTAGGGCAGCTGGAGCTCATGTGAATGAGATTGGGTTTGCTCTGCAGAGAGGTCCCGGGTTTGTACTGGGCTTGTACTGGTTTGAAGGGCAGGGACTGCTGAGCTCAGGTGATTAACATAACAATCCTGGGGCTCTGCCTTCATCCTGCGGCTAAAGCCTGGTTTGCTCAATCCAATTTCCAGCCTCTGCCCTTTCTTTAGCAGGCTAATTATGTCGGCAGGACAGTGGAAATGACCTTCTTAAAGCCACAGTGCCCCTCATCTTCTTACTTACATGTCAAAACACAGGAGATGGAACAGTGACATCATTCAGAGAAATAACCTGTTTAGGTACATTGGGCAGAAGTACTTTAAGTGTTTCCAGAAGTTTACAGATGTAACTTGTGTGTTATTGGTCGATATCAGACATGTATGCTTGTAGAGATCCTTCCAAGCAAGGCACAATGCTAGTGGGGCCAGAGGTGTGGTGTTGTGCTTGTTTAAGAAACAATAAGTATGTGGTGTTACCAATAAATATGCAAAGCATTGCCATCTTGCACAGAAACCTGTGAGGGCACTGGGCTGGAAAGCTTCTGCCGCACTGGTTTCTCTCATTAGTCATCCTAGCCTCATTCTGTCTCTGTAGTACATAGCACCCTGCTCTCATTGCAGCTTTCTGCCTCTCCCTGGACCTAACTGGGATGTGACGTTCTGGCCCGGAGTGGTTGTGCATGTTCTGAGGTCCAGTCCTATGGCAGCTGCAGCCCTGTATGGGCTGGTGCTGGGAGCCTGACAGGGGCTGCACACACAAAAACCTGCAGTCCATCTCTGTGTGTGCAGGTCACAGGAAGCCTTTGGTGTGTGCACAAGGTGCTGGTGTGACCAGCCACAGAGCAAGGGATGGGTGCTCCACTCCACGGGAGTGGAGAGCTTTCCTCTGCTAGCATTCTGATCAGGTTTGCCGGTGTGGTCTTCATTTTTATAATGAAACTGTCAACAGTCATATAAATCCTTCATGAAGATTAATGGAAAATTGGAGTCTGTACCTGACCAGTGGCTTGGTGTAAGATGTATCTATGTGGACCTGTTGAAACTGGCAGTGATATTTTGTTAAGGCTGAATATTGCCTTTGTGTGATATTGACTCCTTGTTTGCAAGAACCAATCTTCTGGTTCCAGGAGTTGCTGAGAGGTGAAGCTGCTCTAACTGAGGGAGCAGCCATAGCTAGGCTCCTTCTAGAGCTGAAAGGTTGGTTTTGCTCTCTCCTGCCTCGAAAGAAGGGAGTGTGGTGAGCATCTTGAGGTTTAATGTAACAAAACAGGCTGAGAATAAAATTAACTAGATATCTGATATAGATGTGTCAGTCACACTTTGCCCCAAAGCCACTGCTGATTGCTGAGATACCAGTTCCATCAGGCAACGAGAAGAGGTAGGAAAACAATTTTCAATTTGTGGCAGTCTTAAAGAGACCTGCTGCATACAGCAGATTTGATGCTGTAATAACTGACGCTGTTTGTGACAGACTAACGGGCTTGTGTAGCGAAGCAGTTCAGAAGTGCCTGCTGTTGCATACCAAGAGCCCATGGAAATGGGATCTACTAGGAAAGATGCTGCTACAGGATTTCTGCTACCAACAGCATCTACAAAAAGCCATAGGATGAGTGCAAGGCTTCTGAGTGTAATGCATATATGTAATTTTTTTCCAAAGGCACAAATGGCACTTGGTTTGATTCTGCCCTGAGCTATAAAATGGGGCTTCTGGAGAGCAAGGAGTTACTGGGAAAACTGATAGTCCTCCACTGAAATATAAACTGAACGTCTCTGAAAGAGATTGAAACAATTACAGGAGAGACTGTTACTAGAAAACTGGGAGGGAGAGCAAATACATCCAGTGCAACAAGAACAGAACAAATCTTGGGAGCTAACTTGGAGGCGTGACCTTGCTCATCCTTACCACAGCAGCCTTCTCTTAGGCTTTTTTTTTTGCTGGGAAGATAATCACAGGAGTTTTGCCTCTAGCATGCAGGGCTATAGGGAGCAGTCCCGTGACTTTGTTCTCCACAGCGCTGTGGCTTTTTGGGAGCACAGAAATTACACTTAGAACAGTACACAAGAATATGGACCTACCAAATGCTACTGCTGCTGATGAAGAGCAGCTGGGTGCTTCAAGCAAGTTGGGTGTTGTTTGAAATGATGCCTGTGGATTAATGAAAATGTGCAAGGTGGAAACAAGAAATTAAATCTGTCTGTAACGTGCATGCTGTCTGGTGTGCAGGTGCATCTGTGAGAGGGGGCAAACTGAAGTGGACAAGAAAATTGGCTTAGAAAAAAAAAACTATCTCTAATATTATTTGTGGGGCTTTTAGTTCATTTTTCCTGCACAAGCCTTCCAGGGGAGGCTGTCTTGTTGGTGGAGAGCCCTGCTGCTCCTGTAGGGCAGGGCTGTCGTGGGTCAAGCAGTGACAGTAGGCGGCATGGTGAAGTCAGAGTGTGGACTCTGCATGATTTAAAATCAAGGCAAAGTATTGTTAGTTCTTCTCCATGTGTGGATGAGCACTCTGTGTGGCTGATGCCAGGCACTGTCACATCCCATTGCTCACGAATGCCTTCGCCAGGTGGAGACCCCGTCTGCTGTAAGTTGGAGTTAAGGACCAAATGAGACCGTTCTGTGTCACTCTTAAGTGATGCTTAGGCTCACTTTTCAGGGAGGGAGTCTGAAAAATGGGATCCTATGACTTTTTCAATGAGTGAATTCACTCATCTTTTTTTTTTCCCCCCTGAAATACATGGGTAACTCGCATGTATGTGAGAGCTGCCCCATACCACAGCTGGGTCAGCAGAGAATCTTGTGCTTCCTTCAGGTTTCACACCACACAAAGTGACTCAGGTCAGGCGGTCTCCTGAGGAGAGGCCGCCATGGGAATGTTGTTTTCAGCATCTCACAATGTGCTCGATCTGAAGCCTGAGAGCTCCTGTTGGAGTCCATCAAGCAATTAGTTGCAGTGTCCCTGTTCGGAGGAGATTAGTGCCGTGGCTAAGTCTACAATTGGAGACTGTGCAGTCTAATTTTGTAATTGAGAGTTATAGTAAACAGTAAGCTATGCTTCCTGAAGAGCAGATATTCTATGTATGGCTTTATACAGGATAAATGTTCTGTCTTAAATATAGAAGCAGCATTCTTCTGTCAGGATCTCTAACAGAAAATGCATTGGGGTTAATGCTTGCAAGCGGTGTTTGGTACGTCATTCACTTACGTATCTAAATTCCAATTGTAATAGGTAAAACAAGATTAACTCATTTTCCTATGATATATTGGGCTGATGGAAATCATTATACGTGTGAGACATCCCCCATCACTCTGTGGCAGTCATTTGTTAGGGTCTGGCTTGCAGGTACCTGTGGTCTCGTAAAGCAGGCAGTGTGCCATACCTCCTACAATGCTGACTGTGAAATCTCCTTAGCTCCCGATTACTCCCTTTCTCTTTCACTCACAAGGACCTTGATTCAGCTACTTCTGCAGCAGGCTCCTAGTGACAAAACTTCTGTCTGGAACGTGCTGTGTCTGGCAAAACAAGTGGCAGCTCTTACGAGGTCCTTCCAGACAGGTTTCTCTTGCTGCTGTCGTTTCATGCACACACACAGCTCTGTGCCCGTCCCAGGATTTTCTTCCTTCCTCATGATGAGTGACTTATTTTGGAGCACAGACTCACAGAGCCAAGATGGAGGACCTCCAAGGGAAGTTTCAAGTGTTCAATAAAAGAAGGAATGCAGGCAGGAAAGAAAGCCATGACTCAAATGGCATCATTCTCTTTCCTTCATCCCTTGGAGGTTCTCCTGCCCGTGTGTAACCTCCCTCCTCCCAGCCAGCCTTTCTTTCTTCAGCCTTAGTCCTGCCCCTCACCCTCCTCATTCATTGATCTCCCTTTAGGCTTTATTAGTGACTCCCCCTCCCACCCTTTCTCTCCCTCGGTTTTTCTGATTCTCTAGCATAAGACAATTGAATGAGGCCAGACTCCTAAGCTGAAGCCGTGGGTGTGGGGTGAGAGGGAAGAGGCGTTAAGATTTAATGATATTGCCTCTTTAAGGAATCCCTAATTCCTAACACCCGTCTCCTCCCCCACCTGAGAACCAATTAAAACTCAATGAATTCAAGTGGAGGCTTTTGTGCATCACATGTGCTTGACTAACAAAGCTTTCTCCATGCTGGAATAAAAGCTTCTATTCAGCAGCCGGTTTGTTCTAATTCAAATCACTTCCACTCCAGCATCCTCTCCCTCCTTGCTGCTCCTGAGTTCCCAGGCCAGGCTGGGCTGCTGCCTACACACCCCGCCCCGAGCTCTGTGCTGCACCTTTCAGAGCCCTGCCTCGGTGGCAGGGGAGCAGAGGACAGGAGGTGATCTCACTGTGGTTAACCAGGTGCCCTACAGTGCTCCTGATCCCATCCCTGGGAGTGTGCTGGGCTGTGGGGTGAGCCAGCATCATGCACTGCTGCACAGCAGCTCCAGCACTGGGAGCTGCTTCTGAAGGGGACTCCTCTCTGCCCTTGGGAAGCAGCTCATTTGTGCAGAGTCCTCTGTGTGGACAGAAAACTTCCCTCTCTATAGGCAGAGTTCAGCCTTCCTTGACACCAGTGAAAGCTCTCTTTTCTTCTTTGCTGCAGGGGTTATGTGGACGTGGTGACACCTGAAGTGAAAGGGGAGTCTAAGTGAGCCTGAGTAGTTTCTACTTGCACTTTCAGCAGCCTCAGTCTATAAATTGCACTACCTGGGAACCTGAGGATAATTTCCATCCTCTAGCATGCCTTGAAAATAAAAGAAAGGGGCTTGAACAAGGTTGCCTGGGAGATAACATACATTTAATGCTATTGAACAACTTAAAAACCTGACTTGAAAACTTTGTAACCACAGACCTGATTTTTGGGTGATTTTGTGTAGGGAGGCAATTACCTGTCCAGATGTTATTCAGGTGATCTTTCCAGTGTAAAAGAGTGTTTGGAGCCCGTGTGTGTTCTTACTGATCAGTGCTAGCTGAGCTGTTCACAAAGTGGTACAAATGGCATTAACTGGGCTATCTATTCTCTGTTCCTGCAGTCTTCTATTTGTAGAGACGTTTGGATTTCTTTTTCTCTCTTGTGAGAAATCTCTGGTAGAAGCAGGTTGAGTGCTTTGCTCTAAAGGCAATGAGGTTTTTACTCCCTCTAATCTCTCCTGGGAGCGAGCTCCAGCACTGAGGGCCAGCTGCCAAGAAAGCTATCTGCTCTGCTCCAGAGCCTTGTGCTGGTGCACAGCAGTTGCACTGCTCCTGAAAATCATGTCTTTGTCAGGGAGTCATGAAGAAGAGGTCTCTTGGGTAGCTGGGACCTGTCCCACAAAGAGTTCTGGCAGTTCAGATGGGCTCCTGGAAGCTGAGTTGGTATTTACAGAGGAACCAATAGTGAGAGCAGAGACTGAGTTTATGTGTAGCTGGGGATCTGTGGTGTTTGGCAACTGGGACTCATCTGACAGTCTGCAGGGTGGGTTATTCTTTCTACTGCAGTGCTTTGCAGCTGTCAAATGTGGCAGTGAACAAGCATTAACACACATCAGGGTGTGCTGCTGTCTTGTCAACTTTTATCAAAGAGAGACTTGAGCATCACTGTTTGAACATCCCCAGCTGTCCCGTTCCTCTCCTTAGCTGTGGTCTCTCACACTTGGTCTCCAACTCCAGTGGTGGCCTGCATCTGGAACTGAAGGTGTGTCAGAGTTCCCAAAGAGCATACTTTGCTCTATTCTTTGTGGTTTTTATGATTTGGACATTGAACACTGACCCACTATCAAAAGATTTACTTTTTAATAAATCAATTTTTTTTAATCTAGGATTTTTTTTTTTCTTGTAAGTGAATTCTTGTCAGAATGATGTGCAAAGTTTGTGCTCTGGGTGGGCTTTCTTTGGTAAGCACGGTCCTATGTCCACATGCGTGCAGAAGTGGGGACTCTGAAAATATGTGAAATTCATTGGTCTTTCAAACTAACAGCTCTTTACATGGCAAACCAATTTCAGGCAGTGTTCTGTGGTATCATGACAGTATAATCTCTGCCCATGAATATGGTGAGGGGGAAGAAGATCAAATGTAAATCTGTTGATTTGAAAGATTTTTCATTCCCTCTAGGTTAGAGTGCTTGAAGTTGAAAAGCATTTTCCTCTACAGCTTGTAGGTTATTTTCTGCAGCATGTTCTCTCTGAAGGCCTCAAAGCAGTTTTTGAGGTAGGGAAGGAAAATCCCAGGTTTCAAGTAGAGAAATAGAACTTCTTGCCCCCAAATCACTTAGCTAACTCATGATAAGAGACAGGAGCAGCGCGAGCACCTCATGAACTTTACTGTGGAGATCAGTCCTCTTTCTCAAGCCTCTTACTATGTGCAGTAAACTCTCTAAGGCGAGAAGCTGACAACGCCATTGTGCCAGACTGGGGACTGGCACAGCCTGGTTGGTCCCTAGATGCTTTTGTAATAAACATGCTTAATTGAAGGGAACGGGAGATGTGAGCTCGTGTGGCTGATGAGGAGAACAGCCCCTTCTTCTGTGATGCAGCTCAGCAAGCCCTCCTTGTGTTCTACATTGACCTTCGTCTCTGGGGCTCTGCACTTCATTCCTGTTTCTTGTTAATGAAGCGAGTTTGATGGTCTCAGACTCTTCCTTGCTAGTAAATGGTTTCTACTTCAAAACAAAGTGCAGTTAGTTGGGCAGGAGAGTCCCTGGTCTGACCTAAAACTAAATTACAGCTGACCCTGAGACAGTGAGGCCCCTCCAGGTCAGGGACAAGGGCATTGTCAGGACATGGAGAGCTTGCACTGTAATTAGCAGCAAAGGTATCAAATACCTCTGTTTCCAGCATTCCTGCCCTTAAAGCAACACAAGCATAAAATCCCAAAATTTCTCCTATTGCAGCCTCACTGAAAAGAAAAGGAAAAAAAAAAAAAAAAAAGGGAAGTAAGGCTGAACAAACTTCCATTGACTTGCTTTTCCTCTGTTCTGCAGTAAATCTCTCCATCTTGAATTGAATCCCACAACCCCTTGTTCCTCCAGCATCTGGGAATGAATTTACCAGACCTTGCATTTCTTGCAAGGCTCCAGGATGACCAACAAACTTGAGCACGTTTTGTCTGCCTAGCAGGAGCGTGTAAGAGGAGCTTTCCCACTTGAAAAATCTGTTTGGCTCTAGAGCTGCTTTCCCAGCAAATGTCTCTTCTGTTCCCAGCTTTCTTCAAACACCAGCGAGGTGGTTTTTATTTTATTCTTAAGTTCACTCTCTAAAATGTGTTCTGGTTTAAATACACTTTATAAGATGTAACAGGAACATGGCAACTTTCGAGGTAGGAAAATATTTGTGCTAGTTTTCCTGGTGTCCAGCAGCATGCCCCTGAGCAGAGAGCAGGGTGCTGTTGCAGCTGAAAACATGAGATATAGGCTATGTAAGTGTCATACCTTCCACCTCGATGAGTTTGTCACCATGTGTAAGGTCATAGAGACTGTGGGCATGCACCTTGGGATGCTGGGTTTTGCAGAAACGTGAGCCCAATGCTCCTACGGGCCTTGTCTGGAAGTAAGGATCTTTACCCCACCTCCAGACTAAAATGTTCAGAAACAACTTTCTGCCTCACTGTTTCCATCGTTCCCATGTAGGCAGCTTCCAAACCCCACGGGGGTCGGAAGCAGTGAACATGGTGATCCCCAGAGGGGTTATACTGGAACAGGGCAGGACACACTAAACAAGGCTTCCAAGAACACCCATGTAATCAGATTACAAGTCCAGTGAGTCAGGATTTCACAAGCCTGAGTATGATCCCGCTATTTCCAGTGTAACTCATGAGATTCCTCTCTTCTGAAGCCTCTAGAGCTGCCCTGGTCGTTCCTGCAGACAGGAGTGTGAGGGTCTGTTCTCTGATCAGTCTGGAATGACACAAGTAGATCACAGAGTTGTTTGAGTTGGGAGGGACCTTTAAAGTCCCCTGGTCCAACTTCCCTGCAGCAACCAGGGACACCTACAGCCCATCAGAGCTCAGCGCCCCATCCCCTGACCTTGAAGTGGGACGATGAGTTAAAAACTTGCAAGCGTTCAATTACTTTTCTATGACCCTTAAGAATTGATACTGGGATCCTGTGCTTTGATACATGTATCTGACAAACTCTAAATTGTAGCGGTTACAGTTTCATTCCTGCTTCCAGTCAAGGGGTGGTTCCAATATACATTGAGTACCTCCCTTGGGAGAGAGCTTTGCTGTTACTCCTCTGCATCTCCCCCATTTCTGGCAGCATCTCCACGTTGCTCATGTCCCAGCTCTGTGCTGAGCAATGTCCTGGATGAGGTTTGAGAGGGAGCTGGTCCCCTGTGGTCGTGGTGGCTTGGCCATGTACCAGCTGGGTGCTCTGAGCTGGCAAATCGCTGCTTGTTCTGAGAGGGGGAAGGCTCGATGCCTCAGTTTCCTTCAACTCGTGGATTGCTTGGGTGTGAGGTGGGTGGTGGAGGTCTGTGTGCAGCAAAAAAAAGAAAACGGCATAAGGACCTGAGCGTAGCAAAATCAGCCTTGAGGGAAATCCAGAGCAGGCAAAGGCGTGAAAAGATAAATGCTTAAAGGCTGTGAAAATTGAGCAGAAGATACATAGGGCAAGAACAGACAAGTAGCAGCAGGAGCAAAGTATTTCCCACTAGGTTACGAGTGATGCGGAATCAGAGCTTGCCTTCAGTTAGAGGTCAGCTCGCTGGTCTGTGGGCAGGGAGGAATCATTCAGACCAAGGAACAGATTTTAGGCTGCTTTCGGTTCTGAACATAATTGAAACCTGGTTGAGGCTGCTGTGACTGGAGTCTCAAGCGACAGTCCCCTTGTTTGATGTTCCCTATCCTGAAAGGCTCAGGAGCAGAACTGTCCTTCTCTGGAAGGTGCTTCTGGCCCCAGAATGACTGTTCTGAGTGCACTGCTTTGGGAAGTGAGGAGGAGTTCTATGTACAGCACGCACTGGGTGAGTTAGGGCCTCGCTTGGTGAGGTGATGGTAGAACAGCAGACAGAATGGCTGTGCGGGTCTCCAGGTGCTCCTGGACCTGGTAGTCTGGCTCAGCAGAGGCAGCTTGGGCAGGAGAGACATGCACCAAGCAGCTAAGCTGCTTCTGCAAGCTGGAGCTTTGCCTGGGAAGACACTGTTGTCCATCTTGATTAGCACATGATGCCTGATGTAGGTCACGTGACAAGCACAAACAAAATACCTTGACAAAACCTTGAGGAACCAGGACAGGCTGAGCTGCTTAAGGGGATTTACAGTGTGTATTTCTGTCCTGTGCACTCGCCTTGGGCTGAACCTTTCCTGTCTCAGGAGCTCCAGCACGTACCTTGGGTTTTGAAGATGCTTTTTCCTGTTCATTCCCCAGATGATCTGTAAACCTTCTCAATTTTGTGCTGTTAAGTTTAACAGTGTAGCCCTGGTTGCTTTATGCCACCAAGGTACCAGAATGCTATAAAGATGTCTTCTGGGAAGTGCTGTTGGGATTTGTGGAGCAAAGGTCCCGTCAAATTAGATTAGAAAATAAGTCCTGAAGAAGTGGGAGAGTTAAGAGCTGCGGTGTTACAGCAGGGGTGGGAAGTCGATTGAGTCTTGAAAGAGGGGGAAGGAGAAACTGCTTCTGCTCACCCAGCTCCTGCTCGTGTGTTGGGCCAGAAGTTCTCTGCCTGCTCCTGCCGATGCCTATTCCTTCTGGTGCGGCTCTGGGGCAGTGCCAGGACCCAGACCTCTGCTTCTTGCATGCATCTCAGCTGAGGGCCCAACTATCCATCCCACAGCCCTGTTCTCCCCTTGCTCCCCTTTCCCCTAGGACTCGCTGGTCTCAAAAGGAGAATTTTAGAAATTCTTGACCTGACAAGGTGAAGAAATTGAAAGCGCTGCTGAGAAGTCACCTCTCAGCCACGAGCAAAGTATAACCTGATCACCAAACCAGTGCTTGCTTAATTTGTTCTTAAAAATCTCCAGCTGAGGAATCCCCATCCATGACCTTTTCCATCTTCAGCCATCACCACAGTCACCACCACACCACAGGCTTCCTGGTGGAGAAGGGAGGAGCAGGAGGCAGTGCTCTGCTGCTGGGGTGGGAAGAGCCTGACGGTAGTGGGTTGATGGTCCAGGAAAGCCTCCTCTGCATGGGATGCTGATGAGGGCTGGGCAGAGGTGAAGCAGGAGTCAGGATGGAGCAGAAAGCAGTGACTGATGGAAGTCTGTGACAAATGGTAATGATGAGATGAGAGGGAAGGTGGAGTTCAGAGCACGTTTGAGGAGAGAGAGGTCCTGTTTTTCAGATCTGCTGTTTGCTTTGAGATGAGGTTAATGGGAAGTGGAGATGTTGCCAGAGAGGAGGGGAGAACCCCTTCAGAGGAGAGCTGGTGCTCTCACAGACCTCTTCTGCTGTTTTATGCTGAATTTCTATTCACAAAGCTAAGAGTTACTTTTTCATCCTCTTCTCAAGAGAGCAAAATCATATTTTACTTCTGTTTTTCATTCCACGCAGAGTTCTTTCCCTTCTTGCTCCTGAGGTTCCAATCTCTCCTGGTGCTCTGTGGTAATTTGTGTGGTCTCCTCTCTTCTCCCTCACTCCTTTTTCCCAGTTATCCCTCTTGTCTTTATTTACTCCCTGTTCCACGCTTCTTGCGTGCAGCTCAGTTCCTCTCTTCTTTCCCACTGCATTATTCGATGCTCTGCACCGTGTATCCCAATTTCCCATCACAACCCTTGCTCAGTGAGGTTTCCTACACAGTAAAGAGCTCCTCAGTGGTTTTGCAGCCGTTCTCCTCTCACCGCCCGTGTCCTTCTGCCCACATGTGTGGCAGAGCCTGAACTCTTCCATCTCAGTAGCTGCTCTCCCTGGCTGTGCCTGCTGCCTGCCCAGCCTGGTGGCTGAGAGGTTCTAAGGTTCTGCAGTGGCTGCCTGTGCATGGGGCAGTTTTACCCCGAGCCTTCCTGGGGGTCAGCGTTGCTTCCCCAGCACACAGGAACGTGGCTGGAAGCTGCTGCCAGAGGCTGGCATTGCCCTTGGGCTGCCTGGAGTTGAGCTTAATATCTTCCAGGTTTGCTTGTTCAGCGTCGGAATGCGAATAGGACAGGAATGATTCGGATTCCAGTCCAAGTTTGTTTATTAAATGTCCAAACTGAATGAAAAACCAAACTTCTGCGAGTGCTCGCTGGCCAGAACCTCCCGGCTCCAGGACACAGCCGAGCCTCCAGGACTCGCCTCTCCTCCGGTCTCCTATGACAGGGGAGCAAAGGAGGCCCTGCCCCTCCCCTAACCTCCACTTCTAGGAACCTCCCTCTCCCCATGAATAACTCCAGTGTCTGCCCCTGGTGCTGGGCAGCACTTTGCCAATCATCGTCCCCAGCAGGAAGTGGACATGATTTTGATAGTGTCACTCTACCACACACGAGACACTGAATAGCAGCAAGAAAACTGAGCAGTTTTGTTAATCTCGCTGGTGTTTGGCAACCTCTCAGCAGCGGCCACAGAGGCACTACAGCTGTCTGTCTGCAGCCCCGGGAATACAATGCTGCATTATTTTATATTTGAAGATCATCTTTCCAATCATAAGGTCTGGAATGTTTTATATATTTACTTCTCTGCGAGGAAAGCTTCCTACTGTCCCTGATCAACAGATTTTTCAGGATCTGCTGGCTTGTGTGTTACAGAGATAAATGCATCGATACTTCCAAAGGGCTTTGGGGTCCTGAGGTGGAAACACAAAATATGACTGCGTTTTGGAAAGGGCCTTGGAATAAGTTACGTGGTACAGTGTACCGTCACTCCCAGGGATGCGGCTCCAACCACATCCTCCATCCAACCCCTCCTGAAGATTGCTCTTTTTCCTCCAATGTTCACAGATGGTAGCTTACTTTGATCCTATTCTCTCTTCCCCAGTATTATCTTGGTGGAAAAGACAGCAATTAAATAATAAGTGTAATGCAGAAGTTTAAAACACTTCTCCATATATATACATTTATGTATATAATGCTGCCTCTGGGTGCTCTACGTTATCTGATGCGTATAATATACTTAAAATTGTAACAGCGTGGTGGAGTCAGCCCAAGGATGTTGTCCTTTTGCATGCCCAGCACTGATCTCTTGTTTCTTTTCTTCTTTCTGGTGTTTAATTAGCATTGCTACTCTGCCTAAGTTGGGCAGTCAATGGAGCACGAAAGCCTGTGCCAGGTGACTTGCAAAACGTCGGTTCCCCGCTTGGAGTATTTGCCATCCAACACGGAGCAGGTGCCAGGAGGCAGTGCAGCAGCAGTGAGTTTGGGCAGCGAGGTGGCAGTGGCTTTCTGATGGCCCAGAACTCACAGGGTGTGCAGGGGGAGGTGACTGCCATCCAACCATGGCTGGGGTACAGCGTAGCTCAGTCCCCAGGGTTGGCCGATGCGTGTCTGGCTGTGAGCTCGCCCTGTGCCCAAGTGTGGGGCCAGGAGATGAGATCGTGTCACTGACTTCAGCTCAGGAAGTGCAGTGGGTGAATGGTGGTTTGGCAGAGCTAGTGGGCAGATGAATTCAGCTCTTGGTCGCAGCCACAGGCTTTGGGCTGAGCCTAGGTAATGAAAAATACTATTACAGGGTGTTATTAAAACAAAGGTGTCCCGGTTCATCTCCAGGAGGGGGGTGAGGTGTATTGGGACAGTGAAAAGCAGTCATTAAAGAGGGGGAAGAAAGGTCAGGTGAGGCTGCTGCTGACCTGCGGCTGTTTGGCACCTCGCACCGTGGTGCTGAGGGGTGGAGATGAGTCGGGGCAATGCTTGGCAGCACTGTGACACGCACCAGGAGCGGCCGACACTGCTGCGTTCTGATGTGTCACCAACGCTACCAAGTGCCCTTTCCGCAGGGCAGACAGGCTCCCGATCTCATGTGCCACGCAGCGTTTCATGTGTTCCTCGCTGGGCTCCTCCGTGCCAGCCTGCCCCGGCGCCGAGCAGCGCGCAGGGCCCTCAGTACGCGGCTGAACTTGCGAGAGGGCAGCGAGGCTCCGGAGCTCGGCACGGCTCCGTTCGTTTGTACGGCCGAGGAGCTGCCGAGCGGCGGGGACCGGTCCGCTCCATCCGCGGGGAAAAGAGCTGATGCTGGGCCGCTCCGAACCGCTGCTCCGGTGCCGTACGCGGGGCCGTCCGGCCGCGGGGATCCGCCGGAGGAGCCGCCAGGGCGGGAGGCACCGGGCTGCGGGCAGGAGCCGCGGCTGCGGGCTCTCCCCTCCCGTGCCCGCGGTCCCGCCGGGAGCCCGAGCCCGCGGGCGGCCCCGGCTCGGCGGGGGCCGTGGCCTCGGGAGCGCTCCGGGCGGGCAGGGCAGCCCCGGGGGCCGGGCCGGGCCCTCCGCCCGCCGGCTTTAACCCGCCCGCTGCCGGCGCCTCCTCCGCCGCCGGGAGCTCCGGAGCCGCGGCGGCGAACCCGAGCGGCCCGAGCCGGGCCCCGTCCCGCGGCACCCGGAGGGCCCGGCCCGGCGCGGCCCGCGGCCTTTTGTCCGCCGGCGCAGGTGCGGAGCGGCGCGGCCGAGGACAAAGCGCCCGCGGGACCCGGGGCACCGCCGCCGCTCCGCTCCGTTCGCGCCGCATCCGTTCTCCTCCGGCGCGGTCCGGGCGCGGCTCCCGACGCTCGGTCCCGGCGCGGCCCGGCGCCGCCGGCGGGTTTTATGCGCGCGGCGGCCGGCGGGCCGGCGGGGGTGGGAGGAGCCGGGCAGGTTGTGCCCGCCGGGCCCTCCTCCCTCGCTCCCTCCCCGCCCGGCGGAGAGGGGTCGGGGGAGGGGGCAGCATGGCCTGTCCGTCCGGCCCCTTTTCCAGCGCTCATCTGCCCCGGGAGTGCGGCGCCGCTCCTCGCAGGGAGAAGAGGTCCGAATGGAGACAGACGGCAGCCAGCCCGGCCTCGCCTCCCCGGACTCCCCGCACGACCCCTGGTACCGGCGCGGCGGGCGCCGCCGGCCGCCTCCTCCGCCGCCCCCCCGGCCCCGCTCGCGGCCGCGGCCGCCCCCTCCCCCCGGCCCCGTCCTCCCGGCCCGGGCAGGCGCGGCGGCGGCGGCGGCGGTGCCGCTGCCAACATGGCCGATCCGCGCCCTCCCCTCTCCGCCCGGCCCCGCCGCCGCCGCCGCCGCCAACCCCGCGGGGCGCCGCGGCCCCCCGGCGCGGCCCCCGCTCACGGCTCTCTCTCTTCCTCCCGCAGCAAAATGTTCATCGGGGGACTGAGCTGGCAGACCACGCAAGGTGAGCGCCGCGGCCGCCCCGCACCTGCCGCCGGGGTAGTGGGGAGGGGAGGAGGGGGGGGGGGAAGCGGCGGGGCCGGGGGCGGCGGGGCCGGGCGGGCCGGGACAGCCACGGCGGACGCTGTGCTTTGCAGAGGGCCTGCGGGAGTACTTCAGCCAGTTCGGAGAGGTGAAAGAGTGCCTGGTGATGCGGGACCCGCTGACAAAGAGATCCAGGTGAGGAGGCCGGGCCCGCTCCTCCCTTCGCCCCCGCCGCGGCCCGGCCGCCACTTTAACCAACTTTCTCTCTTCTCTCCGCATCCCCTCTCCTGCCCGGGCTGCGGGGCTCAGGGGCTTCGGGTTCGTCACGTTCATGGACCAGGCTGGCGTCGACAAGGTTCTGGCCCAATCCAGACATGAACTGGACTCCAAGACGGTGAGATGACTTCTCTCATCTCAGGGGTGCGTTCGCTGGCGGAGCGGCTGCTCTCGGAGCAGCCATCGATCGCGGTGTTTGATTTCCAGTTAGAGGTTGTAAACTATCGATTACCGATAGAGATTGATCGGGCCCTTCTCCACCCCACTTATCAGCCGGTAACGGAGCCGCTGCCCACGCTCTGCGCTCGCTATTGACCGCTGACCCAACGTCCGGGCATCGATCCGCGGATCCCGGCGGCGGCCATCCTCCTCCCATTGATCGGAGGCCCCTCCGTGAGCCAGGGCCCGGTTGTGCTGAGGGTGTTGGGCCGAGGGGTGTTCCCTCCTGGCGGCCCCATTTCCCGCAGCCCCACGGCCCGTGCTTTCCCCTCCGCACGGAGCGTTCGTTCCTCGTGCCCCGCTGCTTTCCCCGGGCGAAGTTTTTGTAACGGTTGCGAAGGTTTAAGACTTTATTGTCTCCGAGCGTGGCCAGCGCCCGCCCATGTGGGCCACCAGCGCTCTCTCCTGCTCTCTCTCTGCGGCCCCGGGGCCCCCGCTTGGGCTCAGTGGGAGATTTCAGTGGTGTATGGCACACGGAGCTGATCTGCGGCGCTCGGAGATGCGCGGGCTCGATTTTGGGGGGGTGGGGGTGAGGTGTCTGAGTGGGAGGTCCCTGCTCTGCAGTTGTAGTGACTTCCCTTTCCCCAGATTCCTTTTCCGTGCTGCTGCCCGGGGGTGAAGGTGAGGGTAGGGATGGGGAGCGGCGGGGGCTGTGTGTGGGGGGGGGGGGCTGAGGTGCAGGGAGGTGTTCCCGTGCCGGGCGCGGACGGCACAGCAGTCCGGATGCTCAACTTTACTTTCAGAGTGGTTCGGGCATCCCTGCCTTTATTGTGGAAGAGCAGGACCCCCTTTCTGAGGGTTTACGGCAAGGGCTGCAGTGAGATTTATGTCTGTTCCTGTTAAACTGCCTGGCTCGCTCCCTTTGATGTGCACAGGTCCTTCCTCCCCCTGGCAGCTCCGGGTTAAGCCTATCCCAGCCCTCCTGGCCGAGCCTGTGTCCCCAGGACTCCCAAACCTCCTTCCAGCAGTGGCGTAAAGGGAGCTGTGCTCTGGGGGAGGGTTGTGGTGAAGTATTTTGTGGAGGACCCAGGTTTTTTTTTTGTTGTTTGTTTGTTTGGTTTTTTTTTTCCCCTTCCTTTCTCTTTTACTATCCCATGTAAACACAGTATCAGATCAGCTAGCCCCACCGTGAGCCTGGCTGGCGTAGACCCTCTTGGAAAAGCAAGCGACGGAGCTGTGCAGCAGCAATCCTGCCGGCACCGTGGGGCTGGGAGCGCGGTGCCATCCGGAGCCTCCATTCTTGTCGCTGCCTCCTGCGCCGTGCAGCTCCGCAGCCCGCTGTGCTGTGGGGCTGCAGAGAGGCCGGGTGCTGTGGGGAGCAGGCTGCCTCGTGGCAGAGCGCACATGGGGACCGGCCATTGAAATTCCCGGCTGCATCTGCTCCGCTCGCCTTCCTGGCGTGGCGGAGAGAATGGGGCCGGTTCCACGGGGTCCTTCCTTTGTTAGGAACTTTGGTCCTCCTCCCCATCCTTTCTGTTTTGCGCTTGGGTCGGCTTTCAGCTGTCGGATGTTTCGGGGTGTTCTGCCCAACGATGGCCGGGTGAGCGGTTGGTGCTGCGCAGAGCCTCCGTCCGTCCGCCTTGTGCCTGCTGAAGGGCTCCGCCGTGAGTCACGGGTTGAGTGGCTCAAACTCATCTGAATCCTAATTTAGGGTTTTATGAAACTATGCAGGAGAAGGCCCGGTGGCCGAGAGGACAGCCTTCTCTCTGGGCTCGGTGTCTCCTGGTAAACAGCGTTTGATAGGCAGTGGCTGCCCAACTTGTTGCTTCATTGTTTTCCAATTCTCCCCATCCTAACGAGCGCTGTTGGCCCGAATCTCCGGGGAAACCTTGTGCTTTTCAGACTTCTCTTTGTTTGTAAGCTAGATTGCAGCAGCCCGTGGGGTTATTTATGGAAATGCTTGATATGAGAATTGGCTTTGCAGTCTCAAGGTAAAAGATTTGCGTGACTTTGTCAAGCTGCAGCTGGACGCTGCCTTGAGCTTCTTTATGTGCTCTGGGAAGAGCGGGCTCCATGGTGCTGCTTCGCTGACTCGTTTCTTTGTTGCCGTTCCTGAGTTTTTTTTCTGGGTTTGTTCTTTTGTGGAGGAGAGTGTGAGATGTACAGCTCAGGGGGCAGTGCTGGCAGATGGAGGCAGGGCGGCCGCAGACCGAGCGGACCCAGCGGTGAGCTCTGGGCTTCCCTGTCCTGCCCTGTTGTGGGACTGACACTGCAGGATCTGTTGTGTGTGCCATGGACGGCATGAGGAACCCACGGTGTGAGCACCTGCAGCGTCAGGTACCCCACAGGATCAGTGGGATTCCTGTCCCTGGCTCCTCGTGGGCAGTTTGTGCTCAGGTGACTCGCGCTTGCCACAGCCTGACGTGGGGTTCTGTGTTTTTGAATGCAATCTGAACAGTTGTGAATGCTTTTACTCTTAGCAGATTTCTATCTGGGTTTGTGAAAAGGATCTGTTACGTCAGTGGGTGACACTGAAACACAACTCCTCCGGGGCTGTTTGTTTGAACACCAGAAATTAGGGAAAAAGGTACCGGTGCTCTTGCTTTAATTAGACTCCAGCCATGAGGAGCGGTCCGGTTTTGGTAACTTGAGTCCGGCGCTGAGCTCGCTCCCTCCGCGTGTTCCCAGGGCTGCCCTCAGCCGGGCGCCCGGCCTCCCCTACCTGCACAATGGCTGCTTGTGCAGAAGAATTCGTGCAATGACTGCCTGCTCCCTCCAGCCAGGAGGACGCGTTATCTCTGCCCAGTTGATCACACTCAGGGTAATGAGAAAATGAGGCCGAGCTTAGCATTGCTGAGTATGAAAGCATCTTCTTGGCAGGAGCTGAATGACACTGGCTGAGAAGTAAAAGACAGTAGATTATTGTTTTTGCTTATTATCTGCCATCAGCCTCCTGGTCTCCTGCCGTCCCCTGTCCTCAGAATTCGCCGTGGGTTTCTGTGCTGGCCAGGAAGCGGCAGGGCGTGCGTGTGTGCAGGAGGGGAGGGACAGCTCGGATGCCCCACGGAGGCACCCAGAGGGTACAGTAATCTGCTCGCGTTTGCAGCCTGGGGAGAGAAGTTTATTTTTGAGTTTATTTGTGCTCTTCACTTTTGCCTGTGTTTACTTACGTGCTGAGTTTATTTATGTTGTAGGCTGTGAGTCAGGATGGAGGTGGGGAAGGCTGGTGGAAGGGCCCGGAGAGGCCGAGCTGCAGGGCGGTGTGGACGAGCAGGAGGGCTGCAAGGCTGAACAAAGCAGCGAGAGGAGCTGAAGGAACACAGCTTCCTTTGGGCCGTTTGAACTGCTGGCGGGTGGGGTGGTGCTCTGGGCTGCCCTCTCAGCTGCAGCCCATCCAAGCGCGGGGATGAGCCAGACCTGCCTTTACCACAGGTCTTAAGCTGATTTGTAGGTCTGGATCATCCCTGATGTGATGTAACTTCACAGGAGTTGCTGTAAAAATAGGCTACAAAGAAAGAGGAGGAGCGCAGGCTTCACGGATGGATGTTTGGTGTGCAGCTGCGTGCCCAGCTTTGTGATGCTGTGAGGCCGACGCAGGCACGCGCTCGTCCATGCTGATTCCAGCACAACGCGGCACCTGGACGGGCTGCGGGGCTCCGGCCGGCAGCAGGTCCGTGCAGCAGCCGGGCGAGCACAAAGGAGGGCTCGGCCCACAGAGGGGAGGCATGGTTCATTGTGTGCAGTGCGGCCCGCAGCAGAGGGGCAGCACGCTGCCCTGTGGCCGCAGCCCCTGCTGGTCTGCAGCTCGGCTGCGGCTTTGGATCCCCGTGTTACGTTGGTAGCGTCCTGCCCGCTCTTTTTCTTTCTCCGGCCTCTGTTTTCGGGGTGAAACGTTGGGCTTTTTGAGCGCTGCCCCTTTTTTAGCCTGTGGTTAGCCAGGTGAGCTCTGTGCCTGTAGATAGAGTGAGGGGGGAGGGAGAGCGAAAAGGCAAAAGAAAGCACTTTTAATATGACCCTGATGATGGAGGGCACCCGGGGGCAGGCCGAGCGGGAGGGTGCAGCCGAGCCTGTTAATCCCAGCACGTGATGGGCTCTCGGGTGCCGTCTGGCCAGCGCTCAGCTGGAGACAGGCTGCTGCATGCTGGGACTTGTAGTCTCCGTGGATTACACCTTCTTGAGCAGGGAAGATGTCTGCAGCCTGCTTTGGTGCACCTCAGGTAGATTCTTTGGGTATTTAGCAAGCTGCCGCGTGGGCAGAGACGACCGCGCACGTGGAGGAAATGCGGTGTTTGTAAATAGGTGACAAAAGTGTGTTCACCTCTCCTTTCTGTCTTCTCTTTCAGATTGACCCGAAGGTAGCATTCCCCCGCCGAGCACAGCCCAAGGTGGGTTCTGTGGGTGGACGTCCCTTCTCCAGGGCTGCATTTGGTGGTGAATTTTGTCCCTCTGGGTTTGCACTGCATGCAGCAGTCACTCTCTCGGGTTCGCTTGGATCGTGAGCTGCTCCCTTCAGGTGTGCAGTGCGGTGCCGGGCTCGTGTGGTGCTGGAAGAACCAGCAGCCTTCCTTGTGGTACTTCAGGAGGCAGTAGCTAAAAGGGGTGAAAATAAACTCTGCCCAGGCTGAACCAGTCCTTTGGAAGTTGCAGGTCTAAGGGGACACAGGACAGCTCTGTGCTGTGATGTGTTACAGGAGGAAAGGGAGCTGCATGTACAGATGTGTTTATGGCAGGGAAGGAGTGAGGGATTTTGTTTTGTGAAGTGGCCTTGTGCATTCAGTGCTGGAACAGTCAGGAGTTTGCATCGGACCGTGTTGGCACGGAAGGGAACAGTTGCAGGAACTCTTTCCAGGTGTGCAGCTAGAGGCTTCTAACTGAGGAGCCAACAGTGGACACTGCTTGGGTCTCCTTTTAAGTTTGTTCTTGGGTGGGAGTTTGAAAGTTCAGAATCTCAATTCCACGTGGTGTCACAGGAGGAGGAGCTGGGCAGAAGCTGTGCAGGGAAGCATACAGGGAGGAGAAGACTGGTGCTGGAGGGAAGTAGGGGGATCAAGCGAGGAGAACAATTGGTGAGCAGGTATCCCAAGTAACTGAAGCCAGGAAGCACATGGTAGGAATTGGGTTAATTCCATTAAGCAGTTTGGTGACAGAAGGTGCTTTAGTGTTAGAACGGGCTGCTCTCCAAGCTGGGGAATTGCTGCGGATTAGCCCTATGCTCCTTGGGGTAATTAGGACCATGTGTTCCTCTGAGAGCAGGGGTGTAGCCAAGCAGCTAAGGGGAGGATGCAGCTGGAGAGCCAGTTGAAAGGATGTCAGTGTGCCTCAGCCTGGCAGCAGTGGCCCCTCTCAGGGTAGTTAGTTTGTTCCCTTGTCCCAGCAGCATGAGTGAGAAGTGGCAGAGAGGTCTTCTCTTTGCTTTCTTGCAAAGCCAAACAAGATTTGACTGGGAGGTGACTGGGCAGTGGGTACATGATGAGCCTTATCCCATTCAAGGCTGGATACTGTGCAGTTAACGAGCTAGACTGGTGAAGCCTGGAGAGCCTACCTGTGCTGGCAGGCCTCCAGCCTGTCTTCCCGCATCAGGAAGCAGAGCATACTTCTCCAGGGGAGCCTGGAAGAGGCCGGGTGTGTGAAGCAGTAGGGCTGTGGGAGGAGCTGGAGGGCTGGGGAAGTCAAAGTCTGCTTCTCAGGGGTGCAAGGGTGCCAAGGCAGCAGCTTGGCGAGGGGAGAGGCTGGTAGAGTGCAGTGGGAGGATGAGATGGTGTCACTGAGCTGCTGCTGTGGGGGGAGCACACGTAGGGTCCAGCGTGGACATTTGGGGTGCTTTGAGTGGGTGGGAGCTCGACTGCAGCGAAGAGGCAGCCGCCTCCTGGCAGCAGAGGGTGAGTTAGTGGCCTTTTGAGTCTCATTCTCCACTTGCTCTCAGTTTATTTGGTGAATTCCTGTCCTTCCCTTTTCCAGATGGTGACCCGAACGAAGAAGATATTTGTGGGTGGTCTGTCAGTGAACACTACTGTGGAGGATGTGAAACAGTATTTCGAGCAGTTTGGGAAGGTAAGACTCTCGAGTGGCATTGGATCAAAGCTATTGCTTCTGGGGTAAACAGGAGTTTTGTGAACTCTTTTGGAGGTGGGATTAGGAGCCTGCCAGTCTTTTGCATGGGGTTAAGTAAATTGAAGGTCAGTTACAGAGGTTAGGTAGCTGTAATGTGTTTGTAGGGGCCGTAGCCCTGTGCAGATTTAAAACAAAGAGCTTGTGCTGGGTTAAGGGAAATAGTTTTCCATTTTTTCCTCTATCCAGAGCCCAGTTATGGGATTTTGGTCCTGTAGATTTGTCGTTCGTTCAAACGCTGAAGGAGGGTTTGCAGATGCCCTTAACGGGGCTGCTGCAGCATCCAACCTGTGATTTTTGGTCTGTTTGTAAGCCTTGTGGTTGGTATTTCTGTAATCTTTCATTAAAATAAGCCTTTTTGTCCTGAAACTTCTCCTGCTGTGTCTTGGGCAAGTGCTGATGTTGTTCTTGGATGTTTGAACTAAAACTGGCACGATCATGGTGCCTTGTGTTGGCCTGGGACTTCTGTGCCAGCTGGTGGCTCAGGGGAGAACAGGCTTCTGTGGACTGAAGTTGTTTGTGCCCTTGCTCTGTGGCGGCCAGGTGTGCAAATCACGAGTGGCAGCAGAATTTGGGGGGTGTGCGAGGCTCAGTCTTGGCCTTTCAGCTGCTTCAGGAAGCTGGGAGTGTCCTCCAGAACTACTCAGTAATGTTGGACAGGAGGGTCCCAGAATTTGTAATGGTTTTAGGAGCTGATGGGGTTTCTGTAGTGGGAAGCAGTGTGTTGTAACTTCTGGGACAGGGCACTGTAACTGTTTCACTTGTTCACTTACTGTTGCTTTGGGGAAGAAGTGTTGGATTCTGTAGCTGCTGGGAACTCCCTGCCAGCCCATGGGGAGAGAACAAGGTTTGCTGCGTGGCAGTCTGATTGCACTCTGGATGTGGAGCTGTGAAGAGTGTGAGGGATGAAGGCTCTGGTACTCGTTTTCTTCTGAATGGTTATGCAAAAGGGTGATGCCGTTTGTAGATACATTCATTGGTGAAAAGGAGGGGGAGATTTTAAATGTTTTGTCTCGTAATTGGAACTTTGGGGATGAAAATTTGGAATGAGTGTTAGTTCAGTACCTTTGCTCAGCTTTGAGAGCCAAATCTGTGCGCGTTTCGGGATGATGTCATGGCTGCAAAGTGGAACTTCTTAGTGTTTCTGTTCAGCCCTAAGAGAGTGGTAATGGCAAAGGTCATCAGAAGCCCTCATGTTTGCTGTTCCTAAGCTCTGTGTGGTTGTTCTTTTCTGTTAGAAATAAGCAAACTCTGTTGTGTCCCTGGGATCTTTCACATGGTGTCACCACAGTGCTCCACTAAAGGTGGTATTGTCCATGTGTCTGGCATCTGAAGTCTGTTAGCTGCATGTGTTTCTGTGCTGCTGGATGCATTCGATAGGAAACCGAAATGACTTGGGCACAATCCCCTTTTAACCTTAACTGTACCTCTGTTAATTTGAAGCAGAAGCATATCACCTAGCACTCGGTTTACAAGCAGTTTCAGTCTGTTGGTCTAGTCTGAGAAGAACTTTCTGGTTCTCTTGGAGTGTTATTCTGTTGTGTTCCTCTTGTTTAATGGTCACGTGTTGAAAGGTGTCCTGACACCAGGAGACTGGCAAGAACTGGTTGTGGCAGATTGTTTTCCTGGGTCCGGGCAGAAGGGAGAGTTCTGCATAGCTTATTGTGATTCATTGCTGAAGAACTGGCATCCCGGATGACATCCGGTGCTCAAAGTCTGCATGAGGCCGATGCAGCTGGCCTCTGCTCTCCGGAGTTTCCGTGGGGAGAGGTCAGGGCTGGTCACATTCACTCTCTGTTTTTGGGGCAGTTTTCTGACTCATCTGGCTGAGGAGGCTCCTCAGAGCTCTGGTGTAAAGCGTGCTTCCTGGCCTTTAACTACCTTCTAGGCCAAGCCTCAAATAATTCATCAAAGGCCAGGAAAACTGTTTCCCGAGAAATTCTCTGCAGTTGGTAGTTCTGTATAGCTGATCTCCGGGATCAGTGGAAACACATTTCAGAGGAAAGCCTCTGTGGCCTTCAGAGCTGGGGTTCTGGGCTCTCAATCTGCCTCTCTGGTTTCTAGGGCAAAGAAAAGCCTGTTGCCTGCAATTTCAGATGTGAGTCATTCTTACAGAGAACATGATTTTGGTACACAGGCTCTTCTGGTGTTTGTTATGACGCTCTGAGGCCTCCTAGATTTCTGAGGTTCCTTAGGATCCCTTCTTTAAAGGCACACACTGCACCTGCCTTTGTGGTCTTCCATCTCCTTAATTTAAGACACATCTAAGCGAGAGGTGAAGCTTCATCTTGGAAAGCCTCTCTAAAAATAATAGCTGTCAAGTCATTTGGGACTTCTGGAATTGGATTGTGACTGTCTGAAAAGGAGCTGTTAAGGACGCCCTTCTTGGAGGACTGGCTTTGTCTGCATTCCCACTTCTTCTGAGTGACCTCTTGGTTTTCCAGGATCTGATAGGGAGAAAAATCTCTCTTCTTTCCTCCTGTTGGAGAATGGTTAGATTCCGGAGGAGATAGAAACAGGAGACACGCATTCGTGATTCTGCAAATCCAAGCTACCTGCTTCCTGGGGGTGACTTGTAGTCAGTCTTCATGATTCCAGAGGCAGGCTCAGTGTGGATCCTGGCTTCAGGGAGAAGCATCCTCTGCACAGGTTGCTGGAGGTCATCTTCCTGGTAGTCCTGAGGCTGCAGGCCTAAGTGCAGTAGACCTTGCCACCTTGAAACCGTTACACCAGGATAGGTTCTTTTTGAAAGATGCATTCTTGTGTAGCCAGAACGCATGCACGTGCTGTAGGAATTACGAGAGGAAGTTCTATGGCCTGCAGTACAGACAAGGTCAAATGAGATTATGGTCATGTTCTATCGTCCAGATGTGTGAACTGCAGTTAGCAAGTCTACCACGGTAGCTGGTATTGGTGTATTTTGGATGAGAAGCAGCACGTGGAGCCTCTAGCATTCGCTACCAGGAAAAATAATGGAAGTTTGATTGGTTTCAAAATGAAATGTTTTTCCATTAAAAAAAAACCCACGAAATTCCCAGGACTGCCATCTCCTTTTGGCATTTCTCTCTCTTGTCCTGTTCATGTTCTGTTTTCTCTTCTTGCCGAGTCCAAAATGTTCTCTGAGCTTTCTAAAATGGAAGTGACAAAAGAAAAATGAAGATGTGTGAGGAGGAAATCCCTGAGCATTACTAAAGATAAAGGGAGAGATGGATAGGACAGCACCCCAACTCTTCAGATCAGAACACTTGGTTTTGACAGGAAAGAGAAAGACGATTCCAAGTACAGTATGAGAGTTTCTCTGCTTAGGAAAAATGGATGAATGAATGAATGAAAAATGTGGGCTGACTGTTTTTATAGGGAAAAAATATGAAGTGGCTTTATTCTTGTTTTGTTTTGTTTTAGTGCAGGGAAGGAGACCACGAAGTGCCTTTCACGATGGCTTTTGTTTGTCAGGTGCAGCTGCTGGGGTTTTAAACATAGTGGGATCTCTAGGAAACATTTCTGGCTCTGATATCTGCTTTTCTCTGAGGTGTGAGATGAGGTCATGGGCATGCTTTCTAAAGGACAAGATTTCTGCAACAGTAGGATAGATGTCCGGAGAATTGAATTCACAGTATGGGCAGCCAGGTGTCTTGGCTCAAGTTGGAGAGCGTTGGAGATCTTGAGACTTCATAAGGAAGTATTTCAACAGCCTCTCTAGATTCAGGGTACTACCCTCACTGAAACCTGAATCAGGAAGAGAGGAGGAAGATACCTTGTACGCAGCACCTCAGGCATAGCTAATAGCTAGTTCTCTGTCTTGCTCAATGTGTGTGAGGGTGCTTCTGGAACTCAAGTCCCAGCTTCCTCCTTTTCTACTTCAACCTATGGGAATAGGTTGTCCTGATTCTTTTTTTTTAGGGGGAAATGGGATTGTCCCGTCTAGTTTCTTTGGACTGTTTGGTTTCTGAGCTTGTAGGCAAGGTTATTTATTTCATATAATAACTGGGAAAAAAAAACAAACAACAAACAACGTCCTCTCATCTTTCTTTGTCAAGGGTTGGTCTGATGAGGTTTTGGGGTAGAGAGGGTCTAATAAATTGCAAGGTAAGAGGCTCAAAACAAAAAAGGTCTATTTTTGTCTCAGCTCAACTAAACTGTAAAATCTTTGCCCCAGGATATTGTTGATCAAATTTACATACATTCCCAAATGATTGGCCAAATTTGTGGAAAGCCTTTCAAATAAACAGACACCCTTTCAAGATTGGGGAATCCTTGAATTGCAAATGATTGGAAGTTGAGGGAGAATTCTGGGGTCTATCAGATCTTTCCTTTGTCTGTATGTTCTTCTGAAGGTGTTTGCTGTTGATCTGTGCCTTGGGTGTGCTGGGCAACGTGGACTTCTCTTACTTGCTGCATTTTGGATTTTATTTGTCACCGGTAGAGAGGTTGTTCCTTTCAGAAACTAGAAATGCAGAAGTACTGGAACAAATGGAAGCCTGGGCCACAGACTTGTGCATGATGGTTTTCTTGTGTGCTTTTGCACTGAGTGAGACAGAAGTGCAAGAAATTAATTCACCAGGAGGTTCTGTGTGACTCACTAATCAGCTGTGGCTCCAAGAGTGCTTGAAAAGCACTTGAAGACAGTCTGCATCTCTCCCTGGGCTTGCAGGTGATCTGCACATTTGGATGAGCTGCTCACGAAACCCCAGCTTGCCAGTAAGGGAGGTCGTGCCCAGAGAGAGACCTGCTCCCTCTAAAAATATCCTGGAAGCGAGCAAGAAAAGAAAATCTGCTGAGGTCAGAATATGATTCTGACCTTTAGGTTGCCATCTAATACTCAGTCCAAACTCTGGACCGTTTGCTTAAGACAGATTCTGAGCTGTCACTCATGCGAACGCTCTAGTACTGTCCTGACCAAGAGAAAAACCACTGTACCTTGTGTGCTGGTTTTAATGACAGTGTGTGTGTCTATCACAAATACATATTCATGTACACCTGCTAGAAAAATGGTGTGCTTGGCTTGGATGTATTAAATGAGTTTTCCCTGCTGACTAATTGGAGAACCTTTGGATGCTGATAGTTTCTTTCAAGGAAAGAAAGTTTCCTGTGCTTATGGCGTGATTTCCCTCACTTTGGATTGGGAGGCTGTTTAATTAATTAATCTTTAATCTGCCATTCTCTGGAAATTTCAGGGATCAAAGCTACTTGTCAACCTGCTATGGATTTCCAAACTGGATTTTGGATTTTCTTCCACAGATCAGAGGGCAACTTATGCAAATTCTCACACGGAACAGGGTTGCAATGAACAGATGGGGAGGGGAGGAGAAGGGGAATCTGATCACCTCTCTTGTGGCAGTAGGCAGTTTGGCTGGTGGTAACAAAGCCTCTGGAACAAAGGGTACTCTGTGCTCCGCATCTGGTAGGCAGATAGCCAAAAATGCTGGAGCATTAATGGTCATTCAGGTCTTCGGTGGTTCACTTGATATTTGCCAGGTGCCCGCAGTACAGTGTGAAAGCAGGGAGGAACACCTGGATAAGGCTGTCTGCTCACCTGTGGCACGGAGTGGGCTCTGTCCCTTGGCTTAGACTTGTTCTCAGAGTTTGGAGAACTGTTCTGCAGAAGAGAGTAAGGAAAGGAGGAGAGCCTGGTGCCATGTAGATGCAGCGTGCTGCTCCATGGAGTTAGGCTTTGGATTAGTGCTTTCTCCTTCCCAGAATCAGCAGAATCAACCTGCCCTGTCTGAGCAGCCAGGAGAACCTCTCTGGTTGCTAATGCCCTCCCTTGGCTGAGTGGTTTCTAGATCATTTGGCTTATGTTTGCCAGTATGTTGCCATGGTTCCTCTTAGGACCAGTGAGCAATCTTTGGTTGCAGTTTAGGTAGATGGCACTCGTCTCTGCAAAGCATTCACTTGAATCTTTACTTCAGGATCTTTTCTTCAAGATCTGCCCGTGTGGAAGCGCACCCAACATTTCTCATCAAATGTGTGTAGGAAATTCTTTCTGTTGTTTTAAATCTGCACGAGGCCGTCATTGGCTTCCTCTTTTGCAGAGACCTTTGACTGTCCCAGGAAGACTGAAAGATAGTAGAGTGGGGCTAGGTCACCAAAAACAGTCAGACCTTCTGGCCAAGCCAGGGTGGGTTGTATAGTGTTTAGTTTCGGTCCATCTCCTGTCTGGGCACCTTGATATTTTGGTGGAGGTTCTCTGTAAAACTGTTTTCGTGTGCCTGCCACCGCGTCCCTGCTGGCCGTCACCAGGTGCTGGTGCAAAGGGCCTCTCCAGCTCTCAGGCAGTGCTGCTTGCTGCCCACTGCAGCAGTGCCAAATCCCCGCAGGATGAGAAGAGGCTCCTCCCCAGGGGCAATGTATATATGTGTGTTTCGTTTTGTTAAAAGTTACTGCTCGCTTTCTTCCACTTCCATTTGGTTTCCAAAGCTGAAGAGAGTGGAGAGGTGATGTTACCTTGGGCGTAAGGCTCAGGGATGTGGTACCTACACCGCTACTGCCACGTGCCTGTCAAATCCTGATCTCCAGCCATAGGATTCCTCGGAACGAGGTATCTAGAGAGCTGTGACCCTCCTTTCTCCTCTGTGCCTGATCCCCGTGGCTGCATGCACGAGGCTCCGTCTCATCCATGGCTTGGAGTTAGCAGACCTTGAACTTGTGCCCTCGGCTGCTGGGTGGCTGCAGCCCGGAGCCGCAAGCCAGAGAGTTCCCTGGGAGAGCTTTGGCCACGGAGCTCATCAGCTTTCTAGTAAAGAGATCTGCTGCTTTGGCTGTGTTTAAAGAGTTGAAACAAATATTTATTTAAGGCCGGGGGCGGGGGGGGGAGGAGGAGGAGAAGGACAATTCACCCGGCAAGAAAGCCTTTGTCCGAGTACAGCTATGGTCGCAGCCCGATTCCGCACCGCTCCACAAACGGAGCTGTCCGTGAGCCACGCGCTGCCGGGCCGGGCCGAGCCGAGATGGCGGCTCGATCCCGACGGGAGCCTTCCTCCTCCACCTCCCCTGTGTGCACCGCCGGCCGCTCCTCGCTCCGTCTCATCCCCGCGCGGAGGAGAGCGGGCGCCGCGGGGCGGCTTTGTGCGGGCCCGGCCGCTCGCTCTAATCCGGGAGGCAGCTGCGATTGGCGGCCGCGTTGCCGCGGAGACGGCCCCGCCGGCGGCCGCCTTTGTTGGGGCCCGGCGCGGCCCCCGGCGGGCGGCCATTGTGGCGGCGGGGCCGGCGGGCGACCCCCGCGGGGCACGGCACGGCACAGCACGGCACGGCACGGCACGGCCGGAGGGCGCCGGGAGCGCCTGAGCCGCGGGCCGGGCCGGGCAGGGCGGCTGCCGTGCGGGGTGGTGTGTCACAGCGGGGCGGGCGCCTGACTGTAGGGCTGAGGCTAAGGAGGAGCCCGCCGAGGCAGGCCCGGCGCCCCTCAGCCCACGGGCGCCGTGGGATGGAGCTGCCGCCCTTCTCTCGTGGCCCTGAGCTGGGCTGCGTGCAGGAGAGCCTTTCCTTGAGCCTTTCCTTGAGCTGAGCTGGGGGTGGATCTGCTCTAAACCAATAAAAGTAGCCAGTAAAACCTCGAAATATGTTAAGCCACATCCACTCCCCCCCCCCCCACCCTCCCAGGGCAGCTGCCCCGTGCCTGCCTGCGCCTTTCACGGGTGCTGTTGGCACAGGGGCACCGGGCAGCAGCACGGGGAGCCCGGTTGTCTGCTGTCACCTCGCACGGGGCGGATGTGTCGGACAAACCCAAGGGCATCGGCGATGACATCTGTCTGCTGTTGGTGGCGCTGGAAACATGAGGAACGGCTCCTGCCGGCATCAGGGCACCGGGCTGGAGCTGGGTGCCCTATCTGTTTGTAGGGGGGTAAAGGGAAGAGCTGTGCCCGTGGCCGTGCTGGGGAAGCAGCGGTGCGGATGCAGGCTGTCCCAGCGCGGGGTGGGTGAGCGGCTGCCTTGCACGCAGGAGCTGCTGGATGGAGAGTGACGCCACCTCCCCCGAGCACTTGCATGTCCAGTTTCATAATCGGATTAAGGCAGTGGTATTAAAGAGGAGGGATGGGTCAGTGGGACAGGTTTACACTGGGGCTTACACAGAGGGGATTGAAGTATATTTTTTAACCCTGCTCGCCCTGACCTGCGCTGCGGTGCAGATGTGTCTCGGCAAGGAAACGCCCAGCGGGAAGATGGGGGGGGGGGTGGGAAGTGGCACCAGGCAGTGATGCGATGAGCTGGGCGGGGGGCTCGCCTCGCCTTGCTGGGGGGAGAGCAGCCCGTGGTCCTGGGGGATGGGAGCTGTCCGCCCCTCCCCCCGGGAGGCAGCCCTCGCTCAGGCCTTGCAGTAAATTTGCTCTAATTACAGCCTCCAGCAGTGGGAAACCTCACTTAGAGGAAAGGCTCCTCGGAGTGGGGGCAGGGGCCGCTTCCCAGCTTTCCCAGGCAGGCTCTGTTGTCTGAGGCCTCCGCTTCCCCTGTCGCTGGGAGGCCCCTTATTCCTCTCCCCTCTCTAGCTTTGCTTCTCTCCCCCCCCCTTTAATTCTCCTCTCCTTTGAGGCTGGGATTTGGGAACAATGCCTTCCCTGCTCTTTGCCCCCCAGCTGGAGCCGCAGGCAAACAATCGGGGTCGCTGGCTGTGGCGTGGGGAGGGGGGAGGTTCGGTGGGGCCTGGGGCCGGGCCAAGGGGCTCAGCCCAGCAGCACCTGCCCCAGGCTGGGGGAGCTTTAGTTGTGGAGAGGGGAATGGCTGCCTATGCTGTAGGATGAGCCCGGCACAGTAGCAGAAGCATGGTTTGCACACACCCTGTTTCCTTCGTGCGGGTGGGAAGTCTCGTCCTTATTCCCTCTGTTAGGGAAGCCAGGTCTTTGTAAATATGTCAGCAATGCTTGTGACAAGAGCAATAATCTGATGGGAGCGCTTCTCTCTGCAGGTGGATGATGCGATGCTGATGTTTGACAAGACAACCAACCGACACCGAGGTGAGAGCAATCTTCTGGCCGTAGGAGTGGGAAGCAGGGAGAGTTCCCCTCCTGCCTTAGTAGGGAGGGGTTGGTATCCCAGCAGCAGGGCACGCGGGTCGCAGCTGCTCTTTATCTTGCCTCCAATTGCCCCATCCTTTTGCATCTGCATCCTTTACCAGCGTCCTTTGCAGCACAGAGAGCTTTTGTCCAGTGCATTTCCTGTGCTGTAAACTCGCCGAGTTGCAGATATGTGAGAGGAGGCAGCCCCCTCCCCTTGCCACTTACCTCTGTGGCTCCAGCCCGCAGTGTGTGTCTTACCTTGTCCTGCGTAATCCGAGCTCCAGGAACGCTGACATGAGAGCCTTGAAGAGTGCCTGCCTCTCACCCCTTCCTCGGCATGGAGCCCGCTTGTGCTCCCAGGTCACCTTTTCTTACTCGAGCCCTGGTGGAGTCTGGTTACAGGATGGGAACAAGGCTGCAATATTTGCTGTGTCTGGACCCAGCCCACCCATGGGTGTCCTTGTCTCCTATTCTCCAAGTTGTGTTGTCAGACTGCCTCGGTGCATGGCAGGGGTTGACACCAATGTTACACCAGTTCAGAGATTTATTCCCAACTTCAGCTACAGACCTGGTCTTGGCACCTTCCAAATCAGGGCCAGTAGCAGCCCTGTGCTGGGCCATTGTCTGTGTTGTTTGAAGCACTTCCAGGCACCTCTGCCCCCAGATCAGCAAAGGGATGCTTCATTCTGCTCTTGCTACACTTTGTGGGGGTTTTTGGTTGGTTTTTTATCTTTTTTTTTTTTTTTTTTCTTCTTTTTTTTTCAAAAGCCATTAGGTCTGTTCTGGTTGCCTCCCTTGAGATGTTCTTCCAGCTTTATCCTAGAAGGAAATAAATCCTGTAACCCCTATTCCTCCATGGGTACCTTCCAGTCAGTAGTTAACAAAAGTATTGTCAGAAGGAGCAGGGAGAGCTGCATGCTGCCATGTGAGCAGCGTGGGGTGCAGCAGGCCTGGCAGTGGTCTGGCTGGTCCCAGGGCTCATTTTGGCATCAGGATTTCATTCTTGAATTCCCGAAGCTCCACACTCATAGATGTTGAGATGGAAGGTCCTTAACAACCTGGGCACAGACAGACAGGAAGAGTTTATAGAGAGAGATTTCACATGTAATGTGGAAGAAAAGTGGGGTTCAGAGTAGTGGATCCCCACCTGTTCTTACAAGTTATTTTAAAGCACCGTGAAGCAGGCCAGTTCTGGAAAGTGGAAAGCTCTGCTTCATGCTGATATCTTAGTATAACACATTTAGAGATCCTCCAGATTCAGTTTTTCAGAGTCAGCTGAACTCAGTCTGCCCGCTGTGACTGATATTTGCCAAAACTGTCAGCAGACAAAACTGTCAGCAGAGGTTTTGGTGAGAGAAAGGAGGTGCAGGCATGGCCCAGGGGTGTGCTGTCCTATCTTATGACAGGGACTAAATTTACTTTAATGAAACTTTGCAAATCAGTTGGCTTGCACATTATCTGTGCAGCTCTGTCTTGCTCTGTACAACCGCATTGCTGATATTTGCTTGCTTAGGCCAGACTTTATGACTAGTGGTTGAGGAGGAAACATGCAGGTTGTTTCTGCTGGCGTGGTGCATTTAGCAAGGATGGGGATGTCCTGGCAAGCAGCTGTTCATTTCTTCAGCTCTCTTTGTGTGAGCGTCTGCTGGGATCCTCCCCAGCATTAGCAGCCATGTGGTTTGTCTTGCAAATAGTCAAGCTAAAAAGCAAAACAAAACAAAACTTGGTTTTGAAAGCGGTTGGGTTCAGAGAGGGTGGGAGGTACAAAAAGAGAAGGAAAGGGGAATCCATATGGGATGGTCTTGTTTTCAGTCACATAAAAAGCAGGATTTGCTGGAGAAGGACAGCCGTTATCAAGGGCTGATTGTACTGTCCACGAAGACTGTGGCTCCTTCTCCTACCAATAAGAGAATGTAGGTAATGAATTCCAACTGTACACAGAACTCTGGCCTGACCAAGAAGTTTTGCCTTTTCTTCAGGGTTTGGATTTGTCACATTTGAAAGTGAAGACATTGTGGAAAAAGTATGTGAAATCCACTTCCATGAGATTAACAACAAAATGGTGAGTGCCTGGGACAGGTAGTGATGCACAGCTGGGCAGCGTGTGAGGCATTTCTTGTGCTCTGGGGAACTGGTTCCTCTCCCCAAAAGTCACTGCAGGCAGTCTGGGAAGGAAGCATGCAGTGAACCAGCACGATGAAGAGCTGACTTAGCTGCTTATAGGAATTGTGGGGTTCTTGTAGGTTTCGAAGTTACAACGAAACCTCTCGGTGGCTTAGGAAAGGTCCAGAATGTTACCTTTATTCAGAAGTGAGGAAAAGGAGGCTTTAGGGCCCTTGTGCAGGGCTGGGTGTGGAGCAGGGAGGGCAGGAGAGGAGTAGTGCCTGAGCTCCTCGTTGTCTGTAGTGTGTGCAGAGCAAAGGGGAGGCTGGCAGCATGCAGGGCAGCTGGGGAAGGACACGGGGACAGGTTGGTGGCACTGGCTGTGGCTGAGGAGAGCCGTGCCAGCAGCAGCTCGGCCAGCCCACAGCCTAGGATCTGCACGTTCAGTGGAAATGCTCTGCGTCAGTCACAGCCAAGCCTGATCTTCACTTTCTTGTGGCAGGTGGAGTGCAAGAAAGCCCAGCCCAAGGAGGTGATGTCCCCAACGGGCTCAGCACGAGGGCGGTCCCGAGTCATGCCTTACGGGATGGATGCCTTCATGCTCGGGATCGGCATGCTGGGTAAGCTTCAGGACAGATCTCCCCAGCTCCCGGTCGTGCCCGGCAGCAGCTTAGAGGTTTTATTCTGAGAGCGCTTCCTGGCGTGCTGAGCCGAGCAGGGCGGCCAAGGGCAGCTCTCCCTGGTGCGGGGCTGAGGACACTGGGAGCACCGGGACCGTTTGTGATCACAACTTGCCCTCTGGTGGCACCTGGAGAAACTGCAAACTTGGCACTGTTGTCCTGCGGTGGGGAGGAACTGTCAGAGGGAGCCGAGCGCTGGGATGCAGGCCTTCTGTAGCTCAGTTCACGTTCCTGCGGTGTGATAGTGTACTCCCCCAAAGGGCATATTTTCTCCCCACTATTTTCACTCAGCTTTGCTGAAGGAAAACAAATCTCCAGCCCGTGTTTGTAGCAAGACTCAGGCTGAGTCATTGCAAAGTCCACATACTCATTTCCTGGGAGATCTCAAATCAAATATACATCTGAGTCGATGTCCTGGGTTGCCATAGGCCTGGAGGGGTGGACGGCTTCCTGGGAATGGGAGGCACTGTCCTCCTGCCCAGCACCAGGAAGGAGTGCTCTGCGTTTGCCCGGCGCCTCTAAGTGACTCAGAGCTATTCAGCCTTTCAAATGTCACCACCTCCCTAATCTCCTGTTCCTAAATGCATCTGATGCATCAGAAAACCTAAGTCTGCAGTGCTGTGAGCTTCTGAGAGGGAAACCTCCGTGTCCTTACATGTTTGCACTGATGAAAACATCTAATCGGGCCTGTTAAAGCTCAGATTCACATACATCCTGTTCTCTGCCTCAGCAGTTTTGTGGGTTATCTCCTATTAGTCCTGTTTGTTCTTTCTGATGCTGTTTTGCTGCTCGTGAGCAGCCAGGCACAGGGATCCCTGCGAGCTTGCAGTAACAACGCTTTTCTACTCCCTCAGGTTATCCAGGCTTCCAAGCTGCCACCTATGCGAGTCGAAGTTACACTGGCATCGCACCTGGTTACACTTACCAGTTCCCTGGTGAGTGGTGCTCCCTACTTGTTTTTTTTTCGGTCTGCCTGCAGGTGATGGGGCTCCCTGGCATGATCTGTGACCCAGGCTGTGCCCCTTTTACCCTTTTCCCTGTTTGGTCTTTGTTTAAATTGGAGACGGATGTGGAAGGGGGAGGGGAGAAGCCCTGGAATAGGTGGGAGCAGCCTGTCCTTCATTAGGATTATCCTCACACCCCAGTGGCAGGAAGAGCCCTAGGCTGCTCTGACGCCCTTTATGTTGGCCTCCTCTGTAGGGCTGCTGCTGTTACACAGGAGGGCCCCTGCAGCTCTGCCTGTCTCGCTGCCTTTATGTGCGTCTGTCTCTCTTTTAACAGAGTTGCCACTGCTCTGAAAATAACACAGGAGTTTCAAGTGTAGCTTTCTGTGGGCTTGGGAACTGCGGAGCACCAAAAAATAGAGGTGTCTGCGATGATGTAGTTGCTTTCTGAATCGTGCCTGGGCCACTTATAGCCCCTGGAGAGCATCTGCTGGGGCAGGGGGCTGCAGTCCCCCTGTGGTGTCGAGCTCCCGGCCCCACCATGTGCTCAGAGCATGGACCCTGCAATCAATGGCTGCAACCTGCTGTGCCACAGCTGCTCTGAGCTGAGCGGGGCCTCTTCTCCCTCCCCCTCTTCTGTGGTCCTGGGGATTGAGGCAGAGCACACTCAGAGAAAAGAACATCTCGCTATTTTCTAGAGAAGTGGCAACTCTGAGCATCCCTTCCTGACCTCAGCTTCCCAATTTAATGGTTTATATATGAAGTCTTGGAGTTAGGGCTGGGAATGGAAAGTTATCTCTTTGCCTGTGGTGAGCCCAGGATGTTTTTGGCTGAAACTTGCTGTTGCCTCCTAGCTGTCTGGAAGCTCTGTGAGTCCAGTTTATGGGGCTCGGTCATTGTGGCTTGGAGTGTCTCATTATAAAAACCATGCCCAGCTGAGTCTGGCACACACTGAGCACCTACTGCCATTGCAGCTGAGAGGTCAGATCTGATGAGCTGTGGAGTAGTGCTCCAGGGCAGGCCTGAGGCTGCTGAGCTGGGCCACAGGTAAAGCTTGCACTTGCTCTGCCTCACCAGATTTGTTCTAAGGATAAATATATCCTTAAAGCCTCCGGGGCAGGAGTCCAGCACCTTTCAGCACCTGTTATAAATTAGTTTAGAGATGGCACTGCCTGGTTGAGGCTTGGCTGCAGGCTGCTGCTGCAGCAGCCCTGGCTGCTGTCTGTCTGTGGGGTCTCCCTCGGGGAGTTTGACAAGTTCCTAAGCTGTCTTACATTTCGTTTTTAGAGTTCCGTGTAGAGCGGACCCCTCTCCCGAGTGCCCCCGTCCTCCCTGAGCTCACAGGTCAGTCCCACTCATTTCCTAAACTCACAAGCTGGGAGAAGGGGGCTTTGGGCTGTTCCAGTGGTGTTGCTGTTCTGCAGCCTGACACAGTTGGTCTGGAAACATTCTTTATTTCATCTTCTGTCTGTACAAGCTCCAGTGAAAGCTGGGTCTGGAAAGGTGGAGAGGGAATCACAGCCCTGGGCACTGCCTCTGGGAAGGGCAGTGCAGCTCATACCAAGTAAAGGCATGTAATTCTGATGTGGCATTTCCTGCTGCTTGCCTCATTTTTAGCTCCTTGCCCTGGGCTGGGTGTAAAGCAGAGCTGGGAAAGTCCAGAGGGCAGGGTGGCTTCTCAAAGGTCTACAAATGACCTTAACCTGATCTGCTGCAAGGACAAGTGCTGCACTGCTGGGAAGAGGGAGAAGGTGTGGGGCAGTCCTGGTCACTCTACACCCTGTGCAGGATATGTTAAGGACCCACAGTGTCCATAGGGTACTGTGGAGAAAAACGGAAACAGAGGGCTGTTATCCAGGGTCAGGTCCTGGCTCAGTGTCCTCACAGTGTAAATACCCTCTGGATCCTCAGCCCCTGGACTGTGTACAGTGTTTCCTCTCTGGGTGATGCTCCTTCTGTTGCCTCTCCCTCCCATGGCCATGTTTTCCCCCAGCCTTGTTGTGTCCATGGTATTTGTTGTAGAAGAGCAGCTTTGTGTAGCACCCTGCTCCCCCTGTGCCATCTCATTTCCATAGTGTTGCTCCTCTCCAGCGCTTCCTTGCCCCCACCTGTTTCAGGGTGCGAATCTCTCTGCAATGGAAAAGCTTCTTGAGAAGCTCTCCTGGATTTATCAGTACAAACAGGGTTGAAATCACTTTCTGTGGCACAAATCCATGGCAATCCTCAGGGAGTCTGCTGAGGTTGGCAGCCACCAATGAACAAATTGCCCTGAGGGAGGTAGGGAGAGATTAAATCCGAGCTCTCTTAATAAACGCTTCCCCGATACCATGTATGCAACTACATAAGCACCTGACCCCTAACTCTGAGCTTTCTGGTTGCCAAACAAAGGAGATTTAGGTCCAGTGTGTACTTAAATGTATGATTTTTCTATCAGCCCTCATAACGTTGGCAGAGGAACACTGATGAATTGCCAAAAGTGCCTTTCCCTCCAGGCAGGACTGTGCCTCTCCTCGTGGAGGTGATCGCCTGGGGCCCGCTGTCACTGGCAGCCAGGGTGTACCAGGGCTCTGTACAACAAGAAGTTATTAGTGCTGCTCTCCTGGCTGGGTGCCACGACAGCTTACAGTCCTGAGTGCCTTACTGAAGCACCAGCTGGGGATTGTGGCATTCTTCCCTTGCCTTTACGCTTACCTACTGCTAAGCAGCCACTGTGCAGGCTCTTGGCTGGGCTGGGAGCTGCAGTTCCCATGTATAGGCTGGAGCTGGTCCCACAGAGTGCAAGGCCCCCCTCCATTGCTACAAAGGCCACGCGAGCTTGAGGGCCCTTGTGCCTTGGAGTGAGTGAGTGCTTGTGCTCGATGTCTATGGGCTTGGCAAGTGGGACTGAGCTGAGGGGGTGGCACAAGCAGGGATGATTGCTCCAGTGTGCAGGGAGATAGCGTGCAGGTGCTTTGTCATCACAGCACAGACCTGTTTTTTTTTTGTAGAAAGAGCGAGAAAGGGTTTTCCTGGAAAAAGAACTGGAATCTGTGAGAAGACCTGGCCTCCATTCTCATTAAAACCATTCTAATTCAGTTGTGTGTTAGGGTCTTGAAGCACTGATGGGGCAGAGCACTGGCTGCCAGCAGCCTTTCCTCCCCAGAACTGCATCTCTGGGGGTGATGCAGAATTGCAGCATGCTCACGTTGGCCCAGGGCCTGAAATGAGCAGCAAACCCAGACAGAAACCCCGTGTGACGTTTGCTTGTAGCAGACTGGTGCCTGCTACTAAATATTCCCTTATAAGCTAGTCTGGATTTCAGCCTTAACACGATCGATTTCTTCTGACCTCTTTTTATGGTACTCCAAACAGAATCACAACAAATTTCACATTCAAGCATGAAATGCTGACCTAGTCATTTTAAGGGCAAAGTGAAACACACTGTCTAGATGCCTTCTGCCCTGAGGGCTCGTTGCCTCTGGCAGTAGAATTAGGAATTAGAACTGCTACGTATAAATTAAGACTTACTGTTTTAATTAAGCCATTTCTAGATCCTGCTCCTTAGCTGTATGCTTCCTGTGTTCTACAATGAGCAGCAAGGGGTTGAGCAATTCAGGAGGAAAGCTGAGTTGAGAGGATGGTGCATCTTGACCAGAAAAATAGGTAGAAAGAGGCTATCAAGATAATAGCATCAAAGGGAAGAGAGGGATTGTGCCACAGGACACTGAGCTGCTAGCTGTCCCTTTTTTTTCTCCATGTTTGCTCCTGGTTTTCTCCATGTTTATAGCCTAAGCATGGATCTGTAGCTTGAGATTTACCTGCACCTTGCAGGCTAAGGAGCAACGGATGCATCTGAAATTGCTCTCTCCGGCTCAGCTCTTCACATCTTCAGCTCTTCCAGCAGGTGGGGTTAGCAGGGCACGGCTAGTGTCCCCCTGCAGGACATCCACAGTGCAAATACCAACAAACACAAGGCCGCGTGCTCCCCTGTTTTCACCCGTGGATGTGCTGTGTGATGCTGACGGACCTTTGCCACCCTGCTATTTCGCAGCAGGAAACAAAGGCTCCCGTTGAGGAACTCACCATGTAACCTCAACACCCCTGAGATGCCTGTTCCTTCCTTTCCAGCAATCCCCCTCACTGCGTATGGACCAATGGCAGCAGCAGCGGCTGCGGCAGCGGTGGTGCGAGGGACAGGTAACTGCCACTTCCCTCCCTGGAGCCGTGTCCTGCCACGGTGGTTTGCGAAGGGCTGGGGGAGGGGGGTGGGACGGGGTTGCACTTTTGGGATTTTCATTGTGTAGTTTTGCTGCCTCCTGTAGGTTCCACCCCTAGTCGCACCGGTGGATTTCTGGGCACCACCAGCCCTGGGCCGATGGCTGAGCTTTATGGAGCTGCCAACCAGGACTCAGGGGTCAGCAGTTACATCAGTGCTGCCAGTCCAGCCCCAAGCACTGGCTTTGGCCACAGCCTAGGGGTGAGTGTTCCTCGTGGGGTTCTGCATAGGGCGAGGGATGTGGATTGTGGCACGGCCAGGGATGGGACTGCATCTCCATGGCGATGGAGGCGAGCATCATTGGGCTTTCTGGTGAAGAGCTGCCGCCTGCTGAGCCCCAGGCCACACACTGCTGCTGCAGGATACAGCACTTCACCTGGAGCCTGCCTCTCAGGTCTCCGCTGGCTCTACTCAGCCTGCTCAAGGTCCTGATCTCCAGACCTTTCCCTCATCTGGCCCAAAGGTTCCTCGAGCTTGTCTTGGCCCTGCTCCAGTTTCCTTCAGGTTGCTGGGGCTCTCTGTACATACCACCTCCAACTGGAGCCAGTTGGGCTGTGACTGACTTTGTTTCGGCAGTGATTTTCCTTGCTTTTCTTTTCTTTGCTTAACAGTGAGTTTTATCTCCTCCCATGCAGGGTCCCTTGATTGCAACAGCTTTTACCAATGGGTATCACTGAAGCTGGGGACCAAGGAGGCAGGAGGTAAGAGAACTTCAAACAGGAGCGAGTAGTGGGAAAAGTGACATTCTGAGCTGGCCCCTGTGTCTGGGCTCCCAGCACGAGCTGTGAAGGCTGCTGGGAGGCTCGCTGCCTCAGCCCAGCCTGTGCAAAGGATCCTGTGGCCAACTGAGGGCTCTATTCCATACCAGGGGCTTGGCAGGTAGCTTCCTGTCTTGTGCTGTCCAGGTGTGGAGTGTTGTGAGGAGATTGCTTAGTGTCTAAGTGCAAAGGGGAAGGAAATGGGAGCACTCCCAGACGGAGGAAAGGTCTTCAGGGCTGGCCAGAGTCATAGTACAGAGCTGATCCTGAGGCAAACCTGGCTAACCTGTGTGGCTGTGGGGGTCTCCTGTGCGTGGCTGTGTGTTCTCATGGCTGCCTCACCACTGCCTGCAGAGCAGGACTTTTCCTCTCCTGTGTAGGAGAAGAAGGGCAGGGGGGATCTGAGTCTTAGCAGTTTGTTTCTGGTGCTTAGCTGAGAGGGATGGTCTCTGCTTTGCAAACATGGCTGAAGTTTGTTGGCTTAAAAAGCAAAAGGCTTCAGAAAAGAGGGCAGGAACTTGCAGGGATGGCCCAGAGCAGCCTGGAGAAACAAAGGGACACTGCTTTGCAGCAGCAGCCTCCCTGGAACCAGGAGTGCTGCAGGTCGGGGCAGGCCGGCTGCACTTGCTTCCTGGGCCCTCACTTTGCATGGCAGCATCTGTGCCGTGCCCTGTGCCGTGCCAGCAGGGTGCAGGGCAAGTCCAGACACCGAGCATTTCTGTCACGTAACACTGGAAGAGAGCCCCACGAGAAAAGCAGTTTGGGTGTCCTGGATCCTGCCCCTTCTTCCCCTGCTGTGTCCCGCAGATTCCCCAGTGACCTAACCGAGGACAGCGGCTGGAGGGTCTGGTGAGCCCCGGGGGATGAGCCACGGTTCCCTTCCTCTTGAATCAAACTGCACACCTGCCGGCTGGCTGCCAGGCTCCTGCCGCCCTGCCCTGATCTCTCCCTTTGACCAGACCACACTGGACTGAACCCGAGGAGATCATCTCGCTTTCTTACTAACCGCCGACGGTTTACGCTTCCCCCTTCCCCGCCCCCAGCCCACCGGTTCTTCTTTTATTTATTTTATTAGCTGTTAGTTTTATTTTTTTATTTTATTTTTTTATCTTTTTTTTTTTTTTTTTCTGGGGGGGGGGAGGGGGGTTGGGGGCTCCCCCTTCTTTTTTGTTGTTTGCTCCTTCCCGAGCTAGTAGACCTATTTTATGAATTGGCTTTGTGATTGTGTTAGGTAGTTTTTATCGAGGAGTATTTTTATTTGGCTTTGAAACTGTTTTGAATATTTTCAACTCTGTTGTTGTTGTCGTCAGTGTTTTTAAAGCACGGTATGTAACGAGAATGCAGTTCTGAAGGAAAGACAGAGACGCAGAGAGAGCAAAGGCTGAGAGGAACTGATGTATTTCTATTTTTTTTAAAGAAACTGTTTTTAATTGTTTCTGTTTTGTAAATGTGAGGCTTTGAAAAGTGTGAAACTCCAAGGATCCGAAAACGTTGGACAACGCTATGGAACAAAACAAATGTATATTTTGCTAAGTGAAAAACACTATCTTACAGCTGAATTTTTTTTTTTTTTGTTTTCCTAGGTTTAGTTTTACGTGGGGTTTTCCTTTTTTTTTTTTTTTTCTTCCTGTATAATATGTAAATATGGCGAGCTGAACCCGGCTGCCGCGCGCAGCCCGGCTCCGAGGAGCAGCTCCAGGTCCTGGGCTCGGTGCCACAGTGTGAGCAATACTCTCCAGCAGAATCCTGACAGGACTCCGTTCTTTTTTTTGTACACCTTTTACTGTAAGATTTTAAGACCTCTGGTGAGATGAAACGGGGGGTGGGGGTGGGGGTGGGGGTGGGGTGAGACGTAGCGGCCATCGGCCGCGTTGCTGAGCGGGTTAAAGCTGCTTCCAATCGCTCCATGTACAGACTCCCATCACTGGGCTCCGTAGTGCCAGCGTCTGGTTTGGCTTTAGGTCAAGGGCTTCACCGCCACCGTTTGTCTTGGTTACTTTGAAAGGAATCCACTCTCCAAACGCTATCGCTTGCGTCAAGATTGCCTGGGAAAGGGGATCCTCCTCCTCCTCATCTTCCTCCGGAGGCGAGGGTGTTGGAAGGGGAGTGAGCCGGGGCCGGGGGGAGGCGGGGATGGTCGTTGTGTGAGGGCAGGGTGCTGGGCTGGGGAGTCGTTAACGGGGAGAAAAGCATTAGGGTGGTGATTTGGGGGCGGGTGAAGGGTTTCTCAGGGATTATATGAAATATAGAATCGCAGCTTCCCGTTTGCTTTACTCTGTGTTCTGAAGACTGTGGGAATTTGTCCGTTGTGCTGTGCGGAGGTGATCTGGTCCCTTCTCCAGAGCCCGCGGGGACTTCCCCTGGCACCATCCAGGCCCCCGCCGAGGAGCACTGTGCCAGGGGAAGCCTCCAGCGGGGGCACACGGGGCAGGTTTGGGTCTGGATTTCAGTGAACCAAAGACCTTGTTAAGGGGGGTGATTGAGCCTTTCATTAAGATGCAGCCAAACTCTTTTCCCAGGGAAATAACAGCTTCATCTTAAGTTTTAAAAATCATTCCCTCTCTTCCCCCAAACTGAGCCCTCGTAAGGGAGAGGGGCATTTGAAAAAGGACTGAGAGGGCCGTCGTGCCCACAGGGCTCTTCTCTTCCATCCCTCCCCCTGCGTGCCGGAGCTTTTCCTGACCTGGGTGATACGTTTGGAGAGTTCTGTTTAGGTAAGAGGGTACTTAACAGATTAGTACTGAAAACACAAAGCAATAATTTTTGTTACTGAGACAAGAGTCTGTATGTCTGTTTTTTTAAATATTTCCTAATGAAAGAAGAGCTGCATTTTATTGGGTTTATTTTTATTCTATATACTTCAAATTTGGGTCTGCGGACAGCGCTTTCCTCCCTCTTGGTACACGCGCTGAACTGCTTCTGTGCCCCCTCCAGACATCCCAGGCCAGCTGTGCTGCCGCTGGGCTGAGAGTCACTCGCTGGCCAGTGCCGCCACTGCCTGGAGGCCGGGGCTCCGCTTTCAGGGTGGGCATTTTTTAAAAAAGAAAAAGAAATAAAGCTGTGTTTTTAAGCCAGTAAGTTATTACACTCCGATGTTTGTTCTCTCCACACCTGTAACCCCTTTTTTTCCAGATTTCAGTTTTAAATTCCTAATAAATTATTTGAAAACTGTCCTCTTGTGGTCACTCGGGTGGAGGGGGGTGGGATTTGCACGTGGGGGGAGCTGCAGGTGAGCTTGTGCCTGGCAGGATGCAAGCCCCAGGGGTCTGTCTGCCTGTGTGGCAGTGGCCCAGTCTACAGTGGGAGGTGGATGAGCATTTAATAGAGACTGTGCCTCCCCTTTGCATTACAGCAGTGGTGTACGGGTATTCATAGCTTCAAGGAGGGTTCCTGTGGTGAAGGTTCACTCTTCAGATTCGTGGACTATGGCAAACCGAGGAGGTCGGACTGAAGAAGGAAAAATGTAGAGATAGGAAGAAGATCCCTTCCTAGATAACACTAGGAGAGAATGGTAATTTCCAACAGTGTAAATAAAACAAGGTGGAATCCTGTGCAGCAGGTCCTCACCACAGAGAATGCTTAAAAATAACTGAAGGCTCAAGACACTGACTTTGGGAACCAGTTGCACACTGGGATGGCATCAAAAGAGTCCTGAGCAGCTGCAGCCTTGTGCACCATGCTGCCAGGGGAAGCCAGAAATAGTTCTGGTAGAGAAATCTTTACCCTTGTGGGAGTTTTCTCATACGGTGCTCTGCTGTTTCTCACATGCCTGCTTTCCCACACTGAGTGATCCCCTCATCCAGATCCCAGATATGATAGTATTTTTGTTTTGTGATCTAACAGGGACAATTTATTGGGGGCTCTCTTGGCATCATCCATAATAAAATCAGATGCTGAGAAAGGGGGAAGAAGGAACCACAGAGTCCTGAGGTTCATCGATAAAAGAACCGAGAAATGAAATATTTAGAGTAAAGGTGGCCGAAGATACAAAGTAGAAAGAGAACACTTAGATATTGAAGGGAAAGTCAGCAGCTTGGTCCATGGCAAAAGCTCAAGATGTTTTTTTTCCCAAGTAAATTGAGGCACCGGCTCCTTTACATCAGTCTTCAATGTTTGCTCAGTGTGCTCACTGTTAGAGGACATAGGAATCCTGAGCCCATAACTCAGCACCTGTTTGGCCTTAGGTAATGGATGAGTGGGGAATCCCAGAGACTCAGAGAGTTTGTGACAGGCGCTGATGGCTCTGGCAGCTCAGCAGCACATCCACGTTACAGAGGTGTCCTATGGGTCTGTAAGCACTGGGTGCTGTGCACACCCCAACAGTTTCATCTGTTTTGGAGGGGAAGATGGGGTCACCATCGCTTACAGAAAGATGCAGTTGAGCTTGCTGAAGGGTTGCTGAACTCAAAGTTTCCTGAAGAAATGTGCAGGTATTTTAGATTGCTGGGGAAATACGAGCTTTCCCTCTTCCCTTGCTGTTAAAACGGAAGGCTGGCTGCATGCTTCAGAAATAAGCACAGGCTCTTACTGTCAGGGGAATATCTCAAGTATGTAATGATGCCAACCCCACAGCCTTGACAGTGTTAGGGACTCTGAGGTGTGATAATGAGCAAAGTATATAGGGCTGCTGCTGGCTGACTCCAGAGGCTTTTTCTTACCTTTTTCTTTAATGTAATTTCAAGGTCACTCAGTCAGCTCATGCCTTGGCATAGAGAAGCACAGGGTCTAAATGGATGCTTCTCTGGTGATGGAGACACTGCTGTCTGAGCTCAGGCACTGTGCTGCACCCATGAAATGCCTGTGCTGCACCTTACAAATGCCTTCTAAGGACAGTTTGTTTCCAGCATAGCTCCTCTGAGCTCAGGTACAGACAGCCACGAGCTCTTGTTGTAGCCAAGCCGTGGTGGCCTTGCCAGGAGGATGGGTACCATGCCACCTGCTTGTACCTGAAATGAAATTATTTTTGTTCATGACATTATCCCTCACCTGGTGACAGGTGTGAGATGGTTTCAGCAGTTACTGGAGGAAGCTGGCCAAATCTGCACAGCCTAGATGGAAAACAGAAGGAAAGCATGGCATCCCCATGTACTGAGATAAAACCTCCCGTCCCAAGCTCCCACTGCTTCATTGCAGTGACACCTTCCTTTGTTGTTGTGGTTGTTTCTTGTTGTCCCAAGAAATTTCAGAGGCTTTCCAGGTTGCTTTGCTCCTGGTTCTTGCCTGGGAGAACCTCAGGGTTGGAAGAGACCATTAAGGGCCATGTGGTCCCACTCCCTGCCATGCACAGGGACACCCACTCACTCCATGAGTGCTCAGAGCCCCTTTCCCTGACCCTGGGAATTAAGAGAATGAGTGGCAAAAAGGAATTGCCCTCCTGGCTTCCAGAGCTTGAACTCCACTGGCCTTCAGCAGCTCATGCCACAATCTGCCGCCCGCAGTTTCTGATAGGAGAAATCTGTTTGATAACATAAATTGATAACATAACCACCGTTGCGTGGAGCCCACTTCCATTTCAAGGTGAGCTTGCAGTATAAAGAGCTGCATTTTCTCTAGCAGTCATCTCACATCGTCAGATCCCACAGCATGAAGACTCTCGGCGTGCTTTTCTTGCTGTCAGGTGTGTAGACAGCATTTCCCCCATCCCTCTGCCTCCATTCCCAACACTAACCCGTGTGCTTCTCCTCAGCGGTGGCTGCCATTGCTGCGATCTCACCTCGTGCACTATGGGAGTTCCGCAGCCTCATCAAGTGCACCATCCCACACAGCCACCCTTTCCTGAGATTTGATGACTACGGCTGCTACTGTGGCTTGGGAGGCAGTGGGACACCCGTGGACGAACTGGACAGGTTTGTAGGACTGCTGTCAGAAAGCTTTCCTCTCTTGTGGTTTCATGGTTCTGATGCCAGCACCTCCTCAGCCCCTCCTGTACTCCTGTACTCCTTCACTGAGCTGTCTGGTTACTGGGGAGCACCGAAGCATTGTCCTGGAGACTGCTTCAAGGGAAAGGTGTGCCAGTACCACACCTCTGTGCCTTATTACTGGGAAAGAAATGCAATGGCATCCGTTGCTCTCTGTGGTGGCTGAGCCACACGCACTCCAGCACTGTTCTGCAGCAGCACTGTGCCTGCAGTCCCAGCTCTGAGCCCAACCAGAGCTCCACCACCGACACGCTCAGGGCTGAGCTGCAAAATGCTGAGAAGTGGCTTTAGCAGCCATGAGTGCTGCTGGACCGAGAGCCAAAGGGTGCTGGGTTGTGGCAGCTGTGAGCTCCTTGGGCACCAGGTGCTGATGGAGGGGAGGACACAGGGGAAGTGCTGCTCTTGCTGTCCCCTGAGAGTGTGCCCTCAGGGAGCATGGGCTGGCAGGGAGGAGTTGGAATCAATGGCTCCTGTGGTCGGGACACTCTCTGATGTGTGTCCCTTCGAGGTCCTTTGTGCCCTCTGAGTTATTACTGAATACTTGGAGGGTCTGGTGGTTTAATGCTCAGTGCCTTGTCATACGCACTCACGCTACAAGTCAGCCGAGTTTGCGTTTCAGCATCATCTGACCTGTTCCTCCGCGTTTCCCAGGTGCTGCCAAGCACACGACGAGTGCTACTCTGAAGCGATGAACAAGACCGTGTGCTCCTCCTTCCTGGACACCCCCTACACGGAGATATACAAGTACTCCTGCAAGGACGAGGAGATCACCTGCAGCAGTACGTCCTGCCCCGAGTCCCTGCCGTGCTCCGTGCCACTGTGCCTTCCCTGTCCGGAATGAGTGGGGCTGCACGGCTCTGGGTGCGGGAGGGACGTGCAGGGGGAGGCTCTGCCACACAGCACCGCAGTGACACTGCCTGCATGGTGCTCAGCACAGCAGGATCCCCATCCTCGGGGAACAGTGCCTGGGAACCCTAGGGCTGTGGGTTACCGGGAGCACTGTGCCACATGGCACACGGCAGAGACCCCGGGAGGGGAGGGAAGGGGAAAAGCGGCTGCCTGGAACCGGGGACGTCGTGCTGAGCTGGGCACTGCAGAGCTCTGCCCGCTGCCCTCCCCTCCAGGTTCCAACGACGAGTGCCAGATGTTCGTCTGCAACTGCGACCGCACGGCCGCCATGTGCTTCGCCAAGGCGCCCTACGACCCCGCCCACCACCGCATTGACAAGGAGAAGTACTGCAGCAGCTAACCGCCAATACATAGCCACCAATAAACGCCTCGCACCACGCGGCTCCGCCTGCTCCGTGCGCGCCGCCAGGGGCCGGGCGGGAGAGGGACATCTGGCGAGCCACGCTCCGCCCCCTCTGCCAACCGCGTGCTTTGATTGGCCCAGAGGAGCGGGTGGGCGGGGACAGGAGGAGTGCGAGCCGTCATTGCTGGCCGCGCTCCGCCCCTTTTGCCAATCGCGTGCTTTGATTGGCACAGAGGAGAGGGTGGGCGGGGCTAGGAGGAAGCGCGGGAGATGAGCACGTGTCGCTGCGCGCCGTGCAGCCGCCGTTCCCGGGGCGGTGCGGATCCCTCGGGGCGCGGCCGCGTGTGGTGCTGAGGCGTCTGCCGGCCGTTGTTTGCCCCCGGGCGGGCTGAGTCCTGGCTGTGCCCGGGCTGCGGGGCTGAGGCGGTGTTGCTGGAGGCCGGGAGGGGCTGGGAGCCTTCCGAGGGCCGTCCCACCATATCCCCGCCTGCTGAGCACACCCTGCCCCGCTGCTGCCTGCGGAGGGCTGAACGTGGGTCACTGTGGGTGTGGGGATGGTCACTGTGGTTGTGGGGATGGTTACAGGGTAGGATGGTGACTCACGTTTTTCTTTTCAAAAAATAGAATGAGTCTTGAGTGTGTGCGTCTCACACGTGGCTGCACCCACCCAGGGCAGAGCAAGTCCCCGTTTTGGAGCCATACTCGTTTCCTGTTTCCCTCAGCTGGGCCTGTCCGTGGGTTTCTGGAAGCTCTGAGCTCTGGTTTTCCAAAGAAATGGGGAGGATCATGGATGTGTTTCTTATTTGCACTCACTGGGTGGTGCAGAAAACCAAAGCGTAGATTTAAAGAGCCTCCCCTCCCAGCCAGCCCTTAGGTGGGGAATCATGTCCCACAGTGTCAAGTGCCAAGGCCCGGGCAATGTGGAGATTGGGGCATGCTGGAGGGGCTGTGTGGGTTTGTGTTGCTGTGTTACCTTCCTCTTTAATGTTTTCTAGGCCAGGATTTGCTCATCTCTGCAGGGAGAGTTGAATTACTCCAACTCTATGGACACTGCAGAGTTGGAAGAGAAGGTATTACAGAAAGTGACCAGCTGTGCTCAAGGTAATGACTGTGTTCTGGTTTCTGTGTCTGGAGTCCTATGCTATGCACCTCCACTGTTATTCTTCCACTCAGGCTCAGCTTTTCCTCTTACCTGCACTGAAGAAGGTTGTGAAGGAGGGAAAAAAGATACAGCAGGTGGTAATGAGGGAAGGGAGAGGACTGGGGTCTGCACCCCAACCTGCAGGTAACATCTGTATCTGGAACAGTGGGTTTAAAGCCCAGCTGGCTCAGCTCTACCTTCCACCTTCGTGAAGCAATTGTGTTCCTGATCTTTCAGGAAAGATCTGGGAGAGAACAGCGATACCATTTATCCACTGTCTCCTTCATGCTTTTTCCCAGTGGACCTCAGAATGCTTCACCAAAAGGTATTGGTCACAGTGTTACATCTGTTACATTATGGACAGCATCTGCAGAGAGGCTGAGCGACTTTGTGAACGTTGCAGTGTGACTTCAGACTGACCAGAGGGCCGAGAGTCCGTTCTGGTCCATCCTTCCAAATGCAGTGCCCTTCTTTGTGCTGAATCCCCTGTGTGCTTGTTGGCCATCGTGTTGCCTCAGGCCGGCTGCCCCGGAAAATAAACAATATAAAAAGCATGCATCTTTTGAGTGGCGATGTCCCTCAGACTGAAAAGGGAAGTATTCATGAGGAATCATTACCCAACATTCCCGAAGCATCTTTTGCTGCCACAGTGTTCCATATGTGGAAAACAAATGCAGTGAAGGGTATGGCGAACCCTTCCCATGTCATCAAAAATATTTCTTTAGCTCTTTTTCAAGCTGGAACTTGTGGTTGCTGAAATCTGTGTCAGCTCTGCTGCTGTGCGTCCCTGTGCCTGTGGGATGTGTCACTGACTGCTCCTCACGCTCCAGGATGAGCCCCAGTGGGGGGATGGTTTTGGTGGTTCAACAAAACACTTCTGTGAGGGTTTTTTCCTCATCACACCTCAAGAATCTTTGGATAATGGGATAGCAGAATGTCCCAGAAGTGGTCTTATATTAGCTGGATCATTATGCGGTGATTACCCAGCTCACCTGACTCTTGTTTTTGTCTCCTGGAGGCATCCTTTGTTCTTAGCATTCTTCCTCAGTTTCTTATCCTACATCTGCTCTGAATATACTGTCTTGAACTCCCACATTTCCCACTTTTTTGTTTACTAGCAAACTATTAACTTGCTACATAGTAACGGCACTAATCTTATTATTGATATAATCATCCCGACTGCCTGACTTGGAGCTTTCCCCTTCATTCTGTGTAACACTCTGTAACAGCATTGCCATATGCATTTGGGTTATCATGACTCAATCAAGGCTTTGGTTGACAACACGCTGAACACAAGAGAAGAGACAAGGCAAAATCAGCACAATGGCAAGAAATGCTACTGAACCCATTAAAAAAAGTAGGAACATGTTTGGCCCATGGCCCAAATTCCTGCAACCTGGAAAAGAACCCCAGAGGGTCCCATCCTGTGAGTACATGTAACTGATTGGAGAGAATCTTCAACTTCTGGATACTCTGATGTATTGATTTTGAAGGATCACTAAGATATGCTTTTAAAATCCTCACAACCACGCCCTTGGGTTAATTATAGAAAAACAATGGGCACCCAGCTTGGTAAAGTTGGTCAGAATAACATCACTGGGCAAGCCTGCTAGAGCATCACTCGGAGCAGAGGGAAGCAAACTATGTGCTCAGAGCAGCACAGAGAGTTATGACTTTTATTCAGCCTAAACACTCACACACGCACACACACACACAGGCATCCATTTTAGATAAACATAAATGGGAAACAGAAGCTCCCTAAGCAAGTGCATTATTGCTTACTGACCTTTGAGAGATGGCAAACCGCTGGCAAGGAGAGCGGAGGAACGTGGCGGCGGTGGATGTGCCATGCAGGGCCAGCAGGGCCTCCCCTGCTTCAACGCGCACTCATCCTCTCTCTTACTGACCACGGTGTCTCTCCTGCTTTTATTTTCCCCAGTGTCTGCGGGGTTTTTTCCATTTGCACACCGTATCTGTGTGGCCAGTGTGTGATACAGAGCGCAGGCGGAACACCTGCTTGCAAAGCAAGTCTTTGCAAAAGTAAGATAAACTACCAAGGTCAGCTCTCTCCAAAACAAGGTGTTTGCAGCTACAGCCACAAATATCAGTTCCCTTAGAGCTGTCAGAGTACTTTGCTCCATCTCAGGATCGTTTTTCTGTCGGTCCCATGGAGGTGCCAATTGAAGGGACCAGCGAACCAGAACGTCTGTTGGGTGGTATTCCAGAATTCTATATTGAATCACACGTTGAAACAAAGGAAGGTAGTGTGTCTTCATCTTGAGTGATGCTTTAACATCCTGTGTAGTGGATGAAAGAGAGTCAGTTGTCCTATAGCACAGGGTGCTCTGTTAGCTTTGCCTGGGATTCCTTTCCAGGTTCTGTCTCTGCAAATAAAGGAGAGGTGAATTGATGGGCAAAGTGCATCATGACTGGGTGTTACTGATAGTGGGCTGATGAAATTACACCAAGAAGAGCTATGCCCATAGATCCCAGCACCGGTAACGTCAAATCCTGTTCAATTCACATCTGATCCACTGCTAGAATTGAGGAGGAAGCACACAGCAGAGCCTAGGTAGTGCCTAATAATGGTAATACTTGAGGCTGCATCGGTAACACAGGGAAATCACCCACTTCTGTCATACCATTACCAGTGTTAATGTGATGCCATCCTGTGGGTAATCCAGCCTTTCTGCACCACTCACTATGGCACCCAAGAGTTATCTACAATGCAACAAACTGTAAAGCAATACCAGTGAGTAAGAAACACACAGTCCCAGTTATCATGAGGGCTGGATGCTGTTCTCTGCCTTGAGATGAGGCTGAACGTATCGTGCCAGAACCCACCTAGGGTCGGTGCCTGTGGAAACAAAAGTACATCGATGACCCCGAGTTATCAGTGGTAACGGACCTTCCCAACGCCCTGTGGTTATTTTCTGTACGTTAACCACTGGCCATTCCTTGAGCACTGGAGAGGCCCCAAAGGGACAGCCTGCTCGAGCTGTATCTGTATGATCACGATTCAAAAATTCAGCTCAAGCAGAGCCTTATGTAACCCTTCTTGTGGTGTGTCCCCTGTACTCCCTCTTCTTTGTTGATTGAGGTACATTTCAATGTTTGATGAGCATATTCAATGATAGTTATCCAGTGGGAGAATGAGGAGTGCCTTAACATGTCTAACCCTCCACTCTTGGAGGAAAACATGAGTGGCCCTGGAAGCATATGCAGGGCCATTACTCATTTTTGTGGTGTGTGGGATCCCTGTGGCAGCGTAAGCAGATAAACAGTGTTGATGGGCGTTGTGATGGTGTTCACCTGTATGTGCTGTGGTGAACACGTAAGAATATCTGTTGTTACACGCAGATGTTTTAAATGGTCCAATTCTTCAACATAAATGACATCTGTTTGCCTCAGGGATCTGTCCCTATCTGAGGCAAAGGGGCAGTCCGGGCATGTTAGAACAATGTTCGTAGTAAGGGGCAGATCACACAAATTATGCAGTAAGTGATGACTGTGGGTCTGAGCAGAGATCTGTCCAATATAGTCAGCCACAGCAGCTTGTAAAGGGAGCGAATGCACGAGCATCCAATCTCATTCTTTCTTATCAGATGGAGATGCAATCAGGGACACTCAGCAAAATTTGTAGACAATGTCAACCTCATTGTATTGACATTGCAAACACCTCTACCCGTGATGTAGTGGTTTTTGAAAATGTATGTGGTGAGAATATCCACTCGAGGATGATGAGAGGATCATTCCTTGGCGTATCCCATTGACATAACAAGCTGTGTGGTTGATACGAGTTTGATATTATTATAAGAGATACCAGGAGTAATAAGCAAACACGATGGCTGTATCGATGTTGCGATGATGTTATTACGGAGTCCAAGCATTGGAGTTTAGAGGTTAGATGTGGGTCTCAGAGCAGTTGGAATAGAAGGTGTAGCTCTTGAGTAGCAGTACCCAAAATTAATGGCTGCTAATTATTTTTGTAGATCATTTAATGCCTGCACATTGGGTAGTATTTTGAGGGCTTGTGGCTGAATGGTATGAGATGTAATCTTCCATAACCCTTGCAGTCCTTGAGGCCCAGGAGCAGCACCTCCTCCATGAGGGCAGGATGCAGAGACAGCTTCGGGTCCAGTATGGCAGTGAGGGCTGATTTGCATGGCGATTTGCACAGGAAGGGCTTGCAGCATATCAGTATCACCCCATTATAACATCTCACTAATGCATTGCTCTAAAGCACCATGGTACAAATGGCAACATTTTTCCTTCCCGTCCCCTTCAAATTATCCTCAGGAGGGAACAGGTGGAGTTCATCCTCCGAATCTACTGGACCAGGATCAAAAGGATCCTCTGGTTCTGGCCCACACCTGACCTTAACCAACTGACATGGTGGAGGCAGAGGTGGCCCAGCAGGCAGTGAGAGTGGTGCAGAGGGCAGTGGGGAAGGGCCGGGAAGAGTTTTGCCATTGTGTATTTGTTTGAGCGCTTGCGATATTTAACGCCCAACAGGTAAATGCTGAGCAGCTGTCTTATTGGCATCAGTGGTAATGTCCCTGAGATTTGTGCCCAGTTTGTCCCAAACCACCCCCTCAAAGGAAGCACTTATCGGAAACTCAGGGACATTTCTTCTTATCCAGTCAAGAAAAGTAACAAATGCTGGGTCGATTCTGCTCTAAATATCCTACCTTGAATTTACACATTCTCACGCTGAGTGCTCCTCTCATCTGGATCCCAGATACGACAGTACTTTGGATTTCAGACCGAACAAGGACGATTTATTGGGGGCTCTCTTGGCATCATCCATAATAAAATCAGATGCTGAGAAAGGGGGAAGAATGAACCACAAAGTCCTGAGGTTCATCGATAAAAGAACCGAGAAATGAAATATTTACAAAGAGTAAAGGTGGCCAAAGAAGCAAAGCAGAGAGAGAACACTTAGATATTGAAGGGAAAGTCAGCAGCTTGGTCTGTGTCAAAAGATCAAGATGTTTTTTTCCCACTAAAATGAGGCACCTGCTCTGTTACATCAGTCTTCAATGTTTGCTCAGTGTGCTCCCTGTTAGAGGACATAGGAATCCTGAGCCCATAACTCAGCACCTGTTTGGCCTTAGGTAAAGGATGAGTGGGGAATCCCAGAGACTCAGAGAGTTTGTGACAGGCGCTGATGGCTCTGACAGCTCAGCAGCACATCCACGTTACAGAGGTGTCCTATGGGTCTGTAAGCACTGGGTGCTGTGCACACCCCAACAGTTTCAGCCGTTCTGGAGGGGAAGATGTGGTCACCATCGCTTACAGAAAGATGCAGTTGAGCTTGCTGAAGGGTTGCTGAACTCAAAGTTTCCTGTATAAATGTGCAGGTATTTTAGATTGCTGGAGAAATACGAGCTTTGCCTCTTCCCTTGCTGTTAAAACGGAAGGCTGTCTGCATGCTTCAGAAATAAGCACAGGCTCTTACTGTCAGGGGAATATCTCAAGTATGTAATGATGCCAATCCCACAGCCTTGACAGTGTTAGGGACTCTGAGGTTGTGATAATGAGCAGAGTATATGGGGTTGCTGCTGGCTGACTCCAGAGGCTTTTTCTTACCTTGTTCTTTAATGTAATTTCGAGGCTCCTGAGTCAGCTCATGCCTTGGCATAGAGAAGCACAGGGCCTAACTGGGTGCTGCTCTGCTGATGGAGACACTGCTGTCTGAACTACATCCATGGAAATGCCTTCTAAGGACAGTTTGTTTCCAGCATAGCTCCTCTGAGCTCAGGTACAGACAGCCACGAGCTCTTGTTGTAGCCAAGCCATGGTGGCCTTGCCAGGAGGATGGGTACCATGCCACCTGCTTGTACCTGAAATGAAATTATCATTAGTTATTTTTGTTCATGACATTATCCCTCACCTGGTGACAGGTGTGAGATGGTTTTAGCAGTTACTGGAGGAAGCTGGCCAAATCTGCACAGCCTAGATGGAAAACAGAGGGAAAGTATCCCATGTACTGAGAAAAAACCTCCTGTCTCAAGCTCCCACTGCTTTGTTGCAGTGACACCTTCCTTTGTTGTTGTGGTTGTTTCTTGTTGTCCCAAGAAATTTCAGAGGCTTTCCAGGTTGCTTTGCTCCTGGTTCTTGCCTGGGAGAACCTCAGGGTTGGAAGAGACCTTCAAGGGTCTTCAAAGGTCTTCAAGACTCTGCCATGCACAGGGACACCCACTCACTCCATGAGTGCTCAGAGCCCCTTTCCCTGACCCTGGGAATTAAGAGAATGAGTGGCAAAAAGGAATTGCCCTCCTGGCTTCCAGAGCTTGAACTCCACTGGCCTTCAGCAGCTCATGCCACAACGTGCCACCCGCAGTTTCTGATAGGAGAAATCTGTTTGATAACATAAACTGATAACATAAACACTGTTGCGTGGAGCCCACTTCCATTTCAAGGTGAGCTTGCAGTATAAAGAGCTGCATTTTCTCTAGCAGTCATCTCACATCGTCAGATCCCACAGCATGAAGACTCTCGGCGTGCTTTTCTTGCTGTCAGGTGTGTAGGCAACACGTCCCCTCTCAGTTCCTCCGTTCCTATGCCTCCATTCCCAGCACTAACCCGTGTGCTTCTCCTCAGCGGTGGTTGCCAGTGCTGCGATCTCACCTCGTGCACTATGGGAGTTCCGCAGCCTCATCAAGTGCACCATCCCAAACAGCAATCCTCTCCTTGAATATAACGACTATGGCTGCTTCTGTGGCTTGGGAGGCAGTGGGAAACCCGTGGACGAACTGGACAGGTTTGTAGGACTGCTGTCAGAAAGCTTTCCTCTCTTATGCTTTCATGGTTCTGATGCCAGCACCTCCTCAGCCCCTCCTGTACTCCTGTACTCCTTCCAGCTGTCTGGTTACTGGGGATAAAGCATTCTCCCAAGGACTGCTTCATGGGAAAGGTGTCCCAGTACCACACCTTTGTGCCTTATTACTGGGAAAGAAGTGCAAGGTCATCCGTTGCTCTCTGTGGTGGCTGAGCCACACGCACTCCAGCACTGTTCTGCAGCAGCACTGTGCCTGCAGTCCCAGCTCTGAGCCCAACCAGAGCTCCACCGTTGACACACTGAGCTGCAAAATGCTGAGAAGTGGCTCAGCAGCCATGAGTGCTGCTGGACCAAGAGCCAAAGGGTGCTGGGTTGTGGCAGCTGTGAGCTCCTTGGGCACCAGGTGCTGATGGAGGGGAGGACACAGGGTAAGTGCTGCTCTTGCTGTCCTCCATGAGCGTACTGTAAGGGGGCATGGGCTGGCAGGGAGGAGTTGGAATCAATGGCTCCTGTGGTCAGGATACTCTCTGATGTGTGGCCCTCTGAGGTCCTTTGTGCCCTCTGAGTTATTACTGAATACTTGGTGGGTTTTAGTGCTCAGTGCCTTGTCATACACATTTACCCGTGCTACAAGTCAGCTGAGTGAGCATTTTAGCACTTTCTATCCTTTTCCTCCTGTTCCCCAGGTGCTGTCTGGCACACGACCAGTGCTACTCTAAGGCAAAGTCGGTGTGCTCCTCTGAGGACGCCCCCTACGTGAAGTCATACAAGTACTCCTGCCAGAACACGGCCATCACCTGCAGCAGTACGTCCTGCCCCATATCCCTGCCGTGCTCCGTGCCACTGTGCCTTCCCTGTCCGGAATGAGTGGGGCTGCACGGCTCTGGGTGCGGGAGGGACGTGCAGGGGGAGGCTCTGCCACACAGCACCGTAGTGACACTGCCTGCATGGTGCTCAGCACTGCCTCGGGGAGATGGAGTACTGCAGTGCCTCAGACACCCATGGGCTGTGGGGGCACCGCACCACTTTGCCGTGTGGTTACACAGTGACGGCAGAGTCCACGGGTGGGGAGGTTGAGGGCCTCGTGCTGAGCTGGGCACTGCAGAGCTCTGACCTCTCCCCCCCCCCTCCAGGTTCCAACAACGAGTGCGAGATGTTCATCTGCAACTGCGACCGCACGGCGGCCATGTGCTTCGCCAAGGCGCCCTATGAGGAAGCGCACCTGCACCTGGACAAGCAGAAGTACTGCAAGAGCTAACCGCCAATGCATAGCCGCCGCCAATAAACGCCTCGCACCACGCTCCGCCCCCTCTGCCAACCGCGTGCTTTGATTGGCCCAGAGGAGCGGGTGGGCGGGGACAGGAGGAGTCCGAGCGGTGATTGCTGGCCGCGCTCCGCCCCCTTCTGCCAAACGCGTGCTTTGATTGGCCCAGAGGAGCGGGTGGGCGGGGCTAGAAGGAAGCGCGGGAGATGAGCACGTGTCGCTCCGCGCCGTGCAGCCGCCGTTCCTGGGGCGGTGCGGATCCCTCCGGGCGCGGCCGCGTGTGGTGCTGAGGTGTCTGTCGGCCGTTGTTTGCCCCCGGGCGGGCTGAGTCCTGTCCTGGAGGGGGTGGGGTGCCTTCTGAGGGCCATCCCACCATATCCCGGCCCGCTGAGCCCGCCCTGCCCACTGCTCCCTGCAGAGTGCTGGTGGGTGGTGTGGAGGAGCAATTGTGCTGGGTCAGGTTGTTTCTGCGTTGTCTGAAGGGAATGGCGAGGTGACGGTGTCTCACCCTAAAGCAGCTCTGTTCCCTCTGCTGGCTGAGGGGTTTGTGGGGCTGCACCGCCATCTTCATCGGGGACGGAATGGAAATCCTGGATGAATTTGACCACGAGTGCTTCCTCAGTGTTTCTTTCTGCGAGCGGATTTCCTCAGGGGGCTTTGAGGAGTCATCTGTGCCCCACACCAAGCAGTGCCTGCAAGAGCTGTGCTCAGAGATGCAACTGAACCCAAGGATCTGCAAGAAAGCTCTGAGAAAGCAGAAGCAGATGGGGATGGAAGAAGGTGGCATAGTGTCATACATAAAGGTAGATGCAGTGTATGGATGGGCCCTGGTGCTTTGAGGGTGTTAGAATGCTTACGGGGTAGGTTGGTGAAACACGTTTTTCTTTATTATTTAAGGAAATAATTATAATTAATAATAAAAATGAGTCTTGAGTGTGTGCGTCTCACACGTGGCTGTGCCCTCTCGGGGCAGAACGAGTCCTCGTTACTCCAACTCTATGGACACTGCAGAGTTGGAAGAGAAAGTATTCCTGCTGAGAAAATGCATACAGAAAGTAACCAGCTGTGCTCAAGGTAATGACTGTGTTCTGGTTTCTGTGTCTGGAGTCCTATGCTATGCACCTCCTCTGTTATTCTTCCACTCAGGCTCAGTTTTCCTCTTACCTGTACTGAAGAAGGTGGTGAAGGAGGGAAAAAAAAATACAGCAGGTGGTAATGAGGTGTTTGATGTGAGTGGGAAGGGAGAGGACTGGGGTCTGCACCCCAACCTGCAGGTAACATCTGTATCTGGAACAGCGGGTTTAAACCCCAGCTGGCTCGGCTCTACCTTCCACCTTCCTGAAGCAACTGTGTTCCTGATCTTTCAGGAAAGATCTGGGAGAGAACAGCGATACCATTTATCCACTGTCTCCTTCATGCTTTTTCTCAGTGGACCTCAGAATGCTTCACCAAAAGGTATTGGTCACAGTGTTACATCTGTTACATTATGGACAGCATCTGCAGAGAGGCTGAGCGACTTTGTGAACGTTGCAGTGTGACTTCAGACTGACCAGAGGGCTGAGAATCCGTTCTGGTCCATCCTTCCAAATGCAATGCTAGGCTAGCAGCTTGCTTGGGCCTGCTTGCCTGTTGTGTGCAAGCACCACACTGTATGCTGTGAGGCTCTCTGAGATAAACTGCTTTTTTCTTTTTTCTTAACCCCTCCTCTCCTATTTTTAGCCTGAGTAATTGCTGCCTGCTTGGCCACTTGTCAGTATGATTAAGAATTCCTCCTTGTCCATCTGTGTCCCCTGCATGATTTCCTGTGTCTATCAGGACTTGGGTGCACAGGTGACAGACTGCTTAGCTGTGCAGCCCCTGCTGGGGAATCTTCCACTTAAAAATATCTCAGAAGCATTATGATCAGAAGAAGAGGCTTAAGCAAGAGGTTTAATGATCTCCTTTCTGTTGTTATTCCAAAAATACCATCCACCTTCTTTCCCTCAACCCGTTTGAAGAAGTCAAAGCTATGTAGCAGCCCATGTTCCAGAATTTCCTACCTGTTGGAAAGAAAGCTTCAGCTGGAAGAAATCTGGCATCTGAAAGATGTTGTCACTGTGTATATTGGTGAGGAAAGTGGCCACACCAGTCAGACTTAAGAGGCAAAGCACATTGTACATTTGTTCTTTCACCAGTATAATCTTTTCTGTAATCTAAAAGCATAACTACTCACGCAGAGTTAATTTAGATCTTGAAACCTCTGCACTGAGATACTAGAAGATTCAGGGAGATGTGATAAGAAACACCGATTAGAAACACTAATTTCAAGCACTTGGATGGGACCCTCTTCATTCCTTTCCCAAAACACCAACAGTCCTTCCAGGATTGCTGCTGTTTTCCTGGAGCTGCCCCAGGTCAGGCTAATTGAGAAGGCTCCATCTGTCCTGCCCAAGCCTTAGGTTTTGAGTGACTAGACTGAGAAAAGCCGTTACTTGGCTATGGTTTGACATGTGTCTGTTATTTCTCTGTACAGGTGCGAAGAATAGGAAGGGGTGACATCTGAGGCTGTTGTGTGGGAAGGAGTACGCTCTAGAAGGTGGACTTTGCCCCTTATGCTCCACGGCTCCAGGACCTCCCAGGCTCATGATGCCCAGAGTCTTTGGATCAGTCAGAGAAATCGCGAGTAAGCAGGTTTGTTGGTAGGAGCAGGATCCTTTGGGCCATGTGCAGTCTGTGCTGCCTTCACTGGAGCACAGTTTGTGAATTGTCTCGGACTGTAGGACTCCGTTACAGAGTTTGCTCTGAGGGTTTGCCCAGAACTGAAGCCAAGGATTGCCCAATAGGAAGCAGCTTTTATTTGCCTTGGGTAACTCCTGCCCCACTTCCAGAGGAGAGGGAGAATGGATCTGCTGTAAGGTATTCACAGCTCCTTTAACCAAACCTCAGGAACTTGAAGGAAAGCTTTAAGAAAAAGGGAAGAGCACATTGATTTCAGGCTATTGATTTCAGCTAATTTTATTGTTAAAAAAAAAAAAAATATATATATATATAGTACTGTTGTCTAATGTGCACTTTTGTTAACCACAGTTGGACAAAGCTACTGCTTCAAGTCCAAATCTGAAGTGTTGGTGGAGTGGCCTAACAGTGGTGACCCAGAAAAGGGAGGAGAGGATTCAGCTGTGGTGGATGGTCAAGGCTGGCTTTGAGCAGACAAAGAGTATTTCCTTCCCTGTTAAAGGGGAAGGGATCACTGCCCACATTCTGTAACACACTTTGTCTGTTAGTTTCAGCCAGTGGATGATTTGTGTCCTGTAGGAACCCTCCAGAGTGGTAACTACATCAGTGAGCTGAGAAACAGGCTTCTCAGGATAGGTCTTTGCTAGCTACCTGCACTGACAGCTCTTGGTAGCTGTTACCTCCCTTTGTCACATCTTCCCATGCAAATACACCCAAAGAAGCAGCAGGGGAAGGTGTCAGTCAGTGCAGAAATGGCTTTTGGTTTGGAACTTTCTGTGTCATTTCTCAGTTGGGCAAATTTAGTTCCCACTGGTGTGTGGGGCGACACGTTAAGTTATGTGTTCTGAACCTGATGGATGAGAAGTGAATTTTAGTAGTGATGGATCAGCTTGGCACCAAAAACAATTGTCTCAGCCTTGTATACTTGTGATAAATGTGTGCTCACTAACATGTAATAATAAATCTTGCACAGGAAATTTCCTCTAAATGCTTGTTAACTAATGTAAGTCCCTGTCCCTAGTGTCTTAAAGGTGTATAGTGTAAGCAGTGGAGGGTAATGTGACCCACTTATCAGTGATGCTGAAGAGGCCCCGTGCTTCTCCTCTCCTGCATGCTCAGCTGCTGAAGAGCAGGCTCAGATAGAAGGCTGAGTTACCTGTCACATTTGGTAATGCTGAGTCCTCATCACCAACGTTTTCTTGTTTCAGGCTCCCTGGCAATGCTGCCATGCCTTCTCAGAATCTTGGCTCTAATGATACTAAACCTGCAGCTTCTGTTTTTGACACGCCTGTGCCGTGGAAGCTTCCAGGTGGTACAGAAGGTGATGTGGAGAGTGAAATCACTCGCCTCAGTTCCTCTGCTAAGGAGACTTAAATGTTTTCTTACATGGAAAGCCTACGTGAGCACCCAGGTTGCGTGTGGAGACTGTGAGGTCTTAGCAGTGATTTCTGCAAAAGGTTTGTTCAGCAGGACAGCCCAGCTGCTCAAAAGCTGCACTGACATCTCAGAGCTTTCTTAACTACTGAACAGCAGATTTCTGCACACTCTGGAACGTGGGGTCTCCCTTGAATGGCAGCAGAACACAAACGAGTGAGTGTACCTCATGTGGCTTTTAAGTGAAACAGTGTCTCCTCTGGCCCATTAGAACTGAGTGCTGAGGTGCTGAAGATCTAATTCCCTTTACCTTCTGCAGGATTGATTTCCTAAGTATCCACTGGATTCTGTACTTTACTTGCTCCTGGCTGGTATGGGTTTGAAGTGACAACAAAACAAAAGCAACTTAGCATTTTGTGGTCAGATCTCCTTGCTATCGCCCTCTTAGCAAATGACTCTGGCATCATTGCTTCCAACAGCTTGTTAACAGTTCTTGTCAGAATATTAATACGGGGCACGTTAGGTGAAGGGTAGGATCTTTTGAAAGATCCCTACGTTGCCAGGAGGGGAGTGGGAGAACGATGTGGAAGGTTGCATCCAAAATGCAGTGTTCCAGTCTGGGCAATATTCTGTGTTTTACTTCACATAGGGTGTAATTTGTCTTAAGCTACCACCCTACAGATCAACAAAACGTGGCTGCCCAGAAGTGACAGATCTCCTGTTAGGAGTGCACCAAATCACATCTATAAAAGCTTGAGGTCACCCCTAGGGAAGCCTACTGTGCAGATTTAATTGTATCTCTTAATCCATCAGCTGTTAATAATTACACCTTGCATTTTTTGCAATGGAAAAAATGAATCTAAACTGGCTATTGAGGCTGACTTAATCACAAGAGGGAAAGGAAATGGCAACACAAACAGCAGTCATGTAAACAATTTTAATTTGCAACTCAGCTGTTTTGTTATTTAATTAACACCGTTTAAAAATGCATTCTTGAAAAAGTAGAAGCGACACTGAAAGCAGCTCTGGTCAGATCAGCTGAAAGGAAATCCTCTGGCACCTCAATAATATAACATTTTCAAAACGTTCAGAGAGTAAGCAATTTAGCTGATCCGCTGGCAGTTAGAGCAGTGCTGACTTCCCCTCCTTGCTGACGTCAGCTCTGTGGCCTGTGCTTTCAAATAATTCACTACAAGAGCAGTATTCCTGTGGAGTTTCTCTTTTGATCCATTTATTTCTTGGGGGGGAAATGGCAGCCACAGTTCCTTTTGCCTCCTTTACCCTCTCTGCACAGTCTGCCTTTGCCCACATTTGATGTGTGTTCCATATTGATGCCTGAAGTATCTTGGTTAAACTCCCACCCCCATTCTTGAAGACTACTAAAAAAAAAAAAGGGTCTTTTTTTTACCAGATGTCTGGATATCCCATCTCAGTCGTGTCTTTTGCCAACGAATGCAAAGAAAAGGCACTGTTTACGCAGAGGGAAGCCGGAAAAGAGCTCTTTTTCAACGTCCTTCCTCGTTAAGATGGTCTCAGTGAAGGTAACTGTCAGGCTGTGGGAGGCTTGCTGCCCTCTCCTGGTGTCACCGGAGGCCATGCGAAACAATCAGCTGCCCTTCAGGCCGAAGTAATTCCCCTTTGGAGAGGCAAAGTCCTGCAGGAACAGAGGGAAGAAGCTGCTTTATAGATGGAATTGAGCATTTATATTATTCACATTTCACAACAGCGGTGTTCTCGGATGAACTCGGTCGGTTCAACGAGGCACAGCTTTCAAATCAGTGACTGCAGAAGCCCTCCTGAACTGCTCTGCTACCAAGAAACGAAGCAGTGTGCAAAGGTACCAGCACTGATCGCGTTCTCTGAATCTGCAGATGATCCCCTGCAGTTCTGTGACTGTGAGAAATGGACTGGGGCCGTTCTCATGTTTGCTCACAATCACAGGAGGCAGCACCACGGCCCAGGAACACGTGGGGAACTGCAGCCAGGCTCTGGTGCACGTGTGAAGGAGTTTTTAGTTCAGCCCTAGCCATCTGCTGGCTATTTAAACCAACGTTGTTACCCTTTAAGGTGACAGCCCCAGGAGGTACTCACCTTGCAGAGATAATTTTACCCCGACTGGCACTGATGCTCAGCTCGTTGGCTCAGTGTGCAACAATCAAAGGCAGCAGCTCTCCACAGCGGGAATTCAGCTTGAGGGATGCAAAGTGATCTAACCTTGTGGGCCCGATGTTGAGGACTGCAATTGGCAGCCGCTTCTCCCGGGCAGCCAGTGCAAACCTGTAACCAGAGTACACCTGCAGGAACACCACAACACGGAGTTACTGGAGCACGGGCAAAGAAAAGTGACAGAAAGGACTGAAGAAAATGAAATAGGTGATGGCAGTGGGAAATGGGGCTGTCTATGTAGGCTGAGTTATGCAGCCACACTTAATTCAGGTAGGGGATTTCTCTGTTCAGAAAAGGACAACAGCTTTTAACCTCTCCTCAGTGAAGGGTTTTCAGTTTTGGAGAAAGTACACTGAGGGGAAAGTCCTTGTCTGTCAGTAATTGTCTGCAGCAGTTTTTGCTACTTAACACAGGTCCTTAAACACCTCTGCTTTTGCAGTTCTCACGTGGCCCAGCTTAGGTGCTACAGGAATGAACCTGAGGCATTTCAGTCATACCTGTTCGAAGGATTACGAGCTTAAGAAGGGCGAGCTCAAGGCACATGTCTGCAGTACCCTGAAGCAAAGGGAAGTGCAATCAGGCAGCCCTCACTTCACGCCTTTCTAGAAGGTGCTGAAGTCATTTTTCTTAACGTAGTAGCACTTGTTCCTGGAAAATCGCCTACAAACTCCATTCCCAAAGCTTCCACAGCTTAAACAGCAGTGTTTTCTAAACTGCCTTTCCTTGTACTTGTAAGATAATAGAGAAAACACGCCATGGTACAAAGGACAGATGTGAGGAGCAAGCAGAGGCTTTTCTGTTTTCTTCTTCAGAAGCTTAACTAGGAGTAAGAGGTCGTAAAATCTGGTATTTCACATGGCTTTCCATGAGGCCTAGAAAGCTAACAAAGGCTTACGCATTCAAGGAGCTTCTGTGTGGAGTGGTATGTTTGCAGAACTGAGGTATTTACAGCAGCACGACAGAGACTGGTTGGGAGTGGAGCTACAGGGAAACCCAGACAGGACAACTGTGGGTCCAAATCCCAACAACAATAGTAATTACTGAGAAGCTGAAGTGGCTGTGGTGATCTGCCAGCAAGCAGCCATCCTCAGCTGTGGGACCAAAGGCTGCTGCAGACTGAGAAGTACAGAAACAAGAATCAGAGTGGGAGGAAGGCCTCGCTACCTGCATAGAGGATCCTGCCACCAGCATGGAGTCTGATTCTGCCAGGCGTTGGTGCACGAAATCCACCTTTTCCCGGCTCACTGTGTCTCCAAAGAACGTCACGTCAGGCTTCAGGATTCCACCACACTTCCTGCAAGATGGGACTTGGAAACTGCGCACCTGCTCGTCCGTCAGGAAGACATCCCCATCCGGAGCCACACCAAGGGCTTCAGCTTTCCAGCTGGGATTCAGAGCTTCAAAGTGCTCCTGAAGCTCAGAGCGCGAGGTTTGATCTCCACAGGTCAGGCAGAAGACCCTGAAATGCAGAGCAATGCCTGAACAGAGAGCTTTATGTCAGCCACAGCCCCGGAGCCAGGAGCTTGTTCCTTGCAAGGCCTGAGAAGCCTGTTGCTGTTATCGCATTTATTTGCTGCACAGTGCAGGACTGAGTTGCCTGCTTGCTTCGCAGAGATGCTTTATGCTAAGCACTCTGACCCCTACCTCGCGTTCCCTCTCACAGTCGAGGCTGTGCTTTTTCATCGGCTGACCACAGGCAGCCTGCGGAGCCTGAGCATTCCTGGCACTGCTCTCTCACCTCTGAACACTCCATCTCCACCAGCACAGCGCATTTACGTGTCGTTCTCAGCAGCTAACACTGCACCCACGTGCTGCTGACCCGGAGCAGGACACCAGCAGTCCTCCATCCCCCCTCTACCTGGAGCGTACCTGTGCGTGCAGCCGTGCAGCTCTGTCACGCGCTGGCTCCCAGCTTTGGTGTGAAGCGCGTCCACGTTCTGGGTCACCAACCAGTGCAGCTTCCCCAGCTCCTCCCAGTGCCTCAGCACCAGGTGGGCCGCGTTCGGCTGATGGGAGGAGAACTGCGGCCAGCCCACGAAGTTCCTCGCCCAGTAACGCTGCCGGGCACCGGCGCTGCGGACGAACTCGGCGTGCTGGATGGGCCGCCGCTCCGACCTGGCGTAGAGCCCCACGCCTTCGGAGCGGTAATCGGGGATCCCCGACTCGGTGGAGATTCCAGCTCCCGTCATGACGAACAGCTTTTTGGAGGTGGAAACAAAACGCTGCAGCTCCTGGACTTCAGCGGGATGCGGGGGGAGGGAGGCCGGTACGAAGGCCAGGTTTGGGGATGCCGTAGGGATGCAGCGGTGCCGGAGATGCTGAGGTCTGATGGCCCTGCAGCCCCCCGGGAGCTTCCCAGCAGGGAACATGTTGAGCTAAAAGCCAAGAACAGAGCAGGTAAATGAAAGCAAAGAGCACTGAGCACGCTTCCTCGGAGTTCTCCAGCAAATAATGCTGATCGTCCTTTGCGCTTGGGTTGTTTTTTTTTAATTGTAAAGCGACCCGAATTAATTTGGAAATGGGACAGCGTTCCTCATTCCCACGTCCCATTGACAGAGGGGGTACGGCTTCCTGAGGAGCAGTAACCGGCTCTGAGAAGAGCACCCATCCCGGTGCTGCCAGCTGTGCTGCTCCAGCTGCTTCCACCGACGGCGGCGCCCCGTTCCTGCCCCTTACCGGCAAGACAGCTCTCAGGAGGAAATACTCTGATGAGGAACGAAACGGAGCTGCGTCGGCCCGACCGCGCCGCGCGTAACCCCGCCCCGCAGCCGAGCACCGCCCGCAGGGGCGGGCACGCGCAGGGCCGGGGCGGGCACGCGCAGGGCCGTCCCTCCCCGCGCTCATCACCATAGCGGGCTCCCGGCGCGCCCCGCGGGGCAACTCCGCCGCCGCCGCGCTCCGCCGCGCTCCGCCCGTACACAGCGGCGCCCCGGGAGCGGCGGGACGGCGGCGGGGGCGCGCGGGGCGGGGGGCGCGCGGGGGCGCGGGAGCGCGCTCTGACGTAGGCAGCGGTGCGGCTGCGGGGCGCGCGGCCGCGCTGCAGGCGAAGCCCAGCTTTGCGCAGTGGCAGTATCGTAGCCGATGAGGTTTATCCGAGGCGCGATTATTGCTAGTTGAAAACTTTTCCCAATACCCCGCCGTGACGACTTGAAATATAGTCGGCATTGGCAATTTTTGAGAGCCTCTCCGGAGGCTGAGTTCTTGTGGTTTAATGACAGAGCGATGGCGATCGGAAGGGAGTCCCACGCGAGCCTGTGGTCCGTAACGCGGAGCTCCGTGACCCCGGTAACCGCGGGGAGCGCGCGATGCTATCGGGCGGGGCCGCGCTGCGGGGAGAGCCCGGGTTTCCCTCGTGACGTCACGCCTACTTTGCATAACGTTCCCAGCATGCCTCGCGGCCCCGCGCTCACCGGCACTGGGCTCCGCACAACCGGGAGCCGCGCTGCTCACGGCGAGCCCGGGGCCGCGGTACCGGGCGGGAGCGGCGGCAGTGAGGGTACGGGCCCGGCGGCGTGGCGGGGCCGCTCGCCGTGACATGCACAGTGACCCCGGGGCGTGGGGTGGCGGCGGCGGGAAGTGCGGGTCAGCTTTGCGCAGTGGCAGTATCGTAGCCAATGAGGTTAATCCGAGGCGCGATTATTGCTAATTGAAAACTTTTCCCAATACCCCGCCATGACGACTTGAAATATAGTCGGCATTGGCAATTTTTGACAGTCTCTACGGAGACTGAATCACGGTGTGAAAAGCAGATTGAGCGGGCGGGTGGGAGCGGCAGTGGGCTGTACCCACGCGGGACCGTGTGTACCCACACAGGACCGTGGCTTGCAACTCCAGCCGGGCTGCGGGTGCTGTGGGGCTGAGGGGAGAAGCGCAGCTCGCGGCCCCGCGTGGGTCCGGCTGTGGTAACTCCCGTCACAGCTCCTGCGGAGGATGAGGGAGCACAGATCACGGCGCCCTGCGGGTTCGAGCTTCGGGGCAGAACCGCTCTTAACTTTGGGGCGGGGGTCGGATCGGCCCTCACCGCCCTCTGCAGCGCCGGCAGCGCGCCCGCTCCCTCCGTGGGGACGCCGTTCCGTGCCGTGCCGTGCCGTGCCGTGCTGTACTGTGCCGTCCTGGGGCGTTCCCTCCGCTCCCGCCGGCAGGGGGCGGCCACGGGCACGCGCGCCGCCGCCGAGAGCGCGCAGGAGGCGGGCACGCGCGGGGGCGGGGCGGGAAAGTTGCGAGACGCTGAGGAGAGCGGGCGGCGGCGGCACCGGCACCATGGACGACCTCGGTGAGTTCTGCGGAGTCGAGGCGGGCCGGGGCCGTCCCTCTGTCCGCGGGGCTCGGCCAGGCTCCGTGCTGCCGGCCGGGGCTCCCCGCGGAGCCGCGCTCGGGCCCGGGGCACGGCACGGCTCGGCCCCGCCTGCCCGCTCCCGGCCCGCGCGCGTGGGGTGCGGCCGAGCTCCGCGCGTGGAAGCGGCGGCGGAGCGGCCGCGGGGAAGGGGCGGCTCCGTCACGGTCCCTCCGGATCGCCGCGTTCCTCCACGGCCGCGCCGTGGCTGCGTGCCGCCCCCTGAGGAGCGTGGAAAGTGGAGGGCTGGGGGAGCTCCGAGCTGGGACTCTTGTGCCGTTCGGAGGTGTTGCGCCGCAGCGCGATGAGGAGTGGGAGTTTTCATCTCGCCTTCCGTGTCTCGGCTGCTCGGTGTCAAAGGGACGCGCTTAACGCGGGTCCTTCTCTGGTTCTGTGCGGTCTTTCAGGTCGGACGGCACCTGAGGATCTAACGGTGACCATGTGGATGAGGAAAAGCCCTTTTTCTCTCTCCTAAATCTACAGAATTAATCTTAAAAGAGCCCACCAGCTGCTTTCCCTCTGCAAATCGCTGTTGCTCCCTTACTTTTCGAAGGGCTCTCGCCTTCCAGATGTCGGGGGGAAGCTCTTCACACACAGAGCAGTGAGGTGCTGGCACGGCTCCCAGGGAGGCTGTGGATGCCCCCCATCCCTGGAGGTGTTCAGGACCAGGTTGGATGAGCCGTGGGCAGCCTGGTCTGGTTCCAGCTCTGGAGGTTGGGGACCCTCCCTGTGGCAGGAGGTTGGAACTTGGTGATCCTTGGAGTCCCTTCCAACCCAAGCTGTCCTGTGTTTGGGACACATGTAAGGCTGTGCTGAGCCAATGTGCTGTGTAGGTTCAGAGTTGGTGCTGTGTAGGATCAGCTGAGGTGTCCCTGCACTGTGCTCTGTTGCTGTCGGGCCAGGCTGGGCCCGAGGGAGCACCTCACAGTGCTAGAGATGTCTCTGCTCCTAACTCCCCTGATTTATCAGAAATCTTTGGTCCGTTCCCCGCCCTTCCAGAGGAGCTGATGGGATGTTGGTCAGTGCGCACTCCTGCACTGTGAAACTGAGACCCAGAGGTAACCTTGCTTGATCGGGACAGGTTATGAAACACCAGTGAGAGTGGGTTTGGGTTGCGTTGGGGGATTTGTTTGGAGCTGAGAAGACTTTGCTCTTGATTTTCTTTCTTTTCCCCACCCACAGTGCCAGAGGAATGGCGTCGCGGAGCACGGCTCCTGCAGGAAGCTGCGTCCCAGCAGTGCTGGGCCTGACAAAATTGCAGCAGCACATGGTGGGGACGGGGGGGTGGGGAGCCTGGGCAGCTGGCCAGGCTCACATTGCCTGCCCTCAGCCTCAGAGGAAGCGCTTTGCGGACGTGCTTGGAGCTGGGCAGGAAGCTCGCTGTTCTGCTGGCGTTCTGAGGTGCTGTGAACGGGTGTGGAGAGTAAAACCTGGTCCAGAGCAGTGCGGGACCTAAGTTGGGAGTATCACCCGTCCCCAGAGCTTCCCGGAGCACCGAGCTACGTGCTGTGCCCTCAGCAACAGGTGATCTGTCACACGCATTTGCTCCAGACAGATTGAGCCGTTGTGGCGCTACCTCGTCTAAGTCATGTGGAGTGTTATTTATTTACTGAGAGCTTTGGCAACTCCAAACAGAAGCGGTGTTGCTTTTACAAGCTTTCTTTCAGAGGCTTTGCAGTTCCATAGGCTTTAAAAACATGGCTTTGAAACTTCCGGGCACAAAGATTTCAGCAGTACAAGAGATTGTACTTCAAGAGCTGTCTCTTCCATCCACCCCGTGTTCATGGCTTAACCCCCTGAGGACCGGCTTACTGCTGCTTGCTCACGGGCACGTGGAGGGGGTCTGCCTGCCTTCTCTCCCAGCGGGTCTGTGCTGTCAGCCTCAGGGATGCCTGCCTGCCCCCAGCTGTTCCTCCCATCTGAAATCATACATAGTGGGTTTTGGTTTCATTTGAAAAGTTCGCTGTGAAATTGCTGAGGGTTGGCTGTGCTCAGGGAGCAGGACTGGGGGGAAGGACTGCTCAGGTGGTTTGGTGCTCAGGTGGTTTGGTGCTCAGGTGGTTTGGTGCTCAGGTGGTTTGGTGCTCAGGTGGTTTGGTGCTCAGGTGGTTTGGTGCTCAGGTGGCTTGGTGCTCAGGTGGTTTGGTGCTCGGGCTGTCTGCTGGCTCGGGTTTCTGAGTTGTTCGTGGTGCTGGGTGAGAAGACTGCAAACAGAGCTGCTGCTCTGCACAATGGGGTTCTGACTTGTTTCAGCTCCTTAGCTGTTCTGAGCCCTTGTAAAACAGGGGCTTCATTGTCCTGGGCAGCTCAGACAGGGAGTCCTCTGCCTCGAGCAGTGTGTGCTGCAGAGAGGCTTCTTTTCTTGCTGCTCTATTTCCATGGAAAGTCGGGACTCCGCGCTGTCTTTAGCCGCTTTGTCTCTGTCTGGGAGAGGTCAGCTTACCCCGAGTGTTCAGCTGCCCTCCTGGTTTAAACCGATCCTCTGACACCATCTCAACCATTAGATGAAGAAATGGGTAGCTGCATCACTCTGCCCGCTGCCTCTCAGGGACTCACAGCACCTCGATTTCCCTTCATCCTTTTTTCCTCATCCGCTTCCCCCTTCAACTGCATTGTACGAAACGTGAAGCTCCAGAACTGTCAGAATTCTGAAGCCCGGCAGCAGAACAAGTGATACCAGTGCACTTCTGGTGACATCGGGGTGGTTTTTCTGACCTACTGAGAAGACAGAGATGTCTGAATTCCTCAGGCTGAATCAGTGTGACAGCAGTGCAGCTGCGGGAGAGCAGGAAACAGCCCACGGCCGCGAGACAGATCTGTCAGAATCAGAGAGACACATTAGCCATGATACCCTGGAGCTCCTGCAGCTCTGGGGGAAGCTGGGGCAGGTTCTGTGCTCGGCCATGTTCCGCTGGTGGGAAAGCAGTGTGTGTGAGTGGGGTGTCAGCCCACGGCTCGGGCTGTGCTCCTGTCTGCGTGTGCTGCTCTGTGCCCCGTTCTGTGTGATGCGGAAGCTGTTCATGAACACTCTCTTCTGCTTCAGCTGCATGAAAGTGAAGCATTGTGAGCTGCCCTGTGTACTGCAGGGAGATGGGACACGGGGAGCGAGCTGCTTGCTCGTCTGGCCTGTCTGTACTGGGTGAGGTCTGGTGGCACTCCCTGGAAGTACGGGGTGTCACAGCTGTTGGGCAGTTACATTTAAAATGCTGAGTGGGGAACTGAGGAGACATTCGGGTCCCGTTCTTGTTTCTCAGTCTGTGTAACATCTCGCTGTGTATCTCATCCAGGTCGGTTTCAGATTGCAGCCAAAAATGGTGATTCCTGCTTCCCTGTCCTTCGTGCACTTCTGCTTACGGAGTGAGTGGAGCGGGGCTGCGGGGTGGGCTGGTGCTGACCCGCTGGACACCAGCCCTCTCACCCAGCCCAGACAGCTGTGTGCTGCTGGGTCGGGAAGCAGCGCTCAGCATGGAGCAGGAGCCGGGCTGCTGCTCTCTGTTCTGGTCTGGAGGTAAATGGGTTGGAAGGAGTGTTTTCATCTGTACCACAGGGGTGACAGCTTCTTACCTGCAAAGCATGGTTAACATTTATTGCGATCTTTGTGTTTCTAAAACAGCATCCCACAGGGTCTCAGAACAGTCGCTCTTTCAGCTTCCCATTGCTCTTGCTGGAAAAACACACAGTGGCAAGTTTGAGTTAGATTTATACGTGCCTGTTCTCAGCTCTGTTTATGTTCCCGTGCTGCCTTTCTGATTGCTCATCCTTTCTACATCCCCTGTTAGGGCAGTCTGTGAGCGGGGAGAGATTTCCTTTCCCTCCCATGTTCCCCACAGCAGTTCTACTCCAAGTCTTTGCCACAAAATGTGGTGAAGTCATTCAAAGAATGTCCCGTTCTAAAGATACACCACAAAAAAAGTAACATATGACTGTGACATATCACTTGTAATTTTGTTTTTCCCCCCGTCTGTGCTCGTTCTCATGGCACCAGGACGGCACAGGGCAGCTGGCCGGGCTTTCTGGGCAGGGGATCCGGAGCGTTTGGACACTTTGAAGTTATGTTTATAAATCCTCATAAAGCAAACAGAGCGGAGTGGGAACGACTTTGGTGTTCTTGGTGTTCCAGCCGTAGGAGCTCGTGTCCCCGAGGTTTCGTGCTTGTGCTCTTTAGGAATCTGGTGAGCGTTTTTTTTTTTTTCCTGCTCGTAGTTATTCTGAACTTACATGGGAAACTTCTCCGAAGCCGTTGGAGGATGCTCTGTGCTGCAGATCCAGGAGCGTGCAGGGCGGGCTGGGGAGGAGGCAGCCAGCTCTGCTAGTGCCCCCATCCTTCCTCCTGCACTGCTCCGGGGCCGTCCTCTGCCCTCTGAATGAGTTTAGTAGAAGTGAATTACGTGAGGCTGGGGGGAGTTGGAAGACTTCAGGTGCTGTTTGATGCCCTGCTCATCACAGCACTCCTGTCACGAGTGAGCTCGGTGTGGATGGCTTTGTAGGGCTGGCTGGCAGCGTGCTGTGGCTGCAGCCTCCTTGCTTGGCTTTTACTCCCCATTGCACTTGCTTAAACCTCCAGCATTTTGAGAATGTTGCAGAGAACAGTTACAAAAACCCAACAACAACAAAAGTGCTGCTCCAGGGGATGAACTTTCTGAACGATGCTTTGCGTGGGGAATTGTGCTTTAAATGGCTTAGCTGCAAGGCAGACTGCATGGGGTCTCCAGGAATAAACCAGTCCCATGTTTTTGTCACAACACTGAGCTGGCGGACAGAATTAATCCGTGTCTGTCTGTGTCTCTGTAGGATCTTGCTTTATTTCCCTCTGTGCAGGGCAAGGTGAGCAGGGACCTTCTCTCCCTGCCCTAGGGAAGCTTGTGGCAGCCCAGGCACTGCGGCTGGGTCAGGTTTTCCTGCGAGTGGAAGAGGGCAGAGAAAACTGTAGTTGGCAAAGGTCGTGGGCAGGAGGGCTGTAAATGATTTGCTGAGGATTAGGAATTTAATACTGCCTTGTTCCAGCCTCTCTGGGTCTGAGCAAGGTCAGGGCTCTTTCTGAAAGGAGTTCTGTTTGTTTGGAGCCGCTTTGTTGAACTGGGTCCTCAGACAGAGGAGCCTGAGGCCATCTGCACACGTCAGCTGAGTTCCCTGATGCCCCAGGGGCTGCTATAAGGCGGCTGGCCGCCCTCCCTGCCTGTGCTTTGGCCACTAGTTATGTCTTTGTTCCCCATTCCTCAGCACCAGTGGTTGCCTCACGAGCAGGGTTGGTGGCTGCTGCTAGCAAGCTGCCCTCTGGGGCAGAGGTGGCCCACAGAATGAGATGCTGAGGAGAAGCACAGATAGGCTTTGCAGCTTTCCCTCTTGTTCGTTCGGAGGAGACTCTTCTTGGGTCTGGTTAGGCAGCACGAGGCACAGCTGGAGCCGCTCTGCACGCCATGAGCAGCTCCAGCAGTTGGACATGATCCCTGCAGGGCGCTGGGGGAGGGAGTGAGATGCCATTTCGGCCACGTCATGAAACCTCTTATCAGCGGCCAGCTCTGGCGTGGGTGGGTGAGCGGTGCATGCCAGAAGAAGCTGCCTTTTATTTCTGCTGTGAAATGCGGGGAGCTCGAACTGTCAGTGAGGCCAAACGCGTGGAAGTTTGGGATGTGTTTGTCAGGCAGGCTCCTCTAACGTGGAGCTCAGTGTTGTCAGCCTGCCCTGCTGGTGCTCTGTCAGGTTGGGGCTCTTGCTGCCCTGAGCAGCTCCCTTGGCAGTGCCTGGCCAGCACAGCTGCTATGGCACGCTGCTCCTCTGCTTCTTGATGGCTTAAATCTGGCTCCTCCAGCACCTTCTGTGTCAGAACCATGCAGGGAAGCCTTGGCTATGCAAGACTCAGACCAAATCTGCCAGGTTAGCAGCTCTAAGAGCTGGGCACAGGCACAACGTGACAGATGCTACTTCACCACCAAACGACACCAACAGGTCTCTGTGGTCCCACATACGGCAGACCCCATTTGGGGCTTTTGGGGCCCATTGGGCTCCTCTGACCCTGCTGTCAACGTTGGAAAGATGCTGTCCGTGGCTGGCCCAGCCAGCATCGTGCTCTGTGGCTCAGTGAGGTCCTGCCCAGCAGAGCTGGGAGCCTTGGGGGTGCGGAGGAAGCTCTATGTCATTCTTGGCTGCCTTCTGAGTAATTGTTTTAATGAAATGGAATGCAGCGCGCTCAGCGCTCGCTCGGCAGAAACAGCCGTTTGTGAAAAGTTTTGCTGGGGAAGGAGTTGAGGTTAGTGTGTTTTCCTGCTGCTTCGAGCAGTGAAACGTGGGTTTGCAGCAGAGGTAGGAGTGGGATACTGTCCTCAGGGAGGGGGCAGCTGCATCGCTGTGTGTGTGTGGGGAGGGGATGTTGTCCTTGTGTGCGTAACGTGTAAGTGATCGGGCCCAGCCCATCTGGTTCTCTGCAGGATGCGAATGCCAAAGTGACTCTGAAGTGGATCGGATTAATTTTAAAGTGATGTGAGTGGGTATGCCTGTGTATAAAGTAAGTATGCATTGAGGAACTTGGCAAGAAAATGAATGGAATTTCTATTATCCCTGCTGTACCCTGAGCGAGGGTAAGATTATGATGGGTTGAGACAAGCAAAGTCAACTTAATTTTCAGCAAAGCAGAGATGGAGGAACCAGGAATCTCGACTTCTGCAAATCACTGCAGGATATTTTCCCCAGTTCTCAGCTGGTTGGTGATCTGTGTCTTAGGAATGGGTGGAGGGACAACCAGAGATCACACAGAAAACCCTTTTTTAGAAAGTGATTTGCAGAAGGATTTATTTCACGTACCTACAGAGGGAAGTTATTCTTATGCTGCTTCTATTTCAGCATTGCTGGCATTTCCATTTTTGGTCAGCTCTGGAGATAGGTCTCTTTCACTCATCTTCTACCTCCCGAAATCTTTCTACTCTGTTTCCATCGTTATTTTTTAATTGTGGCCTTCTGTGGTCATGAGTTCTCTTGCGAGCAAAGCAGCCTTCTGTTGTCAGAGTAAAGTGCTCAGAGTAAAGCTCAGAGCTTAATTAACACTGCTTTTGGAGAAGGATGCTCGTTATTGCTCTGGCAGGTGAGGAAGCAGCAAGGCAAGGTGAGGGTTCTGCTGTGGGATGAGCAGAACCATGGCTCATCTGCCTTGGTGTGGCACGAGGACATGAGAAAACCTCAGATTCCTGAAGTCTGCTCCATTCTCTGGTTAAATTCAGTGTGAGTTTTCTGTCTGGCTTTAACAGTTTCCTCTCATTCTGTGGGTTTCTCTGTAACTCTTAGGCCACGTTCTGCTGCTGCTGGGAGACACGCCGAGTCCTGGGGCTGCCACCCACATCTCCCAGAGCACACGGGGGGAACCAAGGCCCACATTCAATTCTGGAACGTTCTCCTGCCATTCCCATTGGCTGCTGTTGAAGTTAAAAAGGAAAAAAAAAACAAAAAAGAGAAGAAAAGATTTTCTACCATGGGCTCCTTGCCCCCATGTGCTCTGCGGCCTTTTCCAGGAGGCGGACATTCGAAGATGCCGCTCAGCACTGTGTTTGGGTTATCTTTAAGTTTCAGTGCCACGCTCGTTGCAAACCCCATTTTTAAGCTTTCTTCCTATTATAGTTACAAGATCTACGTGGCTGAGCAGCGTTACATGCTGTGTTGTCGTTTCCCCCTGCCCTACTTGGGGAGCTTGCATCTCGCTGCTGGCGGTGCTTCGTGCAAGTCCTTCCCGGTGATGACTTCACGCTTCTTGGCTCGGACAGAGGTCGCCGTTGCTTCCAAGTCTGCTCCCCCTCTGTTGCAGAGCACCCTTACAGAAACAGCAGCTTCCTGAAAAGAAGGATCCACCATTTTGAGCGTGTTCTGTTGGTGGCCAAGTTTGTAAAACACCAGTTAAACCATACGGCACGTTTGGCAAACTTCAGATTTCTTGACAAGAGAGGTATCCACAGTACCTGAGTGATGTTTCTCCTTGCAGGCTTAAGGCTTTCCAGCGTGAGACACGGTGGTTTTTAAGGGCAGATTTGTGTTTGTTGGACTTTGCTTGCATTTATGCTCTTCAGAGCTATGCTTGTGACTAAGGGCAGGTTGCTACAGTGCATGGAATTACCTCCGGTAGGCTGAGAACTGCCAGGTTTGTGTTATGGTACCCTTCGTATTGGGAGTGTCTCAGTGAGGCTGTGCTAAGGGTGGATCTGATGGCAGTGCCTGCTCAGCGTGCTGCTGGTCTCCTGCTTGGTCAGAGGGTTCTGTATCTCACGGGCAGGATTTGTGCTTCTAATGCCTGTAATGAATTTGGAATTTGAACTAATATTTCTGTCCTTCATTTCATCATCTTTATGGGTGTCTCAGATTCTGCCATTGGCGCTTTGCCTGGAAGGGTCTATATTCAGATCTGTTGATGCTGTTTGGATAGGATTTCCACTGTTGAAAAGATGCAGGTTTCTTCTTCCCTTAAGTTTCGTGTCTGAAACAACCATGTGAATCTCATCCTTCCCTTTATTTGGTTACAGGTCCACATGCTTCCCTGTTCCTCTTACTTTGTAAAAGGGAGGTAATACATGAGAACATGCTGACCCCAGCAGTATTTCATGAGGTGCTGGGTCTGAAGTGGTCCTGCAGGAAGCTGTGCCAGTGGGCTGGCTGAACCCTGTTGGAAGGGATCCTGGACTTCCATCTCCTGTACCTTCCTTCTGCTCCCTCCTCTGCCTGTGGATGTACCCCATCCTTCTTGCTAGTTGCTCTGCTCACCTCTGTATTCTGTTACACTGGTTGGTGGAGGGGTTTTGTAAGAGCTGGAGCAAAGAGATGTAAGTGGCAGCAGCACATGTCTGGAAGAGTGAGTAAAACCTCTCCATTTTTGGCAGTGGTGAGCTGTTAATTTGTCTTTCTGCATCTTTTGAAACCGTATCCTGAGCTCTGTGGTGCTCGCTGTTCCCTGGAACTCTGGTGCTCTGCTGCTATACAGATGTGATGTTTTCTTTCCCCAGATGAGTAGAATCAGCAGTTCCACGTTATGATCTGCAGAAGGGAAGTGCTCCGCAGCTGTGAGGTGTCCTGTTAAATCTCACATTTACTAATGCCTCATTTCCACCTGGGGGCCCTGAAATTAGGAGTGAAGGAGGGCTGGTGTGGCCCAAAGGTTTGGAAGCCAGAAGACCTGGCTTCCAATGCTACTCATTAGTACATACTGTAACTTCAGTGCTGCCTACAGTTATGCAAATGCAGTCCACCCAGGGCTTAAAAAATGCCATTAAAATGTCTGTCCTCCTTTCAGTGGGCACGTGGAGAGTTGCTTGGAAATAGCTGGGTGCCACGCAGCTCTGCTCTTGGCCGTTTTGTCCAACACATACAGTGTGGGGCTGAGCAGCATCTGGCACACAGGTGCTGGGGTCTTGCTGCACTCCTGCACACTGGCCTTGCTCTCAGTGCAGTTCTCTGCCCCTCTGTTCTCTGGGAAGACCTGGAAGAAGAGAGCTGCTGCTCTGCTGCAGGAGACACGCAGCGTTCGCTCCCGGCATCGGCATGTGGGAAGGAGAGTAAGAGAACTTACCCTTCCTTTCCCCGCAGATGGGCTTCTGGCAGTGTATTAATTACATGGCATCGATGTGGCTTGAAGAGAGCAGCGTGGCTGAGGTGTGGCAGCCTGTGGAGCAGCACGGTCTGACCTAATGGGCTGCGGATCTGCGTGCTGCTCCAGCAGGAAGGGTCTGGTTCCTCAGATAGCTGCCTGGGCTGAGCCCCTCTTCCTGCAGGAGTACAGGGGAGCTGGTATTTTGATCAGCTTTGGCCCTGGGAAATTGCCCCTGAGGGGTCAGCTCAGTGCTGCTTGTTTGGTTTTCATGAGTATTTTTTGTTGTTTTGGCAGAGGAGGAGCAGATCTTGTTGGATTCTTTTCTGAATGTTGATCCCTGTTTCTAGAAACATTCAGAAGGAAACCGGCAGCAAGTAAAAATTCCTATGGCGTGCATGGGGAAGCTCTGATCGCCCTTTTGCACGAGAGGGGTAGAAAGAGTACTAAAATGTTCATACGTCTGTGATTAATATTTCTTGAGCTTTTTCCCTCCCAAGGCGCTGGCAGCAATCCGGCCCAGGTCAGCAGTGAGCTGGCAGCAGCTGCTCCATCACGTGTGTAAGACGTACACGTGTGTAAGACGTACACGTGTGTAAAACGTACACGTGCCCCGAGCTGTCCCCCTGCAGTCGGCACGGAGCCCTTTGGCCCTGTGCGGTGTTGGGGTGGCCATGCTTTGGTAGAGCCAATGCCCTTTAGTTTTGTGCGAGCCAACTCAGCTCCCTCCTGGAGGCAGTGAGGTCAGTGGTGGCCATTTGCTGGTGCCTTTGTCCGGGACTTCCTGGAGGTGCCTGAGGAGCTGTGTGCTGTCAGGCTGAGATCAGAAATAGATCTTGCACAAGAAGAGCTGTGCTGGGAGGGCACTGTCAGAGGCCGTGCTTACCCTCCTTGGAGATGAAAGCTGTTTCCAGTTTGGTGGCTGAGAGACCAAGGCAATCTAATTTGTGCAGATTGTTGCTTCTCTTGTTCAGAAGGCCCAGCTGTAACGTCCTGTATGAACATCAGTTTATTTGCTGTCCGGAGGAGAGGCTTCTGACAAAGATGGGGTGGCAGGTGGGGTTCATGGCAGGCAACAGAATGAGACCGAGAAATTCCAACTTCAATATTTTTAGGACAGGCCTGAGAGGCAGACTTGCTTTCTGTTCTGATATAACATGGACTTGCCATATTAAATTGGGCTGCTCGCTGCTGAGGGTCAGCTCCGCTCCTGCATGGCAGATGGTTTTTTGCTGTCATGGACTCGGACTTTACAGTGAGTGTTCTGGTTTGTGGTCCCTGTGGGAGCTTGGGTGCAGTGGCCGCAGGCTTTGCTACGAGTTGCAGCCTGTTGTATCGATGCCACATGGAATTCTTGGAGGTTTAGGTTTAAGGTGTGGAGCTGTCAGCTGCTGGAACAGAAAAATGTGGCTGAAAACGGCTCCCGCTTCTGCTGAGTGCTGTAACATGTGGGCAGCATGGTCATCCTGTGCTGTCTCCTCAGTCTGAATCTCTGATGGCCGTGAGCTGAAGCACCAAGTGAAATCTGGTTGAGTCTCTGCAATGTGGTAGAACACTTCCAAACTTCTCTTGTGCAGTCTCCAGCTTCCCTGCCTGGAAAGCTGGAGTGCAGATTTGTGCCCCTCAGCATGTGCGAGCCATGGGGTGAGCTCTGCTGCTGTGTCACGGGATGTGCCGGGGCTGCGGCTCTCCAACCCTTTCCTGATCCTTCAGAAGATTGTTCGTAGAATAGCAGAAGAATTTTTTGACTTAAGCTTGTCCATTTTTGGTAATCGTTTCCTGTTGTTTAGCATTCGGCTTTAGAGCGCAGTGAATCAAGATGGGAAGGAACCACGCAGGCGGTTATGTTCTCTCTCTTCCCCCATCTGTGCTGCTGAGGACTCGAGGTTTGAGCTCTGGCACTGCCACCAGCACTTGGTGGCTCTGACACCTCGACCTGTGGTCTGCCCTGTGAGTTGGAGTGTGCGTTCAGCTGAAGGCACCAGGCCTTAACAAAGGGTGTTTTTTCCTGGGATGAGCTGAGGTTGCTGCTCAGGATTGTAAATTTAAACAGTGGACTATAAGAGGGCTCTTTTCACTTCTAGTGTGGGGGAAACTGTGCTATTTAAAAGTGGATGTGGTTTATGACAGGAAGTAACTCCTCCCTCCCATGTTCCCCAGGACTTTCTGGAAATGAGAAATAAGTAGGAGGTCACACCTTTGGGTGCAAGCAGGCTGAGAAACCAGAGCTGTGGCGGTGCTGCTGCTGAGCTCAGGTGCTGCTCCCTGGACACAGAAGCATCCACGCAGCCCTGCTTTGCTCTAGCTGTCTTTGAATCTACACAACCAGTGAAAGATTGTTGCTCCTGGTCTTCCTGTTGATGGTTTCCAAGAGCAATCCCAACAGCCACAGAGCGGGCTGAGGACATGGAGGAGTACGTCTGGCTGTGGCAGTGTGACACTTAGCCATGCTGGGACTTGACTGCTGTTAGCACATACATGGCCAGGCTGGTTCTCTTTGACATAGGGTTTTTCAAGAGTTTAAGAAATCTCATGGGTGTGTCTCGTTTGTGTGGGGGGTAATCATGTCTTCAAAGCATTGAAGATGGTGTGAAACACCTCGTGAGTGCTCTGAGATAGCAGAAAGGGCGTGAAGGTTTTTCCAGGGGCAGAATGTGCATTCCTCTTATAGGTGGTGCTTCGCTTCCCTCTGCCTGAGCTGGGGTCTCATTTACTGGTCAAGAGCTAAAAGGAAAAACTCTGTTCCTGCAGGAAAATCTGTTGTGGTTCCTTCATGCCGGACTGTAAGGAACGCTGTGGATGTGTGTTGCTTCATCCAGGAAACTGTGCTGACACAGATCTTGGTGGCAGCTGCAGTGTCTGTCATCCTGCCTGCTGCGATAACGATCCCATGCCCTGTGGGTCCGGGTGAGGTGAGGTTACCTTCCTGCCAACCCACGGGGTGAATGCAGCCAGTGCTGGAAGGGCTTCCCAGCACCTGCCAGTAATGGGTTGGTTGGTGCTGCTCCCTCCAGGCGTGGAGCCCTGGTTCCCTGTGGCTCCTGGTGCCTCCTGCAGCCTGCTGGCTGCCCCCAGCAGTGCCTGTGCCCTCGGGAGCCTCGTGGCTGGCTGCACAGGAGCTGGCTGCCCTCGTGATGCTGGCAGGCTGGCTCGGTCAGCGCAATGACTCTGCCCCACTGCTGAGGTTACCAGGCAGTTGTGCAGCGCAGTGAAATGCTTCTGTTAATTTGGAAGGAAGTGGTGTGGTGGGTTCCAGGAAGGATCTCGCGGTGACCTCTGTTTTCCCAGGACAAGCACACATTGCTCTCTTGCCTCCACTCCTCAGAAGGATCCTGTAGTGGATGCAAGCTCCCTTAATGCCTTCTCTTGTAGCTTGCTGAGTTGGCTTTTCTTCAGAGTTGTATGGGAGGGGGTAGTCTGTATCAAAAGCTGATGTTTAAGCACGTGCTTGGTGCAAGCAGAGCAGCACCAGTAGCAGTGTGCTGCGGGACTGCAAAGCCCGTGTTGGTAGTAGTGGCTGCTGGTGGTGAGGGATGTCTCCTGAATTTGGAGGCATCGGAGTCTGTCTGCTGATTGTTCCCTATTCAGGCTGCAGGTTTTGTGGTCTGCATCAGAGGATAATGACAGGAGGATGGGGGATTTCTTTCAACTGGATGGAGCTGGATTTCAGCCTGTGTCCTGGCCAGAGTTTGGTAGGTGGAGGTACAGTATTTCCTGTCTCAACCAGACTATTTATTCTGTGAGTTTAGAGAAGGGCTGAATTTTGGCGCCACGCTCTTTAGAATGTTTTCTAAGAGCCGCGTCAGTCAATAGAGCGGCTTCCAAGGAACGTCGTGAGTTTATCTAAAAGGAATAACTTCTGCATTGCTGCGGGGCTGGGTCGGTGGGGAAGTGTCTGTGGGTTCAGGGGCAGCACGGGGCTCTGTGCCCTGCCACAGGGCAAGCTGTGGGGCTTGAGCTCACCCTCAAACCCCAGATATGCAGTAACCAATGGACAGCTACTGAAACAGCGTCAGACCGGCTGTGTTTGCACACCCCTGCAACCCGGAGCTTGGGGTGCTGGTAGTGCATGTTAGTTGGCCGCAAGCCCTGGGAAGGACTCTCTGCTGTGGGGCTCAGTGGTTGGGACAGGAAGCCACAGCCACTGCTGCAGCTGATTGTACAGACCGCACCTCAGTGCGGTGTCTTCTCTGTGACCGCCACCAGCAGACGTCTGAGCAGAGCTGGCTGCGTGGGCTGCTGCCCTGGGGAACACCGGTGGGTTTGGCTGTGTTCTGGTTGTGGGGAGGGTGGGATTTGTGGTGGCCGTCACCAGGTGATGCTGGAAGCAGTTCTGGCTGTCACAGTGTGAGTTCTAGTTGTGCCTTTCCCATCCACCCTTATTTCTAAGGGGAAATGTTAGCTTCAGGGATTGTCACCTGTTGTCCTCTGTTGGAGCTGCCCAGCCCAGTACCGATACCAGTCTGGATGTCCCACTTACTCAGGGCTGTGTCCACGACCCCAGGCACAGCTTGCTCTCTTACCTCCACGAGGAGAAATAAGCACCAGCCCCTGGCATGCATGACAAATAGTGCAGTGGTTTCTCAGCCATGTCATCTGAATTTCCCCTGGGTGGGTCCTGATGATGTGAGCTGAAAATACTGGTGGCAGCTCAGCGTGGGCAGCCCCGCAGTTGTTAGGGCTGGCAGATGACCTACCTCCCGTGCCTTGAATTTTTTTCTGTGTTAAACAACAATCTGAGCCAGTGTGACAGGAGAGCTGAGGGCTGTGTCCTGGATGCTAACCACCCTCAGCATTACGGTTATATTTGGGGCAACTTTAAAATGTTCCCTTCCAGAGATGTTTTAGAGAGTAAGCCAGCCTGTTTTCCGTGCTTTCTGTTGATGTGAGTTAGTGAGCACCAGGAGTTAAGAGCACATGCAGTTTTTCAGGTCTCATTCTGAATGTAGTTGTAGATTTTATTGCTCATGTAGCTTCTGATTATTATTACGACTTTTCATTTAAAACCCTTGGTTAGGATATAATGCCATAAGAACCTGCCACTGCATTTCTTTCACCTGGAAGTTAATGCCCACATTCACCTGTTTGTCCGATTTCTTACAATTCTCCTTGATTTCACTGAGTTGAATTTACCACAGAAGAGGAGATTGCTGACAGCAGTGTTGCTGTTCTGGGCTCCCACTGACGCCTGAAGGCAGTGAGAAGTTGTGCAGCGAGGCTCCAGCAAGTCCTTGGGATGCAGCTTTGAGCACTGCACATGTTTCTTCTGAAAGGCCATTTAACGGGATAAATATACCCAAGCTCCCCATTCCTTTGCAGTTACTCACAATGTAAATCTGTCTTGCCAGGGGTTGGGTTACCGCCCTGCGCTGTCTCCCTGTGTGTGAGCTGGCGTTGCTGGAGCTGAGGGAGGGAAGACTCACTGGAACCTAAGGAGATTTTTAATGTTTGGATTCCAGGATTTTGCTGAGAGCCTGCTCAGATGAGTGTTGGAGCTTGGTGGTTGGTTCTGTAGGTGCAGTTCCCCTCGTTCTCCTCAGGGCAACAGCAGAAATCTGGACCTGAATTCAGCATCTTAAGCTGCTAAGAAATAGTGGCTGGAGAATGGCTAGTCGTTCTGCACGTGGGGATCTGCAGTTGGTCTTAGGCCAAGGGATGTGGCTGTCACATGTCCTCATTTACAGCAGTAATTGCAGCTAGTTTGCTTTCTATTTCCATTTGCCAAGTCAGTGGCAAATTTACTGCTGCCTAACCCAGGAGAGCCTGACGTGGTTCTGGTTGCCTGGGGAGGAATGGGAGAGGTGCAGCCACCTTGTGCTGCTCTGTGCCAGGGGAAGTGCTGCAGCATATCTCACCCTGCTGTCCCGGTGTGCCGTGCCTGGGCTGTCAGGGACACGTGGCAGAGCAATGCCAGGAGGTGGGACTGTAACTGAGCACTGCAGCATGGGCTCCGTGCAGTGCCTGGGTGAAGAATGCTGTCTGGAGCATTGCTTGCTTTCCAGATGTCCCCTGTGAGAAGCAGAGCTGCAGGCAGTGTGCAGTTTGAGGGGTGTGCATATGTGGCTTTCAGCTGCTGAACGTGGAAGGCTGATATGTGGAGCACTTGAAGCATCTTGCCTCAGTTATGTGTCCATTTCCTTCCCGGCAGATAAGATGAAGAAGAAAATGTGACCATGGCTCTTTTGATCTGCTTGCTGCACTGGTGATGCTCCAGAGTGCAGTGTCAGCACGGCTTAATGGTTCATCTTCAGCCACGAACTCCACGTGGAAAGCCACAGTGGTTTTCCTTCTTTTGGCACTAATGCCGGCATCTTTGTGCTGAGGTTCCTGTGTTTCCAGCCCTCTCAGCCTGGAGTCCTGCTGGACACTCGGTATAGAAGGCTTCTCCTTAATAGGCAAAAGCACATTTGCCTGTTGCTGATGGACAGATGGAGATCTGTCAGTGCCTTGTTACGCATGCTTCTCCGGTGCTGATTGGCAATGCGTTCTGCATTGCTGTGCTGCCTCAGTCTGGGGGTGTTTCTGATGTGCATGGAAGGCATGGGGAGTGGGAGTGACCCAAGAGCATGCTTTGCACATGGGAACATGCACATCAGTATCATTTCTAACCACCTCGCTGTCTATTAAGTGGGGCTGAACACAGCTCAGCTGTATAGAAAAGGGAGTTGCTGTGTTCATCAGTACAAAGGGTCCTGTGTTAACCTCCGTTCTCTGCCTCGGGGCTGTGCTGTGACCCCAGGTGGGCACTACTGCTCTTCATCACATGAAACTGAGGAATGTACCCCGGGGCTGCGCACTGAGGGGAGCATTCAGAGGACAGCGAGTGCTGACACGCAGCATCCCGCTCCGGGAATGCGAGAGGTGTGCACAGGGACATGCAGGGTACCTCTGGTCATGAGTGCTCTTCTCAGTGCAACTTGAACTGGTGAGTGGGGCTTCCCCTGAGGTGCTGTCCTGCCCGGTCATCTTGCTGGTTGTCTTGGTGCAAGGGCTTTTTCTGGGGAGTTGAGCACATTGGACGTCATCTGTCTTTTCCTCCATCCACAGAGCACGTTGTGCAGTTTCAGTCCCAGGCTGTGTCGGGCAGGGCTCTGCCAGGGGCTGGCAGCAGTGCAGTTGTTGGTGTTAGGAGCTGCTCATCCGCATCTAATGCATCTGCAGAGCTGTGTGTGGGATCGGAAGGCCAGGATCCCAAGAACCCCGTGGATAATAATGACTTCTCTTGCATAAGGGAGAGTCAGACGTGCCCAGACCTCTAGATGTCTCAGAGGTAGTAGTAAATTATCAATCATGATATCACTCTTTAGCTGTCCCTCCTCCACAGGAAACACAGCATTGAAATGCTGCTTGAAGGTGAACGCAGATGTCCTCCCGCAGCGGGCAGGATGTGGGCTGGGCAGCCCTCTGGTCAGAGCGTGATTTCCCCTGTGTGTGCAAGCTTTGAGTCCAGTGGTGGAGGGAAGAAAACTCTTCCTCTGTGCCTCTCCCACATCTGCAGGCTGCTATGCTGGGTGTTGCCGAGGCACAGTGTGCCCTGGGACGTGCAGTGTGTAGCACATGGTGAGCTGGGGCTCGGTGACTGCAGAGGTGGCTTTGTTGGTAGCGAGCATCCCTTGCTCTTCCACACTCTGCTCTGCAGCACAGAAGGGCTGACTGAAGGTTTCTGTGCCCCGAAAGCAGGGACAGGACCCTGACTGTAGGTGACCAAGTGAGGTGCAGTCGGTGCCAAGCCAGCTGCTGCCTCCTGTGGTTCCTGCTCCGTCCTCACGGCCGTGCTGGTGCCCTCTGACGGCTGCGTCGCTCCGTTGGGTTGTGCTCTCTGGGCTGCGTGGCACCGAGCGGCTGATGGACGCCTCCTGCAGCCCTGTGCCACACGGTCGCCTTGGGAAGGAGCACTTCATTAGCTGAGAAATCGATAGAGCCTTTAATATTTCTGTTTAAGAATTGAGTATTTCTATTTGTGGAGCAGTTGCTGCGGTGACAGAGCTGCATAAGGCGCAGCACCTTTGTTACGGTCATCCAAGTTGGGCTGCCTGGTCCCTATGGTCTCTTTTGTGAAAGAAACGTAAGAGAGCAGTGGCTCTTTTTTTCCCGTCAATAAACCTCCCTTCTTTGCTCCTTCCCTCGCTTTGTGTTGTGTTCCAGTAGCTGGAAGTGGTCCAGGAGAGGGCACGTGTGGCTGGAGACAGAAACGGAGATGGACGTGGATGGGGAAGAACTTCCCTGCCTCCTGGAAGCGAGCGTGGGGAGGAGCAACATCAGTTGTTAGGCACAGGGAGAGAGGCTTTGCAGAGCACAGGGTGAGCAAGGGGTCCTGTGCCATGGGGCAAGTGAGGCGTGCACGTGTGCCTGAAGCTGCTGCGGCATCGGTTGGGAAGTTGGGTGCAGTCACAGTGAGCCTCCAACTGCAGGATTCCTCTCCAGCCTTTTCTCCTCCCTCTGCTTCCTGTTCCTCAGTTCTGCCTCCTTTGCTCAAGTCAGGAGGAGGAGGGAATGGGGGAAGTTAATCATTAACTGCAGCGTCTCCTTAACTCTTTTGCATCCTGAGAGCAGAGTGCCCCTGTCAGACTCTGCAGACTTGTCTGGATAAGCCACTACTTTTAGCTGAGCTCCCTTCTGTGCCGTTACTGAGTGCTGCATCTCTGCCCGAGGAACCATTCAGCAGAGGGTGCTGAGCTGAGGAGGCTGATGGTGTGGTGAGACGGTTGCATCTGTCCATCCTGCAGGGGGAGCTGGGGGTGGACGGTGGAAAAATCACTTGGGTCCCCATACGGGGCTGGAGGAGCCATTCATCCTCATGAGATTTTTACTTCCTGGTAGAGTTTGATTTGCTTTTGTCATTGGTGGGGAGAAGCAAAAGCCACACCTTCTCGGGTAGCGCTTCTGTTGGAGGTTGTGTGCACGAACCCTGCAGCCACAGGACCAGGCTGAAAAAGCTGCAGCTCTTCAGTGTTCTCCCGAGGTATGTCTGTGCTGTTCACTGTGGAATCCACCAGCTGTTCTTATTCTTAAAAAGAGGATCAAGCTCATTCTTCCCCAGCAGCAGCAAGCTGTGTCCCTTTGGAGAATCTGCTCCTGATCTATTTTGGTCCCTCTGGGAAGATGCCTTTGGTTTAAATGATGTTGGAGCATCTCTCTGGCTAGATGAAAGGACTATTTAATTTGCTAATAGCAAATCTGTTATCTGCACGCAGAACTGCTCTTTTTTCCTTCTTACGATGCTTTGCTTTGTGGAAGAGTTGAATACAGAAGCAGCACCTTCCTGTGTTGTAATGCGATGATGCTGTACTCCATTTGACCCTTTTTGGAGGCTTGCTAAGTGCTTTGGCTGCGCTGAGGAAGTGGCTTTGGGCTGGCGGGTGCCAGCCCTTGGGAGCTGGTAGGCAGCCATTAGGGTGAGCTGGCTGTGCTGCTGTTCTGCTCCCTTCAGCTCCCTGCCATCCTGCCTGCAGGAGGCTGCTGTGTCCCTCCGCCCCAAAATCTGGGAATCGGGTTCCCTGTTGTGTGTGGGAGAAGGGCAGCTCGTGCTCACTGAGGCTGCTCTGACAGCTGGGGCTGTGTGTGGGGTGGGAGCTCCGTGCTGGGCAGGGGCTTCCCAGGGCCTCTCCTCGAGGTCTGCCCAAGTCATGTCGCTGGTGTCTGGCTGAGCTCCACGTCACTGCAGGATCTGACCAGGTACGTCCTGATGCTCTTATAATGGAGAGCGCTGCTGTCCCCAGCAGCCCGGCTCCTCTCTAATGGCCTTAAAGAGGTGTGTGCTTGAGCTCGCTGGAGAGCTGGGCAGGCGGCCAGCCGGGCTTTCTGTTGGAGCAGTGCAGACCTGCAGTTGTTTGCCGGAGTTTCCCCCACCCTGGGCTGCAGTCGGCTCAGCGGGGTGGGATCGCAGGACAGAAGACCCAGCAAGCTGGGATCTGCCTGTGAGTCACAGCAGGGAAGTGCAGGGCTCGGAATGGCAGGAGGAAATCCAGAAAGGCAAAAGGTGGGTTTTCTCCTGCTGCTGTTGAGGGAGCGTATTTCTTCCTGCTTTAAGATTTGAGAGGTGCTAGCCTTGTGGCAGGGGTTCCTCTGCCTGGCACGAGTGCTGGTGTTTCTAGCGAGTGGAAGTTTTTTGTTCTCTTCAGGAATCTGTGAGCAGGCTCCACCCAGCAAGCTGAAATTTGTGTCCTGGAGAAGAAATTGTGTCTACCTGGCAGGCCCTGGAAACGAGTTTACTGTGTGATATGTCCAGAGTGGAAGCACATCTTCTTTCTGCCGCAGCAACAGACTCACTTGAAAGTTGCATGCTTCTTGCAGTGCCTTAAACTACGGAGAAAACCCCTCCCAAGATCGTGTTTCCTGCAAAAAGCGGTGCCTACGGCCACGTTAAATGACTCCATGATGATGTGGGGCCTGTAATTAGCCTGTGTCAGTATTCTGTTGTGAGTCGATCTCCAGGCAGGTTTCTCGCAGGCTGCTCTTCTGCAAAGCCCGCACTGTGTGACTGCGGGTCCCAGTTCCTGCGTGGTTTTCCAGTTAAGACAAAGGTGTGAGACTGACACAGCTTTCCTGACTGCTCTGATGCCCCTTACCCTTCTCTTTGTACTGGGAGTCCGGGGTGCAGCAGCGTCTCGCAGTGCGTTTGGTAGATCACCCTGGGTGAAAACTCCTGAACACTTTCTGATGTGGATACTGTGAATGAGGCAAAAGCTGTCGGCCGGGACTTCACAGCACTGTGTGTTTTTTCTTTTCATTCCTGCAGACGCCTTGCTGGCAGACCTGGAATCCACCACCTCACATATCTCTAAGCGACCAGTGTTTCTAACGGAGGAAACGCCTTACTCCTACCCCACTGGAAACCATACGTACCAGGAGATCGCTGTGCCACCCCCGGTGCCTCCGCCGCCTTCCAGTGAGGCCCTGAATGGCACTGTGATCGATCCCATAGACCAGTGGCAACCCGGCGGATCCAGATACACCCACCAGCAAGTAAGTGGGCACGTGCTGGCAGAGGTGGGGACAGCGTGGGACTAGATGAGGGAACAGCAAGAAGGGAGGGTGACTTTGGATAAAAACAGACTGGGGAAATGAGGGGAGGTCGGATCAGATAGCAGAAAAGAACTCAAAACCCATTGCTGATGCTTCAGCAAAGTGTGACAGGATTAGGGTTAGTCATCTGTCCTGCAGCCTGTGGAAAGCAGGCTGGGGGTTTCCAGCTCAGGTCTGCAACTCATAGGCAAATCTGAGGCAAGTGGGAAACAGTTGTTTGTGGTGTAGGTCATCTTGTGGGGTCTGGGTTGGCTGTAACAGTTTTGTGCTGCTGGTCTTTCAGCTGCAGTACGTGGGATTGCAATGCAGTGTGTACATTCCTGCTGCATTCCCTGTTTCCAATGCAAATTTTATTTCCACAGCCTCAGGCCCAGTCTCCTATATACAGCTCTAGTGCCAAAAGCTCCAGTGCCTCTGTTCCTAGAGACGGGCTCAGCTCCCCTTCTCCCCGTGCCAGTGAGGAGGAACACGTCTACAGGTACCTGTCCCTGCTAAGAGAGAAGCCTGGCTCACAGGTTGAGCCTGCTGTGGCTCAGGCTGCCTTCTGTAACTGCAAACAAACACTGTGCTTCCTGTATGTTTTCTGTTGCCCTGTGTTGGTTTATGTTACCTCACCTGTAAGAGGCTACTGCTATACCTTTTATTTTCTCTTAAAGCATTGATCTGGGCCTTCAGTTTGCTCAGCTGTAGAAGTTTGAGGGTCCGTCAGACAGGACTGGATCTGGATTGTGTTGAGGGATGCAATACTTCTGACATTACCAGTTGCTAATTGTATTATACTCACAGACAGCTGTTCTTGCACTGAGAGGTTGCAGGGTTGGCCTGTGTGATGAGACAGGCCTTCCTGCAGACGTAGGGGTGAGAGAGGAAGAAGCTGCCAGAACTCCATCTCTGATGGCAGTGCACTCTGTCCTGGGTACTTTTTTACAGCATGGGGGCCAGTTTTGCTCTCCTGTCTTGTTCTTGCTATGCCAAGGTCTTTATACTGAGCTGAAAGCTGCTTGCAATCAGAACTACTGGGTGGAACCAGACATATCCAGAGATGGCTCAGTGGGGGCAGTAATTGTGATTTTTCACAGGGCTCTATGCAATTAGTACAAAATCAAGATAATTAGTGCCCTAAATCCTCCTGTAAAAGAGTCTGGCACGGTCTGGTTCTTGTGTGAATTGGAGCTTGTGTGCTCAGGCCAGGATGAAGCATGCCCTTCTCAAATTGCATTTGTGGACTTTGCTTTCAGTCTGAAGAGAAAGATAATAACCAGCTTCATGAAGTTCCCAGTTGTCACTAGTGCTGTAGGTATGGCAGTGTTATGTATTAACTTTCTGAGCAGGAGGCTGGGTGTGTTCACAAGACAAGTTCCCATTTTGGATTTGGGAAGTATCTTTGGTCGAATAAGAACCTCTGAAGCATTAGAAGTTATTTGTCCGTGAGTAAAGCTAGGAGAAAATTACTTCCCTGCTATTGACAGTGGGAAGATTGTGATGAATGTAGTTGCTGTAAAAATCACTGCATTGGTACTGTTTTGCTTTGAAACAGCTTGAGCTGTGCGTGGCTAAATGGGATCTCTCTTACAGCATAAGCTGTAATTACAGCCAGTGTGTAGTAAACTTCTTTAAAGGCTGGTGTATTGAGCACAGTGGAAAATGCTTTCAGATTGCTTTCTCATAATTTGATTACAATCCACCAAAGTAAAGGTTTGAAGGCTTGAAAAGAGACCTCGTGGCAGCCTTTGGCAGGACACAGAACCTGCTGCTTTTGGCTTTTTGCTGGTAGCTTGAGTTTTGTACTTTGCCTCCAGTCTGTGCTGGCCCTGCATCCCCTTGCTTCAGAGGAGAGGTTTTTGCTGCTTGGTGTGATGTCAGCAGAAACGAGCCCTTTTCCTGTACGCCAGCTAATGGTTCTGCTGCTGTTTGTGCATCTTGGACCTGTAGACAATTAACTCTTTGCTGTAGGACTGTGCAGCACAGATCTGATCTCTTCTCTATCAGTGCTGTTTCTTTGTAACAGACGAGTAAAGATGTGGCTGAGCAGCAGCTGTGCTGAGGGTCATTTCACAAAGCACACAGCTTTCCCCACAGAGCTAAAAGCCTCAGCCTGAAAAGTACACAGCACCTGCGTAAACCTGTGAACCTCCAGCCTTCTGCTGCCTCTTCAAGCTGAAGTTTTACACTTCCCTTTTATTTCCAGCTTCCCAAATAAGCAGAAGTCTGCAGAACCATCCCCCACAATGACCAGCACCTCTCTGGGCAGCAACCTCTCAGAACTGGACAGGCTTCTCCTGGAACTGAATGCTGTTCAACATAATCCCCCCAGTGGCTTCCCAGCAGGTAAGGACTAGCAGGACGTTTGGTGTCAGTGAATAGTTTACTTCCCAAAGTAGCAGCCTGCTTCTTCCTTCCAACATCCTTCCTGAGGGAGATGACCCCAGCCCTGATCAAAGATTTCTTTAATATGGATGGGATCTCTTGAGGTCCAGCACCCTGCTGAAAGCTGAGCCAACTTTAAAAATGGCACAGGCTTCAGTTTCCAAGGTAGATTATGTTGCTTAGGCACTTATGCTCTAAGTTCTCAAGATCCTCAAAGATGGAGATTCCACAGGGTTTCTGGGCAGCCTGCGTGTGGCTCTTTTCTCTAATTTGCACGTTTGCATAGGCCTCTGTGTCTGAACAACTCTGCTTCTCTGTTCTAAAGATGAAGTCAGCAGAAGCCCATCGCTGCCCAACGTGACCGGACCTCACTATGTCATCCCAGAGAGCAGCAGCACTGTGGGAGGGAAGGCTGCACCCCCTACAAAAGAAAAACCAAAGCGAAATGGTGGGCGTGGGCTCGAAGATGTGCGTCCCAGTGTGGAGAGCCTGCTGGATGAGCTGGAGAGCTCTGTGCCAAGCCCAGTGTAAGCAGTGTGTGGTGGAGGCAGGCTTACGTGGGGTTGGACAGGACGTGGTGGGAGAAGGGAGTGTGGTGGAGGGGCACATGGTGTGGGACAGTGACGGACAGATGTGCTTTGGCTGAAGGGAGGGAAATCAGGCAGGCACTTGAAGATGCTGACGCTCTTCTATCTGCTGCAGCACTTCCTGGATGAAAAAATACATGAGTTGTGTTACTAGCAGCACATTTTTTTTCAAACTCGGATTTATAGTTGATCACAGATCTCCACCATCTGGGCACATGAGTGTTTGGTCATTGTCCATTCCTTAAAGGATGGGTGTATGTGCATGTACTCTCATGGTAGACTTGGCAGAGAGACAGGACCTGTGTGTGTTGCAGAAGCTGGGTCTGGGGGAGGGCTGGCTGATGACACTTGCCATGCTGTGCTTGTTTAGTGGGGCCAGTGAGAGACTTTCTGTTTAGGAGCACTCCCCTAGGCCTAGATGCACTCTTTAAAAATAAATATATTTATTTCCATCAGCCCTGCAATCACTGTGAGCCAAGGGGAGGTGAGCAGCCCCCAGCGTGTCACCGCCAGTCAGCAGCAGACCCGTATCTCTGCTTCTTCAGCTACACGAGAACTGGATGAGCTGATGGCATCCCTCTCTGACTTCAAGGTGCTTTATCCTCACAGCTTGCACCTCGTCTTGTCCCTCCCCACGCCCAGGCTCTTGCATGTTGGCCACATCTGCTGACCTTATCTGGTTTCCTGAACGTCCGCTTTCTCTCATTCTGTGGAACTTCCTGTGGTGATGTTTGAGTGCTGCTCTAGGTTCTTGACTGCAATAATTTCCCATCGCTGGTGTGGGTGAGGGAATTCTGGGGTCTGTTTTTCCATCCGTTCTGCAGTTTGTCTGCATTTGGCAAAGATAATGAGCTTAGTTACTGCTCAGTGCAGGGTGAATTATTTTGCTGTGCTGGAACTGAACGAGAAGTAGGGGAGCATGAGACAGCACCAGTCTGCTCACTGACAGAGACCAGGCTCTTCTGTTCCATGGGCTGACCCTCAGCTGCAGCGTGCTTATACTTTGATGTGCTTCCCTTAGGAGGGGATGTTAGGGGCTTAAAGGCATGTGGTATGAGCACTGAAACCTTTGCATCACCCACCTGAAAACTTCAGGGGTTTCAATTTTAAAACAATATCGCTTACTCAGCTGCAAATAGGATTAAAGACTGAGCTCCTGTGGGTGAAGGATGGCAGACACTAGTCAGAATCTTGTTTGCAAATCAGTGTGTTGTGTTGGGAAAGAACTGCTACTGCTACTTCAGTCACAAGTGACACATAAAAAGATATCCCATAATTCAATAAGCAGAAGAATAACTTGCCAATGGAGCATGAAGCTCGTGCTTTGTGTACTTGGATAACCTATCAATGCATAAGCTTTTATTCATACAGGCATACTATCCTTTTTACACTAGATGGTTAACTGTGGAGCTTATTTTCATGGTTTTTCATCTACCCACAATCGTAGCAAAATAATTCTTTTTACTTTCAGTTGGTTTGCTTATAGCATTGCTCAATTATTCCCTTGAATTTGTTCTGAGAGAGGTGGAGAATCAAATACCTAATATGTTGTCATTATTGGGTGTGACTTTCTTACATACACATGCAAATCTGCTTTGTAATCCTATGGAAGTCCCAAACTCTCTTACTTTTTCCTCATATGGAAAAATCTGGCAGTGCTTGGTGGTGCTTCGTGCCTGTGCTAACCTCTGTCTCCTACCATGAGTCTGGGTCAGGGCTGAGCAATGCTTTCTGAGAAGCCAGCAGTGAGCCTGCGTGCTCCTTGGGACTTCGACTGCCCTGTACTTACTGGCTTTAATTCAAGTCTGCAGTCTGTGACTCACGTACTCAAGGAGCTACTCGCTGTTTTCTCTGGACTTAATTTAGTATGTATTTAGTCACTGCAAATAGTGATGCCTTACTGGTGCTTTTCTTTTTTCCATATTAGGTCCTAGGCTAGAGAGCAGGCTATCAGCGAGTGTCTGTTGCACACAGTTGAAAAACTGTGCTGTTGTGAAGCTGGGGAGAGCTCCCACCTGTGCTGCTGGCAGCGTACCCTGCCTTGCTCCTGTCAGGGTGCCAGGGCCTCCTGCTGCTTTATCAGGGCTCAGAAAACAAGCTCAGGGTGTGGTTGCTGCCGCCAGCCTTTGCTCCTAGGTGAGCTCTGGCAACAGGGAATGCCCTTGCTCAGCACAGGCCTTTTGTTCTGTGCAGCTCCACTAAAAGCTGCATGGCAGAGCCTTGATGCTTTCTGTAACGCTGCCCTTCTTCCTGGCTTCATTTCTGCTTGAACTCCAAAGGCAACCTGACATGCAGCAAGATCTCAAGCAGTATTAGGATTTTTGAAGGGCTCTGAGCTTATCATGTTCTTCCCTACAGAACCAGCAGCACGATTTCTGTAATGATTTCTCTTTTGTTGTTACTGTCACTCGCTGTTTTTAAACAGCTACTTTCCTTCTTCCTGTTCTTCGTTTTCCCTTCAGTCCTTTTTCTTTGTTCTCACCTCTCCTGTTTGTGCCAGTGGGGTGGTTCTAACTTCTCTGTGATAATGTACGGGTGGCAGGGTGTAAGGGGGAGAAGTGGGGTCCTTCCAAAAGCGAAGTAAAAAAACACTGTTGTTCAAGTGCCAGACTTGTATGTGGTTGCAAGAAATAGGACGAAGACACGAAGTGCAGTATGTAATTAGCTGGAGCTGGTAGCTGGGGTGACGACAAGCCCCAGTGGGTGGTGGTGGGAGAGGAGGCAGCTCCAGTGCTTAACTTCCATCGTACCCCAGAGTAACAGATGCTATTATGGACTGATACATTACCCTTTTATCATCTTTTGCTCACTTTAATGAGTTGCTCATTCTCTTTGCTTACAGAATCCATTTGATTTTGGTTATCTAGCTCATCAGCAGGCTCTGAGATTGCTTAATGCACTTGGTTTTTCAGCCTCTGACATTTCTGTGTAACATGACGCCAGAGTGCTGCAGCGCTTGTATTTAACTGTTATGTTACTGCTGTGTATTTAGCTGCTGCTCTTAATTTGGAGTTAGCTGGAAGCGTTTGCTTCTGAGCCAAATGACAGTCCTGCCTTGAAAACAGTGGACTTTGTTTCAGAAAGTCTGGAAATTGAGTCAGTGTGAACTGTTGTATTGAGCCCTGTTGCTTGTCCAAATACATCCGTGCTAGGCAGAACACAGGGAGGAGGGGAATAGGAGGAAATTCCCTGGTTAGTTTAACTGATTAATGTACTTGCTGGTTCTTTTCATCTTGCTTTGCTCCTGGAAACGAGGAGCAAGGTGTGATTAATTGCAGTCCCCTGCTGCTTTCTAAGATGCCTCTCCCTAGCACTACTTGTGGGACTTCGCCAGTGTGTGTGCTCGCTGGCTCCTGACCCCTTGGCATGGAGCTGCTCAGGCCACCTGAAGGTGTCTGTCTCTTCCAACTACTGGCAGATCTTGTGTGTGTTCTGGTTAATGTTTTCCTTTCACTCATGACAATTGCCCCATAAAGGTAAGTAGAGACTGAGCTGTTGTTACATTAGAATATGAGTGTCTAACTTAAAGCTTTTTCAGAAAACGCAGTGAAGAATCAGAGCGTGTCCTGATACCCGATGGACGTGGAAATCTTTGGATAGGTTTTTAATACTGGCAGGGCTCTGCGTTGGCCTTTGGTTGACCTACTGTGTGAACTTGGCTAAGGCCAATGTTCTGAGTTTCTCCCTTTGAGAAAAAGGAGTTAATGCCAGTTTGTCTCCTAGAGCTCAGCCATGAGCCACTGGAAACAGGAAAAGGAGGATCTGTGATTCTTATTTTCTTTTCAACACCCTCTAAGCCAAGGAGAACTGAAAACCTGCTGTCAGTCGCTCTTGTTAGGGTGTATTTTGGATTAAAATGTGGCTGGGGCCTAATCTGAGCAAAGCCTACAGGGGCATGGAGCGACTGGCAAATCTGTTGAGACTCAGTATGTGTCACGTCCAAGGTGAGATGGATGTTGTGAACGGAACAAAGCCCATGTCATCCGCTTCTGTTGTGCGTGCCCTGAAGCTCTGTTTTCATTGCCATGCACTCAGCCAACTGGAGCACGTTAGTAGTGTATCAAGAAGAAAATGTCATGGTTTGTTCTATTCACGGATGGCTTTTTTTTTTTCTTCAGCTTTGAAATGTAGAATGCACATAGCTGAGTATGAGTAAGTTGCTAATGTGACCTTCACTCACAGTGCAGACGTTCCTGGGCTTGTAGCTGGCTTCCTGGCAGCTGCTGCGTGCCCCTGTCACAGCTGCAGGTGAACACATGAGGTGTTACTTAAGAGGGTGGCAGAGAAAAAGGATCTTGATGGCTATAGAGCTTCTTATCCTGCGGTCTCATGCAAAGATCAGCACAGTGTCACACGGATTTTCTGCTCTTAGCTACCCTGTTGTCATTCCTTTTCCTCTGATGTGTGTTTGGGATCACCCTGGCTCCTGATTCGGAGATCGCAACTGTTATAATGCTTCATACCATGCTTCCTATTTTTCTGCCCTTCATTTCTTATTTCTCATCTTTCTTTTTTTTCTCCTTATTTCTTCTGTCTCCTTTTTACAGACTATGTCTCTGATTCCTGAACCCTCCCTAGAGCCGCTTCCTGATTCAGCAGATGCAGACTCCAGCAGCATTCCTGCCAGTGTCACAGTGCTGTCCCCTTCCAAATGCCCTTCTGTGAGGCACAGTGGGGACAAGGCTGTGCCAGTACGTGCCCCCTCAGCAGCTCTCTGCACTGAGGAAGGCAGTAGTGCTGTAGTGTGGCCTGCTTCAGAGCGGGGCACCACTCTCCCACGCGTGCCCTCTTTGCCACAAGTGGTCCCTGTGCCCCCTCCACGTGTCTCTTCTGTTTCTGCTACTCGTGGGGAGCAGATGTCCTCTGCAAGTTTGGTGAGGCTGAGTGGAAAGCCTGATTCTTCCAGGAAGACTGCCCAGGCTGTGCTGGCTCCCAGGGCTGAGCTGCTGAGTAGATCTGCTAAGGTGGAGGCACAGGGCCTAGAGCTGGTGAAAGAAAGTGAGAAAAGGGAGCAGAGAAGTGACCCCAAACTCTCAAACATCCCAATTGGAATAAGCAGTCAAGGGAAGGGGCAGATAGCTAAAGAGCTGGATCAGCAGGGAGCGTTTAGGGATAATTCAGCCCTTCCTTCTCAGGGCAGAAGTGTGAAAACAGCTTTAGATGAGCTGTGGGCCCTGGAGCTGTCTGAACATGTACCAGAAGCACACTTGAAGGGTGACAGCATTCTGAGTCCTGTGTGTGACCCTTCTGCTGTGGCCCTGAATCGGTGGGATGTCTTCCCAGACACTGAAAAACAGCTGGGCTTTACTGTGGAACGAGGACAGGAGCCAGAGGCTGAAGTACCACGTGAAATCCAAACAGGTGGCTGTCCTGACCTGGTCAAGAAGAGGCAGGGCAGGGAGAGAACTCCTAGGAAGGCAGGTACTGCTGATGTGAACAAGGCCGGAGGAGATGAGGGAAATGAGCAGATCAGAAGCTCTGCGGTTGCTCCAGGACCTCCTGAAAACACTTGGAAAGCTGAATGGGATTTGCCATGCGTCTCCAAACCACCCATTGAAAGGATTTCTGCATCAGGCCAGGCAGGCACTGAACGAATGTGGGAGGAGGATGAGCCCTAGCTAGGGCTGTCCTGACAGTGCACTAACGTTTTGTGTGTGGTGTGAGTATGCCTGCGCTCACCCGCACTAACAGCATGTGGTGCTGGGCAGTGCTGCTGACAGCTGCATGTCACGGAGGCTTTAAGTCCTCTGCTGTATCCCGTGGTCTGTTCTGCACGTCAGTCAGCAGCACAGAACGTGGCAGAGCGTAGGGACTGCCCTGTGAAATGGGCTTTTATTCCTTAAATGGAATGAGGCAGATGCTCAGTCCATAAGGGCCTCTGAAAAGTTAAAGGGCTGATTCACTCCTCTGGAGGATGTTCCTGCTTTGGGATCACAGCTCCTCTGCCTTTTTAGGTCTTCTTGTTGGACCTGTTAGTGCTCCTTCCAGCTCTGGAAGTGTGCTTTGTGCACCAGACCAAGAATCTTATGCTTGTAAAGGGCAAACACTGAGAGTCTGCCGTGTTTCCTTGTGATGCTGAGGAGTGGAGTGGTTGTGCTTCACCTCCTATCTGGGCTTTCTGCTAGGTAATCTTTCCCTTCCTTTTCTGGATAGTTATTTTTGGCTGTGGTGGTTATCCTTACGGAGTTTTTCCTTGCACTGAGTCACTGTTCTGGACTATGCCAGGAAGAATTCTGGCGTTGTGGAATCAGTGTCATCACTTCCTGCTTACAGCTGTCACTAATGGCTTGAGTTTGTGCCGTTGCATCTTGAGGCTTGCTCTTACACTTTCCTCTGCTGACACTATTGCCTTTTTCGTCTAGATTAAGTCTTTAATCAAGAGGACAAAAGAAACCTCCAATGTGCACCCAATGAGTCGTGACCTCTCTCCGAGGCGTAAGCTAGGTCCTGCAATATTTCACAAGACTAAGTCCCAAGATCGCTTGATTGAAGAGCTGCAGGACAGACTGGGAGTTGCTAAAGAAGAGCAGGAGGAGCCGAAAAGCCAGGATGACTGGCTGACAGAGGGGGTCGTCATCACTGCCCGACCCCAGGGGGAAGAGCAGAATGGTGGACAGCAAGTAGAGAAGGTAGAAAGTGAGGGCATGTCCTGGGAGATCTGAGCATGTTCCTCTGCCTAGGCAGCGTTTTGTGGAGGTGCATGTTAAGTTGCACCTTACAGAACTTGAAAGGAAGAACTAACTCCTCCTACTCACCCTCGTCCGACCTGAAAAGTAAACTGGCTCTCAGTTCCTAGTTCGTCTGTAAGAATCAGAGTGATATCTGAGGGTGCTGGTAACGTATCTGTTTGGGCAATCTGCTGCTACTGCATATCGAATACCCACGTGGGTACTGTTTGAAAGCCCTTCTGGGAGGCCTGGCAGAGGGGGATGCCTTGTCTTGCCCAGTATGTGCCTGTGCAGGAAGCTCGGGCTGCTCTTAGAGCTACACAAAGAATTGAGTTTCCTAGTTCCCTTTTCTATTTTCCCTGTCCCTTGGTTCCTTACTGCTTTTTTTTTTTTCCTTAGATAAAGATGGAAGCTTCTAGAGGCCTCTGTTCTTACCCACTTTGCTTGGCCGTGGCAGTGAAGTTGCTGTCCCATTTGTGCTCTGATGTGAACCTAGGAGGTTCAGAAGAGCAAGAGGGAGAGCACGAGGCAGCAAAGATTGTTACTGTCTGTTCTGTGCTTCCAGCCTTCCTGTTGCAGGAGGTGCTTGTTGGTTCCTCTTTGCATTTACTCACTTCTCTTCCATGTCTTTCTAGGTGGTATTCCCCCCGGAATCCCCGCACCCCCGAAGGAGGACAGTCTCAGTTTCAGCCTCTCCCCCACTCCAACCTTCCACTGAAGCTATGAAGACAGTCCCTGCTAATGCTCCTCCCTCTCGTGTACCTCTCCTCCCTCCCCCAGCTCAGCCCTCCCATGTGCTAGCTCCCTCAGCTCCGTGTCTGAGCTCCTCCTGCTCCTCCCGCTTGGCTCCCCAGCCGCTTTTCCAGTGGGAGCGTTCTGATGCTGATTATCACGAGCTCTCTGTTGTGGGCACCCCTCCTTCTGAAGATCCTAGGCACTCCCTTCCCCAGGCCCGGACCCCTAGCACCAAGACAGTGGTTTCTGTTGGCTGTCAGACAGAAGATGAGGCTTTCTTCCCACGGATGCAGGCAGGATTCTCTTTTCTGCTTTCTTTTTTATTCAGTTCAGAGTGTTGTCCAGTCGTACCACTGCTTCCAGCTTGATAGCTCAGCAGATGTAATGTTCAGGTTGAGACTGGCACTGAATCACAATGAAAGAGCAGATCAGATCGATTCCAGCTGTGCCTGTCTAGCATTGCAAACTACATGTCTGTGCAGTAATCTGCTGGGATGCGGGTGCTTCCTGTCTGCCCTTTGTGCAGCACGGATTTATGTAGGCTTTGTTCCCCTCTGAGATGAAGAAGGTAGCTCTGAAAATCAGGCCTCAACTCACCCTGCCACAATCTCTCATGAGATGAGAAGAGAAATGGAAAAATGACAGCAGAATCTCGACGCTTCCTGTGCTTTTCCATGCAGCGAGGTGTCCCCGCTGTGCTTGGGGGAGGGGCTGGTGCTCTGTGCCCCCTGCCAGGGTGGGAGGTTGTAATACATGCAGGCAGCACCGTGTTATGCCATGCTATCCATACAGGCAGGCCTCAGCAGCCAGCCAGCCTCTGCATCTTCAACTGTTGTACTTTTCAGGTGACTTCTGCTCCTCCCTTCACCCGCAGTGCCAACCTGCTGGCTGCCTCTGCCCCCCTGGCTGCCCCCAGCCCTGAGAAGGCAGGAGCTCCTTTGTTTCCTCTCAGCATGGTGTGTTTTTGGGGTGGGTGTGTGTGCTGGGAGCTGCTGCTGGAGCTGCAGCGTGGTGAACGTAGCTGCTGTCTGGCAGTGCATGGTTTGGTGCTCAGACAGCTCCCAGAGTGCTGGCAGGTCTTGAGGGTAAAGGGGCAGTTTGAAGGGCCTCTGCACTATGGATTTGGATTCGTGTGGGTGCTGTGCTGAGCGTCCCCTCCAAACAGACACTGTGTGCAGGAGGTGGACACGAACCTCTCTCAGGTGGGGGCTCAACTGTGAGCTGGCAGGAAGGCTGCACCACCGAGCCTGGTGGAATTGGTGGCATGCTCAGGTCACCAGGCCTGCCCTGAGGTCATCTGCATGGGCCTCACAGGCAAGGCACAGCGAGTACTGTGTTGCTATGTGTTCAGTTCTTCTCCTTCCTTTCCAGGTGGTCTTTGTGATTTGTCTGTGTGTAATCTCTGCCTGGTGGCTGCAAGCCCCTGCTTAACGAGAGGATATGATTCTTTCAGCTGCATCCAGCCCTTTTCCTCCTGCTGTGCTGTGCAGGAAGCCCTGGCTTTGTCCTGGGACTGTGCCCTGGCTCCGCGTGCCTGCTGTCCCCTCCTGGGAGCGGTCTCCTTGCAGCAGTGCACTTTGGAGATGTTCACTGAAACAGTTTGGTAGCAAATAACTGCTGTGTGGCAGAGGGTTTATTTCAGGCTCCAAACGCTGTGGCTTTTCCGTGCTGCTGGGCTGGGAAATCGTGCATGTCGTGAGAATTTTTCTACAAACAAGTGGAAACCAGGGTTTGTCTCTGAGTCAGCTGCTTGGCTGCAGGACAGGGAGTAGAGCTCCTCCAGTGGCTGGAAGGGCAAGTTCTGCCAGGGCTCTGGAGCACTTCAGCAAGGCCCGTGATGGCTGCGGGATGGTGGGTCGTTCACAAGTGTGGATTTCATGTCTGGTTTTAATCTGTCCCCCTATCATGAGAAAACATGCTGCAGAGCAGCATCTCAGGGGGAGGGGGACGACTTCTGTGGGCTTTTCTAAACCTGAGAGTAGCTTTTGCAGTGCAGTCAGCTAAGTTAATGTGCATCTCGTTGTTGCAGTTCTCCTGTAAACGGAGCTTTGGTGTCCAGAGAGAGCACATCCTTTGTTCCTAAGTCGTGAACCTAAACAGTGTTTTTCTCCCTGTTCTTCCTTTCCAATCTGTGCGTGCTGTGATAGCGTGGATTCCAGAAACTGCCTCTGGGATGAGCATCGTAACCCCTTCCCTGTGTGTTCCCAGAGGTCCCACAGCAGCCGTGGTGTGTTTCCATCACAGCCCTGTCTGCTCGGGCTGTGCTGTGGATGTGCTGCCCTCTGTGTGGGGGCAGGCAGCTCTGAGGGAGCTCCCTTCCTGCTTGAGCCGTGGGATGAGAGCCATCTGATGGGGCAGAGGAGCCCTGGCAAAAGGGAAAATGTGCACGAAGGGTGCAGATGGAGGAAAGGGAGCTCTAGCTGAAAGGGAGAGTGGAAAAGAAGAGGAATCCCTTTGAAGAAGGATAGAGAGTGGCTGTAGGAATAGAAGGAGGTCAGAGGGAAGGGGCCCTCTGGATGGCGTCTCTGCTTTGACAGCTGGCCAGGAACTGATGAGGTAAAGGGAGATTTTTGGCAGAGGCTTAGAGAGCACTGTACTGAGTGTTTGGGAACAGCTAGTAACTTCTGCTGTGTGTACGGAGAATGGAAGTCAAATCCTTAGTTGCCAGCTCTGCTGTTTTACATCCCAGGGTCTCTGCATGTCTCTGCATGGGCAGAATGTGTGTACTCGATCCCGGCTCTCCCAGGCTTCTGCAGAGAGCGCAGCTGTCTCCTAGCAGCCTCTGCTTTGTCTCTGCAGAAGTGCCACTGGCAGCAAGGGCAGGGATTCTTCTGGGAAGTGCACATTTGCCACATAACCTTGATTTTTCTCTTCCCCGCAGTTCATGGCTCAGGGGAAAGCTGGCGGCGGCGGCTCCCCACCATCCACCACCCCCAAGCCCGGCAGCCAGCTGGACACCATGCTGGGAAGCCTCCAGTCTGACCTGAACAAACTGGGTGTTGCTACAGTTGCCAAGGGTGTGTGTGGAGCCTGCAAGAAGCCCATAGCCGGGCAGGTGGGTTGAAGCTCTGTCTCACTGCCCAGTCTTGGCCTGCAGCTGGGAGTAGTGGGGAGGGTTTCTTTCGTGAGGCTGAAGAGACTGGAGATGCTGGAGAAACTGAAGTACTCTATTTATCCACTGGCTAGGTACGCTGTAAGCTCCTCCAGTGACCTCTACTCTGCCCTTGAGGGACTGCCCTCTCCTGAGATGATAGGTAATTCAGTTTTCATGCTAACCCAGTCCAGGGCTCACTTGAGTAGTAGAACTTGCCATTCTCGCTGACCTCCAGCTGGTGTCTTGTCATGTGGTCTGGGGAGAGCGAGATGGAGTCGTCCTTCATGCTTTGTCTTCCCAACAGGTAGTTACAGCCATGGGGAAGACCTGGCACCCTGAGCATTTCGTCTGCACCCACTGCCAGGAGGAGATTGGGTCACGGAACTTCTTTGAGCGGGATGGGCAGCCCTACTGTGAGAAGGACTACCACAACCTCTTCTCTCCCCGCTGCTACTACTGCAATGGGCCAATCCTTGATGTGAGTCCCTGGATCGGGATAAGAGTGCTGTTGAGGTGCTGCAGGCTGCACTGATAAAAGCTCCATCCACGTGTCCTGGGTGAAAGATTTTTCTTTTATTAAGGACTTTGTCCTGGCTCTGAAAGGCAAACAGTTTGACCCAGTGCAATTCTGACACTGATGAGGGGGGTTAGATCCCCTTAGCTTCCCTGGAGCTGTACTCCTTTGGAACTCCACGTGGTTCCATCGTTCTGGTGATGACTCCCCAGCTCTTTTCTGCTGGTTGCCAGTGGTAACAGCACCAGTGCTGGTCCTGAGAGCTGGATGGGGCACTGTGCAAGGGAGGAAGCAGTGTGTAAGGTCTTCTTAGGCTTAAAAATATATATATATCCTGTGGGGAAGGTCTGAATGAGCTAGAGATGGGGGAGAATTGACTCAGCTCTATAAAGGACGATCTATTTTGATGCACGCAGTTGTCGGCATCAACTTAAATGTGTTCTTCCCCACTCCCATCCCCCCTTACTCACCTCCAAGCTGAAGCCATGTATTTATGTGACATTTCTGTGACTTTTCTTTGTGTCTTCTTCTGAACAGAAAGTGGTGACGGCTTTGGACAGGACATGGCACCCTGAACACTTTTTCTGTGCCCAGTGTGGAGTTTTCTTTGGACCTGAAGGTATTACTGGTTAATGCAAGGGGAAAAACAATTCTCCTTCCTGAACTGCAGAAAGTGTGTAAGGCAGAGCTTCTGTCAGGGGCCGGCTTGAGATGACAGGAAATACTGGAGGTGGAAGTTCCAAGGGAAGTAGCTGTTTGTGGGGGAAGGATCCCACCAGAAATCTTTTCACCCTCTCTGGAGAGGATGAGTGTGTGTATGTGTGTACAGGACAGGAAGCGCAGCAGGACAAAGAACAGCTGCCTGCTGTGTGACAGGGGAGGGGAAGGCTGATCCTACCCACCCCGCTCACCCCATAGTGCTTGGCTGCCACTGGTGAGGGTCAGGAGCTGATGGTCTTTGTTCTTCTTTTCCTCCAGGATTCCATGAGAAGGATGGCAAAGCCTACTGCCGCAAGGACTACTTTGACATGTTTGCTCCCAAGTGTGGAGGCTGTGCCCGGGCTATCCTGGAAAATTACATTTCTGCCTTAAACACCCTGTGGCACCCTGAGTGCTTCGTCTGTCGGGTAAGAAAGCCAAGGTCCTTTGTGGCTGCTGTGCAACCCCTGTCCTTCACAGCCTGCAGGTCCCATATCAGGAAGGAGGGATCTGTGGGGTCGTGAGGGACAGCCAGCCCCACAAGAAAACGTCAGTGACCAAACGCTTTCCTGCTCCTCTGATTACATGAAACTTTCTGTGTTGCTCTTTCTGTCCCCAGCTGCAGTTAAAGGGCTTCTGCAGCAGCGCACAGATAACCAGAGGCATGTTGTGTGACCTTTAAACAATTAGAAGCTAAGCTTCCCTCTAAGCACTGGCCTCGATCAGATTTTGAGGCTCTTCCTCTCCTGCTCCATCTGACAACATAAAGTAATGAAACTGCCCTTGTTCAGGCAACCATGCAAGTCGGTGAAATAGTGGCAGGCATACAGCAGGCACAGTAAACAGGAATACTGCAGATTAAATGCTTGGCGCTCTTTCAGAGAGCCTTGCAAATATTATCTCTTACAGGCCCCAAGAGAAGAGCAAATACAAGCCAGTGTTTCCTAGATTGAAACAAAAAGGCAGAGACCAGATTAAGCAGCAGAATCACGAGCTGCTGGCTCCTGCTGTGATGCTCAGGGCACGGCTCTGCTCTGCTTCCCATGCTGCGGCCACAGGCTGTCGCCACTCTGCTGGCACTGTCCGGCTCTGTCTGGCTCCTGCAGCAGTGCGTGGGGAGTGGAGCCAGTCCTGGCTGCGTGGGGCCAGGCAGGGCCAGGCTTTTTGTGCCAGCACTGAGGCTTCTTCCATGCAGTTCTGCTTTTCTCCTCCCTGCTGCCACACTGCTTGTTTTAGTGAGGCACTGATGTCCTCCGAGACACGAGGCAGGATTCTCTTCCCCATTTTCCTAAAGCAGAGGCAATTTTTCAGCTGTCCTGCAGAGGGAGGGGGCTGTTTATTGGACTAATTGTCTGCATTAGTTAAGTTTCAGACTTGCTGTAAGCACAGCTACCTGTGGCTCTGCATGTTGTTTGCTGGGCTCCTGTTTGTGCTGGGGTGCAGCTGAACTTTCCTGTGGGAAGGTTGGTGTCTGGGATGGCAACACCAGGATTCTGGAGGTGTAGCTTCTCCTCTGGGCCCTGCTGCTGCCTTCAGTGAACTCAGAGGGGATCCTTGACTCTCCCTCTTGCCTCAGTTCCTCCCTTACCCAAGGAAGGGAATGTGCCCAGTCTTGCAGGAAGGGCTGGATCTTTATTTGCAGATTCTGCTGCCTGATACTGAGAGCAGTGAGAAGTGCAGGGCTGAGCACACAGCTGGTGCATCCTCTCCATTCAAAGTCATTAGCACTGTAGAACAGTAGTTTCTCCTGGTTGTGTGCCTGGTGTTTCAGGGTGGAATCCTGATCCTGTGCAGAGCATTTCCCTGATGCTGGCTGTTCTGGAGACACTGCTTTTGGAGATGAAGTTTCATTTTTCTTCTCCCCACATTCAGTACATTCTGCTGTATGAAAGCCTTCGTTGGTCCCCACCCTCTGCTTCCCATTGTGGGGAAGCTGGGCTGAAATCAGCAGATTAGAGAGGAAGGTGCTGCAGCATTTCCTCCTCCTCCTCCTGCCTGGTGTGTCTGCTCCTGTTTGAGGGAAGCCAGCTGGAAAGGGGCTCGTGGCTGTGCGTGTCCCTCTCTCAGCCTTTCCTTCGGAAGGAGTTCGGGTCCGTGTGTGGCAGCACGATGAAGGGCAGCAGCTCACGCTGCCCGCAGTGCAGCGTGTGCCGGCTTTGTGGAGCTGCCCCCCTCCCCAGCTCCTTCCTGAACCCATCCCCTTCTGCTTTCTCCTCCCGCAGGAATGTTTCACGCCGTTCATCAACGGCAGCTTCTTCGAGCACGACGGGCAGCCGTACTGCGAGGTGCACTACCACGAGCGGCGCGGCTCGCTGTGCTCGGGGTGCCAGAAGCCGATCACGGGACGCTGCATCACCGCCATGGGCAAGAAATTTCACCCCGAACACTTTGTCTGTGCCTTCTGCCTCAAGCAGCTCAACAAAGGAACCTTCAAAGAACAGAACGACAAGCCCTACTGTCAGAACTGCTTCCTCAAACTCTTCTGTTAGAGGCGCGGGAGAGCTGAGCATCTTTCTGCCGCCTCTCGCGGCGGTTCTGTCCCTCTGAACATTACTGTGATTTAGGAACCTTACCGGGCAGGGGAGGGGGCGGGCGGGGGGTGCAGCAGCAGAGAGGCGATAGAGCCAGAGATGAGACGGACCGTTAAACTGGAAATGCCCTTGCCGTGAGCTGAGCCCGGGCAGAGTGCTGAGCCCCCTGGCGGCAGGAGCTGCGTGTGCCGGCGGGACCGCGCCGTGCGAGCCGCGACACTGACCCCGCAGCCACGCGTGGCTTTACAGCCCACGGCGTCCGCGCGGCCCCGCAAGGGTCTCTCCAGTTCCGTGACACCGTGAGGAGCCGACACCGCTTTCTTTCGCTGTTTTTCGGAGGGACGGAGCTGTTGCTCTGCGGGTTCTTCCCGCTCCGCTGCTCCCCCCCCTCAGCGCTGGGAGGCGGTGGCTGCGGCTGCTCCAGCAATAAGTCCCATCAGTCCGACGAGTCCCCCATATCCGCCTTTGATAACGATTTCTACACTGATTTCTTGTTTTTTTTTTCCCGATTCGTATCTCATTTTAATCCTACGGAAATCGGTTTTGAAGTGATTTTAAAGAGCGCCTTTTTGTATCCGTCAGCGCGGGGCGCGGCTCCGCCTCCCGCCGCCCCGAGGAGCCCCCGCGGCCCGGCCCCGCGCCGTGACACCGCGTCGCCGCGTTTCGCTTCCAGTTACGTTCACGCAGTTACGCCAATAAACTTCGTACCGTCACTCCGTGCCGCTCCGTCCCTCAGCGCCGCCTCTTTCCGCCGCCGCGCTCCTCCGGCCGCCAGGGGGCGCGCTCCCGCCGCGCTTTCCCCCGTGCGGCGCCCATCCCGCGAGTGACGGGCGCGCCGTCCAACCGGAGCCGCGCTCCGCCTCGATTGGCGGTCGCGCGCATCCAATGGTCCCGTGGCTCGCTGCGATTGGTCGAGAGCCGCGGTATGAAAGGCGGCGGCCCCGCCCTCCGGCCCTTCTTTCCCGGAGCCCTCGTGGAGGTGCGTTCGCCGCGCGGTCCCTCCGGGCCGGCCGCGGGCACGGGGCGGCCCGGGCAGCGCCGCAGGGGCGGGAGGGGGGGGGGGGGGGGGAGCGGGGCCGCCTGACCGCGCCGCTCTCGCAGGTTACAGCTCGTCTTTAAACCCGCCGGGCGATCCTTGGAGCACCGCCGCGATGCCCAGGGAAGACAGGGCGACGTGGAAGTCCAACTACTTCATGAAAATCATCGTGAGTGCCGCTGGGCCGCTGGGGGGGGGGGGGGGGTGGGGAGCGGGGCCGGGCCGCAGCGTCGGCCGTCCTCGGTGGGTCCGCTTCGGGGCCGGCCCCGCACGGAGCTCCGCGGGCGCTGACGGCGCTCCGTGTACCGCAGCAACTGCTGGATGATTACCCGAAGTGTTTCGTGGTGGGAGCGGACAACGTGGGCTCCAAGCAGATGCAGCAGATCCGCATGTCTCTGCGAGGGAAGGCCGTGGTGCTGATGGGGAAGAACACGATGATGCGCAAAGCCATCCGCGGGCACCTGGAGAACAACCCAGCCCTGGAGAAGTGCGTATCGCTAACCCGGGCGCCGTGCTGGGGATGGCCGGGCACGGCGCTGAGCGCTGCCGCTGTCCCGCAGGTTGCTGCCTCACATCCGGGGGAACGTGGGCTTTGTGTTCACCAAGGAGGACCTGACCGAGATCCGGGACATGCTGCTGGCCAACAAGGTACGGCGCGAGGCCTCGCGCTGCCGGGGCTGAGTTAAAGGTAACGTGGAGCTGTTGGGGTTATGTGGTGGCTGGGAGCCCCAGGGAGCCGGGCCCCTCCGGCTGTGCATGACACAGGGACGCTCAGTTCCTGTCTCTCCTGTGTGTGCCCAGGTGATGCCCATGCTGCTGGAGCGCACCAGGATGGGGCTGACGCTGTCCCAAAGGACCTGAGAGGTCAGCGCTCTTCCAACCGTTTTGTTTCTTCTTTCTGCAGGTGCCAGCAGCTGCCCGTGCTGGTGCAATTGCTCCCTGTGACGTGACTGTGCCAGCGCAGAACACTGGTCTCGGACCTGAGAAGACCTCCTTTTTCCAGGCCTTGGGCATCACCACGAAAATTTCCAGAGGGACCATTGAAATTCTGGTCAGGAACACGGATTGATGGCTCCATGCGTAGTGACGCATTGTGTTAGCAGTCTGACTGCTTCCTTTGGGGGCTAGGTTCAGTTTTACAGTGGAGTGGGAGGTGGGTTTAAGTCCCTCTGTCAGATCTCAGCTGTGTGTTTGAGCTCTTCTGGAGGCATTCAAGAGCTGCAGGGAGCTGTGTTAAGGCACTGCTTTCCTCCTGGCTGAGCAGCACTTTATTGTGTGCTCTTAGCCTGTAGAGGTGAAGTCTGAGTGTGTTTTCCTTGTGCTCATTTATTACTTCAGTTCTGCTTGTCGTTAGGAACGTGCCTTTGTGTGCTGCTGCATGGAATATCTCGATGTGTTCACTCATTTTCCTCTTTTCTCAGAGTGATGTGCAGCTCATTAAGACCGGAGACAAAGTGGGTGCCAGCGAAGCCACCCTGCTGAACATGCTGAACATCTCTCCCTTCTCCTTCGGGTTGGTGATCCAGCAGGTCTTCGACAATGGCAGCATTTACAACCCTGAAGTGCTGGACATCACCGAGGAGACCCTGCACAAGCGGTTCCTGGAGGTCAGTGCTGCAGCTCACGTCTGTTGCCTCCACCTCTTCCACTGCAGGGAGAAAATTGGCAGGGGGCAGTGTCGCCTCTGGTGTTCTGTGCCGTGCTGCAGAGCCAGGAGCAATCCCAGTGTGTCCTAGTTGGCCAAGGAGTGCCTTCTGTAGGCTTTTTGTTCTGAAAATGTACTGTGTGTTTTGTTAAGTGATGTGTGTGTAGGATCGGTGGACGTGTTGGGGCAGTGTGGAAGGTGGAAGCAGCTTCAGAAAAGGCTTGAGGTGGTTTAGGTGCTGACGTGCTGTGCAGTGCACTGGAGCTGTTCCGTGTCCCTGCGGTCAGAGCCGGGCTGCTGTCCCCGCGCCAACACGAGCCTTTCTCTGCAGGGTGTCCGTAACGTTGCCAGCGTGTGCCTGCAGATCGGGTACCCGACCATCGCGTCCGTGCCCCACTCCATCATCAATGGCTACAAGCGGGTGCTGGCCGTGGCGGTGGAGACCGACTACAGCTTCCCTCTGGCTGAAAAGGTAACGGCCAGGGTGCCAGCTGCTCGCAGCGTGCGTTGCCTCTTGGCTGGTGAAGGTCCCAGCTGATCCGAGCTCCGCGTTTCCCTCTGCAGGTGAAGGCGTTCCTGGCCGACCCCTCCGCCTTCGTGGTGGCCGCTCCGGCGGTCACCGAAACGGCCGCACCCGCTGCCGCCGCCGCCCCGGCCAAGGAGGCGCCGAAGGAGGAGTCCGAGGAGTCGGACGAGGACATGGGCTTCGGCCTCTTCGACTAGCGGGCCGCACGGCCCCGCGGCCGCCAATAAAGCTGTGTACCGAACGCTGCGTCCTGTGCTCCGGGCGGGGCGGGGGGAGGGAGCGCCCCCTGCGGGCGGGGCGGGGTAGGGCGGCGCGGGGCGGGGCGCCCCCTGCGGGCGGCGCGGGGCGGTGCTCATCCCGGCGTGCCGTGCGCCGCGCGTCGCCCCGGAACGACGGAGCGCTTCCGGGGCCGCATGCGGCGCCATGGCGGCGGACACGCAGGTGGGTGCGGGCCGGCGGCGGCGGCGGAGGGGGAGGGGAGGGCCGGGGCCGCCGGATCCTCCGGGAGGAACCGGCCCCGCGCGGAGCGGGCTTCGCTGCGAGGGGCGGGGGCCGGGCCGGGCTCCCAGGCGGCGCCCGCTCGGGCGGGAGCGCGGATGTGGGAGCGCGTCCCGTTCCGCGTCCCTTTGTTGGGTGCCGGCGGCGGCACGAGGCGGGAGTTGGAGAGCGGGGCGAGGATTCTTCGCATGTGGCGGCTGCGGGGCTCCTGCCGCGCGTGTGCCCGTCCTGCGTGAGGGTAAGGGCGGCCGCTCCCGATCCCCCGCGAGCGATTCCGCAGCTGCTGCCACGGAGCGCAGGGCGCCGGTGTGGGTCGGCTCTGTGCTGGGCCCCCTGCAGGCAGAGGTCCGTGTAAGGGATTCTTGGGCTATGGGAGGTAGCACACACCGAGCAGTTTGGCTTTCCGGGTCCTTGTGCTCTCAGGCGTCGGTTTTACCTGAAACTGTCCTTTCAGAAGGGCAGAAAGCTTAAGGGGTGCTCTGACCACGGGTTAGCAAGCAGAAAGCCCTCATCCCTCAGTCCAGCAGGGAATCTGTGGGGCTGCATCTTGTACGAGCCTTTCCCCGCTGTCTGAGGCCACGACTGTGCAGCCCTGGCTCTGCGTTCTGTCTGCGGACACCAGAGGTGCCCCGATGTCTTTTCCCATCCGTGTGTGCTTTCAGATTTCTGACACGCTGAAGAGGTTTGCAGTGAAAGTAACTACAGCCAGCGTGAAGGAGCGGAGGGAGATCCTCAGCGAGCTGGGAAAGTGCATCGCTGGGAAAGGTGAAGGCGTTGGAGCACCGCTTTGGTCACAGGGGTGGAGAATGTCAGAGTCCTTTGTGGGCTGTGGGGTGGTGGCACCTGGGGCGTGTGCTTCCTTCTCAGCATGAGCTCCACGTGTGAGCTGTGTGTGTGTTACATGGAGCTCCTGTTTCTCACACAGGCTTTCTCCACTGAGGAGCTGCAGCATCACGTGTATAAGTTGGGGTTGCTTGTTTCTGTGGGGTATTTATATAAACCCACATAAATATTTCCGTGTGCAGAGAGAGCACGTGTGCAGAGATTTAAGATGACCTTCATAAAAGCTGCGTTCTTAAAAATCTTGTGGGTTTCTCCCATATTCTGAAGGTTGAATGTGGAATAGTGTGTGATCCAACGTTGTCCTTATTTAAAAAATATGTATGAAATCTCTAAAAGGAGGGAAATTAAATATAATCCTTGCGAGCAGCTTCGTGTGTGATGAAATGACTTCCCAATTCCAGTTGCAAAGTGAGGCATATGTGTATTAAAGACCTCGGTGATCTATAAAGAAGCATTGTGAAATACAATCTGTTACAGATCTTCCCGAGGGTGCAGTGAAAGGCCTTTGCAAACTCTTCTGCCTCACCCTGCACCGATACCGGTGAGTAACTTGATGCAGGAAGGCCGTGTTATTCAATCTGTCACTTAAACAGGCACACTGCATCACGGTGCAGTGTCACATAGATGCCTGTGACATGGAAAGATGCTGTCTAGTAATGATCCCCTCAAGTGAGGTTTGACATGAATAAGTATTACAGCACTTGCTTTGTGCTCCAGTTTTGATTTTGGAATTAAAGCTTGCATCCTGTGGTTCAGTTTGCGAGGATGCCCGTCCCCGTGTCACTGTCCTTTTCAAGTGAGAGGAAGATGTGCTGGAGGCTCTTAGGCAGTATTACAGGAGAGAAGCTGCTCAGAGCCTGTGCACTCTTTTGGTGCCTGCTGGAGTGCCTCCGCTTAACTTCTGTCCGCTGGAGAAGGGAGCAGAGCTTTCTGCCAGGAGCTGCTCCTTGGAACAGCGAGGATCAAATAATTGCTGGCTGCAATGAGAAAGCAGGGCCCTTTGTGCGATGTGAGGATCGCGGTGTGTGTCGTGCTGGTGGCACTGGTAACTCCACAGAGCTGTGCTTTTCACTTCGCAGCGACGCGGCGTCGCGCAGAGCCCTGCAGCTGGCGCTTCAGCAGCTCGCCGAGTCCCAGCCCGATGCAACCGCAAAGAACCTGCTGCACTCACTTCAGTCTTCAGGGATCAGTGGCAAAGCTGGAGCTCCCAGGTGCGCCGTGTTGTGTGGAAGCACTTCTGAGTGGCTGGGGCTTTCAGGGTGATGGTTATAAAGAAATTTAGAGGCTGAGTTAGCAGCAGCTGTTGAAACGTTGCTGTTTTAGCTCTTTCACATCTCACTGCTGGTGTGTTAGTGCCGGTGGGTTTGGGCTGAGTTACAGTTTTGCTTCTGTTAAAGCCTGGATAAACTCTTATGAATGGACCTTCTCTGTCCACCTCTTGCCTCCAAGAACAGAGGCGTAGCTTGTAGAAAAATATTGATGTGGGTTTGAAGGTCTGTGGCGGTGTAGTATTTACCCCTGTGTTGGGATGGTTGCATTGTGCATGAGGATATTTGCTGCCTGACCTCACTTAGAGAGATCAAAATGGGGTGGGATCCGTGGGGAGTGGCTTCTGCCACCTGAAGTGGAGGAAGGAGAGGAGAGTTGGCACGGATGAGAGCAGAGCAGTGTGCCAGGAAGGAATGCAAGCTGAGAAATGGTTTGGCATCTGTGGTTGTGAGGTGAAGATGAGCAGCGGATGAGAAATCTTGAGTTACTTTTTGGGCAGCGTCAGTTGGCAAAGTATTTAACTCAGTTCTGTAACACTTCTGGAAAGATCAGAAAAAGATCTTGTCGTTCCCAGTGGGTGAGATTTAACCTCTTTTGTGCTGATCCGAACTTCTGGGTGGTAAACGTGAGCTGAAGCACAACGAGCAACCCCCACCAGAGCTTATGAGCACCAACTGTTGCTTCTAAAACCAAAGAATTTAGCTGTATTTTTTTTTCTGCGATCAAATAGTTTCACTGATGAGGTGGTGTTCTGTCTTGGTGTGCATGTGCTGGCTCTGGGTTAGTAGGTGTAGTGTATGTTCCAGGAGCTGTAGGTTTACCTCTGTTCTCTGTTTCCACGGCAGTAAGAGCAGTGGCTCTGCAGCCCTGCTGGCACTCTCCTGGACATGCCTGCTGGTACGCACAGTGTTTCCAACACCTGAGAAGAGACAGGGAGAAACCTGGAAAAAACTGGTAGGTTCTTTTTGATTTGCAGATATACCCACTGCAGAGCACTCAGGTACTTGTCGTGTCTTTAGTTTGATGAAACACTGCAAATAATTCTGAACGTGACTAACGAGGTCAGGTTGGAACCTGGGTTTCTAGGATGATTTTCTTGGCTTTCTGGTGGATTTTGATCTCTCCTGTTCTCCTGGAGAAGGCAAGAGATGGGGCGGTTTTGCACACGCTCTGCACACGTTGGTGTGTACCTGTGTTTCTAGACTAGGCTGTGCTAGTGGTGCCCCCAGGATGCTGTCTGAAACATGCTGGCAGCTCCTTGTGCCTCCCTGCCCTGCCAGTGATACTCAGTCATATGGTGTTAAGTCTCCTTTTGTTTTCTTTTTACCTTCTTTGATAATCTGTGGCTGGGACTGTGCTCACAGTATCTTGGGATGTAGCTGCATGCGTTTTAAGAAGAGGTGTATCTTGAGATAAATTGCTGTTTTCAAAGTCAGTTTCTAGAGCTGTTACGCACAGTTCTACAAGGTGGTACATGTGGGTTGAAAACAAACAGGCAAAATCAGAAGCCACCACTGAAGAACTTCAGTAGCCTAAGGACTGTTTGTGAGCAGATGGAGTTGATCACTGACATCTGGCTCTTCTTGTTTGACATGAGCTCTCTGAGGAGCAGGCCTGAGGGTTTTCTTGGCTCTTTCCCTCGGCAGGTGGAGGTTCAGTGTTTACTTCTTCTGGAAGTCTTGGGAGGCTCTCATAAGCAGGCAGTGGTTGGAGCAGTGAAGAAGCTGAACAGGCTTTGGAAAGAGGTGATGTATACTTCATCAAACTTAATTCAGTAGCAGTTCTAGTTTCTGTTGCGTTAACGTGCTTGGTTTTGTTCCTCTTCAGAACCAAGATCTGGTGGATCAGTACCTGTCTGTCATTCTGGGTCTTGAACCAAACCAGAGCTATGCTGCAATGCTGGGACTCCTGGTGCAGTTTTGCACAGCACAGAAAGAGACTGATATTATTAAACGCCACAAGGTAAATCTGCCATATTCCCGTTCTGTTTTTTACCTTTTTCTAGGGGTTAGGTAACAAGTAGTGTTGCTTTTTGTCGTGGAGAAGCGGAGTGCTTCGATTAGACTGCCTCTGGTTTCATTATCAGTTCAGTAGAGGAGGTACCAGATATGTGAGTCTGTGCTTTTACACGGATTGCCAACGCTGCAGCTTTCTCTCTGGTCGTAGGAGTGGAAGGCTGCAGCTGGCTCTTGGTGGGTGTTGTGTGTTGGGCTGGTGTGAACAAAGCTTCTGCTTAGAGCATGGGGCTGTCTTCCAGAACAGTGTTGAGCCTGGCCAGTGGTGTGCAGAGAGCTGTGTAGGTTGTGCTGTGGCTGTCATTGATCTTTTTGCTTGTTCAGAGTGCTCTTCTGGATTTCTACGTGAAGACCATCCTAATGAGCAAGACAAAGCCTCAGAAGCATGTGCTGGTGAGACATACTCTTACAGGACTGTTTATACTTTCACCCTTTGTGCAGTGTCTGCTGCTGTGCTGAGCACTTTGTTCCCTTTGCAGGACAGCTGTTCTCCACTTCTTCGATACATCTCCCACGCTGAATTCAAAGACATACTTTTGCCAACCCTGCAGAAATCCTTGCTACGGAGCCCCGAGAATGTCATTGAAAGTGAGTGTCATCTCTGTCCATTGCTCTGCCAGAGAGCACAGGCAGTTGTTCCTCAGAGTTCTGAAGTTGTGAGGGGTGTGCTTCCCTCTGGACTATGCTTGTGCGCCTGTGAACAGTAGCAGTCTGGCGTCTGAGGTCTGGAGAAGTGACATTTGTGGTGTCTGGGCATGTGATAGCTACTGTTTGTGCCGAGGATAGAATTTCACAGCTGAGTGCTAAGAATAATCCTGAATGAATCTGTTGATTGGACATCAGTTTTGGTGTTTTTCATCCCAACTGGCCCTTTTCTGCTCTTGATGTGTACTGTGTGGAAAGGTGTATTAAAAAGCTGAAATCACTTACTTAACAAAATACAATGTGACTTTATTTCTTCTGTCTTCAGCGATCTCTTGCTTGCTCTTGTCTGTTAACCTGGATCTTAGCCAGTATGCTCTGGACATTGTGAAAGGACTGGCTGGTAAGTGCTTAAATTTTGAGGGAATGATAAATTCAGATTAAAGCTTTCTTTAGCTTTCTGGCTGTACCTATAACTGCTGGGTTTCTGGTAACAAGATTGATTTACTTGGGTGGGAGGACAATACTATAACTTGGCAATGTAACTTAATATATACAGGCGCGTGTATAAATATGTCCTTGTCTCACTGATTTTTTGCAGTTTGTAATAAGGTGCTCTCAGTTTGTACGTTGTATTTCAGGCCACCTGAAATCCAACAGTGTGCAGCTCATGGATGAAGCAGTTGTTGCGTTAAAGAATTTGGCTCGACAGTGTAGCGATCCTTCGGCCGTGGAATCTCTGGGCAGACACCTTTTTGCCATCTTAGGGGGTGAGTAAAAGCTGGGGTAAGTGGTAGAGGTGAGCAAAGGTTTGTTGCCTTCAGGGGGTTTTGTGTATTTTATTTTCTGTTGGTTTTGGTTGTCTGTATGGTGAGGGTTGCTTAGCCAGGATCAGGGGTAACAAAGCAAGCATTTGTTATTTCAGAGAAGGTACTTGATGTAGCACGTGGCTGTTGTCTGGCTGTAAGTCAGTCATAACCTGTTTGATTCTTGTTGACAGGCTCAGAGGGGAAGCTGACAGTTGTTGCACAGAAGATGAGTGTCCTTTCAGGTGAGGATCCTAAAAGAAAGCTGCTTCTCTAATGGAGCAAATCCACCAGGTGACTGAATGGGGGAGTTCTGAGCCCTGAGGAATCCCTGCGTGGTTATTCTGAATTGGCTGTGGTTAATGTCATAGAGGGCGCTGGATACTGCAGGCAAATTCTTGACTTTCTCTTCAAGGAAGGTGACTGTATCCTGGGTAAAAATGAAGAGCAGGTCCTGCAGTGTTAATTGGTGGTGAATTTGGCATCCAGATGTAGCAGTGAGAGAGAGATGTTTGTGCCAGGACTGAAATGTGATTGTTTTGAGATTCTGCAGTGACTGTTAGTACTTTGGGCATTAATGAGACGTGTCTTTCCTTCAGGAATTGGCAGCCTTAGTCACCATGTGGTTTCTGGATCATCTAGCCAAGCTCTGGCTGGAACCATGGCTGAGCTTTTCATCCCTTTCCTGCAACAAGAAGGTGAAATCTTTTGCTTTTGTTTTGGGTTTGCTAAGCTGCTTTCACCTCTGGCAGGATTTTTCTGTGGCGTGTTATTCAGGATTAATCCTGATCTTTTCCTGTTGCACTGTTATATTGGGGAGCCCTGTGGAGACAGTGCTGTGCCCGCCAGAAGCACGTGCATTCATTTCCTCCCTCACCTCAGCATTGTTACCTGCTTTCTGTTTTCTGTGTTCCTGTGTTTTAAGCATTTACTGTACTGATGTGGGTGCTGTGTTACTTCCTAGTCCACGAAGGCACGTTGGTTCATGCAGTCTCTGTCCTGGCTCTGTGGTGTGTTCGCTTCACCACAGAAGTCCCCAAGAAGATGGTGGAATGGTTAAAGAAAGCATTCAGCCTTAAAACCTCAACTTCAGCTGTGAGGCATGCCTACCTGCAGTGCATGCTGGCCTCTTTCAAAGGTAAGGCTGCTGCTGTTAATAACTCCTCTCTGTGTGGCTTAAGAGAAAAGCAATCAACTTTCGTACTTCTCCAATGTAAGTAGATGGTTGTGTGGGTGAAGAGATTTTTTTTTTCATTCTTAGTTTATGGCTGAAACGCCGCCTGCAAATACTCGGTGTACAAAATTGCAGCATCCTTTTTCTTTCTTTCAGTATCATGTGAAGTGTTGCTGCTGGAGATATCAGGAACAGCTAGCTCAGTTCCCTTGGAAGTGCAGGTTGCAGATCAGTGGGATTTGCTGGCTTGTGACCGTTTGAGATGGAGCAGCTGGTTGTAGCTTGTCAGGAATTTACTTTTGCTCTCAGAGAAATGTAGTCTTTAAAGTCAAACTTCCCATGATTTAAACTCCTTCCTTCTTGTCACTGAATTGGCATTTTCATCTGATGAATAGAAATTGTGTTGGGATGGGACTCACCTTCATGGTTGAAGTCCAATTACAGCAGTGATAGGCAGACACAGTGGGAGATTCAAAGTCATCTGTATGTGCGTGGTTTGCTTCTTGCATCCTAACAACAAAAGAGCCATTCATGTCTTTGGTGTAACATGCAGAGGACCATGTTTTGCAGTTTGTCTCTTTCTGTCTCCTCAGGTGACACGTTATTACAGGCAATGGATTTGCTACCAATGCTGATCCAGACAGTAGAAAAAGCAGCATCTCAGAGTACTCAGATTCCCATGGTAACTGAAGGAGTTGCTGCAGCTTTGTTGATCTGCAGGATATCTGTAATTGAGGGACAAACTGGTAAGATGGCAAAACATCTAGCAGAATCCAATGTGAACAGTTTCTGAGGAATAACGTTTTTTTTTTTTTTGGTCTGTGTGCATGAGGTGCCATTAATCTGTATATTGCTGTGTATTGAACAGAGAATCACTGCCCTTTGGTAAACCAGGGAAGGACGTATTCTGATCACTCCTGGTGATGTCAGTGATGAATTTCTGTGGCCTTGCAAACTGCAGCATCCATTCACTTGGGGCAGCATTTCTCTTTCTGACAGAGAATTCACCCAGTCCTTAAGTGCTAGGACACGACTGAAGCATTAGAAGCGTTACTTGCTTGTCATTTGTGTACTGCTTTTTACAAACTGTCTTTGGAAACCAGCAGGACTGGATCTGAGCATATTACAAGAACTATCTGAATTCATACGTCTGCCAGGGTATAAAATCCAGATGTGTTCTACAAATGGCAGACGTCAACTTCCTCCTTTTCTTTGTTTTTACTTGTCCTATGAAAGGTTATGGTAAAGCAGGTCTTACATTTCACAAATGTAATGTAGAGAAATATTTTTTTTTTAGTAGATGTTTTTTAGTCATGTTTATAGTTCCAAATGAGAAATGAGAAGCTTTGAACTGAAGACAAGTAAAGCTAGAAATAGCTTCAGTAATTTCAGGAGGAAAAAAATCAACTGTATTTTATGTACCCTGGTAAGCTCATGGTTATTTTGGTAAGTCCTTAATAGACATCTGTTCTTTTCCCAACAGAGTCTAAGCTGAGTGGCTTCTGGCAGCTGATCCTGGATGAAAAGAAACAAATCTTTACCTCTGAGAAGTTCTTGCAGTCTGCTTCAGAGGAAGGTAAATTCTCAATTACTATGTACCCAGCTACTGCTTAATTCTGTGAGGGAACTGCTGTTGTAGTTAGCTCTGTTCTGTAAGCCTTGGAAACTTTTGTATTGCTTCTTTACTGCGTTAGCTCCAAAAATTAATGCTGGTGACTTTCAACATTCAAGGCATGAGATAGCTCAGGGATGTTAAACACATCAGCTGGATACTTTTGCTCACTGATAACCAATAACAAATCATTGTGGTGTCAACACCAAGGCTACATTTGCACAACATTATGCACTTTTGTATGAATTCATCATACATTTTGTTGTTTCAGTAGTGCTTAGGAATTAACAGTACTGGTGCAGTGTGTAGGGTGGTTATTATTTGGTTTGCTCTGTTTACTTAACAAAAATAGGCATCTCATACTGGTCAGTGGAATTGTGCTGGAATGAAGCTAACAGCTTGTCTCGTAGCTCACAGTTCTGTTTCAGTCTTGTCAAATCTGAGCTGGATTTATCTCTAGCTTCACTGAGAAATGCGTATGTAGAGACTCATTCCTGACAGTTGAATGTGTCCTGCTTGCTGTTTGTTCACCCCCAGGTTCAAAAAGAAACATCTGCTTCCTTATGCAATTACGTGCTGCTTTACTGTTTGTTTGTTCCCCCAGCCATGTGCACTGTGCTGCAGCTGACTGAGCGCCTCCTGCTGGACCACGCACAGCGGCTCCCCGAGGGCAAAATCCAGTACGTACAGTGCACTTACTGATCTGTGTCTGATTCCTGAACGTTAATGCAGGTGGTGGAGGGGTTGGGACTTGGCACAGAATGCTAAATGAATGTGCCTTCATGTCCGGTTGCTAACCCTGTTTATTTCGTCGTTTTCAGGCAGTTTCACCGTGCCCTTGTTGCAGTACTGCTCAGTCGGACCTGGCACGTTCGAAGACAGGCCCACCAAACTGTTAGGAAGCTTTTGTCCGCCCTGGGGGGGTACAGACTGGCCTATGGGCTCTTAGAGGAGCTTAAAGTGGTTCTCAGTTCTCATAAGGTGAGTAGTCGAGAAGCCTAGCCCCTTGTTTGTATGCTGCTGCTGATCAGCTCCTTACCCTAGGTTTGCTGTTAGCACTGAAATACAGCGTGCTGTGAAAATGGTGCAGTTTCAGCTTTGTTTAAAAGAATAAAAGCAGTAAGTGTGGTACCATCGAACAGGGTAGCACAATGTCACCTTTCTAAATAAGTTGCATTAATTGTGTACTGAAAATAAGACTTCATGAGCAGTCTTGTTGTGTTACAGGCATAGCCTGAATAAAGTATTTTTCAAAGATACTGAGCGCAAATGAGCAGCAAACTTTGAACATATTCTAGCCAACTGGCTGAACCTTTTCCAAAGCCCTCTTTGCTAAAAGTGACAGTTTCATTTTACTTCAGTGTGCCAAATCTAGGATAGTCAGTTCCTATTCTTTCCATCACTGTCAGCACTCTGCTTTGGTTCCACTGTTATCCTTTCTTTTCTTTGAAAACTTCAGGATTGCATTTTCAGAAGGAGCTGAATTCTGGTGTTATGCATGGCATTACTCGAGGAAGCTGTGCTCAGGAAGGCTTGCTGTGATGTTTATGATGAGTTGTCCCCTAGGTTATGCCTCAGGAGATCCTGGTGATGGAGTCAGGAGAGCTGTCAGAGCAAGGAAAGACATATATCCCTCCCCGTGTCCTTCATGAGGCACTGTGTGTCATCTCAAGTGTAGCTGGGCTGGATGTGGATTCCTTTGAGACAGAAAAGCTGGCTCTAGAGATGCTGCTGGTGAGCCACCATCCGTCTCTGGGTAAGTGTAGGGATAAGATCACTCTCACGGATGACTTTTTTGGTCTTGTTTTATTTTTTAATCTTACCTTTCTGTTTAATTGTATTCACAGTCTGCATTGCATTTATTATGTTTGTTCTTCATGCTAGTGGCAGTACAGCCAGGTCTTTGGCCAGCCCTCCTTGTCAAGATGAAGATAGATCCCAAAGATTTTATTACCAAACACTTGAATGACATATTACCCAGACTCACTGCCTACGCTCCAGACAACCAGGTGATAAACTTCTGCTTTTCCATTGTTAGCCTGAGGATGTATTTTTGAACAAAATAATTTTTTAGTGGAGTTAAGTACTAACTGGCCTGTAAGGAAGGAGGTCCCCTTGTAACGTGGGAAAAGGCACTTACAAAGAGAATGTCTCCAGTGTAAAAACATCTGGGATTTAAGGGGGAGAATGTGTACCAGTAGCTAAGCAGAATTCTGGATAAATCTTTAGTACCTGCTGGATGAGGTATTAAAACTTGAAGGATGTTGCTCTCGAAGAATATAACATGGCTTCAGCTGAGCATACTCTTAAAACAATTCCGAGGAGTACTGATTATATGGTTTTGATCCCTTTGTTTTCTTGACAGTCATCTATGAATGCAGTGGGATCTCTCTCTCTGCTCTCACCTGGTAGAGTGCTCCCACAGCTCATCAGCACCATCTCGGCGTCAATGCAGAACCCAGCTCTGTGCCAGGTTACTCGAGAGGAATTTGCCATCATGAAGACACCGGAGGGAGAACTGTATGACAAGTCTATAATACAGAGGTAAGGCTTTATAATTTCTTTGTGAACATAGAGTTTGATCCCTGCTGGTATCTAGCTGGATGAGTGCATTTCTCAGTTGCTCTTATTCTGGGCAGGTGTTTCTAGATTTCTGTGCCTGCATCTTAATTCAAAACAGTCCCGATTCTTCTCTGTACTTCTTTTCTCAGTGCTCAGCAGGATAGTATGAAAAAGGCTAACATGAAGAGGGAGAATAAAGCTTACTCCTTCAAGGAACAAATCATTGAGCTGGAGCTGAAGGAGGTGAGTTGGAAACCAGAAAGCTGTTAGTGATGGTTGTGATGGCTGAGGGAAGGATCTGATGAAAAGAAGGGAACTTAACCAGGTTGATTGGAGTAGTCCTTTTTTAAAGGTTGACTTCTTTGTTCTGGGGAGATGTGTCCATCCACTGCAGGAAGCAGACAGCTCTCTGATAATAGAAAATAATTTTTGACCAATTGAAAGCTGGGAAAAATGAATGTTGTTGAACACTGAAGTATTGCTAACCTCCTGATTTCCACCTTGTGTCTTCAGAGTGCTTGGAAAAATATTTTGATAACGTTTTCAAAGTAAACTGTGAAAAACAGCGTGGCCAACTTGTTCCTCTAAGTGAGGGTATGGTGTTAAGAGTTCCCGGGTAATCATGTCCATGATGTGCTCTTTGCAGGAGATAAAGAAGAAGAAGGGGATAAAGGACGAAGTACAACTGACTAGTAAGCAGAAAGAGCTGATGCATGCACAGCTGGAAAAGGAATCTCAGATAAGAAAACGACTCAAGGAGGCAAGTTTTGATTATATTTTTTGCCAGCTCTGCAGCTACCGGAGTAATTTATGGTAATCATCCACATTGTTTCTCTTACAGCTTGATCATGAACTGGAAACAGCCTTGGGACTGCTGGACACTGTTATCAAGAGAAAACCTCCCGGTCTAACTCAGTACATCCCCAGTCTCGTTGGTTCCTTTCTGCCACTTTTCCGATCACCTTTGGCTGCTCCAAGAATTAAGGATCCCTTTCTTTCCTTAGCTTCCTGTGTCATGCCTCCTCGACTTAAAACCTTTGGTTAGTACTTGCAGTTGCTGTTTAAGGGCAGGGCACGTTATTTTCATAGCAGGGTGCTCAGAATCCTTGCTCTTGCATGCTGTGCATCATTACTGTGTACCCACGGGAAGAAAAAACTCAAACAAAAAGGGAGGTGACTGCAACTTCCCAGGGATCCTACTGCTAGATAGGTCCTGGTCCAAAGACAAGGAGTTCTCCACTCGGTGCAGCTGATCTCGTTGGGCTTGTGTTTCTTCTGGAGAGCTTGGAGGTTGTGAGTGAAGCTGTGATAGCCTGAAGATAGGCCAGCCAACGCTGACTTGGAATCAACAGCTATGGGTGGTGATAATGGTGCTTGCAGAGTGGCAAAGGCCAAGATATAAACTCCTCAGTTACTTATGGCATTTTCTGAACCCGGTGCTCTGGTGTCTCTTACAGTTGCTGCCTTCTCTGCAAGATTTAAGTCAGTGCTTTCAGGGCTACTTTCACACCTCTGGGAGAAGTTTGGAAGCACTGACATTTCCTGACTGCTGTTGCAAAGCAAAAAGGATTTGCTTCTTGTTTATGGGAACACATGGTAGTGTTCATACAGTAGTAAGTGTAACTGCTGTGAAGGAAGATGTGTCCTTGGGGCTGTGCTTCCTTCTCAGTGCCTCTTCTGCAGCCTGGGCTGTTTCCCAGAGCTTTCTTAGAGTTCTTCAGCCTGTGTTCCTGGGGATTTTTTTTCTCAAGAAATGTTTGGTTTTAGTCTTCTCATGGATTTTTTTTGTTCTTTCATACCAGGTACTTTGGTGAGCCATGTGACTCTGCGCCTGATGAAGCCAGAATGTGAACTAGATGAATCGTGGTGCCAGGAAGAGCTTCCTACTGCTCTCAACAGAGTAGTTAGCTTGCTGCATGCCCACACCATTCCTAGCCGAACTGGCAAAGGAGAGGCAGGTAAAAAAGTACTGTAGATCTTACCTCTCCACAATATCTTCGTGAGCTGTTTGAGTTTTGGTGGTTTTGTAGGTGAGAGTCCCATTTTTTGTCTTTTTAAATTGCATTAAGTCTGTTCATAGTCGTGAAAAACTGTAACTTCCTCCTCATTTTGGGGGTCAGTAGTTGAAAGTGACAGTAGTTGAAATAACTTTTTCTTAAAATGGTTCAGACAGAAATAACAGGAGTGAAATTAAAACTCATCTTTGCTAAAGAGAGTTCTTGCATTTCAGCATCACTTAGGCTAAGCGATTTAGTGAGACTAAGTGGAAAGATGAAAATAATTCCTTGTTATCTGTGATCTCAGCAGTGAAGTGCCTGTGGCCTCTGCTTGTTTGCTACTGCAGTTCATGAATATTTTATTCTGGCATGATTGCAGACGAAGTGATTCCTTCCTCTTTTGTAACATGAGGGGCAAGCACCGATATTTTTACAGTGCAAGTATAGTGATGTGGGTTAAAAAGAACCTGTTTGCTTGCTTGGTTTTGATCACACAGTTAGTTTTAGCCCAGATCAGCTCCAGTATCTGCTTAGTGATGAGATGTGTAAATAATAATGGTAATAGGCATTAGTGCAGAAAGGGCTGGGTGAGTCTGCTTCTTTTGGAGGCAGGGATGGCTTAGCCTGTCTTTGTCAATATGGTGTACTGTAATGATGGAGGTGATAAATCCTTGCTTTGGAACTGATTGCTTTCAAGCTTAGTCAGGAACTGCTGTGGTGGACAGTTGATAACATTTTAAAGAAAATTTAGGATTCTGTTGGCTTCCTTACCCCAGGAGTTCAGTTCTCCACTTAGAATTCTGTTGTCAGTCAGCTCTGCAGCTGTGTGACTATGGCACAAATAATCCTCACTGCTGAGCAGTAGCATTGGACCACGCTGAGCACCACTTCAGTGCTAAACGTTCTGGTGATGATTTAGTGTCTCTTCTGTGATGTTTATTTCCATAGGAAGTGCAGATTCTTTAACATTTGAATCTGTTTGCTTGCTGATTTCCAGAAAGTAGCACAACGTTTTCAATGCTCCTTCTGTATTTGTTCATGTTTACTGTCTGATTATCTTATTTTTTTTTTACTTCCACTGGAGGAGAAAGGAAATAGGTTTCCTAATGCTATGTTGGACAACTCAAATTCTATTCCCAAATAATTTTCTTGAAAGTTCTTAAAACACTTCAGAGTGCAGTCCTACAATACTGTTCAGTAGGGGATAATTTATTGGGTTTCCAAAAGACCCACTTGAAACCAGATGTCTTTATAATGTGTTGAAAAGAGATGTCATTCATTGAAGACATGACAAGATACGATTCCAGATCATTTTCATATTGGTCAGGAACAGCTACTGTGTGTTAAGAGAACATTTACTTTCTCAGATAAAGCCTTCTCCTTCCTGCTGCATAGAACGGGACTGTTGCTTAAGCCAAAAAATATCTGGCCAATAACTGGGGGGGGAAAAAAAAAGCAAATAGGAAGGAAAAATCCCTCATCTGAGGGTTTTTTTAAGCTAAAATATTCATGTTCTATAGCTGGAAGCTCCCAACGTGATTGGTATTTGAAATTTCTCCCTTGAACTACTTTTGCAGTATCCGTGCCCTACATAAGCTGACTAATACTGCAGTACTGTATCTGCAGTGCTCTTCATCTGCATCTTAGAAATTCATAATGTGGCGTTCTCTGACAGCGCAGATAGGATGTTGAAAAAAAAACAAACAAACCCTTTTCTCTAGATATCCAGTACTTTAGTTTTAACAAAATATATAAAAAAAATTCTCCAGCAGAGACACAGAGGTATACGATCATAATAAATTTGATAATTAATTATACATATACCCGGGTGGTAAGTAAGTGATGTTGACAGCTTATCTGAAACCAAAAAGAATCATTCATTTTTCTTTAATGTGGTATTTAGATTTCCCTTAGACTTCTTTGCTTTGAACTAACTGGAGGATTGGCCAAGCCCTGTGAGAAGGCAGGATCAAAGTCTTTAACAACAGGAATCTAAAAGCTTTATTTCTTTTTTCCAAGGAGAAGAGGGTTTTGAGCCTTGTACCTGCATTAGAGAAACCTCATTCTCAAGAATCCAAATGAAGGGTGGAGTAACAGGTTAGCTAGGTTTGTAGGAAGTGTTTGAAGGGAATACAGCTGGCAAATGAGCCCTTATTCTGTGCAAAGCAACTTCAACAGTGAGTTTGTTAAACTGTATCAGATCCCTGTGTGAATTCTCTTGCTTAGAGTAAAATTGACTGTATCTTTTTTTTGTTTAATTCATATGAATTCTCAGATGCTGCACATTCAAAGAATGTAATTTAAATACTACATTTTCAATTTCAACCCTGGTGGGCTGAATTTTGCTGTCTCCTCCTCCCCCAGGTGTATCTAAGATAGACAAAACCATGGTTTTGCATGTCTATGTACTTGGTGTGTTTGCACAGGAGGTTGAAGATGGCCATATATGTTTGAACCTATTCTAAGTGCACATCTTCATCAAGTCTTAGAATGGCTTAGATTAAAAGGAGCCTTAACAACTGTCTAGTTCCAACCCTGCTGCCATGGACAGGGTTGCCAGCCACTGGATCAGGCCCTCAGCCCTGTCCAGCCTGGCCTTGGATGTCTCCAGGGATGGAGACTGACATCAGTCAGTGTTTTGAAGTAATGATGAATAGCTCTGCTTACAGGATCATTTCTCCTTTTCACAGGTGCTGCCCCATTATCAGCTCCAGCATTTTCCTTAGTCTTTCCTCTTCTAAAGACTGTTATGACTGAGACATCTCATGACAGTGAAGATAAGGAGGAATTCCTGGTCAAGATTCTGCAGATCCTTACAGTTCATGCTCAGCTGAGATCGTCAGTAAATGGCCAGGCTTTGCTGGTGGATGAGGTGAGAGCTGTCCCATAACAAAGTAAGATTGCTTGATTTTTGGCTGTGTGCATTGACTTAGGTTATTTATTGTGGTTCTTATATTAGGAGTTCCATACACAGGCAGAGCACTTTGGAGTCAGGAGATAATAAGGTTTTTCCTTCCCACCTTCTCTTTCAGAATGGCCCAGAGTTGCTGCCCCGAAGGGATATGCTGCTCCTGCTGACCCGAGTGATAGCAGCAGGCTCTCCACGGTTACAGGTGAGTTCTCAGCTTCATGACCACAGTCAGGATTCCACATCAGCATCTAACTGAGGAAAATATATCCACCTGCTTAAAATGTCTGTGAACAGTGGCTGATGTATATTATTCATCTCCTGTGTTTATGGTGTTTTCCTTGGGATAAAATGTTGGTATATTTTTTTTTTTTCGTGTAAGTTTTATGCATCAGATGTGGTCTTCAGTTTTTCACAGGTGTTATTTTGTTCTTCCTCTAAGGCTTTGCTCAAAGACAATCGGTAGTCACTCCCTCCAGTGGCCAGCAGTTTATTCTAAGGGGAGGAAGACCCAATAGCGAGAAAAAGGCTGAGGATTGGATTGAACTCTTCAGTTCTTGTCATCCTCAAGCCTTGTCACTGTTCTTTCAGAATTCCTTCTCTTATGATGGCACTCGCATCCCACCCTGTGCTGGCTTTGACCAGGAGGGCAGTGGTGGAATCCCTTATACCTCCTCATGATATTTCAGGTCTTGGCTTCCAACGCACTGACCTCCCTGTGCGCAAGTAGCAGTGGAGAAGATGGCTGTGCCTATGCAGAACAAGAAGAGGTTGATGTGCTACTTCAGGCCCTGCAGTCTCCATGCATGAACGTTCGAGATGCAGCCCTCAGGGTAGGTGGGAAGCATTCATGTCACACTGAATTCCTTAATTTTTGGGAAGTGAGTCCTCTCCAGCACTGTTGGAGAGGTTTTAGCTGTGATGGTAGTCATTGGGCAGCGTATCTGCAGGAGGAGGCAGTAGCTACAGAATTGTCTAAGCGGTGCTCCTTCAGCGAGGTTTTTTCTGGGTCTGTTCACACTTTTATTTTGTTAGAGCTAGTGATAAACAACAGTTTAACATTTTCTATTTTGAGTTGCACAGAGCTTAGTCTTAGGAGGAAGCTGTCAAAAAATGGCTTTGTCTGCATTGGGCCTGGTGTTTTTGGAAAGCTTCAGGCTGAATCACTTCAAAGAAGATAAAAATATAGAAACCAAGTGTGCTCTTTTTTGTTATTTGCCGTGAAACAAATTTCTGCTCAGCTCTCCTGAGCTGGCTTCTCTTAGGAGCAGAAAAGACTAGTCACCAGAGCACAACCTAGTGCCTACTTGTGTCTTTGCACCTTGCAGGTGGAGCACTATTCTTGTGTTGTTGTTGTTGCTATTCACCACAGAATGTCCTTGATCACTGGCAGTATGCTGCACAAGTGGACATGTTGACTCTTCTAATCAGAGAGAGACTGACTTGGCAAAAGTTTTAAGTGCTTTAAAGCATCTGTTTCTAAAATGAATATCTGTTTCTATTCACACCAATTCTCCTGTCAATTAATTTAGGGGCTGATGGAGCTACAGATGGTTCTACCAACCCCAGACAGCGATGAAAAGAATGGACTGAATCTGTTGCGTCGCCTTTGGGTAGTAAAATTTGATGTGGAAGATGAGATTCAGAAGCTGGCAGAGAGGTGAGAGTTTTTTGTGTCTGGTTAGATCTCTCTACTGCTTACCCTGAGGAACTTCCCAGGCAAGGAGCTCGTCTCCCAGAGGTGGGGGGCAGCTTAGGTCAGCCTTATACTGCATGTAGCAGTGGCTTCTGTACCTGAAAGGTGATTCACGGCTTCTTTGTGTGTGCTGCAGGTTGTGGGAGTCCATGGGTCTGGAACTGCAGCCTGACCTCTGTTCTCTGCTGATCAAGGATGTCATCTACCATGAAGATGCAGTGCGACAAGCAGGTGCTGAAGCTCTTTCCAAAGCTGTAGCTCGGTATCCAAACCAAGCAGCAGAGGTTATGAATAAACTTACAGAGATTTACCAGGAGAAGCTGTATGTAAGTATTCTTGTCCTATTGGGTTGATAGGCTCAAGCTTGTGCTATATTTTTTATCTTTTAATAATCATTTTCCCTTTGTCTGCCTTGAGGGTATATGTGAAGCCTTCTGTTGCTGTGTTGGAGCTTATCACAAACTTTAGTGCCTTGGTCCTCAAGTTACCAGCATGTATTGGCAACATGCTTTATTGAGGTGATAGAGAAAGCCCCTGCAGCTCTATGCCACAGTCTGTTTTTGATCAGAGCTAGCTCTCTGCCTAAGTTTTCTCACTCTTTTCTGCTAGTGGTATCATACCTCTTTGCAATGTTCTAATATGGCATTACAAGAATGCCTCACAGCATCTTCTGTGTATGTGCGCTTGGAAAAGCCATTCTGATGAAAATTTTCCTCCCTGCAGAGACCACCTCCAGTTTTGGATGCTTTGGGACGAGTGATATCTGAATCGCCTCCCGACCAGTGGGAAGCAAGGTAGTTATCTTCAGCTTTATCTCATCACTTCCCGTCCATTCAGATGCAGTATTCCAGATTTTTATTTATATGGTCAGGCATTGTATAAATAATGGAAAGTTCAAGGAACAAAATACACGCAGGTTTTATTAACTTGCTGTTTCCATGGTTCCTTCCTGTAAAGAACATTTGTGCCCCTCAAGCAGGCTGGGCACGCCAAATTGAGGTGGTCTAAGTTCCATCAAAATATTGGGTGCTGTCTTCTCTGTGCCCTTCTGGTAAGAACAGACTTGCTCTGTCAGTCTCTCTGAATCTGCCTTACCTTAGATTCTCACCTCTGTATGGACAATTGTTTGTTTCAAGAGTAGCAAGCAGCAGTGATAGCCTTAATGAACTGAACACATTCCAGTTTGTGTGATTACTTTTTGTCTACTTCTGTGCCTTATACAAGTTTAGTTGCAGAACATCTTGTTTGCTCTCTTAAGTTAATCTGTTCTTTATTGCTGATGTCTGCTGCTGTACAGCTGCTGTATTTCAGCAGTAGATGGAGTGATCCTGACATCTGACTGTGTGTTGGCCCAAGTGTCTGTAATGCTTACACAGCTAATGGTCATTATGTGACTGAAGGATTGTTGTCCTTTTGGGAGCCTGCAGCATGGGGCTATGAAAATAAATGCAAGTTGCTTGGACACTGAAGCCTTTCGATTTCATACTGTCTCTGTCTGATTCTTAATGTGGTAACAAATGTGATTGTGACCTCAAGCAAATGTTTTCAAAGGTAAGTAAGCTCACACAACTCAACATCTTCACAGGTGTGGCATTGCTTTGGCCCTTAACAAGCTCTCAGAGCATCTGGACAGTTCTCAGGTGAAGCCACTCTTTCAGTTCTTTGTACCGGATGCTCTGAACGATCGCAATCCTGAAGTCAGGAAGTGCATGCTAGATGCAGCTCTTTCAACACTCAACACTCACGGCAAAGTAAGTCTGAATACTTCTTTCTCTAGCAGTGGGAACTGGTGGGATGAAAATGTATATACTGTGCTGAAGCCCATAGATAACTATTTTTTCTTCCCTACACGTGAAGACCAGTGGAGCATTTTCATAATATTCAGTCTTCCCTTCTGTTTCTTAAAAAAAATAGTGAGAGGTTTTCTTTCTACCTTCCTGATCTTTCTTTGGAAATAGAGCAAACAGAAGAGCAGGCTCTGATGCTTAGGCTAGCAGCTCACCTAGTAACTTGCATTAATTCTGGCAGAACGTCGTGCTGATGGGTTTGGGGATCTAATTTTTAAGAGCTAACTTCTCTCCAGCAGGAAATATCTGTTGCCTGTCAGAATGGCTCAAGATTTTATGTGATGTGACACATGAAACGAACTGTAAATACTGTCTGATTGTTCAGTTTGTTGGCTCAGAGAAGAACAAACAAGTCCACTGAGCATAGCAAATCTCATTCTGGGTGGACTCTAGTGGCAAGCTCTGTGGTTTTGTTTTTCAGGACAATGTTAACTCTCTCTTGCCAGTGTTTGAAGAATTCCTGAAAAATGCTCCTAATGATGCCAGTTATGATGCTGTCAGGCAGAGTGTGGTCATTCTGATGGGTTCACTGGCAAAACATCTGGACAAAAGCGACCCTAAAGTGAAACCAATTGTTGGCAAACTGATTGCAGCCTTGTCCACACCGTCTCAGCAGGTGGGTGCCTTCTTGGAGGAGTTCCCACATTCCATGTCGAGGCAGGTTAACACTGTGATGGCAGAGAGATGAAAAATGGCTCTAGTGACAGAAAGTTCTCCTTGTAGGTGTGGTCCAAGTGGAAATAGGTTAGTTATGAACACCTTTTTTATCTGATAATGTTAACTGTTTTACAGGTTCAGGAGTCAGTGGCAAGCTGTTTGCCACCCCTGGTGCCTGCAATTAAGGAGGATGCAGGAGGAATGATACAGAAGCTAATGCAGCTGCTTTTAGAATCTGATAAATACGCTGAGCGCAAAGGTGCAGCTTATGGTCTGGCAGGCCTGGTGAAAGGCCTCGGCATCCTTTCTCTCAAGCAGCAGGAGATGATGACCACGCTGACTGATGCTATCCAAGACAAGAAGAACTTCCGTCGGCGGGAGGGTAAGGGACGAGAGCTTTTTCTTCTGAATATTTCACGTTTCTTTTATTTCTCCTACCACTGTGATTATATCGGGTGACACCTGAACCTTTGTATTTTGTTTCGTCTGTATTTATTTTATGAAAGTGTGCAGGGTAGGAAATGAAGACTGTCTGTCATGAAGCCATTGATTACGGTGTCCTGAAATTGGTCTATTTACATTATGGTGGGAGGTTACCTGGTCCTAGACAATATGCTTGCACCCGTCCCTCCTGTTTTCAAAGGCAGGTGTTGCTAGGTGGCCTGCTGCCTCTTGAGAGACATTACATATTCTGATACAGATGGTCCAGAGGGGGTTTCAGAGCCTACTGTTAGCTTGCTGCTGAATGTTTCCTATCCTTATTTCTTGCTTACCTAAACTAGGACTCAGAGGATGGTTGTGTGTTTGTAATACTACTACTAGACCTCTTGCTGTCCTGTCTGGGACTGCAAACCTCCAACACAGCACTAGCCAGAAGCTCAAGAGAGTAAGAGTCTTGGGATCTAATTCCTTTTGAGAAATTCTGCCCATATCTGGCAAACTGTATTTTCTCTTCCTTCCCATCCCCCTTTAAATCAAGTGTTTTCTTCTGACTATCCTTTTTTGTTTATTTAGGGGCTCTGTTTGCCTTTGAGATGCTCTGCAGCATGCTTGGAAAGCTCTTTGAGCCCTATGTGGTTCATGTGCTACCTCACTTGTTGCTTTGTTTTGGAGATGGGAATCAGTATGTTCGAGAGGTAAGAGACCTCAGGTGTTGAGAATACTCAGTATTAAGAGAGAACAGAATTTGAGGATCTGATTACTGTTTATAATGGACAAATTGAGAAGGTGACACATGACTTGAAACACTGCTAATATAACTTGATCTTCTTAATAATGTGACAAACCTTAATAAATGTTCTCTTCTCCTTGAAGGCTGCAGATGACTGTGCCAAAGCGGTGATGAGCAACTTGAGTACTCATGGGGTGAAGCTGGTTTTGCCATCACTTCTTGCAGCACTGGAAGAGGAATCTTGGAGAACCAAAGCTGGTATGGATCAATATCTGATGGACATGAATGAGAGGAGCTCACAGTTCCTTTTGCTGTCGTTCTCCTTGCTTATTCCTTCTTCTTTACTGATGACCTTGATAATCTATTGTCTCATAAGGGGACTGGAAACTTACAGCTTTAGAAATACATGAGTTTTGTGACATATTTTGAGCAAATTCTTCTTCCCCTCACAGATACAAGAAGCGCTTTTTATGCCTCTTCTCTCCAGAAGTGTTTTAAAAAGTGGATGTTTCTTTCCCATCCACAGCTTTCTTTTTTCCTAGTACAAAAGCAGAAAATACTTCTTTATTTTCAGGTGGCACAGAGCGACTTTGTGCATTTCAGCCATTGTGTGTTCTCTGACTGGTCAGACCACTTGAATATTTGAACTTGACATGAATGTAATCACCTGTTTGTATCTATTCTTAATGCTGTGTATCTGTGATTTTTTTTTTTTTTTCTTTCTTTTTCATGGACAGGCTCAGTGGAACTGCTGGGAGCGATGGCATACTGTGCTCCCAAACAGCTCTCCTCTTGCTTACCCAATATTGTGCCAAAACTCACTGAAGTGCTCACAGATTCTCATGTGAAGGTGCAGAATGCAGGTCAGCAAGCTCTCAGGCAGATCGGGTCCGTCATCAGGAATCCAGAGATCCTTGGTAAGAACTGTCTGTATGTCTGATGGCAAACAGCTGTCCTGATCTGACCATAGTTTATAATAGCGAGGTTTACCTTCATTGCATTTGGGATTAAATCTGAACCTCTACAGAAATGAAACCACTCCTAGAACAGTACAGCATGAAGGTTTCACAACAGCTGTCTGCTTCACAGCTTTTTGAATACTCCCTCCTGCTCTGTCATTTAACATTGGTAGGATTTTGTCTGTTCCGATGCTTCTGAATGATTTAAAAAGCTGTAAGACCACCTGTGAGAGAACACCATCTCACTCTGATGTGCGTTTTTGGATTATGTACAAATAAAGTATTTTCTCTCCTTTCAATAAATGCTCAGCAATAGCTCCAGTTTTGTTGGATGCTCTCACTGACCCCTCCAGGAAGACCCAGAAGTGTCTGCAGACTCTACTGGATACCAAATTTGTCCATTTCATTGACGCTCCATCCTTAGCACTTATTATGCCAATTGTTCAGAGAGCTTTTCAAGATCGTTCCACAGACACCAGGAAAATGGCTGCCCAGATTATTGGGAACATGTACTCCTTGACTGATCAGAAGGTACAGTACCAAAAAAGCTCTCTGTATGCTGTATTTGCTGTAGAAGCTAACAGGAAAGCAGTGGGGATAATTTCTTAGGTTTTCAAATTTTTTTAAGGCAGGCAGTACTAAAATCCAAGCAGCTTCTTTAATTGGTGTAAATGAGCAGAAGTGGCTGTAAGTACAGTGAAAATTCTGAGGTGTCAGCTTTGTACTCTGCTCATCTAAGTATTACCAGATTTGTCCCTTCAAAGAAGTCTTCTGATTTCAGCCATATACAAAATATCTTAACAAATAAGCAAGCAAAACCACTACCAGTGAAACAAAGATCAGTTGCTTACAAAAGGATCCTGAGTTTGTTTAAAAAGTATTTGTAGAACTTCACTGCGGGCTGAAGAACACTGTTTAATTTTTGTGCTGATAATCTCTGCACTTAAACTTTGTGTAAATGTCAAGAGTGTTGGATTTTCCTTAGGTACGAAGTGCTGCGTTATGAGTGAGCATCACAAAGGTTTTGAATGGTGTGGACTTCGACGTTGTTTCTTATACTTAAAGAACAATTAAATGTGCAGTCATTCGCAGTGTTATAAAAGGAACTGAGTAAAACTCTATGGATGATAGGGATGATTGCTAACAGTAAGGGCTGAAATGCCCTTTACATAAAGATGATTTAGGTTTCTTTCTCATTTTGAATCTAGTTCTTTTACTTTGGGCTGTTTGTTACAGGATCTGGCTCCTTACCTACCCAGTGTGACTCCTGGACTGAAGGCATCCCTGCTGGATCCTGTACCTGAAGTAAGTCTTCGTAGCCTGAAAGACTAACTGTGTTTGTACAGAATGTTAGGCTTTGTCTTCATCTCCTGTAGAAATGTAATCAGGCTGACTTATCTCTGTCTTAGTAACTTTGACAGAGCATTTTGCAGATCTCTTGTTTCTCTTGTCTGTTAGGTACGTACGGTATCTGCAAAGGCACTGGGAGCCATGGTCAAGGGCATGGGAGAATCATGCTTTGAGGATCTGTTGCCGTGGCTGATGGAGACACTGACATACGAGCAAAGCTCAGTGGACCGATCTGGTGCGGCTCAAGGTGAGGACAACTGTCTGAAAACTGAACTTAGACTTTAACCTCTTAAATCAGATTAGCTTGGTGTTTCTTGAGTTTGTCAGTTCTGCTACTTGCTTTTTTTTTTCTCCAGGTCTGGCTGAAGTTATGGCTGGTTTAGGGGTGGAGAAGCTGGAGAAACTTATGCCAGAGATTGTAGCTACTGCCAGTAAGGTGGATATTGCTCCACATGTACGAGATGGTTATATCATGATGTTTAACTACCTGCCAATTACTTTTGGAGACAAGTTCATTCCCTATGTTGGTCCCATCATCCCTTGTATCCTTAAGGTACGTAGCAGAAACCTGAAGGGTTTTATTTATTAGTGGAAAAAAAGAAGACTCCAGAGTATTTTAACATTTCCAATAATTCTGAGACATGGCAGAGTCTTCTCCAGCATTGCTGGACTAAAAATAAAAGTATAAATAGAAAGTATAAATCATTTGCTTTTGCAGATTATTTGCTTTCTGTGGTCGCCAGCAATTTCTTGAAATCAAGGTCCATTTGCAGTTCTGCAGTTCATTTACTTCTCGTGGCTGAGAAGAAAACATTTTATTTTACTTGTTGGTATATTGTGCTGAAGAAAGGAAGCAGCTTTCACAGAAACTCTTTCTCTTTTCAGGCACTGGCAGATGAGAATGAGTTTGTGCGGGACACTGCCCTGCGTGCTGGCCAGAGAATCATAAATATGTATGCGGAGACGGCCATCGCGCTGCTCCTGCCACAGCTTGAGGATGGCCTGTTTGATGACTTGTGGAGGATAAGGTAGGGGACAGCCACCTTATCCACAGACATTTGAATGCTTAGAGAAATGGTGTGATTCAGACTTCTTGATGTTCCTTAGAAAAATGCAGAGACTTATGAATTGGAAAAGCAAATGTCTCTTTCTGCTTGTTGGTTATGATGCCCTTATAGCACTGAGGCTGAGAAGCCCTGCTAGCCGTGGATCAGATCTCCTGATATCTGCAATGCATTTTTACTAGTTTATAAATTCTTACAGTGACTCTGAAAAACACTTCCAAGGCAGTTGACGTGGCAACATTTAGCCCTTACGTATTGTTTCTCTTTTTTCAAAATGCTGAGTAAGTTATTTTCTCCCGTGTATGGAGATGTGCAGTGGAACGCTCACAGCTAATGGCAATAGCTCAGAAATGAGCTGTACTAAAAGGTGTGCATCAGCTGCGTGCTGATGTGTGCCCTTATCCCATGTGAATGTCTTCTGGGTTAAGAGAGATACTGTCAATATCTTGTTCCTTTTTAGAGCCCACAGTATTCCTTGATATGTTACTATAATACTCTCTCATCCCCTTTTGATTTGGAATTAATTCCTTCCCTTTCTCTCTAGCATGCTTCTTGACTATCACGTAGGCAGAATGATCCTACCTATCAGCCCGTACAGTGTTTCAGAGCTGACAGAGCTCTTGCCTTTGCTGTTTGCTCATATCTGTATTTGACATGTTGCTGTACTTGTACACCTCCTGTCTGATTACCCTGTTTGTAACACTTGACATGCTTCTTGTTGCCAGGTTTAGCTCAGTTCAGCTCCTTGGAGATCTTTTGTTCCATATCTCAGGTGTCACTGGAAAAATGACCACAGAAACTGCCTCAGAGGATGACAACTTTGGAACAGCCCAGTCAAACAAGGTAAAGCTGTTCCTGTCTGATGTGCCTGTTTTTTAAGCAGCTTGAAAAGCTTACTGGAAGGACTCGATGAATAAACATGTGTTTTGTTCCTTTTTCTAAGTTTCAGGAGTGGTTAATAGAATTCTGTGTGCTTCTCTGCAGGCTATTATTAACGCTCTTGGTGTGGAGAGGAGGAACAGGGTGCTGGCAGGGCTGTACATGGGCCGCTCTGACACGCAGCTGGTAGTGCGTCAAGCTTCTTTGCACGTTTGGAAGATTGTAGTTTCAAACACGCCTCGCACTCTGCGTGAAATTTTGCCAACGCTCTTTGGGCTTCTGCTGAAATTCTTGGCCAGCACTTGTGCAGATAAGCGAACGGTGAGAAATTGCTTCATGCCTTCTTGTTTCTGCAGGTGACCTTGTGAAGTAATGAAGAATACAGGATAATGCTTGGCTTTGAACCATTCTAAAGCTATGGTGAATTGAACTGATCTGAGGATATCTGACTTTGTTGCTGAGGGCAGTGGTGGTGGAAGTAAAACAATTTTTCTGTGGCTAGTTATTTTAGTAGTGTTTCCATTGCTACAGTTTTGTCTGTGCTTTGAAAAGCAGTTTATAGTCAAAAAATAACATTCGCTCAAAATTCAACTTCTTAGGTTCTATAAACGAGGAAAATAGTTAATTAAATAAATTAATTCACAGGTTGCGGCACGGACATTAGGAGACCTTGTCCGAAAGTTGGGAGAGAAGATCCTTCCTGAAATCATTCCCATTCTGGAAGATGGATTAAGGTCAGACAAGAATGATGAACGGCAAGGAGTCTGCATTGGGCTGAGTGAGATAATGAAGTCTACCAGCAGGGATGCGGTAAGTTAAATCGGGAAGGTGAGAGCTGCCATTTCCTGGATATTTATGCATCTCGAGCTGAGATGCAAAAATACATTAACAGTGTTGGACTTATTCTATGGACTAAATCCAAGGCTCATATCTAACGTGAGTTGCTGTTGAGGCAAATGTGTGTATTTGCATCTACTGGTAAATTTAAACGTTGCGCAGTTCTGACATTTATGAGCTGTAGGAAGCACATACAAAGCAGTCTTAGAACGGTGCAAATCTTTATAAACCTTTTCTTCCAGTGTATTTAAGCAAACAGTTGTTTACTTTCTGTTGTGCAAATTCAGGTTTTTAGCTATTTTACTGAGATGCATCTGTCTATTGTGCTTTAGATAACCTGTGATTTTATCTTACATATTTAGGTACTGGTTTTCTCTGAGTCCCTAGTGCCTACAGTGAGAAAAGCACTGTGTGACCCTCTGGAAGAAGTGAGAGAGGCTGCAGCTAAAACATTTGAGCAGTTGCACTCAACAATTGGACATCAAGCTCTTGAAGATATCCTGCCATTTTTGTTGAAGCAGCTGGTAAGCATTGCTCAGTGTGAACCAACAGCTTTATTGTGTTGTGGGACAGGTTTTGAGTAACTAGCTTTAAAGAGAAGGAAACCTGTAGTGACAGACCTTCTAGGGAATGCTCATTTCTACTTTGTCTCCTCTGTGAAGTCATGCTAGCCATCAGTAGAGAAAGTTTTGTCAGTAAAGCACGGGCCTAAGAATTGCTACATCTGGCTCTGCTAGGGAATTGCAGTTGTCACCTCTGTAAACTGGCCACCATGCCTGATGTCACACCTTTTTCTTGGCTTAGGTTTTAGCTGTATAGTGTGAGAGTGATTTTATGTAGAAGGACCTTGTACATATTGGATATATGATCGTGTGGTGAATTGTCACTTGAAATAGGGGATGAGCTTGGTGTGTCACAAACCATGTCTTGTGTTTCAATTTTTTCTCTGTCTGTAGGATAATGAAGAGACATCTGACTTTGCTGTGGATGGTCTTAAGCAAGTTATGGCTGTCAAGAGCCGTGTGGTGCTGCCTTATTTGGTGCCAAAGGTACAAATAAAAACAAAATCTGAACTTCAAAGCTGTGCTTTTTCCTGTGTTTGCTGCCAGTTTTCATTGGAACAGTGTGCTCAAAAAATGTCATTGTGGTGCACTCATACTCAAAACCTTTTCATGTTATAAATGACCTGAGATTCCTTCTGAAGAAACTTTCTGCCTGTCTCATTTTTATTCCTGTTTGGTTTTATTTTTTTAGCTGACTACTCCCCCTGTGAACACCCGTGTGCTAGCTTTCCTCTCATCAGTGGCAGGGGATGCTCTGACACGGCACCTGAGTGTCATCCTGCCTGCTATGATGTCTGCGCTGAAAGAGAAGCTGGGGACTAGTGAAGAGCAACTGGCAAGTAGCACGGCTCAGCTCTCTGCTGTGATGGGCTGCCTGAAGACAGTTTGGGTTTACCTCTCAGCACTGAGTCTTGTATTCCCTAGATTTACAGACAGCACGTTTTAATTCACTAACTTCTTCAGGCAGAGTCTTCTTGCCTGGTGCCATATTGAGAGTTGAAAAACATATGCTTTCTAAATCCACTTGTATCCTTAAAGAAGTCTCTTTGGCCTAAACGAGATGTAGTTCTCAGTTTACTTATTCTTGGGAAATGGTCAGAGTGTTTGGTTAACTCTGTGTGTATTAGTGGGGTATAAGACTGAGAGATTAAAGGGCTGAAAGGATAAAATCTCCTATTTTGCATGTAGTGCTTCTTCTAAACTGCTTTCAGAACCATCTGTTGTTTGGACTCCAGAGAGTAGCAGTAGGAAGTTGGTTCTGAATTATACCTTTGATGGCAACATGGCCAGCTATTCCAAAAGGAAAGATTAGCAAGTGGTATGTGATGTAGATGTTGTATAATTTCTCTGAGAGATGATGTTCTGGATTACATGGGGAAACCTGGGGCTTACTTTGGTTTTAGTCTATTTGAGAGTTAACATAAAGTTAATTTGGACTCTTTAGGAAATGGCAAATTGCCAGTCTGTAATCCTTTCTGTGGAAGACGATGTTGGACAAAGAATTATAACTGAAGATTTGCTAGAAGCTACCCGCAGCCCTGACCTGGGAATGAGACAAGCAGCAGCTATCATTCTGAATATCTACTGCTCCAAGACCAAAGCAGACTATACTGGTCATCTCAAGAACTTGGTTTCAGGCTTGATTCGTTTATTTAATGATACCAATCCTGTAGTTTTGAATGAAAGCTGGGATGCACTTAATTCCATCACCAAGGTAAGAGGCAGCTTAAAAAGTTGACAGTGGTGGTAGTGGTGGGCAAGGAGAAAGTGGAGATAACAGGTAGAATATTGTCTAAATTGAATCTCCAGTTTAAACTACATTTATATTGGCAAGTGCTGCAAAGATCTGAGAGTTGTAAGATGAACGTGGCGTCAGCATTGTCAGTGAATAGTTAGGTTTTTGGAAGAGCTGGGAAAAAAGTGCCTTCTCATGACACACCTGAGAATTCAGAAGGAACTGTAGGTTGTGGCACTGCTTCATCTTTGTCTTGCCTCTCTGTCCTGCAGAAGTTAGATGCTGGAAACCAGCTTGCTCTCATTGAGGACCTACACAAGGACATCCGGGTTGTAGGGAACGAGGCCAAAGGGGAGCATGTGCCAGGATTCTGTATTCCCAAGAAGGTAAAGGATCAAAACAAGCGTGTGATGCAAAAATGGTCTCAATCACAACCACGGTATCTCAATTTTTGGGGAAACTGATACTGTGTTATGGTATTAGAAGTACTGAAACTGTAGCATTTTAAACCCCTATGTTGGGAGAGATTTTTGGTAGGTTACTGCTGCTCTTGAGTTACCCTGCAGACAACTCCTTTTGTGACAAGATCTTTGACAGTTCTGTGATGCCTGGAAGTCATACTTGCTGACTGCTTTTTGTGGAGGAGTAATACTGGACTGTGCCAAATTTCTGTGGTTTAAAAATTCCCTCATCCACCAGCACTTTCCTCATAGCAATTGGCTTAGCAAGGCGTAGATGCATTAAATCAAACTGCATAAAAGTAGCTTTGTAAATGTGGAAGCAGGCAGCTGAAGGTCAACAGGAAATTGAGAGAATCTGTCTAAGTTTGTTCATCTGCTGGTAACAGGAACAAAAATAAGACTTCATATATATTCTTTGCATTTTAGCTTATAAGCTTCTTTATCTAATTGTCGTGACAGGGAGTGACTTCTATACTTCTGGTGCTACGTGAAGGTGTTCTCACTGGTAATCCAGAGCAAAAGGAGGAAGCAGCAAAGGCTTTAGGGCTGGTTATTAAGCTGACTTCTGCTGAAGCTCTTAAACCATCTGTAGTGAGTATTACTGGACCGCTTATTCGGATCTTGGGAGATCGGTTCAGCTGGAATGTCAAGGTGGCTCTGCTTGAAACATTAAGCCTTCTTTTAGCCAAGGTAAGATTCAGAGTAATTGATAGTAGTTTGTGAATGTTTTCTATGGTAGCCTTCAGAAAATCTGTCACTGTTCATTTTAATAAAGCTAGGATATCAGTTGATATAGATCTAATATCTAGAATGGCAATGGAACGGGATTGTGTTCTCCTACCAGCTGAGTCACTGGACCTCTTAGAAATATTGCTAAATGCTTATCTCACTTTCACGTGATTGAAAGCTACCATTTCATTTCTCTCCTGTGTCCACTGATTTTGTGAAATGTTAAGTCCAAAGATGATCATCTTACGCATTTGAACTGAGCTGGGCTTTTATTTAGTGCTCTGTATAGGAAAGAACATCCATGACAATGTAGAATCTTTATTGTATTTCAGCCTACAGAAAACAGAATTAGATTTGAAAAGGGTGTTTCATTGTAAATCATCATTTTGTGTTTTTTTTTTTTTTCCTCTTTTAGCTGTGTGTTAGATCTGAGTAAGGGCTATTTGCTACTGGGATAATTAACTGTTGTGGAAGTCAGGCTGCTTACAGGCTTTGATTTCTAGCCATGGTTACATACTCAGCTCTATCACTTTTCCTTCTTTTATCTCTGTTAAAGGTTGAGATTGCCCTGAAACCATTTTTGCCTCAGCTGCAAACAACCTTCACCAAAGCCCTGCAGGATTCAAACCGTGCTGTTCGCCTTAAAGCTGCTGATGCTCTTGGTAAACTTATTGTGATCCATGTAAAAGTGGATCCTCTTTTTACCGAGCTACTGAATGGAATTCGTTCCAGTGATGACTCTGCCATCAGGTGAGCTGTAGGTGAAATCTCAGGTCATGCTGCTTATTGAGGATAAGGGGCTAGGATGAATGTACTATAGCTATTTGACAGGATTTTCTTCTACTCCCCCCTTGATTTTGACAGTAAGTTTTATTTACTGTTAACAAAGGGTTGTAAAAAAAATGATGTGGATGATAGGAACATAGTGGGTCGAAAGCTGTGCTCTGATAGATCTTATCAGGAGAGGTGTTGCTTGGCGTCTGCCCAGTTCTTCTCTCTTCTGCAATCTCTAAACCCACTGCAACCCACTTTCACATACATGACTGCATCAATTTTCGTGTTGACCTGAAGTAACGTAGCTGTTCCTGTAGCCTATACATACTGATCTCTGAGAAATTAACTTCTTCGGGTTTTTTGTTGAACTCTGGCATGGTGTTTTCATCAGTGGAGAGAGCATGAGTCTCCCAAACCACGAGGCATATTAATCAGATGGCTGTGTAAGAAGTTCTTACAGGTGTCCAGAGCTCGGTTTCTTCATTATGATGATGGGAAAGAGAATCTCTGACTGTACATTGTGATCACTTCTAGGGACACAATGCTGCAAGCACTGCGGTTTGTAACACGAGGAGCTGGGGCAAAAGTAGATGCCACAATTAGGAAGAACATCAGCACGGTGCTTCTTGGGATGCTGGGACATGATGAGGTATTGCTTCGGACAGCTGCAGAGGATCCCTGCTGTAGACACTCTGATTTCTCAATTTAAAATTGGAACTAAGAAAATTATTTTCTATAATAATCAACCAAGGAAAATTATTGCTGTTAGAATGGAAAGAAACTTAGGTAAAGAGATACTGCAGTTGGGCATCACTTGGTAAACTGAATGCAGTCTGTAAAACTGGAGCCTTATGGTGTTAACTACAGATCCCCAGCCAATTAGTTTTTACTCTGAAAGCCTGTGAGTGTAATGTTTCCTTAGCAACCACACAGGTGGATTTGACCTGCAGTTCCTTACCAACATGCGTGAGACTGCTGAGAAGTCAGGTTATGCTTTTTTATCTCAGAGGGAACCTACGGTACCTTCACTGTAAGCACACGTGTGTTTGCAGGCTCTCAGGTGGGCTTCATCATTCAGTGTGAGGAATTTTTTTTCTAACGACTAGAAACTCTCCTAAGTTTAATGTATGATCTTCTGTATATGGCAGATAACAACAGTCTCATATTAGAGATTAAATAATCAGGTAATGTCTTTATGTTTCAGTATGTGCAATACAGACATACAATTCTTGGCACAGTAGAAATTGAAACAGAAAAATTCCTATTGGATTTTAAGTTTTCAGGCAGATATTTATAGATGCACAACCACACCAAACCAACAAGAGTATGGAAGTTTAAAATTACTCACAGGATCTTCTCACAGCAATAAGCTTATGCAGAGATGGCTAGAAGTAATATTTATTTTCTAGACTGTGGGTCAAAATGTAATTCTTAACACATCTTTTAAAATACTCACTTTTGTCTTTACAACTTTTCCATTTAGCAAGTCACAATTTGTATGTGATCTGTAATTTTTTCCATCTCTGCTGGCATCTTTTGACTTGATGCAAGGCTTCTGTTAAGTACAGAACAGCAGAAATCCACAGGTATCAGGAGACAAAGAGTGTCTGCTAATACTTTTTCTTCTCCTCTTTTTATTTCAAATCAGTTTCTGTCACTTGTTCTTCTTTCTACTCATTTCTGATGTGGATTGAGCTCAGCCAGTGTTCCTCTTTCCTTCCTTTCCTCATTAGGATGCCACCCGCATGGCTTCAGCTGGCTGCTTAGCAGAACTGTGTGCATTTCTGTCAGAAGAGGAGCTCAATACTGTTCTCCAGCAGCACTTACTGGGTAGGTGAAGCTCGTGTGACTAGAACTAAGACAGAAAGCAAGGGAAGATACATTCTAGCCCAGTAGTTTATGAAAACTTTGTGTCCGTTCAGGTTCCTTCTCTTAATTTTAAACCCAAACCTCTAGATTTCCTTGTACTTTCCTTTGCTCGTGGCTGCTCTTTTTTACACTCTGGTACATCATTGAGCACAAGGTAACAATTATAACTTGGGTTTCCCATATTTTTTTTCTGGATTTGTTTTTAAGTGAGTTGATGCGAGTACCAGCATGGCTGAGCAGCTCCTTAGTGCTGATGCACAGTGGATGGGAGGTGACAGTATGTTCAGGCAGGAAGGGGGGGAGGGCTGTTCCACTTTATTTGATGACACTGATCACAGATTGCCTGTGGCTATTGCAGACCACATCCATTGGCTTCACATGCTTTTGGAGAATTAACTGATTTGCCCATTAGTTAGACAGAAGCATGAATTTTGTAGGAACTTGTAGAGGTTGGGAGTGTTCTAGTGCTTTATGGAATTAAAAAGGGAATCTGCTAGCTGGTTTCACGTTACAGATTACTTTCACAGTTTTATTGGTGTCAAAGCTTATGTAATTGCAGTAGCAAGCTTCTTCATGCACCAAGTGATTAGATGTGATTACAGGTGATTATCATCAGAAAAACCCAGTGCAGTGATACAAAGTCAGTGTGCTGGGTTTTGATGTCTGCCCAGAGTGTGTTCCTCTCTGACAGAGGTGTTGTGTTATAGCACAGTTTATGTGGCTTCTTTGGGAGGAGTGGGAAGAGGAAGATGCTGCTTTAAATGCTGCTTTTATAGAAGTGAGTTGACAAACTGACAAATGCTGTCTCAGATGGATACAGCTAGCATTTGTTAGAGGTAGTTCTTTTGCCATTTCTAGCTGACATCTCTGGAATTGACTGGATGGTGAGACACGGACGAAGCCTGGCCCTCTCAGTGGCTGTAAATGTTGCTCCTCATAGGCTGTGTTCCCCCAAGTACTATAACAGCGTTCTGGAGATGGTCCTCAGCAATGCCACTGCTGACAGGGTAAGTGCTTCCTGAGAATGGGCAAATTCTGTTCAAGTGCTTGTGGGAGTAGTTTCAAAAGGCACACAGGTTCACAGTGTTACAAAAAATAAAAAAAATCAGTATAAAAATGTAATCTGAATGTTCTCCCTTAACTAGATGCAGTTTTATTGTGAAATGGCATAATTGTTCTGATTCTTTGATTCCTGGTCTCTGTGAAGATGAAGATTATTTAATCTGCATCTGTAGAGTAACTTTCACTGGGGGTAAATTCCACTTCTGTTCTCCTTCACAGGCTGGGTTTACAAGACAAGCGAATACTTCAATTTAGAAGACTTTAAAAACAGAGTTGAATGAGTAATGTAGTGCAGGGAACTTGTGGGTTATGTGGGGCCTGCCGTGTCGTTCCATGTGGCTCACAGTCACATCATGATTTTTTCATCCTATTTATCCAACAACATTATATTGTTTCCATGCATTGTGTGCTGAAGTTCTTTGAAAGACACGTTTAGCCTTTTGCAAAAGCTCACCACTCCACGTGACTGTGGGCCTAGCTAGAAAGGCTGCTGAACTCAACTGTAATAACATCAGTAATACCAAATGTTTGTTTTTTACATTGAAGATACCCATTGCAGTTAGTGGTATCAGAGGGATGGGCTTTCTTATGAAATACCACATGGAAGAAGGAGGGAACCTGCCTCCAAAACTTTCCACCCTCTTTATTAAGGTAAGAATTATTGTGCTACATGGCCTTGTTCTCCTCTGATCTTAACCACTGTAATACAGTTTTTCTTTCAGCTAATTCATGGGTAGTTTTCTTTGCAAAATTATTATATTGTAGCCTACCATGAAAGCTGAAAGCTCAGTTGCCTTATTTTGGGAAGCTGTGAATCCCTTGATAGTTGGAAATATCTAGATAAGTCTCTTTTTTTATTCCTAAGTAGGCAGAATAAATTCTTAAGTAGGCAGAATAATTTTACAGGCCTGCTTTGCAGTTGTGAACGCAGTACCTGCATCTCTGTTGTAATGTGGAATTTTGACTTGTTCTTTGGTAAACTTTGATACAACGTGAATAATTGTTTTCCTGTGCAGTAACAAATGGCTGATAGATTGGAAGAAAAGGATGGGAGCAGGGGGACAGATGTCAGTTTGTTTTTCAACTCTGATAAAGATCAAAGGGGCTTTATTAGAAAGTTGTTAAATACCAGCTCCTTACCTTCCCTGGTTTTGCATCAGTACTTTCTGACTTCTATTTTTTTTCTTTGAATGGGAGTAGCTCCTAGAGCCTGGAAGGAAAGAGAATATTGATGTCAGTGCTTTTTCTTCTCAACTGATATCTATTTGAAAATCTACTCCGAAATTCCTTTCTTTATCTGTTGTTCTGGATTTTTCTTTTTCCCCGTGGAAGTATCCATCAGGGCAGGAAGAATCAGAATTTTGAACATGAGAGTGTTTTCAATGTCTTAGAAAAGATAAGGGAAGACAGAGTGGGGAGTAGCACTGGAGTGAGTGAACTGCTGCCTTTTATGTCAACGTTGCTGTAAATGAAAATGTATTACATCTCACATTTTAGACTCTATATTTACTTGAAAATCTGTCATAAATGCAAGCTGACAAGGAGACTCATTTTTCAAAGCACTTTTGGCTGTTGCTGCTGATGGGGTGTGTATTACAGAGGTACTGTCAGCCTTTGCTGCAGTTAGAGGTTGCTGTCATTTCTTGATAGTGTGTACTTCTATCAACAACCATTTCTGTTTTCTTTTGAAAAATGTCCTGTTTTCAAGGTTTCATCCACCCTTACTGATACATAAGTTTAGTCAAACTTGTTGGTGATGTTTTGCTCTTGTATACCTGTGAATTAAAGGCTGCTTGTTTTTCTTTTTGTGATTTAAGATACTTAAATTAGGAAAGAAAAGGTAAACTTGTGCTTTCAATACCTTGTCCTCAGTATATCTAAATTTAAAACCATCTTTGTCTCCTTCAGTGTCTCCAGAACACATCCAGTGACATAAAGTTAGTTGCAGAAAAAATGATCTGGTGGGCAAATAAAAACCATCTTCCTGCACTGGATCCTCAGACAATTAAACCAATTCTCAAAGCACTTCTGGACAACACAAAAGACAAAAACACCAGTGTGAGAGCCTACAGCGACCAAGCCATTGTTAATCTTCTGAAGATGAGAGCGGGTGAACAAGTGCTCGAGGTATGAGACAGAAGAAAATAGAACCATTGGTAGAAGGCTGTGTCACCTGGCTCTGCTTGTGTTTAAGTGATGCCTGGAGTCTCAGGACGTGCTGGCAGTCTCTTATGAAATAGATGGAGTGGGATATTCCTATTTGAATTTAAGCCTTCATTAGTATTCTTAGGATAAGCTTTGAAGTACACAAGCTATGTGATGTGCACAACCATTCAGTGTGGTATTATTAAAGTCGAGGTATTTAACGTGTTCTCTGTGTTAATGGCTGAAGCCACATTGTGCTGAAGTTGCCTTGGGACACTTTGGTTGTTAGGTAGCTAGGCAGTTTATTGCTTTTGTCACTTTTATAATCCTATCAGCCTTACCAATACTAGACGGAATATAGTTCTTTGATGGAATACTTCTTTGTACGTCCATATCCAGACCTCTCTTCTGAGCTGTTTGGCTCTTGTGTCTGGAATCACAAAACCAGGTGAAGGCTTTGGGTATATTTGAAAGATGCAGAGAAATGCACCTTGGAAGGCACTTAAATGTGTTAGTGTTTTGAACGGCATGTCGCAAGGAATCAATAATCTGGTGTTTTCTTCCTTCCTTAGTCTGTTTCCAAGATTTTAGATGCTGCCAGCTTGGAGCTGCTCAACGAAAGCTGCAGGAGATCTCTTAAGAAGCTGGCTGGCCAGGCTGACTCTGATGAACAGATCGATGACACTATACTGACGTGATGACAAGACAGCACTGACCCAACCGCTGCATCAGCATTTCCACTCAAAACACCTACTTTAAATGTTTTCATTTTTGAAAATGTTAATTCTGATGGGATTTCATGCAAAGGACTCCCAGAGAGTATTTTAGTATCAAATATACCAGAATAGCCTTAATTAGACCCACGTTAGCTGAAATTTGAAAATTTGGTCCCCTTTTTAAAATAGGTAATGCACAAGAAACAGATAATACTAATCTATACTGATAAATTGTGGCCAGCTGTGAGATGTGGCTTGAGCACATCAGGCTTAAACTCTGGTGAAATCTGTTTGTCTTCCAGGGTCTGTGCCAAAACTCCAGTATTGAAAGTGCTGTTGTTTTTTCCAGAGACCCTGTGAAGCTGGAATTGTTTTTGTGTACTGCTAACTTGCTGCTTGTGACGGTTCTGAAGACTGAAAATCCCTGTAAAACACATATTTAAAACAGCCTTAGGAATCACAAATGCAAAGGGGGAATTAAACACAGTCTGTTTAAAGAAGGAACATTTAATAAAGGCTTTGACTTTGATCCTTCTGGTGTAAACTGTTCTTTTTACACATTCATTTGCCAACAAACAAATACTGTGATTTACTTTCTGGACGTGCGTTTGTTTTTTTAGGGCATATACAGTCTATAGAGTGGGCAGTGCAGTAATCTATAAAAACCCTTTAGCAAAAGTGAGGTAAGCTAGGATTTAAAAACAAGCCAGGACTGACATTTAGTGAAATTTGTAATTAACTCCTGTTCATTTCTTGAGTATTTTGAACTACAAGTAGCTTTTTATTTGACTTGTGAAAACTCCTCTATTCTTGTCTTCAAAGGCTTCAAAAGATATCTGGCATTTTCAACATGCAGAGTTCCTTTTGTTAATTAATTTTCCTGCTGGAAAATTTCCTGGCCAAATAGTCACCTTGTATTTTTTCTAAACGACTCTTGCCTTTTATGCTAGTTGAAGGAAATAGTGAGAAGTTGCATTGCAGAATAAAAATTGTTAAAATCAGTTTTGTATTCTAGATTGAATAATATTAAAAGCGAGCCCCGTCTGTTTGATGAAACTACACAGAAGAAGGCTGCACTTCGAAAACCAAAGCAGTACAATTTATAGTTTCAAACAGGGGCGATGATCCTCCTTTGATGTAACTCTGGGTGGCTCAGCCATGATGGTGGGAGGAAAAAAAATGCTGCTCCCAACATATGAACGCATAAATGCAACCACGAGGGAACACTCTACTAGAACCAATTAGCCAATTGCTGTGATTCCAGAACTCTCTTATGCCATCTATTTCATTACATACATTTTTCAGAGTGTTAGAGCTCACTTCATGGACATCAAAACCTTCCTTGCTGCTCTTTGAGTCCATTAGTGTTTGTCCTGCTTCCACAGGCACTGAGGACAGTTTGTTTTTACAGCAGCCATGTTTTTCCTGCAGTGTTCTCATCCCTGAATGAAACAAGTTTGGATTCTCTAGGTTTTTTTCTTTTTTTTCTTGTGGATCAGCTTTTCTACATTCACATTGTTGCTCTTCATATTTGTTCCATGCGGAGTCACAGTTGCCTTGTGGTGTCCACTGCTGGCTCAGCTCTCCGACTGGACAGTATCATTTTGCAGGTTCTACACAACACGCTGCTGTCTATCTACACAAGAGCCTTGGCTGCAATAGGAGACAGTTTGCAATCAGTTATGAATCCAGGCTACAAAACTGCTCTTTGTTTATGTCCAATCTTGTATTTATGTCACCACTTTCCAGTTGGTCTTACTGAACCTGTAGTCCACTTACTAACATTTATCTGCATTCTGAAGGTGTTTCTGAATTCCTAATTTGCCTTAAAGAATACTTGCAAATCTGTTCTGCTTTCTGTTATCTACCAATTAAAAATGTATTCTCATCCCTTCATCCAGATAATTAATTAAAGAAATAAGCCATACCTGTCATAATTCACTGTGGAAAGCTACTTGCCTGCATACTGTTTGACAGCGAGCTATGAGTAACTACACTGAGAAGAAAACTGTTGGTGGATATCCCTCAAAGCAGCTGAATTCAGTCTGTATGTCAGTGCTTATGAGACTGTCGTGTGTATCCAAAGGCTGCTCCTCTAAAGACACAATCTTGGGCAGCAGAAGTTTATCTGCCATCTTCTGCAGTCCTAAGTCTCAATTCTTGTCTACAAGAACTCGAGCATGAGTGGTAATAAACTAATTCATCTTTGTATTTTTTGTTCACTGCCCTATAAAGTTTAAGCTCTATCGCATTGGTAATAATCAGAGTGAAAACTAAAAATGCCCTCAAGGGTTTGGCAGTCTTAGAACACTGTGATTAATTTTACCTGTAGTGAATGAACTGTGTTCTGGGGATAACAGAGGAACAGCAGTGAAACCACCAAAACGCAAAGGTACTGTGCACTGTAACAGAAGTAAACAACAATTTAAGCCATTTTATACCTGGAAAATAGGTGGGCAAAGCTCTGTGGTTGTACTGGAATAACTTCCTTGACTACTGTAGATACGAAGGAGGAAAATTGTGCAAGTTTTTCTAAAGAATGGCAGTTTGAGCACAGCTATAGCTAGCTATTTTTCTCCAGGATACTGATACTGCTTAAACGTGGAAGAAAATCACAGTGAAGCAGAAGGGTTTTTTATTAGCATATTATTTTTAGTCAATTGCTACCTTTTGTAATCGAATTAAGGGTATTCTGAAGATTTGTATTTTAACTTTGTCTAACGTGAAGTGGAAAAGCTCATTCATCTTTCCAAACAGCAGCTGAATTTCAGCACTCAATTTAGTCGTTTCCAACAGGGAGGAGGAGAAGATAGGAACTCACTTGCACTGATTGAGAATATGCTGATTTTTCAATTATAGCAAAAACACAGAATCTGGATTTTGATAGCCACTTTTCACTAAACTATTCATATACCACAATACAATACATCCGAGCTAAAATACCCATAATTTTTTTGCCCCAACATGAGAGATGATAAATCGATTGTGCCAACTTAGAGACTAAGGAATTCATTTTTCTCTCACTTCAAACGTCTTGAAAATACTAGTTGTCAGTGTAAGATCATTTTTTTTTCCCCAGAACTGACTGTAATAACATCTTTGAACTGTCAAGGAGCCGTCTCTGAGTGACAGCTGAACTGTGTGCATTTCAAGAAGATCACAAAACAGAGAGCGATGTTTTAACTTACAAGGTGTTAAAAATTTCAATGGAAAAGTGACAAAAGTGAAAACAGAAAATATTCAAACACTGCGATATTTTTTAAAGATAAGTCACCCAGCTGCATGCAGGCTTTTACTTGGCAAAGTGACCCCATCTTAGACTTTCTACACGGGGTTTCATAAGCTTAAAAGTAAAGGTAATAGGAGACCCTGACTCCAGGCTTGAGTTGGTGGTTTGCATGACAGATTCAAGGGGCCTCTCCTACGTGGGGGGATGTGTTGGGTTATTTAATGGGCTGCCAAAATGCTGTATTGTGATGTAAGATAGACGGGAGATGTTGCCATAGACCTGGACTGGACTTGGGCTAGCTGCAAACCCTTCTCCAACAGCGTTTCTGTGAGTATCCATCTGCAGAACTGCACATGCTTGTGTCTGGTAGCACTCCAGCATGGGTGTGATGTTCTACATGCGTGAATGGCTAAGTCCTTGGCATAGGAATGTGAGACAGAGGTCATCAAAATGGAATTAAGGACGAGGAGGATGTGATAGGGCTGAGCTTTGAAGGCCAGAACACTCTTCTAAAGGTTAAGATCAAGGAACGTTACAACTGAAAGCACAGTTGCATTTTCACTCAGAAGTACTTAGATGTTAAAACCTACTGTGCAAACCCAAAGGAAAGAACTTGCAGCTTTTTAGCCAATATTAAGGAGAATGCAGTACTACCAGCAAAAGTCTGTCTTTCAGCAAGGAATGCTCACAGCTCAACTTTGTGGCTGAGAGGTCAGTGAGCCCACAGTCCTGCTCAGAGCACCTGCCTGGGGCAGGCTGGGGCTCCTTGAACACCCTCACAGTGCTCAGCATTGCCATTTGAAGCAGTGCTGCTCTGCTGATGCCTGTAGTGCTTTAGTTCCATCAGAAGCTTCTCACTGCAGGTGCATCCTAACTGTCTATATAGGCTCAGCTGATGGCATTTGTGTTCTTCAGAGCTGATACAGCTCTTGCTTGGAGGATGAATGCATGTTGATGAGACACTGCTGTAAAGTGGGCGTTTCTAATCGTACCCTTCTGTAGAGAAGCATTTCATCTCTACATCGCAGAGAAAACATCACATCCCTGGTTCTCTTGACCTCGTGCTGTCCGTACGGTCAGCATCGACACAACTGACACAGAGAAACGAGCAATGCTCCTCAGACAACCGCGAAAGCGCAGTCTGACACTCAGCGGGTTTGGGACAGCGCAGCGCTGAGTCAGGGCCCTTCCTCACCCCAAACACGAGCAGAGCTCTGGATTAAACCCTCGGGAATCTAACCCCAGGCTGAAGATGCCGACAGCTCTGTCCGTTCCCCACCGCTTCCCTGTGACGCCCCTCACCGGCAGGGCAGGGCGCGGACGCCGCTCCCTGAGGTGTCATGGCGGCCTGAGGCGCACCCACCCAGCTCAGGGAAACCGCGCATGCGCAGCGCAGGGTTGCGCCGGGCGGGCTGCGCGCACGCGCCGGAAGGAGCGGCGTTGCGCGTGCGCGGCGGCGTGCCGGCGCAGCTGGAGACCGACGGCGGCGCGCATGCGCATGCGCGGCGGCGCCGCTGTCAGTTCCGGCTGTTTGTTCGGGAAGTGGATCCGGGCCCGCCGCCGTCCCCTCCCCCTCCTCCCTCCCTCCCTCCCTCCCGCCGCGCTCCCGCCGTTCCCGGCCATGGCCCGGGATTACGACCACCTCTTCAAGCTGCTCATCATCGGCGACAGCGGTGAGGGAGTGCGGTCCGCCCCGCCCCGACCCTGAGGCTGTGAGGGGCGGGGGCTGCGCGGCGCGGCGGGGCCTGAGGGGGGCGGCGGGGCCGGGCTGGGCCCGGCGGGGTGGGGGGATGGGGGGGGGGGAGGGGGTTGGGGCCGTGCCACCCGTGTGGGGACCGCAGCGCCGTGGGGTGAGGCTGCGGGATGCTGCGGTGAGCAGCCTGGCCACGGCCGAGTGTGGCTGACATCGGCTGTGCCAGCATCGGTATGCGGGGTTGCGGAGCGGTCCCTGCCGGGCTGGACGAGGTGAAGGCGTCGGGGCTGCTGCTGCTCCCGGTGCTGCTTCCAGCGCTGCTTTCTGTCAGATCTTAATTCTTGGTTATTAATCACATCGTCCCTTGGGACTGCCTGGAGTCTCAGTTGTGGAGTTTGACACTTCTTTATATCCTCAATGAGCTCGTAGCGTTCCTAGTGCTGGTACCGTGTGCAGATATACCGAGAAGAGCTACGGAGAAGGGATCGTTATGTGTTTTTGGAAATAAACCACCGAATGCTTCTACAGCACTTTCAGAAACTTCTGGAGAGCCGGCAGTGAGCTCAGGTCGTGCGCTGTGCTTTGGGCTGGGGACGTGGGGCTGGGAGATCCTACCCTCGGTCCCATTCAGCGCTGGTAACCCTCCAGCAGCTCACAGTTACATTTCCATAAACTGGAGTAGATGGCATCCACCCTCTTCTTTTAAGAGAGGTGTGGTCCATAAGGCAGCAGGTCCCAGCATGCAGCGTTGCTCGCTTTTGGCAGTTGTCACCTCCACAAGCTTTTACTGTATGTAAAAATATTATATTCTATGCTAAACTGTCTGCAAGAAGGGAAAGGCTGTTTTCTGAGAAAGGAATAGGAAGAAAGTGTGAGAGCTTCAGAGCAGCTTAAAACCCTGGGCACTTCTGGGAGCCTGTGGGTTATTAAAACCAAATGCTGCATTCTGAGTAAAGCAGTAATGCTTCTGCTTGCTGATGAGCTCCAAACTGTTCAGGCAAGATAAACAGGATGGTGAAAACTCCGAGGAAGGCTTCTCCTTGTCTTGAACAATTAAATGAAATGTCTTTGCTGAGTCGTGCTGAGCACAGTCCCTGCGCTGCATCCAGAGAGGACAGAAAGTGTTGTGAGAATTGTCTGGTTGCATGTGGTTCTCTGTTGCTGTAATTAAATCTCACGGAGTAGTTTTGATATTGATTTTCTTTCTTTTTCTTTTTGCTTACCACAACAGTGAGGCTTTGTCCCTGCTTCCACGCCTGTTTGCCTTGTTTGTTGGTGGTTAGAAAGGCCTTGTAATGGAAAGCGGGCTGATACTGTGTGGATGATAATGTTTCATCCACTTCCCTCTGTAAGCAAATTTGTCAAGGGTAGTAGGTTTGTGTGTTTTTAGAGCAGGTCATCCTGAGAAGCTGCTGTTAATCTCAGTTGTTCCAAATGTTTAAAGTAATACAGATGATCTGGGCTTTGCTTATGTTACTTCAGTTCATTTGTGCGTTTTTAATTCACTGTTCAGTAACATTCAGGTTTTAGAGACTGATAGAGCACATAAATTTGCTTTTAATTTTGTTTTTGCCAAGTCAGTAGGCCCATTCTTGTTTTGCTTCATTTTACTGTCTCCAACAAGCCAGGAGCCCTCTTATCCTTCTCTGTTCAGATCTCCAAATAACTCTGTGTAGGAAGCGGAGTACGAAGAAGAGTGTGGTTTCTCAGCACTGGCAGCGTGTGGGTCAGACGTGGTGTGAGATCGCTGTCATCTGGAGCATATGGAACTTGCTGAGCTCGGGAGGCTTCTCTTCTCTGGAAGCCAGCTGGGTGCTGTGCATGAGCCTGAGTGTACGTGGTGCATGGGCTGGCGGAGCAGTGGTCATGTGCAGCTCTGCAGCATAGCTTGGGGCTGGCCGGCTTCTTCACAAGGTGGTGTGGTCTGACGTGTCTGTGGGTTCCAGCACGTATTTCTCTTTATTAGGCTGGAGGCGAAGGCGGTTTGATCAGAAAGCAGGGTACTTGCTGAAGACTTTTCTTTTTCTTTCTTTTTTAAGCTGACTGGAGCTTTGCATGTCTTAGCTCTTCCTAAATAACCAGTGCATTGTTACACTTTGGGAGGTGCTCTGAGGTGTATATTCAGTATATACCCACTATGACTGTGGCCTTTTTAATTTTTTTTTTCCCCTCCTTAATGAGAAGTGAGTATTCCTTCTCTGAATGTGTGCTTACTTAAACTTTTTGCAGATAATACTGGTGTAATACTGATTTTCCAAGGATTTTGTTTTATTATTATTATTTTTTCTGATAGCTATCTTCAGATGTGAACAGCCGAGAAGTACTCATGGAAGCATAGAATAGTTTGGGTTGGAAAGGACCTTTGAGATCGTGTAGTTCCAACCCACTGCTATACGCAGGGACACCTCCCAGTGATCAGGTTGCTCACAGCCCCAGCCAGCCTGGCCTTGAATGCTTCCAGGGAGGGGGCATCCACAGCTTCTCTGAGCAGCCTGTTCCAGTGTCTCATCACCCTCGTGTTCTAGATAGATAGATAGATGTAGGAGTTCTGTATGGCCTTTACATCTGCCTTTAGAACACTGCTGTTAGGAAGAGCTTGAAAGTTACAGATCATCACAATAATTAGCTTAAATAACTTCTACCTGAAAAGATTCGATAGATAATCTCCCCGGTGAACTTGAATTTCCTCTTCATGCTGTAGCAGTTGTTTATTTGAGGGGGGAGGGAGGTGGAAGGGACAGCAACAGAAGAGTTGTTCTGCAGAGTTGATAACTTTGAGGCGTTCTGATTCCCAGATTCCCGTGGCTGAGTGTGCCAATCTGGTGATTCTTGTTTCTGGAGCGGTGAGAAATGTCTCCATGCAGTAGGGTCTCATCAGGGTGCAAACAATTGTTTAAGGAAAGCATGGGTGATGCTCAAAGCACGTTGGAAAATGTTTCACAGAACATTTTGGCAAAAGGTGCAACTTCAGAAAGGTGTGTGTCTCTCCTGTTAGATGTAGAACAAGCCTTTTTTGGATGCTCCAAAGCAAACAGCTCCTCTGTTTGGCTCAGGTTTCAGTTAAACTGTGGCCACGATATCATAAGCTTTATAGTACCAAACCCTGGTCTGATTATTTAAGTAGTCCAAATTCCACTGCTGTTCAGCGCAGCGCAGATGAATGGGAGGTAGGCAGCGATGTAAGCCTGATGTGCAAGTGGAATTCAGCAGAGGAGTTTAGTGTTCTGAGCACTTGTTAATTAGCAGGACATCCTCATTTTTGGATCTTTCCTGAGCAAATGTGAACCTATGGATCAGAAGATCACGTTTGGTCATTAGACTCTTGAGACCTCTTCAAACTGTGGTCTTCAGCTCATTCTAAAAATACTGTCTTGAGCTTGCTGAGGTCTGGAGAAATGAGGGGACGCAAAAGTAACATCCCTGTGCTGCCACGGGAAGGATACCACATCTTGGAGTAACTGCAGTGTGCCACTTTACACCTGATCAGATCTTGAGGAACAGTTCTGAGGTGACTGCTCAAGGAGGATGGGGATGGTGCTAAGGTATCTGCTGAGAAAAGATTCTGCTTAAAAAAAAGAAGCAGTGTGAATGGTTAAAATACTGTAGGTTACCTGACATCCAAGATGACTGCATTGAAAGTTCTTGATGTCTTTGTTTGTCACAGGTGTGGGCAAGAGCAGCTTGCTGTTGCGTTTTGCAGATAACACATTCTCAGGTGAGTACTTTGTTGACTTCGGTGAGTGAAATGGTCAAGGTCTGCTCCAGTGCTCCTGGTTGGCAAGGAGCTGTGCTGTATTTGCATGCTGGTAGCTGTATACGTTGTTTCTAGCTCTGCTTCTTTTGCTACGTGCCTATATAAGCCATCCTGTTTGATCTTCTCTCATCACTGAAAGTACCACAGTATTTAAATACTGACTCGGTTCCAGAAATAGCTTGGGTGTTTTAGCTTAATCAGTGCTCTGTGCAGACTTCCCATTGGCCCTTTGGGATTTTGGCTGATTGAATATTGTAGCTCAGTCACTTACATTTGTGACATAGCTAATTTATTGGGAGGAAACTCTTAGAACAGACTGTATTAAAGTAAGCAGTTGCATTAGCATTTGAGGAAAAGCTTTGTCTCAGATTTTTACACAAAGAATACATGCGTAGTTACTTAAGATATTTGAGTGCATACTCTTGACCACCAATAGAAGAGTAATTTTTTGGTGCTTAAAATTATTAGGATGGCGTGGGAGATGTGCTTTTATGGCTAGACAAGAATCTGTTAGCTGTGGATAAAAATGTAGAGATCAGCACAACCTGAGAGAGCATTTTAAAAGGTGAGCAGGTGGGGTCGGAAGTGTGTTTTGAGATGCACAAAGTAAATGAGACTTTTTTCCTCACTTCTCCTTCCAGGCAGCTACATTACCACGATTGGAGTGGATTTTAAAATCCGGACAGTTGAGATCAATGGAGAGAAAGTGAAGCTACAGATCTGGGACACAGCTGGACAGGAGCGCTTCCGAACTATTACGTCAACGTGAGTATAGTTGTGGCTCACAGCTCTGTGTACGGAACTTGTAGGTGAGATGTTTTAACGTTGCAGTTGATCAGCTAATGGCTGCTTTGCTGTCTGTGTAGTGGGACTTCTCTCAGTTGGTTTAGAGCAGATGGGGTGGTGTCACTCTGGGTAAGTTTGAAACTGAGATTTCAAATTCCTTCAGCATTCTGTGTGTTTCCATTATGGCTTTGTCTTACTCCTCTGCTTCTGGTTTTCAAGCAGAGTTATTTCACTGTTTTGCATATACTAGGAAACTTATCTTGAAAGCCTGCCCGGGAAGATCATCCCCTGGTTGAACGTGCTGCAGAAGTGTGGGTACAGATCTGTGTTGTATAACTGAGTAGCTTTGAGGACTAAGAATGGGGTGTCTTTCTTTTAGAACAAATGCATTTTAGAGGCTATCTTTGTGTCGAGTTCTGTGGAAGCAGACACCCACACAAAGTTAACCTTTTCCTTGGTTCGGGTTCAGTTTCGTGCTCATTGTCCTTTCGAACAGCGTGTGCACAGCTTTTCCTGTTCCTGGAGAAACCACACCCAGAGCTTCAGCAGTGGGAACTCAGAGTGATACGTGTTTGTGAATGTTGGACTGCTAGTGCCTGGCCGAGGGCAGTAGGAAGAAATGTACTTGAAAGTGCAACTTTGCTTTCCTTTCAGTATTAAAAAAAGTGTTCTTTTAAGAGTCAGGTATTTCATTTCGACTTTCACGTCTGACTTCTTTGTGGCTGCATTTTGAGAGGAGGATTGTTTTTGTCTGATGCATTGATTAAATTACTCAGACATGGAAACAGTGGGATTGCTGGCATCTATCGTGCCTGAACAGCTAGAAACGGCAAAATTGGATATGTGTGCCCCGCCCCTTCCCTCTGCGCTTCTGGACAGATACTACTGGATTGCTTCCATTGTTTCCTAAACGTTTCGCTTGAAAAAACTCTGCTACCTCTGGTAGGGTTCCTGTGTGTGACATCACTTCTTGTTTCAGTGCTGCAGCCAGCTCGGGGCAGGAAGCGGCGAGGGGAGGGCGGCAAAGCTCTACTGCAGCTCCTATCAGCTGTCCATGCAGGACAAGCCGTGCCCCAATTAGTGCTGAGTCAGCACAGGGCCTTCCTGTTTTCAGATTCCCTGACACAATTCAGAGCTGTGTTAATGAGTGTTGGTTCATGGGGCTAAGGGGCTGATGCCAGCTCGTTTAAAAAGCCGTGCTATCCAGCACTGAATGGGGAATACCAGGAAAAGAGGCTTCCTTTTGTGAGCAGGAATAGCTGCAGGTCAGACTTTGCCTAGTATTTTATGGAATGCCTTTCTTCAATTGCAGTAGAAAATGGACAATCTGAAGTGATTGGAGGCACTTTTGCCATGACCCGTTGGAGCTCAGTTCTTCCTTTATTTTGCATTGCTTTTTACCAGAGCAAGTACAAATCATCCTCCCGGGGAAGTGAAGGCCGCAGCTCTCCTGCCCCAGCTCTGGTAAAGCAGCTCCAGAACCTTGCGTGTCCAGGAAGAAAGATTTGAACTTTGTGCAGCTGTAAGCACAGAAGTTCCTCTGTCCAAGTGCGTTTATGCTGTTGAGGATAACACTTTGAAAATGCTGATTACGTTACCATGAGCGTTCCCCTTGCTGCTGGGTGGGCTGCTGTGACTGCATAGCATTCCCTGGTATTTTTCCAGAGGCACTCTTGACCTATATGTTCTGTTTTCACAGGTGATACATTACAAGATTCTGATTTTGCAAAGAGTTTCCTCTCTCTCCGTTCGTTGGCAAAGTAATACAGTAACTGATTTGCTTAGGCCAAACTGAGCCCCAAGCAAATAGAGTTATGATGTTAGTATTTATGAAAGGGCTTGGCTGACCACATCATGGGTGGGGTGCAGGCAGGCTGTCAACACAGTGATGTAGAGTCTTTGTTAAAATGACTGTTTGGATTGAGGTTAAGATTATCAGATGTGCTCCTTCAGTGTTACTGCAGGCTGGAAGTGCCTTTACAGTTACACGTTGAGATTTCTATTGAGCCAAGAGGCGAGCAAGACAGAAATGAGGAGTCCACGTGGTAATAGTAGTGATAAGTTGGAAGTGCTGCAGGTTAGACCTAGGATTGCAAAGTGGCTGAGATAGTAGAAAGTTAACAGTTAAAAAAAAAAAAGGAAAACATTGTTTCTATTGTATTTGACTACAGGTGCAGAAACTGAAGAACAGAGTAGAAGTGTTAAGGGATAGAAATGATACAGAAATAGATGGAGAGATTCTGCAGAAATGGAGGAAAAATCAAACTTAAATCAGAATTTCAGACAGAAAATGATAAAAGACAGCCACTCTTTTTACTGCTTATTAAATGTGAGAGAACTGGGACAGCTACTTTGTAGTGGAAGGAGAGGACAAGTATGCATTTGGATGGTGTGGAACTTCACCCAAACTGTACATTTGATGTCAGTTCACCAGAGGTGTAGCATGCCATCTCTTTGTTGTATTAGCAGAAATACTTAAGGTGTATGAACAGCTAGGTTCTGTGCTCGATTTGCAGTTGCACTGCTGTTATTCTGCTCCAGGACTCTGGTTTTAGGATTTAAGTTTTGCGTGGTGGTTATCAGATGTTAGCAGATAAACTCTGTTCCATGCATTCATAAGGAATGGCGTGTTCACGATAGGGATTGATATGTGCTGTAAACCAGATATGGTGGCCAAAAGGCAGTCAGACAGGCCTCTGACAACAGGTGTGCTTCCAGGACATCCCCCCAAAAAAGATGAATGTGAAAATTGATAATTAAAATTCCCTGCAATCGATTAGAGCTCTGGAGGAATGAAAAACAAGGAATTGTGTACAACAAACAAGTGAAATGCAAACTAAGGTGCTGTATTAAATCACCGACTTATCTTTCAAGTTGGTCAACTCTAGTTACTGTTCATTTATTTCCCTTCATAAAACTAGTTACTAGGTCTCCAGAGGCTCATCTTTGAAAGCTTTTACTGGAGGAAATTTGAGCGGTTTCTTACTGGTGTCTTGAGGTAGAGAATGCACCAGCGGATGTCAAGGTTCTATAACTTTTTATTTGCTGTATTTTGTTAACATATTGTCACTGGGAGTGGTAGCAGAAACTGACTCTTGTAGGGTCTGGCAAAGTGCAGCTGCCTTGCAGAGGAAAGCGAACATCAGTCGTTCAGTCCTTCAGTGGGATTCTGAAACTGAGAGCTTCATTTCTCTTTTGCTCTCGTTCCTACAGTATTCATCTTCCAAGAGATGTGGATGGGAAGAAGCTGTGGCATTCTTTCTCCAGTGCCAAAGCCTGAACTACCTCTTGGTTGCCAAAAGCACAAAACCTACATGTACTTATCCATGAATCCTGCAAGCCCCATCTGTTCTTTACTTGCCAAAGCCCACAACTTCTTATAAAAGCAATTCTGCACTGCATCATTCTGAAACTTGAAGTATGGAGAAGGATAAACCAGATTTTGTCTTTTTTAGTACTGTCCTGCTCTTGGGTTTGGAGCATCTTTGCTGTACTCGTTAAGCCCAAAATGTTTTCTGAGACCCAAGGCTGTATCTAATAGATGAGAGAAAATAGCATGGCTAGCTTTTTTAATCAAAAAACAAAAAAAAAACCCTGAAAAAAACTGTACTGTGTGCTTTTAAGGCTTAGGAGTTAGGGAATTAAAGGTAGTCATAGTCTTATCTCTTGAGCTGCTAAAAGGTAATGTCAGCCAATGGAGAAAATGACATTTTAGTGAAATGAGGGGTTGGCAACCTTTCTAGAAAGATGTGCCAGACAGATCTCTCTTCCAAAAATAGAAGCAGTGTATGCTGATAGGAACTCAGCAGGAGCCAGGGGTTACTGTCTTGGACAAAGGAAGATATTTCTTAGGAGGTGGCTGGTGATATTAGCTTTGTGGCAGGAGATCCCAGTTCACGCAAAGTTTTGAATGTCACAGTGGTCTGTGCTTCATGGCCCAGCCCACAGCTCTCTTCTTTAGAAGCAAATGGCTGTGCTGACAACGTGTCAGGAGGGGGACCTGTGTGTGCAGGGTGCACGTTATCCTACTCCCCAGCACCATATGCTTTTGCTTAGAAGAAAACCCAGATGCGTGGGCAAGGTAGGAGCTGCAGGATGCTCCCTCCGTTGGGTCTCTGGTCTGGGTGGGGGAGATACAGGGCATGGTTTCGTGGTGTGCCCAGCAGAATGAAGCAGCTCTGCGTAGGTGTAACCGAACCATTGCTTTTTCTGTGAAGGCTGAGTGTTGTCTTTGTAAGCATGATGCTGCTCGGTGCTGGAGAGGAAGTGGTAGGCTGGCCTGAGAGGTGCTGAATTAAAAGGCTGTGAAGGGATCGGGGTGAGTTTGCAGTTCAGAAATGCAGTGTTTCGATAGGATCGAGAGTCTTTCCCTTTTCTGATGCTATCACATAAATCAGTACCATCAGGAAAAGGTTTTGCAGTGTGTGAATTCAGGCTGTGGAATACTTTTTCCTCTAAGGGATATAAACTCGTAACTAGGTAAACCACAAGTGCAGTGCTGTAACAAGTTTTCAAGCGTTAAAGGAACGGATTGAGAATGAGTTAGAATATGTGTCAGTGCAGGGTCTCTTTCTTATTAGCTGTAAATAAATCTCACCTGAGTTCTTGCCAAGGATGTGCACACACAGATTTCTGGTAAAATGGGAGGAGTATTTGGCTGTCTTCTGAAAGCACCCAGGGGAGCAAAAGGAGTGGGTTCTCCTACTCCTGTAGAGTATGCATCTCATTACAAAGTGTTGATGTGCCATGACTGTAACTGCAAAGACTTTAGGAGATGAAAATAGCTGGGGGGGAAGGGGAGGGGTGCACTCTGTGATATAATGCCCATCTTTGACAAGTCCTTGCTGATGTTTTACAAAGGCAGGTGGGGTGGGCTCACCATCCGTTCTTTAACAGAAGGCAGTGCTCAGGAGGAGGCAGTGGCTTTCTCAAATGTATCAGTAGCAGAAGTGGGACAACACTGAGTTCTTCTAAAAGGTAGCACATTTGGATTAGATTAAACAGTTTTGAATTTCAAAACGATGTTTGCTGAGTTGGAAGGAATTATCAGAGCCAGAGTGGTCGCAGTACAACTAAAATGCAGCAGAAGTGAGACTGCTCCAGTGGAGTGCTTGTGGTGTAATAACTAGCTCTAGAAGCAGTGTCACAGTGTAAGGGAAATTCCTCAGTCTTGCTATGCTTTTGTTTCATTAAAGATCTTAATATTCATCATAAGAAAGGAGGTGAACGAGGAAGAAATGAAGCTACTTGTGATAGAAAACTGGATGCTGGTGAAGGCCTTGCTGTCAGCTGCTTCAGTTACTTTTTTTTTGTCAAAGCTGCAGACTTGCAGTGAAGAAAGGACTTGGGAGCGTGGCTGAAAACTGAGGAGGTGCAGCTTGCTTTATATAGATTGTTGTGTGCATACTGCCTGCCTCCAGTAGTTTTGTGAAGGTGGTAACACTGGAACTTGAATTTGTTTTCTTTCTGAATCGTTATTTCTTCTTAAAGGTGCTGATTGCCCAAGACGAATAGGAGTAAACTGAAGCAAAGCTTATTTTTAATGGCTGGAGGTAGCAGAACGCACCGAGTGTGCATATGGAGTAGATCTGCTGTGTAGGAAGGTGTGATTGGAGCACCGTTGTTCAACAGGACAGAAATTTTTGTGAGCTCAGGAGCACTGTGACTTGAGGGGTTGAGTATATGTGGAGATTTTAATCTGGAAGTAATCTTTCACAGATAACAGAATTACTGCAGAGAGTTGATGTGGCCTGTGGAGTGCTAAGGTTCACAACACAAGCAGTTCTGAGGACGTGCTGGGGGCACTGCTGCCTTTGGCTCACGTTGCCAGAAGACACTATTCATCTTTCAGGGTTTTGGCAGCATGAGCAAGGGAGTCAGCAACAGACTTGAGGCTTTGAAATCTGTTAGCATGGGCTAAACGAGCAGGGAACTCTAGATTCCATTGGAGAGGAAATTGTTGCCAGTGTGGCTCCGACCTACAAGAATGGTTGGGGGGGGGATCCGGGGAACTACAGGAAAGGCTGTGGAGCTGATCATCTTGAGGGAGGTCACACACGCTGCCTGTGCTGGGCAGCCAGGGGATCAGGCCTAGCCAGCACGGCTTCGTGAAGGGCAGGTTCTGCTTGACCAACCTGATCTCCTTCTATGATCAAGTGACCCACCTGGTGGGTGAGGAAAGGCTGTTGGCGTTGTCTCTCTAGACTTCAGCAAAGCCTTTGACACTGTTTCCCGCAGTATTCTCCTGCAGAAGCTGGCAGCCCATGACTTGGACATATACACTCTTTCCTCTCTAAATACTGGTGGTAGGTGGGCAGTTGGACTGGATTTTCTTAGAGGCCTTTTCCAACCTCGATGCTTCTTTGAAGTGGGGGCATTTGATTGTCTTAACTTGGGGATTCATTATGAATCTCAACAAAGCGAAGTGCAGGAGAAAGAGCTGAGAAAGTGATACATAACTTAACGTTTGTTGTCTTTTCCTGCTCCACAGGTACTACAGAGGAACGCATGGAGTCATCGTTGTCTATGATGTAACCAGTGCAGAATCTTTTGTGAATGTGAAGCGGTGGTTGCATGAAATTAATCAGAATTGTGATGATGTCTGCCGGATACTAGGTAAACCATCCATCAGAGGTTTAAAGCTTCTTACTGAGTGGACTGACTTGCCAAAGTACTGTGCTGACTTTTTTCTTCCTTCTTTTTCTAGTGGGGAATAAGAATGATGACCCAGAGCGAAAAGTAGTAGAAACAGAAGATGCCTACAAATTTGCTGGGCAGATGGAGATCCAATTGTTTGAGACCAGCGCCAAAGAAAATATTAATGTGGAAGAGGTAATACGATATGCAGAGCAGAGTATGCAAAATAATTACTTGGAGATGCTGGCTTGGGAAAAGGAAAGAATTACATTATTTCTGTTAAGGAAGAAAGATAAAATGCTTCACTCAAATTGCATGTGAGTAGGTAGCGTGACAAGAGGCATCTGACTGCATTTGGAAGAGGTTGAGAAGTGGAATGAAGACCTCACTGCATTTTTATTAGTTCTGCAGCACTAACGTGGTTCTCAGGAAAGATGCCTCACCGAGGAGGGTGCTTATAGACAGCAGAACTGCTCAGTTTTTGCTCCAGGTTTCAGTTGCCAAACTCACCTGTTTTTATTTACTGGTTTGGGAAAGGGGATGGAAGCATTGTTGATGTAGCTTGGAAGTGATTCTGGGGGATACCAGCTGTGAGCTCGGCCTGTCCTGGTAGGTTGGGAGAGATCTCTGAACCATTACTGAAAAATTTACAAGAGCAGACACTGTTTCCTAAAGCAGCTCCCTGATGACGAGCCCGAATTCCTAGGTGGTCTGATCTTGCTTGTTTCTCTTGCAGATGTTTAATTGCATTACAGAGCTAGTTCTGCGAGCAAAGAAAGAGAACTTAGCAAAGCAGCAACAGCAGCAACAGAACGATGTGGTGAAGCTAACGAAGAACAGTAAAAGGAAGAAGCGGTGCTGCTAATGCCCTTTCCCTGCTGCAGAGACTCTGCTCTGACAGATCAGCCCTTCCAGCTAGACTCGGGCAGTTCCACTGGGGCAGGCTTTGGGAGGACTTTCTCAGTTTTGTGCCGTTATTTAAAGATGATTTTTTTTTCTCCATGTTTTCTATCAAGAGGCGCTGGCACCTTACCACTTCAGTGCCAAGAAGGTATCGGATGGAATCTTGCCCCTCTCTCCTCCCCTGCTCATTCCAGTGCGCCTTGTAGACAAGAAAGGACGTTGCCTACCAAGTGGACTAATTAACCCAAGAGTTTGTATATAATGTATATTGCTTTAACCAGCCTCGCCTCCCCGTTGTTGCTTTGGCTTACGCCTTCTTAATGTCAACCAATCATGGACTGCAGAGTTCACCTTTTTAATGAAATAGTACCAAGTTCTTAATTCAAGTTGGCCTCAGGCTGGCAGCAGCTGCTTCCTGGGGCCTCTGGCTTCACTTCTGTTGGGCTCCAGGCTGGCAACTGGTGCCCCTGGGGCCTATGGCTTCACTTAGAGTTCCAGGCTTTTACTTGGGGCTCAGGCTTTCTTTTTCTAGGTACCGGGATTGCAGGTGTCGTTGCTGAAGCCTGGGGTTTCACTTCTCAAGCCCCTGGGCTGGCAGCTGGTGCTGCTGCTGGGGCCTTGAATTTCAGTTTGCCATGATCCAGGTTTGTGGCCGAGTCGTTGGGTTTCATCATCCTGTGCTGCAGCCCAGCTGTACCTGTGCTCTCCTTCCGTTTGTATCAAGATACTGAAAAACAAACCAGCCTGCAGGAGTGGGGTTTATTTGGATAAAACCTTTTTTTTTTTTTTTAAGGGTGAAATTCAACTCCTTTGACCTCTGCTTCTGCCACAGTCCTAAGTGAGGGTCCATTTCTTTTGAGAACAAAAATTGTGTGGTTCTGCCAAAAAAAAAAACAACCAATACCCCTTTCTCCTCATTGTCCCGTCAACAAATAGGAGATCTGAACATGAATGTGAATTGTGGTGGCAAAGCTGTGTTTTTTCAGTGAGGAAAGGTATGAAAATAAATCTGGCCGTTCTGGATTGGTGTCTGAAAATGAAAGCTGCTGCAGGATCATTCCCAGGACTCTTCTCTTAGAAAGGAGGACTGCTTTTTAATGTAAGGAAATGGAAAACTTGCTTGAAGGATCACCCTTGGAAACAGAACTGCTCTTGCTGTGTCCAGCAACGTTTTCCTTGCCTGTGTTGGCTTTTCTGGGATAACAAGGGCTCAGTCTGTTGCCCTGGATAGATATAGTTAAAGGTGGGGAGATTGTTTTTGTAACTGAAGTATTAGATTTCTGGGCTGAATGTACGTGCTCAGCACCTGAATAATTGCCTAAACAATAATCAAGAATTTTCTTTAAGACGACGAAAAGGCATGGAAGGTAGGATTTCCTCTAAGACCTTGAAGGTGGACTCAGTTTATCAGTGAGCCCGATGGAATTGCTGACCTTGGTTTGGTGGGATGTGATTCACCGATGTCCGTGAGCTCTGAATCAGCCCTCCTCTCCCCTCCTTCCCCTTCCCCCAGGAGAGGCTAAAATTTAGTCACTTATTTTGCCTGTATTTTTTTTTTTTCCAAGATTTTACGGGTTGTGGTAGGAGCCCTCATCATACAATCACATCACGATCAATCACTTTGGAGACTTTTTTTCCTTAAAAAAAAAATAAAAAATGAATGTGTAAACACATTTTGAATCAGTTCAGGTGCTGGGAGTACATTGCCAGCTGCCTTCACCCATGTTTTCTTCACATATCTTGTATTGGTAACCCGAGAAAAAGAATGAGTTGGGATGGCATTGCTATGTGAGCTCTGATGATGGTAAGGCTCAGGCAGCTGTGGGAAGGGGCAGCTTTAGTTGCACCAGGTGTCCATTCTGTACGCTTTCTCATGTTGAATGTGGTGTATGCACAAGGAGGGAGCTCTGTCAGTCCTCAAAGCCTTCCTGTTGAAATGAAGCTGTCCTGGTACAGTTACCACTTCCAGATTTAAAGGGCCCGACTGCGTTTCTGAGGGGCTCTTGTGGTAGCAAGCGTGCACATCTGGGAAGGAGCAGCTTCATACAGGCTGAAGTAAAGAAATGTCTGAAATGACTGGAAATGATGCAATAAAATGAGGAAATGGTGCACCCAAACCGGGAGTGTTCTCTTATGTGGAAAGATTGGTTCTCTTTGAGCCCAGGTCTTTCACTCTGCCAATCCAGGTGTCCAACTCTGTGGCGTGAAGTGGGATCTTCTTCCTAACACTGGCTGTAGAGGAGCGGTTCTATCTGCTCTTGCCACTGACTGTTCAATGGGAAGGGGTGGGGACTGCATCTCTAGTGGTGTGCTGATGTGAAGTTTCCTAAATGTTGAGCAATGGAATGTCTAACTGGTTTGCTAGGATTATTTCTGTAATGAAAGTTTCTAATTATGCTTTTTAAATAATTTTAAAAAACTAAAAATAAAGGTTACAAGCTGCCAACTCTTCTTTTGAGGCTTTGTTTCCTCTGCTGCCCATCATCTGGAGGTGGAGGGTGGAGGCGAGCCAGGGCCGAGCCCTTCTGCTGCAAGTGGAGGGGTTTTCTTTCTGGGAATGGGGTACTGGTGAAACAACAGTTTGTGCTTTCAAATCTTTAGTTGTTATCCTTGGTTTAAATGTGAATGACAGAGGAGGTTGTAACTGCTTGACTTATTTCTGCGTGAAAGTGAGATGCTAATGATTTTGCTCAAGTTTTTGGGTTGGTTTTTTTGTCTCTCTTCTGTTCCATAAAAGCATTGAGAGCTTGGAAAGCTCTGGTAGAACCCAAGCTGGTTATAGAGCACTGGAGTCTTCTCGCTTTCCTAGGGGCTCCTGAACCTACGTGCAACCTGTCTGGGAGCTGTACAGCCGCACTGTGCTTGCTGCCAGTTTACACGAGCAGATCACTGAGGGCAGGTCCTCGCTCCCGGAGAGGTGTTGTGAAAACACCACCAGGTGCTGAGGAAAGATGGCCTGAATGCAGCTGGGGCAGGCTGGATGTGTCCCATTGCTCCTTTGAGTTCTGCCTCAACTTGAAGGTTGGATACCCCTCCATGTGAAGGTCCCTAAAGGATGCAGGTGTCTGGATGGTGGAGGAGACCTGAATTTGCCTATTTTCCTGTGCAGCAGGAGGTGGGAATGCTTCAGATGCTCTTCCCCCAGGCCTGTTCTCTGCAGAACACATGCAAATGCTTTCTGGGTGAACTATTTGGGGTGATGGGGAACTAAAGATGCTGCTAGGTGCATTCAGGAAGTGAGTTTGTCCTGCAGGTGGGCAGGATAAGCAGTGACTCGAGAGCTGAGACGGTATACAAACGATCTGTTTTATTCTGAAGAGAACTATTTACAAAAGAAGAGCATTTTTTCATTTTCTTTTTTACTAAAAATATGCCTTTGTAGATTTGTATAATATGCATCTTATAAAAAACCATCCGTTTATTTACACTGCTGCTACGTACAAAAATTACAGCACTGTGGTTTATGTACATATCTATAGATACATTCTTTCTGCTTGTCCCTGCTGTGTGCTTTTCCCTTCCAATCCGAGGGAATGGTTCCTGCAGCACCCAGGCGCTTCCTTTCTTGGCTTTTGCTTGGAACAATCTTGCTTTTTATAGCCGAGTGGGGAGCGGAGAGTTTGCCTGCTGCAGAGGCATATCTGGAATTCACCATCCTAAGTAGGACGAGTGCACGCAGCCATGGAGTCCATGAAGCACTGCCTCTAACCTCTGCTCTGTGCAGAATGACTCTGCTGTCACTGATGCAGCATTCATCTCGAGAGCAAGCAGCTGATCTACGTTTGTATGAACATAAAGTGCTAGTGACTTGCCTTTCATGTTTACTGCTGCTTCCCTTGCAGAGTTTCCTAAAGGGAGATGCATCCCTCTTCCCTTACGCTAATGCTGTAAATCATTGCCCACTCACCTGCTGCTGAACTGTGGGAAGTTCTCTGTGACCTCAACGTGAGCAGGCGCCTTCTCCACGTGCAAAGCTCGAGCAGCACGGCTGGATTACGGCCCGGCATCCCAGGAGGGTGAGTGCTGTATTTAGAGCTGCTGATCCCACTTGTTAAGTCTACTTTGGGATCCTGAGTGCCTGCTGGATTAATGCACTTCCTCCATTGCGTTCACTGGAGCTGATGTTCTCTGTATGCCATGTGTGTCCTGAAATATAAAACATCACGAGTGGAGTGTCTCCTAACCCAGCCCTGCAAGGACAGCTCCAGCTTCCTGGCCACTGCGGAAAGGGGATGAGTGCTTCAATGATGCTTCAAGGTGAAATAGTTAGGGCCTTCTTAAAACACAACGTGACATACAGGAATGTGAAGGACTGCACTGATCAAGTTTTCAAAAGACAAAATGAAGCTTAGCTGCTATGTTAAGGCAGTTTTTGTTCCTGTTGAGTAGCAGCTGAGCACAAGGAGGTCTCCTTTGGTCTGTTGTCCAGTTCGTTAAACCCAACTCTCTTGTATTTCTGGGTTTAGTAGTGCAACTAAGTCTTTAGGATTATGGGGTTAGCTTGAAGAAACCATACCCAGCTGGCACCTCGGAACACGCTGACTTCCCTTTTGCCATCTCTTCCATCACTGCTATTAAATAAAATCGCAGTGGGATTAAGGTGGGTTTCTCCTCAAACGCAGAGATGTGCTGTGCATTTCGATTGCCTACCCCTGCAACCCAACGAGTCACTTTCCTCTCAGCAAAAGTATAGCAGAAGGCACCTTTCTTCATCTCAATACTGCATCTTCACTGGATAACTGAAGGCCCTTGCCTTAGGATTGCATACAGACAGACAGACATCTTCAAGGGGGGTAGGGCTCCACTCAGCTGCTCAGCATGTGCTCTTGCAGAGAGCTGTTGGGGCCCGGGAGGTGATTGCTGATAAAAGAATGAAGAGCTGTGAGGACCAAGAGGTTCACACGACTCCCAGAAATATGCCTTATAGGATAACTGTCCCCAGGTATTGCTGGCATCCGTCTATCCACGCCTAAATCTGCAGGGATCAGAGTTTCTTGGATGTGGGCATGAGTGAGTACTGACAGCAGGAGATGCTGAGCACGTGCCTCGTGTCTCTGTCCTGTGAGAAGTCACAACGTAGGTATGATGGGAGGATGACGGTTTTCTGTCCTGAGAGCACTCTTGGCACTGCACTGAGTCCCTTCCCTTGCACAGGTGGGTACAAGCAGACACTCAGCAGGAGATGTTTAGTTTCCTTTCCTGCTGATGGGGCTCTAGGCTCCCTTCCCTATTAGCATCAAATAACGCTGATGGTGCTGGGGAGGACGTGGCATCCAGGTTTCATTGCTTTCAGCTAAATGGGTTTTACCACTCAACATTCTCAAGCCCAGTATTTGCCGACTTCTTATGTGGGAATGCTCAAATCTTTGTAGGCAGAAAGGATATTTCTACTAAGGTATTACAAATGCCCTATGCAATAAATAAGTCAAATAAATTAAGAAACAACCCACCAACATCTTACCTGCTTCTTGGGAGGAGGTGCTCGACAGCTAGTTCTAGTGGAAAGCCTGTGACTATAAATACAGAGCAGGGATTGGCAGCTCCCCTTAGGAAGGTGTTTTAGCACCTCTGCAGAGCAGGGCAGAGCTGAACGTGTTCCTAGTTCCATCTCCTGCAGGATAGTGTAGGTGGTAGCCTCCTCAAAGCAGCAGGGAAATAAATCAGGGTCTGTGGGCACCGCGAGCTGGGAGAACGTGTGAAAGTGGCACGATGGTGGCAGGACAGCTCTGAGCTTGGCCTGCCTGCCTCACTGCCTCGTGAAGGTAGACTCTGTTAAAGGGAAGAGCTCTAAGGTGCCCATCCAGTGCATAGGGAAATGTATTGCAGGACATCCAGCACCACCGTGCTATTTTCCTTCTTGTTGCTCAAGTCTTGGTTACAGCAAAGCAAACTTTGATCACCTTGGGTTAAAGGGAGATTCGGCTGAGGGGCTGAGTGGGAAATGACCCATGGGAAGAACAAATACTCATCGTTTCCCTCAGGCCATAGCCAACCATACTGTGTGGGGCAAAGAGCACAGCAGACCCCTAATTGCCCGGGGCTTTAGTGAAGGCAGGTGCCTATGTGTTTTCTAAGAATCTCATCTGTCAACCCAACATCGGTAGGTGTTTGATTTCATTATGGACAAGATCTCAATGAGTCATTAGTGGGTTTTTTGGGAGGCTATCCTGTTACAGTAACAGGTTTCTTACCTGGTTTTGGGAGGGGTACATGGCTTTGGGGGGAGGGGCACATGGCTTTGGGGGAAAGGGGTGCGATGCGCTGAAATTCCACATCTACCTTTGACCTTTGGAGGGCCCCAGGACTGAACATCCACAATGTTATTCAGTTTGTAATCTGCTGCAGATGGCCAATAGGGATGGGGAGAAATCCTTAACGTTTTTGTGCAACTACAGACTCTGCAACTCTTCTTTCCGTAACAGGCCGAAGAAGACACAAACTCACAACTGCCCTGACCTGCAAGGAGCCTGGGTTCCTGGCGAGGGGTGAGCACCTCCACAGAGCCACGGGTACAGACAGTGCTCAGGTAGGATGTGCAGTGAGGGTTCATCTTCTCAAAGCACGGCAGTGCTGCAGCCAGAGCAGCTCTGCTCCCAGTGGGATGGATGAAGGACATCAGTTGGCCAGGCCTGGAGGGCTGTACGAGGGACTCCTCTCTTCTCTTGCATTAGGATCTCTTCTTCCCCCTGCACTCCCTGTGATGGCAGTTCCCAATCCCCTGTGCTGCTTTGTCTTGGGGCTGCTTATTTCCTTCTCCAGCATCAGAATGCTTTTAAGACAATCAATCAGATTACCCTTCACAGCAGAAACTAAGCTTGTGTCAAAGCGCCTAAATATACCCTGAAGTTCATCGCTTCGCTTGAAGAATAAGAAAAGTTGCTTTCCATCAGTAGCACAACGTCAATTTGCAAATCTCCAATTTATGTAAACATTTGGTTCAGACCAGGTGCGGCGTTAATAGTGCAGAGTCTCAAGGTTAACTCCTTTGCCCCCTTCTTATTCCTGGTGGATCAGCGCTGGGTCCATCAGCAAGCTGGGCAGCTGCCCCCTCCCCATCTCGAAGCAACAACGGTTGGAGAGGTTTCTCTTTTTCAAGTTAATTTTTCTTGAAAAAGGAAAAGAGACGGTTCCCTTCTGCCCCGCCGGGCTCGTCCCCCTGCGGCTCCGGCCTGAGCACGGGGGAGGGTCTGGCACTCTGCTTCGCAACGTAGCCACTGGAGAAGGAATAAGCAAGCTGGCTCCATTCCTTCGGGTGTTTGTCCATCAGCTGCTGGTCAATGACCCTGTGCATGTCATCCTGAGGGAGAGGAGATGGGCGTTAGAGGCAGCTGACACCCAAGGGGAGCTTGTGTGGGATGCGGGTGTGAAACGCGCTGCAATGAGATGGAAGAAGGAATGATGACAAGCGTGGGGACAGCCCCAGCTCCCAGCCCGGCAGCGGGCTCAGCCCCAGAAGCCACTGTGAGGTTTTCTAGTGAGCGAGATGGTAACTTGCCTTGCTTGGGGGATAAACTGCTTGAGCAGCCTCGCAGAGCAGGGAATGGCAGAGCTGCTCGTGCAGCCCCACTGCAGGGCTTTGCTGGGGCACTGCCCCCAGGAGCAGAGGGACCGGGGTCAGGAATGGGCACACAAGACCCCATGTGGGTTTTGTCACGTCAGTGCTCGTCCCTTAGCCCAGCTCCTTCCCAGTTGTTTTTGTAGAGCGGTGCACCAACAACTGCACTTCAGTTCTTTGTTTGTCTTTTCAAGCACCAGAGGTGCTGCGGTTTCATCCAAGTTTGCAGCGCAGTGAAGCTGCTCTACCAAAACAATTAGTCAGCTACGTTGCTGCTAATGACGTGCACTGATGTGTTCTTTGAAAACCTGGCTGCAATTCGACAAATCTTAAACTTTCAGATACGTTATTTCTGCTATAACTGTGTACTTAAGCTGAAGTCCAGTGAAAATCTATGCGCACAGATTATCCCCACAGGGGAAGTCAGCTGTTCTCCAGTGTTTTGGTCCTTCACTGGGAGAGCAAGGTTACCTGGGCAGACTGCAGCATGGGAAGTGCCATATTTTGGGCACCGTGCACAGAAGAGCTTAATTGTGTTTTTTGGGGTACCTGTGGACCCTGCTATTGGGAGGGCTGGAAGAGCTTCACCAGTTGCTGATGCTGTGGACCTTGCAGTGATGGCACACAGCCTCTGCTGGGAGAAACCCTCAGGTGGAGTCTGGGTGACCTGGATGGCCACCACAAGCCATTGCCTGTTGCCCTGGTGGGCGCAGGTGACCTCCCAGCCACGCATCTCCTCGGGACAGCATGGAAGATGGGGCTGCTCAGGGCATTGTGTGCTAGCAGCCATAGCCAAGGGCTGCCTGGGATCCTTGTTTTGGGGTTGCCTAGCTCCATTTGTGGCCTAAAAGCTACCAAGGAGCTGAATTCACTGTCTGACAAGAGGAAAACTGGTTTTTGTTGTTGGCTTTTTGTTTTTTTTTGTGTTGTTTTTTTTTTGAGCAGAGAGACACTTCACCATCCAGAAAGCTGCAATGTGACCGGTGTTGAACTGGTATGCACCAATCCTTACTGCTTCCTCCCTTCCTTTACTGTTCAAATCTCAGTTTCCCACCTGGATTTAAACATCAGCAGCATTCTTCTCTCTGCCAGCTGGCAGGCAAGCTCCCCAGCCCTGGGAGCCACAAGTGGGGCTCAGAGGGGAGAAGAAGATGTGGGAAAGTGCCACCTCCAGGAGAGAAAAGATTGACGGCCATGGCCAGGACCTGAATTTAGTATTACTGTTTTCTCTAGGAAGCACAAGGGTACAGAGCTAAGTGAACAGGGGAAGCTTTGGACTGGGAAGGGAAGAGGCAGAGGGAGAGTTGAAGAGGTTAAGGTAAATATCGGTGTTAATGGTTTGCAGAGGTGAAGCTGCCACGTAGAAATTTACAGCACTTGGATTTGGAAAGCAATTCTTCTGTCAGATGAGGTGGATATCCAGCATGGCAGATCCATCTTTGACCAGTCACATAATGAGGGATGGGTATGATTTTAAACAGCCATCATAGAGTCATTTGAGTTGGAAGGGTCTTTTAAAGGACATTTAGTCCAACCCCTCCTGCAGTGCACAGGGACACCCACAGCTCCATCAGGTACTCAGAGCCCTGTCCCCTGACCTTGGGTGTCTGCAGGGACAGGGCATCACCACCTCTGGGCAACCCGTGTTAGTACCTCACCAGCCTTATTGTAAAAAAACTTCTTTATATTCAATCTAAATCTCCCCTCTTTTAGTTTGGAGCCATTTCTCCTTGTCCCACCACAACAGATCCCGCTAAAGAGCCTGTCCCCTTCTTTCTCATAGACCCCTTTTAGATACTGAAGTGCTGTTCTCAGCTCTCCCCAGAGCCTTCTCCAGGCTGCACAGCCCCAGCTCTCAGCCTGTCCTTGCAGAGAGATGTTCCAACCCTTGAAACATTTCTGTGGCCTCCAACAGGTCCACATCTCTCCTGCACTGAGGACTCCATGTCTGGATGCATTACTCCAGGGAAAGTGTGTGTATGTATATATATCTATATACATAATATACCTATGCATACATAGATACATATAGAGATAGATGTGTAAATATTGTCTTTTTGACACTAAGTGCCTTTTGCCAAAGCCCTAAGCTGGAGATGTCCTATCAAATACAGGCAGTATTAGTAAGCAGGTCTGAATTGACACCACTCAGAGTGCTGTGTGTCACTTACTAGATGATGAGGCTGAGAAGTAAAATCCCAGCCTGTTCCTCGGGAAATTTCCTGAAGCTAGACAAGCTGAACACACAGGATTAACAGCATGTGGACCTCAGCCTGGCTTTCCCCATGCTGACCTGCCCCACTGCAGGTTCTGCCCCCAGTGCTGGGGATGCAGGGCCCTGAGGGGTGATGAGGAACCCCCATTGTTTTCTTGCCAGATGGTGGTGAGGACAGAGGCAGATGTAGGTGGTGACAGCAGTGAATGGAGCAGGCGAGGGGATGGTGGGTGTTCGGTGGGTGCAGGGATCTCACCTCAAAGGCAGGAGGGGTGTACGACTAAAGCTGTTGGTACAGGAACTGAGAAAGGCCACTAGATCAGAAACCAAAGGAGCCAGATAGTAAAAAGCCCTGAGGAAGCAAACTGTAAGCAGGAGAAAGAGAAGAAGAAAAAAAAGAGAAACGAAAACACGGTGGAGTTGAAACAGGAGTGAGGTTGTATGGGAGAGGTTTCTACCGGTCAGGTTGGGTGGTAGTAGAGTTGGGGTCTTGGAGGGTCTGCACCAGTTTCCTGTAACTGCCCCGGACCTTTTCTCTCATAGCTGCTCATTTTCATGCTCCCTCAAGTGCTGGTTTCCCAGAGGACTCAGCTTTCCCTGCCATCAGGGCTCTCTGCTTGGCACGGGTCTGTCCCACTGACCCCAAGCAGAACATTTCTGGGGCAGCTGCCCCCAACTGCTGTGGGTCTGGGATTCGATGACTTATATATTTCTTTATTTTATCTTGGCGTAGAGAGATGGCATTTTAGCTTTTCCATCGTGCCACGTCTTCCAAGTTGATGAAAACAGTGCTACGCAGTGGATCAGCCACCACCACCTCCCCACCTCCCACCTTCTGCTCAGCTATGGAAACACAGATGTGCTGTGTCCATGTATCTCCATGCTGAGGCCGCCCAGGGGGTATTTCCCACGTGGACGCCTTCTCCCCAGGTGGGTTTCTGTGTTGCGTGCTCTGTTTGCCCTCGGACCCCGCCCTGCTCACCTGCCAGGCCTCCAGCTGCTGCGAGAGGTTCACCTTCTGCTGGATGGCATCCAGCAGCTGGCTGTTGAGGGACATCATGTCGATCTTGCACTTGGCCAGCTCCACCTCCACAGCGTTCTTCCTGTGGGGAGAGCAAGAGGAATTAAATTAAGAAGTTAATTTATGTTTTATCTAAGAGGGGAGCTAAGAGAAAGAAGGGAACAAACTCTTCAGCGGGGTCTGTTGTGATAGGACAAGGAGAAACGGTTTCAAGCTGAGAGGGGAGATTTAGATTGGGTATAAAGAAGTTTCTTACAAAGAGGGCAGTGAACGGAGCAGGAGAGGGGATGGCATAGGCTGCCCAGGGGAGGTGGTGGGTGCCCCATCTCTGAGGACACCCAAGGTCAGTTGGATGGGGCTCTGAGCACCTGATCAGTTGTAGGTGTCCCTGTGCATTGCAGGGGAGCTGGAACAGATGCCCTTCAAAGGTCCCTTCCCACTCAAACAATTCTATGATGATATTTAATTGGCAAGTCCCCAAACCCTAAGCAGTTCTCCATTGTATTCTGGTCTATTTATCTGAAGAGTGGGCCAGAACAGCAGGCATCCTTACCATAAAACCAGCAGATTTTAGATAACGACACCGTGAAAAATAGGAAAAGGTATTCAGATATGCTGCTCTACAGAATAATATTGTACATCTGAATAAGGTGCAGGATCTGCCATTAAAAATGGAGGACTAAAACGAGTTAGAATCTATATATATATTATTTTTGCATTTCTTCTGTTTCCTGATGTATAGGAAATTAAATAGAACGTGCTAAAAAACAAACACCCTTTCTCTGCTCAGCTGATCAGGAGTTGCAATATGAAAATCCCAGTTTCTAGAGGTGGGGCTTGCACTGAGCAAAGGAAGAGCTTGAGGAAGGAGTTGATCATAGCATACACTTTAACAGTTTGTCATTCTTAAAAAGAAATGGTTTGGATTAAATAGTATGCTTCAAACAGAGCTCTCTGTTTCCATGGAGTATGCTGGCTCTCAGGAATGCTTCTCTGGTGTCATCCCAGGCATTCTGAGGGCAGATGAGCCCGTGGCTGAGCCCTGGCCGTGCAGTGGGTGGGATGTTCCAGCTGCCACAGGGAAGTGGAAAGGAGTTATCTCCTGGGAAGGAGCAATGCCCTACACTGTTTGAGCTGGGAAATGCTCACTGTGCTGGGAAGGAAACAGGTAGGTGCAGGCTGCCTGGCCACAAACCTGAAGTTATCAATGGCTGTGTAATGTGACTTGCTGGGAACCATTTTTCCTTGCATATATTCTGGGGAGGAATAATTATCATCTGTCTCTAATTCATCACTTCCTAACAGCTCCCTCACGCTCCCCTGCAGAAGAGCAATTTGGGAATCTGAGTTTACAAATCTAGGTAGCCACTGCTTAATGCTTCCCATTCTAGAACCCTGATCTCCTACTGCTTCCCATGTTTGCCAAGCTTCAGCTTCAAGCTAAAAATTTTCCATGCCAGATGTCTGCTTCAGGCAGTGATTTTATTTTCGTGCAGCGCTGGGTTGTTTTTTTTTGGGGGGGGAGCACTTAAACAGACATGACTTAACCCTCGAGGTGCAGGCAGGCAGTGCACTGTGTGCCGGGTGGGCAGCTCGCTGCTATGAAGCATCCCCTCTGTCTGCAGGGGGACACTTTCATTTCTAGCATCAATATGCTGTCTCCTTTCACTTGCAGCTACTGCTCATTAATCACCCACCACTCATCCACAAACACTTCTCACGTCCCCTTCCTCTGGGCTTTATAGGGTCATTAACAGAGCCGTACCCTTCCACTCCTGGCTGTGGGTCTGAGCACCTGAAATAGCCTTTTGCTCTGAAGCTCCCTACTGCTGCTTGGATATGACAGTGGGATTTATTCACGTTGCCATAGCCACAGCAAGAACCAGCAGCCCACATGCATGGGAAATGTCAGAACAACGTCTCTGTGCAGCTGGGATGCTCCTGGTTTGTGCCAACAGATGGAGGTGTAACAGAGGACAGCAGTGGGAATTTGGTAGCTGGATACCCGGGCAAGAGCAGCATGGGGGAGCAGTCCACTTAAAAAAAGATGTAGGGTCTCTGCATGCACTCTTTCACCTCCTCCTCTCGCAAGCACCTGAGTATTAGATGTGTCTGTAAGGAGATATAGTGGTAGTGTTCTGGCCATCTCATTTTGGAGATTATCAGACCTATCCTTTCCACCTAGAGGACAGGGGGTGAATTGTTCTGCCCGTACTTGGGGAAAGGAGCTCAGGGCAGCACTGTCCTGCAGTGTTGCAGGGCACTTCAGCAAGGTGCAGAGCCAACAGAGGAGGTATGGGGCAGCAAAACTGCAGAGGACTGTGAGGAGGAAGATAGGGAAAAATAAAGATTCAAAAGAATGTGAGAATCCCAATCAGGGAAGAAGAGAAGTACAGGAGTGGAGAGATGCAAAAAAGACCCTGCAACAGGAAAGGATGGAGAGTGAGCAGAGGAATGCTTCATGGAAGAGGTCCAGGCAAGGCTGCAATAGAGATGGGCAGGGAAGCAAGTCTTGTGTGTCTGGAAGAGCATAAGAAAAATATGAAAGACAGGACAGAGCTAGGGATTCCATTTGCTTCCCTAGAGTCATCTTCTCCTTGCTGTGCCACACACCAGCACTACGGATGGCAAAATCAGGGCTCACAGCATCCTCTGAAAGGCCCCTAGTAGCTCCTAAGATCTGATCTCCTGGCAGCATTTCCTTAACAAGGCTGAGATTTGTTCCAAAGCTTTGTGACAGCTGCTGAAACTTCACACATGAAGGAAAAACCCCACCCTGAAGGCAACAGATCCCCCTAACCCAGCCTGCTCAGGCTGCTGCCCCACTCACTTGGCGATGGCCTCGTCCCGATCCCTGATGGCCTGCAGGAGCCGGTCACTCATCTCCTTGTCCTCAGCAGCACCCCGCAGCCGGTCCCGCTCCTCCTTCAGCGTCGTCATCTCCACGCTCAGCAGCGTGACCTGCACTCACAGGGGGGAGGCAAAAGGATGCTAAAATTCCCTCTCACACACCACGGAAGGCGTTACTGGCACGTCTGACAATTTTAATTAGGCTTTGAAATACGTGCGGAGTCTTAAAACAGTCTGAGAAATGAGCTATCGCTTTGGTCCTGTGTGCAGTGAGTTAATTGGGTGTGAAATCACGCACGGATTGCATTAGCACAGCTTTGCAATATTTCATACGCATTTTATTTCTTTGTCCGTGGCACATGCTTTCTCTCACAACTGCTACTCTACCACCCTTCCAGCACCTGACCCACCCCCTTTGAATCCTAAAATATCATTACATAGAGGGCAGACAGTCAAAAAGGGTTCAGTGCATTGATCTGCTGCTGGCGTGGTGTGCTTGGGCCAAGGGGAAGGTGTGTGTGTGTGTGAGCAGCATGTATGCATGCTGGGGGACAGAGGAGCACTGCCTGAGCTGTGCCCTCCTGCAGCTCAGGTCTCTGTCTGCACAGCCAACCTGCAGTGATCAAGCCCTCGTCCTCACCTTCTCAGGAGTGATTGTGTTGCTGAGAGGAGTGATTGTGAGGGAAGGATGGGCCCCAGGGCTGCTCCCATGCTGCAGAGTGCCTCTGACCACAGCTGCTCCATCAGCAAAGCTGTTTCCCAGCCTTGTACATGCACAGCTGTTGCTACTAGGAGTATTTAATTATGTTCCTGCTCTTTTTCGCTTTGGCACCACGGTAGGAGCTCCCATAGCCCTGCATGAGTCCAGCAGTTGTGCTGACTTCTTGGACAGGGATGTATTTTCTTTTCCCTTCTCTGAAAGGATGTAGTGAAAGAGCAGTGCATCACTGCTGGCAAAGCTAGCCAAGGGTGTTAACACCGTTCCCTGCTCCAATGCAGCCAGTGCTGCATGCGCCAAAGGCTGCTTCTGCCACAGCCTCCAGATCTCCTGTGGCACATGGAGACTTGACCCACAGAAGACAGGGCTTGCCAAGTGTGTCTTTGGGTGTCTGTGCTTGCTGCTTTTGGAATGTGACCTCAGATGATGCTTCTGCTGCCTTCAGTGTGGACAGATGCAGTCTGGTTCAACTCTTTGTCTGTGGAGTTTGGTTCTGGGGTTGGATCATTTGCTGCCATTGTGTTTGATTTGGCATCAGCCCTGTCAGTTCAGGGGTGCTGCATGGTGCCAGCTTGGCCCCAATTAGGGTTCTCTGGGTGTGCAATTAGTGCATGTCGAGAAGCTGCATTGGGATGTGCTGGAAGGGTGTGAGCCTTGCACCGCGTGAGCACAGCAGCACTGGTTTGTCTGATCAGCAAACACTCCCATCCTTAGGTAAGTGCAAATTATAAAATCTAAAACCATTAAGAGGACTTAGTGCAAGCAGGAGGGGTCAGAACAGATGCTATGGGTTCCAGCATGCCATTTCAAGCAGCCTTGTGTACTTTGGAGTCTTCTGCTGAGAAAAGTTCAAGTGAGCCAGGCTGGCTGCTAAAGCAGATTGGCCAAAAGGTTTAAAAGATATTTGGCTGCTTGGGATGATGTCTGGGATGGGCACCCGGACACCTGCAAAATTCAGAAGCTCTGATCCCACACACATGAAGCCTCTTATCATGGAGATCTCTTCTACAGAAAGTGTGTTCACTCTTGCCACGTTTTGCAGATGGCCTTGTAATTACCAACCTGGCTGTGCAGCCGCTGCAGCTCCTCCAAGCTTTGCCTCAGTTTCCCCCGTTCTCCCTCCATTAACTCCCTCAGGGCTCGTGAGTCCTCACTTGTTCTCCTGATCTGTTCCTCTAAGGTGTCATCGTCACTCCGCCGAGAGCTCTGGCAGCAGGAGAGAAATCTCTTGATCAGTTTTGTAAAAAAAAAATTATATTATTTTTAAGGGCAATTTCATGGTTTGGGGATAGAGGTATGATACAAGGATGGTGGAAGTGTGAAGTGACTTTGGTTGAGCTTCCATTTTGTTTTCCACAAACCTACATGGTGGAAACATGCTCAGCTCACTGAATTCACTGAGACCTACTGACCATATGTGGGACTGCACTCTCTGTGTTTGCAGACCTGCTGCAGGACTCTTTTTTTTCCTTAACAAATACCACTTCAGCTCCGTGCTCAGCTTCTTACCAGCTGCTACAGGTACTGAAATGAGGAGGGTGACAGCTTGCATGTGCAGTTGCAGGGTCTGCACTGCCTGCATCAGCACTGCCTCTCAAATAAGTCATACTGGCAGTATACTAAGCTTACAGGTGATGAAAATAGGCCTGATTTTTGATACTTTGCAAAAATCCAGGTGTTTTCCTGTAGTTCTGTACTCCTATGGATGCTCAGTTCTCCCCCCAAACCATCCCCTCAAAGCGCCAAAGGTGCACCCCATGAACATCACTACGTGGCAGCAAAACCCTTCACATGGTGATGGATTCGTGCCTGACCACTCTCACCAGAGCATCTGTATGCAGTCTCAATTGTAGAGCCCAAACTTACCCATGTAGGGGTTATAATGGTTTTACTACACTATTGCTACTAAGACAAGGTTAGGAAAATCATAACAGAAATAACTGAACTGGGATGCACATGGCCATCTGCGCTATTTCCGTGCTGAAACTCTAGCTTGCTGCAAACCTTACATCTCCTTCCATTCATTTTCCAGAATGACTCCCAGATTGACGAGGGTTGCTTGAGCACGTAACCCTGAAATCCATGGGGCTGAAATTCCATGTGCTGGTTTGGCTCTTGGCTGACGTTCTGGGACAGAGAGCAGGCTGTGTGCCAAGACAGCTTGTCTCCGTGGGCTTCATCAGAGAGAGGGGACTCCAAGGTCAAGTGGGAGAATGCTACAAGCTCTGTCCCTTGGGCAGGGGGACATGTGCAATAACCAACTCACCGTGGAGTCTGCCCCATCCAGCACGTTTTGTATCAGTCTTTTCAGCTCGCTGAGAGCTGCCCGTAGGCTGCCAGCTGGGACGTCTTTGGCTGATGAGGTTTCTGAAGACTCATCCATGGAGGAGTCCGTGGAGACGGCGGAGTCCGCGCTGTCGTTTCCTCTGAGATGGGAGCAGAGATAGCGCACTTGGCAATATGCTTCCCAGAGCTGCAGCCTCAGCTGGAACGAGAGAGCCCGGGGTGAGCTCAGGGTGTCAAGGCTGAAGAAGTCCTCCTCCTTCAGTACAATGAGGTGTGTGTATGCTAAAGCTCACAAATATTCACCTGGTTTGCTATATCGGTTTTGAAATCTACTCATTCTAGAGCTGGGACCACAACCCCAATTTCTGGCTATTGGTTCAGCTTCAAATCCAGATCCAATGTTATTAAATCTCTTTCTGGGGCTGGTGAGGTCCAAGGGCATTCCCAGGGGCAGGAGGGCAAATACCTGCTCTCTTTCTTGCTCCAGCTCCTCTGCCTCCATGCTCTGCTCTATCTCAGATAGCAGGGACGTGCTGGTTGTGTTGAAATTCTGGAGACTTCTCTCCTCGCTGAGCTCTTCTACCTTCCCCTGCAGCTGCCGGTAGGACAGCCGCACCTCCTGGAGCTCCAGCTGGCTTTGGTGCAGCTTCCAAAGAAAATTAAGGAATTGGGGGAGAAAATGTTAGTGGAGGTGATGTGGACTGGATGAATCTCCTGATTTGTGAAGGAGCTGTAAGGGAGGAAGAGGTGGTGTTTCCAGCCAGAAAGAAAGTGGCTGATTTTAACGATTGTTGGAACTAGATAACCTCCAAACGTCATTAGGCACAGTTTAGGCTCTGAAATATCCTGGAAGATGAAATCAGCAGGTTAATCAGTGCTAAAATGAGGAACATTGTGAGGGAGCTTAGACTCAGGTGAGAAAAGCTCACTAAAACGAACACAGCAGAAACTGAATCCAAAAAAAGAAAGCTAACATAAACACACCTTGAGATCAATCTCTGCATGACCGTAAACATTCTGCCACAGAACTCTGATGTCAAACTCCCTAATTCACCAGTTTGCAATCTGAGTTAACGGAGTGTTTTGAAACATGCAAAACGCAACGCTGGCATTGATTTGTTTTGGGATTTATCTGTGGTCAATCAACTGTGTAATTTTGTAGGCACTCAGCTGCAGTCTGCCTGGGCAGGAGCAGCCACTGCTGTGTGCAGGAGCTGTGCACGGGGCTGGGGCACAGCCAGGTGTCGTGTGAGCAGCAGAGCTGAACGTGCTGGGGCTGCGGGTGCTGGGGAGGATGCTGCTGTCTGACACATCGGCAGCTTTCTTGTTCCTCTAAGGAGGGGGAAAAAAATGATTTTGACTGCTCTGAAGAGCTGGGGGTGCAATCGGTTGGCAGCCTGGAGATGTGAAGTGAAAGTAAAGCGAGGTGAAATCGTGCTCTCCACGAAGATGCCTACAGCTACAGCTGTGCCAGCTTTCCTCCAGGGAGTGACGTTTGGTGGGATGGCTGCAGACACTATGGAGCTTGCTGGGAAACCACCTGAGCTATGAGAGCTACAAGGCTGCTCACTGTCCTCCAGGCTACTGTAAATGAGAGCCTTCTGGAGCCAAAGCTACTATTAAAACATTAAGTAATAGGAACTGCAACCAGCGTTTTCCACTTCCTTTTACATTTCCCTTCTTCCCCCAGCCTTCCATCCTGTTCCTTTGCTCAGCTCTCCCTCCTAAATTGTCCTTTATATCAAGATGTTCTCCCTTTTTTTACATCCCTCTGAGGAACAGGACCTTGCATTTTATTCTCTCATAGAACCACGGAATTCTTAAGGTTGGAAAAGACCTTGAAGAGCCTCAAGTCCAACTCCAGCCCATCCCCACCATGCCCATAACCACATCCCTCAGTGCCACATCTCCACAGTTCTGGAACACCTCCAGGGCTGGTGACCCCACCACTCCCTGGGCAGCTGTGTTAACACATCACCACTCTTTCTAAGAAGAATTTTTTTTTTCCTGATATTTAACCTGAACCTCCCAGGTGCAACTTCAGCCTGTTCAGTTCTCTCTCCCAATTCCTTGTTATCTTTCTGGTTGATTTTACCTTGACCCATTTCCCACCTCCTTCACTCTTCCCTCTCCCATTGCTGCCCTCTCACCTGCAGGTCCTTGTCATGGCTTTGTCTCTCCAGGATGAGGACTCGGTCCTGCAGCTCCTCCACCGTTCCCTGGAGCAGGTCGTTCTCCTCCATCATGGCACTAAGGCGATGCTCCAGCTCTCGCTTTCTGTCCGTCAGCATTTTGATCTGCAGAGGGATAAGGGCTGGCATTGGACCCCACGCTTTCCAGGAAGTGCAGAGGAGGGAAGCCACATCCCCATGAGAGAAACGAAGTGGAAAAATGCTTCAGGAGTGTACATGTGTGTATTCAGTACCTGTGTGTAACTTGCAAGAATGAAACTAGCTACTTCTCCTGGATGCTGGAGAGCAGAGGGAGAGCCCCTGAGCTCCTGCTCCCCACGGGGCTGTGCTGCAGTGCACTGCTGGTATTGCTTTTCTTAATTGTTGCACTTTCACCAGGTTCTCACCAGGGATTTTTCTTTCTTTTTATTCGTGGAGGCTCCTTTCTGTGCCACGCTTATTTTTAATTTCCCAGGGACGGGCTGCCTTTAAAATTGGTTCATTTCTTTTAATTGTCAAGGGCAGTGATTTTAGGTGAGGAGGGACAACGTGCCAAGCAAAACCTCAGTGATTCACTTAGCTGGGAACAGTGCACAGGATGAATCAGCACCAGCCAAGGTCACTTTTGTTTAACCAAGAAAAAGGAACCTTTTTTCCAGATTTGTGCACACAGGACCTTTGAGGACTGTGTATGCTGTTCTCCACTCCAGTACAGCCCTAAATAGGCCCTATGGTCTCCTTTCAACTCCTCTGAACAAGGACGACAGACAAATTCAGCACACCCTACTGTTTTCTTGGCCTCTATGGGCTCCTGTCTTCTGTTGTTTTCCAGGATGCTGGAAATGTTTGGCTGCACGAAGGAGCATTAGCAAAGCACATCTTGATGTTTCTGCAGGGTAAAGGCTGCTGCAGGTATTAGAAAGCTACTTCTAGGTGAGTAATGGTTCCTGAGGTGTCTCCTCCCACCACTGCCATGATTTGTGTGGGCTGGAGAAAAGGGGCACAAGAAAAATAAGAGGTATAATACAGAGATTGCACTGAAAGCATTTGATATCTGAACCGGTGATGAGCATGCTGCGAATGACCACATAAGAGAAAGCCATCACTCTGGACTAAATGATCCCCAGAGGGCCCTTCCAACCCCTATGATTCTGTGACTTTGACGTGGGCCCTGGGCCATGCAAACAGAGGAGGGGGGGGGTGGAAAGCAAGAGATGGGAAGAAGTAGAGGTGAGGCGTGTATAACGACAGGCATGCATGGTGACTGGGTGCACATGTGGGCGAACAACCTCCAAGCCTCCATACTTACTTCAAGGACCTGCTGCTCCACAGCAAGGGGAGGGGAAGAGAAGGCGAGGGACCAGCGGGGAGCAGGTGGGAGCAGGAGAGAAGAAATTGAGAGATTTTAGGAAAAGCTCTTCCTGACAGGTTAAAAATACAATAAAAAAAGTGGCAGGGTGATAGGATTGGACATCTACGTCATTAGTTCCAGTGATTTCCATCAGGAGGAAAAAAAGCTATCAGCCCTGCTAATGTATCAGAGCTAAAACAGGCAGGGACTCTTTACTTCCATGCATGACTGGCCCATAGGTGGGAGAGGATCACTGCTTTCTTCGCAAGCATGAGGAACAGCAAAAAGAACCCAGACCTTACAGATCTTCCCACCATGGCCTAGAGGTTAAGCTGCACAGGCAGATGTCTCACGTGCCTCAGCTCCATGGTGAAGGTCCTGGAAGATCCTTCCCATCCATTCATTTTGCGGGTGTGCTTGTGGCTGAGGCAGTGGTGGAAGTTGTCCTTTGCCACCCTGGCCAACACAGCTACCCAGCCTTCTCCTTGCTCACCCCAAGCAGCTGCTTTTGCTCACCCAGTGCAGAGCGGTTCTCCCTATGGATTACAGCAGCCCTGGCTGCTGTTGGACGGAGCAAGGCGACTCACCTCAGCCTGGAGGCTCTCGAGCCGCACGATGTGTTGGCTGCTGGAGGAGTTCTTCTCCCGAAAGTCCTCCCGGAGCGTGTGGACCTGCAGGGAGAGCTGCCGCTCCACCTCGGATGCCTGCAAGGAGACACCAGCTGGCATTACCGCGGGGGGTTGTCCCACGGACAGAAAGCACTTATCTCCTCCTGCGCAGCGGAAGATCTGCAGACCTGCCCTCGTGTGACTTCTGCACAAGCCCTAGTTTTGGCAGAAACTATGAAGTTAGTCGAATTTGGACCAGGGAAAACCTCATTCTGGATGGAAGTCAAGGGGAACAGCCATTTGGACAGACCATGCTCATGTCCTTCCTCTTGGAGGACACAGCCCGTAAGTTTCTCTTGCTGTGAAACAGCACGACAACTCCCGTGACCCACAGGGAGTTCAGTTTTCCCGAACACACCCAACTGGGGCTAAGGAAGAGACCAGGCATTGGGGGAGCCAGTGTCCATAGCCCCTGAGATACACCATCACATTCACACTCTGTAAACCTCCAAACATCTCTGGCACAGATTTGAAACAATGAGTGTCCTCCGCTTCTGATTCCTGGCTCCCGTCAGGGCCAGACGGAGAAGCATCCGCTCCAGGCGACTGTCAGTGCTGGGCTTGGCCCTCTTTCCCGTTTCGAAGGAGGGATGCCCGTGTTATGCAGGTGCTTTGAGGACAGCAGAAGGGCCATTCCTTACCTACAGGACGCAGACAGGCTGTATAAATGACAGCTTAGAACCTCACTGACCTCTGGACAGTTTTACTGCTGTTTTTCACACGGTGAACACACTTGTTTAGGTTTGTAAGAGAACATAAGGTTTTTATGACAAATCCCTAATGAGATAGCACAAATGGATGGTTTTCTGTTTAATTAGCCTCCATTAGGTTCTATTACGCTTAGGCACAGACTTCCCCCCTGGCAGATTAACTGGAAGTGAATTAATCCCCTTCAAGACGTGGCACTGCTGTCCTGCTCGGAGCACAGGCAGAGCTCTGTACTCAGTGGTGAATGCCATCAGCAGTCCCCATGCCTCAGCCAGGGAAACAAGGTGGGTGGGAGGGAAGAGGGCAAGAAGAGAAAGCTCGCATCAGTGTCAGCAGCTGTTTGGGAGTGCATTCTTCTGTCTGTCAGGCTTTGACCTGAGGTGCTCTGGCTGCTAGAGAGCTCAAGGCAGCAGCTCCACAAAGGGTGCAGTGATTTTGCTTCAACAGATCTCAACCCGAGGAACGAGCACACAGATCCAGCCTGAGCTGTTCATGAAGTCTACACTGCCCCAGGGATGGTCCCCGAATTTCTGCAGCATGCAGTAAAATAATCCAAATCAGAAGCAAGAGGCTTCTGGAATGAGAAATGTTTTCCAATAGTAAGAAACGATCTTGAATACCAATTGGCTTTCAGTTTTTAGCTTCCTTCTTATTCTAGATTAGCATTAGCAGTCTTTCCACTTTCTTTAAAGCCTCACATCAGAGGCTTTTGCGCACTCTCCCCTCATCTGTTTATTTAATAAAGTTCCCTTGCACAGGCAGAGTACACAAAACACGATGTCAGCACAGCACTATAGGAAGAGGTTGGCTGTTTTTCTTCCCTTAAGCAGCTATAGATCTCAAGGCATCCTGAGCCGCTATTAATTGGTGACACTAAAGGAGATGGATGGATTGTGCTTTCTGTGAATGATTCACTTTGCATTTGTAGAGTCTGCTGGAACCTCTTCATGCTGAAATACTCCGCAGGAGCCATCAGGGATGAAAAAGCACTGGATGAAAAGTGCTGAAGGATTCTGCCTGCGAGATGCTGACCACACTCCCAATGAGCACAAGTGGTACTAGATGAGATGACACTCCAGTGCCTGACGGTTAATTGTATATTGTAATCTATATGCCTGAATAACCCTATGTGCAGACAGCACAACACACAGTAAGAAAGAAGGGAATGTTAATGGCATTGTATAAACCTCTGGTAAGACAATCTGTGGCTGCTGTTGCTAGTTCTGGCCCCTGTACTCTGACTAGGGAAGGTGAAGAGAAGGGTTGCAAGGGTGATGCATGGCAAATCTGTTACATGAATGGCTTGTTTTATCTCATGCAGTGGCTGCTGAGAGAGGGCTCCCTCTAAATACATCACGGATAGGCACACAGAAGTGTGATTTAAGCAGAAGCACAATTTTGGCAGAAGAACCGATGTGAATAAACCAAGTAAGAGTATACTGAGGTTGGGAATTGGAAGATTTCTAAGTTTCCAAGGAGCTGCAGTAAGATTCTTCTTCCTGCACAATTACAGTAGGAGGAATGGTACCAAAAATGAATTTTGCAGTGGAGCTGGATCACTTCATCACCCAGTGTCTTTCAGAGGACTGCCTATGACAGAAGGGAAATGAATTGACCGCAAAGGTCTTTTCCAGCTTTACAATGCTAGCAGGACTGCAAGGTTTCTATTAATCACTTCTACATCATCATCTGGAATTTACCTACTCACTGCTCAGCTTATGCACTCACACATCTTATTTCTGCAGTTGCAACCTCCCTGAGGAAGAAGGGACTCCCTTACTGCTAGCATCCAGGGCACTAATGCAGACAGCATGCCACAGTGCTGTTGCCTCAGTCTGAACAATTTGCATCCTACCTGGAGCAGTAGAGAAAAGGAAAAATAATTCCTTAGCCTCATGCAGTGCAGAATAACTACCCCTGAGTAACAGTTCAACAGAAATAAACAGGAATGGCTCCACCACGTGTTTCTTTCCACAGGAAAAGGAGGAAAAATCCTCATCTGCTTCTAGTGCAATGGCTGGCGCATGCGTCTCACCTTTTGCAGAGATTTGAGTTTTCATGGACAAGGCAGAGCCTGCAGAGCTGAGCTGAGGTCATACAACCCTCCCTTTAGTGCTGTGGAGTTTCATGCTACATTTGTTTCTGAGGTTATTAATACAGCTGCCAAATGATCCCATCTCATTGATCATAAAGTCTGGATTTTCATGTTAATTTGCATAGTACATAGGAAGCCACCTTGACAGCACCTGGTATTCTGCAGGCTTTATGATGGATTTTCTTACAGTTTCTGCTTCGGTTATCACACCGCCGTCAGCGTTTGCATGTTGTACATGTTTGTTTTAAACCACGAGCCTTGCTATTGATTATTTCAAACATCAGAGCATCATCAGAGGATGTAATCTCCTATCTACATTTTCCATCCACTGCTCAAATAAACCATGGCTCTCATGTCTGTTGAACTGAAGGGAGCTTCCTCTGCCCCAGCCAGTCTGGCTCTACTCTTACTACACAAGCCATAGTGCTTTCTCTTCCCCACCAGCGTTCTCCTAAACAATAAAGGCTGCACCATTTTGTGGTTACGTCCATCGTTTAGTGATGCACTGATTTTGTTAAAGAGAAGAAATGCTCCTTTTGGAGCAGCAGACGTGTGTCTCATGACACCACAGCTTTTCTCTGTAGTTAAGAAGGAATTACTTTCCTGGGTATAGGCAAATCAGGCAGCAGAGCCACCAGGCAGAGTTTGAAACATATCTGCAGAAGCACAAACATCCATTCACAATTAGAGGTATTCAATCAGCTGTGAGATTTGTTTCCTGCACTTCAGGCAAGGCTTAGATGAGATGTGGGAAACGCAAGAAGGGAAGACCAGGACCTTTGGATCTCTGCTCTAATGAGGAGCTTCATTTCACTGCCAAGCAGATAAGTTTCTTTCATTATTAATTCTGAAGTGCTGAGACACATGAAACTGTGCACATATTTGGCAGAAAAGTGTGGCTTACCAGCTGCAATAACTGCATGAGGTTTAACATCTGAAATGTATGGGTAATAAATGAATACTGATATTGAGAGGGCTCAGGGCAGACCTTACTGCTTTCTACAGTGCCCTGAAAGAAGGTTGTGGTGAGGTGGGGGTTGGCCTCTTTTTGCAGATTATAGTGACAGGATGAGAGGTGATGGCCTTTAGGTTGCACCAGAGGAGGTTCAGGTTGGATATTAGGAAACATTTCTTCAGAAAGAGCAGTGATGCACTGGCACGGTCTGCCCAGGGGATGATGGGGTCCCTGAAGGTGTTCCAGAACCATGGGGATGTGGCACAATGAGAAATGAACGCCTTGCTGGTCAGCTTCATTCAGAGAAAACCCTCTTTTGGGAGAATATTTGCTCCATAAATCTAACTGCATACAGAATATCTGGTTATAAGTCATGTCAGAAAGGAAAAGGGAATGCAAGAAGTCGAACAGACCGTAAGTGGGTAAAGAAACCAATGCTGCCACATGATCTGCTTCTACAAACAAGACGATTCTGATTTAACAAAGGATATTGAAGATGTACTTGCCTAAAACAGAGAAGCCCTAATTAGTGCTAAATTCCTTACACTCCAGAGAGCGTTACCCCAGCTATCTGCAATGGTCCTTTCACCCCCAAGGGCTCCTCCTGATATTTCTTATTCTGAAGAGACAATAAATCCATATCTACTCTGAAGGGTTTGAAGCAGCATGATGTCTGACCTCCCATGAGGGCTCATCAACCGTACAGGTCGATGAGCTTTTAGAAACAAGCTGATGTGGTAGGGTGCTGGCCTGCTGGAGTGATCAGGGCATCCCATACTAACACCAGATGGACAAGAGAGGAAATAAATGAGCATTTTTTTTAGCACTAAATTGATCTGTCCAGAAAAGCAATTAAAAAGGAATGAAAGATCTAAAGGATGAGGATTCTTAATTGCCAAAGTCAGGAGCCTGGCATCCGAGAAGACCTGGAATTGCTCTTTTCTAAGCATCAAGCTCAGGAGACATTACTGACGGGAAATGTCTCTTAGATGTAACATTAAACCTACTTCATGAAACAGAGGAGGCAGTGGTATCTCATGCTGAAGTCTGCACTTCTCACATAGTCATGGTGTCTTGGAAAGGAGATGCTTCACTGCTTGCATGAAAGTGAAAACTCTTTGCTGCAAATCTGTCTCTTACTCTTCAGTTTTTCCTTTCTGTGTGTAGCAAAGGGTTAATGCAGCATCAGCCCAGACACCTCACACCTGAGCCACACAGGCCAGTGGGGGAGCTGGCCTGTAAGAGACAACAAGCAGCAGCTGTTATGCTTTTGTGTGCTGTAGGGTTTGTATTTCCCCTTGGAGATAATAAAGTGTTGATAGAGCATTAGGTGTTCTGTTCTTTGGTGGAAGCCTCCAGGAAAATGTAAGCCTGTTTAATCTGAAGCATGTTTTGAAGGGGAAAGCTGCATGTGTTGGCTGGCTTTGATTGCTTCCCATGTTTCAAGGAGCTGGAGGACTGGAAATACTGCTGGAGATAGCTGCTGTTAACATCCAGGTAATGCAACAACGTGCTGCTATTTTGCTGTTTCCAAGAGTCCTTGAAAAATCCTTCTAGTAGGGAGAGCAAGCTCTTGCTGCATTACCAAGCAAAGCATGGCAGAGTGGATAATTGAGAGTTTCTGGGCAATGCAATTCTTTTTCTCTTTCCTAAAGGGCTGGTTGATTTAGAGAACTAGTTTGTAAGGTAAGCATCAGAATGTTTTGGCAAAGAGCTCAATGGAGTGAATGTCAAATGGTGGCATTCATCTCGTTTGTCTGCGAGTACTCAGACAACTGGCTGGATGAAGCCAACAGCCATTAGCTTAGGCAAAATCGTCTTACAGGATTAGGAACTGCTGCTTGCAGCAAAAGCAAAGAGGGTTGTGTGCAGGATGAGGACAACTCAGGGTGGGTGCAATAACTCTAGGTTCGTTGTTTGGAAGAAATAGCTTCACAAGTGGATGTGTGCTGTACGCATGTTTTAGGAGGTGCTTAAACATGAGCTCCCCCTTTTTTGTGGTTTATTCTTGACCTAAGTGCTTGGATCTTATGGAGAGAAAAATAGTGTATCTGGACAAATGAGTCAGCCAGCTTCCTGAGGGAGGGACTGCTGGAGCCCGATGCTTTGAATGCTGTAATAAATTATCGCTGGAGATAACTCAGAGGACAGAGTGTGCCTGGAGGACACATGATGCTAAGTACTGCAAGAAGTGGCTCTTGTTCTCTGTATGCAAATTCTGGATACATTCTATAGCAGCTCCCAGGGCTGGTGTTTGTCATTGGGCTCAAGATGGAGAGCTGGCTCCAAGGCTTGTTATCGGCAGCTCAGCTCCTGGGTGTTGAGAAGGGATACCAGCAGGCTCTTCCAGCTCTGTGTAGATGGTGCTTGTGATGTTGAGTGAAACATCTGTTGCTCTGCATTTCCGTTATGCACTTGTAAATGGAGGCAGAGAGGTTTATAGTTCAAATCAAGCCAATGACTCTACAGTAGAACTGAGAGGAACCATCACCCCAGTTTCAGTGAAGCATAGCCCAGGTTCACTATTGCAGCAGCCTTTGGGACCTTCAGGTTAGCAAAAGCCCCCGCACTCCTCCAGTTTTGTGTGGAAGCCCATGGGATGGTCTGTGTTTTGCATCAATAAACTCAGTCGTTGGTTCCACTCAGTAACTTCTAATCTGTTTCTGATGCTTACTTTCCATAAGCTATTTTTCCCTTACAAAAGCCTTTTTTTACTGTAATAGAGCATTTGGGCTGTGTTACTTTTAATGTGGGGGTTTTAATCCTCAGTTCTTGAGCTCAGTTTGACTTCTCAACTCAGAAGGATGGAAAATATTTCTTCCAGTAAAGTTCTTGCGAGCAGTAGGTGTGGGTCAGGTGGTAGCCTAATGAAATATGACATGCCTGATTAGCTTGGAAGTAGCTGATAAACTGGAAAAATGAATATTTAACAGTCATTAAAACCTTCTGGAAAGAAAATGCAGATACTGATGATGCTAAAGGCAAAGGTAAGTGTGACATACACTGCTGCTCTTGAGAGGCTTTGTTGTTTTTCCTGGCAGCAAGAAGCCAGGACAGCAAATCTCCATTCTTGAATTTATTTTATTGTGAAATCGTTTTAGTCTGAGACTGCAGACTGGAGGTGTTCAAAATCAAAGGTGTGTGTCTGGAAGCAAGACAAAATAACTGAGCTCCTTGCAGTCTCTTCCAATGGCTTTAAGCACTCTGACACTTCCTTTGTTTCAAATAAAATGAACTGTGTTCTGTTAAGGATATTTCATAAGTAGCAACCTAGCAGTAGATGTCAGGGAAGGAATTCTCACCTGCTTTTAAAATCTTCACCTATGCACTCTCTGAGGCTTAGGATATACTCTTTTGGGATTTAGTGGTAACATACAAGCTAAAAGCCTTCCAATGTATTTAGATGTGATGCTCAGACTTGCGCTTGCAAACATGATTGCATGGAAATAGCAAAGTCTGTTCCCATACTTGTGAAACCAGTGGGTGCCAAAACAAATAATGGAGCAATATTCCAGCAGTTGGCTTAAAACCTGTAATTTCTATGAGGAAGGTTTGAGACAAGAAAGGAGGAAACTTTCTAAAACACAGATGTGTTTAAACTTTGACAGGTTGACCTGGGCATCAGATGTGGCAGCTAATGAAACACATCCCAGTAACTTGTACTAGCCTACTTCTGCAGAACAGCACTCTGTGTTTGCTCAGTTCTTTGTCAACCTGAGTGGTTTACCTCAAAACTCAGAGGAAGAAGAGTTGAGAAATCTTTTTCCTGTCTGATTTGACTAAGGCAAGATAGGAGATGCTCTCTGCAGAAGGCTTATTATAGTTGATATAGTAAAACTTGTAGTTGCTTTCTGTAGAAAAGTAAGGAGACCTGAAAGACTGCAGTTAATATTAGCTAGAGTGGAAGCTCCAGCTTCAGGCTATTACTCCCGTGAAAGCATTAGTTCCATTAAAGCCTTCCCTTCACAAGGGGATGTTTTAATTACTGATAGGTGCAGTTGGCCACAAATGAAAGATGAGGGCCATGAAAAGGGACAGGCTTGTCATAAAGCTTTGAAAAACCAAAACAACCCCACGTGGCAGCGTGTCACAACTACAGTGCTTAAGACCATCCACATCTGTTCTGTCGAAGAATAGTTCTGGAGCTGATTGGTAGCATCTAACATTTAAGAAAGAGAGAATCTATTTCTTGGTCATCAAGTATTTGATCTACCACTTTAACCGTGACAGAATCATGCTAGATTTGTGCATGCAAAAAGCTTTGAGATATCATTTAACTCAGCAATATTTCTTGCCATACTTGAGCTTCAGCTATTCCTGAGTCGTTCTCCCTTGTCAGCTCTTTAGAGCATAATGTCTTTGGAGCAGGCTTCTAACACGAGGCAGACCTTGCTCTTGGTGATCACTGACAAAAGGCAATTACACATTAGTAATAGCATCTGAGCAGTCTGATTAAGTAGAATACAGTCATGCATGAAGTGTTGGTCTGTATGGGGTAAGTGCACGCACGTTTCTTTGCTCTGTTTCCACTAAAGTGGCTCAGCTCATGACTCAGTGCAGCAGATGCTCCAACACCAAAGTACCTGTTTACCTAAATGTACAGTGCCACAGATGTAAGTGCTGTAGGGACCGGGTCTCTGCTGTAGATCCTCAGGGCAGGGCCTCGACCTTCAGAGCACCTTGTTAGCAATATATTAAGTGACTTATAACATGAGCCAGAGCTGCTGGATTAAATCACAGCAGGTGTATTCCAAGTCCAGGATAAAGAGTTTCTGAATGGTGCCTGTAACTCAGCTCAAAAGCTGAGTGCTGAGCATTCCTGTAAGTGGGCAGATCCTATGCACGTGTCAGCCTGGTCTCCTGTGAGACCATGGGTGTTGCTATGGCCAGGCACACTGAGCAACGTGAGAGTCCAGAAACAAGAACATGGATCTCTCTTTAGAGCCTCATCTTCCCACAGTCGTGTTCTCACGAAGTTTTTGCATGAATTTCTTAAAATAACAGATTTTGGCAAACGCACAGGCGTTTTGGTACTTACAAAAAGCTAGGCTTGGTGGAAGAATATATTGAGAAAATGCAGGCAGCAAGCTTAGCTGAAAAACAGAGTGAATGCAGCACGTACTGTGGGAAGGTGTATGAAATACATGTGCCAAATCATACACATGCAGGAGAATGTGTCATCAGTTTCAGCGAGGGGAAGGAGCCTCTTTCTGTAACCTGATGTGAACGAGAGCCTGCACAAAAGGACAAAGGCTCTGTACTTGGCTGTGGGCCCCAAATTTGGCACACACGTACTCTTAGACTTGTACCCATAGCCAAAGTTTTTTCAAATGTAGGTCATGCTTCACTGAATCAAAAGCCCTTTTTTTTCCCTTGCAGTTGGAGCTGCTGCTTAGAAGTATCACTCCCAGTGTGGCTATTGGCACTAAGGTTGCTGCTTTTTGACAACTGCCCCTATGCAGAAACAGCTGTCAGTGACCCTGGGCTCAGGTGCTTGGTGGGGGAGCAGGTTCCAGCAGGATGTGGGGTCAGGGAGACCCACAGCCTGGGTTTGCATGTGGCTGAGCCATAATGCTGCTGATGTTAAGGTGTGGGGATCTGCAGGCACAGCACAAGGGCTTAGATTGGGAAATGCTGCAATGACAGGTGCTGAATTATAGCCTGTCCTATCTGTGTGATATTGAGAAAAGATGTTTTCTCCCAGTGGCTAAAGGCATCCTTGGGAAAGTTAGCATGTCCAGAGCAAGAACAGTGCTCCCCTCCTTCACCAGTCCCCCCCCTTTCAACCTTGGTGATGTGGTTCAGAGGATGGAATGGGAAGAAGTCCACGGGCTCCGTTTGGGGATAGAAGTGGGGTGTGAAACTGTTGGCTTTGGTGCTGTTAAATGTCAAAAGTGATCAGCATGTTGTGTATCATGTGAATTCTGTCTCTAAACAGGTAACAGGAGGCCAGCTAAATAACACCAAGTAAAGCACGACTGAACTGGGGTGTCAGTGGCTGCTCTTTACCTTCCAAGCCTCCCTGCTCAGTTGCTGGCTTGCTGAGAGTGGCTTTCTTCTGCAATCCTGTCTGAGTGTTCTTAGACTTTTAACAGTGGCTGCTTTGATTTCCAGTTACATTCTTTAATTGCTTTGCCTTCAAAGGAGGGTGAGGGCTGCTCTGTTGGGATGCATGCAGATCTTCCTGTGCTTGAGTGCAGGCAGATCTGCTGCCCACTTTTTATGCTACTACAGCAGGATTTTAAACTGGGATTTGTCCTAGCATCGCTGCTTCTAAATGATTTAATTTCTCTTCCTCTTCTTGCCAGAAAGCAAGAATAATGTGATCAGTGACAGGAGATCACAGTGTTTGGCTCCCAGCGAATACTTCACTCCTGCTGCTGCAGCTGGATTTCTCTGTGCTCCAGTCCGTGGTAGCAATGTTACATCTACTGACTTCTTGCTGCGTTTAGGAATGTCCAAAATGGTGCTGCTTCAAATTTCTGCCAGAGCCACAGGCATGTGAGTCAGTCACAAGCATTTAATCCTCCCTGTGCTAAAACCACCTGCTCCAGGCCGCTGACCCCTCTCCCTGTCCTGCCTGTGACAAGGCGTGCGCTGGAGCGAGCAGATGGCTGGGGAGCAAACAGATCCACGGAAGCATGTAAGGAAATCATGTTGCATCATTGCTAAGGAGCTTGTGCCAAGATTTGGGTTTTCTTATTCTGCCCGCAGTGGCTTCTCCGACGCCCCTTGCCTTGGCTGGTTTGTGACCTAACTCCTGGAACAATCTTGGAGTCCTTCCTCAGCTCTCCACTTGGTCTCCCTGATGGATATCAGCCTTGATATGCCATATTAGTGCAGCACTGTGCCAGAGACGTGTATGTTTAATTACAGCACTACTCTTAATTTCTGCTGTAGTGTACCTGGTTGGTTTTCTTTGTTTTGTCCTGTTGAATTAGAGCAGATGCTGTTAGGGGATCATAAAGACTAAAAGGGACTGATGGGGGGGAAAACAAAAAGTAGTTTAAACATGTCACTTGTGCACCACAGCCTCTAATGGTCGACTATAATGTGGTGCTGCTTGGCTTCTTAAGCTGGGACACTGCTTTAGGATGGGTCTCATCTGTGCATCATCATCACAGTGCATGGTAAGAGCCAGCTCTGAAAGTCCAGGCATGCCACCCAGAAACAAAATTCTTCCTCACTAAGCCCAGATGTGTTTTGTTACCCCGAGAAATGCTCTGCATGCAGAAAACTGGAGGTGCTGCAGTTGTACCTCTTCGATGTGATTCTTTGGTTGGGCCTGCTCAAGCAGTTGGGTGAGGGTGCAGGCCTTAGCTGCTTGCTGGGGCAGAAAGACTTGATGCAAGTGATGTCTGAGGATGCACCTGGATTTCGAATGCTGACCCAGATTCAGGTTATTTTTCAGAAAATCTGGGTTAGTTTTCAGAAATTAATTGCTTTAAAAGCACAGCACAAGTTTAAGCTCTCGTGGGGATTTAGAATTTCCCAGCGTGATCCTCGCTGGCATCCAGGAACAAAGGAGATAAAGATATTAGAGCCCAAGTTTTCAGCACAAGCCTTCTCTTAAGCACTGGTTCAAAACATAGCTTTACTTGTCAGGCTGTGAGACACCAAATTTATCCACATGTCTCAAACTGCTCTTCTGGAGGGCAAAAGACATACTGCCACTTAAAAAGCACCATATTAGTTTTCATCCTTACTCTGGTTTACTGAAAGGTTCTTGGGTTTACCATTATTTATGGCAACACTTGAACGTTAGCGGGGAAGAAGAGAGTCTCACCAGGTCTCCTCACAGAGCAGGAATTTACACGAGGGTTATCAGGCTCACTGAGGCTAATCCCTGCTGGCATTATGCATCATCTGACAGTTGCCAAGGAGACGAGAATAATCTCAGTGAGACAAGATATGCAAGAAGGGTATTTATGGACATTTGCCTAACGATGCTAGTGGAACGCACCAAAAAGCGATTATTCGAATGCCTCTGAAGTATCACCTTTTCTGTGCTAAATATGGGAGATGAGATGCTGTAAAAGCTCACTATTCCCTATGATATTAAAGCAGCAGCTCGGCTTTGAGGATTCCAACTCATCCTGCAAAGGCCTCATCTGCTGTCACATAAAGGGGCGGACAAGCGGTGCTGAGATGGCTGCCCATCTGCCTGCACTCTGCAGAGTCAGCAGACTGTATGGATAAACAAGTCATTACGGCCCGAGGTGCTGACACAGGCTTAATGAAAAGCAGCCACTTCACGTGCCTGAAATACTAGCAGGTACTTTGTGCAAACACCTTGTATGTCAGGCAGCGTGAGGGGAAGGAAGAGTGGAAAACTGTGTGTATACTCTGGCAGTGGTTCCCAGTGCAACCAGCTCTTTCCTTCTTCCACGTCCTCAGGGTGAACCCAGTTGCAGTGAGGCCAGCTGGTGGAGGGTGCGGGTGCCAACTAACATCGTGTGCTGCTTCCTACGTGGATTTGAATGGGTGTTTTGCTCAGGCTTGGCCATTCACCCTGACCTCGAGATGGCTTATAGTGCTGCTTAGGGAGATAGAGAAGTGGGAGAATTCATGTCTTCATTCAGACAAGCTCGTGCTGTTAGGAAAGGCTTCTGCATTGTCTGTTTCATGTAGTAAAATATTTTCTTTGCCATGTGCTTTCTGGCTGAGAAGGGGTACAGGTTGACAGAGGACCTGGAGCACTAAAACTGCATAGGCTGCCACTATCCCACACAAGGCAAACCTTCCCTCCCCTGCATGGAGGCAAGGCAGGGACCTGACAAAGGGATGAGGGTTGGCTTTCTCCTTCCTTCTTCACAAGTTAAGCTTTATGTTCCAATACCATCTCTTGCTGGAGAATTATGGAGGATAGGGAGGAGGGGGAAAAAGGAATTTCCCAACTTTCCAATGCCTTCATGCAAATAGCATCCTTAGAAGGCAGAAACCACTGAGAGCCAACCCTCAGCTGATGGACTGTGTCTCGTGGTGCCAGAGTTAATCTTGATAAGTAGCTCTGAGCTGCTGGGTTGGATAATGCCTAGAATGGAGGAGACCTCTTTACGTGAAATAAATCAATCTGCTAATCCTCTGTAGGTGGGTTTTCAGTGCAAATCAGCAGTGGCTATCACAGATGTATCCACAGTGGCACCTGTTCTTCCCATTCAGAGTAGGGTGCTGACTGAGAGCTCTCAAGGAGTCTGTGTTTACTGAGCTTTACAAGTGTCAGGGATACATAACTCCCACTGGCAGGGGAAAAAAATGATGTTCCCAAGTGTGTATCATTCTCCTCCAGCTCCCTGTGGGGTGAGCTCATTCCTCCATAACGCAAAAACAAGCTGGGTAAGTGTGAGCGGTTGAATAGCAGCTTTCTGGGCTGCCTTGCTTTGACCAAGGTGAATTATCGTGCAGCTCCACATCCCTGCAGCTCCTTACAGCAAAGGGTGATGAAGAGCTAGATCCCCCTTGTATGGGAGCTGTTGAATCATGGCCTGAACCACTGATTGATCACCTGAGGTGAGCACTGAGTCAGCTGCAGGAGTACAGGTGAAGGCAATGCACCTGTGTGATCAGGAGAGGTGGTGTCTGCCTCGACCTCTTCCAGACCCCATTTAAGGGCTGACCAGTACTGGGACAGGGTCTCTTCCTGGAGATTCCTTCTTTGGAGTTTCTTATTGTAAGCCTCAGACACAGGTGAGCATTTTCCTTAATTTTGATTGTCTCTTTCTATCATGATAATCTTTCAAACTATACAATCTTTAAAACATCTTGGCTATAATACCATTTGGTATTACTTGTTCTGTTAACCATACAGCCCTGCTTGTCTGTAGTTCTGCAGGGTGAGGGTGTGCACCTACTGCCCTGGTGCTCCAGGGACAAAAAGGCCCCAGGTAGAGCAGATATTACCAAAATCACCAATTTTGTGAGTGTTTGCCTTGAGCTTTCAATGCTTGAAATATTTACCAGTTGTTGAAGGAGTATGCTCTCTTGTGCTAAGGTGGAGAGGGAAAAATGAGCGCAACACTTGAGAAGAATTTGTGTTTGAAGTGAAATACAGCATTCAGTAAAGCCTAGGGAAATAAATTTCTCTGGATCAGAGGCAAAAACTACAGAAATCATTGGAGTTAGCAAATCCCCGTGCAACTCCACAGCCGATCAATGGATGCTATCTGAAAAACCATCTCATAATTCAGAAGAGATCGTAGATTCTGGCAAACACTATCATTTTATACTTTCTCATTTGGCATCGTTGATGCATAAATCTGCTGGAAGGCGCAGCTCACCTAGCAGCTGAATTTGTTCAAGAGCTCGTGTTCAAGCAAAGGGTGGAACCTCTCTCTGGATCCTTCCTTCAACCCCCCCTCCCTCATTGCTTCATGCCCATGTAAAATGAAAAATGGTGTGTTCTGAAGCTTTAAACATCGTGTATTGTTTGTGTTTGCTCCTTGGGGCCTCTCTGCCTTTTTCCTTCAATATTCACTAACAGCAGGATGATCTGTCCTCAAGATATTGAGAATCTTCTCTGAATAAAGGATCAGTTGTTACCTGTTGTGCCCTCACTTTTGGGTAGCTTCTTGCTCCCATCTGTGGTAGAATTTCCCAGCACTTCTCCATTGCATTGTGGCATCTATTGGAAACCAGCGAGAGCCTCACCGCTCTTCTATATGTGCCCAAAATAAGCAGGATTTTGCTGAATGCAATTCTAAACAAAATCTTGATGAAGCTCTAGGCTGTTTTGCAAGGGGCCTTACATTTTCATGGGCAATCAGAGCTCCTAACGCGTCTTGCAGAGAACCTTTGGCATAGGAGAGCTCCCTTCTGAGCTGCCTACCAAGTCGCGCTTAGAAAAAGCAATCCTACTTAAAAAAGGAATTTAAAGGCTCTCGTTACAATCTGTGCAGAGTTTATAACCCGGAATGGCTCTTCAAAGACCAAATGTTTAGTTGTTTTTTCTTAATTGAAGGCTTTGCACATCTCTACTTATGTTTAGCTCTGGTTCTAGCTAGCAATGCAGTGGCTGGATGAAAACACCTTCTGTGTCCTACTTTCTAGAATATCCTGGAGGAAGTGTTTACAGCAAGTGTGAATAAGCAGAAATATTCCTACAAAATCTTCTCTGCCCACGTCTCCCTGCCTCTGAGCTACTGCATAATGAAGCAGCTCCTATGAACACCAAGACCTGGACCCAAACAGAATAGCCACTCAAAATTTTTTAATGCGGTGCAATCGGTGAGGAAAGGATTCATTCAGCTTTTCATTTCCTCATCATATATCGAGTTCAATTTCAGTTCCATGTTGCTTTCCTGCTTTCGGATATTCAGAGCTCAGTGATGCTACTAATGTGTCAAGGCACAAAGCCTTGCTGGAACCCTTGAGGTCTGCTCCAGAACTACTTGTTAGAGGTGAGCGCAGAATGTGAGTTGGGCTTGGCTGGAGTATGAGGAAGAACGGTGTGCAGCTGATTACCAGTTGTGATAAGCAGTTGTACACAGGTGTCACCTAGATGGTGTTCTGGATGCTTGCTCCAGCTGATGTGAGGTCAGAATGGAGATGCCTCGTGGGGCTGGTGTCTGCAGCTCCATCTGGGAGCCATAAGCCTCCAAGGATGCAGGATGGACTGTGCACTGTGCAGAGGGTAACGGTCTGTGACAAAAAGCCATTTCTGCTGCAATGCCCCTCTGAGTAGAGCTCACTGGAGGGTGGATATGTACAGTGCCCAGGCCTGGCAGAGTCATACTCGCCCAGGCTGGCTGACCTGCACACGACGGTCTCTGTTTACCAGGAAAATGAAATGTTTATCTTTTATTCTCCAGTAGCAGCTAGAAAATCTCACCACGGGTGGCATGGACAACAGGCTGCCTTGGGCTGGGAGATTTCCAGGGTGAATTTATTCAAAAACCAGCAGTGAGCAGCAGAGGAAATGAGAGGATGAAGTGGTGATGCCGGGGACATGTCCTGGCAGCGAGCCGAGCCTGCAGCCCCCACCACTCACCGCCTCGGACGTCACCAATGCGTTTCCCTGCGTGTCCTCTGACTGTCACAGCATCACAAGCAGTGCAATCACACCCAGTCACCGTGGCAACATCACCCGCTGTGATGTGGTGTGCTGTTGCCTAGCAACGAGCTAAGGGTCCCTGCAGATGGCGGGGTGCAGGTCCCCTGTCGTGAGGTTCCATCCAGCCCCCGGGTGGATAAATGCTATCCCTTTTCCTTGTGAACATGGATTTGTGTAGTTCTGCCTTCCCAGTAATGTTTGCAGTAATTTTTAACCCTTTCCATCCAGGGGGCTTTGTGCTGTGGCTTGCTTGCAGTGTATTCTGTGTACATCCAAAAGAATGGACAGAAGTCCATTCTGCCACTGCTCGCTAGAAACCAAAGGACACACAGGGAAAAAAAAACGTGCTTGAAGTGGGTGGGTGCAAAACCTCTGAGCAAACTCTTGTAGTGCCTATTGCCCCACCTGCTCCACCTGCCTTGGTGTTACGTTTATGCCCTGCTGTCTGCTTCCCAAAGCTCTGGGTGCTCTCAGATGGGATTAATAGGTGCTGCAGGGGTTGGGGATGCTTTCACTGGGGGGCTGAGCCCTTCCTTCTGCCTCACTCCATCCAGATGGATGGAACCCCACTGAGCAGTGACCTCCAGATGTCTTCATTACCTTCTAGGGCACTGACTCACTTCACTTTGCAGGAGAAAACATGCAGCTGCAGTCACGTCCTATATTTACAGCTTTAGCATAGAAAGCCTCAGCGCTCCAGTCCTGATGTGACATGAAGCTGAATTATTAACAAGTGCTTTCTGCTAGGGGAGAAGCAGCTGGTAAGAGGAAGCTATTCCTACCTGCACAGTAATCAGTATTCAGCAGGTGATGGGGGATCTGGTTACATGGTGCTGGGGTCTGCTGATGCTTTGAGGGGGCAGGTAGGTGCAGGTGCCTGGTGTGGTTAGTGGGAGGTTTGCTGGCTTCAGTGTCTGGCTCTGGTTTGTGCAGTCTTCCCTGCTCTTTTGAATTTACATTGTCCAGAGGCAAAGCAGATGAAGATTTGCTACACAGGGCTCTGCACACAGTCCTTCTTACTGAAGTTTCTTTGGTGAATGCTTTATTTTAACTTTTGCTCTAGAAGTCTTAGGAAAAAAAAACAACCCACAAAGAATTCAGTGTAGTGACTGATCCACGCCTTGATCTGTGAAGCATGTCAGCAGCTCTTCTTCAGCTTTGCTCTGCTTGGGGCCCTGTTCTGCGTAAAAAATAAACCCCTCAGAGCAGTGCTTGGGTGGAACCTGACTTTGCCTCCATGCTACTCATGGGCATTCTCAGTAAGCCCTGCTGTGCTATTGCAGACATAGTTAACAAACTAAGAAAGCTTGTATTAAGCATCTGTATGATAGAAATGAGGAATTAAAGACAAACTAGCTCACAGTGTAATGGCTGCACATCTGTGGCGTGGGAAAGGCACCAATCTTGCCCAACACACTTATTCAGACACTAACAACTGGGGCACTTTTTTTTCCCCTCTAAGCATATTGTTGACCATCAGAGGAGGTATTTAAAGCAGTAGTGATTTGAAAAGGATGATACCCTATATTCAGTTCATTCTTGAATCACAGAATGGCCTGGGTTGAAAAGGACCTCAAAGAACTTCTCGTTTCAACCCCCCTGCTATGGACATGGCTCCCAACGACTAGAGCAGGCTGCCCAAAGCCACATCCAGCCTTGCCTTGAGTGCCCTCAGAGATGGGGCATGCACAACCTTTCTGGGTAACCTGTTCCACTGCCTCACCATGTTTCTTTCAAATCTAAGTCAGGTAGTGCATGTTGGTCCTCTGGAGCTGTGCTGCATATTGCAGCACAAAATAAGAAACAGAACTCCTTCCCTTGAAATATCACTGAAATGAAGGTTTTGTGGCTGGTAAATGCAAAGGCCTTTGGAGACTTTGAGGGTTGGCTGGTCACTTCCTTGCTTAACCGAAGGGACTGTCTGAAACACCTCATTCTTTGTAGCTGTATGTTGGCACTAGATGCTGAGGGAATATAAGAAGTTGGTGATTGAGGGTCCCTCTGAGGGATGCCACAGTGCTCCTCTCTAAACAAAGAGCTATTTCAGCAGTGCAAGGTGACACTGCTTCCTGCCACTGAAAAGAGACTTTCATTGCAAAAACTACCTGAGCTTGACGTTGTGAGATTACTGCCTCATGCTCTTTGTACCACAAAAGAAACCCAACAGAACAAGGAAGGATACATCCTTGTCCAAGCTACATGCAGCAAACAGCTCCAGGAGCCCAGGGCTGGTAGCAGGAAGTGTGTGGGAATGCCATCTGGTGAAACTACTTAGAAACAGTGTGAAATTCTTTTTTCATTCACTTCCTGACAAAGTAGTAATATGTTGCCTCAATATAGGCAAAGAGCTGCTTGTTGTTATTATTTATATTAGTAGCTCCTGGAAGCCCAAAGATGGGAACAGTTCTCCTGCTGTGGCTGCTGCTGTGGGCGAATAGAAGAGGAAACCTTTCACTACGTGGCTCCCCACCTCCATTCTCCCCCTAACTTTGTAACTTAAAAGGATAAGAATTTTATATATGTATTTTTTTCTTAAATGGGGAACTGGAACAGATGGGAGAGAGTGAAGAAGTTGGAAGCAAAACAATTTCCAAGCCGTGGCTTTCTTGGCGGAACTGTGCTTTGCCTCCTGTACTTTGAGTGTTTATGGTGAGCAGCATGTACCTTGGTGTGCACGCTCTGCAGCTCTCTGAGGTAAAAATCAGCATTTTGTTTGGTACTGGCACTGCTGTGAAGAACTACCTGCTTTGCTACGCTGAAGCAGGGGGAGGGAAATCCAATCATGCAGAAGGGATTGCAATCATCACTTAGAAAATTAAAGAATAAGGTTACCGTGAAGATCTTAAACTTGATCTTCGGCATCTGAGTCATGTCTTTCACTATGACTCCCAGTCCTACCTCATTTCCATATCATTTAATACTGTTATAACTCTGGCTGGTATCTCTGTTCGGTGTGGTTCTCTGCTTCCAACAGAAGTATTGCAAGAAGAAGCAAAGTTCCTTATAGCCTACTTACTATTATTAGATATGTAAAATTCTCCTATGTCATCATCTTATCTAAAGACCTCAAGTCATTTTACAGACCTTACTGTAGCCTCTTGGAAACTCTAAGGCAAGACAGTTATCCCCAGTTCTAGAGACTGGAACAGTCTCCAAATCCCTATCACTGAGCTTTCCTTACCAGTCTGTGCCAGAATCAAGGATGAATTTTTCAGTCCTGTGCTTTAATTGCAAGACAGAGCTTTCTAGGTCCCTGTGCTATGTGTGTGTGGGAGTGCGTGCTCAATTAGTTAGCATTTGTGCCAGGTTCATATTGGAAAAAAGCATGGGGTGGAGTTGGCCCTTCATCTCTGGGAAAGGTACAATGAACAACAAAAAAGACCTAAGGCTTAATTAGTAAGAGTTTCAGCAGGAAGGAGGTGGGATAGGAGACAGCAGATGCTGCCTGACTCTAAGGTAGAAGAGGGAGAAGCTTGGGAACCCCAAAGAAGTAAGCAGGACAATGTGGGCTGGTAGGTTGTGAGGCTGAGACCATCACTTGATATATAGAGTCTGGTGCCAAGGGAATGCCTTTCCCAGAGAGACACTCAAGTATTGTGAAACTGGGCCATGAGGTGTTAATTGCTAATCTGTAGAAATTAAATTTTAAAGAGGCAGTGCCAATTTAGTACAGTACAGCTCATATCAGAGAGCAACATTTCTTTGTCCTTCTGTGAGTGAAACCTCTAGTAGGATACTCAGTGACAGATGGGGGGAGAGCTGAGGCTCTGAATGAGGCTTTAATTGCCTGATCACTGACTGTTCTTGGTGTACTCCTCCCAGACAAAGCACTGTGACAAAAAATGCAGCATCGGGGACACAGAGGCTATCAGCAGCACCTCTAAGTTCTCAGAAGATGCAGCAGCTTTGCAGTGGTTTTCCTCTGCTGGTGCTCAGCTCGTGATCCCTAGAGGGACACCAGCCTATGGCAATGCAACCATGAGGAAATGAGTCCATGTAGCTGCATTTGTTTATTGAAAGCTTAAGTACTGATAGGAGCTGGAATTATGTGGGTGACCAGGGCACACTGCTGCCTCAAGCACTGCGTACGTGGCTACTTCAGAGAAGGAGAACCAAACAGACTGAACTGCAAATGAGCACGCAGTACTCAAGGGCTGGGATTTTTAAAAGCCTCAACCAAAGCTGAACACCAGACCATTCCTGACTTAACCTCAGTTTGCTGAGTTTCTCATAACTCCAGGAAAACTTTTCACACACCTACTACCTCCTTGGGTATATCTGAGTTATTGGCAAGTCTTCAAGTCTTAACCAGGTGACAAAGCCTAGTGAATCTTGGCCAGAAAGCCTCAGCAAGAGTAAGCTGCTCCCTCTGCTCATCTCAGCATTGTAGAACATCTGTCCCCAACTCAAAGTTGGGAATGTGGAGGGGCAGGAGCAGCAAGGTCAGTGCTGAGGAGCAATTTTTTCCTGAGATGGGATCATTCTGAAGTGGGAGGATTATTTCTGTCAGTAACAGGGAGCTGAGGGAACAAAACCCATGCTGCTGGTAGACCTAACTTGCTGGATCCTTAGCACAAAGCTTTACTGAGCAGCTGGGCTGCGAGAGGCTCCTGCAGCAGAAGTATTAAGTGAGGATAATCCAGTCCAGTTTAAAGCCCAAAGCAAGCTGTTTGGTTTTCCTTCCCTACCTTCCAGACTGTCTTTTAGTACCAACTTACACTGGGAACGTCACAGATCTGGCATTTCCTAGCCAGCAATAGAGATCATGCATTCACAGAAAATCCCTGAGGGCCACCGAACTTAATGACAGCCAAACCTTCGGCCTCAGATGATAAATCTGACATAACACAGGAAATCTGCAAGGGCTTGGATAGAACTTCTTATTCACATTGTATGTGAGATGCTCTATCCAGAGGAGAGGTGAAAGATCCTCTCCAGCTCATCTGTTACACCTGGGAGACACTGCTTTAAAAACAATGGGACACTAAGCAGTTCTCCAGAGCTAAGAAGGATGTTTTATTCTTACTTTTTTTAAAGACCAGCTAATCTACAGACTAAGCGACTTTCTCAGCACTTGACAGGAAAACCTGTTGCAGAGTAAGGAATGATTTTTTTCAAGTTCCAGTACAAAATATTTTAGTGAAGACCTCTTCCAGAGCCACAGGAAAACTGCACACCCAGATTGAGTAGGGACAAGGGAAAAGGCCCATTTCAGTTTTCTGTCCTGTTGAAACTGAATAACTGGCCCTCCTCCTGCCTTAAAACATATCTTTGCCAGACCCAGAGACCCACCTCTGATTGAATCTGGTCTGAAATATGCTCTTTTACCCTTAGGTAGGACTTTTCAGCATGAGTTTTGGTGTGCGTTTTTGTTCCATTCTATTTTGGGGATTTGCAACTGGTAAGAAAATGCTTTCACTTGCCGGAGTTAACTGTTCCCAAGCAGTTAAGATTATGATTGGTGCTGTCCAGTGGGGAGAAAAAGACAAGGTTCTTAATTCTAGAAGACAGGTCAGGGGGAGGAGGCAGCAACTGTTAAGTCTTTTGCTGTCAGGACGAAACCTGTGCTGGAAAGAGTCAGTCAATTAGGCTGATTTGTAGCAGCCTTACCATAAATCCTCTTTCACTCAGAGGCTAAGCTCCTGGCTGAAACATGCCATTCCAAGGAATTTCAGTACGTTCTCAGACATGACGCACCATCACGGAACAACGTGGTATATTCAAGTGAATAACTTTACAGTCAATGGACGTTGACTATAAATGGAGGGCAGTAAAATGCCTTTCACCTCCCTGGCCCTGCCACAGATCAGCCTTTTTCTTGCATTTTATGTTTGCTCAGCCTATTCATAAACGAGGAACAGATTTGCCAAATCAGATTTAGACACAAAGAGCTGAGAAAGGTACCTGGGCAATAAACGACCGCCCGACCCACGCAGCATAACTTTTTGCCAACGCAGCACAACACTCCTTACAGGTGCCAAGCTGAGCTGAACGGCAGCATGCCTTTACAGACACACCAGTGTCACCTGAGCAGACAAAGAACCATTTCTGCTCCTTCAGAAAGCTCTCATTTGCCAGAGGTTGCTCATAGCAGAGCTGTAACCGAGGTGGCTGGTGCCTGCACCGGCCGTGCCGCGCTCACTCACCCTGCTCAGCTGGTCCAGAAGTCTTTGGTTCTGTTCGGAGAGTTCCTGGACAGCCCGTGTCTTCTCGCGGTCGGCTTCACGCAGGTGAACCTGCTGCCTCTCCAGCTCATCCTGCAGCTGCTTCACATCGCTTTCCAGCTCGGACACCCTTCCTTCCCATTCTCCTTCTTTGTTCTCAAACCGCCTCCGCAGTTCGTGCTTCTCTTGTTCCAGGTGCTAGGTAACAGGGAGGGGGAGAAGAGGTTAGGAAGGGAGGAAGAAAGTGAATGCTGCTTTTGTGCTCAGCGCTGGCTCCTTTGGTGCAGGAAGGAGAATGGTTCTAGAGCATGGCAGTGCCATGGAGGTGGCAGTCCCCCCCTGTGTCAGGGCAGATCACAGGCACTGAACTCGCTTCTCGTTTCCAGCAGTTGGCCTGTCCTTGGCCTCTGTAGATCAACGCATTGAATCTTTACTGAAATAACTGCCAAAAGAGTAATGCAGGCTGTGTGGCAATAGGTGGAAAATATAGGTCGGGCAGGCCAATCGATTAGCAGAGCCTAGCTAATTCCAAAGCAGTATTGCAGTGGGCAGTGGCAGAATTCTTTTAAAAATTGCCTTTGCAGTCACAACTACACAAATTGTACCCTTACTGCTGATGAAGAAGCTAGATGAGGCATCCTTCTTGTCATATGGGTCTTACGAACAACAGTTGAGTCATCTATCCATTTGCTCTTTCTATTCCTGACCTAATTAGTTGCCTGGTGATTTGATAGTCCACAGTAACTCCATTGTTTGATGCAGTCCCCTCTGGGGTGGCAATGGATGCACTGAAGTAGTTTCTCTAGACATGACATGTGCACATTCCAGGTCGCAAGTCTTTCAGAAACAACCCTGAGTTCTGGAAGCTGCTCTGTTTAGGACTGGTTGCAAAATGAGGGACAGCGTGAACCTGGTGGAACTTTCGGATGCCTTACAGGCTCAAGTTAAATGAGGGCTCGGCTGATACAGAGCTGCAAATGAGGTCAAAATAGATTTGTTGTGCTCGTTCGAAAGAATCTCTGCTCTGAAAATTTGAGCGTGGATTTCCCCTGGTGACTGCAACCACGTGCATACTTGTAGAACAGTCACAGACTGGGACATGGCCACGTCCTAAGATTAGTAGGAAACCTGAAGAGCAGGAGCCCTCTCCTTGCTCTTTGTTTTTTGTCCCCCATAATAAACTGCTGCTACTCTTGACCAGATCCATGGCCTTTTAGGAACATGTCTCAGCAAAGAACAGAAATCATCCAGGCCCAGAGCTGGCAGCATTTTTCCCAGCTTATCATCCCCCAGTGAGCAATCCCCTATGACGCTTATGTTAGGAAGGGAAAATAAACCTGCTAGAAGGGAAAGAAAATTGCACTGCATTTATGTGAAGTGGCTTTTTATTGCTTGTTAGGAACACAGGCAGTGAGGTGGCAGTTTCCCCTGGGTGCCTACTGCTGATGACACACAGCCTCCCTTGCAGGGTCTCTGTCACCTTCCTGGGCAGGTGTGAATGTCAGAGCTCTGCAGCACTCTGGCCTGTCTTATCACTAATGTTCCTCTTGCTCTGCAGAAGATGTCATATTGTCCCTTTCTTGATCTTATCCCTAAATCTTCTATGTTCTCTCCAGCACAATGTAGCAGTGCCCTGCTTGTATCCCTCTCAATTCTTCTGCAAATCCAGGACTTTCTAAAAAAAAAAAAAAAACCCTCAGATGCAAGGGGTAAAAACAAAGCCAAGTGTTTCTTTGTGTTGTTAGATGCTGAAGGAACGAGTACCCCTTGCAAACACTCAACGTCACGATCGTCATTTTTAATGCACTAAGTAGGCAGGAGCTCCTAGCACAAGGCCTGCGACAACTAAGGGTGGCTGGAGCAGCCACAATTCTGCTTTCAGCAGCACACTAAAAATGCTGTATTTTACAGCTCTGCCTCTCTCACTGCTAGGCAACGTTGAGAAAGATCCAGGGCCTTCTCTAAATGGAAGGTGGAACTTCAGGCTGCCGAGGAGCAGCAGTGCAGCTGAAGTTCCCTAGCACACACAGACGTATCCACATGTGATTTAGATACCACTCACAAGCCCTTCCAACCATTTACAAATCACTTTGGTGCCTCAGTGCAAAGGAAAACTTGTTTTCAGCTCTTGCACCCACAGAACCATCGAATCACCAAGGCTGGAGAAGACCTCCAAGATCATCCAGTCTAACTGTCCACCAATCTAACCCCACTAAACCATGTCCCTTAGCAAAAGCTGAGATGGGACAAGCATCTCTGTACCAACAGAACAAGATATGAATTGTCTTAACCCCTTTCAGAGGATAAAACTGGGATCACAGATCAGAGTTTATTACAGGACTTCGGCTGTGTGTTTAGAAATGAACTGAAACTCAGTTTGAAGATAAATAATTGCCAGAGTAGGGGCATATGGTAGGAATTCTGAGCTTCAGTGCCACACCTGCATAATCAGAATGTGTTTGGCCACCAGCAGCTACCTCTGCCTTATGTGTGCATGGCCAAAGTTAACAAAGGCAGAAGAGATGTTTCTCACCATCATGGTGACAACACTGCAAAAGCAGTCTTGAGGCAAAGTATCAGAAGAGCAGGCCAGCACGTTGGCTGCTAGGAAACGGGGAGGCTTCACTGAGTTCCACTAACCAACCCTAGGCTGCTACCTGGAGGGAAATCTCTCCTCCTGAATCCTGTTCACACATCACTACAGCAGTTCAGTGTGACCAAGGATCCCATTTGGGACTTTGCTTCCAGACATAGGAGAGCTGTCAGTGCAGGGAAGGAGGTGAGAGATGCGAGTCCTTCGTCCCCGTTCCTCTGAAATGGACAAGCTTACTGTGAAAATTAGTTCATGTCAGTGGCAACAGGAATAAGTCAGCTTCTACTGTGCAGGAACAAGGACTCCAAGGCTTGTGTTGTTGAATATTACAAGTTTGTGTTGTGTGTATGGGAACTGTTGAATCACAGCCTGAACCACTGATTGATCACCTGCGGTGAGCACTGAGTCAGCCACAGGAGCACAGGTGAAGGCAATGCACCTGTGTGACCAGGAGGGGTGGAGTCTGACTCCACCTCTCCCAGACCCCATTTAAGGGCTGACCACACTGGGGCAGGATCTCTTTCTGGAGATTGCTCCTTTGGGGGTTTTCTATTGTGAGCCTAGGACACAGGTGAGCATTTTCCCTTTATTTCAATTGTCTCTTTGCCATCACAATAATCTGTCTAACTATGGCATCTATAAAATATCTGTCAGTCAACTGGAAAGTTGGAGCAACAGCAATGGGATGAAAAATGTAAGCATTTCTCATCCATTCCTTCACCTTTTAAATGGATCCGTAACAGAGAAAGTGAACATCTGGGGAATGTTACTTAAAGCACTGTAAAACCTTTCATTTTTCCCCTTCTCCTTTTCACCCTCACACTTTTGTTTGAGACCCCAGAACTTCCCAGGAAGTGCCCGAAGTTGTGCTTTTCTCTTGGATGGTAGGAAAGGTTTTACTCCAACTCCCGGGGAAACCATGTCAGCACAATGCCAGCGACGTCTGTCCTTGCTTAAAGGCCAACCTGAAAACATCCACCCCGGCAAACCATTATACCCTGAGAAACTCTAATCTGAGAAATAGTGCTGCTAAGTAACAGTTTAGGCAAACGTCACCTTCGGTATTGTTTCTAACCCAACAGTAAATGCAGACAGATCTCCCTGCAAAGAGGAAGGGAGCAGCTACGTCGAAGTGCTGAGTTTATTAACATTGAAGAATTTCTCCTCTGGGGAAGAAAAAGGTCTGAGAACAAAGGCCGTGCAGTAATTCCACGGATCTGCTCATACTTGAGGGCTGTAAGTCCGTGAGGAATGAGCACGGCGATAGGTGGGACTGCAAAAGGAATCGGTTTAGGGCTGTTACTTGAAATTTGGGTGTTAACCAAGCATTGTTCAGACTCTCTCCAGGAAGGTGAGCAGCTGTACTGCAACTCAGAGCTTTACTGCTTGCTCTGAGGGTGTACATTGCAAGAATATCTATGAAAAAAAATGACAGTTGTACACAGTTGCGTGAGAGAGTTCTTCTGAAAGAAGCTGCCTACACACACGAGTCTTTTCCTTTGTAATAGCTCCATCTCAACCTTAAAAATCAAGGCGTAGCTCAATCCACCTGGCGTAGCTCCTGGCAAACGGCTCTGTACGAAACCTGTGGGTATTCTGCGGAGCCAACATCCAGCAGAAGCATGTCAGCAGGGCTTATCTCCTGCCATGCCTAATGCCTCAGCTGCAACAGCTTAAGCAGAAGGGTTCCAAACGCTCCGTATGAACGTAACTTAGGAGGCATTTCTGCCACAAGCCGAGCGCGGAGCGCGTCTCCCCGCCCGGGTGGGACGTGGGGCAGAGCAGCAGCCGGGGCCTCCCGAGCGAGGCTGGCAGCCCGAGCCCAGGCCCCGCACGGCAGCCGGGAGCGGGGACGGCAGCACCCCGGGCCTAGGAGGGGTTTATAGACCTTTCCTACTCTATCGCGGCCGCGCCCGGGTTCGTCGGGGAAGGGGAGCGAGCGCGGAGCTCCCGAGGAACGCGGCCCCGAGCGTGGCCCCCTGCGGGCCGGCCTCACCTCCAGCTTGTCGGTGAGCTCCTTGTGCATCCTCTCGTACTGGCGGCTCATGTCCTGGTTGCGCTCCAGCAGCGCCTTGCCCAGCCGCGCCGCCAGCACCAGGTCCTTCTCCTTCTGCCGGATCAGCGACAGCAGCTCGGGATCGCGGGCGGCGGCGGCGGGCGGCGGCTCCGGCGGTTCCCCGGCGGCGGCCAGCAGCGCCAGCTCCTCCTCCAGGGCCAGCTCCAGGGCGGCGGCGGCCCCGGCGGCGGCGGCGGCGGCGGCGGGCGGCTCCATGCCGCCGGCGCTGTCCGCCTCCGCCGGTGCTGACCCGGCGGCGGGCAGGCGCAGGCACGGCGCCGACATGGCCCTGCGCGCCGCCGCCGCCGCTCCGCTGCGCCCCCCGCGCCCGGCCCGCGCCTGCGGCTGCTGGGCGGGGAGCGCCGCCGCCCCCGGCCCCCGCCCCCCGGCGCCGCGCCCGGCTCTCGGCGCCCCGGCTCTGCCCCGCGGCGCGGCGTGAGGCTGAGCCGGGCTCGCGTCCCCCCGTGCGCGCTGAGCCCGAGCGCCGCGATCGGCTCCGTCCGGCTGAGCCGCGGGACAGGGGGGAAGATCCTCCCGAAACGCTGGGCTGGCGTGAAAAGCCCACGGAGAGAGCCTGGCGCTCCGGTGGGGCATAGCGCTTCCTTCCCGCTCGCCGCCCGCTCCTCCGGAGCCCCGGCTGGGCTCTGCTGGGGAGGGGAGCGGCTCTCGGTGCCTTTTTGCTCCTTAATTCGCACCTGGAGAGCTGACTACAGCTTCCAGCAGCCACTGGGGCTTGCTTTCGTTTTCTGATTGTTTTGGATGTTCCCGGATAAAATGTGTCTCAACAGCGGCTTCTCTGACTGTTGGGAGTTGTAGTCAGTGTGCTCTATCCCCGGGAAGAGCCTTTACCAGGGGCAGGATTTGCAGGTAATCCCCACTCCGGGGAACTGGTCGTTTTATTTTCTTTTGTTATTATTTCATTTATTTTTTTCATTTCATTTTACTTTATTTTTACTTTATTAATTATTTATATTTAACTCTATTATTATTTTGTTTCATTTTTATTTTCTTTTATTTTTTAAATTTCATTTCACGTTTATTTCATGTTTATTTGCTTTTACCTTTCCGTCCCCTAAGGTCCGGACATCCCTTCTTTTCTTGCCACAAGAGGGGAGGGCTGAGGCAGAGTGCAGCAGGGTCATGTCAGCTTGGATGGTGCTCTCTCGCTTTCTTGTGGTGCTTTAATTTCAAAGCAAGTGATTAAACAAAAGCTTTTTTTTTTGTTTCTTTTAAAGAACACCTGTGCTTTTGACTTCCAGAAGCACGAAATGATGGATTGATAGCTTTTATCTCCGGACTGTGCTTCCGTGGGGTTTGTTCTCATCCTATGGGCAGCCCACTTGGGCTGCGTCCATCTGTGTGCAGCGGCCCACATCAGCCCCCAGGAGCTTTTTCGGCTGGGCTGGCTGATGGCTGATGCAGCTTTCTGGCACGGCTGGCTGCTGCCTGGTGACAGAGCCAGGGCACCGGAGAGCTGCTGATTATTCACAACGGTCAGAGCACGAATTGTGGCCCCGTGCGGTTCCCTCTGGCCATCTGCCGCCGGGACGTGGCTTTTTGTGGGGGACGTGCCCCAGGAGCCCAGCTCTCAGGACTTGTTGATAGGTGCCCTTGTCCTGGCAGCGGTTCTTTTTCTGATGCCAACACCTGCTCTGCTGAAGCCGGGTGGAGGCCCGCTGCCTCCACATGGTAACTGTTGGCCATTTGGACCCTGATTTCTTTTGCACTGGTGACCCAGAAGTGATTCCTCCTTTATCTCATAGCAGTTCCCCAAACACCAGTTTTTCCAGACCTTTTGTCCTTGTGCTCAGCTGGGGCCTATGACACTGACAAGCAAGGTTTAACCCAAAGGGTTTAACCCAAAGGGTCGGGGGCTCCAACAGCACTGCTGCTTTTACAAGGATCCCCCTGCCCTGACGCGGGAACCCGGCTCGCGTGGGTTTGTTCATCACTGTTTAAACAGAGGAGGGAGTTTAATGATTAAACTGATTGTGAGCACCTTCTGCTGGAAGTGCCTACTGCAGCAAACCGAGCCTGGTGTGATTAATGAAATCCATTGTGGCCTCGATGTTCATCTCTAATGCTTCTTTCAGCGTGCAAAACAAAAAGAGATTATATCGAGATGGTTTTAATCCCCCCAAACAAAGCCTGAAACAAACCCCAAAGCTGCATCTGTTTGGATGGGGAGGGAAAAATGCTCTTGCTTGATGGAGGAGATGTAAATCAGTGCTGTGTATTGCAGGTATGGCACTGTCTCGGTCACGCCTCTCCATAAGCTTTGTGCTCATTTGGGGCCCACTGGCTGCTTGACACGACAGTGTTATCCAGAGTAACCCTGGATTAAAGCTTTGTTCACTCAGAAACGAAGCTGTGGGAAGGGCTGGAGGACTCACCCGAAGGAGCCACTCAGGGCAGGTTGCTCTGTTGGACGTGTTCCTAAAGGATCGAGATACTGAAGCGGACAATCCAATTTAAGCAGCAGATATGGCAGTGTCCTCCCCAGGGGGTCAAGGAGAGGTGAGCTTAAAGCTGCGCACGCTCTTCCAGCCCAGTGTCAAGTGCTCTGTTAGAAGTGGTGCTTCGAAATGAACATTCTGCCTTCTGGGGGTTCCACTGTTGGATCTTTCACAATGGAGGTGAAGCAGAGGGTCTGCACCTTTGGTCGTTACACTGGGAAACGCTGGCATACACTGAGCTGTGCGAGGGAAGCAGGACAAACCATTTTTAGCACATCAGAAAAGCTACAAATCCAATAAAGGCCCGAGTGCTTCCACTACGGCTGTGAGGGCAGCAGGCAGAAATGGAGCACTGCAGGGAATCATCTTTTGTTATTTCGAGTAAGGAGACTAAAAGACGCGTTGCAGGAAAGCCACAGGCAGACCTGTGCAAGCAGATTGTTGTCCTATGCTTTCACATCCAACTGTGATGAGAGAGGAATTCCCATCCGCATCCTTAATCTTCCTGTCAGGGGGCTGACACTCTTCCAGGGAAGACGGCACGAGATCTCGGGTTTCCTTTGCCGCTTTCTCTCTTATCTGTGTGAGCGATTAATTGCCTGATTTCTCTCTTTGCTTTGTTGCACTTTCTTTCTTATCAAAGTTTTAAGTTATTCTGCTGGTTCACGTACATGCATGCTGAGGTGTTTTCTGTGTTCCTCAGCCTCCTGCTGCTGCAAGATGGGCAGCAAGAGGCGTGGGCAGGCGAGGAGAGTTTGCTCAGAGGTTGCAGTTACCCAGATGAATAATTAAAGGAAATACGTGTTTTGTTTTCAAAGCAGTCCAGAACTGCAAAGCTGGAGATAAGACTCCTGTGCGACCTTTCTTTCTCTTTGCTTCTGTAACATCCAAAGCTGTCTGGTCTGTGTGTGCCCAGGTTCTTCCCGGTGCTAGGGATGGGAAATACAAGATGGGAAAGTGATTGGTAGAGATTGGCAAGGGAGAAGAGGATAACAATTCCTGGTTTAACCAAAGGGAGAAGAAAGTAAAGTGGCTATGAGTGATAGCCGAGCAACATGCAGTAAAACAAAAGATCATCCTCATTTTTCCCAAGACAACAGGTCCCCAGAGAGTTCCCAACAAGCTTGTTTCCTGTGGTTATTAACATTACGTCCTAAAGAGCAGGAAAAGCACTGACACCAAGGTGATTCATAACATCGAAGTTGGGAGAAAAATGTCTTGATTGCTTAAGGGTACAAAAACATGGCCTGAGTGACTCAGTACTGCCTAAGGACAGAGCTGACACCTAACTGTGCTCACTGTGCTGCCAAGCTGTGAGGAACAAGGGATGCAAAGGAAAAAGAATAGGATAATGGATTTAACTTGTTATGTAGCACAGATGAGCATTGTGCCAAGGCACCTATGAGCTAGAGATGTAAATACATTAATACTATAGCTTTTAGTCACTGTTTCAGGTGTGAAGTTTGGAAGCAAGCCATAGCCATCTCTCCAGACAATGCAGACAGCAGCTTTGAGCACAAGTAGAACTCTTCTGGAGCTCGTGGAGTCACACAGCCAATCTTTCATGCCAATTTGAATTGTTAAGGCTATCGGTCTGGCAGGTTGACTTGGTTTTGCTCCTGGTCTCGAAGGGCTGGGTGATATATGTGACACTTTGCTTTGCACCTTGCCTCCTTCTTGACTTAACTATTCACCGAGGGAAAAAAAACTGTTGTGGCTGATGGGAAAGTTCACTCCAGGCAGACTCTGGACACAGAGAGAGTCCAAGGTGAGAGTCTGATGAGATGTTCTTGCTTGCATTTCTTCATAGGAAACCATTAGGTCCTAACATTACCTTCAGTGGTATTGGCCACCATACAGTTTTGCAAACATTAAATGATTAGGTGTGACTTTGTGTTTTGTTGCAGGGAAAAAATATATATATATTTCTTTAGGACCACCTTCCTCTGCTTCTTATGTTTATGCTGTGATTTGTAGTGATTCACAAAGGAATTATGATCTTTGATCTAGCGTCATTAGACTGTAATTGAGTGTGTTGACATGAAGCAATCTTTGCTGTAGCACAGCCTCCTTCACTCACTGTTGTGGTCAATCATTTCATGACAACGGCAATTCTACCAGGTATTTGTGCTTCATTGAACAATTATGTTGTTATGGAAACTGGTATTCTATAAATTATCTGAAGAGAGGCCTTATTCATTTCTTGGGAACAAGAAGTTTGAAAGAGAAAGTACAAGATACCATCGCAAATTATAATAAAAAAGCTATACATCTACAGCTCATTAGCTGCTTCGTGTCAATGGCAATGCCTTAGCATCTGTGCAAGATCTGACCAGCTAACCCTCATAGAAAATGAGTGCCAGTGGATGTGCCCAGCTGGAGATGAGCTGGTTCCCATGTGTGGAGGACGTTTGTGAGTGCCATCCACAGGGCTCATGAGCACTTAAAAATTTACCCTGTCTGTGCTGTGGCCAATGCTGCAACTGGCTGTGGCAGGGAAGATGTGTCCTTTTGCATCTGATGTTGACTTCTGGGGAAGTGGAGACTGAAGGACATTGATAATCCGATCTGAGAACCTAGGCAGTCCTACGGGGGTGGAGGCATCCTGGATGTGTACAGTGCTGGAGCTTTCAGAGAGAGCTTTTGCAGCCCTCATTACCTATGAGAGGAGAAGCTTTTCATCTCCAGAGCTGTTTCTTCAGCTCCTTTCAGCAGCATGAACTGTGATAAACATGTGGGTGGAAAATCACCGAACAGAAGTAATTAAGTGGCTCCTGGTAAGCTGGAGCTCACTCTACATGGTTGAGGGACCCTGCATTAGCGTGAGTCAGGGAGTGCTATTCCCCAGCATCCTTCCCCCTTTTAATGCTTTCAAACCGTGGTTACGTTACTTCTCTTTCTTTTAAAATATTTAATTACTGAAAAGGCCATTTTTACCTCATACGTGTCATCTTAAGGCCAAAGTTAAATGCCTGCCCTTTCTGGCACCTGGACGCAGAGGATGGGCAGGGGTTAGGTAGGCTGAGATTTCTACACACGTGTGTTCTGGTAATAGGATCATACATGGAAATATTCCTTCCTTTTATCTTGCCTGTATCAGTTCAAGCTGGAAATGCCACATATTGCTTCTTAATGTTGTGTAAGTACTAGATCACATTGTAGCATTCACTAAATACTACCTCAGAAGAAATGGAGTGTTCTGTGTTGTCCTGGGTGTTCAGAAAGAAACCAACACAGAAAAAAAAAAAAAGGAAAAAATTAAAGTAATCAAACTTCTCATTATGTCACTTTGAGAAGCCCTAGTTCTGTTCAAACTGCTCTTTCCTCCTGGAACAGCTTTCAGCAAGTGAAATAGCATCGGGGGCAGGAGCTGGGATGTCCATGTCCCCAGGAGCACTGGTTCTGCAGGGTGGCCTGAAGCAGAGACCTCTCATCCTCTTGGCTCCAGAGGGAACCTGGAAATGTCCATCTTTCCTCTAGCAGTCTGGGCATGGGGAACACTGCAGGTGCTAGGAAAAGAGCTTCCAGTCGGTCATTTGTTTCCCAGTCTGATTAATGGGGGTTAATTTGGGTGTGGTCATCAATCTTGCTGCAAAAATACTCCATTCATAATCTCCCTAGAAAAAGGCAAATCCAATGTTTTCACATTGCAGTTCCTGGTTTCTAAATCGCCTTCACTTTGCCACCTTTCTGCCTCACTGAATGGAGAGTTGCCAGACTGGTGTGCATCTCTCTGGAGCCTGCTGCCCACAAAGCAGGTAGCACATTCCAACTCAGAATAGCAGAGCAAGAGTTTGTAAGAGCACAGGTCAGCTTTGTGTGGCCTGTTGTTTTCTTTACCACCGTGGTCACATGTATGAGAATATTTTACAACGAAACAAAACTTGGTATGAGTAATTCCCATTTTAGGCTCATATTTATGTATAAGAGACTGCAAGGGGGAAAAAAAAGTAAAAAAAAAATAGCTAAGGCATGTCATTGAATTATGGATATTGGTTTCTGTCGTTTAATTACTTGCAGACTGCACCATCCTTCTGGAAAGGCAAAAGCAGACTTCCCATAGCACTGTTCCGCTCCCCTGCATCTGGCAAATGTCACTCTTTGGGATTAAAAAGTAAATCATTTTTCACCGTTTCCACTACTCAAAAGAAAAAAGGGAAAAAAAAAATCTTTTCTTCCTGTAGAGTGCTTTGCATCACTAAGAGGAGCATAACTCAGAAAGTCTTCTCATTTTTCTGCTAGACCATTAGTGTAGAAACTCTGTATAGCACTGTGCTAAGCCAGAGGTCACTGCTTCATAGCGACATTAAAAATGAATGATTAGGGGTGATCTCAGTGCTTTAGGATCTGTTCCACTCACCTTTTTTGCACTGCAGCAGTCAGCAGAGCACGGGGCCAGCAGGACTGAAGTCCCCGTGGCTTGTATAGCCCAGGAAGTCACATCACCATGCATGTGTGGCTGTCACACTTCCACACAAACGCTCCTGAATGACATGCATACACTGCTATCAGGCTTTTCTGAAATCTACATTTCTTCATTTTTTAGGGACAGACTCCTGAGGATGAAGGAAGGAAATGCTGTAACCACAGCTGAAGTCACAGGTGTGTAATGCTGATGGTATTAAAAGAGCTGAATGGACCATGAGCTTGAGAGGGGGCTGCAGATTGAAAAAGCTTGAGATCAAAACATAAGAGGTATGGAAAACATGAAAGAGATTAGTCTTGTGTACAAGAAAGGAGAAGGAAAGGAACCGTATTACAATAGCTTTATTGGTCATTTATTAAATTGAGAGATAAATCACGCTTGTAATTTAATAAAAAGTATTTCTTTATTCTTGCTGAGAGGACCTAGTTCGCAGTAGCTGTAAATGTGTTAGGACAGAAAAATCAAAGTGTTAAAATGCTGTGAGGCGCTCTCATCGGATCGTAATGCCTTTTTGAAGCAGTAATTCAATGATTGATCAGAGGAGATCTAATTAGCTAACCACATTAAGCGAAAAAACCAACACCACGAAGAAAGCTGTGATGCTCTGGGTTGATGGATCTTTGCTCTGCTGCATGGGAGTGGGTGTTCGATGGAAAAAGCAAAGCTTCATTCAATAGATGACCTAAAAATAAATCTGAAGATTAAAAGTTTCCTTTGTCTTTCTGCCCTGCCATTCCCATATTATTTGCTCTGCGTACTCCTAGACGTTTTAGGGAGTGCATAGACCCTATTTGTCACCAACATATTCAGCGTTCAATTAACTGCTTAAATCTAATATTCACCCACACATGAGCTATATGGGGGTGAAATTCAGGTAGGGATGTTACCTTAATAACGCACCTTCTATTCTTGTTTCTCATTTTATTTTATTTTTTCCCTGTCTGCAAAGGCTGGGGGAGCTCAGTCTCATTGGAAATGATATTCATGACCATGCAGTGCAGCCTTGGTCTGAGTTCACAGCCCACTTCTCCCATGGGGCGTGTGACAGCAGCGTGACCTGCAACGTGACAAATGAGGGACGTGACAAACACGAAGCCAAATACTGTTCAGCGGGATTGATGAGCACTTTGGCATGCTGTTGTAAAAGGATATAGAGATCACGCACACATTTTGTTTGCTTGACAGCCTTTGGGCTTAGATGCAGAGACTCTGATATATATCTACAGCAATTCAGGCTCTCCATCAGAGCCTGGTTTGGCTGATGGCTCTTTTGTGTGTCTTGTATTTAGGAATGTGCTTCTCCCCTTTCCTGGAGATCAGGTTGGGTTTCTAAAGCTTCCAGGAAGTTGCATGGGAAGAGCTTTAGAACCAGATGAAATCTGTCTTGGTGGGTAGGAGGAGAAGAGGCTTCAAAACTCTTCTTAAGTGTCAGACGTAGCCTTATATGAAGAACTTCACTAATTTTTGTATTTCCCTCACTGCTTTGATTCAAGGACGTTGCAGAGAGAAATACATACTATATCGTAAATTTTGCATTTAAGTGAAGAAACTTCAGCCATAAAAAGGCCAAATGAGAGGAAGGCAACACACCTACCAAATGAGCCTGTGTGATTCACCCATGCCACATAGTCTGGCCCAGAGCCACCAATCCTTGCTATTTCTTGGGTCAGTTTTGCACTATTTGCAGTCAGTGATAGGTAAGATACATGCTGTATCAGTCCTACTCCATTTTTTATTCCAAAAGAGTAACCTGTATACAAATACCAGAAGTATTTATGGCTTTGCCCTTGAAGTGTTTTTGTTCATTCAGTGTTTCAGAAGTTGCTCTGTGGGAAAAAGAAGATGCTTCCATATAAAATGATATGGCTGCAGAGCTTGTGAAATACTGCGCTATGCTCTGGAGCATACCAACATCCTTCTGCACACAAACCTCCCTAACGCCTTGCTGTGGCTATGATAAGAGCAGGCTGCTGTGACGTTTTATTGCCTCTGCACATGGGTCACCCTTGGTTGCTTCCCTTTTTCTCACAATGACTTACTAGCTCAATACGGTGAAGTGCTATAGCCATCAGAAATTGGACAATCATTCAGCTGCACAGTTGGTAAGTTACTCTGCAGACTACCTCCATTTAACAGGGGAAAAGGCTTGAGGTTGAAAGAGGTTATTCATGGGAGTTGTTTGCTCAGTTGCTGTAGCATTGGTCCTTAAAGTTGACAAGATAATCTGTAATAATGGAATGCTTGGAGAAGTGTCTGTCTCTGAGCTTCAATTAATGCTTTGTTTAAAAAGCTGAAGTTTTATTTGTATTTGCAGACAATTAAACCAAACGTGTCTGATACATTGGTATAGAATCGCAGATTTATAGAATCATTGTAAGGCTAACAAAATAAATAATACCAAATGGTATAGTTAGCCGAGATATTTTACAGATGGTATAACTTAGAAACAATTAAGATGGAAAACAGACGATTGATATAAAGAGAAATACTCACCTGTCTCTGAGGATCGAGGTTCACAGGGAAAAACTCCACACAGGAGGGATCTCCAACAAGAGATCCTTCTCCAGTGGTGGTCAGCCCTCAAATGGGATCTTTGCATTTTTGATCTGTTATAAAATTACCAACAAGTGTTTTTTTTTTTTTTTTTTTTTTTTTGTAGGGGGAGGTGAAAAGACAGACAGCTGTAAGGACTTGCAGCAGATTCTGATTCTTTTTTGTTTGACCTGATTTAACAAGCTTCCTCTGTTGAAATATCACAGTCTATGTTGGGAATTATGTCAGGAAGCACAATATGTGCAGTGTGGGTGAGTGAGCTTGCATAAACTGTCAATGAAGATCAATTATAGGAATTATTGAATTACACATTAGATAAGTAGCAGATGACTTTTTGCATGCAAGTGCGGTGTTAGCTATTTTTGTCTAAATTAAAATATAGCCATCCAGGCAGTGAAAATTTGTCACTAAGCATCACAAGCTGCCCGGGTTTATTGATTGTTTTTTACAACTGAGGTCCTGCAGTCCTGTGGTTCTGGCACGAAGCACTGTGCAAATGATGCGAGAGAGCATCGATCTACCAACAACCCACAATTTATGTGCAGCTTGGGCAGAAGTGGCTCCTGACAAGAGACTTGACGGAGAAGAAAAATGTTACTTAGCAGTTGCCATTTTCTGATCTGATTCACGCTGTGCACCCTCCTGCTCACACCACAGCTGGGCACTGGACGAGAGGGTGCATGAAGCAGACTTTTTACTGCCTCCCATCATTTATAAATATCCCGTTTATTGGAAGTTTTTGAATGAACGGATGGTATTTTTGTCCAAGAAGGTGAGAAGACAGGCTGAGGAACAGCCATCCTTTAGCACACATGTGGTGGCTGTTGAACAGCACTGCCAGCATTGCTGTGGCTGTGCCTCCTCAGCGAGGAATAGCAGCTTGGAAAAGCAGAGGAGCAGCAGGCTTTAAGAGCTCTTTTCAGTGGAGGAGTAGCTGTGCTTATTGACACTAACTAGGAGATGGATCATCTTTTGTTGTTGGCCTACTGAGAGGCATTCCACTGAAACCCAGGAGAACACTGCAAGGACAGAGGACAAACGGACGACACAGCCAGTGTGAAAACACTCTTTTGTTCCAGTATCTTGTGTTCTAAAACCTTCATCTCCAAATACCCACTTCTATTTTCATGATGGACTGAGTTGATGCAGAAACTGGCCTTCCCCAGTGCTTTCCCTGCTGTCTTATGGAGGATTTTAAGTAGCAGCCAGTGGACTGCGTTAGAGGGGCTGTTAGCAAATCACAATTCCTTAATCTAGAATCTTTTTGTCATTTTTATTTATCATTTTTAGGTTGGCTGTTGGGCTTTTTTCTAATAATTGTTGGATATGAAGAGCTGAGTGATTTCTGTTTCATGTTTATAAGGTTTAATAAGTGTATTATTTACTAAGGCCCAACAAATCTGTACCTCTGTCTTTATTCCCAAGAAAGTAATTGCTATGAGCTGTTTTCACCCTCAGGTACAATTCATAAATGCTGCTTCTGATCCATTTCAAATTTTAGAGAATCAGTGCTCTGAGGAAAACTGGATGGCTGAGTGATGGGAAGAGCAGAAAGTGGAACATATTCTACTTTTGTACTTACGTGACTCTTTCAATTATAGAGGAATTTGAAACACAAGTATAAAAACACCTTTAATTAAACATTGATTTTTATAACCTCAGGAAGGAAGTCCATCTGCAACTCTTTAAGATAGGATAGAAGAAGAGTAGTCCTATCCTTTTCTATTGCAAGAAACATTCATTCCACAGAATCTCTTCTTTTATCTGGAGTTCCCATTCTTCTTTCAGAACCAGGATTTTAATATTGACCCATCTGCTAAAAATGGCTAAATGCAACTTCTTGGAAGACTGTGAACACTGCATCGCTGCAACCACCTCCCATTTATTTTTCCTCTTCATTTGGTCTTCCAGCCAAACAGCAAAGGAAGTGTAAGTGTAAGAAAACAACGTGAGCCAGGCCAATAGCAATTTGACCTGCAGCACAGCCAGCAATTGTCATTCAGTCCCTATTTGAACATTTGAACAGTGACTCTTTGTCACTGCTTTCTCTTAATCCCTTGTCATTACAGTTCTTATAATGGAAAACTGCTTAAAAATCAGAATTCCACAATAGTTACTGTAAAATATTTCTTGGCCTTCAAGCAAACAGTATAGAACTAATTCTAGAAGAATTAAATAAAGTAACATGTAGGCTGCCATGGCTGATTTCTTCAAGACAGGAATGAACACACCCACTCAGAGCAGGAACATCTTAAATCTGTAAAGTACCAAAATCGTGATTCCGAATTAAAAAATAGACAGGCAATCAGAACTAAATTCCTTCTAGTCTTACCTGGAAGAGTCCTTCTACATTAAAGCTGTCACTGCCACATCTGATGCTTTTATTTTTACTCTGAACTACTGCTACTATTGTTCTTTTATACTCTATTCATGCCTGCTGCCATCTTGCACAGCTTCTGCGCACAGATTGTTGTTTACTGGAACATTTGGAATAAATCTTTAAAAGATAAAAATTAGAACTTCTTTTAGAATCATAGAATCATAGGGGTTGGAAAAGACCTCAAGAGATCATCGAGTCCAACCCCCCTGTCAAAGCGGGTTCCCTACACCAGGTAAGGTTTTTTAGGTTCAGTTATATGAATAAGTCAAGTCTGTCTTTATGTCTTAATTTAATTCCTCAGAGTTAGTAACAAGGCACTTCAAAACAGTTCACATAACCATCTGTTTTAATACTTAATTTTGATGCTTCAGTCTGAAGGTATTTGTTATACTACAGGTATAAGTAAGTAGTTTTATTTTGCTTTTAGCTAACAGGCATTGGAACTCCTCACACCTCAATCTAACCCAATTTATTCCATATAACTCCAGACAGTGACCAGACCTATTCTGTCCCGAATCACCGCAGGACAGCAACATGTGAGTCACTTTCAATGCCATCTAGCTGACTCCTAAATTAATTCACACTCTTCCACCTTCCTGGAAGTCAACCAAAAAGACTGATGGGTATGTGTGGCTCTGCTACTCATCAGGGTTGGATGTGGAGATGTCTGTCTGGCACATCACTGTTTCTGGCTGATCTCAATGATAGAGATCAACTAAGAAGAGCCTTCTAATGATATTAAGACAGAATTATTCTTTTGGGGGTACTTTCTCTTGATGGCAGTCAGATTTCCATTTTCTGAATATAGTGTGTGGACTGGAACGGGTCAGAACTTCTTTCAACACAAGTCAGGACCACGGGAACATCAGGTTTCCAAATGGAAGTACGGCACATGGCACTGAAGCACATATTAGCATCCCACCAGCAACCAAATTACTGTTGTGGTGTCCTTCATGCAGAGTTGCTGATTTAGGGCATGGAAAAGTCCTCCTTTGAACCACTAGAACTCACTTGTCTTCCGACCAATTTAAGATTAAGCTGCTATTTAGTTTTAATTGTACTCTCAACAGAATTTCATACCTTCACGATAAAGGCACTTTGTATTTTCCTTTGGAATCAAGGTAAAATATAAGTTGGTATAACCACTGTGTACACAATTACTGGACTTAAATTCCAGATTAATTGAATATTTCGTTACATGCAATTTCCAGATGTTAAATTGTACCTGCACTGTTGCAGGTTTTACCTTCTAAAAGACTTCAATATTATCTTATTTTCCTTGACACTGAAAATATGCAAGCGGTTCTTTTGCTACATTTAAGACAAACCAGTCTGTTTACTGTAATTGCACAGATACTTCGTTAGTTTTACTTTAATTAAGACCCTGTCACTTGTTGCTCTGCAACACACAACTCCCATCACGTCACGCCAAATTTAGTTTCCAGCTATTGCAGGGGATGCTAATGTGAACACATCAATATTCATGTGTCTTGACAGATCGTGAGGTTTAATAAATTGCTTTCCATGAAATAATTTTTTTGAAATCAGGGGTGTTCCCGTAATAGCACAAAGGAAGCCTGAGGCTGAGGGATGACAGAGACCATTTGCTTTTCACTGTATCTAAAATTAATGCATTATTTATCCAACAAGTAATTATACACTTGTTTTATGGTAGATACTAAAGAAAAAAAAAATCAATGTGGAGGACAGATTATGAGAAAGAAAAAGCTTAATTTCATGTGGCTAAAGGCACATTCCCTTCTGATTTCCCAGATGCCCTCCCTTCATGCAATCTCTCATCCTTGCATGCCCTAAGGGGGACCTGACTATCCTACCTGTATAAGATACAAGGGCTGCTCTGAAAGCAATGCCTCCTATTTTACTATGTTGGCCCACAACATCTGAGATGGGTGTTGGTGGCGCAGCAGCAGAGGCTGAACCTCCCCACCAATATCCTGTTCCATGTTGTTGCAGTGTGACAGATGGCAGCAGAGGGGCACTCTGACACATGGTGTCTGACATAGCAGTGAATATGAAGCTAAGGTGTGGAACTGAACTTCTCCATGTGGAAAAATGGCACTCGCTGACATTCATTGATGTTTGCTGAACGTTTAAGGAGATCTACGAGTGGATGTGAGCACAGCAAGGTGGTGGGTGGTGTGTTTCTGCAGTGATGACAGCAACAGTGCGTCATGTCCATTGGTGCAGATTTTTATGAGCACAACTTATAGGCTCTTGGCCACTGCTGGTGAAAATGTACAGAAAATGGTGGCAACTACGTTTAAAAACAGCATTTTGTAGCTTGCTTTACCTAATAGTGCAGTTGTGCTCCTTTTTGTAGTTTCTATAGAAATAAACAGGAGGCATTTTGGAGCAACCTATGTTCTTTTCTCTATGAATTTAAAACCTCTTTTACAGCTTTAAGGCAACAGTTGTGCAAAACACCTCCATGAAGTTTTATTGGAGTAAATAGCTTCATTATTAAGAAAAAACCCACCAGTGTAACTTCGAAGTTATAAAAGATGACGTTTTATTTACCCATAAGAAAGAGGAGACTGCTGAGAAGCTTGTAGCCAAGAGTGAGGCTCAGGGATAAGACGACAGAAGTGTTTCAACATCTTTCCAGTATGAATTGCTCCAGAGCGCTTGAGGTGGCAAGCGTAGAGAGCAGCATCCAGAAGTGAATATAATATCATTTTCTCAGCCCAGCTTCACTCAACTGCCTTTACCCAAACTTAAAAAGGAAAAAAGTAACAATTTCTTTCCTATATGTGATTGACATTGGAAATTGACTACCAGCTCCTCACTTCTTAGTATGTAATAAGGCTCCCCAGTGCTACAGTGATATCAGTAGGAGAAAGAAACACGCTTTGTGGGTATAAGCAGTGAAAGACTTCACTCTCTATACAAGTGCTTCATGAATTTTGGCTTTTTTTTCTTAGAAAATCCCCTTTTCTCTATTAATCAGTTTACTCATAGCCTGATTACTTCAGAGTAGGGACCATGCTCTTCAAAGAAGAGTGGGGCAGCATTACTTGGCCACAGGTCTAAGACACAGGTATTTCTTATGGTTCTGAGATTCCCATGCAGCTTCTTCTACAAATGCTTAGGTTGCATATAAAAAGGATTGTTCTGACTCAGTTACCATTTCATTTTGGTCAAGTCTGAAAGAGCGTGGTTATGTTTTGGCTTTAAAGAGTGATTCAGCATAGGGCTGTAATGTTGGGAGAGCTTGGTGGACAATCACTGAGTGTTGTTTGGAGAATGAGGTGTGAAGAGCCCTTAATTAAATAATTAAAAACCCAGATGATGGTTATGTAACTAATAGGAAGGCTACCGTGCTTATTTAAAACATTATTTTAACAGTTCACACTTGTGTAAATATAAAGAAAATTAAAACACTGTATTAAAAAAGTAGTGAAGACAAGCTTACATAATACATGAGCACATTGCTAATACAAACAAAGAAGGCCTTCAGCGTTTCAGTCAGAATAACCTTGAAGAATATTATCAGATGTACCTCAGTATCTAACTTCTAGTGGAAGTGTAGGGAAGAAACACCAAGAAAACTCTTTAGGTCTCTTAACATTTCATTTCCTTTCTGCTTATCCTAGGAGAATAATTGCAGAGCAGTCTTCTTTCAAAAATTACAAAGAGGAAATTAAAAGTACTGCAGAGGAAAGTCAATGTAGTTGTTTTCCTAGTGATTATTTCTCTTTGCCTTTCTATCTTTCTCTGGAAAGGAAGTCGCCTGCCTCTTCCATAGCTGTTATTCTTCACTATGTACTGTGCCAGTATGTATTTTTCCTATAGGTGTGCATCACTATCACAGCTAATTTGTGCTGTGCTCAAGGTTAAGGCTAGGGTAAAAAGAGAAAGGAAGACCTTGGTTTATTAAACCATCTTTTAAATACTGTTGGGTAACAGAATGGCCTAGAGCTGTTTTAAAATACGCATATAGGTTAGCTGTGGTTAAGGCGAGCCACAACATTCAACAGTAACAAAAAGTCACTGAAGATCTTGATGTATTTCTGGGATCCATATGCTCTGGAAGCTTGGATTGCAAACTGATACCAGCCTGTATGATTTCAAAACAGCAGATTTCCAAGGTAGCACAAGAGATAGGAGATTTTCATCACGCTCCACTCCCACAATTTTGATGCATGAGCCTTCTTACTACCTTCCAGCCATCTGTAAATCTCAGGAAGTCAGCTTCCAGGGAGCAGCCACAAGTGTCTTGCTGCTCCAAAGATGAAGGTACTTAAGAATGATGATGCTGTAGATACAGAAGTTGACACAGCCGGATGGTGTTACAAAGAGATTTGGCATCTCTCTGTCCATTAAAATATGGCTATGCTAGTTTGGATGAGAATGAGCATCAAGTTCTTGGTGAAATGTTGGTGTACTTGCTTGCCTGAGCTTCTGCTTTTATATATATTTAGTGTCCTAGGCTGTGAGAAAGCCTGAGTGGTGTTATAGTCATTCATAAGAAATCTTTGCAGCGCAGTCACCTTGGGGCACTGTACAACAGCACAAGGGAGGGAACTTTTGGCCAAGGAATTTAAAGGGATATCTCTACCTTTATTAAAAAACAAAAAGCCAAACGGATGGAAAGCAATTCAAAGCACAGCGAGACACCGAAACACAATGAGCACCATACTGGGACCTGGTTAGCCAGTCATAGAGCTATTTACTCTGCTCATTTTTGAATGACCTATTCATTTAATCGCAGGGAATAACCCCTAGTTTTGTACAATTGCAGGGTTCCTCATGAGCCTTCAAGTTAACTGAGGTTATCCACTGGAGTAGTTGCTGAGATCAAGAAGTGATGTGTAATTTTGCTGGTAGACACAGTATTGCCCTTGCTCACAAAGCAGAAGAATGAAGGAAATCACTTTCACTCTGAAGATTTCGTGTCTCCAGCTTGAAGGAAAATCAAATACATACTAGTCTGAAGGAGTATGTATTTTTCACCTGAGATATCAGAAGTGGGTTTTGTCAGTGAAACTGCACTGCTTTTCTCTGTCTTCTCAACTCCCTCTACCACTTCAACTTTTTTTTTTTCCTAACATTTTGATAAGTTTGGTCACAGCTGTATCTTTTGCTATGTTTTATTTCATAAGCATACGTTCTTGTTAATGTGAGCATCTCATACAGCAACACAGAAGAAAAGTGAATGCGCGATCTGCTATTGCTCATGTGATCACAGCTGCTTCTGGAAGCAGTACGTATTTGAGGATGTTACTGAAGGGACTGATCTAACTTGAGCCCTCACCTGCTTTATTAAGAAAAATTAACCTTGTGTTCAAGTTACAAGGTGTGGGTGATTCTCCTTTCATCTCTGTGGGTTGGCACGGAACACCAATCCAAACCCTGGCTGAGGAGAGAGGTCTTTAAATCTTTCACCTCATCCCCATTATGTTGCAACGAGAACTCTACCTCTGGGTATTCCACGCAAGAGCCTGAATTTGTTACACCAGCCAATATAGAAATGAACTGTCAGAAAGAGAACTCGTTGTGTTCCCCGTTTTCTAAATCTAAACTCATGAACAGATATGGTAATTTCCCAAGTGGCATAAGAGTGTGGATACTTATCAGTGATTTTAGCAGTTACAAGAGATGGGGCTAATGGCATTGGTGTACAAGGTAGGATGGAGAAGGGGAAAATCAGAGAAGCGCAAAGTTCTCCCCTTCACTTGGATGGCAGACAACTGAGACACGTCCAAAATCTTGAGACAAGATGGAGTTCCAAATATCAATGCGGTGTTTTACTAAAATGCACTAACATGAAGACTGAACAATTTATGAAAAGGAAGCTTGTTGGTGCACTTATATTTCAGAGCTGATCACTCCTATGCTTTGCAGCTGTGGATGGGATGTAGGCAATGACAGTGTCCTGAGTGGAATCCAAAAAGCAAATAGGTAGTGTAGGTGGTGGACAGTAAATTAGATTTTAAAAGCTGTCAGGCTTAATAACTTGAAATGAGCCTAAATATGTAACTGTGGGATGAGACATGCTAAAAATGACACTGTTCCAGAGGTAGACTGGAAGAGGTAGCACGGAGCACAGATCTGTATATATAACTTGTATACAGTCGTACAGCAGGAGCAGAGAGTTGATTGTCCCCCTGTACTCAGCACTAGTGAGACTGCACCTTGAGTACTGTGTCCAGTTTTGGGCCCCTCACTGCAAGAAAGACATTGAGGCCCTGGAGCGTGTTCAAAGAAGCGTGACAAAGCTGGTGAGGGGTCTGGAACACAGGCCATATGAGGAGAGGCTGAAGGAGCTGGGAATGTTCAGCCTGGAGAAGAGGAGGCTCAGGGGAGACCTTATTACCTTCTATAACTTCCTGAAGGGAGGTTGTAGTGAGCTGGGGGCTGGCCTCTTCTCTCATGTAATTACTGAGAGGACTAGAGGGAATGGTTTCAAGCTGTGCCAGGGGAGATTCAGGTTAAACATTAGGAAATATTACTTCTCAGAAAGGGTGGTCAGGCACTGGAATGAACTGCCCAGAGAGGTGGTGGAGTCACCGACCCTGGGGGTGTTCAAGGAACGACTGGATGTTGTGTTGAGGGACATGGTTTAGTGGGAGCTATGGGTGGTAGGTGAATGGTTGGACTGGTTGATCTTGTAGGTCTTTTCCAACCTTGGTGATTCTATGATTCTATGATAATGTAATCAAGCCACCAGCCCATGGCTAAACGTCAAACCAGCATTAGTGTAACTAAGATGATTGCTGGATAGCAAAACATCTCAAGTCACTATATGGCAGCGTGGTTATTTGCAAGGAGCACTGTCACTTCGATTTCTATTACCAGCTTAAATCCTGCCAAGCCACTGCGTTACAAGGAGCACTTCCAAATGGCACCCTGTGTTTTGCACAAGCGTGCATTCACATCCAATGCTCACGCTGCTGCTCCTCACTGACCCCACTGCTGCTGCTGAGCAAGGTCACGCTGCACTCCTCTCAGCATGGAAAAACAAACAAACAAACAAAAAAACAAAACTGAAAGCTGCTGAAAACGTTTTTTATTTCCCCTCTGGACCTCTGGTCCAGCTGCGACGTGCAGCCTGCAGCTGGACCAGCTCCAGCCACAGCTATGGAAGAATGAGTCACTTCTGCGACGCTTCGGGAGAAGAATAACCGAGCTACAAGGCAAGCAGCGCGCACTCTAGGTGCACGGGGCGCTGCCCGAGCGCTGCGGGCTCTCCTCCCTCCACAGGAGCCCTCCTCAGGGACCCGCCGGGCTGGCAGCGCGGGCCGCCCCCTCACAGCCGTTACCACCCCGCGCCTCAGGGGACACCGCGTCCCCTCAGCACCGCACTTCCGCCGCGCCGCGCGGCGCGATTGGCCGAGGGGACGCCGGAAGTGATGGTCACGGGGACACGCCCCGGCCGCGTTCAAACCGGGATGGCGGTAAAGTCGCGGTTCGCGCCGCTCCGGTGCTGAGGGGACGCGAGGCGGGAGCGGCGGATCCGCGACGTGCGGGCGCTGCTGCTGCTCGCGCTCTGCTCTCCACCTGCCGCTGTTCTCAGGTAACGCGATTGTTCAGGCGCCCCGAACGCTCTCTGTCTCTCCAGGTGCAGAAAGCTTTGTCTCTGTGGAAGTAACATAGGTTCTCCTCCCGCCCTCTTCTCTCACTCAACGTCACTCGCTCAAATCCCTCTCCCTTTTCCCTTCCCTTCTCATCCAGGTGCCCTTTTATACGAGATAACCCGCCGGGATGTTGAAGTTCAAACACAGCCCTGTGGAGCCCATCGCCAGCCGCGCCTCTCGCCTCAACCTGCTCTTCCAGGTAAACATCGTCCGTCTGCTGCTGGCCTGCTCACCTCGGCTTTGTCCCGTGTCCATCTGCAGCGCAGCTCTGGGCCGTGTGGGTCTCACAGCACGCCCGTGGGGCTTGTTGGAGGAAGGGGTAAAGGAAGGGGATCACTTGTTAAGGTACGGAGCCACGTGCATAGTTTGCACAAAGTCAAGTTGTGTGTCAGGTTAGGTTTTAATGCGAGTGGGGTTTCCCACGTGAAGATGGAATATTGTATCTTTGGATCTACTTTTTCTCCATGGGAAATACAGCTGAGCGTTAGTCAGGAAGCAGATTTCCCCAGCCAGCTGCTGTTTGATCCTCTGAGGTGCAACAGCTTCTCCTTCTGGAGCTAATATTGATGCTGATTGATTCAGCTATTTGTACCATGAATAAAACATGCGGTGTGATGTCAAGGACAAGCAGTCGGATCAGAGTCATCAGTGGTTGCAGACAGATCCAACAAAGCTGTGATCTGAGCTTTAACAACCTTTTTAAAAGATTGCTTTGTGCAGAGGTAAAGTACCTGTAACAGCCATTACATTTAGAGGTCCTCAGTTGATACGCTCACCTCACACTTTTGTGTTACTTATCTAATTTCTGAAGTGGTAATTATTTAAATGAATAATATATAATCTGTTCTATGCATATGTTATTGATTTGGGGCTTTTCATTGTTGTCTGAGACTCCATCTGCTGTTGCTTCTTTTTTATTCCAGGGGAAGCCACTCTTTGTGACTCAACAGCAGATGTCTCCTCTCTCCCGGGAAGGCATCCTCGATTCTTTATTCGCGCTTTTTGAAGAGTGTAGAAACCCCGCTTTAATGAAAATCAAACACGTTGGCAACTTTGTCAGGAAGTGTAAGTGTTCCCTGGAGTAGTTTTTAGGTGTTGTTTTAAAAGCTAGTCCTTAAGAACCTGGATATTTAAATTATGTCATAGTTGCTTAAATTTGTTGATGATTCTAATGTAGGACTTTGCATCTCGCTTCTTGTGGGCGGGTTCGATATTGCAAAGGGAACTTTCCCATCTTACTAAACTGCATTTAGTTCCAGAAAAGCAAATTGCAAGTGGCTTTTAGAATCACAGCATCACTGAGGTTGGAAAAGATGTACAAGATCATCCAGTCCAACTATCCACTTATCACCAATCGTTCTCACTGAACCGCATTCCTCAACACAACCTCTAAACATTCCTTGAATAACTCCAGGGCTTGTGACACCACCACCTCCCTGGGCAGCCCATTCCAGCATTTGACCACTCTTTTGGAGAAGAATTACTTCCTAACATCCAGTCTGTGTTTTTTTTCAAGCCATTCTCTCTTGTCCTGTCACTAGTTATACAAGAGAAGAGGCCGACCCCTGGCTCACTACAACCTCCCTTCAGGTACTTATAGAGAGCAATAAGTTCTCCCCTGAGCCTCCAGACTCGATGATCCCAGTTCCCTCAGCTGCTCCTCATCAGGCCCAGGCTCCAGACCCCTCACCAGCTTGTTGCCCTTCTCTGGACGTGCCCCAGGGCTTTGATGTCTTTCTTGCAGTGAGGGGCCCAAAACTGAACACAGTACTCAAGGTGCAGCCTCACTAGTGCTGAGTAGGGAGGACAATTACTTCCCTGTTCCTGCTAGCAATGCTATTTCTGATACAAGCCAGGATGCCACTGGCCTTTTTGGCCACATGGGCATACTGCTGGGTACTGCTTTTGAAGTGCTGTGTTTCAGGTTGGATATTAGGAGAATTTCTTCTGAGAAGGAGTCCTGAGGCACGGGCACAGGCTGCCCAGGGAGTGGGGGAGTCAGCTGTCCCTGGAGGTGTTCAAGAACTGTGGTGATGTGGTTATTGGGCATGGTGGGGGTGTGCTGTCAGTTGGTTCAGGTGATCTGAGTGGTTTTTTATCCAACTGTAACGATTCTGTGACTCCAGTGTTCACCCTTCCTTGCTTGAATTACGTTGTAGCTGAAGAAGTGCTTTTGTTAAAAGTGACTCAATACTGTGTAATGTTCCTGTGCTTCAGAAATAATTCCAGATGGATTCGTTGAGAAGGACTAAATATTTTAATGAAAAAGTGCTCAAATACTTAAACAAATAATAAAAAAAAACCTTCATCGACCTTTCTGTTAAGGTACACAAAAAAATTTGGTAAACAGTAATTTATCATGCTCTTTAGAAGTGTTCCATCCAGCAGTTTTTAGTTGAGAGGAATTGTCTGCTGGAGTATGAAGAGTTTTTAGAACGCTACAGAGAGCAATTATCCGTCACAGTGCATAGTGGTTGAAACTAGTCAATGGAAAACCTGAAGTCACATCTGAAAGAAGTGCTTACGGTTGTTTGTTAGACAATGGACTAGTGCCTCCCACAGGCAGAGGACTGAACCCTGCCACTGGGCTTGGAGAACTTGGCTGGGTAAAGCTCTCGTGTTTAGTGAACGTGCTTTGTATTGGCAAGGGATAGCTGGAAAGAAAATTAGAAACACAAGAGGCTATCAGTCTATGGTGTGATGAATGGGACAGAATTAGGGTTGCTATGGGAACTGTCTTAGCATTTCCTGATTCTTTTTATGTACCCTATTTCACTTTTAACTATGTATTAATACTGTCTTTTTCTAGTATTATATATACTGTTTAAGAAGCACATTCTGGAATGATTTAACATTTCTTTAGAGTCTGGAATGCAAATATTCTGTTTTTTTTATTGTTGTTGTTTTGCTTTATTCCCCACAGCGGATGTTGTGTTCGTTATGAAGTGGCAGTTAGCTAACCTAAAAATAAATGTCTTCTTTTTATAGATGCAGAGACTATAGCTGAATTAAGGGAACTCCAACCCAGCGTGAAGGATTTTGACGTAAAGAGTGTGGTTGGCTGTGGTCACTTTGCAGATGTAAAAGTAGTGAGAGAGAAAGTTACTGGTGATGTGTATGCTATGAAGGTGATGAGCAAGGAGTCTCTGCTGGCACAGGAGCAAGTATGTGTATTTTTTTGTGATGACAGAAGAACCATGCACCACAACTTGATGAGCATTTCCTTTATGTCACTGCTGTTATACTTAAAAATTGTGAATTTGTAAAAGATATATTTTTGTTTAACGTAAATATGGGATAGGAAGCATAATCTTACATTTCAACTAAGTAGTGATCTTGCTCTGTCTAAAAGCCATTGTCACAGACTGTGAATCTGCTGGGTGAGGTGCCATACAAAACAGAAAAACAACCCTTGTCTCAAAGAGCTTATCATCTATATTGTAAAATAAGATAATAAATATATTTATATATATTATATTATATTTATATATAGTATAAATAATAAAAAAGAGTCTTTTTTTGATCAGCTTGATGAACAACTTGATATAGCTTAAATTTTCAGGTAATCTATTCATTAAGTTCTTATTTTATTTCAAAGAGCAATGTGCAATGTCAAAAGTGGGTGTGATGGCAAAGTGTGGTGACTCTCTCCCTGCCTTGGGAGACATTTTAACTTGAAAACTTAAAAACAAAAACCCCAGATACACAAACTAATAATAATGATGGTTGTTACCATACTTTGGTGAGAAGTGGAAGTTAATCTGCTGCTGATGAGTGATGAAGTGTAGGACAGAGTCCGTGAAGGGCTGTATGGATTTGTATAGCGATATCTAAAGTAATTGTTTCCATATATGGCTGCAGTGAAGTTGCTCCTGAGATTCTCTAGCTCCCAGCATTCTTTGTGACTGTCAGAAATGGAAATAAACTAAAATGACTCTTGCTTTGGCACAGGTTGGCAAGAAGAGCAAACTGTGTTGTTACCCACAGTGTGACGTTTAGTGGAAGTAGGGAACAATGATCTAAATGAACTAGCAGTATTTCTGTAAATTAGTTTCTAATTGTCCAGCACTGTGTCTGAATAAAGGAATAGTTGTGAAAATAGGCTTTCAAGATAAACTTGTATTTTAATATCTTCCATGATTTTATTACTGAATTAGCTGAGAGGTGCTTCCCTATAATAAATATATATATAATATATAAATATATTGTCCTAGCACCTTTTCTGCTGGTCTGATTTCTGAGATTAGTATTATTCTGTTAGGGCCAATCCAGATGAGGCGAGGATTACGCTCCAAATTGGTGGATGCTTCACCAGTTTGAAAGCAGAGCTGGCCTTTGCTTCAGGGACTATTCAGTTGCCAACAAACTGGACATCAGAAGGTGGGAGGGAAACTGAAAGCACAAAGGAGTAATATTACTTTTTTAAAAGCACACATCACAAGGAAGTGGTATTTAATGGTTTCTAAGTAATTTGTTTTATATAATGTCTTTGGCACAGGCTTGCATCTTTCTAAAACTAGAGAATTCTAATGTATTCTAACCCACTTTCATCAGCAGATAACGGAACATTTCCTTTTTTTGAAGGTGTCATTTTTTGAGGAAGAACGCAGTATATTATCTCAGAGTACCAGTCCATGGATTCCACAGTTACAGTATGCATTTCAGGACAAGAAAAATCTTTACTTGGTAATGCTGGTCTTTTTCTTCTCTACTGAGTGCTGTTAACGTTGTTACCGTTAAGAATGATGTGGTGTCTGAACCGTGCCCGTGTTCTGCAAATCTTCCAGCATTTAATGCTACTCTTTAGTATGTGTCCAGTGTAATGGGGTGGAGTTGAATGGAACACCTTTGGTGTATATAAACTATATCTTTTGCTCTGCAATTTTATGAAGGTTATGGAGTACCAGCCTGGAGGGGACTTGCTGTCTCTCTTAAACCGGTACGAGGACCAACTAGATGAGAGCATGGTGCAGTTTTACCTGGCAGAGATGGTTCTAGCCATTCACAGTGTCCACCAGATGGGTTATGTACACCGGTAGGTAAAGGCTGCATTGTGTTACACGTAGTACTTAATCAGTATCCTTCCAGATCAAGTGCTCTGGAATGCTGCATTCTGTCCTCTTCAAGGACAGTATTTCACATGCTGTATCAGAAGAGAAAATCAGAAAATTAATCATACTGCAACTGTAATTGCAGCTAAAGGCATTCACTTTGATGTAAATTTCAAACTAACATTAAGAAAATATTGTTACGTATATTTCCTTTAGGCTTAGTTTAAAACAAAACAAAAAATCCATAATAGAAAAATAGTTTCCAGAACGAAGGCTTATTCTTATTAGTACCAGGCAGTACAAAAAAGTAATGTGATTGTTAAAGCTTGCTGTACCTGCTCGTTGAGGAGGGTGATATAATATGTTGGAACAGTTAAATACCACAGAGTTTTCTTAAAAATTCTATCAAGGCATAAAGGGTACAGCTGTAATTTATATTGCTGATTTCTTCCATTTATTGATGGACAGAATTGAACATTTCCTTTCTTGTAGATGTCCTTTTCTTTTTAAAGGAAGATTTATTCCGTAAATTCTGAGACTTTGGATGTGTCAGTGCAGTGTTTTATGTTCCAAGGAGCTGTAATGGTTGCATTTACATCACATAGGTTGTGGCTTTGTAATGTAAGGTGTCTGCCTGGATTTGAAAGATGCTCAGAGTAAGCTGAGTCACTCTGACTTCCTTATGGTAGTGTGGAGCTTCCTGTGTTCCAGTTTCTGCCCGTTGCTCCCTACCTTAAAGAGTTCACCTCCATCTCTCCCTCAGTTTAGATATTTATAAACAGTTCTGAGATGAAGGGATCTCGTGACGATGAAGGGAACTTGACCAATTTCATATTTAATTGGAAGCAGAACAGCACTTGGAAATGAGACTCAGATAGCAGTGTGTCGTTAAGGTTTTCTGCAGCTGAGTATATGCTGGAGTGTAGCTGAAAAGGGAGATACTATTGTCCAGATGTGATGCTGAGGAAAAACACACAAAGGTGCTGATTGCTTTCTTCTTGCTTACAGAGATATCAAACCAGAGAACGTTCTTATTGACCGGACAGGGCACATTAAACTGGTAGACTTTGGATCAGCTGCCAAAATGACAGCAAACAAAACGGTAATAATTTAAGCTTTGTATCTGGCTCGTATGGATATTGCAGTCAAAAAGAGAGAACTAACTTTATCTGTGTTGCTAGATTATCCCTTCTTCTTTCCTGTCCAATCTGGAATGTAGCTGCAGTGATATTTTTCTGATTACGACTGTCTTTTCAAACATAACCTTGAATATCTTCTGCAACTCTCAGTGGATAAATATTTGCTTATTTGAGTTTTAATATATTAAGTAGGGTAAAGGCAAGTCTGCTTCCCAGTGGTGTTGCATTGCAATACAAATTCATACTTCTAGACATTCTCACAACTATTGAATGTAATGTTTAAAGAAGGACGTGAACTTATAATTGTTTGTAATTGGACTGAAAATTATGTTTGCTGTAACTAAGGTGGCATAGTTTTGAAGACAGAGAAGCTCCTGATTAAAATGAGTCACGTTCCAGTGTCCTGAAATTCAGCTTTGCTCACAGAAAAGCACTGTATTCATGGCTGTGAACAGGTTGAGCTTGTATTTAAAAGTTGATTTTTAAATTTAGCAAACTGCGTGCAATTTCAAGAGATAATTTAAATTATAATAGACCCAAGTGAGAATGTGAAGTTATACATCAGATTACTAACTTGTTTTATGATTTTTTTTTTTGTATCTCATAGCATTTTGTCAGTATTGTGACTCTTTATTTTCCTCATTCTTTGTCACTGTTTCTCTGCATTGCATTTTCTTGTGTTTTTTTCTCCTTCATGTGTTACTTATCTTTCCAGTCTTCAGGTTTCTGTTAGTCTCTCTGCTGTTTTGTTTCACTCTTTTCTGCCACTCAATGAAAACAAAAATTATTGCAGTTCTGGTTTCTGAATTACCTTTTTCCAAACATTGATGAACTTTGAGCACTAGCTGATCCTGAACACAAGGCAAAAAGGTAGGGATGACATGAAGTGTAACAGGGCCAGGGAATATTAATGTCTAAGTGTGACAGGTTTTTTTTGAAACCTCAGCTGCAATGATTCCATTAATAACAGAGCACTCAGGTATGCGTTCTGCTCAAAACATCACTTTTCTGTAGCGCCGTTCTTTTTTACAGTGCTGCTCTTTTAACATCAGCTGTACGTAGTTTTCAGTGACAGCTCTAATATTTGTATTCTTTTTTTATACCTCATAATTCTTTGTTACACTAACTTCAGTGTTTTGCCTATCAGACTCATTTAAAATTACTTTAACTTGGTGGGCTGAAGAAGTGTCTCTTGTCTCAGAAACTTTCATTACCATGATCAATGAACAGAGGTGCTGTAAATTCACTTGGACTTTATTTGCTTCTGTTCCAGGTAAATGCCAAGCTGCCTGTTGGCACACCTGATTACATGGCACCGGAAATGTTAACAGGGTTGAATGGGGATGGCAAAGCTTCTTATGGTCCAGAATGTGACTGGTGGTCCTTAGGAGTCATTGCATATGAAATGATTTATGGAAGATCTCCATTCACTGAGGGAACTTCAGCAAAAACTTTTAATAACATTATGAATTTCCAGGTAGAGAGCATTCCTTTTCTGTTCCTGGGTTAAAAGGGGGTAACTAAGAACTAATTGTTTTTATAATTGAAAAAAGATGCCTCTTACCTTGTCATGTTCATATCAAGAGTATATAATTCATAAGATTTTTTTAGCATTTTATTTATTTACACCTTGGTATTGTAAATATGATTTTTTTCTTAAACATCTGCAATGTAGGAATATTTACATATCCATCTTTGGCAGTTATAATATAGCGTCTCCAAAATAATCTAGAAGAAGGATTGAAAAGGTGAAATGATAAAGTTTCCTGATGATATGAAATGTTTCTTGTTAGTAAAGTGAGGGCCAGCTACGAGGAACTGAGAGCTTGAGGATATAGAGTGTGTGCACGGTTAAAATGTCATGAAAAGTAAATACATTTGTACCAATGCACGTGAAAGGGCAAGTATCCAACTTCGCCTAGTGGTGGGCTTAAAGAAGTATTTTGATGTTAGAAACTAGATAACTGTTAATTAAATTCTTAGTAACATGGAAAAAATAATACAAAATGGTAGGAAAGAAAAAAAATCATGAGTAGCTGGGAGAAGACAAAAAAAAAAATTAGTTAATTTCTTCTAGTATGAAAATTAGGGATGTTAGATGAATGTAATCAGCGTAACTACAGAACAAGCCAAAAAGAATCCTTCATGTGGGGCATGATGGCAAAGTTCTTCCCAGCGTGGTTTCTTGCAGCTACTGAACACTTCTATGAGGTTGAGGAGTGACTAAACAAATTCATAGAAGAAGAATTCATTGGGATCTGGGAAATACAGAAAATCCTAAGCCTTGAATTCCTGGAAGTTTGAGAGGATTTTCTGGGGAACTGCCTTGCTTTACTCTTCCATCTGTGTGTGCCATTGAGCACTGTTCAGCATGAGATGGTGAACTGAGTCTACTGCTTGTCTGATTTGATATGGTCACTCCTCTATTATTATCTGTAGTGTAGTAAATGTATATCAGAGTCTATTTGGAAAAAAATCCACAGTGTTTTGTTTTTCTTTGTGTGCTATAAATATTTATATCCTCTGTGCCTGATGCATCTTAGTATATTGAAACATAAGAACTGTTGTCCTGCTAAGCAGAAATCCTTTTCTTTCTAACCCAGAGATACCTGAAGTTCCCAGAGGACGTGAAAGTTAGCAGTGAATTTCTTGATCTGATCCAGAGCTTGCTTTGTGGGCAAAAGGAAAGGCTGGGTTATGAGGGACTCTGCTGCCATCCATTTTTTTCTAAAATTGACTGGAATAATATCCGTAACTGTAAGTAGAATAACGCTGCATTCATAAACAATTCCTGATCTCTGGGTGATGTGAGGATTTGTACGATGGCAGTTTTTGAGTGTGTTTGTTCTTAGGCATTTAATAATGAAACGGGGCTGTGTTCAGGGGCAGGTGTTTTTAACAAAACAATTTGTTCTGGTTTTTAGATAGGAGATGTTAACATCTCCTAGGTGAAAACTGGAAGGTAAGATGAGCTTTAATATGTTTCTGTATGAATTTCTGATGCAGTTGCTATATTACTGCAAGCACTAGACTGGAAAATCACAATGGCCTTTACATGTCTTTCCTCAGATTGAAATGCATGTGTGTTCTTCAGGCCTTTTCCACCTCAGTTTGCTTCATTTTGGCACATCTCATATATTTTTATTGTACCTTTAGCTTTCTCTCTTTCATTACTTGCTCTCCAACTTTTTAGATTTTGTTTTTAATCTTCTGTAGGTGATGAAATGTCAGAGGTCATGAGGAACATTGGTGTTTTTTTTCCCTCTGTGTTAATGCGTCTAATAAATGGCTGTGTTTTTTGTAACAGATCTGTTCCTTCCAGTAGGAATGGATTAAAATCAGTGAAGCAGATAATTTTCTAAGCAGAAAATTGTTTATAACACTGAGGGAATAATGGAATTTAGTATTTGGAAGTACTGAGGCTCCAGCACCGTTGCTAAAGCAAGCACTTTGCATATCATCAGTGATCTATGAGTGCCCAACTTGTGTTGGATGCAATTTGGACTGCAATATTATCTGTGCAAAGAACTTGTCTGCCTTATATTCTTGATCAAATCTGCCTCCCTGTATTAAGAGCAATGATTGTGCTCTAATTTCCATGAATTGCTAAGCCAACGCTTCTTTTTGATGACTATCTCAGTGCTTCAGCTGTCAGCTCCACAAAATGTTTACCTGCTTTTCTGTTGATTCATTAATTTTGAACTCGTGGAGCTGCTGTTCTGTTAAATGCCATTGTTTCTGCCCTTTGAGAGCCACTGAACCTCGAACGAGAAATCTTTCCCATAATTTCAGCACATATTTCCCAGGCTTTGGCTCACTCTGTGTTCTTTACCCAGAATCCTGTCTAAGCTACCAGTTCCCATTTCTGTAATTTTTGTATTGTGTTTTTTTATCATATCTTATATCTAGAAAATAAAAAAAAACAGCATTTAGGAAAAGCTCCGTTGTTTCCTTGGCAATTGCCTGTCCAACACTGACACAACTGCACAAGTTAATTGAGAGTGTTTTGCCATTTCATGTGATAACAGTGATTCTGATGGAACAATTCTGCCGTCATTATGAAGTTCAAAGTAGTCATTTGGGATTTAAAAAAAATCCCTTTTCGGCCTGCAGCTGACCTGTGGATTGCATCATTCCCTGTAATATCCAGACCTACCTATGGTGAAGTTTCATGCAGTTTTGACCCCTAACTTGGCTGTTATGTCTTGCACATCATAAAACCTCTCTGTAACTAGCACAAAACACAGCAGTCTTTTTGCTTTTAGGAGCAGATCCAGTGTATTGCCTATTGCTTTGCTCTCTGCAGTGGTTCTCTATCTGCTGGTCTATTCAGGGTAGTGTCACTATCGTTCTATTCAAAAGCCTTGATGGGGCTCTTCCTGAGCTATATAACAGCTGAAGATTTCTTTCTTATCTTCAGTCTCCTATGATAGTGGTGTTTAACTGGAGTAATGGCAACCTGAGGAAACCAGGAAGCCAGCAAGTGTTGGAAGAGGCCACGGGGTTTTGGTTTATACCAAGGAATCTCATTTCCTCAGGTTAATAGTGTAAGATTTTGGGAATACGGAATATGAATTTATCTCTAACAAGTCATAAATAAATTGTGTCAGCACACTGATTTCTCTCTAATCTATAAAAGCAATGATGTTATTTCTATTTTGGACTGGAAAAGATAGGGAGGAATTGGTACCTGTGCCTTGTTTTTAAATTAGCACTAGACACTCCAGGATAACTATTCTCAATGCATCACTTTTGGTTCAGAAAGTAGTTTTTTTCATAAGGTAGTTTTTCAGTGTTACGTTTTGTTGATAGGGTAACCTCTGAAAAGTTGGACTTTTCAGTAAACTCCTGCCCAAAAAAGACAGCTGCCTTTTAGAAAAGCTCCCATCTTCCTCGGGATCAGGTGGCACAGGCCTGTAGGAACAGCTCTTAAACTACAGAGGAATCCAGCCGCTAACTGAAGGTGAACTTTAACTGCATCTGACTCAACAGGAAATTCTACTCTTCCTGGCAGTGTTTTATTGAAACATGTACATGGATCTTGCTTTCGATGTTTGCTGGTTTCCTGGTTTAATGATTTGTAGAACTTATTTTAAGAAATCTTTGAAAAGCTTGTTTTGATTTATTTGATATCGTTTTGTGAAATTATTTTGGATTTTTATTTGCCTAGAGTGAACACGTTTCCAGTTGTGTTTCAGATGACAGATCAGGGTTTTAACTGGAATGGTGATGTCTGGACTATCTGAGCATCTGACAAAGTATCTATAGTCAGGAAGAACTTAGGGAGTGACACACCTAGCTTATTGGCAACAAGGCTGCACACTGTATGATCTGAGGATTTTGTTAATCATGTTTCTTGTTAGAAATCCAGAAATAACATCAATTGTTCAACGGGAAACAAAAAAATCTGTCTTAGAGGTTACCTGATAGATGGTCAGAAGGTTCTGTCATCGTCTACGTGACCTACGTGCATACAGCATAAGGATTCTTGGACTGCAGTCTAAGAGATCTTAAACATGCTATTCCTATTTCAGTCTTCCACGAGAACACTAAAGAAACGAGAGGAAAAGAACAAAAGTCTTGAGCAAACTGGAGAACCTCAGGAAGTGTTGAAGAGTGATTTTAGGCCATCTTCTGTTAGAAAACAGACAGGAACTCAAATCTCTTTGCTCATAGTTCTGAGGCTCATCCTTATAAACCTCATGTTGTCCTTCAGTATGTTAACAGTTAAACATTTTGATGTCTCATTTTGATGTTTGCCTTCAGAAAAATGTGTTGACTTGTCTCTCTAAATGGAGATCACTTTCATGTCAGCTTGAAGATGACTTTTATTAGTAGAAACATATGTGTTGGATCATTGCCTTGAGAGAACAGGAAAGATGCTAAGATACTAATATATAGATAGATTAGAACTAATGCAATTCCTTGTTCAAATGGTCTTAAACAGAAAATCCTTAAATTATATCAGTCAGACCTGCTATTTTCTGTTTTTCTTCAATAACACTCTACTGAAATATGCCTCTTAACATGAGAGAGTAACGCCTAACCTACTTGAAAAGGCTCTGCAGATGCTTCCCCCCAGCAAGTATATATAGATCACCTTGTGTATCAAGAAAAGACACATTTTTATTCTTTAGAATAAGTGTTATTTCCTATAAATTTCCTGCTTCATTTTTCACTGTCCCATGGGAAATGCACGATCTCTTTTCAGAATTTGCATGAAAATATTTTGAAAGGAAGGAGAGATCTGATTAAGGCAATGCTCCTTGAATTATTCCTAAATGCACATATTAGGAGGGAAAAGCACATACATTCATCCCCCCCAAAAAATAAGAAGAAATCTTTGTTTTCATGAAGGACATTTAATCTAATCTTAATGATAAACTGGTTAAAGTACTGCATCATGTGTGGGGTTTAACTTAGCAACCCACAACACCCTCTTTTCCTCGAAAAGTCATTCTTTGGAACAGATGGAAGAGGGTTACATCCTTCCACAAGTGGGGAGGTATCTAGGCAAGCAATTGGCTTTTTTTAAAACATGCAGTTCCTTGCAGATACTTTAAATGGTAAACAGAACATATATATTCGTTTGTAATATAGCAGAAGAAGAAAGAGGTCTTTATACAGTTTGTAAGACTAGAAGCATCAGGTCTACTGTCTTTTTGACTAATAGTTTCGCTTCCCCTTTGAGTGAGCCTGAAAGAAGTGCAAATTTTTCACCTTGTCAGAAGTGATGACATGGTTTCTGCAGTTAGTTCTTGGAGGCTTATCTTGACCTCCTCTAAAGGATTCTTTTAAAGAAGAAACTGATAAGCACATCCATCCATTTGCACGCGCTAATCTCCATCTTGTTCCAAAAATATGATAATTAGGAGTCCTTTGATTTCAAGCAAGAAATAATAATTTGTTATTATTATTAGAGATTGGCTAGAGATTATGACGGCATGTGATCCTCATTTGAGAACCAAATTGCTCATCTTTATTAGCTTCTTTTCACAAGTCTTCCCTGAAGTAAATGATTCTGTTGGCATATTGGGCATCATGCAAAAGGACCTTTCAGTCCTAGGAATAATGGCCCATGAAGAAGCTAGCAAATAAACAGAAGGGGTCAAGCATTTCTTTTTAACCTCAAGATATTCCCTCTTACTCCTATGCGTGTATGTGTGTTTTTTTGCATTTGCTTATATTTTCCCTTCAGTGTACTGAAATGTTCTGATTCTCATGTTCATTCACTGTTGATGGTTGAGGATGACTTACTGTACTTTTTATACTTTTATTTTTTTTTTAGTAAATGGAAAGTAGAGGACAAAAGTATTTTCAATATTTTTCAGAACAGCTTTCACAATTTCTTTGTTCACATCAATTAAGACTTTGAAGAAACCATATGTAAAACACTTTGCTCTTCAAATTCATTTCCTGCCAGCCCCAAAGACTTGTTCTGTCTTGCACTCAGTTTTTCATTTTTGCATCCTTTATTCTCCATGTAGCCTGTTTTATCATTTTCTGTGCGTGCTGATCATATACATATTTAAATTGCATCTTTCTGTATGCGAGTAGTTTGGCTAGAAATTCTTGTTAAGAGGAAAGACCTTTTTAATGATTATGTCTAAAGATGACTCTTTAGAGCTCCTTAGCTTCCTTCCAGTGAGAAGTAAGACACTAGATTTCTCTTTATTAGCTGAAATTAACTGTCAGGTTCTGAGGAACATAGGACAGGGGCATTATAATGTTATACAGAGGTGGCTATGTTGTTCTTTGTTACCTCTTTAAGAAAGATTCTAGACTTCCCCAAGCGAAGTGAATAGTTTGCTGTTTGCTCTGCTACTTTGCCTCATCAACTTTATCTGTCTCCAAAGACAACATAAAAAACTTCACAGCAAACCCTCCCTTTAAGAGGATGCACAAAGTTCTTTAAGCAGAGCTGCTGAAGTATGTATTTCCTGTAATTATCTTCCTCTGCTATGAGTTAACTGTAATTTTGGGGTTATCTTTGCATTAGAGATGATATACTTAAGAACAGCATTCTGTTGCTTCCATGTTTTTAATCTTTTAAGAGCATATAAAGAATAGCTTGGCACTCTCTTGACATTAAGGGATTATTTTAAGTGCAGATCCTAATAAACAATGGATATTCCAAAGTATGTTTACAGCGTACAGATGTCGGTATTATACTGGGTCTGAATGTACATTATAACCAATGAAATAGCAGAACTTAATAAATGCATGATGTTGACAGAAAACTTAAACGTTCTGAAGGCATTAAGTAAATCTGCTTGTTACTGAACCATTTTAATTTGTGTATTTTCCCATTCATCTCGTTCTAATGTACTTGGAACTACTGTACGTGAGCAGCATTCGATCTGCTCCATGGAATTTCTTTCCGAGTCCCTGCTTGGCAGCAGTGTCAGAATGGCTCCTCAGAGAGCTGCTAACAAAGCATGTATGTGCAGCTGTGATTTGGTGCTTTACAGGGACGTTTTTTGGCTGTTAATGGTGTACTGGTGGGTAATTTAAGCATGGGTTGTCTAGAGAATTAAGAGTTAAAAAGCAGGCTGTGAAAGGCTTGGCAACCTAGAGGGAGCTAGCAAGCTCCAGCCGTGACTCATTCTGCCTGTGTCAGTCAGATAAGCATCAGCATCTGTCACGAATGCAGGCAGGTAGGGTTAAACTCGAGCATGCAGAGAGTGAGGAGCAGGGAGCCTGCACTGCAGGGGTTGTAATGTTTGTTCCTGGTTCTTCAATTCTCATCAGCCCCTCAGCTACAGGAGATCTATACTGGCTCCATGGTAACGGTTTTAGCACACTACACTTCCATCAGCTTGTGACAATGGGCTGTGTTCTAGTTACGGACTGAAGAGCTGTCTCCTTCAGAGAGGGGGGGGGGGGAAAGAGATTAGTAAATTTGCTGTGAGTGAGGACCCAAGTGATGAGGGGTGGGAAAAAAAAAAGGCAGAAAATGTGATTTATTGAGGTAGGAATTGCACAGCAGGATTTGCATTCATTCCCTTCACACACGTAGCCATGCCAGCAGGTAGCTGGGGTGCTGCACATCACTGAGAATAACTCGTCTTTTTCTTCTGTTGGTTAATTAAACTGAAGTAAACATTAGAAAATCAGCTGAAATTAAACAACTGCTTAGCAACTAAAGTGGTACCAATTTAGAAGTTACAGTAAAAAATAGACTGTAATTCTTTCTATATATACCTCTCTTCAGCACTGATTGTATCAGAGCCAGACTGCAGTGGTGTCCCAACAAGAGTTCCAGCTCTTTAGCAAGCTCTTCTAGATGAATAAAACCTTGTTGGTGTTTCTTCTCACACTGAAGACCAGTTAGCTTTCAGTAGCTATAATTTATTAAACCCTTCTGGGAGAAAGACCAGTTAACTGTTGATCAGAAGCCCATGCTGGGCAGTATTAAGGGGTAGATGTTATCTCTTAGCTAACCAGCAAAGGATCAGGCTGCATTCTCACGTAGTGGCTTCACTAACTGGATAGGTCGGAGACATTTTCTAGATGAATCGGAATTGAATTACCTTCAGCTGTATTATGGTAATGATTTTATTAGCCTCGTGCTTTGATTTGATTCAGTGTGTGTCTGGAGAGGAAAAAAATACATATATCCACACATAGGAAAAAGAAAGATCTCTAACCTAAAATCCCATTTAATCAGTGTGGGAGATACTCTGCCTGCAGAGTGGTAGCCATGTTGGTAGCTTAAGGGTTAATCTCTTGTTGCTGTAATACGATTTGAGAGCAGCAGCTCAGTCTGCTTGTGTTAGCAAGATTAAAAGCAGGAGCTGCAGTGCCATTGCAAGCACTGAATGAGTGGGACTGTTGCAGAGTGAACTGTAGCTGAATTTTGTCTTTTCTCCTTGCTTTTTTCACCAGCTCCTCCCCCCTTCGTTCCTACTCTCAAGTCTGATGATGACACCTCAAATTTTGATGAACCAGAGAAGAATTCGTGGGTTTTATCCTCTACACGGCAGTTGAACCCGGCAGGTTTCTCGGGCGAAGATTTGCCTTTTATAGGGTTTTCCTTCATCAAGGCATTGGGGACCCTCAAATCAGAGTAAGTATGAATTGTTTTTTAGGTGGATAAGACTACTGGAAAAAATATGAAGGTTTGTTATGGTGAGGGTGATGTACGTGTTGGGGGGGGGAAAAAGCTGTTTTAACTGGCCTGCACTGTGCTTTAGGGAAGCTGCCAGATTCCGGTTTTATCTGTTGCTGCTGAGGTTTGTGCATGTCCTAATGTTCTGTGATTTCTGGGGTGAGAGAGAAGGAGGGGGATCAGGGGGTCGATTCTAAACCAGCTGTTATTAAAATTGTTCTTCAGATACTTTGGATTAGTTACTGCTGTTAACCACGGAGCAGTAGGTGATTGCATTTCTGGTGCTGCAGACCACGGAAAGAAGGAAAATGCTAAGGAGTTCGGAGATGGAAAAGCAGGGAGGGCATTTTAACGGGTTAGAGAGTGAGCACCACGGTGCTGGGGATGTGCTGGGCTGAACTGGTGATCCACAGAAACAGAGCTCCACTGATCTGGGAATATGCAGTGATAGGTTGGGGAATGAGGGAAGGAGCTTGGCGGCAGCTGACTGTGCTGCTGGGCTTGAGTTAAATGTGAAGACTGGACACTGCTGTACTGTGTGCTAGGAGACTGGAGGTTCAGGTGAAGTATGCACGGTATGTCTTTGTGGGGGAAGGTGAAGATCTAGAGAAAAGGTTTTTCAGTGGAAAGGAAATGGGATTTCAGAGAGAATGGAGTCGAGAGAGAGAAGGATGTAAATAGAATGATATAAACCATTTGGTGCGTTAGGTGGTTAATTCCTGATGATAGAGCTATTGGGAAAAGTGCAGAATGTTAAGTTGAGAAGTCCTTACCTCGGTGTCAGGAGGCCTCTCAGGAACGCAATGGCTTTAGCTGGGTTACTGACTCCATGCACTGAAGCACTGTGCTGTGTTTTCATGTCAACCATCGTTTGTTGCTGCTAGTTAGTTCCCTTAAGGGACTTAATTGTCAATCTGTCTTAATCAGGTTTTCATTTTTTTGTCATATTGGTTATGAAAGTTCCTCTGCGGGAAGTGTGCAACCAGATCTGGTGACACTGTTGACATCTTTGATCTTGCTCACACTGTGAATCAAGGTTATATGATGGTTATGCCAGTAATAAACAAGAAGGCTTTGACTGTCTTTCCTTAGTGCACTTGCTTTAATGACAAAAGAGGAAGGAAGGGAGAGCACGTAACAACCAGAAAACTACAGTTTTGTTGAATTCATCCAATGCTGTCAGCAGGATAAGAATAATGGAATACTGTATCTGTAGAAACCTGGGGTTAAAACGTATCTTGATTTATAAGTGAAATAACTTTCACTGTTACCTTTTCTGCCTGAATGGATCTGTAATCCCTCTGTCAAAGCTAGGTGGCCATTCATGTGTCAGTTAGAAGTGGCTCAACAGTGGAGACACTTACCTGGTAAAAACGTGCATGTAACAGAGGGTTCAGGACTAAACCTGAGAGCAGCTAGAGGTGAAGTCTAATGGACAGTGATACGACTGTGCTGGTGGTTGGAGGCTGAAGAGTAATGCAGATGTAGCATGGATGTACTTTCTTAGGGGACCTAGTACTGAAGACATGGATTGAAGCAGTATTTGGATTTTGGCAATAGGTAAGAAGGGCTACAGCAAAATAATACAGATGTTAATGTGTTTGGAGAAATTATGACTGAAGTAGAATTTTTTTCTTGTGGCCTGGACTTTCCTCAGCTGGAGTGGAGACATCACGCACCTAATTTTCACCAGAATGACTTTTATGTGAGCATATCTTAGTGGTTTCTTTTTTTTTTCTTTTTTTCTTTTTTAAACCGTCTTGGTATTTTGAGGAGTAAATTAATACTTGTGTTTTATTCTATGAAGGCAATTTAAATATAGCAAGGAGAATGTAGTCTTAATATCTGCATTTAAATAATGCAGTGGTTAGTTTATTCTCAGTATCACTGCAACACTGGGATTAAACTTCTTACTTGTGAAGTATTGCATAGAATGTGCTTTACTGAGGAAATTAAGTACTGTTCCTGTCCATTCTCCTATCAGTATCAATATCTAGGTGGGGAACAGAGCAGTAAATGAAGTGCAGGCTTATCTGTTGCCAATCTTGGATTGCTTTCTCTTGAAAGTCCAAAGTCATCAAGTTTATCAGTGCAGAGTTTTTCTTCTTGAAACCTTTCCTTTGAAAGTCCATCCCTCATGGTTGCTAAGTGATGTAGATCTGTTTTCCTGTGTCTGCAGCATGACAGCCAGTGCCTCTAGTGCTGCTCACAGTCAGGCCAGGCAACTGCAGAGTGTCATTAAAAAGGACCTTGAAACTTTCCTAGCTTGAGGCCCATCAAGCCATGAAGTTTAGCATTAAAGTCTGGACCCAGTTTGCTGGATGGTGAGAAGCTGCCATAGTGTTGGGAATTTCCATTACTTTAAAGGAAAGAACAGTTAAAAAAAATCGGGCAGAAGAAGAGTAAAAAGTTTTTTTTCCCATTCTCTTCTTTCTCCTAACCACTTAGGGTCTGAAGGGTTCATCTAAGTCACTTAAATCTGTTGCCAGAAATTTCCTAGTTGGTGTGACGTTTAGAAGGGTCCACTGAATTAAAATGTTGCGTGTATTCTCCCATACCATGAGTTTTGGGAAGAATGAGATCAAAGAAAAGAGCAAAAAGCTTGGCAGTAAAGTGTTGTAAGAATCGATCAGGAGAAATCAAGGGCAATGCTTATGTCATAAGTTCTTGTACTAAAATTAAGTCTCCTGAATGATTCTAGGAAGGGGAAGAGAAGTTAGTTGCAGAGAAGGACCAGCTAACACCTCCCATCATGGCCTCTGGGTTCTTGATCTGGAGGAGAAATACTCATTTGGCTGCAGGTCTGGCTGCTGGTTTTGTCACGAGCACATGGCTGTGACAAGATAACAGGCAACTGAGAGTTTAATTCCATTAAAAGCCAGTCCTACCTTAACTTCCTGTCCCTGAGCATGGCTCATCTTCAGTGCTTAGAACAAGTGAGAAAAACCCTTAGATGCTGGAATAGTTCATCAGGCAGGGAAAGAAAATTACTCTTGCTGCCTGCAGGTGACTAGCAGAAGCCCTAAGGGATAAGATTAAACATATTACAGATTCAGGGCTAACCAAATATGCAATGGAAAACCCCAGTAAAACAAATAGTTTATGTTTTAGATTTTTGCCTGACTCGGTTCTCTCTTTATTTGGAGTAAAGAGCTGAAGGGGCCTGACTCTCTGTGACACAAAAATGAGGTTAGTCCAAAATAACTGCTAAACCAGAACCCAGAAGTACACACATGCAGGGCTGACAGTGGGAATAACCCAATCCCAGTTACTGATCTTGAAATCATCTTTCAGAATAGTGTGTAATCCCAGTAATTCTTGTAAGTGGTCTGTAACGCTGTGCTGGACGCTCTGCAGTTCCTTTCTGTGGAGTCAAAGTGGTATTTTTCAGCATTTTTAAAAATGATTATTTAAAACGCGATGTGGATTTGTGACTGCCATTACCAAGCACTGAGAGTTAAAATGTCAAAAATGTTCCTCCGAGAGAAAAGAACACCGGTTTTGCCCAGAAGTTTGTAGGGTTCTGTTGAGCTCCTTCTCCAAAGATAGATTAAAGAGGAAATAGAGGATGAACAGACCAAAAATATGCCTTGCTTCAGCTAGCTCTATTCACAGATTGATGGTATCACTGTTTGTTTTTGGTTGTTATTTTTTTTTAGGCCTGAGCAAGCATTTACGAGGGGGCGGAAGGTACAGATGAGTATAATGCTAAAAAGAATAGAGCAGGAGGGACGGGGGATGAGTTACAGGCGTGCTGTGTCGGAGGCAGGATTAGGACAGATGGTGTCAGCTGTTACGAGAAGGAAGGAGCACAGGTGAGCTGGGAGTGTGAGAGTGGTGTAAAAGCACAAAGGAAGGTAAGAATTAATGGTGTACAAGAGAGCTTCAAGTATGAGTTCCATACTGCAGAATGATCCCAGAGTTTATCCCACACTGATTCTTTTTTCTTCTCAGCCACGTTAAGAGTGAAGGAGCTCTTATACAGCCAGCACCATTTCTGATGGTTCTGCTGGTTGAGGCTGTTGCTGATCTAGCTGTGAAATTACTAGATAATCTGCTGTAAGTTAACTTGGTTTTTTTAGATGGGTGGGTAGTGCTTCCTTTGAGTGTGCTTCCTTTGAATTGTGTGTAGCACAGCTAGTACTATAGACTTTGAGGGCTTTTTTTTTTTTACTTTCCATTTTCAATTGCAATTTTCTTGTTGATGTACGGTGGTTACTTTTTGTTAATCTCTTTCACACTTCAGAGGAGACAGCAGAATCTGCTCTGTTGCTCTAAATGGAGCGATCCAGATGTAGCAATTAATTAAATGAAATACTCTGGGATGGCACCAGCCTAGATGATGGCTTTGCAGCCTGTTTTTTGATGTTGGACTTGGTGTTTCATTTCTGAGTTGATGCTGACTGAGCAAGAATGTAAGTGCACCAGCAAGGTGGGCATTTTCCACCTTGTCATGCTGTGTTGAGAGCTTATATCACCATGACGAGGCTTATTAGATTAGTCACTATTCCATTTCTCTTGATTTCCTCTCTCTGCTCCCTTTCTGATACTTTTAAGGTTGTTGGATGGATGTTCATGAAGTTGTTCCAAATGGATTATACAAAGGAAAGCATTCCTGGGAGAGGATACCTCTTAAAAGCCCTTTATCCAGTGCTGGCTGAAAGCAGCTCCATTTGGGGATAAGATGTACTTGTTTCCATGGCAGGAAAATCATCATGTCACTAGGACAGATATTTTTAAGCAAATTTCTTACTCCATTTGGACAGGGATGAGAAAGAAAAAGTGTACTTCTAGTCTGTATCCATGTCTTTCCTTACTGAACTGGCATCAACCCTGAGGAGCAGCTCCCTCTAGAGTTACCGAATGAAATTCAAACTCCTGTCAGTGTGAGTCTCCTGTGTTCTGTCCCATCCCGTCACTCCTGACTGAAAAATGTGTCCTTGCTGAGCTCTGGATCTTACTTGAATCTGCCCTGTTACATCCTGGGCTGCAGTGCATAAAGATGCTTTGTGGGGACTTGCTAGGAGAAATTTTTGAAATCTAAAATGGTGTCTGAAGTATTAACGCTCTGATTCTCTTAATAACAAAAACAATAAGCAAAAATAACAAAGTGGTCCCCTTTCTGGAGATGGAATAGAACCAGCATGTAAAATCAGTTCCTTAAGAACTGACTAAAGATTTATTTATTTATTTATTTATTTATTTATTTATTTATTTATTTATTTATTGGTAATATTTCAGGTTTGAAAAGAATAAAAATAAAAAAGGTGGTGACTGGTCACAGAACAGAAGTTGCTTTAGCCAGTCCAGCTCAGGCCTACAAGCTAACTTTTAATTATCAAAATATTTCCGGACTTAGTATGCATTTCCAGCTCTTTACATATATTTGATGTACATTTTAAAGCAGATTCCTTAGTGCCTTTTTTAGACAATGTGAGTTTTAATTTGTATTTTTAGACAGCTTTTCTCAGCAACTCATTTTTAGCCGTGTTTGTACACCCAGCTGTTAAGGGATTTCATGTGCATCTTCCTCAGATGGTTGCCTTTCTTCTGTAGGAGTATAGCAGTGCTTTATAAATTGATTTTTTTTTTTTTAATACGATAACCTGATGGATCGTGTTGACTGCACCAAGACTAAAGCATTCACTTTAAAAAGGCATTCACTTTACATTTGCTTTTCATTAAGTCTGACTGTATCTGTGTTGTTGACATGCAGAATTTGTCCTCGGAGTTTTCCACGCTAGGCTTCTGGAAGGAAAAAAAAAGAGAATGATACCTTGCAAGATAGAATTGGTGCATTTTGCTGTACTTAGTTGCTAATATCCACACCGTATTTCCTAATGACTGCTCAGGGGGTGGTTTTGAAGACCTATTTTGACATATACGTGTAGCTGCACCATTTTCATCCAAATCTGTGGGTCTTTTTCTGTGACTATCCTGCATACATGTTTGGATTTAGGAGTAGATTTTTCTCAGAAAATGGTGGCGGTGGAATCAAACTTTCCTTGGTGTTAAGAAGAGACTGCTGCTGTGTGTGGGTGTATGGCTATATGCAGAGAGCTGCTCAAAGCGCATTTTTCTCCATAGGGATAACTGGCTGCACACCAAGCTGTGGCCAGGAGAAGCAGAAAGCAATGTAGGCAGACTGTGTGATCTTTTAGCAACACCTTCATTGTGTTTCTATGTTTTCATCTGTCAGTAAACACTGATTACATCGTTAACTGCTTAAATATAGAGTTTGGATCTTTTTATGCAAGGGAGTAAAACATTTTTTTTTTTTTAATTAAGTTTGATAGCGTGCATTTAATTTCATTGAAAATTACATATTTAAGACTGCAAAGCACAGAAAATATGCTTCCAAACATTGACTGGCTTCCTTTTCTCTTCCAGAATGATTTTAGACTAACAAATATATATATTTTTTCCCAGTTCTCTGGTGTCAGATTGTTTGGAATAATACAGTTAAATTGTGTCTCATGGAGAGAGGGGGAACAAGTACTTAAAAGTGAAACTCTGGGAATATAGTATGGCTTATGTTGAGAAAATTTTACTTCAGTTTTGTTTCCTAAAAGGTAATTAAGGGAAGAAATTCTCACGGTGCAGATTGTGGCATATTGAAGTTCTCAGGGCTCTTGTACTTGGATTATAGTTGTAAACTGTGTTTAAAAAGAAGAGCAATACTCTGTGTGTTCTTCTTTCCAAATGGTTAAATTGACTTTATGCTTTGTTTTGGTTACTCTTAAAAGTCTGTACAGGGGTTACACAAAAGCATTGCTCAGGTTTATTGTTTAGTGCTCTAACATAAGTAAGTGATGGAAAATATTAGCATCTTAACCAGAAGTATATGGCTGATTTAGTGCTGATACAGTGTCGTCAGCTTTCATGGTGTGTTTGAATTAAAATGACAGCTGTTAGCCTGTGCTTGCTTCTTCTGTGCTTCCTCTTCATGTAACTGTGGTGGAAGTTCCCAGTGACTTCACCAAGGCTGTGTAAGCGCAGGTTTCTGTACCTTTTGTCTGTATTCATGTGCTGTTTGGCTTTGCTCTTTTAGATCTGCGCTTTCAAGTGTGGATTCTCCAGCAAAGGTCAGCTCCATGGAAAAGAAACTTCTTCTCAAGAGCAAAGAACTCCAAGACGCCCAGGACAAGTGTCACAAGGTATTTATTTATGCGGTTGGCCGTCTCCATTGCTCAAGGAATCTGCAACCACTGTGTGTCCAGGGATCTGTCAGATGCTGCTGATCATCCAGATTCGTGGTGGGCAAAGTGCTTTTCCTTCAGTGAGGTGGCTTCCTGTCCAGTACAAAGGGAGATGAATTTAGGCCATGCTGTTGCTGTAGATACTTTTATCATAACAAGAAGCGGCTCTGGATTTTAAACAGTCCTTTTCTCAGCGTGACATAGACGACTGCTTCTTCCTGCAGGCCTTGCCTTTTCTTCGTCATATGCACAATTACAGCAACGCTGTTCTGAGGTTCTCTGTTCCTAACTCATCAGCTTCTGCTTACATAACTACTGTCGTGTCACTGGTTATGGTGAACATCTTGTAACAGTTGCTGTGCTCCAATAAAGGGAACCTGGTGGAGTCTTTTAAAGCTCACTGCTTGATTGAGACTTTTATGAGAATTCAATTACTTTTCTCCTTGCTCTGTTCTGGATTTGACCATTTGTTCCTGACAAGGAGATGGGGGGAAACCATCTCCTGATCCAGCATGGATTTGGGATAAGGTTAAAGTGAACCATCTCTGCAAGTCAGGTGAAAAATGATTGTGGCTTCTTTGCTAACTGGTGTTCGAAGAATGACTGAATATGAACAATCAGCTTGAATGAATGGGGTGACTTAGACTTACTACTTGTCCTTAAGAAGAACTGTGCATTCCTGGAGCAGAGACAATGGTATCGGAATTTAAACACCTTTTGGAGCAATATAGCATAGAAGTCTCTTGGAGGCTAATTCCTCTCACACAGAGTTCTGAAAGTAGCAGTTAACAAAGCTTTTGAAGCCTCCATTTATAACCTCTTGATATTTATTGCAGATGGAGCAGGAAATGACGCGGTTGCACCGGAGAGTGTCAGAGGTGGAGGCTGTACTTAGCCAAAAGGAGGTGGAACTGAAAGCCTCTGAGACCCAGCGATCCCTCCTGGAGCAGGACCTGGCCACCTATATCACAGAATGCAGTGTGAGCCCTTATCCCAGTCCTTTCCCCTCTGAAGGCCTGAAATCTGGCGTTCTCTCCCATCGTGGTTTCAGTAGTGTATTTGATGGAGAGAAGTTAATACGTGAGAGAAGATAATATGTGAGGGGCTCTGTTGAAAATGGAACACCGAATTGTTTGCAGAGGCTTGTTTGATAATTCTGTTCAAACTTTGTTTCGTGTTCATCTACTTAAAACATGTAGAAATAACTAGTGTTCTGGTCTTCTTGTTTTTGTTTTTTGCTTTTTTTGTTGTCTTACTAGCTGTGCTAGAATGTACTTGAGGTACTTGATTGGCTTCATATCCAGAAGAGGATGAGGGCCTAATCAGAGGTCTTCAAGGACAAATAAGTTGACTAGGAAATAATGGTGGTGTTGCCCGAATCTGTGGTACTCAGAGTTCAGACAGATCAAGTTCCCCAGCAAAATGTCAGGGATGATGCTAGGACAGATGTTATTTTTCAGATAGGACATAAAAATGAGGTCTTAAAACCACGTCTTCAGAGATCATTTGGCACTTTCATGAGAGTAGGAATGTCTGCCCAGTTGTCCTGGCAAGATTTCAGTGAAGTTATTTTCATTCTGGGTAATAGTCTTTGTGTTTAGTTGAAGTTATTTGTCTGTTTCTTCTCTTCTGGCAAGAAAAAAAAATCCAGATAATGGACTGTTTCAAGAGAATTGAGAAGCGTTTCTGATGGGTTTGTTTGTTGGACAACGTCTTAAAAGAGAGTGATCTTCCTATCCTAGTTTCTAGTAGGTAAATAAATCAATGTGTGCATCTTTCTGGTGAAGATTCCTACACAGTCAGTAGGAGGACTACAGGTCTGTTGAAACTTGCAGGTAAAGGATGTGTTGAGAAGCTGAAGCAGTTCTGTCCTTTGGAAAAGTTTAATGATGATTAAGGGATTAAGAGCAACAAGAAAAATGAATGAGATTGTTAGTAATGTGAAGATGAAGGATTGTATCTAGGTTATGAATTAATAGTATTAGATAAAAGATGGATAAATGCTGTCAATAATAGATGCCTTTTGTGATCTCTGTTTGGTTTTTGTCCCCAAGCCTGATGTGAGGAATGGAGATTTGATCTAAGATTTCAGTGTAGTAAATGTTATTTGTGAAATGGGCTGCTTCTATCCAGATGAAAGATGCCCTAGTCGTGGTGATGTTTTTTTTTATGGTTCCATCTCTGGTGCCTTGGGTTTCTTCTGATGCTTCGCTACAGTCAAGGAGGAATTTGCATAGTTAAAGATCTTTATTATACAACCGTCTGAAAAAACAAAGACTGTATTTTGAACATTTCACTTTCTGCAGAGCTTAAAGCGAAGCCTGGAGCAGGCACGGATGGAGGTGTCTCAGGAAGATGATAAGGCACTACAGCTACTTCATGATATCAGAGAGCAGAGCCGAAAACTGCAAGAGATCAAAGAACAGGTATATTTGCTTCTGTGGGTAGTGGAGTGGCTACCTACAAACACGCATTCTTGGCATACTCTAGCTCTGTTGCCAGGATTCCTTCTGTGTTGGTTTACTGTGATAACTTCCAGTCTGCGTGTTCCCACATGGCTTTTCAGACAAAATGAGAAGTGATGTAATTAAGCACAAACTCAACTTCCAGGCTTTATTTTCTTGATCCTGATGGTGCTTTGTAAAGCCAGCCTAGGAGAACATTAAAATGCTTTAGTAATATGCTGCATTAGAAATCAAGTATCCATTTTAAATGTTCAAGCTATAAATATTTCTAAACACGTTTGTGGATCTTTAACCTTGGAAAGAACTTAGAGCCTTAAAGTTTGTGAATTATTTCCTTTCTGATTTGGCCATTTAAAAGGTTTTTTTTTTTTTTTTTTTTTGAGAGCAGAACCTATAGTTCCTAACTGGGCTTTTCCTAACTTCATCTATTTGCCAAAGTGTTCATAATTCTTTCTGACTGGGTAAACATTGAAAATTCATTAATCCATAGTGTTGTTCATAAGGAAAAGAAAACGTCAAAATTGTATAAAAAAAAAATATATATATATGGTAACAAATGTGATCACTGCTAGGATTAAAAATATTCTGCAAGAAAGAGCCCCATTCAGTTCTGTGAATCAATAGCTACACATTATATTAAAGAGATTGAAATTTGTTACGGAGTTCAAACAGTTCTTTCAATTATCTGATGATTTTCATCTTCAAAGCACATGAACAGACTGATTTTATAGTGTTTGAGGCACGGAAGCCCAATTCTCCAGATACAAGCAACACTTATGTAAAAAGTTATGAAATGCAAAACCAACCCTCTAGATGTAGCAGGCCTCCAAAGACTTTTACAGCATTTTTCTAGATGGTTCTTTTATGTAATACAAGGGATCTAAAGCTCATTACTCTGTGTTCTGATGCTTCATTAGCAAGGTTGCTTTAAATCTTGAAATGTGGAACGTTTTTTGTAAAGATAAGTGTCAATAGATTCTTGAGCAGTACAGACTCATTTAACAGAAGAAAAATAATGCAAGTATTTTTTTTCAATCAAATATTTCATCTCAGAATCTTTTAGGTCAGGCATTTTAGGTCAGCAAATGGATCTGTAATATGCTATAGACTTCCATATCTGTGGGGGTCTTGGGGTCCTGTGTGCAAAAATACTGCAATAAGGTATACAGAGATGTTTTTGCTTACTCATACCAGCAGGTGGAACTTAGCCAGGAAGGATTTGGATTGTGGTTTCTAAGTCCGTGGGAACTGGGAGGTGAAATGGGAGAGTCCTTTCAGAGCTTTGCTGGTGGAAATTCCAAGCTTGAGAGAGAGCCAGTAGAATTATGACAGCATACTAGAACCTTCAAAAACAGTAATGAAGCATTTGGTGTTTTCTGGGGAAGTAGGTTCAGCTTTCCTGGGGTGCTTGAAGAGTGCTGAAGTTGGGTTTTTTTATTTTTTATTTTTTATTTTGGTGTGTGGTTTTTGGTTTCTTTTTGAAGTATTTGTTTGAACTTGGTGTTGAGTCCAGGTATCTGTGAAACCCACCAACGTAATTTGAATGAGCAGGTTTTCCACAAGCACTCTGGAATCTGAGAGGATGGTTTAGAACCTTATTGCACCTTTCTTCTCCATCGGAGACCCATTAATTGGTCATTACTTGGAGAAGGCCCAAATGAATGAATCAAATTGTAGCACATCAGATTCTTCATATGTTTAGAAAGGTCTACTCATTTGCCTGCAACTACCCTGACCTAGTTTACTTCAGATATATGCACTAAGCTTTGCCTGTCCATTAATACGTGCTTAAATGCCTCTGGATAGCTTTTAAACTGTGACCAATGTATATTCAAGAGTTCAATGCATATTCAGTGTTCTTCAGGGTCTTCATGAGTTATGTAGTCTGTTTTTCTGACTTGACCATGACAAATACTGAAATATTACTAATTATCTCCTCTTTCTTTTCTTCTCCTTCCCTATTTTCCTCCCTTCCCAACACTAATATTCACAATGACAGCTGTAGTCATACCTTTAAGTCTCTGAGGAAGTTGACTCTTCTAGGAAGATTCTTCATGAATTATGATTTCTGAACAAGCCATGCTTCTTCAAACTATTCTCCCTTTTTCATTCATCATTGTATTTGTGTGAAACAAATACTTGAGCTAGTGTATTTTTATTCACAAAAATTTCCTTCCAGCAAGAAAAATAGAATCATCCATAGAGAGGGACTGACTGGAAAGAGTGAGAATCCCTGTCTGCCTTGTGAACTGGGGAGTCAGTTTGGGGATTGCAACCCAAAGAGCCATTCTGCCATACTCCCTGTAGTGACAACAAAGCTCTCTTTTAAAGTCTCAGCTTCTCTAAACAGCAGCATAAGGTCTCTGTGTTGCAGCAAGTTACAGGCTGACATTAGGGTTGTGTTCAATCACTTATCTAACTGAGGACAGCTGGCTGTCTGGAAAGAATGATGACAAACCTGAGTTTGTCATGAGACAGTTAGTCTTTTGAATCTGGGGGTAGTCAGCAGTCTTGTAAAATGCAAAGAAAGATGGACTCCCCCACTCTCAGTCCTTCAAAATCTTTTCTATCGCAGCTCCTGATTGTTCTTAGCTTCTCATTAAAAATATTCGTTTTTTGTATGTTTGCTTTTATAAAAATGTATACTTAGAGGACTTAGTAACTGCTATGCAAACATAATTCGTGTTTTTCCAATGACGAAATCTGAAGCAATATCTTGAGCTAGTGTCAGTATGAGCACCCAGTCTAAACTGATATCTCAATTCAGATGTTCTTGTTTTCTACACACCTTTCTTACCCAGATGTTCTTTATTGCAGCACTCTGCATGAAGAATCATTATTTCTATCTATATAGACAAATACATTTTAGGGCAAGGGTGTTGTGGTTTTTTTTTTTGTGAGGTTTTTTGAAAGTTATAGGAAATCAATATTTGATTTAGGTTGTATCCCATACAGAGCAATACATTCCTCTTCCTCTTTGTTGAGAGAAGTGATGGCCAGGAGCCACAATATTACACTATCCCTCTGCTTCTCCTTTCTTTTATCCAAACTGTGCAGATCTGTGGTAATTATCATGTTATCAGCCTGAGAAAATGTATCTTGAAGGAGTTATCTGTGCATTTAGTAGAGACATCATCTCAAAGGCACATTTCTGTTTCAGAGATCAGAAATGTAAGTAATTTTAATCACTTGTATGTAGATATATCTATCTGTAGATATCTTTATCTATTGATAGATGGATATGTGTCTGTGTGTTTCTGCAGCAAAGCCACTCTCAAAATGCAGTGTGATTTAACGTTTCTGAGGCTTTGGCTTGACAATGGAAAAATTCAAACAAGAAGGAACGCTGTGGACATGTTATTTTATCTAGCTGTCACTGTTTTATTTAATACTTCACTTTTGTTCTGTGTGTGTTTTAAATGCACCTCCTGCCTGTGGTTGGTGTTCTGGGGTCTGCTGCTCCATGTATTCCCCCTCTTGCCTGTACAGTGTAACAGCTTTTCCTACCCTTTCACCACAACTACAGGAATATCAAGCTCAAGTAGAAGAAATGAGGTTGATGATGAATCAATTGGAAGAGGATCTCATTTCAGCTCGCAGGCGTAGTGATCTTTATGAATCGGAATTGAGAGAGTCCCGAATGGCAGCCGAAGAATTTAAACGTAAAGCTACTGAATGTCACAACAAATTGCAAAAGGTAGTTTAAGGCTTCTTGAGAGAGGGGGGCGTGGATGTTTGTTGTATTTCCAGTGCTGTTTTAGACAAAAGTTGTATGTATTCTCTAAAGATTAGTGTGGCACTGTACAATTAATACAAACGATCTTTCAATTGTACTCTTCAAACAATGCTATGTATGTTTTGTGTAACTGTTTGTGTTTAAATTACACAGAGGATCGATGGGGTAGAAAAACAGTGTACTGAAAATGTTCCTGAGACTTTTATATATTTTATATTTAAGTTACAGGTTAAAGATCAAGGAAAAAGCGAAGCAGGAGAATTGTATTGCAAATTAGAGAAGGTATGCTACTTTAATATAGTAGGGGTTGCTTCTTAGGTCTTCCATATTATGCTCAAAAACTAAGAGTATCTTTGGTTAGGCAATGGCATGCAGAGACTCACATCTTCCCCTTCTACTTACTACCCTCTCCACCCACCCACCCCCACCCTTTTTGTTTTCATGGTGTGAATCATTGTTCTTTTTGATGTAATACGAAGCTGTGCTCTGGCATCTTGTTCTTAATTGTTTGTGCTCTGAAGCTAGGCAAAGATAGCCACTTATGTTTAATCTGAATTTGTAGTTAGGTTATTGATGCATAAGGTTTTTGTTCATGAGTAAAGAATAGCAAATGAAAAATAAAAATAATTCAGAGTATTGCTCTGTCGTACTGGTCAATCTGCTTGGTGATCAAATATGAAATGAACCAGAAGTGAGTAAAATGGGAGTGGTTTTGCCCAGGGACACTTTACAGCACTGGGATTTATGGGGAGAAACGAAGACTTTTAGGAAGTGAATTAAAATAAATATGGCATCAGAAGTAGAGAACCTTTTTATTTGTTTTGGTTTTATTGTTTCTTTTTTCCATCCCTCCCTGTCTTTCTATTTAACTGTAGATCAATACAGAGCAGCAAGCCAAAATCCAGGAGCTGCAAGAAAAGCTGACAAAGGTAATGTCTGGGTGGTGAAAGTGAGTTTTCCACAAGATTTTCCAATGAGAACTTAATGCAGAGGAGGGTTGCACTTTGTTTTATCCTCAGAAATAGTTAGTCATAGCATGGGGGATGATAAGGAAAAGGGGGTGGAAGCTGGTATCTGAAATCCTTGTTGTTTTCACTATGCTTTGGGCTCTTGAGACATGTCAACAGTGTTTATTTTTGCAAATAGAGCTGAGTCAGAACTGGAGTAGTGTAGAGAAATTCTGATTTGAAAGGCCAGTTTGGGTATGCTGTATGCAATGTGCTGATCTCTTGTTTCTGAGGACAAGGGTCTCAGATCTTTTTAACTCACTAATAAAATGTATGTTGAATTTGGCTAGGTCTCCCAGTAAACCCTGTCTTAATTACAAAATCACTTTTCCAGTTCAGTTATTCACAGTAAAAATATTGAATGCTTAGGCTTCACAGCAGAAATAAAACACCTTAGCAATGTAAGCGAAAGGAAGTAAAACATATATCTAATGACTGTGGTGTGGTAGATCAAGCACTTAAAGAACAGCATGAAAACTTTTATTCTAGGTAACACACTTTCTGGGGGTATATTTTACCAGAGAAGAAAGAATTGTCATGATAATTCACTGAGAGAGCTTTTCAAACTTGACACTTGCTCAGAAAGGGCTCAGAAAATTGAGGGTTAATGGTCTGAAACGTGGATAGAAGGCCAAAACTATTTAGAAATATTACGTAGAAAATATCAAAAAAGTCATGCTTTACCCTGTTTTTTCTTTTCGTTAATTCTAAGGAATTATCTGTGGGCTAACAGGTTATTCTCCTAGTGTTTTAGCAAGCATTCTGTCAGCCCTATCCAAAAACTTGAACTGTTGGGTGGACTACCAAGTACGTAAACATCCTATAGTATAGTAACACAAATGTGCAGAGCTCCTGAATTTTATTTTATTTTTCGTGTGAGTAACAAAAGAATTGGGTAACAGAACTTTAGAGTTTGGTTTCCAGAGCATGTTTGTTCACTGTCTTAATTGTAGACTGTTAAGTGAAAGTTCTGTAGCAGTTTTATACAGAATGTTGACCACTGCGGCGTTGTGAGCTTTGACACAGCAAGCTCTTGTATGTGTGTTTTTCTTTTAACACTGTTCTGTTCCCTTGGGCTTAGGCTGTGAAGGCTAGCTCAGAGGCAACTGAACTTCTTCAGAATATCCGTCAAGCTAAGGAGAGAGCTGAGAAGGAGTTAGAGAAACTTCAAAATCGGGAAGACTCTAATGAAAGCATGAAGAAGAAATTGCTTGAGGCAGAGGTGAGTGAAGTAGGTCTGCCTGGTGTAAATTAGTTATTGGGATGTGTCTCAGTTAGGAGCCCCCAGCTGGGTGGATTTGATCAGATTGTATTTCTGTTGTAAGCCTTCATAGGAAAGTAGTGTTAGACATAAATTTATTTTAATCAGTTATACATATTAATTAAAGAAAACTTACAGGGAGTTTGATTATGTTTTCATTGAGGAGCAGTAAGGACTTGTGGTTAGGATAAGAGATTTTGAGATGGGATGGGGATTTCAAATATGAAAGGCAGCCATGTAGTCAACTTCAGCTCACCTCTACCACAGACTGCTCATTGCTTTGTGGTAATGCAGTGTTGGTTACCCTGAGCAGCATTTTCTAATCGCTCTGCAGGAACGGCGCCATTCTCTGGAGAATCAAGTGAAGAGATTAGAGACTGTGGAACGAAGAGAAAACCGTCTAAAGGAAGATATTCAGACTAAATCTCAACAGATTCAACAGATGGCAGAAAAAATTCTGGTGAGCAGAGGTGAAAATGAAAGATAAAGGGTAAGAGTTCGTAAGAAAGGAGTAGGAAAGGAACAGAAGACATAGAATTGCATTGGATAAGGTGGAAATTGTTGAACAAAGGGATTTGTTTTGTGTACCATTCATACTGGAAAAGCTTGAATTGTCAAATTCTGTTTGCACCTTTTAGTCATGAACTAATGACTATGCCTGTAATCTTAAAACTACTTGAAAATTCTGCTTGTCTCAGTAGGAGTACATTGAACTCAGTGCAGGATACTGCAATAATAAAAGCATTGATATCTGTATTTTAAACTAAATTGCTAAGGAATTTAGAGGTCAGATCTACTTGAAATGCTTACTCCTTGTAGAGGGAAAATTACTCATCTAAAGTGTTCCTCTGCAAAGGTAATATTTGTTGGGATCCATTTGCACCCACATCTCTGTTGGCAATCTCTTGTTTTTCTCTTTGTTAAACATGTTAAGACTTCATATTGAGTTGGTACTTCAGTCTACAGGGAACCAAACAAGATATTTCAAATACTTTCTTGGGACAGGAAGCATGATCTTGGAGTAATTAAAATTAATTTGCATTTCTAATGAGTTTTCTTTCTCTGCTACCAATCTGCCAAGAAAGGTATTATTTTTATTGGTAGACATAAAGAAGGCCAAAGGGAAATATAAAACCATATTTGGACAAGTATGACCCATACTTATTCTGGGTGGTAGCTACATAGATAGACTTCAGCACCAGAATGTTTGAGAGCTCTCAAGAAAAGGTAGAACCAGATCTTTGGTAGTGTTCTTTCTTTCAAATTGTTTTGATAACATGAATGCACGGTAAGTGGGAGACTATGGCTTTGCTGGGCACAGAGCCAGCTTTATATTTAGAAATGGTGTAAAACTTTGAGTTGTTGTTGCATAAGCCTCTTGTGTATATTTGGGGATTGTTCATTGGTTTTGATTATGTTCTCTGTGGAGGAAAATCTGGAAGGGAATGCAGAAATATCTGCTAATTGTTTTACTCCATGGGATATGTTTAGCAGTTCTCATAGATAGTTTCCATGGAGTTCTGACAGAATATTGTAGAGACACAAAGTTATTTCATAAAACAAAAAACAGCCATGTCAAGCAGGCATTAAATAAATAATCCAACAGTGTCTTTCCTAGTCCCTTGCAGCTGGTAGTCCCAGCTGATCTGGGAGCTACAGGGTATGAGTTCTTGTTTTCTTTTCTTCCCCTCTCGCCCTCTTTGTTCCCTTAAGTTGTTCTCTTCAAACGCTTCTGAGTTTTCCTAGTATAGAAAGATAGCAGAATTGCATAGAATAAGGTAGAAGCTGTTGAATAAATTGGATTGGGTTTGTGTGCTAGTTGTCTAGTACCTGAAGTCCTGCTCATCTCTGCATAGAAGGAAATAAAAAGTAAGAAACAAGCTACAGAAGATGCAAATTAATACTTGAAAGTGTAGATTGTTGCTATGATGTTAATAACAATTGAAAATGAGAGCTACATAGAGAATAGTAGCAAGAACTGGAATGGTAAAAAAACCAGCTACCTTTTAAATGCAAACTGACTGTGAAGCGCCTGTGGTAAGTTGGTAAAGCTTCTACTCATGTAAGCAGTCTAATGCTGGTGGCTTTGAAACTGTTGCTGATCTGGTGGTCTGATTCTCTGCCAGGACCTGAAATGCGTGGGCTTCTGAGGGAGGTGAATTGTCCCCCTTGTTGCTGGGAGATATATTTCAATTGCAAAAAAGCAGCAATCTCCATTTCTTGCAGAAGTTTCGGGTACTTGGCACTGTGGGTGACCTACTTTTTGTGAACTTCCTTTTTGATTTCCTCTTCTGGAAAAAGAGGTCTACTGCAATTACTGGAGCAAAGAAATCTTTGTAGATTTCAAAATGAGGGGAAAGAAGAATATGAAAAGGAAATTTTCCTATGCTGTGCAGTAGTGAAGACAGGCAAGAGTCCTGCATGGGTCCCAAAACCTGAACTTGCCTGTACAGCAGCCAACCCAGCATAGTGACTGACAGACCTGAATCTGCCTGTCGTACTAAAGAAATTGTTAGGATGGCAAATATGACAGTGAAGGAACATAAAGTTCTAAGCCCAGCTCTTGAGAGGTGTCCTATTGAAAGGTGTTTATAGATATATTCCCAATAATAGATTCACACGGCAGACTGTGCCTCTTACTAAAATAGCTAACCTCTGAGATGCAGAATTATCTAAGTCCTTGCTGTGCGTGGCTGCAACTCTCGGCTGTGAGGTAAAGAGGTTAAAAATACTCTGGTACCGTCTACCATATATATTGCATCCTGTGCTTCTCGTTTTCAAAACAATTTATAAACAGTCATTCTGACAACATTCGCTTGACGAACGTGGCAAAATAAATACTATTCCTGCTCTGTGAATACAGATTAAAAAGCATAACAGCAGTGCCCCATTATTGAGGCCTTCTGTGAGAAAGCAAAGTGAGAGACCTTGTTAAAAATAAATCTGAACTTCCTGTGATGCCATGCCACCGCAGCTCTAAAGTGTTTATAACTGCTTGTTTTCACAAAACATGCTTGGCCTGTCTTAGAGAATATGTTACTGGGAATCAGGTTCATATTGTGGAAGTAGAAATCTTTGTCTTTAGCACTGTATTGCCACTGCAGTGGATGGGTCAGCAGCAATATACAAAGCTTAAAACTGATCACGTGCAGCTCTTGTAACATCTTTTTTCTTTTATTCTCTATGCCATGGTCATGTAGCTTAGAGCCTTAAAAAATGACAGTGTATGTTCAGTGTCTCTGCACCACCTATTTGTGTCTGAATATGAACTTCTGCTGCTTTTAGGAGCTGGAAGAAAAGCATCGAGAGGCTCAGATCGCAGCACAACATCTGGAATTGCAGCTGAAACAGAAGGAACAATTCTATGAGGAAAAACTCAAAGTAAAAAAATATCTTCTTATCTTCCCACACATTTTTGTGGGTAGAAGGGGTTCGGGGAATAACTATTTTCTTTGAGCTTTGATTGCTTTGTCTTACGAGTTGCTGTCTTGATTACAACTTCTGAAATGCTCAGAGAGATTAGTGAAATATGAGTAAGTCTTTTTTCTAGTTTATGTCCTTGAACCTTACCTGTTTTTAATGCTGCTTTAAAATAGGTGACATTTGAAGTTAGAACTGCAGGAATTGAGCAGTTGTTGACTGTAATTTGTTCGTTGCTGACAAAATAATTCTTACTAAATGGTTTTCTATCTCTCATCCTGGAAAAAAAATTTGATTCCTACTGAAGATTTAATTGTTTTAAGAGTACTCACACAGCCTACCGGCAAGTTTTACATTCTGTAATTACTAGAATGTTTCTGAATTTCCAGCTTCTTGGAGCTGTAACATCTGCCAAGAAGCCACAGAAACCGCCCACTTTGTTTTTGTCTTTTCCAGGGTAGCATAAGACTTTAACATACAGTTAGAAATAGAATTATAGACACCATCTAAAACTAGGAAAAACAATTTGGGAAATGGGAATATGTGCTGTGGTTAAGGATTTTTCTAAAGAACCTGCAATACATCAGCCAGTAAGTGCATTTTGTAAGGATCTTTGTTTGTACTAAACATAACCTGTTTTCAGCAATTCTTTTCTATTACATTTACCAAGGGCTTTACTTTTACATTTTAGCTTAATTGTGCGAGGATGTAATACTTACGAGGAAAAAAGGAATTTCTGTGGGAGAAAAATGGAGAAGAAAAAAAAGTGAAAGCATTTCCTGATAGAGCTCATAGTATTCAGTAACGAGAGTGACAGAAAGTAGGAAGGCAAGAGGGAGATATGGGGAAAAGAGAAGGGCTAAGATGAAAACTAGAAAAGAGGATAGGGCATGAAAAAGAGTTAAACTGAAAAGACAGACAGTGAATTATGGCGACATATGACATAGAGGATAGTAGGGGAGATCTGGAAGCTAGATGAAAGAGATTCAAGGCATGAGATATTTATAACTGAATGGTAAAAGATATCCCGTGGTGTCCAGACTTGTTAAGTTCTAATGAGAGCCATGTCTGTAACAATTCTTTGTGCCTTTGAAAACCTGTCCTTGAAGAAAATGACATTCATTTTAACAACTGATTTAAAACTCTGGAGGACTTGCCAACAAAACACTTATTAAATAGGAGAGGGGGGGGAGAGAAAAGACAAATAGTTATTTTAGCCCTGTACCTAGTATTTATGCTAGGGAAAAAAAAGAAATCTTAGCTTGCTTCTTTGGTATCTCTGACCTGAAGAATTAATGGTGTCTCAATTGCCTTCTAATACGTAATTACATAACTTAACAATATAGCTCAGAAACCATTTTTAGAGCAAGCACAGGATGCATACTTCCTTACCACCTCTGCTATGCACGTACACTGAGTATACAGTTTTTTTGTTTTCTGTTGCATTGGTCTGGAATGTTTATTAAATGCAGTGTATACATGTAAAAAAAAAAAAAAAAAAAGCCAAAACAGTCTCATCTTCATAAAACTTTACCATAAAATTCAGTCTTCAGAGATAGCTGAGGGAGTTCCCTATTTCAGGGTTTTCATGCCATTGCATCTTGGGTCTATTGTTTGAGATGTGATGAATTGCTTACAGAACCATTGATCTTGATGGTTTTTTTCTGCTTGCACTTTGCCCTGTGGAATTGATATAATCTAGACAAAATATCTTCACTTAGGTTTTGGAAAACCAGATGAAGAAAGATCTTGCTGATAAGGAAGCACTTGAGAACATGCTCAGAAGACATGAAGAAGAAGCACGTGAGAAATGTAAAGTCCTGGCTGAACAGAAAGCGGTATGTGTAGCTGAGCTGGAAATCAGAGCATCCTAAGGGATCATTTTGAGGCAGTCATTTTTAGCAAGATAATCTTGTTTGAGGTTTTGCAGTGCTGTTCAACTGTCTTGAAGGAAATCAGCTGATTAATAACTGTTTTTAAAAGTTATTACAAAGGATCTTGAAGAATATTTTCTTAAAAGTATAGGTTAAGTTGCTAATATAATGGCTGCTTTCCTCTAGTTATTAAAGCAGCAGAAAGCTCTTACAAAAAGTTCCCATGGTTGCATCTGTGATGCTCTTTCTCTTGTCCATTTGATCAATGTTCTTTTAGTGATGTTCCCAGAAAAAGTTCCAAAACTTCTTTTAAACATCGCTTTTAAAATTGCTTTTATTGTGAGATCTCAAAGGCACATTGCTCTTTTTCAGATGATCAATGCAATGGATTCGAAGATTCGGTCACTGGAGCAGAGAATAGTGGAACTGTCTGAGGCCAATAAACTGGCTGCAAATAGCAGCCTTTTTACCCAGAGGAACATGTAAGTACACCAACTGCTGTCATACTGGTGACCACGGAACAGTTCTCAGTAGGATCTTCTTTCTAAATTTAAAGCTGATCCTTTGTTACCAGCTTGCTGTGCTCTCTGCTTATTTTCCTGTAATGCAGAGAATGTGCATGTTCTTCAAATAGTTGTGCTTCACTGCTTCTCCTGTGTTCTCCCAAACATGACAAGCAGAAATGTTCGGGGCCTTTCTTGAGGCTGGTGTTTCATGTAGGTTTACCAGTTATGTTAAATGAATGCTGACAATTTAAATGTCTAAAATACCTCTGGAGAAGCATACGTACCTTTTTTAACATACATATTGTTAATATATTCATATTTTCCTTGGTTCCTCTGGCAGTTACTTAATGTTCAAATGGAAACCATTACATATACTTCCTTCATAAGTGTTCTGTACTGCCTGATGGCAAAGAAGACAAGTAAAAAGATACATACTAAGCCAGGAGCATTTGCAAGAGTGAGAGTTTTTTTTTTACTGCAGTAGGCAGAAATAACGTGGAGCATAAGATACCCTAACTTCAGAAAGCTGTTTCAGTTCATTTTTTCTTCACAACCCACCTTTGTGCAGTGCTACTGGACACCATCTAATGCCATCTTGAATCACTGTGTCAACAGCAATAGCTGTTGTGTTGACTTCTTCCTGTTTGTTAAACATGGAGGAAATCTTGGTCCTTTTTCCTATCAAATCTTTCTGTCTACTTCAGTTTTATTTTGCTTTTCATTTTAGTTGAGTTTCCTTATTCTCTTAAAAATGCTTTTCCTTCTTTAATAATGTAAAAGCACTCTGCTTTAGTAAAAGCAGCACAGATTATTTGATATGCCTTGCGGGATAGGGCTGTATAAATGTTTTCAATGTCCATCAGCTGCTGGATGCAGTGTTAGGCAGCATCTCTGTGGGCAGCACTTGGACGGATTCACCTATAATATTGAACAGAATCAAGCAAGATTGAATTTTGGCAATGTGTTGTTTTGTTTTGTTTTGTTTCTTTTGAGTGCTCATTATGCCTCCAGATAAGTAACGGTTCCAATTTTTACTATATTTCAAATATCTGGCAAGTTATTTTAGCTTGAACAGCCAGAAACATTCACAGAAATAACTGAGAATTTGAACTGAGTTGCTTTATGCTCAAGATGACTTCTGGTTAACCACCCAGGGAGTCTGTTGAGGTGGGAAAAGCCTTACCTTCGGTCTGAAATAAAACACAGGTAGCGTCTCAGCGCATACATGGGAAACATATGCAAGGCCTAGTGCTGCAGTCGTTGCTGCTGAACTGATTATAAGATCTCAACAGAGCTTGACGAGTTAGATGATCCTCTGGTAGCAGGACACTTCACTGGAGATCAGTAGAAAACAAGAAAAAATAAAATAATGCTTTAAAATATTACTTTGAATAGCTTGAGGAATTAACTTAGCTTAAGTCAATTAACCTAATGTTGCTGAATTGCTAGAAGATATTACAGAATCAACAGCATTTTAAGAGAAAATTGCATTATTATGCCTGTGTTTATAAATGCAGATAGTGAATGAGTTTGTGCTTATTTTGTGAATTGTGGTGGTGAATATGTATGAATCTGTTGTTGGACTGCATTTTGAATCCACAAAAGCAACAATCGATCTGAGCGTGTTTGAAGAGGAGAACCAGTGATTTAAACCCTTCCAAAGGGGTGTGTGTGGGATTTGACTAGTTTTTGTGCCATCAGTGTTTGAGGAAGCTAATGGCTATCAGCTTCCTCAGCAGGTAGCTCATGCAACAGCTCTGGCTGCCAACCATCTGTAGAGATAAATTAAAAACAAAACAACCCAACACAGAATACCCGGTGACAGTGGAGGGTTTTACATGCAGTGCACTGAATATGTGAGTCAGAAGACTTGGGTTCTGATTTTAGCTTTTTTAAGTCTTCCCATTTGATCTTGGGCAAGCCACATAATTTCTCTGAGATAGGATTAGTTACAGCTTATCTCACAGTGAACTTCTTAAAATATTAATTCTTTAATGTATGTAGATCTTTGTTAGCATTAAGTGGAAAGAAATTTCCAACACATGATAAAAGTATTCCAGGAGTTGTAAATAATGTAGAAAGTGCTGTTTGTTTGTTTGGTGTGAGAATATCCATTTCAAATGCTAATTGTTGCTTTTAGCAGAGGTTGCAGGCTCGAAATTCTTATGCACACAGTTAATTATTTTCATTCACATTATAGATGAAGTCTTTGTTTAGAGACAACAAATCATTGCTTCGATGTAGGTCAAGGTAAAAAGTCATTCTAGGTCCATTTCATCTTTTGGAAGCAAATAAACAGAAATCCCACCAGAAGCCCCTCAGTTTCTCTTATGTTTTGGAATTAAATAATGTGAAAGGAACTATTCTTACCATTCATTTTTCCTGTGAAGGAAATTATATATCAAGGAATTGGTGAAATGAAAAGAATGAAGTATAGCTTAAATGTGGTAGATAACCACATACAATTTATTTTTTTGCTGCTTGCAACCATGAAATTTTAATGCTCTGGGCGTATGCTGATGAATTTGCTAGTACGTGGATCTTTTGCTGATGGGAATAGAGAGCTGGCTTGTTTGTTTGTTTTTAATGCACCGAATTTAAGTTATGGACTTCCCTGTTCTGTGTAATATGGAGCTCATGGTATGTTCTTCCCTGCTTCACTACTTTGAAACACCGCATATAAGAACGCTTTAGGTTTCTGTTTTCCTTCTATCAGGAAAGCCCAAGAGGAGATGATTTCAGAGCTCAGGCAACAGAAGTTCTACTTGGAAACCCAAGCTGGAAAGTTAGAGGCCCAGAATCGAAAATTAGAGGAACAATTGGAAAAGATGAGTCACCAAGATCACACTGACAAGAACCGTCTGCTGGAGTTGGAAACTAGGCTGCGAGAGGTGAAAATGAGTTTAATCCTTCTAAACTTACATGAATGTGTCTCATTTTAAGTATAACAGTGATGATCAGAATTAAGTTGTCGTAGTTCTGTGTGTCTTAAATACAGATTTTCACGTGTAATAATTTATTTTAATCTGTCACTATTTTTTCCCACTGGAGTTCTTCTCCTGGAAGAGGAAAACACAAAAGGTTGTTCGTTAGAGTAAGCGTAAAGCTTTTAGATCATCTTGCTTTTTCAGAATCACATCTTTATATTTTTTTCTACAATATTCTATTCTTCAGCTGGAGTGATTATGGAGTAAAGAATCAAAGATTAGCTATGTAGAATGATCAGCTTAAATATGGGTCTAGAGTCTACAGAATAGAAGGCAAATGACACAACAGCAGTGCTGTAAAAAAGGAGAATGTTGCCTCATGCCCCCTTTTTTTTAATTAAAAAAAAAAGATATAAAAAATATAACAGTAATATGAAAACCTGCTTTTTTTTTGTGAACTATGCAACGTTTTTAGTTCTTTAGTTTTATATCAGCTAGTTTGAATCAACTTCATATCTTCATTTACCTTCTCCAGTTTCACTCCAATAATTTTCATTTCAGACTGAAATTTTGCCTTTAGCTAAGAGGGTTGGATGGCTTGCACTTGTCCTTGTTTGACTGGAAGTTGGCTGGGACCAGTGTAAGATTTCTGGCAGGCTTCTCTCACATCTGCAACACAACAGAGTTACGTGGGATGTAAAAACATCCTGAAGAAGATGCTAAACTTTGGAAGTGATCTGAGGTCTGCTCCGCTGCTTGTGCATTTCTTATCTGTTCCTGGAAATGACATATTTATCCTTGATTATGCCTCAAGAAAACCTTGGAAAGAAACAACTTAAGTAAACCCAGAGCAAGATTATTTGCTTGGTTTCTTCAAAAATAACCTATATATATATACATATACGTGGAAAGATTAGTATTGTCTATGTCTAAAGATTCTTAAATGCAGTAATTTCCGTGGAGACATGTTAGCACAAACTACTTCAGCTTTAATGCTTTTTATATCAACATGTTATATGTGATTTAAATATATATATTTGAGTCACAGCTGGAACTATTCTGTGTGGTTTTTTTTGTTTGTTTGTTTCATTTCAAAATACTTTTGATCTTTTTCAAAGCAGTTGAGTAGCTTTTAGGCAGACAAAGCAGCATCCTTGACTTCTCAGTCACTTGAACGATCTGTGAAGATGTGGTTTTGGGACAGAAATGACAATGTCATCCTGAAGTGAGGCTTGATTATATCGCCTGTATCTTTCTTTGTAACTAATTTGTGTTTGGATACTACTATTTCATTTTTCAGGTCGGTCTAGAGCACGAAGAACAGAAGCTGGAACTCAAAAGGCAGTTGACAGAGTTGCAGCTGACACTCCAGGAGCGGGAATCTCAAATTACTGGGCTGCAGGCTGCACGGACAGCCCTGGAGAATCAGCTCCGTGAGGCCAAAACTGAACTAGAGGAGACTACAGCTGAGGCAGAGGAGGAGATTCAAGCTCTCACGGTGAGCCCTAAAGTTGGTACTACATTAGAATTGTGAAGGTCCACGTTTTATAATGAGGTTAAATGTATATTTTTACTAGTTAATTTTTAATGTTTCAGAAAATGGCACTAATTGTATTTCAAGTTGATAGAGGCAGCAATGTCTAAGATGTCAAATTTTATCTATTAAATTAACCTTACCTGTGCTTCCTGGTAGATCTGTCATTGGTGCCCAAACTGATACACTCCTTGCAAGAGCAGTATTATTTCTGTGATGAGGTGAAACCTATGTGTGAAATTGTTATTGCTAGAAGCTCTGCTCTCTGATTTACTTTTTAAATAACTTGTCACAAGTTTGAAGGCATTTGATCAGAAATGTTTTGATGATTTCTTTCCTTAAGTTTACCTGCTTTATATTTGTTCTGAAAAGTAACAACAAAAACTAGGAAAACAGTGTTGCTGAGCACCCTAATTTTATTACAGTGCTCATTTCATTTAAAAGTCATTATTTTCATCTTGCAGTCTCTGGTGACATGTGTGAATGATATAAAGGAGAAATTTTAAATTGTCCCCTTCCCCTTCTTTCCCCCCTCTTAGGAAACATAATTGAATCATATGCTGCAGGTTGCTGTCTCTTGAGTACAAAAATATGCTTTTGCACTGCTTGATTCTAAGAAATATTTTCTTCAGAATGGATTCTGAGGGCAGTAGGGGGGAGAGGGTGAAGTGTATGACCTGCTGCTCTGTCTGCCAGCTAACCTTCATTGAAGGAACAGTCTTCAATGACCTTGAAATCCAGTTATTTTGAAGTGTTGAAAATGTGCATTCTCTTTGTCCGGTAGCATCTGATAAAATAAATGTTATTCAGAATATTTCTGCCACGGCTGTGTTTTAGTTGGGATAGTGGGGACTTGCTGAGCTAGGTGCTTGTATTAGGTTGGAGCTTTGGGTGGGTGAACAGAACTATGCACTTGGAGTTGCTCTTAAGCAGGTGCACGCTGGGAAAGTACTGCAGCAACACTAAGGCTGAAGAATAATGCATTGAAACACGGCATCAGTTTCTTTTTGCTCCAAGTTGAGATGGTCCTCTGCCAGCTGAAAGCTTTGCATAACTGCTATCACTGCTATCAGGAAGATGATTATGTGCTTGATAACTTTGCCCTGTGCCATCAGCAAAATAGATGAATGCATATGACCTGTGTTCACTCAGTTACTGCTTCAGTTAATCTGGCAAAATAGGAGTGCTTCTGGACCAGCTGTTGTAAGATAGTCCAGTTCTGTGGGCTCGGTGTGTTTATAATATGGAATTTTTTGTATCTACTTTTTTATTTTTCACATTGCCTGTTGCAGTAAGATCATGTATTAGCTCTCATATTTGACTTCTGCTAAAGAGTTTTTCCTGTTTAGCCTCTTAGCTACAATGAAAATGTTCTGAATGAAGAAAGGTAGCTGGATATGCTAGCACACTAACCTTCGTTAAGGTTTCAGATAGCATGTGACTTTTGACACTTGTTAAATCGGTTTGCTGTTCTGAATGAATTTGTGAGAGGCCATGAGGCTGAAACAAGAACTTTTGCTTTGTCATGCTTTGCTTGTAAACTAGGAGGTAAAATGGTGCATGCAGTACTGCTTTCTTGAAAATAAGTGCATGTACTTTTCAATACTTTGGATGCTGTCTTCCAAAGAATTGATCACTGCGTTTCATTGCTGCTTTTTAGAGAGGCTTAGGATTAAATGGAACTCAATGGTTGGATTCAGGTAGATTGGCAGAGCTGTTTGGGGCAGCTTGCATAATGCTTCATTGTAGTTTTTCTTTGCAAGCATTAAATTGTACGTGGCATTTATTTGATGTGAAATAGTAACCTGAGTACAAAAGTAAAACTAACTCAAATTTATGTCATGAATGTACAAACTTAACGTGGAATCAATAAGTCATCTGGTGACCACTGACTTTTTATACAGTTCAGTTTTTGAGTTTGTACATTTTTCTAAAGCAGTTCAGAATTGGGAACATTTGATTAAGTAGGATGTGACATTTACTAATCAGTTCTTTGTCACTACAGAGTGCTTTCATAGCGTGCAGCGTCTGCCTTCCGAACTTTGCTTGCTGGTAGATTGTTCTGCAGTTTGTTTAGCAACAGCTGTTGGATTCTAATTCTCATGTATGAAAAATTGATGATTAACTTCTTACCTCCTTTAGGCACATAGAGATGAAATCCAGCGTAAATTTGAAGCCCTTCGTAATAGCTGCACAGTGAGTATTAAATACAGATCATTGAATTATTTTGAAATTAAGGATAAGGAAGCAAACAATTTAATGACTTACTCCTTGATGACACTAGTTCCCAATGTGGACTTCTGTCTTAAAGGTGTTAGGAGCTAGACTGATTGGATTTGATTTTTTTTTTTATTTTATTTTATTTTATTTTTTCAGGCTTCGGGTGAACCTCAGATGTGAGGTTTTATTCCGTTTGTGAAATTGACATTATTCTTCTTTTTGGAGAAGAAAGTAAATTAAAATATCTCATTGCAGTGCAGCTAATAAGAATGGTGTAGCAGCTGCAAAAATGTAGGTAAAGATGTTTTCTACTCACAAGGAGGAGAAAAGATCTACCTGTCCAAATCCTGAGCTGCATTGTAGATCTAGGCCAGAGCTGATAGAAAAGTATTCTTGCTACTTTGGGTTTTAAGGAGAATTTAAAGACTGAAGAGACAAGAAAGTACGTGGTTGAAAATGACACAATGATGTGTGGTCATCTGGTCAAAGGGCAGAAAGAACTTGAGGATCTCAGTTTCTACCTTATATTACTTGAGGTCTTTTGACATCTTTTTCTACTCATGTCATCAATCCAGGACAGATGTCAGAGTCTTTGACTACTGATAGGAATTCTTGCAAATTACCACTGTCTTCAAACTTGTTTATAGTGCTTGATGGAGAGTCTGACTTCCAATGACGTGAGCTACAGAAATGTTGATTCCTCTGGATCAACACTGGCTGCTGCTATTTCTAGGCTTTTTTTCCTTACATCACTCTGTAAACAGAGCTTAACTGCTGGGTTTTTTTTTTTGTTTGTTTCTTTCTTTTCCTTTTTAGATCTTGATTGTTTCCCCACTTCCAGTGATTTCCTCAAGTTTAATTATTTTGTGCTGGATGACTAAGTATCTAACATTGTTTTCATCTTTCAAAAATGCCATTTAAGAGTTACTGTGTTTTCCACAGTTTCTTTTCATCACTGAGCAAGGGGATTCTTGTATTCTGTTCATAGACTGTACTGATATGAAGCAGTGAGGAAGTAGGGCTTAGCAAAATGCATCAACATCCATCCAAAATAAATTCTGCAAAAGAAACTGCTTTCAGTCGTTTACTTTGCTTATGCTGAATGATCTTTTGGTCCCATGTGTTGTCACATATCCTAAATCCATAGCAATGTTTTCTGTTGTTTGTTCTGTCTTGGCCTTTTTATAGAATGACAGCTTTCTGTGAAAATTTATGTGATCTCCATGCAGACAAAAAACAGTTTTGTGTTCTGCTGCATGGTAGGTTGCCTTTCAGAGGCTGTGATCTGTTATCTCATTTATCTCATTATTGTAGAACTTTGGCTCCAAAAATGTGGCAGGCAATCTCCAGCAATGAAGACTGACCTGCAACTTGTGTTCTTGGCTGAACGCAAGGCCAGTAGTGTGTCCAGGTAGCTAAGAAGGCTGATGGCATCCTGGTACGTGTAAGAAATAGAGTAGTCAGGAGGACCAGGAGGTGATTGTCCCCCTGTACTGAGCCCTGGTGAGGCTGTACCTTTAGTACTATGTTCAGTAGCCCTCACTACAAGGAAAACATAGAGGCCCTGGAGCATGCCCAGAGAAATGCAATGAAGCTGGTGAGGGGTCTGGAGCACAGGCCTTATGAGGAATGGCTGAAGGAGCTGGGACTGTTCAGTCTGGAGGAGAAGAGGCTCAGGGGAGACCTTCTAGCTTGCTACAGCTCCCTGGAAGGAGATTGTGGTGAGGTGGGGCATTGGCCTCTGCTCCCACATAACTAATGATAGGACTAGAGGGAGTAGCCTCAAGTTGCTCCATGGGAGGTTCAGGTTGAACCAAGACAGTGGTCAGGTGGTAGAACAGGCTACCCAGGGAAGTGGTGGAGTCACTGTCCCTGGAGGTGTTCAAGAAATGCTTAGATGTTGTGCTGAAGGACATGGTTTAGTGAGGAAATATTGGTGGTAGATGGACAGTTGGCATGGATGATCTTGGAGGTCTTTTCCAACCTTTGTGATTCTATGATTCTATAACATTACAAGAATTTTGAAAGGTTTGAATATTCCGCATGAAAGGATTTTTAAGCGTTGTGCATTGTAGGTCTTTTAGTGGCATAAGTGGGATCATGCATCAGACATCCTCATCAATAACAAATTCGTGAAATGGTTCCTGTGTGAATAATACATGCTCATCATTCATTCTCTTTCCAGACCAGGAAAATGTATGTATAATTTAATTGACCATGGGTAGAGATTTTATTTTTCTGTGTTTTAAGTGATTGTAGCTGTCTATCCTTTTTACTGAAAGAAATGATAGGACAGTCTTATCTTGATGGTGAGGGAGCAAGGGATGATGTTCGTAATGGTGCCTTCACCAGATGTTTCAACCTCATTTGTATGAGCAGTGACACCTTAAAACGCGTCTGCTTTCCTTGTACCATTGCTGCGCTCTTGTCGTTCCTTTTGCTGAGGTCTCTGACCCAAATAAATACTTGTTTAGGTTCTCCCATTTGTCAGTTTTAAATCTGACCGTTGCTGTGTTGCTAGCCTTAATTTCTTCTGTCTTTGTAATTTTGTATTTGGTTGCTCTGATAGCTCTGCATTGTTTCATCTTGTAACGTGTCTTCTTTGACTACTGGTGCCAAAAAGAAAATACTAGTTTTGCTTTCCTCCACAGACAGGTCAACTGTGAAATCAGTGATTAGATCCATAATTTTAGCATAAGTTGCAAATTGTTGTATCTGCTCATGCACACGAATGAGCATGGCCACACACACACGCACACACACACACAGAATGATGTTTTATCATGATCTTACCACAGTGCTGCTTCATGCCACAGATCCACCGAGGGGAAAGGGCTAGTTCCCTCCTTTCAAGAATTGTTCTGTGAAATATATTGCCATCCATTTGAGTTTTGAAAATTATTTTCTGGTTAATAAGCAAGCACTCTAGAAATAAAATACGTTTTCTTAAATAGGAACATTTACATTTGTCAGTTATTTCCATCTGGCGTTTAATTATTGCTTGTTGGATCGTCAACACATTTGGAGTCATGAATGATACTAAGTTATCTAACTAATGATAGAATTATTTCAAGAAGAAAACATTCAGTCATTTCATTCAGGAACGATTCAGGAAGGAGGAGGTAATTTCTATAAAGATTTAGAAGAAAATATATCTCATAAAGTATATTTGCAGTCAGCTTAGTAAAATGCAAATGTAATGCTGTGGAACTGCCACCTGTACTTTCCTTTTTCATGGGGGGAGAGAGAGGGGCTGCAGGCTATTGCTTTTACTCTTGAAAAGAAGCTGGCATTTAAGGAATGCTAATTAGGTACTGCATTTCCATTTGTTCAAGATTTCATCATTAAAACGAGGGTTACCTCCTCTCCTTGAGGTCCTCTTGTTGACACTGAGTGTTGCTGTCTGAAACATTAACAGACTTGATTCTGGACCCCCAGGAGACCGAATAGCGAGGCACCCAACAAATCCCTTCCCATTTCATTCTAAAATCATGATTCCATGCTGGTTCAATTAGCTGACATACAGGAATACACCACAGGATCACAGAACTGTAGGGATTGGAATGGTCCTCTACTGATCATCTTTCACATTCAAAATTATGTCCAAACATGTTATATACCTTTGCTAAATTATTTCTTCTCTCCCAAAGGTCTTTTCCACTAGGAAATAATAACTCAGGCAAAACCTTTGTTATGGCCTAGCTAAATTCATAAAACAAACAAACAAAAAAAAAATCACACGTGTGCCCATGTGTATGTGTATTTCCAATTGACTGTTGGCTGGGAGGGGCTATTTCACAGAAAAATGTTATGGCAGAAGTGGAGCTTCGTATTTTTGCAGTTTGGCAAAAAGTTGGAGAGTTTTCGGGTGTTGATGTGAAATTGCTTTGAAAGAGGCCAGCAGGAGCTTCTGTGTGGATGACATTGCCATGATTTGAGGCTCATGATTGCAGTGGGAGCTCATCTTCTGAGGATGAGCATGGAGGACTACAGGAGACTGTATGTTGGTGTGGGAAGGAAGGGAATGCAGAGAGTGAAATATTCCACTGCTCTCCAGCCACTGACAGGAGCAATGTCCCTCAAGCTATGCTGTCATGATTTTTTTGGTGACTGACATTTCAGTGTAAGGTATTTTTCAATTCACAGATGTTGTCAGATTACGGGAGAAGGGAGGAAAGTGAGGAAGTATTTGTTACATACATATTCATTGCACAGATAGATGTACAAGTCTGGTATCTATGTGCAGCATTTGTCAGTAGAAGACTTGATATTCTGCTCCATTAAGATGCTTGGTATTTCTCTGCTAGAAAAGCTTCACCTTTCAGTTCCATGTGTAATAAGTTAACATGAAGTGAGGGTGGTACTTCCTCGTGTGCTCCTCATGGTAATGTGGGGATGTGAGATAGCTGTTGTCTTTTTCCTGTTAACTTCTGACAGCTAACATGCTAATAAAGATTGGGTAGGGTGGGGGGGGACTGGAAATGAGTGGAATAAAACTACGTGTTAGTTTGTAAGTTTTGAATGAAGACTGTGGTAAAAAATGAAATTAAACACCAATTAACGTGCTGCTGATAGCTTTCTGAAGCAGTTTACCTTGTAGTATCCTGACATTTCCCTGAGCCTTTGTTGTTGGCACCTAAGAACAGAGACATCTTCCTGAAAGATCTGAACACGGCTTTCTTTGAGGAGCTTGCACACTGCAGTTGAGAGTATTCTAAAACTGCTTCTTTATTTTTCCCCTTGTTATTTTGTCTGTTGTGTTGATCCATGGAGAGTATGGATTAAATTTGGACATTGTGGATGATATGCAACATAGAGACACTTTAGCCCTCTGATACGGTGCAATGGGGAGGGAATTGTGTGGAGTCTGATTGCTTGTTTTGAAGTTTGTTTTGCTTGGGTTACTCTATAATATCTTTATATTGATACAGAAGGTGGTACCTCGTTTCAAATAAGCTGTGTGCTCAGATGTGGCGCGTAGTGAGCAGTCTGTCAAGTTTGCCATGGTCACATTAGATTTTTATCTCAATTTTCTGAATTTGTTGGGATGAAGTACACAGACTGAGGAGAACGTTTCGTTGGCTTTGTGAGCCATGATGCAGTAGCACAGATAGTGCTGCCTGGACTGCCTGGGGATACTCCCCTGAGCTTTCAAATGTTTGGCTGTTTTATGAACTTTAAATCTGAAGACTTTTGTGATTATGTTTCGGGTTTTAATAGGCTTTCCTTTAATGTGTATTTACACATTTAACTTCAGCATAGCTATAGCTCAGTTTTTTTGTTTGTTTGTTTTGCCTGGGCAGTTCTTTAACTGAAAAAAAAAAATGCCTAAAACTATTAACTCTTTTCATGTATGGGATTCTGGCATAGGTCAGGTTATGTATGTTTGCCTGTGGTCACATCGTTTATCATGTACTGTTTGGTTTTGATTGCCAGGACAGGCATTTACATCACACGTGTCTCATTTTCCTGTGATACTGTTATCTATCACCATTTAAGCTTTACAGTGTTCATTAACTCTGTAACCCTATTGGGTTATAAATACCTGCAGATAGATTTTAATAAAAATTGTCAATATATTTTCCCAATGGGGGAAAAAAAAAGCAACAGAAGATTAAGAGAAGAACAATTCTCTCTCTTTAAAAGAAAGAAAGAAATAAACTAACTAAATTGTTACGTAGGTTATATATTGTGTTCAGAATTTAAGCCAAGCTGCTTTGGTGATTTGGTTTTAATTTTGGTTACATCCAGAGAAGGGAAACAAAATCTTAGGACGCGAAGTAAATGTGACTGGAGTTTAACTTCCAACCATTAAATGATACAGCTGTCTTGAAATACTTCGTACTCCTTAAAAAAGAATTACATAGTTTGAAGTACTGAGTCTTTATGTCACTGTATCAGTTTTGGATTTACCCCTCAGGTCTCTCTTATATTTCAGGTATAGTTTAATGCACTTTTTAGAAAGTACTTCAGTTAATATACAAAATGAAAGTGGAAGAAACCAGAGCTTTGTAACAGATTCCTTAAAACTCAGTAATGTGGTTAAACAGAAATATGATAAAGATAGAAGAAAAGGAGAGGCATTACCTAATCTGGCAGCTAGTAGAAATCTCTGATATTGTTAGTAGGAACGGTGGGTAAAATACTGTAAAAACAAATGTTCTTCTGATCCTTTTTGTTTGCATAAATTCATTTAAATGTTCCTACCCCTACAACAATTTGGCACTAAGATATCCTTATGATACAGTCTGGGTTCTTTGCAAGTTTGACTCAAGCGTTACTGCCTTGTTCAAAAGATGCATTTTATCTGTAAGAGTGCTCCAGAAGCAACCACACCATCAGACTTTCATCAGCAGTGCTGTGTTTTAGAGGATGAATCACTTTGATTTGACCCAAAACATATGTGTAGCAGGCATCTCCCCTTCACCCAGCAGGGAATAATGGCAGTTGGACTTTTTCTGCCAACAGTTTAAAAATCAAATACTGCTAATTTAGATCTAGGAGAGGCACGGTAAGGAGCAGCCAATACCTGCATCACAGATTCTTCAAAAACAAGTGGTTGTTGTCTTTTTAGATAGCTGAGAGAGATGTACACAGTGCTTTACTGCTTTATATATTTAAGTGCTTAACTCGTGTAGGAAATTGGAACATTTACATTTGAATGTGGCCAACTGTGTTCTGAGGTATTTTATTTTGCCCATTTAATGAAGCGTTTTATTCACCCTTCTTTGACATTAGGCAAGAATGCCTCTTGTATTTATTTCAAATAGTTGAATGTTAATTGTATAGAACTTTTTCCTAGTTTCTGAAATTCTTGTTGTTAACGTTATTGTACAGATCCTTCCTCTTCTGCTGTGATGACGTTGTTTTAGTTACGAGGTACAAATATTCATCTACCCAGTGCTGATGGCCTTTCACTCAAAAAAAATTAAAAAGAACTGTGGAGAAGGGCCCACTGTTGTTCCTATTTTTCTTTAAGTTGAAGTGGAATGTGGTTTAAAGCATTGTAGTACAATGCTATTGTGATTTAACAAATGCTTCCACTTCATTAAAGGCAAGGCTGTTGTGCTCGTTGAATTTCTGCTTTTCACTGATTTTTCTGTTACTCTGTTGTGCTGCCACATTTTTTTCCTTCATATATCCTACTTTGATAAAGTGTATTTCTCATTTTTTTGGCTTTTTCTGTCTATGTGCAATGCTGCTTATAGTAATCTAAACAATTGCTAGGAGGATTCATCAGATTATTCTGCCTTCTTTGCACCTCTTGTTCAGTTTTCTTAAATATCACACTCGCAAAGTCTCTGTGAGAAGTGTTAGCCTCATTTCACTTAAGGGGAAATTAAGGCAAAAAAAAGAAAAAGATGAAGTGGTTTGGCAAAAGCACACTGAGTCAGCAGCAGATTTGAGAGTACAACCAGAACTCCTGACTCCCAGCACAGCGCCTTAAATATGGCACTTCTCTCTCAAAGAAGTTGTGTTGCAACATATTTATACTCTAAACAAAAGTTAAAGAAAACGTCAAGGCATTTTCATCAAGAATCAAAACTGTTTGCAATCTAAGCACTCCCATGCATAAAATGTGGTGTTACTGTGTTGTGTGTATGTAAACTTGAAAAAAGGGGAAGGCAAAAAGAAGCCAAGTGGTCTGCTTGCTTGGCAATACGTTTCTGTGAGAGGAGAACACTTTTTCTAACCAACCCGTACTCACTGACGTGTAACCTAATTTATCTTTCTAGGTGATCACAGATTTGGAAGAACAGCTGAACCAGCTCAGCGAAGACAACGCAGAACTGAACAATCAGAATTTCTTCTTGTCCAAACAACTTGATGAGGCCTCAGGGGCCAATGATGAGGTTGTCCAGTTGCGAAGCGAAGTTGACCATCTCCGTCGTGAGATCACTGAGCGGGAGATGCAGCTTACCAGTCAGAAACAAGTAAGGCTTTATAAGTCTGGATCACAGTCTTTTCAAGATAGCTAGGTGGGTTATCAGAAAGGCTAAAAATTATTTTAAATCTGGAAGCCTGTAGGGAATGAATATGCTTCTTGGGGCAATTTGAGCAATTGTTGTTCAAGCCTTCCTTCCCCAAGTACTTGAATGAATTGAAGTTTTTTGTTACTTCCCATTGTATTTTTATGCAAAGAAATTTAGCACTCTGAAGGTATCAGAACATAGAATTAATTAATTTAATTTTGCGACCCTGGCAATTTAAAATCTTCATAATGAGATAAGAGCTGACATTAAATGCAATCACAAGTTGGAAATAAATGGGTTGTGATTTACCAGCTTATGTTTGCTGCCAATTTGCATGTACTGTAAGTTAAATGGTAAGGCTGAAGCTTAAAGTGCATGCTTGATGTGGGATGTGAGAATTGATAGGAGGATTTATTTTTAGACTATGGAGGCCTTGAAGACAACATGTACAATGCTGGAAGAGCAAGTGATGGACTTGGAGGCCCTGAATGATGAACTCCTGGAGAAAGAGCGTCAGTGGGAAGCATGGAGAAATGTTCTAGGGGATGAGAAGTCTCAGTTTGAATGTCGTGTCAGAGAGTTGCAAAGGATGCTGGATACTGAGAAACAGAGCAGGTCTTGTCCCCTCCTCCCCTTCTATATTAACTTGTATGCGAATGCTCTACAGAAGCTAGTATAAAAATATATTTGGAATAGGATATGGGAGTTGGAACTAAATATAAATTCTTGTGAAGTAGTTCTAAAAATGGTAAATTAGTTAATAGTCATTCACCAGTAATATTGTTCATTTTGATGTTTTCATTTTTTTTCCAAGCAAGTGATTCAAGAGGGTATGGTATTTACCATTGCAATTTATGAAAAGTCTTGATTTTTTTTTTCCTATTTTTTATTTTATTGTATAAGTTAGTCCTTGCTCCAAAGTGTGACTGTGGAGTCTTGAAATTTTCATGTTGCTTTCCTAGACTGGGGCAGGAACAGGGTTATGCAATACAAGTGTTGCAACAAACAGTCAGGCTTTATAAAGTAATGTCTTCAATTTGAGGCAAACCTCTGAAAGTTATCGATGCCACTGCATGCCAGGAAGAGGTCAAACCCAGAAAGGAGTTAGGTAACATTGTCTTCCATTTTAATGCAGAGTGAGAGCAGATCAGCGTATTACTGAATCTCGCCAGGTGGTAGAACTAGCTGTCAAAGAACACAAGGCAGAGATTCTAGCCCTCCAGCAAGCACTGAAAGAACAAAAACTCAAAGCAGAGAGCCTTTCTGATAAGGTAAGCAACTTTCAATCCTACGCTCTCATTACAGACTGAAATACTTCTATAGAGATGTAACTTCTCAAATTGTGGTTTTGAGCAGCTTTTTCAAGATGTGAGAGCAAGTTAAAGACTGAAAATCAATTGGCTTAAAGGTAGAATTCTATCCTAAGACTTAGGATTTAATATTACAACAATAGAATAGAATAGAATAGTTCAGTTGGAAGAGGCCTACAAAGGACATCTAGTCCAACTGTCTGACTACTTCAGGGCTAACAGGAAGTTAAAGCTTGTTGTTAAGGGTGATATCCAAATGTCTTTTGAACACTGACAGGCACTGGGCATCAGCCACCTCTCTAGGAAGCCTGTTCCAGTGTCTGACCAGCCACGTGGTGAAGAACTTTTTCCTAATTTCCAGTCTGAACCTCCCTTGGTGCAGCTTTTGGGCCATTTACATGCATTCTGTCATCAGATAGCAGAGAGAAGACACTGGGCACCTCCTTTTCCCTACCCTCCTCATGAAGTTGTAGAGAGCAGTGAAGTCACCTTTTGGCCACTTTTCTTCATGCTGGACAACCAGCTTGTTCCTCACCCTCACAGGACATGCTTTCTAGCCCTTTTACCAGCTCTGTTCCTCTCCTCTTACCTTAGAGGATCTTTAGATACGTTCAAGTATCTGAACATCCTTTTAATGTTGTGTGGAGCACAGAACTGCACGCAGTACTGAAGATGAGGCTGCACCAACATAGTGGTATAATCCTCTCTATTTCGACTGACTGGCTATGCTGTGTTTAATGGACCCCTAAATGCCATTTGCCCCCTTGGCTGTCAGGGCTTGCTGCTGGCTCGTGCTGGGCTTGCTGTCAGCCAGCACCCACAGATTCCTTTCTGCAGGGCTGCTCTAGATGTTTGTCTGACAGTCACTGCTGTGTTCATTTTGAGACTGGCTGAAGGAAAAGGCACTCTGTGATGCTAGGTGTGTACAGTGAGTTCTGTCAATAAGTTTATGTCTGCATTTGAGCAATGGCACACCAAATGATTTTTTTTTCCCCAACCCTTTATAGTAAGTAAAGGATAATCGTATTATTTTTCTTCAGTGTGTGCTTGGTGAGGTTGAATTTTTAAAATTGTTGAACACTAGATTTGTCATTTTTGTCCTGATCATCTGTCCCACCTGCTTAGCTCAACGACCTGGAGAAGAAGCATGCTATGTTGGAGATGAACGCACGCAGTTTACAGCAGAAGCTTGAGACAGAAAGGGAGCTCAAGCAGAGGCTTCTGGAGGAGGTAACCTTGTAAATTCAAGTTATAACTTCAGGAAGTTCCACACCATAGAGAGGACTGGTTAAGGTTCTGTGAATAGCAGTATGACACATCCATCCTTCGTATATGTAACTGGAGAATTAATGGAGATGGAAGTTTTGTTTTTACTGAAAATTTTGTAAAATATGTGTCCATATCAGGGAGTTATTAAAGTGAACTGCTGTGCAGGGAAAGGTGAGCTGAGAGCCAGGAGTTGACAACAAGCCAGTGAACATGGTTCCAGAGTATTTGAACAAGAAGAGCAAAGCAGGTCTGGTGATGATTGGGATCGGACAGCATCTCAGTGATGATCAGAGAGGCTTGTAATGACAAGGCATGTCCTAGGTCATGTCTGCCAGGCAGTGTTTGTGCCCAGACACAGCGTTCCTTCACAGGCAGGGGACCATAACTTATGAACAACTCTGGAGCCAATATGCTGAGGGTACATAGGTTGAGACCACAGGTGAGGCTTCTCACAGCTCTTCTTAATTTTACAGATACAGAGTTTACAGATACCTGATCCTAGGTTACACTCCTGTACCATTTCTGTGTGACTTTGAGTGCAGGTCAAAACAGGGTAGAAAGGGAAGAGTTTGTGGAGAAGGATTTTAGGGGAAGAGTGGTTACAGGCTGTTGTTGTTTGGGGTAATTAGAGCTGTTGGTGTTGCTCTGAGTTAATGTCAGTATGCTGCATAGAAATATTTATTTAGGCATGATGCATTCTGATGAGAAGGGAAACTTCTGGAATAGTGTAGATTTTGAGCTTTTAAAGGTTTAATTTGTGCAATGTTCTTTTTTTTTTTTTTTCTTTAAACAAGAATAACATGTAATAGCTCTATATAAAAAAGACAACAAATGACAAAAACAAACAGAAAACCACACCGCTCTTTTTGCAATTAACAGCAGGCAAAGCTGCAGCAGCAAATGGATCTGCAAAAGAACCACATCTTCCGCCTAACTCAAGGTCTGCAGGAGGCTCTAGACCGAGCAGATCTTCTGAAGACCGAAAGAAGTGATCTGGAATATCAGCTGGAAAACATTCAGGTGAGGGTGAGGAAATAGTGGGCAGGACTCTGTGCTCCCCATTTAAGGTGGAGTTTTGGGATATGACCCTTTCCTAATGCAGTGAATTGTATGACACAATACAGTATCTTTAGCTCTGTTCTGCTATTCAGTTGTTTGTTTCTGCTGTTAAGATGGAATTTCTTAAATATTTATGTGGTTCACAGGTTCTCTATTCCCATGAAAAAGTGAAAATGGAGGGCACTATTTCTCAGCAAACCAAACTCATTGATTTCCTGCAAGCAAAGATGGACCAACCAGCAAAAAAGAAAAAGGTGGGTGGAAAAGGTTTGAGGGTCATAGAACTAAATGATGGCTTTCTATGTAGCTGTGTGCTGTGTTTTCAAAATACTGCTTTATCTTTCTTTATGTGTAGCATAGATGTGTCATATAAGCATTCCAAGTTACTGAGCATAAGCTTTGCTAGGCAGAAAGTCTTCCGTGTGGCCTTTCCAGTACTTTGTTATTCCCAACACAGTAGCTATACCTCAGTGAGGTTGTTGTAGGAATACAGAGCTTATAACCAAGCTTTTTTACTTTGAAGAGTAAGTATGTGTGTATGAACATACTGTTTACCTAGAGTGGCTGTTTTTTAGCACAGGATTGATTAGTCAGGTGATGTGTCTTGTGTCACATCATTGTCATAAGCAGTTCTGTCATTTTGAATTAAGTAATTTAAATTAATTTTAACCACATATTTTGAGATCCTCTGTTTAGATGCTTTTGGGAACTCAGCATGTGAGTACTACCAGGTAACGTATGTCCCCCTTTAAATTAATCCATATCTCAACATTTTTTTCTCCAGTGCCAATATGAACTAAAAATCCATCCTTACTTATATCAGAATTACCATTAGGCCCTCTGGCCGGACTGCCACTAGCTAGTTTCACTTTGCCTAGTTTAAGCCATCTCTTACTAGGAGTTAGGAGTTGTCTGTGTGTTTCTGTTGCTAGGGCCTGTTTAGTCGGCGGAAAGAGGACCCTTCTTTACCCACACAGGTTCCCCTGCAATACAATGAGCTGAAAGTGGCACTGGAGAAGGAGAAAGCTCGTTCTGCTGAGCTGGAGGAGGCTCTACAGAAAACACGCATTGAGCTCAGATCTGCTCGTGAGGAAGGTAGGAGTTAACAGAAAAGGTGAATCTGGAGGCGGCGCACATTTTTTGGTCTGAATACGTGCCTTTAATTGTGTGTCACTATAGCAGTAACGTGTTGTTTAATTCTTACCTACTGCAGAGAAGATGCAGTAAGGCTACATGTTTTTCTGCTGGTTGTAACCACTGAATGGTTGCGTAGAACCACTGCTATGAGCTAGTGCTTCAGATTGGTTATGCTAACGAGCGGTATTTGTCTCATCTGTAGCTGCTCATCGGAAAATATCAGACCACCCTCATCCATCCACTCCAGCCACAGCCAGGCAGCAGATCATCATGTCTGCCATAGTCCGCTCACCAGAGCATCAGCCTACCCCGATCAGTCTGCTAGCTCCCCCCTCCAGTCGCAGGAAGGAATCTTCCACACCAGAGGGTAGGCTCTTGGTGAACTTCTGTTGCATTTTTTTCTACTGTTTCTGTAGGATCTTTCTCTTTCTTTCTCTCTTTCAAGATTTTTGGTAATAGGAGAAGATTTCGTTAGGCATAAAAGGAAGATAACAGTTCAAAGACACAGATATCCACTTACCTAAAAAGGGATATTGCTTTTCAGCCTTCTGGCTGAAATCGTGTAGTACTTGTGATGCCTTCAATAACTTTGAGAATGGAGGGGTCAGGGTCATCAGAAAAAGTGAACAGGCTAAGGGTTCTGCTCTGTTATTCCTAGCTAACTAGTATTCAAGAACAAATGCCAAACATAGAGACTTCAGACTAAAACCTATCAGTCTTCAGTTGAAGATGGAAAAAGATGAGACAAGCCAATATCACGTGTTGATCTTGCCATCACGAGTAGCTGGGGAAGCACAGGGTGCTATAAGGATGGGTAGCATTGGCATAGGAAGATATCCTCAGTGGTAGGTAATAGTCAGGGAAAAGAATCACGTTTATCAGTGAAAGAATCTGCCTTGAAGGATTAACTTTGTTCATTAACAGCCAAAAATACAGAATAGAACCACCAACAGATTCTGTTTTAGGTATGCTTTGAGATATGCTGCAGCTGGTGGTTAGCATGGAGGCTGCAGAAAGGAAAGAGATCTGTGGTGTATTGATTACAGCAACATAGGAGCTGGAGGGTTTGTTACCTATATGTAAAACTGTGATTAGTCCAGCATATCATTAAGAATTGAAGGTAAGTGCAGACTTGAAATTTGCTTGGATTGATCAGCGTAATCTTGCTACACCACAATAGCAACGTCAGCTCTACAGTCTGTTTTCAAGTAGCACATTCTGTGCATCTGTAAAAGGTAATTACTGAGGTAGCTTAAGATTTGCAGGTTGCGGAGGAAAATAGGCAGTGTCCTTGTTCGTGAGGGACAGAAATATGCAGTCACCTTGGCTTTAAAATGTCAAAACCCTGTCACAAAATGCATTCTAAGAATAGATCTTTGTCCCTTCCAGAGTACAGTCGGCGCCTGAAAGAGCGAATGCATCACAATATCCCGCATCGTTTTAATGTGGGGCTAAATATGAGAGCAACAAAATGTGCTGTGTGTCTGGATACTGTGCACTTCGGACGGCAAGCATCTAAATGTCTTGGTAAGAGCAGAGTGCCTGTAGTGTAACGTGATGAGAATGAAGAAACATCAGCTGTCTAGAATAGCTTCTCAGTGAAGGTTGAATGAATGACCAAGCATGAAGACTGACATTTCTTGGGCGAACATTCTACTTTAGAAAACATCTGGTAAAGAATAGGAGATTCTTAGGAAAACTGGGACTTGTGCATTAGGAGTTGAGGCAGCTGTGATGCTTTTTTCATCATTTTGCATAAGTTCTTCTCTTTCTTTTTGTCAGAATGCCAGGTGATGTGTCACCCAAAATGCTCAACTTGCTTGCCAGCTACTTGTGGACTGCCAGCAGAATATGCCACGCATTTCTCCGAAGCGTTCTGCCGGGATAAAATGAATTCTCCTGGTCTGCAGCTGAAGGAGCCAAGCAGCAGTCTACGTCTTGAAGGGTGGATGAAAGTGCCAAGGTATAAAAGTGATGCTTGATGACATATCAGGTGCTGAAACATTTGGGACAGTTCCATATATTGTCCTGGCTCTTACGATGTGATATTTGGATATGTTTATTACAACTTGCTACCGATGAAAAATCACTTACAATTTGCATGTTGGTTTTGTTCATAATCTAAGTAGAAAATCCAACGTGAGTTTGTGCTTATTTTCTTCAGGAATAATAAACGTGGGCAACAGGGCTGGGACAGGAAGTATATTGTCCTGGAAGGAACAAAAGTGCTCATTTATGATGCAGAAGCAAGAGAAGGTAACTTAGCATTTGTAGGAAGAACAAGGCCTAAAGACTGTTTGCTGTAGCCTTACCTAATTTAGCTAAATGTTCTGTAATAAGGCAATGTTGTTGGTTTTTTAGGTCTGTAATGGTTTTATTTGCTGGTATGACATCACAATCCAGCTGTGAAATATCCAGCTTATCCACTTCATTTTGCTATCAGTTACTTTCCTCACTGTTTGTTTGTCCTTTCTTAATCCATGTCCCCATTCTCTCTGCAGCTGGACAGAGGCCTCTGGAAGAATTTGAGCTCTGCCTCCCTGATGGGGATGTAACTGTTCATGGAGCTGTAGGAGCTACTGAACTTACCAATACAGCAAAGACAGGTGAGAATCAATGAGGTCAAATGGATTCCATCTGATTTGACATCAGTTGGTATTCTGTGTGGCTAAGCAGATGTTTCACCCTTTAGCTTTCATTCTGTAACTGTGCAATCCGAGATTACCTCTCTTTGAGTTAAGTGAATAGGTTTGGTTAGATTTGGTTATGCACAGGGGATTGCTTCTGTCATGGTAGTTGAACTGTGAAGAAGATAATCATCAAGCCAAATGGAAGTAAATATTAGTATTTTGTAGCATACTTGGTTTACTCTGATCAACCTCATCATGAAGTGTGAAGTTCTGTACTGTGTCACCATTGTGCTCTAAGCAGAAAGTCATTAACGCAGAAATACTGTGGGTGTATGCAGTCTCTTATTATTAAAAAATGTTAATGTTTTAATTTGTATGTATTTAATAGAACTGATGAAAAGATTATGTATGTCTTGATTTCAACATTAAAGGCGACAGATTGTTTAAAAACAAAGGTTTCCACAACCAATTTTTACAGATACTCCTTGAACAGTACAGGAAAAAACTAGATGAGTGGCTGTTCTTGTACTTTTTTTTTCCCCATAATGTTATTTCTTTTGAATAAAAGAAATTATTTTTAGAGACAGATTTGTATGTATGGATTGTATATGTCTAGCTATTATTTAGCTTTAGGAGCCTAGCCTGTTCAGGACCTGTAAAAGGAGAAACCTCTGTATAAATTGCTGTGGTAATATGTCATGCTAAATACAACTTCTCTCCAATAACACTGAAAGGTGTTGATTTAAGTCCATTGACAATATGCCAAAATCTAATCTAAGTCTTATTCTATCTATACAACATCTCAGATGTGCCATATATCCTAAAATTGGAGTCTCATCCACACACCACTTGCTGGCCTGGTAGAACACTCTACCTGTTAGCACCCAGCTTCCCTGACAAACAGCGCTGGGTCACAGCACTGGAATCAATAGTGGCAGGTGGGAGAGTTTCCAGAGAAAAAGCTGAGGCTGATGCTGTGAGTATAAAAGTTTCATTTAATAATAAATATTCTGGGAGGGAGCGGAGTTTTGAAAAATTAGTTTTTGGTGTTTGACATACTGAGGTTTAACTGAAGGTAAGTTATTATTTCTGTCTTAAGACACACAGCATGAATACCAGGAACTAGTTCATTGTGAGACTGGTACTTCATATTACAGCACCCTTCTTTAGACTTGGCAGCGCAGTCAGGGGACTCAAAAACTGTATCTCTGCAATTCCAGCAAACAGCAAAGGAAGAAAGCAGTTTAAAACATGGTTTAAATCTAATCTTATAATGTACTGCTTGGAATGAGCAAGCCAAGAAAGAAAGAAAAAACAAAGAACTCTTTCCTATTCTTAAAGAGTTGGGGTTTCTTTTTGTTTTGCAGCAGAGAGGAATGTGTTTGTTTTTTACTTTTAGCTTTATTCCCGATAAGGATAAAAGCTTAAATGGAGTTGTTTTGACTTTGGATAGCCTTTTATTATTGCTGTACTGATAAATCTGTTTTCTGATAAAGGGAGACATGATTCTGTGGCGTTTCATATTAAAATGTTAGCTCTGGAAGTAATATCGGATTGGGAGGAGATCATCTCTCATGCTAACGTTTCTTTCGTCTCTGAGAAAATATATGCTCTCACTGACATTTGAACTTCTTTATCCTCCTAGAAAAAAAAAATGAATTGGTACTCCATTGCAGGAGGTTGAGGGAAATGAAAACTGTAGAAGTTGCAATAAGTTGTATCTGAGTTTAGGTTGACTTTGATCAGTTTCTGACTGCCTTTCAGGCAGGTGAAAGTCTACTAATTCTTTTGAAGGAGGAGGATGCCTGCAACTTTTAGCTTTATCGGAAAAGAAAATCTTTGCTAAACTTTTATCCCGTCTGAAATCATCAGTTTTGCATTGCTAAAATACAGTTGGAGAAAGAGAGGAAGCTTGACTCAACAGTAACAACAACAACAAAAAATCTTTGTTGTTTACAGAAGTTGCTTGGGAACTCTCTGCTGAAGCTAGAGGGTGAGGACCGTTTGGATATAAATTGCACAATGCCCTTCAGTGACCAGGTAATGACAATGGTCAGTTGAACCTTACTGAATATTGGATAGTTCACTTGTGAAAACTGTGCCTTAACAGCAATATGTGTAATTGTGTGCTTGGTTATTGCTTTGCTCTTTTTGTCCTTTTCACCACTACTTCTGGTAAACATTCATCCAGACTTGCTCTTGGGGCATTCCTTGTTCTCCTCATACAGTGCAGGTTTTTTTTTCTGCTGTCACTATAGGTTGTACTGGTGGGTGCAGAGGAAGGTCTCTATGCCCTGAATGTATTGAAGAACTCCTTAACGCACATCCCAGGAGTGGGTTCCGTGTTCCAAATTCACCTCATCAAGGATCTGGAGAAGCTACTCATGATAGCAGGTAGGGGGCTGTGCTACCATCCGTGCTGCAGTAACCTTGTGCTAATTGCTTTGGAATCCTGCTGCCATGCAGGTATCAAAGGCCCAGGCTTTCCTTTAGATTAATTACAGGATTGTGCTTATTTGCTTCAGATTGATGTATCACCAGGAACAGTGGTTAAACACAGTGCTGCCTGGTCCTTTTCCGTAAATGACTATGTGATTGAAAGCTTAGTTAAAGTTTCATGTGAGAGGAATCAGGCATGGTCTGTAATACCAATTATTGGAGCACTTGAAAACTCGTTGCCAGTTGTGTTGGCACAGAAGAGTTTGTCTTAAAGACGTTCTAGAGGGTAAAAGAAAACTTCCTGGTTAATTTTGGATAGTGTACTAATGAGGCTACTTTTAACAATGACCTACTTGTCTTTAGCAACACTATTAATCCACAGAGAGAATTGTTTTCCCAGTGGATTTCTTGCCTGTTTTGTGGAGTCTTTTCTTTTTCTAAGATAAGTTTTCTATTTCACTTTTATTAAGAATAATATGAAATGAATTGTACACGGTACATTGTGACTGTTTCCACAGTAACAGCCTGTAATGATAAGCTGCTGCTTAGGTAACAGAGAGGACTTGCAGGGAACAAGGAGTTTTCCCTTGACAAAATGTAACCATTTTTGCCTGCAGGAGAAGAAAGGGCTCTGTGTCTTGTTGATGTAAAAAAAGTGAAGCAGTCTCTAGCTCAGTCTCACCTTCCGGCCCAGCCTGATATCTCACCAAACGTTTTTGAGGCTGTCAAAGGATGTCATCTTTTTGCTGCTGGCAAGGTAGGATACAGCTCCCTCCTGCTCCCAGAGCACCCTTTAGCCTCTGCTGAGCTTAATATTATTCAAATCGGCATCTTTATTTTGCTGGCAACAAATCCAAGGTCTATTTTCTTGTTTGAAATCTTTTTTTCTTCAAATAAGAGCAGTGTAGGTTGAAAAGAGGGACTAAGCTGGAGACAGTTTGGAGAATTTATTAAAAATACGAATAAAATCAGTCAGGATGACATGACAGCATAACCTAAAGTGCTGTGTAATAAGAAATACATCAAAGCATAACTGCCTCCTCAGAGTTTGCTTCAAGATTTATAGTTAATGAATTCCATCCACTGTTTGTTCTCAAATGTCATGTAACAGTTCCCAAGCTAGCAAATTTACTTACTTGTGTCACTTGATAACACTTGATATTTGTGCTAATTCCCAGTGTCAGCATGGAACATTTAGCCACAGTAAAAATTCTCATTAACAATTAATTCTGTGCAGTACTCCAGTAACAAACCGAACATCATTCAGTTCAAAGTGGTTTTTAAGGTAATGGTTTTGAGGGGTTAAAATTAAACCTAACTTGTGTCAGTTTCTTATTGATTTTAATGAAAAGCTGATTTACTCTAAGTATAAAAGACATAGAAACAGCTCAGATTTGTATTCTTTTGAGACTCTGAAGAGGCTTGTTGTCATTTCCCTACTTTGCTCTGTAACTACCCTTCTAAAAATGGGCATGCTTGTCTCTGCAAATTTCCTTTTGTGTTAAAAGGTCTTTGGATCTGTTCCACGCGTTAGAATTTACTTTGTAATTCCCCTAACTGTAATTGTTCTTCCAGGTTGAAAATGGTCTTTGCATCTGTGCAGCCATGCCCAATAAAGTGGTTGTTCTGCGATACAATGAGAGCTTGAGCAAGTTCTGTATCAGAAAGGTAAGCTTAGTAATTCCTTTCAGTAGCTAAGGTAATTCCTGTGCTGCACTAAGGCTCTGCATTGCTTTGGAGCAAACATCTTAAACTTTTCTTTGCACACTTAAGGACATCTGTTTGCCAGCAGAAGTGATAGAAGATTGCTATGTGTGCAAAGTAAAGCGAGCACAGAGCAATTTCCTGTAATGAGAGGTGGCATATTTTGAGAGACTGAGAACAGAATTGGGATTTTTGAGATACTGGACCCAGCTGTGCTCATACCCTTGCTTATTTACCCAAGAAAGGCTTTTTTTTCTTAGTTATCCATCAGTGTTCCCTCACCTTGGTTGTCTTTGGAGCAGCCCTCAACAAATGACTTCTCTCTTCTTTGCAGTTAAATAACTTGTTTACTGTTCTAAGGAAAATCAAAGTTCATTTGGTTTTATCCTATCACAGCTCAAGCAGATGATAAATACAGCACACAAGGCAGTAAGATACACATCTCATGTGGCTGTGCATATACTTCCAGTGTATGTAGCCATCTCTGGCTACATCATCTGTCCTCCTGGACAGTTGAGATACATGTGATGGACAAATCGTGTGCCAGCAAGCCTGGAACATGTGCAAGCATTGTAGTTGATGCCAACTCCTGCTCATGAAAGAGTACCACTCAACAGAAAACACTGAAGATGTACAGCTGCATGTCTCTGCAACTGCTGCCATTCAACTTCAACATCTTTGCTGATCCAGACAACTCAATTCAGATCATAACAAGATGGCAGTAAGCCCAGAATATGCTCTCCTGTTCTGTCAACTAAATTTCCAGATAAACTAGGATAAACAATATACAGCAGAGATTAAAGAAGTCTAGATCATATCTATGAGACAGACATGTGAAGTGATAGCTACAATTCAGGAAAGAGAGAAACCAAATGATTTGTTATATTCCAGGCAGCTGTTCAGACGTGCAGATGTTGGTGTGGCTGTGATCTATAAGCAGGCAGCCACTCCCTGCTACTACAGTAAACTGAGCTATGGGGCAGAATATCTTTCAGAATAACATTTCCTTCTAAAGGTTTGCAGTGAGGTTAGGACCTGGAGATGAGTTGAATTACAGGTCTCTATTTGAGACCAGATATTCACCAGTGAATATCAGTGGATGCCATTTTGTCCACATGGAAGAAAATTCAGTTTTCCACCTTTGCTTCAGATCCTGTTTTGTCAGACTGCCCCTCTGCTGCCATCTGTCACATGGCAACAAAATATAATAGAATATTGGTGGGAAGGTTCTATCTTTACTTCTATACTATCAGTATCCACCTCTGATGTTTTGGGGCAATTGAATATAATAGGAGGCATTACTTTCAGAGCCGCCCTCTTGTAATCTTCCATAATAAGCAATATCTGCATGCAATTACAGGGATCTAATATTGGTCTATACATTCCTTCTCTTTTCCAGGAGATTGAAACCTCAGAGCCTTGCAGCTGTATCCATTTGACCACTTACAGCATCATTATTGGCACCAACAAGTTCTATGAAATAGAGATGAAGCAGTATACACTGGAGGGTAGGAGGCATCTTCTAAGCAATGCACCAAATGGCCCCACAGATTCTGTGGAGTACTGCATTATGGGGGTGAAAAAAAGGTTGGTGTGCTGATCAAGCTGTTTTTCTCCATTCTCTTTGCAGAGTTCCTGGATAAAAATGACCACACTTTGGCCTCTGCTGTGTTTGCTGCATCCACCAACAGTTTCCCAGTCAGCATTATCCAAGTGAACCCAACAGGGCAGAGGGAGGAGTACCTGCTGTGTTTCCATGGTGAGTGTGTCGTGTGGTTGCACAGTTGTACAACTACATCTGTCCTTAGTATGGGAACTGTCAAAAGCTGCTGTTGAGAGAGAAAGCTGGACAGAGCTGACTTCCTAGGGCCTGGTAACAAAAAAGATTGTTTGGAAATAGTGAGTCTAAAAGCCCTGAAAGATTTGTGGCTGATGGTTTAAACAAACAGTGAAGATAGATGTACAGAAAACTGGTGCTGGAATATCTCTTCCTGATCCAGTTTTCTGCAGTGCTTCTGCCTTAAAAGTTCTCTGTAGCTGTGGCTCAGTACCACAGGTTGTCTTCTGTGCCCAAACTGAAGGGGTTGTAGTTAATGTTAAGTACAAACAGGTGTTTGATTGTCCTGATAAAACATCAAGGGGGTTTCAAACTTCGGAATTCTTCTCTGGTTTCCATGTGGACAGAAGAGACTTTTTAAACGTCTCGTGTGTTATTTGTTCACATAGCTGCTTTTATTGGCCCTTCAGGATAGCATCATGGAAATGCACAGGAAGTCTTCAATAGCCCGCTAGCAGCAGTTCTGAGTATTTTGCAGTAGGAGTAGCATAGTTTTCCCAGCCGTAGAAAGAGATGGAATAATAACCTGACTTTAATTGGTACAAAGAGACTTAGAATTCAAGTGCCTTTTGGTATCCAAGTATTCCTAATTCTAGATAATGCAGTGTCAAGGCAACCTGTGCGACTTGCAAGATCATGAACATCATCTGTGGGGAAAAAAAAACAACCCTGTCAGAATTCTTCTGTGTCTTCAAAGCTTCTCATGACTTGACATTGCTTTTCTTGGCAGAGTTTGGTGTCTTCGTGGATTCCTATGGAAGACGCAGTAGGACCGATGACCTGAAATGGAACCGCCTACCCTTAGCTTTTGGTAGGTGCAGGGGAACGTTCACTGGGGTTAGAGCCATCCCTGGAATGAGGAAACAAACTTGTGGGAAAGGTGTTCTTTGCTCTCAGCAGTTCCATTTCCTCTTCCCTCTCCCAGTTCTCCCAGAAGCTGTAGAAATATTCATGTGATTTAAGATCATTATCAATCGAAATGGCAGACCATCTGAGGTGTAAATAGCTGAGAAAAACGAAACCAAAGTGATGTATTCCCTTAGCATTCTTAGTTTGACAGTGACTAAACTGCCTGGTAGAATTTTTGACGATGCTTGGAAATATGTGAAATAGTCAAGAATATATCATTTCAGTGTGGCTCCTTCAGGCCTTTTGCTCTGCCTGCTGGATTTTGTTCAGTTAATAGCCCATTTTTATGCCTTATTCATATTACTTCAGTTGGTAAAATTATTGGGATACAGGTAGTTTCACAGCAGTGATTCTCAAAGCTCCTGTCTCTCTACTTAGCAATACTGTCTGTAATAAGGCATTACAGAAGATGTACTCTTCCTAGCTTTTCCCAATGGGCTGCAGAGTTCTGTTGTGTTCACAGATGCTTTTAATAAGTTTCTAACAGAGAACTTTTTATTGTATTTTCTCCTGCCTCTGTGATGTTCCTTCAGCCTACAGGGAGCCTTATCTGTTTGTGACCCACTTCAATTCCCTTGAAGTAATAGAGATTCAGGCAAGAGCTTCTCTAGGGTAAGTTGTTCCCTTTTCATTCTTTTGAACAGCATGTGCAGGGAAAAGGTGCAGTGTTGTCACTGTAAAGACTTTTTCCTGCAATTTTACCCAGAACTCCTGCACGGGCTCACTTGGAGATACCAAATCCACGGTATCTGGGGCCTGCAATTTCATCTGGAGCTATCTACTTGGCCTCCTCCTACCAAGATAAATTGAGGGTGATTTGCTGTAAGGGCAATCTGGTGAAGGAGACCAACAATGAGCACCACAGAGGATCTTCTGCTACACGCAGGTATGGTTAAGTCGTTGTGTTCTGGTCCTTGCGTAAGCAAACTCACTGCAGGTGTCTTGTCCCCCTTAAATGTTGTTTGTTGCCTTCACGCCATTCTTGGAGATAGAGGCTAGTGTTAGTTATTGTAATGCTGGGATGGAACAAGAGCCTCATGTTTTAAAGTCTAGGGCACTGGGAAACATTAACTCTGTAGGAACATGTGGGGAATCTCTTCCATAAACACAAGCAAAGGATGCTTTCTGCTCTTCAGCTGGCTTATGTTGATCACTATGTTTTGAAGTCACAGTGTTAGGTTAGATTGCGACGGTGTGACACTAAACATGACTGTAAGAATATCTGAAGCATGAGTCACCCTCCCTTAAAGGAGCATGTAGGGTGGCAGGGCTCAGCAGAGCAGTGGTACTTCAGACAGGTGCATTTAAGACTGTAGCTGACAGTGCTGCTGTGCGCTGGAAACTGAACGACTGAGATGTGTAGCTCGTCTTAACCTGGCCTAGGTTACACTCCTAGATATTTTGGGAAAGTTACATTTCTTTTTTGCTAAAAGAAAACGTAACATGAGGTTTTTGTCGCTCAGCTGTTCGCGTCCATTATTTTTGAATGACAGCAGCCCTAACAAGAGAGGTCCGCCCACATACAACGAGCACATAACCAAGCGGGTAGCGTCCAGCCCAGGGCCACCAGAAGGTCCCAGCCACCCTCGAGAACCAAGCACACCCCATCGGTACCGGGAGGGCAGGACGGAGCTGCGGAGGGACAAGTCACCTGGGCGACCACTGGAGAGGGAGAAGTCTCCAGGCCGGCTTCTGAGCACCCGCAGAGAAAGGTCCCCTGGAAGACTGTTTGACGAAAGCAGCCGAGGTCGACTGCCCGTGAGCGGTGCCAGGACTCCTCTTGCTCAAGTCAACAAGGTAAGTGGGGAGCTTGGAGGTCTTCTGTGGTCTCATGAGAATGTTGTGGGCTTCAGAAGGGCTAGTGGCACTGTCAGGTGTAAGATCAAATCTGTTCTCGCCTCGCTTCTATCAAAGCATCCCAAGTGGTGTAACTTACTGACCCCGTGAACACCCTTCCCTTGTGCCAGTTCTGTACCTGCAAAAGCAGCTTGACTTGAGAACACGCTGAAGTTCTTCAGATGTGAAAGTGAAGGTTTTAGTCGTAGAAATCAAGTCACTGAGGGCTTGAGAAGGGAGATGGTACCTGGAGAAATGAATGTGGAAGGCTGCTATGATCAGTGTGATGCTGATGCTTACCTTTGTCAGTGGTTTAGGCATTACGCCACGTAGAAGCAAGCAGACGTGCAGCACTCATCAGCTGTAGCAGCAGTGGTTAGGTGATATACTTCTTCTGGCACCTGTGCTTCTGTAGGAACAATATGTGTAACGTGTAACTGTCATTTTTTTTTCCCTGCCAGGTCTGGGACCAGTCTTCAGTGTAAGTCTCAGCTAGACAAAGTTACTCATCTTGACCTGCAGGAAAAAAAAAAGGAAATATACTGAGTTATATGCACTCCATATGTCTGCTGCCCAGTTACCAAAACAGCATTTCTGGGCCAAAGCTAGCTTCATATCAGGAGATGTGATGCTTTTGAAGATTGTTCGCATCTCAGTTAATTTCTCTGCACTTTCCTGCACTCCTGTTTTTGCACTTTGTACTACTGTTACTCTTTCAAGCAGTTCATGAACTTTTTGTATTCACTATAGTCCCTAGTACTTCATCAAGGAAACTAAACGGGACTGGAGTCCCACCCCAGATCTTCAATGTGGTTAGCACCCCTTACCAGATAATTGATCATAGTTCTGAGATGTGCTGGGAATTCCTAACGGCCTGGAACCAGAAGGGCCAAGGTGACCGAGTCTTTCAATAGAAGGTGTGATTGGATATTCTCTACAGAACACACACACGCACACAAAAAGATAAATCTGTTCACCTGCCACTTCTGAGAGTTATTTTGTTCTCACTAAAATTGCTCTAGAGCAGCTCTGATGGGGAGGGAAGAACCCTGCTTTAAATGAGCCCATGTGCCCTACTCCAAGACAAAGTGCATTATCTATATGCTTCTGGGGTGTTAAGACTTTATCCAGGTCTTCTGCATGACAGTTCACTGCATGCTGCTGCACCATCACTGGCTGCTCTCTCCTTTTAGGTTGCTTTGCTGAGTAGTGTATTGTACCTCACTTGTAAATTAACTGAAACCTCTAGATTACGCTGCAAAACAACTGATAATTACTCTGGAAATTTGGCAATGAGGAGTTAACAAGCCTTATTCTATGACAAGAGTTACAGTCACACTTGCATTCTCTCAGCATTAAACGTGGCCCACAGACCTCAGCTCAGATCCCAAGAGGTCTTTCCCCAGAGAGAGAAGCAGCACAGAGCCCCTCCCTGTGACCTGTAGCTTGTCATACAATAAGAACCACACGTCACCGCGCAAGAGGATACTCACAATGAACAGCTTGAGCGGTTACTGAACACCTTTGCTTCTGCATCTCTAACCTTGAGCCATTTATTGCTTTCTATTCTCTTTTGCCGTGACCACGAAGCAGAGAGCAAATGATTTTTCAAAGCAGGTTTTGACCATTCAGTCGGCGATAGCGACATCTTAAGAGAACAACCACGTTCTTTACATCTGGAAAGAGCAAAACTGCATCCAATCTTCCCTTGGCCACACTCTTAAACTTCTGCTAGTCCCTTGCAAGCCCGTGCTAACCTGTTCTAAACATCCATAAGAAGTCAAATGTCCTTTGTCAGTGTCCTTTGGCAAGTTTCATGAATATTGTGTTCTGTTCTCTTGTCTGTTGGGTTATTTTAGATCAGATTATATGGCAGGAAACTTGCTGAAAGTTTTGTCTCCTGGTCTGAATCCTTTGAAAGGTCACTGAGATCAGTCTTTAAATCTTTGCATCTCACGGGAGATGTTCGAGACCTCAGAATTGGGCCTGTCGAGTCCTGAAAGCATATCTTTTGTGTCCTGTTTGTGAAATGCTTCCTGCTATAGAAATAGCTCAAAGGACTGTACATATTTACAAGAAAATTTATATTCGTAACAAAAAGGGAATTGAATTGGTTTCTACTTTTTTATTGTAAACTGTGTGTTTTTCAACACTAGCTTTTTTTGTTTTAATGGTGGTTGTGGACAGCCATCTTCAGACACTGGAGGGGCCTCAGCTTAATCCTCCTAGCTCCCATGAAGAAATAATTGTAACAGTAAATCGCAACTGAAGCTTGTTAGCATCAATGAGATTTTAGGTATCTAAAAAGTCCAGGAATTTTCTTCATTACCTTTTTATTATCGATAAGGGAGGGAACTAGAGGGACAGTTCAAAGCTCCACCTGGAAAGTATTGAACTTTGTTGTTGAACAATAACCAAATAAAACAAATAACTATCTTGACTGGCATGGTGAAATGAACGCTTCCTTCCACACAGAGTATCCCAAAGCCATCCTAATATTGCACCCAGCAGTAGAGGCTGTGTAATCTATAGGCATCGATGCTTACCAAAGAGCTGACTGTGACTATTTAGCATTTTAATAGTTGTTATTCCCTGAACAAGTAGCATAAGTGGCTTCACAAAAGCAAAGCATGTTCATCCGAACGACAACCGATGGATCTATCCAACTGTTTTACTATAGCAGCAGTGAGCTGCCAACACCTACAGCTGAACTCTGCCCTCACGTACCTAACCCGTGCTGTGGGGAGAGATAGACACGTGTGAGTATAAGGGAGAGGAATGTGGCCCTGCTAAACGACCCGTGCATTTTGAGCTGGAAAGAAAAACCACAACCAACATCTAATTAACAGTAGTGTGATCTAACGACAGGTTTGGGATTTATCCCAGCAGTGTGCTGGTGGCAAAGGGGACAGATAGCTGCTCATCCCACCGCTGCAATACGCTGGTGCTTTAAGGCCTAATAGCTGCAACTTTTTAAAAGAAACATTCACGGATCTTAATTCAGATTGAGTACAACCTGCAGAGTTGCTGTACATCTTAACTTACACCTGCTGGGAAAACTTGCTAGATCAGACTTAAATGTAAATACATCTATTTTTAACTGAACCAGTTTTTACAGGGTCTGAAGTATTCTTTCACAGGAAGAGGTTTTTAATATTCACACTGCTGCCTACAGTAACTTAATTTGTCCTCCTACTGTTGAGTGTTTTTGGTTTAGTGCACATAGCCGCCCCCTTACCCCCAATAAAGGGCTTGTTGGAGGGTGTGTGGGAGGGTTCCTAATAGCTCCGATTACATTTTGGTCTACATGGCATTCTTCATGAAAAATGCTCTCCATAAAAACCAAGCTGCTTGATTTATCTATTGTGCCTACTATCTGATGTATATGATGAAATGCTAACTTGTTAAATGTTCATTTCTATTTTACTGTGCACAAAGAATACTTATTTAAAGCTCATTGTTGCAGTCCTATGATGCATGATCAGAATTGTAACAAAAATAATCCAGAAACTGGTGGAGTAAAAGAAATTACTTATCGAGCCTTTTGATTATCAAGAACCCTGCACAAAACACTTCAGCTTGACCACCCTGTGAGTGCTCAGACTTAGGGGTGGGGGGTGGGGGACAGGAGCCCACCTTATTGCCAGAACACAAGGCTTACTCCAGAGCGAGGATAACAAAAGGCTCAGCATCTACCTTAAAAATAAACAGCTCTCTTAGCAACAGCCGAGAATAAACATAACAGCACAGACTGTGAGAGGTGGGTGGGGGATGTAAGTGAGCTAATAAACCCAGCTCCTGCTCGAGCTTTTGCTTTTGGAGGGATTTGATTCATCCCATTACAAGAAGGGACTGCAGCGTGATTAATCCAATTCATTCACCTGTCAAGCAGAAGACAGCTGAGCTAAAATAACAAGAGCGACAACTTCTCCCCTCTGAGTGGAAACCAAACCAAACCCAACCCACTTACTTACCTCTTTTATCAGCACTCTGGCCCTGCCAGGGCCTGAGCCCACAGCTGCTGAAGAGAAAGTGAAGTGGGTGCTGCGGGGTGCCGGGCTCCCCCACAGGGAGGCTGTGGCTGCTGGGCCATGGTAGCTGAAGCCATAGGTTCCCAGTGTATTTGGGCCTTTGGGCAGCTGTTCTTGCTCACCCAGAGCAAGCAAAGAAAGGTGGAGGTGATCACAGGGCTGCCGTGGTGAGCCCTTGGTGTGGTGCCTTCTGAGAGATGGCTGCGGTCTGCAAATCTGTGGAACAAAACCAGCTTCCTACGAGCTGTGATGCCACCATCTCATTGCTGATGAAACGCTGCCGTGAGCCATGTCTGTGTGTAACTGGTGGAAAAAAAAACCCACCAGGCCTCCTCCATCAATACGAAGGCTTGTGTACTTCCACCTTTCTTTTCCCCAGCGTTCCTGCTTCTCCAGTCTTTGATACTCACAAAACTTCATTACCTTCCACGTTTAAATGTGACAACACTTCAGCAAAAGACACACAGAAACAAACCCTGCCCAAGCTGCACTCACACACTGTCACAGAGAGATGCTTGGAAGATAAAAAAAACCCACCACCACCACCAAAGCAACCAGCACACACACGAGGTGTACGAGCACAAGGAGGGGCTGTAACAAAAGCATCCAGGGGAGGCTGAAGGCCACCACCAGGCCGTTCTGATCTGATCACTGGGGCTTAATAAATAATGGACTCTTCTTCCTGTAGACTTCACGTCACAAATACACACTGCTTTCCCTTCAACTGTGGGTGAAAAGCTTACCCACTCCACCAAGGCGTACAACCACAACTGCCATTATAGCTTAAAACAAATGGCACCTCGAGGAAGCTGAGGCCACCAAGGAACTGGGAAGGATGGGAACAAAGCAACTCGACCATTTCCTTGAAAATTAATTGTATTTATTCGTTTCTGATGAGGCTGGAAAAAAGCAATTCTGTATTTCAGAATACCAAATAATATCCATAGCATAGAATGAGGAGAGTTTTCAAAGAAAACCATTGCACTATACCCAGATCTACTGAGCTACTCAGAATATTGCAACGAGGCTAGTGAACAGAGAGGAGGACAGCAAGCCCCCGCCGCTGCTGTGGCTGGTTCCACTGAGTGCTGCTGCAGCTTTTGTCCCCACTTCAACTCCTTATTGATTTGTTCAGTGTGCTCTTCCCCACTGCAGGAGAGGGGCGGGATATCATTGGCACAGGCACCCGTACACCACCAGGAGGAGACCTCACAGCTCACCTCCCGAGCTGCTTCCCCCAGGACAGGCCTGAAGCACGCTGGCAGCCAGGATTACATCAACACTGCGTTGATTTGGGGATAAAACAGGCTGCAGGTCCCTCTAAGTGCATGCAGGCATTACTATATTCACTATACTCAGAGTGCAGAGGTGATGGCCACAGGCCTGGCTTTGGAAGCACCAGGGAGTTCCTACTCGCAGTCGATGCTGGGACCTGGTGCAGGAGCCCAGCTCAAGCCCTGGGCACAGAATGCAGTTCTGCTGTATGCAGCACGACACACTGCTCACACCAGGAGTCAAGTTTGGCCACTGGGATACACAGAACTTTTACAGTCACCTTGGAATCAGCTGATGGAGGCTGCTACTGAAGAACTGGACCCTAAACTGAATCTACTGCTGTCCTTCCACACACCTCCCCCAGTATGAGGAAGCTACCAGTGACAGCATTGGAATTTGGTTGCAAAAAAAGCAGATTACTGCAAGATGCATCTGAGTTTTACCAGAAAAACTCAGCCACTAAAAACAATTGTCCTTACCAGAAATTCCACAGGGGAAAAGTTGTATTTCAGTTCTCACGAAGAGAAAAACTACAGAGCTATTCACAGTAGAAACAGAGCACTCCAATCTACTGCAAAATACAAAGGAGCCTGTAGGTGATTGTGGCAATGGTTCTGCCCAGGAAGGCTGCTACAAAATTATCACCACCATTCACAGTTATTTCAGCCATGCAAGTTCAGAACTTGCTCCTGAAATAACTGTGGCTTTGATGCACGTAAGTTCTGGAGCAGCTCTGGGCTTGCTTTTGCTGAACGCTGAGCTCAGATGAGATTCCACAAGAATCCTGAACTTTCTCGACTTTGGGCTGGCTCGTTTGTTTCCTTAGTTTGTCTCACTGAAGGGCCTTCATCTGCTGCCCTTGTGTTTTTCAGCCTTGTTGAACTGGTGTTGTTTTGTTTTGAAGTGAGCTGACACCGGGCACTGACAGCACTGACACATCTGCCATCAGCTGACACGAAGCTGCCACTTCCAAGAACTCCCAAGGTGGAAAATAAGGCAAACCTAGGAGAACCTGGAAGTCTCAGAAACAACACGAAGTCAGAGTTCATTTGCTACAGCACAGGGGAGGAATACATTTGGTTAAGAGAAATGTTTTCTTCTGAGACTGCACCAGCCCAGAACCCTCGGTGACAAACTACTGTGATCATATTGGCTTGTACAGCAAGGTGGTCACGTATTTCTTCTTGTAACGATGCGTAGCACTAAGCACCATCACTCCATCCTACGGGAGATGGAAAACAAGTGAGCATACCACACGCTTCTCTGAAAGCTGCAAGTGTGAAGCACGTGCCCCGACCTCTCACCTTGATAGAAAGCGCATAGAGGTGGTTCAGCATGACATGGTTGGGTTCAGGAAGCAGAGCAGGATCGCACTGGGAAAAAAAAGAGAAAGCGAGACAGTGTGAAAACAACAGAACTCACAGTTTATTTCTCAGAGCTCATGGGTGATAAACACCATCTGCAGCTAGCTGCACGCTCACACACGGTCCACCAGCAAACACAGACAGAGCTTCAAAACAAACCAAGATCCCTCCAACGTGAAACTGCCATCATGGAAGAGATCTCTGTTACACCTCACGTGCTTCTGGGCTTTTAAATGTCATGGTGTGAAGACTGAGGTTTGTGGCTGTAAGACAGCAATCCAGTTCTCTCTGCATTTTGAGAATGAGTCAAGTAGAAAAACTGTTTTAGATGGATCCACCTGTAGGGAATTTTCCAATGTGGCAACTATTGTAAGGCTCTTCCTTGAGCGCTCCCTCTGCATCCCCAGTTTTTCCCCATCCATTCTCATCCTCGAGGCCCTTATTCAGCAGAGGGATCAAGGTACTCACAGAAATGCCCGTGTCCTTGTTCAGGATGACCTGCAGCAGGTGTGGGGGAAGAATGGGCGGAGATTTGAAGCGCTCCTCTGCCTTACAAACATAGGGCTCCTGGTGGTATGGTCCTGGAGGTGAGCTCGACAGCTCTGCCAGAGAGAGGTTACAGTTACTCTTACAGCAGCCTGTAAGAGTACCTGCTCTTTTTACCTATGGTGAATTCTAACAAGCTCATACCGGACATGTCTGAACACTTCTGGGAGTCCACCATCAAAGCATCAAATACTTCAAAGTCTGTTTTCTTCACCTGGATGACGTTGTTGACTGTACCAAGCTGGCTGGTTACAACTGGCTGGGAAGGGACAAGACACGCAAGCCAAAATAAAAATCGTCAGAACCATGCAAACAGAATGAATAAGAAGGAGATACTTTGCTTTTAAAACAGGCTGGTACCAGATAGGGAACTGTTAGCATTCAGAAAAGGGGCTGGTGGAGTATTTAGGGCTGGGGAGGGACTCATGTCAATTATGTCCACACGATTTGGGCACAGACAAGCACAGCACAGGGAGATGTGGGCAGTCAGCAATGCTGTAACGCTCTGCAAGACAGTCTGACAACAGACAAGAAAAGTTCACAATCTCTTTAAAATGAAGACCCAAGAGATCTCAGCACCCATTTGGTACACAGGCTCCCATCCCTGGGGGCTGTCAGTCTGAGGGCACCACCTAGGCCAGCTGGGATCACTCTCTCATCAGCTTCATCTGTTTCCCTTGTTAATGAACACCTCCTCTCTGAAAAAGCCATCTAATGCTACAGAATCCAACCAGTTTCTCCTCTTCATGAACCTCGAGGGAGAAATACAGCGTATTGAAGAAAACATTACCTCTGAAGGATCATGTGTCCACTGCCCATCCACAAAGAACTTGTACTGGTGCTCTCCTTCTGGCAGGTCCAGGATTGCCACAAAGTTGTTGTGACTGGAATGGAAGACAAACAGTCGCCCTTGAAATACTCTGAAAAGGGAATCAGTCTACAAACTGAGACAAACACTGTAACAAAGAACACAAGTCTCCTCAGCATGCAAGAACTTTAAAATGCACAACTCCTGACAAAACCTAAAGGTGAGGACTCAGACTGGAGTTTATGGTAATTTGTTCCATGACAGTAGCTCCCAACACGCTGAAAATTACTGCTCACACTCCTGGACTCATTAGCACTGTGCCTTTCTAAAGCTATCCTCACACCTTCACATCACTTGTTAGTATGTAAGACTACGAGACCCCCACTGAGGGAACAGGGTCAGCTTACTCGTGTTTCCTCCATCACTCAGTATCTGCCATCATAAACTGCATTTCAGAAATGAAAGAAATGAATGGCAGGAAGGTGTAAGCAGCAACTCAGTGCTCCTGAGGTACGTGGGGTCTGAACAGCGGCTCCTGAGCCACTTTCATGCCCCCGTGCTGTGAACTTCCTGGTTTGTCAGGGGGTCTTTCCAGGCACCTCAAAGCTGAGAAGCAGTTGATGTTATGTGAAAAACCCCAGCAGGTCATGAGATGCCACTGTGTCTCTTCACTTCTTCTCGAGCAAGGAGCACAATGAACTCTGATACTCGTGCATATGTGGTTCCCTAACAGCTTCTAAACAGCTCAGGTATCTCCCCCCCCACCTAACTCGACTGCAGATGAACCTGCTTTCTCTCAGGGCAATGATACACAACCCCAATTCTCATTCCCAGCCATCCATAAATGAAAATAAAATAAAATAAATAAAATAATAAAATAAAATATAAAATAAAAAGAAATCCAGCTTTGGAGTGCTTAAGGACAGCAGCTGCCAAGTGGCATATTAAAGCACAATACAAATATCAGCTAAGCACTTTTCTCTCTGCTCTAAGCATTCCCAGTCCGTGGGGAATACCACTGAAGAAGCATATTACCTCCTCGTCAATGGAATTTTACTCCAGTTGTTGAAGGACCCAGATAAATACACTTCTTTCCCTCCTCCAGTCCAGCGAAAGACTGTTGGCCGAGCTTGAGTGGGGGTTTTATCACTCACTTCCAGATCTTGCTGCCAAGCTAGGAACTCTTCTTTCTCCAATGGCGCCTACGAGCACAACATCCAGATCAATACACGTCCCTTCCTTGCAACCTTAGACAGCTTGCATTTCACTCCATTTACCTCTGTGCTGGGGCACAGTTTCGTAAGGCACAGTAGGATTAGCAAGGGGCCCTTCTAGATGCTAGTTGTTGGCAAGCGTTCTGCAAAGGTGTTAAAACCTCCCAGATTCACAGCAAGAACGGATGGTAGCATAACCCCTCGCTCCTGCCCCATGTAGGTAATAAAGAAATGAGCTCGTGAAAGCTTTCAAAACACAGAGAAAATAAAAATAATCACGAGGAAATACACATAAGAAGCAGTGAAACTGGGGTAGGCACAACATCTGTGGCTGGATCCTGAAAGGTGTGGATGGGACAGCGCTCTGTACAGCGGTGCAGTGTGCTGCTAGACCTCCTCAGGAAACACGAGGCACAGCAAGATGGGAACACGCCTAATAATGCCCCTAATTATGAGGGCAAAAGCAGTCAGCAGACGGTCTAACGAGGGAAACATCGGGGGATGCTGCAAGAGTGTTACGGGCTGGAAGGAAGATGGGGCACTGTGGTTAACTGGGCCAAAGCTCTGAGCCACGGCTTTGTTTAACAACCGATTCTTGCTGAAAAACACGGCACACAAGCAGTACGATGCATTAACACCACGGAGGTACCTCCCCCTCGTGTGAGGAAGCACACAGCGCTGAGTGCGAACCCCACTGCACAACAACCAGAGGCCACTAACAACCCTGCGGCATTCTGGCCCGCGTCCCCGAGCCAGAGGGCGAGCAGCAGTACCTTCATCTCCTCAGCATGGAACAGGTCCGTGTCCTCGGGGCTGTCCATTAAGATTTTGGGTCTATCCCCGTCCTTCGCGCCTCCTCCCGCGCCGTCAGCCCGGGACGCTTTGTGCCCGTGCCGTTCCAGCCCGGCTCTCTCGCTGCTCGTGTTCCCCATTCTCCAAAGGCCTAAAACGAGGCCGAGAGAACAGCACCAGCCCCGAGCTGAACACCCGCGACCGCGGCCCCGGGATCCACGGCCACGCGGAACCGCACCGCCCGCCGCCGCTTCCGCTTCCGCCGCTCCGTGCCCCCCGCGGCCGCCCCGGGCGGCAGCCGCTCCCGGACATCGGGTTCCGGGGCCGCGTCGCTCCGGGCCGCGCTCGTGTTCCCACCCCGGCACGGTGCCCTGGTGGGCGAGAAAGCCAATGGGATCCTGGGGTGCCCCGGTGAGGTCTCACCTGGAGCACTGTGTCCAGTTCTGGGCTCCCCGGTACAAAACAGACAGGGATCTCATGGAGAGAGTGCAGCAGAGGGCACAGAGATGGTCAAGGGAGTGGAACAGCTCCTGCGTGAGGAAAGGCTGAGAGAGCTGGGGCTGTTCAGCCTTGAGGAAAGAAGACTCAGAGGGGATCTGAGCCATGTCTATAAATATCTAAGGCAAAGGGATGAGGCCGGGCTCCTCTCAGCAGTGTGTGGTGATAGGATGAGGGGAAATGGCCACAGACTGATGCATAGGAAGCTCTGCATCAATATGTGTGGGATCTTCTTCACAGTGCAGTGACGGAGCACTGAAGCTGCACACAGAGGTGGTGGATCTCCTTCTGTGAAGATGTTCCAGACCCACCTGGACTCCTACCTGTGCAACCTGGGCTGGGAGCTGCTTTGGCAGGGAGGTTGGACTCAATGATCTCTAGAGGTCCCTTCCAACCCCTACAGCTCTGCGATCCTGTCTCCCGTGGCACGCTGTGACGTGGTGGAAGAATTCTGCTGGGTTAGGCAGATTCCCCATGCCCAGCCCTGGGAGCGTGGCTGGCTCCTGCTGCAGGCTTTGAGGAGCAGCTGCTGCTAATTTGTCTTCCACGGGCAGAATGCCTTGAGCATGGGAGCGCCCATCACAGGGGTTGGGAGGGGAATGTGTGCGGGCAGCTCTTCCCACAGAACTCTTACGCTGCTATAAAATGCAGCTGTTGTTATTTTGATGCTTAACTCAGATTAGCACTCTCAAATTCTTTGCCTACAGAGCTGGTGGTTTGCTTTCCCCTGGCACCAGTGTACACACAGGGCTGGTTGGAGGTACACACTGCCGTGTCCTGCCCATTGGGGAGCCATTGTGACGACCTGCAGAGCTGGATGCACTGCAAGCAGCAGCATCTCCACTTCGGGGTTCATCTTCTCTGCTTTACGATGGTTTTGTTATGTATAAAAACCACAGACTGGTAATACAGCACAGAATAAGGGCTGCTGATAGCTCATGGGGCTGTTGGGTAAGGAAAATCCAAGCATCGCTCAGTTTAAAGTATTTGAATAGAATGGTTGCTCCCCACACAGTGACACTCCAAAACCATTGGGAGCTCCTGGCCTTGGACAGGACAGTGGCAGTGGACACAGATATTCTACAGCTCTTTGATTCTTACGCTCTCAGTGACTGGGTTTTGCTGTTGCTGCCTTCTCCTCCTCCCTCTTTTCCCCATGATTTCTTCTGATCATGGGGATGATGATCATCTCCCCTCACTGCCGGAGTTGCAACAGCCCTGGAGGATCAGCCCACAGCTTTTAGTGAGGTGCCTGCTCCCCGTTACTTACGAAGGCTGGCTGATGTCCCACCATAAACAATGAGTCTTCATGGGTGGTCACCCACTACATCCCCCCCCATGCGCATGTCTGCATGCGAGGTCATCACATGCACTGCGGTATCGCTTTCTCCTATCAGCTTAAGGGAGAGCCCAGTTTGCTCACAGCTGTTCATAAAGGAGATGTGGGAAGCGAGAGCTTAGCTGCAGACACGTGGCCATGGCCTGGCAGAGCTCATCCACCCACTGAATCTTTGCAATACTGGAGGCAAATCTGGGATGTTTTTTTTTTTTTTGCCTACATCCACACTCTGAAATCTGAAGGGCATAAAAGTTCCTCCCCTTCACCCAGGGCCTGCCTCCACATTCTGAAGGAAGACTACAAACTCCCTTTCCTTCACATACCTTTCTTAACCCTCCTGCCCTTACAGCCAGAAGAGGACATAACAGGCAGGAACTGGTTCAGCATTCTTCCATCGCGATTTCCATACTTCCTTCATCACAAATGAGGTTCCTGGTGAGTGAGAATACCAGAGGAGTCACTCACCACTGGAATCATCTATTGATGACAGCTGACAAACTTCAGTTTTCCAAACTGCTGCATTTATGAGACAAGGGACACAGCAACAACTTAGCCTTTAGGAAGCACTCCTTGCGTGGGTAAGACACCCACTTTCCCATTAGGTGTTCAGCTGTGCACTCTGCCTTACAACTCTGGTTTATGCCCATGAGTAGTGACTTTAAACGTTTGCACTGAGAAGAATTAGGCAGAATAATTAGCCAAAAATCCCCATCTTGCCTCTAAAAACTCAACCTTCAAGAGCAATCAGAATCGCTTTTACCTTTCTGTCAGCCAAAGGGAAGCGACGCTATGTTGGGTGACTATTGCAAAATCTTTTAGTTAAGTGCAAATGCAGCACTCAACTTTATTTTGTTCTGGTAGAGTCAGGACCCAACCAGGGCTAACTACCCACATTTCCATGGAAAGTAGGTCGAAATCCCATTTGACCTGTTTGGATTATCTCCTGGAGTAGGTTAAAATCTGAACTCTGGTTGAGATGCACACACATGTGGCTGCCATGGTTCACTGTCACCCCACAGCCTGCTCTGGTGTGTATCCCTTCATTTCAATGGAGCTTCCCCTTCTCTTGCCTGGAATGTGTTGAAAAAGAAGTGTAGTGGCCAAATATCTTGGACTGTGTGCTTTAAAATCCTGATGAATCCGCTGGTGTCTGACATGACACAAGCTTATTTAGCCAAAGAGAAGTAGCTGCAAGCGAAGTGGAAGCTGACTCAGCCCGACAGCTAGGTTTGATAGAAACAGAAGAGCCATCCTCAGTCATGAGCTAGTAGATCAAATTCAGACATGACACAGATCACATTATAAAGGATATATGAGCAAGTGCTTCTTGTAGCTTCTGTGCCACAGAGACAAGTGAGTCAGCTGGTAGCAGCAGCAGAATTTATGCTGGAGCTCAAGACAGGAAAGAACAAACTGCAGAAAGCTCCCCATTTAATTTCTGGCTATAACTTTCCCTGGGCTCCCGCGTTTGTTCCTCCACCTTTATACTGCCTGAGTGATCCGTCTCCTACCACCCTCCTCCATTTAGGTCACTTCAGAATATGGCCCATTTGGCCAGGCTGCAGAGGAAGTCAAGTTGGGATGCCTCCTTAAAGGCTCACTCCCATTTCAAGGAAGGCGCGCTGTTGCAGTGCGTGCAGAACGTTCACTTGCTTTGGGGAATCCAGGATTTCAAATGCATCCTCTTGTGCATATATATGCACTCACAGTGCATACAAAGTAAAGGTTAACTCAGAAGGTGGCACAGGCTCTTCCTACTGATGCAAATTAGGAGCAAAATCCATCTTAAATACTGACAAAGTCAGTGTCCAGGTAAGGAAACAAGCCTACAGGGAGATGTGTGCCCACTGGCCTAGCAGAGGTACCCAGGCTCACTTTGAGATGGGCCCTGTCTCCAGGCTGAGAGGTGGAACACAGCTCATACTTCGAGCACACACCCATAGATGCAGCTACAAAAGCAACAGCTTCTGTACCCACAAACCACAACGCTCGTGGGCTGTGGTTGCAACCACATAAATTGCACTGATGCTCAAGGAGTTCTTGCAGGGAGGAACCCTAAGAACTTATTGTCCTCTTGATGCTTTCTTTGCTGTGCAGTGTGATGAAACGTACACCACATGCTGCTGGAACGTCTGGCTGACCCCCTTCAGACAGCAGCGAAGAAACTCCTCTTATATTTAGAAGCCTTGCTCTAAGGTTACGTATCAAGATACGTGCACACTGCTGTTTTGCAGAATGCAGCTGCCCTGGAAGAAGCAAAAGATGCTAATCTGATCCAGGAGCTGAGGCCAGCATTTTCAAGTTTCCATCTGTCTCTGCCTGTAACACATGCAGGAAGGAAAAGAGAGCTAGACCCCGGGCAGTAACCAGTGCCTTTCAGCATGCAGGAAGACTGTGGAAATAAATGGAAGCCTGTAGCAGCCTTGTGAAAGGACAGCTCTGTTCTCCTGACCAGGGCACAGAGGTTGAGTTGAAAGTATGTGGTTTCCCCTCCCTTCCCCCCATTTCACAAAATATGAAAAAATCAAAACATGCTTGAGAGAAAACTTCTTTTTTTTCTCCGTCAGCCTTGGCGGGTGCAATGCATAGTAACAGCGGGTCAAATCCAGCTCTAGACAGATTACGATGAAGGGCATGTAATTTCCAGTGCCTGTCGTACATACTGACATTTGTTGGCATGGCTCTCAAAAGATAAAGAAGACATTAATTTCTCAGCCAGACAACAGCATCTTGCTTTACACAGCTACTGCTGGCACCCGACGTCTTGATGGTTTATGTAGTGAGATGTTATTTCCTCTTCTTCTTACTGGATTAAGATGTTGAATTTGTCTGTGTCCATTTTGTGTGGGTCCATCAAACCTACAACAGAATTATTTGGTTGGACGAGGAGCGCATTCGTTTCCAGCACAAGTGGGGTGGAGAAGGATTTGTGTTCAACTGCATTTCTCAAGCATGGTTGGAAGCATATGCAAGCATGAATAAATGAAGAGAAATGATATCAATACATCAGTAACGCAAAAATAAGATTGCCTATGACAAAGAAGCACTAAAGGACATTAGAGGAATCGCTGCATTTTCCCATATCTGTCACATTAAGTGGTTTAATATAAAGCTTTTATTTTTATGCCAATCAATAGCACTGTGAGGCAGCACCATTTATCTTCAGAAGCACTGCAGTTGCAACAGCTCAATTCCCATTTATCTTAAGAGTGAGATTTCAGAGATATTTATGAGCCTGAAGTTGCAAGTTAGATTTCCACTATGGTTTTCAAAAGCATCCGAACAAATCAGGTGTTCAACTCCTATTGATCCACATCCTCCTTAGGCTATTTGATAAACTACTTCAAGTGGTGTATCCTCGAATGCTTGGAGGACTTTGAAACTCTTACTCCCCTCTCATTCCTGCTGAGATTTTGAGTGTTTGTCTCGAACAGCCTCTACAGCTTTTAGCTACAGCTCTGATGGGGTTGAGCAGCAAAATGGAGGGCAGAAATCCCGTGTTTGCTTTAACTCTGAAGCTGCCCACTAAGTTGGAGAAAGGGAAATCACCGTTTAAACCAAAAAAACAGGAAAGAAACTTCCCACATAGCAGAATGGAGACGAAGTAAAAGTAACTTTATTCCACTTCTCAACGACAGTTGTATCGTACCTGATAATAAGGCAAGCTACTCAAAGTCCCACAAGACGTATCTGACCATTGAGACAGTATTCAGAAAAACAAAGGGAAGTTCACAGAACAGCCATTCCTTGGGGTCACCAAAACCAGCGGCCAGATTCCGCCACGCACAGACTACGTCAGCGCGAGTGCTGACGACATCGGCTCATTTCACTGACAAGAGTGAAGTTTCATACTGAAGTACCTAAGGACAGGCTGTGCATCACTGACTTCAATGAAAAACAGAATCTGGCAGAAAGAAAAGTGGAAAAAAAAAAAAAAAAAAGCACATGAAAAATACAATACCGAGGCACAGAAAATACATGCTACTTCCAGGCATATGCTTTAACGAGTACAGATTTCTGAGAGATTTTTTTTTTTTCTTTTTTTTTTTTTTTCTGAATAATACTCCTGCCAGGCGTGATTCATTGCTCACGTGCACCTGCGAAACTCCCATGCATTTCTGGGTATTCAGTCCAGGTTTATGTTAGTGCAAGGACAGTTAAGTGTAAGTTGGCATAGCTTGCTCGAAGGTGTAGTAACGATCAAAACAAACAGAGCAACAGTCATCAAAGATGCATTTGTCCGTGTGAATGCTCACAGCTCGCTCTTCTGAGCATGGAATATGTGTGTGATAAAAAATACATATATTCTTTCAAATGGTTTCCAGCTAATAAAAACTAGCTGTCCCGCTCATAAGGTACCGAGACACTGCAGTAATTTAGAGGGCGTCCATTGTACAACCTAAGGCTGATCACTGAGGGGAAACCCAGGATCAGCAGCTCTACGCAAATCAGTGAGTGTAGAAAAGTCTGTCCATCTCCACGCTGATATATGGACTATTCATAGCAAGACGAGAGGATGAATTAAAAATAAGACACGAACAAAGCAGAACACAATGAAACGATGTGACTTGTTAGAGGAACAATAACAGAGGGATGGAAAAGAACATCTATTTAAAAAGGTCTTTTGTGAGATAAAAAAAGAAAAACTTCTTATATACATGGAGTTTAAAGAGGAAAATGTGATCAGTGCAACTGTAATGCAGGACTAGAGCTGAGTTAAGGGAGTTCAGCAATGAAAGACAACAAAACAAGAAGAAATCGTCAAGGAAAATGTGGATGTTATGGAACAAAAGTGTCTTCTAATAATTAAGGGATTGAATTCGGTCCCAGGTGGTGAAAAATCCAATGTAAAGACCCTAAGGGCTGGTGGTGACAGGAGAAAGCAGCCACTGAGTCAGAGTACACCCACAGCACTGTAAAACTGCATCACGGGGTAAATCACACGCCCGTTGTTCTGGTTCTGTTATGTCGAGACTATTGTACAGGAATACAAAAACCCTTAATGGCCTGATCCAGAACCCACTGGAGGGGACAGGAGTTCCACTAGCTCCAGCAGGCTGTGCATCAGAGCTTACCAGGTTATTAGCTTGGCTTTGTCTGGCTTAGCTCAGCCAGGGAACATCATGGACCCAGCACGCATTCCACGTAAATGAGAAAGAAAAGGGAGTTGTTAGGGCAAGGTCTTGTCATCACGTTAGGGTAAAACAACAGAAAAATGCTTCTTTATACTGAGTTTCCATATGAATAAATAATCTGGAAAACCTGGTCACGCCATGCTGATTTACTAACTGGGCTATCATTGCATCCATCAGCAACATGCCTCTGCAGACTTGTAGGGTCAAATCTTAATAGTCTGGAAAGATGGGTTTCCTTTTCTTCTTACTTTTCCTCTCCTGAGATTTACATGGTGATGTATTCCAAGTGCAGTCCTGGTCTTCAGATAGCATGCTGCAAGGACACAAAAAGATGTTTTTAAAGGAGCAAAAGAGAAAGAGTTTGCCTTGTGAGCTTAAATAATTAATTCTACAGATCTAATGGATACATTATTTAGTATCACTTGTTCTCTTAAAGAACATCCCTCTAGATTAGTGGTTCGATACCATTTTGAATCAAAGCACTGTCAATCTGAACAGCATTTTTAAACCGGGTTACTCGAATCAATGCATGTTGGGATCTTCCAGTGGCAGGAAATGGCTTTTACTTTGCTAAACTTTGTACCCCGCGCTGTGCCATCAGCAAACCAGGCCCTGCAGTCAGTCAGGTGGGTTTCCTTGAACCTTCCTTTGCTATGGAAAGGAGCAGAAAGCAGAATGGGCACAATAAAGATCCTCTGTTGGCTGTGTAACTGTGATCTTGCTGTCCCTTGGTTTATTCTGTCTGCAGCAGAGACTGAGCAAAATGGTACCAAAGCATTTTGAGAGCCTCGTGAAGGGGACAGCAGAGATGCTGAAAGTAATTCTGTTCACCTTTTCCTCTTCAAGAATTTTTTTAAAAGTAAGAAAAACGCAAGTTATACAAGTTGAGCAAGCTACACATGCAATCCATCTGTGCAAAGTCCAAACGCTTACTCCTTTTCCTTCTGCCTGTAATAACCAATGTTACACTGCTGCCAGCATGCTTGATTTCAGACCCTACTGGTACGAGGTGGTGCTTTCTCAGAGGCCTGGCTGTCTCTCATGTCTTCCTTCAAAGCCACGCTGACATGTGGTATCTCCGGGCCTTCCTTGGGGTGAGGTTCGACCTCAAGTGAGATGACAGAAAGGGACAGAAGAATGCAAGCTTGAAAATATCCTAACAGTTTGCATAACATTCTGCAGTCACTGAGCACAGCGGCCCTTCTCACCTGGGCTCTTACAAGAAATGTAACTCTACTCTGCCTCTGTCCCTGGGGAAGAGGATAATCAAAGGCAGTGAGCTTGGACATGGATCAAAATACATAATTAAAGACAAGAAGACCCTCTCCAAATCAGTTCAAGTCAGTGGGAAGGTGTCATGAAAGGATGAGAGAATGGTGAAAGTGAGTCAGAGCAAACAGCCTGACCCACAGGATCCTGCCCTGAATGGCGACACGCTGCAGATGCCTAGAGGAAGTATGTAAGAAAAGGCTGAATCCCAGATGATGCTTCTCTCCTTACTGTCTTCCAACTCTGCCAATCTGTAGCTTAGAAACTCTCTGAGGCTGAGACTGTATTTGCATCTAAGCTTCCTTTCTTAGCTTCTCTTGTTGCTGTTTCAAATAATTTGTGTTTCTGGCGTCTGTTGCAAACAGCAGGAATGAGTTCCACAGCAGTATTGTATTTCATGTGAACCATATCTTCTTGCTTAAAGCTGCTTTCCTCTGATATCTCTCAATCTCATTCATAAGAGACATCAAATAACTCCTCTCTATCTCCTTTGGCTACTTCTGCTTGCCTTTGACTTCTACATTTTCCAAGCCAGAGACCACATATATTTTGTCTTTCCAAACAGAGATTTTTTCATACGTTTCAGATCTTCTCCACTGTTTTTTTCTTTTTTTGTCTCCTACATCTTTTTTTGAGGAAAGGGCCGCAGAAGCACAGGAAGAATTGAAGAATTCAGGATGTGGTTCAGAGCTGAGTGTCACCTATCGATATTCAATCTTTCAATTCAACCAGGCGTACTGCAGGAGATTAACATCTCATCCAGGCTGTGGCACATAGAACTCTGCACAGTCCCAGCAGACAAACACAGCCCTTCTCCCACTGCAGTTCTTGATGGACAACATGCCTATGAGCACATATGCACAGTTTGTCTCAGTGGTGACACAAATGCTGGTTTAAGTTACATCTGAGCAAGCAGTGGAAGCGTAATTCAGTGCAATGGACTGGAAAGAAATGAGTGCAGGAGAAGCTGACAAGGAAGGTTAAAAGTCAGAGAATGGACTCAGTAGAAATTGAGCCTAGATGGGTGCATAACGTAGCTTATCACTCAGTGATTCCTCTCCATAACAAGGAATGCACCAGTTTATGTTGATCAAAACAGACAAGTTCTAATGTTGGGCTATTAACTCCAGTAGTGAAAGTGATGACTTCCCACTGTCTGCATTCAGGGTAGTGACTGCAGAAAGTAGATGATTCCTAAGTGTTGGGTGGGCCCTGTTTCAGGCTCTGTGTCTGTGTACATTTGCTAAAGAGAACAATGAGGACTAGTGAGGCTCTGCAAGGCAGCAGCACAAGCCCAGAGCTGGCTTTGCACTGAGTAAATCTGCAAAATGGAAAGTCAGTGCTGTTTATTCCATGCAAGTGCAGGTGTCTCCTGCTGTTATCCCCACGTTATCACTGCCTGGCAAATGAGTAAGCCAAAAGGAAGGCAAGCGAGGAAGCTTGGGGCTCCCAGCGTAGGAACCTGATGAGAAGTGAAAGGACCTTCCCCTTCCTGAGCCCATGAGTCTCTGCTGATCTGTTTTCAGTAAGATGAAAAACAGCCTTTTGAGTGTTCCTGTGGTCTGTGACTTGTTCTCAGATGCAGGTCCATGATCTCACCCACCAGATCCTGGGCAGGGAGAGCTCTATGGGCACTCTACTCCAGGTCACTTCCCTTAGCACGCTGAGTGTCACAGACAATCACAAGTTACTGCAGTGATGAAGTATGAGCATCAAAACTTATTGTGTGACACTCCTTCCTATTCATTCCATAATTCATAAACCATAGATTTGGCTAGAGCAGTCCAAACGAACTGCAGCACCATGTAGGCCTGATCTCGCTGTCCTACAAGGAAGTATAATCATTACTAGGGATATGATTACTGCTAACACTTGTTCAAACTGTGAATTTCTTACACTGCTACCATTTCTACCCATATGAACCCTGATGAGTGGGTTTCCTCCTGGCTGAGAGGCCTGTGGGGTACCAGGAGAACCGTTTTCTCTTCTGCTTGAAGCACAGGACTATGTCCCATTCCAAAGCAGGGTGGAACACACAACAGGCTTGGCTACTGAAAAGGCAGAAGAGATGTCTGAAAAAAATGGGTAACTTTGGCTATATTTTCTAATAGGGCAGAAGTTTTGTTATTCAGAGGACAGTGAATTTCTTCGTATTAGGCACTGACAAGCTAGTTTTCTAGAAATACCATTCACAGGGAGCAAATTACTTTCCAGTGAATGCTGAAGGAACTATGTCCAGATCTGGAGAGATATCTGAGCACTCATTTCCCAGTGCTTTCAATGAGAGATGCTCAGGAGTGGCAAAAAAGTTCTTTGGTCATTAAGATAAGAGCTTGCACAGATGATGGCACGAAACTGCAACTACAGTGGTGATGAGCTGCAGGGCACTGCCTTCAAAACTGTGTGACACATGAGATGCACTGACCCAGATGGGGCTTCATGTCAAGGTCACAGCTGTGGGGACTACTTGGCCCTTCTCTTTGGAAATGGGATGCTTGTGGCCTCTCTTGTAGGAGCTGTACTCTGACTGAGGTGCTGAATGTCCAGGGCTCAGACTGTGATCCACTGGGGTGTATTAACCCCAGAGTTGCTTTCTTCTGTGAAGACCAACAGAGACTTTGTAGGGGGGAGAGCCTGAGCTCCACCATGCAAAGGATGAACAACCAAATATTACACTTGAAAAAAGATCTGAACAAAGAGATTCCCACAATGGGGAAGGCAATTGGATTATGAGGTAGTTGATAAACACATGAGAACGCATCCTGGGAGGGTCAAGTTCTTCATACATACTGGTGAAGCCTAAATTAGCTTTCATGAAAAATACACGTGTGTCATAGAACCATCAAGCTGTGCCTTGTGGTAACCAAATAAATCCGTGACACAGCTGACTCATTCCATTAAGGCCATTTTGTACCATTTTGCCAATACTGAAGCATGTTTATTAAATCATCTACGTTTACTTCACATTAGCAGAGATCGCAAACCGTCTGTATATAATGATGATGAAAGTACAAATGTGAGACAGCTGCATGGAACACGCAATGCCACCCATGGCAGTCATATGGAAAACTCAAAACCAATTTAGTATAAAATATAACTGCCCAAGAGAAAGGAGACTCAGGTAAACACAGAGGGTGGAAAAGGCAGCGGAGTGTCCCTGTTCACTCATTTTCACATTAGAAAAATAAGATCCTTGCCCCTATCAAATACTTTCTTGGAAACAAGGGCTCTCAAGGGGGTTACAGTGGGAGGGGAGGTAGTAAAGGGACAGGAAGAGCGGGGAGCAAGGTGAATTCACCAAAGTTGTCACTTGAGCTCTCACAAACTGGAAGTATCATTTGGCCAAGATACCTCTACGGAAACTATTCACTGAATACAAGAAATTGCAACCCCAGCAGTATGCTGAGGGTTCCCAGGCACCTGAAAACGCTTCTACCTAATGCAGACATAGTTCTTAAAAATAAAAATTAAATTTAAAAACTCCTGAAAAGACAAAACTTAAGAAGATAAGGCCTGCACTGATTTACTGCTGCTTACTTCCTTGAGGGTAGGATAGAAATGCTTACAAGTACCAGTTAAATGTCAAGTGCTAACTACTTCTCATGTCTGCCAGTGAGCACAAAGAATCATTCACATTCAGCAAACAGGATCTCACTGTAGGGGAAGTGAAATATTAAATGCAGTTGAATGTAGACATTTGTGTTCTAGTTCATGTGAATGCTTCAATTCAGTGTTTTTGGCCACTCCTCATGCCATCTTTCTCTCCCTCTGCTTGAAAAAAACGCCTGTGCTGCTACCCTTGTGCTGTCCGTGTTTTGGAAATGATAAGGTGGCAGAAGCGAACTGAGGAATTCACTGCTGCTGTCAATTACAGAACTTGGCACTCCCAGCCTGAGCTGACTTGGTTTTAGATCTGTGAGAGCTAAACAAACCCAAACAAGCTGTACTGGAAAGAGATTCACGTCTGTAAAATGCAAGGGGTAATAAGGAATGCAAAAGTAACTTCTGATTCAGTGGCACCACGCGCCAATATCCTGCAGTGATGGACTCCAACTGCATTTACTTCCCTGAAGCTCCATAGGGCATACTGAAAGAGCTGTGCATGTTTGAGCAGCCGCTCCATTCCACTTCTCAGAGATGCCCGTGTTTCAGCTGAGGCAATCTCTATTTTTAGTTTACACACAAGTTTGCACAGTGCGTTGGAAGGCACAGGGAAAAAAGGCTCTCCAACCAAAACGAACAATAATAAACTGATTTAAACTGGTTATTTTATTGGAGGGGGTACATTATTGGGCAGAAGAGAACATACTGTTGCACAGCATTAAGAAAGGATATTGAAGCTCTAATTAGTTTTGTTCTGTTTTGCTAATGAGCTTACAGTCTGCACAGGCACTGGGGACTCAACTGTGGAGCTTCTCCACTACCATTCCAGCTGTGTGAAGATGGATCAGCTGTAGCTCACAGAGCGAATCATTTGTGCCCACAGCAAGTCAAGGCAGCATGACATCTGCGGCAGCTTCCAATATTGTTATGACCACCTTAATATCAAATGATAAAGCAGTAATTGAATGTCTTCTCCTCCTTATGAAGTGGGGAAAAAAAGCAATGTTGGACAGGTTATGAGACTGAAAATTAACACCTTTAGACGTAATTACCTGGAATCTAGGGGTCTCGGTGCACTAAGTCTTGCAGAGGAAGAAACTGAGGGGTGGGAAAGAAAGAAAGCAGCTGGCCCAAATCAAAAGACCAATGGGAAATGCAAGAGTTTCCAGAATATTCACTGCCACTAAGACAGACATCTGCACTTAATGACAGAAAACAGCACTTATAAGTTTCAAAATAAAGTAAAAATTGTTCTTTTGGAAAATCTGTAATAGAGATAGCTGACAGACTCCAGCTTCTTGTTCTGAAGCCCTTGCATGGATAAGAAGTGCTTGTTGGAAGTGATGGTATTTTGCTTACCGTTGTGAAATGAACTACACAGAAGATTCCAATGATGACGAGGCCAATGATAATTGATGCAACTGCAACCCACAGTGCATTGCGACCCAGCCTTCTTGATCCTTCTACGTCTCCTTGATTATAACTGTTTAAAGCCTGTAAAAAAAAAAGGAAACAAAGTTTGTGACTTTTTTTAAAGAAAGAACCAACAAATAAAGACATCTGTACACAAACCGATGTAACTGCAGGTAGCTGGAGGTGGTGGAAAAGAGCAGACAAGGAAATCTGAAGAACACATCTGAGTGCCACCTTCACATGCTAGAAATCTCTGTCCCTTTGTGTTCTTAGAACACGCTGGTAATTGTTATCACCTACATCTGGAGGTGTGAATCAGACCTATGAGCATTATCTCAACAGCCTAAGTTTATCTACCTGTGATGGGGCGGATGTTTTCTATTTGTCACATGGAAAGAGTTGCGATAGGATCACTCTGATCTTCCACTCTTTTATTAGATTAGGCTTGGTGTGCTTTGGTTATGAGTAATCTATTTTTGTCAGCAAAGACAGAAGAGAGTGGAGATCTGAGACTGGAAAGCAGGAAATGAATGAACACTACTGAGAAAGCAGCAAGACCTATGTGGATCATTGTTCCCCCATTTAAAGCCTAACTCTGCCTCTTCCGTAGTGACAGCAGTGCCTTTGTTGTCACAAAGACTTCATAGCTAGAGAGGTTTTAAACTTTATCTCTGATTACTCAGACAAATGGTTTTAAAGCCATTGAACTCAATCAAAAGAAAGAAGAGCTGTTCTGTAGAGAGGAAATAACTTCTAATACTTTGCCATTGTATATTCCCATACAAGCCTGGCTTAGATCCATCAGGATAAAAATCATCTGAAAAATCTTGATGAGAATAAGGGCAAAGAACCAAAGGCATTCAGAGATGTAATTCTTCTGAAAAAGTGTCCCTTTCAAAGTACAAAAGATCTTAAAGGTGATGTTGCCAATGAATTCACTGTAGGAGCCTAACCACGTTGGTCCAGGAAAGCTCCATGCACCTCTCTCACATCAAAGCACAGCAAGTTGCAACACTAGTGACTTCTGCCACGAGGAAATGTAATCATCTTCAGCTTGGGAAACACTCGTGTTGTGACTAATGAGACTTGTCTTACTGCTGAGCAATCAGCAAATCCTGCAGTCTGATCCACAGCTGAATGGAAGTTTTGAGAGCTTGATTCGTTAGCTTCCATGGGCTTTCACTCAGGTCATAAATATCACCAGAGTACAGTACTGAGATTTTCCTCAAAATGACACCGGGAGTGACATTCAGTTATGTGACTGCTATGCTATGTACCTGCAGAAACTTATTTAGCCTTAATGCTGTATCTCCTATTATTTTAATTCTATATAACTTCCATCAACATGTTAACCAAGATCTAGTGGTCACATTCTTTGTTCAGATATTTACCATTGAAAAATGGAAATGACTCATTTAATTATCTTCACCCTGTTTTCATAGAAAAGCACTGTGGCTACTAAAGTTTGTTTAGACTCCTTGGGATACCAAGCACTGTTTGTAGAGCACTTTTTGCCAAGGAGAAAAATAATGACAGACATTATCTCTGTGTGCTCTGTCAATTAGTGAACGCAGAAGTTAATGGACTAGGTACATCCGCGCTGTTAGCACTGCAGCAGGATCACTCTTGCCAAGGCAGTCCCAGAGCAATGAAGCCCATATTCCTAGAATTGCATCTCAAGGATAAGTACAGGTATCTACTCTCCTGTGTCCAAGAAAGAGTGAGCTGCTGATGCACTCTTGCCCTTAAGGAGAGCACTGATAGATTTCTCTTCCTGGCAGCCTACATGCCTAAACATTTCTCTATTACAGTTCCCTAAAGAATACCTCTAATAACTCTCTTGACTGTCAAATTTTGTTGAAGTTGGCTAATGAACTTCACGGGGGAAATGGGAAAAGATGGAAATGATGTACACAAACATGCAGGATGGCTGCCCAAGGCTTGTTTCCATAGGGTAATGGGCTGCCCACACATGAGACAGAAGAACAGTGGCACAGTCACCCCTGGTTCTCCATCAACACAACCTCCTGTTGAAAGGGTTGGCTGGCACAGTTCCTCTCACACGAGTAACTCCACTGTTCTCAGCAGCCTTGTCTACAGAAGAACTTTCTTAGGTTTTCCCAAAAAAAAAGCCTTTTAGGAAGGTCAAGAAATGGAAAATGGTCTAGCTTGGTCTCGAGCAGGCTGACTTCTCCTTCCTCTGACAACAGAACACGCCCGTGGCTACAGGGAAGAACAGTGGAATAGCATCACTGACACCCCAGCCCTGGTTTTGCTTCTAGGCCCACCAAAGGACGAGCTTTCCACAACATCTAGAGACTGGTCCTGCAAGCACTCTAAGCTCAGGTCCCCACACACGTGGTCTCAAAGTAAGGATAAAGTTGTAAGAAAGACATGGCAGTGTAAGCTTGCAGTTCTGTGGCATTTTGCTAATGGATTTAGGAAGCCTGGAGAACACCCGCATGATTCCTGAAGGTGCTTCATAAATAATTCACCCTGTGCAGTTTAATAAGTAATGTAATTTTAATACAAATCTGCGACGAAGAGCAGGAAAATAGCATTAATGATAAAGAAGAGGATTTCAGAGAGACAGGAAGGAGACAAAAGCTTCTTTATTAAGAGGCTTAAATGAAATGGTGTGATTTAGACAGTATCCGAGGAAAAAAAAGAAGAGGTTTTGGGGTAAAGCTCTTTAAAATTAACTTACTTCCATCTACTTCAAAGAACCCTTGGATTGAGGCTCCAGATTTCAACATGGTAGACAACATCAACTGTTAAAGCCGTCAACGTTACATCTGTCACTATTTCCAGGGACTGTGCAATATGCACAGAACACAGTGTCTGCGTGTGATATGTTTCATCTGTTCAACTCTCCAACAAATTTCAGCCATTTTCAGCCTGATACTGTACGACTTCTCAAGGTTCTGCTACCTCACTTCAGGTAGCTACAGACTAAAGCAAAGCCACAGCTCTGCAGATGCTCACCGAGCAATCTCAGTACCTGATATCACTTTCTCATGCGTTGTCTTATGAAAGATACTCTCAGTTCAAAAAGGAAGCAACCTCTCTTACAAGCAGAAATTTGTTGGATTAGCCGTGAACTGTGACTCCCTTCCAACACGCATCTTCTGCTCCATGCTGCCAGAAGATGGCTTGTGGTAAAAGCAGAAGTAGTGAAGAAACCTTCCTCCACATCTCTTACAAATCCGGGCAGACCAGACAGAGGTGCTCTGATCAATATTTTCTGTGCTTTTGCAAAAGCCAGATGGTCACAAATCTTATTTGACTGTGCCTGGAAATGAGACACTCTCTCTAACTCAGACCAAAGGAAGAACGAGACGTGCTGGCTCAGTGTGACTTCAAAGAGAGGAGAAGGAAGAGGGAACTGGGGGACAACTCAGAGACAGTGTAGTTTGTTCTGCAGGTTGTACAGCTCTGTGCAAATGCTGTACTTCGGTGACTCTGGGGACAAGCTGAAAGTGTTATGGGAGAGGAAAACTGTACCAGTTTGTAGAGATGAGGACAGTGTGAACGTGCTTAAGAACAGCTGATGAGCCTTGTTTAATCTCATCGAAGTAGGTACAAATGTTCCGTAAGGTGTTAGGTGCCCACGTACCTAAAAGGCACTTAAGAAAGCCACCTGGGGTTGGGTGACTGGTCTGCCACACCAATCTTTGAAATGAAGGCAACTGGAAGTGCTGTACTGAGTAAGGCCAACAAGGTTCATCAAACTACCAGGCCACAGCAATGACAGAGGACATGAAAAGTTGATCATCATAATAGAGAGGACCCGGGAAAGGTCCCAAAATAAAGTCAGCTAAGACCTGGAATTGTAAGACTTGTACCCCTAAAGGTGAGAAAGGAGTGAGGAAAGCAGTGCTAGAGCTGTAAGTGGGGCAACAGAAGAGACCGAAGACGAACCTGTCATTTAATTCAGGGGTGTGTTGGAGCCCAGAGTCTACTTTTAGCACAAATGCTATTTTCATTGTCTGAATTGAGAACACATAAGGAGGACACAACACATATGAACAGGGTGCTGAAAGGGGCATGCCCCTTTGGATGCCAAGAGCACATTTCCATTCAGGTTCATCCTAGGCAGCGAAAATTGTTATAAAGAATTCTGCTTCTGTAGGTCCCTACCTCTTGCAACACAAGATCTCAGGCAACCTATGCAAACTACAGAAACTAAAGAAAAGGAAAAGCTGCTCTTGTGTCTCAGCATCAACACTTAGCAACTCTGAGGATTGTGCTGAGAGAGAGAGGGGTGTAGGTCCCAGTAAAGCAGCGATTAAAAGCAGAACCTGGAGCAGAGGTGGATGAAGCAGACACAAGTTGCAGCTCCAAAAGGAAGGGAAGTAGGGCTGTGGAAGACAAGCCAGATGTTATTTCCATTGAAAAAACGAGATCTTAGGTAAGAATAATGTTGAAACAGAAGGCATTCGCACACAGTGGAACTCATCAGTTGAGTTTTAGGTTCCCCCCTTTAAAGGAATCTCACAGCTGTGACCTGCACAGATCGTTTCACATTCAGGAAGTGCTCTTCCCACCTCGGTTTCTATATATCCCACGGAGACAGTTACTTCAGCCTGACTCCCAAAGCCTGCGTGAACTTCAGCTGAGGCGTGGGCAGACGTTCTTCCATATGGGGCACAAAAGTCTTTAGAGGCCAAACTCTGTCCTCAGCAGTTAACTTCTGTGCAGCCCCAATGCTTTGCTGAGAGCACTGTCACAGTGAACAGATGCCCACAGCCCCAGCTCATCACCTCTCACTACTTTATATAGCACCCGAAGCGTCCGCTGACTGCAGAGCTGCTGGGTACCAAACCTGGCAGGTTTCACCTTCTCAAATCAGAGAGCGTAGTGTGTAATTAATAATAAAGAAAACAAACAGACCAAACAGTAAAATGACAGCCAATGCTTTTCTGTTCTGAACAAAAACGGTCACGAAGACGGCTTGGAATGGCTCCTTCAAGAAATTTAAACACGTGTTCTGACACCAAGGCATGATTTGTGATCGATCTGAGTAATCTTAAGAGTTTTTTGTGAGATGGGTTATTATTCCAACTGCTAATTGCCAAAGGAAACAGCTGCATTTTTGCTTACCTTTCCAACCTGGCTGTCAGAGAAAAGGAAGGAAATACACAGCATGTTTCCAAACCTTTCCAGCTCCTCAACAACAGAAACACACCGCGCTATTACTGAGCACACGTCCTGTTAGAAAAGTGTGGACCTGACTCTGCAACTTTCAGCCTGGAGGAGCAGATTCTGTTCTGTCAGCCCCTTTTGTTTTAACGGGATCGCTGCGTTACGACACGGAGGAGCAATCCTGTCCTCTCAGCACGCTGAAAACACAAAGCTTTTGGCCAACAACCTGAACTCCCGACTGCTCTGTCTACTTTCCTTCCAGCCAAATTCAGCACGGTGCACAAACGCCCGTTTAATGCAAAGAAGTGGCACTACCAGGCTCGATTCGCTGAAGCAAAAGACCGCAGAACTGATGTGCAGCTCTGATTTCTGCTCCCCAACCTCCACTTCACAGCCCGTGAGCCCAACTCAGCGTGCGAGTCGCTCGATGCAAGGGATCTCGTTAATTGGGGTGAACTTCCCTCCTTCGCTCAGCCTGAGACTGAAAACCCTCCTCGAGCTGCCTTTCCCTCCGCGTTTCTCGTCGGATCAATCTCGCTGAGCCGGGACCTGTTAACGCAGCGCTACGGACCCCCCGGCCGAGCCCGCTGATGCTCTCTGCCTCTCTAAGTCGGTCCGCTGCCCCGACGGTTCCTCCGGTCCCACTCTGCCCCGGGTGGGAACGGCTCCGAGCGGGACCCGACGGCCCCACGCAACCCCGCAGCCCCGAACCGGGCGTCCCGCACTCAGAACATCCCCCGCCCGCCACGTCGCGACTCACCATGACGGCGAAGACGAAGGCTACGATGTTAATGGGATAAGCGGGGCAGAAACACGCGAGGATGCTGAGGAGCAGGTAGTTCTTGGGTCGCGGTTGCTGCGGACCGTCGGGGAGCTCATCCTCGATGTTGGTCTCGGGGCTGTTGTCCAAAGCCCTCTTGATGTCGGTGCCGGCGGGGAGCGAGGACATGAGGCTGCGGCACGGCGGGCGGGCGGCTCGGAAAGCCCAGCGCCGCGTACCGGGCACGCGTGACCCTACGGCGGCACCGAGCCAAGGGAACCGCCCGGCACCGCACGGCACGGCGCGGCGTGGCGCTGCACTACCCGGAGCGGCCAGCAGGGGGCGCGGTGCTCAGGCGCCCCTTACCGAGCTTCGCATCTCCGAGATGAAATTCTCTTTGGGGAAAGCGCCAGGGAGAGCGGAGAAATCAGTGTTTTCACTTCCGAAGCCCGCTGTATGGGAGGGAAGAAACCCCCCGCCAACAATCGCCAATAAAGGCAAAGAGACAGCAAAACCAAACACGAATGGAGCGAATGAAGTTCTGCTTCCGTCGCGGGTTTGAAGTTGGTGAGGAAGGAACAGGCTCCAGCTGTGCCACATACCATAAGAAAACAAGCTTTATAGTACCCACTTTATAAGAATAATATATAATTATTATATATATATAATATATATAATATAATTATAACATATATAATATAATTATAATATAATAATAATAACAACAACAATAATAATAACAATAATAATAATAATAATAATGCCCACGATGCCAAGAAATCCAACATAGCAACTTGACACAGCAATGCACTATGTCAAGCAGGTATTCCCTCTATTACAGCACTGAGTGCATGGGGGATCTCTCCACCAAGCATGCACACCAAAGAGAGAAACAAATACATATTTAAAGGTATAGCATGTGCATAATCATCACATTCCAAACTCTGGTTATCGAGGGAATTAAACCTAAGGGTCAGTTTTGCTGTAAATTTTCTAACCTTGAAGGGGGTCCTCAAGGACCCTCAAGGGGCTCCTCGTTATTCCTGAAGAGAGACACCTGTTTGGTTATCTTGTTGGGACAGCAGGATGTCCATCCTGCTTTCTTATTGACAAGCTGATTATTTTGATTTATGCCCACCCAACACATCTGGCCCAACAGATAAATCAAGAGGGAGTAGCACCTTTGTATCCGGGTGATTTGCAGTTGTCTTTACTGTGGAGAAGCTGCTCTCATGATTCACCCACTTTCTAATGATAATGGAGCAAAACGGAGGGCCTTTTGAGGCTGAACTGTGTCCGGCTTTCACTGGGAGCACTTCATTAATTCAATTATATCTTTAGGAAGCAGTAAGAAATGCTGAAGTTACATCTGCTTGCCAATTCACCCATTAGTGTTTAGGCATGGGCTCTTCAGAGCTGTAAAACCTCTGGTCCGTTCTCAGGGGACTTTAAACACACGCCAGACAAGCTCAGAAGATGCAGTTCATAGCACACTGCACAGTTACTTTTAGAATCGATTTCAGTAGGGATGGAGAACACGGACTTACCCTCTGCAAGATGCATGGAGCCACGGGAGATGTAAGATATTCAGGGGCAATTTGTGATAATGTCAGCTCATTAAGAGGTCTGTGAGACGGGCGCAGTCATAAGGCAGTTACTGCAGTTGAATTTAGTGGTTTGAGAGGATGGGTTGAAATGCAAGAAATATATCATGCTAGGATAATACTGCTCGCATTTTAAATGGCACTGAATTGTAGGTAAAGAAAAAAAAGAAGATATGTTCAGACAATAGTACAGCTCCATGTACTGCAGCAAGAGAGGGTAGTTAATTTCCAAGAACCTGGGGAGGATTCTTACCTCAGAAGGAAGCGCTGCTGTGCTGAGATGGCTCAGCAGAAAGCCATGAAATTATTTAAAGGAATTAACTGAGTGTTTTAAGGTATAATTCATGGAGAGGAATCATAAAAACAGCTCTCCAATGAGTCAGAGCACCCAACAGACATGCTTGCAGCCTTGCACTTCAACCCGAGTCCTGAAAAAGAAACATGATTTTCTGTTTGATCACTCTGCACAGAGCAGAGATCTCAGAGATATGAGTCAAGCAACATGCTGGATAAGTTGCTTATCATGATGGGCTAAGCCCCATGTCTTCTTTCCTTGATTTTGGAGGGTGCTATAGATTGACAGCAGAATTTATAATGCAGTATATGGTCTTTCCAATGTATTTTGGGTCTGTGCATACAAGGCAAAGTCCACATAAAGATTAAAAAATTATATTTTGACCTCAAAGTTTGTTGGGGACTGATGTGTATCATAGAATGGCTTGGATTGGAAGGGACCCCAAGGATCACTGAGTTCCAGCCCCCTGCCACAGGAAGGGCCTCCAACCTCCAGAGCTGGTACCAGACCAGGCTGCCCATGGCTCATCCAACCTGGTTCTGAACACTTCCAGGGACAGAGCATCCACAGCCTCTCTGTGTATGTCCAGACCCTCCTCAGTGATCCCCAAAGCATTAAGGGAGTAGATTCTTTGCAGTGAACACTTCTCTTGTGCATTTTACATACAAAGTCATGCAGAAAGAGCTGGTGAGATGTTGGACGAGTCTGAGAGGCTGATCAGATAGGATAGGCTTCCTTAGCTCACTGTAAGGTGAGGGAAGCATTTCTAGGAATGGAAAACAACTTTCTGTGACAGTGTGGTAGTCTGGCCTTGCATGGGACTGTATTTGATGAGCACAGTTAGTTCATATGTCAGCAGAGCTGGTGAGATCCAACACTTCATGTCATGCCTTCTGTGCTCACTATGGCAAAGATGAGTACATCACTCATTTCCAACTGCTCTGAACAAAAAGAGACTGAAAGTTTTTAAGAGAGAGCAGAGAAACAGTAACCTGACAGTACTGCAAATAGTGTCCTTCTAAACAAACAGTTTGGTATTTCTCAATACCATCACATGGCTGCCCATTATTGCCTCTCCAACTTTTCTGGACAGTCAGGCAGAAAAACGATAGGAATAAATAAAGGAGTGCTTCCTACATTTGTTTCCCAAGAGCGCATTCTCTGGCTAGACTGTGGGCTTAAGCCATTCTGAAAAGAGCAGACAAGATGTTCCCAGAAGCCTTTCTCAACTCAAAATACTCAAAAGTCTGGGGGAAGGAGGTCACAGTAACAGCCAGTGGCCACATAGGGCTCCATGCTGAGTTCTACTTGTCTGAAGAAAAAATTCTAAGCATCTTCCAACATTTAGCCATGGTATCCTTCCCAAAGGGACTGTAAAACTGCCTACCTTATAACCCCAAAGGAAGACAGAACTATAAACCCAGGAAAATTGAAATTATGTAGTTCATTTTCTATGTCTAAAATTCCCATACTGTATCCATGACACAGTAGTTTAAAATTCTTCATGTAGTCTCATGATAATGAAAAACATCCTCTCTTTTCAAGAGAAACGAGCAGACTTGCAGGGATTGAAGCTGCTTATACACAGCAGGGTTGGTACTTCTGACATGAGGATGAATGCTCTGACTTTCCTCTCTTAAAAGGCAAATCACCTAGAGATGAGGCACATGGACTGAAGCCTCCTGTAGTCCAAACAGCTCCTTTTAATAACAGCTTGTACAGTAGTATCCTTCTACAGGGAAAAACAAATCCCCCCTCTCCCTCCTCCTGCTTTTGATTTTCATTACCTTTTGAGAAATAGACTTTTGTTTCTGGTCACAAGATCACAGAATTGTAGGGGTTGGAAGGGATCTCTTGAGATCATCAAGTCCAACCCCCTGCCAAAGCAGCTCCCTAGCCCAGGTTGCACAGGTAGGCATCCAGTCAGGTCTTGAGCGTGTCTAGAGAAGGAGACTCCACCACCTCTCTGGTCATTCTAAATTTCATTTGTAAAACATTATGCATGAGGACTCTGCCCCTGGCAAGTACATGGGAATATCCCTTCTCACTTACAGTTCATTCTCATGATTGTTGGGCCATGTAGCAAGACTTCACAAACTCAGAGACCAAGCAGTACTAAGGAGTACAGTATGATTACGGTCTCAGAAAAGTGCAAAAAAAAAAGAGAGTTTTGTAATGCACTGTGTTGACCCCAATACAGCTATGCCATGAAGGGTAGTAGCAGGCCTTGGAGGCCACCTTTTGGTTTTAGGTGTTTTGATATCAGCCAGGTGCTTCTCCAGTGGTAATCATAGACTCATTGAGGTTTGGAAAGACCACTAAGATCATCTAGGCCAATCATCACCACTGTGCCACTAAGCCACATCACTCATGTCTCAAGTGTGAGCGCAGTTTGGGAAATGGGATAGAAAAGCAACAGGATTTGGGAAACTGGGAGAGATGGGAGAGGAAAAAGGATGAGTCACAGAGGTCAGTGGAGAGCAGGTCTGGGGCTGTGGCTGGCTGGGTTTTGGCTAATGGCCTTGGAAGTCAATGGCCAAGCACCCCAACATCATCATGGGAACAGCTCAGGTAATGTTTGTATAGTGGAGCTTGCAGACAGAAGGGTTTGAACAGACATGCTGAAAACATGAATCTGACTTAAACAGGAAGAGAAATGAGAAGAGAGAGATCTGGGAGGCTGCTTCAGGCCCTTTACTGGTACCTATGGTTTAGCAATTCAGAATAAATATTGGGATCAAACACCCTGTTGACATTACGCAAGGGAAATTGTTGCAATAAGCCACACAGACATTCCTGGCTCTGAAGTAAGTTTCTCTACTGACAAATCACAGAATGCTCAAACCATTCAGGCAGTTAGAGTGAGATAATGACTGACTAATAATCCTGTATCTCAGAATCTGAAAGTAACCTCTAAAGGGCCCTTGAATTCCAATTGATTTACTGGGAGTCTAGCAGGGATGTTATTAATTTATGAGGTTGAATCAGATAGATACAGTTAATTGGTTTTCATACACATTAAATATTCACACAGTTATACTTTTCCTTAGATAGGGAGCTGCTGTATTATTTAACTGAATCCCGCAGTCAAATGTTACAAGAATAATTTTGATGGTGATTTCTCATCACCACAGCAGTAGGTGGGCTTACAAAGAAGACGGAGACAACTCATTTGAAAATTACCTCTTTTCCCTGAGAATCTGAAAGTGCCAATATCTGTACATGGCACAAGGTGTTGAATCAGGAGGTAAATCTGCCCTTTATCTTAAGTAAATGAGAACATTCAGAAATCAAAGACCAAAATTCTGTTGGCTTTATTCTTGTCCAGCTCGCATATATATGCATTAGTCTGTACTTCAACCTGTCCCAGAAACTGTTCATATTATTGTCATTAGAGTGATGAGAATTCCTTTTGCTGTTGTATTTTTGTGGGTATAACTCAGTCAGCAGTGCGTGTGGGGCTGATGCATTACTCTACCACTGGGACTGGTTTGTGTCGATATCCCAAGAGATGTCAGGAGAGAAATGCTTTTTTTAGTTTAAACATAACTTTGCTGTTCTATCCTTGCAGTCGCATGCTCTTATTTTTCAGTCTGGACTGTGGCTTTGCAAACATCACAAGTCCCCAGTGAGCTGTTGCTTTGGTAAATTATTAACAGTAAATTAATGTGTGATCAGGGAAATGTCCAGATAAAGAAGTCTGAGACTTTTTCCATTCACAGTTATGCTTCTGCAGTACTGTCATCATTTGAAGCCAATACATAAGTTGAGTGATCAAACCTGATAGTGCTTAAACATGTGTGAAGATGTCTCTATATATAATCTGTCATGATCTTATCTTCTTTCCATTCCATCTCCTGGCTTCTGACCTGCCTTATCTAGTCACGTATCAGCATCAAAGGATCTGTTCCTACAGCTCAGACAGGAATGGGCATCTGCCGAGTGCTGTGGGTGACCTGTTTTGTGCCGTGAGAAGCCCTTATTTTATCTCACTGTCCCATTTTCCTAGAAATAGTTCGTGTTCTTGGATGTTCTTCTCTCTGTGATTGGCAAGACAATCTGTTGTAGCGGTCCCCTTGAAGCACTGAAGTGGCAGGATTTCTCTTCAACATCCCAAAGCAGAGCAACATAGTTCACCTATGTTTGACTTCTTTTAGAGTTTAAATGGGTTCTAAAAGCCCAGAGTTTGAGTGTCTTAGGATTAAATACAGGGGAGATGAACCACACACCAGAATTTTGCATATAAGTCACCTGTAAAGCACGTTTTCAATCCATTACTATGCTCAATTTTCTTAGCAGAATTTGAGCAAAGCTGCAACTCTAGTATTTAGATTATTATTTGTAAATCACAGTGGTGATTTGCTGTCTAATTCTTACTAGCAAATAACAAGAAAATGATGCTCTGAATAAGTTTCATGCATTCTAATGTTCATGAAAGTGTTGTAGCGTTATTTAATACTGCTTCATCTCAGCCTGTTAAGTAAGGCATTTTGCAGTGAATTTAATTAGTTCTTGTTCACCACAGAGTGAAACTGGAATTGCTTCACAGACTTCTGTGAATTAGTTCTGACTTCATACAGGAACAAACGAGAGCAAGACTTGGCTGGAAGTGTTGTTCTGGGGCCAGTAGTGTCATTTACAAATAGAGCAGGGTTTGAAGAAAAAGGCTAAATGCACCCATTAGGGACAGTTTGGATCTGAATCCAGATCCAGACTTGTGGGATAAACTGAATACTAATTGTTCTATTAATTATTAATATACTTAGCACTTTTCCATTGTGTAGCATCCCCGTAGGACACTCTCCTCACACACATACACACATTCTCTCCTTTCATTAAGGAGTCCCTAGTGCTGTAATTAGAACAGTCATCTAACTTGGATTTGGCTGATCAACACCTCTGCAGCTTTACTTCAGTGGCCTAAATCACACTGGTGAACACAGCTCAGAACTCACTGCACTATTACAGCAGGAGAGCATTTAACAGGGACAGAAGCAATCAAGACACTGCTTCTGTGCAATGAAACCCACTAAGAAATAACCCAGATGCACACGTTACAGAACGTTTTCTCTTACCTCACTTATACATTACGTTGTATGTTCCTCAGAAAAATGAACTTCTGCCATATACCACTAGTCTGGTGATCTCCCTTCCTTCTTTTCCTTCCCCTTCCCCTTCTCTTTGCTTTCTTCAAGTGTGGATTCTTTCCCTCCCAGTGGAATACATTCTTCTGAGCAACTGCAGAATAACTTAGGATCTGTCATGTACTCCTCAGGTCCAACCTTTGGTGTGGAAAGAGCCATTTACCTGGAAGAACAAGAAAGTCAGAGCCAGCTGTGTTGGCTTCCTCGAAACATGGAATTTGGTGGCTGGCTTAATGAGATGAATGCTGTTGTTTTCCACCCTGCCCTTCTGCCACAGCAGCAAAAGAGCATTCCCGTCTTCTCACTTATGAAAGGACTGCTGAATGAGTATACCTCCTGTTTACTGTTACTTTGATGAACAAATACAAGCTGAATCATGCTTTAGTGACACTGGTATGTAGGAATATCACCCAATAGGCTCAGCATTTTCCTCCCCCTCCAATACTGTCGTAAAACACAAGCATTGGTTAGATCAAAATCCATTTATGTTCCATCTTTGACATACACCAAGAGAGGCTGGGTTATCTGAGAATCCTTCCCAGCTGCGTATCTTCTGTCACATAGTTTTTTTTCCTCTTTGATCCCTTTCTCTTCGTGGTGGGGCAGCTTTCCTACCGGGTAATGTCTTTTGTTTTGTGTAGGCTTGCTTGCTGCAGAGCAAAAAGTATGGCTACGAACACTCTGTGCCTTGAATGAAAGACAGAGCTGCTGGTTTTAAGACCAGCATTTGTCCTTGTCACAACAACCGATTCTGATTTTACAGTAATTAACTCCCAGCAGGGTCATTCAGAGTCTTTACATTGACCTTAACAGGAGTTAGGCCTAGTCCCAAGTATCCTGGGGTATGTTAGCCTGAGCTTTTATTTTCTACAGTGCTAAAATGGTGATATTTATTAAAACCTAACAAAAAAGAGTTGCTCTGATTAATGGAGGCCAAATATAGTTACATCTCTTTAACGCATGGATACAATTATGTTAATTTACAAAACAGCAGAATAGAGTGGTGGTACATAATGCTGAATTCCAATTAGAAAGACACACTGATTTCTTCATGCCCCCACAATGACTGAGACATTTATTTACAGTAGAACAGTGCATCTCCAAAAAAGACAGATATTTTCTTTATAATTTCTATTTATAAGATGCTGCTTTTCTTAGCCTAGGTAAAAACACAACAGTGAAAGCATTGTTGCTGATATGAAAAGATGGTTTTCTACCATTCTAGAGATGATAGTTTCACAATCTCTATGAAGTAGAAGGAAAGGATAAGCGGTAAAAGAGACATTCTTTTAATTGTTGAGTTTTTCTATAGCGTTTTCCAGTCTAACAACCAAGCAATTCTCAAACAACTTTCTACCATGCTATTGATGAGACCCAGGATACATATTTATTTCAGTTTCCCAGAGGTGTAATCTGAGGAGAGAAGGATTTGGATGACCTTGGGAACTGTTTCTGTGGGAAACAGAATCAAGAGAGTTCTGAGAGTTCAGTGTCTGAATCCCACAAACATTCCTCTGGTGCATGAAGTAAGCAACCAACCTAAGCTTGGATGGTTCATTCGGGCTAATAGAGTTTGTGAATGAGTGACCTACTAGCTGAATCTGTAAAGGACCAGAGCAGAATGGGAGTAAAAGTGAGCAGGCAGAACTCATCCAGCAGCTCTACCACACATTCATGGACCCTTGTCAAATTGCTTGGGCTTGTGGTGTTTCTATCTCCAGTGTGTTAAATGGAGAATCTACCTGGAAAGGGTGCAATGAAAGAGTAAGTTGAAGAGTGTGAGATGGTGAGAAAAGCATTTGGGGAAATCAAAGATAACTGTGGGGAAAAAAAACCACCTATGTCTTCTTTCTTGCGGATCCCAGAATCGTTTAAGTTATAAGGGACCTTTAAAGGTCATCTCTAGTCCTTCCCTGTAGTGAATGGGGAAAGCAAGCAGATGACATCCAAGGAAGGACATGCCATAACTCCAAGTCATCCCTTGGGGTGAACTACAGTAGGGCTACAGCTTGTTTGTAAGTTTTATAGAATCATTAAGGTTGGAAAAAATCTCTAAGCTCCCCAACCTCAACCCCAACCCCAATCCACCCCCACTGTGTCCTCCCAGTGCCACATCTCTTTGGTTCCTAAACACCTCTTGGGATGGTGATTCCACCAACCCCCGGGCAGCTGTGCCTGACTATTCCTTTATAGAAGGAACGTTTCCCAGTATCCAACCTGAATCTCTTTGAATTGTTTTGATACTTTAGATAAGCAAAGACTTGAGTAGGATCAAGGATCTTGCCTGGTTGGTAGCGAGGAAGCTGTACGTCTGTCAGGAAACAGGAAAAGGGAAACTGCTACTTTTCTACTTCTCCCCTCCAGAGTTAAAAAAAAAATAAATCACTTTCATTAAGAAAAGATGGAAAAGGAGAAAAGATTATCTAATTTCTTTCTGGAGGAGGAGACAAGAGAGTAGAGCTACTGTCTACCTAAATCATGTGTAAGGTATTTCATAGCATCACAAAAACTACTTTGGAGACTCCTAACATTCAGCACTGGTATCCTACTTCGGGAGCTCAAAGAGCTTATCAGACATTACCTAAACACATTTGGTATGATAATCTCATCTTACACATGGGCAGACACATAGATCGCATGCTTAGCTGGTACAAAGTGCTGTTTCCAGCAGCACTGCCCATGTACTCCAGCTGAGGCACTGCCATTTCTTGTCTGCATCTTCCATATAATGAAGAAGGGTCAAGGGGAAGGTTTCACCTTGTGTAAGTGCAGCTCAATCAGGAGAACCCAACTGTTAAAGGAAGGTTTCTTTCTGTTTGCTTGTAATATCAGCTGTCACCACAGGGTGACACGGCAGCACAGACAATGAAACTTGGCTCAGGTACGGTGAAAAGATCCCAAATGGACAGTAGAGGTAGGGGAATGGGGATTCTCGAAGTCCAGGGAGGCTGCAAGGAAACTTCTTAAAGTGAGTGTGTGGAATTGAGGTCTGGTCCTTGTAATCTGATAGAAACAGTGCCATACATTTCACTGAGCAGTAGATCAGTCCCTACAGTGTTGGGAGGTAAGTTTGCCATTGGATTTTTAAATGGAGGGAAAGAAAAACATAGACATCAAAGAACATAGCTTCATTAAATGTAAAAATCCTATGTTACCACCATCACATATAGAATGAGAATAGTGGGACCACAAAAAATATAATGAAAATCTTTTTTTTTTTTTTTTCTGTCAAGTATAAGTCAAAGTAATCTGTGGATTTTGCTTTTTCTTTGAAAAAAAAAAAAAACAATCAAAAAAACCATTTACCTTTTGTTAGGAGAATAAGGAAGGGAGCAAAAGAAGGTCATTAATCAATAACATATTACACACCAGTGGTCACAGAACTCACCTGCAACCTGGAATATCATTGTTTTCACTCATTGTGGCTGAAAGATTAACTGCTGGGTCCTCTGGAAGCTCTGACAGGCAGATAAGCAGCTTATTAAGATCATCAGCTTAGAAGGTCGTTGGATCACTAATTCCATCACCTACCAATCGTGACCCACCATCAAAGAGATGGTTAAGCCCAAATAGATTCACAAAGCTCATGAAATACGACCATCTCTGAGTTCAGAGGTGTCCTACTTTCTCATCCAGGAGAGCAATGGAAAATATATGGTAAAGTAATTAGTGGAAAGAATATCTTCAGGTGAAAACTTGGGAAATGCATCTAAGGATTGTTGGCTTTTCAGTACTGACTTTAATAAGACAAGAAATTAAACCATAATCACAGAATAGCTACAAAATAAACTTAACTGAAAACAAAACAACCAAATTACAGAGAAGAGGAAAAAAGAACTACCTTGAAGCTTACTACCACCCTCTGTTTGGGTCATATATATATATATATTTGTAAATGGGAAGTAAAATGAAAAGCAGTCAGAGTCAACGCAACTTAGATATGGTAATATACAGCTGCACTGGGAAGATGCTTGCTGTAATGTAGGCACTGTTGGAGAAATGTTTGAAGAAATCACCTAACCTGCAGCTAGGAATTCAGCTTTCATCCTGAATGGCTAGGTGAGATTGAAGTTTGATGACGAGTCCAAGAAATCATACAGAAAGAAAGAATTTAGACTTTATTCTCTGCCGCTCACCACAGTCAGCAGAGCACTGTACAGGGACAAATTTCAGATGTAAAGGAGTGGTCAGTGGGACTTCCTGAAGTTAATTCTCCTTCCCCAGTCTTCCATGGTGCAATTTTCAACAGGAAGTAGTTTTCTGCTTGAAGCCAGACAGTGGAAGCTGGAAAACCATCTCAGCTGGCCATCAGATTAAAAAGTGGAGGACTGTGCATGGAGGGGGTCTACTCTTGCCTGGAACCACTCACTGAAATCCTCTTCTGGCATCTGTACAATACTTTCACGTACAAACTGAAACAGAAGAAGGTTATTTCCTGAGCATTTAATTCTATGTGTAAGAGAGAGACATAATATGTCTCTCAGTTCGATCACTGTGACAAATGGAATGAATGTACTGACTTCTGCAAACAATTAATATAGTGCAATTTTCGTAACAGCTGGATTTGCTCTAAAGTGAATTAAAAACAAAGCTCCACAATCTTTCTTGCAGTGTATACCTTCAGTCCTTCAAAGTGAGTCTTTGAGTACCCAGACACACAGCTGTCTTCTACCTATGATTGCACCACATTCGTTAAAGCAACCTGCAGTTAGATAACTTCATCTTGAATCTGTGCAGGCATCAATCAGTTCACATGTTTACATTCAGTGGTACTCTCCTTTGCCCTGAGATGCTATAGTTTTGTTTCTCTGTTCCAGCCCAAGGAATACCAAGGTCCTCTTTCCTCTCAGGCTATTTTTAAAAGGTGTAAATAGAAGATCACACCTTTTTCTGTATTACTAACGCACCAACAAGCAACAGAAGCATATATTGAGCTTCAAGGCAAGGTTGCCTGTCTGTTTAGTGACTACATAAATTGGGGCACAAGACAAAACGGCTGTTCTTGAAAGACATTAAGAAAACACAGTTTGTCTGGCCTCAACACACTGGATGTTTTGCCCTTGTAAAGTGTCATACGCTCAATGTATGAAAGTAGGAGGAGGAATGGCGATTAGAACAGAAAACAGAAGGTGGCATCATTGCCTTTTTTATCTTGGTTAGGCTGCACAGCAGCATACATTCTACTCTTCTGTCTTTACTCTTCTGTAAATTGCTTCTAGAACGTGAATGGAGCCCAGCTCACAACCTTGGGAAGCATATTATTTTTTCATAGGTTGCTGAAGCAAAACAAAGTCATGTGCTGAATTCCTGGATGGGTGGCACAATAGTTAACTTGAATGGCTCTGGGATGTAATAACTAGGAATGACAGGCCTCTTCAGAGCAGAGGAAGGGAATGTTTCTCCTCAAGTATTCTGACAATTTATGGCAGACGTCGCTTTCACTATGGCAGGAAATAAATCAACAGTGACATAATAATCAAATGATACTGATCAATAACCCAGAGCTTGTCATAATGGCTTTCTTCTGAAGGGTTCAATATGTCTTGTAAAAGGTGAATAGTACCATCTACACTGAACGAGATCCTAAATGATTTCATCTGGTAACTTTCCACTGCCTAAACTTCACCTATGGGCGTCTATTTTCCCCACTCTTATCACTCAGAGAATCAAGAACTGGACCCATCTCACCTCCACTGCAGCAGCAATTTCTGGAGAGCACAGCTCCCACACCTGGAGATCAGTCAGAGCCTTAAGGAAGGCTTCCTGTTGAATGTGTAAATCAGGAGCCATCCCAAATTTTTCCAGTTTCTTTAGGATTTTCTTGACGTAGTGGTCATTCTTCACAGGCTCTGGCAGTCTGGCCAACAACACAGGAAACCTTTAGCAGAAAGAACAGCAATCAAAGAGAATCCCTGGGAACAAATGGAAAATTCTGATGGGCAATTCTAGGTCTGCCTGGCAGTTCTGCCACTTCATGACCTCTATGGCTTCTAAAAAAGCCATCCTTTGGAGGATGTAATGCTCAGTGTAACACCCAGAGAATAATGCAAAGGAGCTTTATTTTACAGGAGCTGTGCACCGTCTGCCTTTACAGAGCACTAAAATAGATGCTTCACTCTTCATTTAAATTCTGAATGACAAACGTGGTTATGAAAGCAAATAACAAAAAGCTAACAAATTTTTCATTTTACAACAAATGTCCTCTTAATCTTTAGCCTCTACAGATCTTTCAGTGCAATCAAGCATCTGATTTGACATACTTTCTGATGCTCTTTACTATCCCTTTTCTCCATGTTAACACCATTCTCCTCTATGTGCTGACATAAATCTCAGCAACGTGACAGTGCTGTAACACACAGCCTTTATCATTTAATTCTGAATATAGAGACTCAGAAGGAGAATTACACATTACAATAAAAAGAAAACACTCATGAAAAGACTGACATTTTTTTCCTAATGTTCTGAATAAATTCTACAGTGCTGCTTTGACAGTGCTGGGGGTTGATGCTCCAAGCCTATCAAGATCATGCATGGCTGAGGCATACCAGCTGAAGATTTGGCAGCAGGGAGCTCTGCCTTCACATCGCTTAGGATACATTTTGCTGGACCAGCAGGAGGATGGGTGAAGAATTTCTCCCTTAAACCAGTGAAAAGGGAAGCGTATAGGTTATCTTCAGTAGAGTCACTTCTAAGCTTGGTAGCATACTACAGGAATGGCTGTTTAAGAAACTCATTACTCTCCCTGGTTAGGTTACCCCATTTATCTATGTCACAGACAGGTTTTGCACCACCCATCCATGCAGTAAGTTATTCTCTGAGAAAGGTCAGCACACTTATGTCCCACTGCTCATATTTTATATTATTTCAGTTTTTGGTTGTTTTTTTTTTTTTTCCTCTCTCAAAAAGTGAAACAACAACTTGACTATTAAAGTGTTATTAAAGCGTTCCCATTGCAATTCAGCTTTCCTGGCAAGGCAGTGTTTGCAGGAGCATGGGAACAACACAGCCCTATCATAAATGAAGTAAGTGTTACAGTGAAAATAATTTCTCTATCATGACTTAGCGCTCCCCTAGAGGCTTGGCCAAATGTCTCCGAGATTCCTTTCCTCATGTCCCTGTGGAGTGTATGAGTGTGAGTATATAACAGTAAAAACTCATCCACTTCAGCTCTGGGTATATCTACATGGCAGATCTTAAATGTGGGCAACAATTGGAGAATAAGTTTGGCAATTAAAATCAGTTTTGTTATACAGGCCAAGGCTGGGTTTATTAATTAACTCATGACTGACAAGTTCCTGGGCCACCTGAAAGTTGGGCCTAAGATAAGAAACTGACTTTTTATTATCTCAACATATGAGGGAGAGGAGGCTCACTAGCAAGGAAAGCCAAAGAGGGCAGGCTGAAATAAAAGTTCCATGCAGCTTGTTCTCCCTGAAATTCCAGGGCTGAGGGGTTCTCATGGCAGGGAACATTTGAGAATTGGCTGAGGTATTCCTGTAGGCTATTTATAGTGTGGATCTGGAAGTTGATTACTGGATACAATTAATATCTACACTGGCAGGGAAATATATATGTATTTTCTAACATGAATGGACAGCTAGAGTTGAAGTTTCCTCACCAGGAAAGTTTCCTCATCAGTTTTAGCACTAGGAATTTTCAGTTCATTGAGAAGATGTTGTGACTTTATCCCATGTACATTAATAAAATCTCTCATCTTCAGGGTACAGTGTGTTTTACGTGCTTCCTGATGAAGGAAGTCTCCTATGAAGATGCATGCTGTAGAGCGTCTATGAACGCATGGACTGAGCACTTTCTGTCCCCACTATCACCAGACAGAAATCTTCCTCATCCCTTTCCTTACCACACTCAATTAACTTGTCTCCTGAGCAGGCTGCTCCTAGGAATACCTGCGTTGGGTTTTTTTGCTACCAGTTTGTGAAGCCTCCATTTTCAGCAACCAGTTCAATGCTTTCTAGTGATACTTTGCTTTGAGTAGGAAAAGAATAGAATTAGAGCTTTTTGTCTGAAAGACAACTCAGGGACCATGACCACCTCATCTGAAATGAGAGCCTCTATGGCTCCTTACCATTTAAGTCCATTTTCATCATGTTCTCTTTCAGCTCTCACTCCCAGCTGTCTTATTCTTTCCATGTCCTTTTTAAAATACTTCAATCGTTTCAAAGCCCGGTATTTTTGATAGCATCGCTCTTCCTGGCTCCTAACAAGAACAAAAACCCCCTTAAAAATTAATGTGTGCTTTGAACGTTCATAGTTAAGTGGGAAGACACTAAGGAAGGCAGAAAACAACAAATCTGAAGAACACATTGCACGGTCAGTCTGTGGACACAATGATCCTTTCCTTATGCAGTCACAGCAGCTGCTCAGGGAACAAAGCAAGAACTCAGCTCCAAATAAAGAAAATTCTGGGGCAAAAATTATTATTATTATTATTATTATGAAATTGAACAAAAGTAGAAAGAAGGAAGAGAAAGAGGAAGAAAGAAAACAGCCATGTAGGGAAAGATTTCAGGTCTGATGTTTACTGAGGAAAAGAATTTGCACAAATATAACCCAGAAACATTCATCTGTGAAAGGAAAGGGTGACAGATTTTGTCTGGTTAAAAAAGTAGAAATGTCAATGATGAGGGAAAGGGCCTTGAGAGGGGACACTGTGATAAACAGTCCGTGTGATGTTGAAGAACAACAGTCATCTCTGAAATGAAACCACAAGACAGCCATGCAGACCACGTGTGGACTGAATTTGTTACTCTTTTTTTCAAGAGAAAAGGTCTATTATGTTCAAAGCAAGTATATCCCATGTATTTATCACAACTACATCCCACAAGAGTCACTCAGAACTACCCCAAACACTGCCACAAATATTTAACCTATAGTATATTTTCACACATAGATGGCCAAAGTTTTCTAGACCATTCTTTAACCCTTATTATATTGTCACTCCATGTAAATTGGTAGATGCATCTTTAAAACACTTGGAGATGAAAGTCCTAAATCTGGTCAGCAGCAAGGTGCATATTTCTATATTCTTTTTATACAGCAAACAGTCTCCTCTTACCTCTCAAGGCTCTCCAGAGCATCGTGTAAACAATGAGCTGCTTCTTCACGTATTGCCATGAACTTGTGCCTTGCATCAGCACACAGATTAGATTTGCTTTTAATGAAATGGCTGATATGGCAGCTGAAAATCAAGAGAAGGGGACATAACATCCTGTGGTCACTGCTTTATGGGAAGCACCTTTATTGCTCATAAAGTACAGCAATGTGAATGCCTTTAAATTTGGAGATCTTTCACTTGCGTTAAGATCCAAATTTAATACCACTTACAACCTTTTTCCACCAGATTTGTGACAGAATTTGATATATTAAAATTGCAAATGATATTGAGTTTGGATTACTGCCATCTTTCCTGCCAGTCACGTCCTTCCAGGGGAGTCCTTTTGCACTGCAGTGAAACACACTACACTGCAAGGTTTCACTCACCTGCTCTGTTGTCCTCAGCAAAACAAAATGCTGCCTGTCATTTGCATGCCAAACTCCTTCCACACACTGAGCTGTGTTTATACTGCTTATAATGTGCATCAAAAACAGATTTGCACCCTCATCCCTGCCTTCTGGACCTCGTATTCCTTAATGTTATTCTTTCTTGATCCTTAATGAATGGCATGTTTACTCTGTAATCCTTCTGAGCCACTGACAGTAAATTTTAAGACAAGACAAGGTTTAGAATTGAGTACAGTGTGCTTCTTCCAGACTGTGAGAGACTGCCTATGAAAACTGCAAAAACACTCTTAACGTGGCAGACTTGCTGGAGTTACCCAGGAACAAAGTTTATCTTTTTTTTTCCATATTACTCATACTTTTTATATTCACATTATTTGTATTTTCATCATATTTCTCTTGACCTCAACTCCAAGGGGAAAAAAAAAAGCTTCAGCATGGCCCAATTATACGAATGATTAGTCGTGTCAGTCTTACAGCTGCAGAAACCACTGCAGAACTGAATAATGAGGGAGCACACCTAATGTAAGTCTATTCTGCCACCTGTGCCAAGAGATATCAGTATCATTTGAATACAGCCAACACTGAATTCAGCTGCTCTGAAACAACACCAACAACAAAATCCCAACTCCCTTAAGTGCTGTCCTGGTGAGCTCCGCCTTGTCCTTCAGAAAACCATTGGATAACACACCTCTGCTGTCCAGCCTTCTTAAGCATGTCTTCTTGTTCATGGACATCTTTTGACACTTTCACATGTGTTGTGTGGATCTGCTTCTGTGGGGCTGTTGAAAAAAAGATATCTGTAAAAACATATTAATGCTAGCCACTTGTCTCCCACCTTCTGCTTGCCTATCTGCATGGGATGTTTCTTCATCTCGTGGCAAAACAAAGATCTCAGGATTATTTTCAAATCTCATCTCACACAGAAACCAGTTTTTCACCCATATCTGTAGATGAATTGGTTGAACTTTAAACTTTGAATTCTCTGCTGTTCTAACTCACATCCTAGTGAGGCCATCCATCTGTGCTCAGCATCAGGGACAGCTGCAACTGATGTAGAATATGATGTATAGTGTAAGGCCTTCCCTCTTATGTCTACCCAGCTCCTGGCAGACTGAACCTGAAGGTCTTTCAGATTCAGAAAACGTGATCACTCCTTTACAATAAATTAGTTGTCTTCTATTCATCTAATTGTATTTGAAGTTGAATATACTCCCAGCAATATCACGTAGCAATGATTTCTTAAGTTTAATCATGCACTGTATGTAAACACTTCCCACTGTTTTAAATTTTGTCATTATTACATTATCTGGAAGATCCTGTAGGTCTTTTTCAACCTTGGTAATTCTATGATTATGTCAGACTCATAATAATAACATAGACAACAATCAAAAAATATGTAGCAATCCTAAATGCCAATTTGCTTTTCTGGTCTCGACACAGAGGAAGGGAAAAGACTTAAGACTGCCTAGCGATATGATGAAACGCACTGCAAACTATTCTGTCAGGTCTATCAAGTGCAGGCAATCACTAATGGATGAGTAGGAAGAACACAGAATAACAAAGTGCTGTATTAAATAGATATAAATTCAGTGGATCAGTTGATCGCGCCAAAGAACAGTTTCACTATTTTTACATTGGACGTTATAGATGTGAGTGACAGTCTGATTGTATAACTGCACATGGGATTATGCCATCTTTAAACCAGCTCACTAATGGTGAGGGCAATAACAGACATGTATGAAGTTTCATAAAGCTGAAGAAGATGTACATTGTTATACATATTGTAGGGCAAATAACCCCAAGGAAAGCACTCAAAGGAAAATAGTGCGAAAGGTGGTATATTTTTGGGAGGCTTAAGTAGATGGTATACAAACAAATAGTAAAAGAGAATGGCTCACCTTGATGATGGTCGAGGCTCGCTAATAACTCCACCAGGGAGGGATCTCCAACAAGAGATCCTTCCCTGCTGGTGGTCAGCCCTTAAATGGGGTCTTGGGAGAGGTGGAGTCAAACTCCACCCCTTCCAATTACACTCACTTGTGCCCCTGCAGCTGACTCAGGGCTTGCCTCAGGTGATCAATCAGTGGTTCAGGCCGTGATTCAACAGTTCCCATACACATATGCACTGGCACATCTAGCAGTGTCATTGAACTAAGTACTGCTTAGCAACGTGGAAAGCAAACTCATTTGATATTGGCCATCAAGTAACTTACAGGGGGAAAACTGTCGTTCTTTAGCTTGTATTGATGCACTCATAACGTTGGCCAAAGCTCCACTCAGGTTGACATGGTCTTCAGAGCAAAGTACAAGAGAATTTACACTGCTGAGGGGGGTCTGACAGTGAGATGACTGACTGCTAAGCTGAGAATTGGCTGGAGCAGTTGTCTTGTTTGTCTTCTTCCTAAAAGGGCTGCGCCGTGCTTTCCGCATGTATTTCTGTATATATAAGGAGGAAAGAACAAAAGCAATTTTCTGCAGCAAATTTCAGCAGCAGATTTTGTTTCCAATTTCTGTAGCATCTCAGACAATAAAGAATCATTTTTTTTTCCTGTACTAATTCCAGCAGTAGGTTTTTCTGGTCTTGTAACCTCACCCATTTTTCTTCACTGACTTCACCGAGGTAGCAATTACATGGGTAGGGCCTGCTTTTGGGGGCATCTTTCTTCCATATTCCACTGCTACAGCATTAATGACAACAGGTTAAGCTGATCTGTAACCAAGTAACGCTGCAGCTATGGAGCATTGGTAGTAAAGCAACTTTTTCATGTTTATGGATGAGTAAGTCAAAATGGTTTGATAAATGTTTGGGTCTCCTCCTCACGTACAATAACCTTACAAGTAAGTTTCCTTGTCCAACATGCAGAACTGAAAGCAAACTGAATTCTTCAGGCTTTATCATCAGAACAGTATGCATTACACAAAGCAAGTACCCATTATTTCCACAAGAAGTTTTATATCAAATAGAAAAGCTGTGTTCAAGTAAAAATTAGCATAAATGGAAAATTAATCCAGGGAGGAAGAAAAATAAAAACCTCAGCAATATGAATGCTTTACAACATATCAGGGCTGACATGCACTTTGTTTTCCTCTTCTCATGCTCTTTGGGACCGGACTTTATATTAAAGTGGTAAAACTACATGGAAAAATCAGAAAGCCACCTACTGAGGAACAGCTCTTTTAGCTCTGTGACTTTCTGGCTTGCCCTCACTGTTTGCTAACGGGAAAAAAAAGATTAGTTGCATAAAAACACAATCATTATCTTATGGAAGTTTCACAACTTGCTGCTCATTCCCCAGCAGTCCTCCAGGATGCCAATTTGAAATCCCCAGGGTCTTCAGTTCTTAAGAAAAAGGGGAATGAATGCAAACCAGAGGCTACATAAGTATTAGCAAAATATATAATTCCTCCTCCATCAGTATTATCACTAAGGCCAAGGCACAGCTTCAATCTTCTGAGCAGTTACCTACTGCTCTTCATACTTCTGAGAATCAAACTGTTATTCTTCAAAAACATAGAAGAATAATCAGCAGTTCACAAGATCCAGAATACAGAATTAGGTATCAAGGAGTTCAATTAAGCAACAAAAAGAAGTATAAATGCCTGAAAAGTTGGAGTCGTTCCCAAGGAAGGAATTAATAATACCTTTGTGTTTGTAATAAAGAGTTCCCACATGTATGTCGCTAACTTTTCCTCTTCAGCTTCCTTCACTGATTTTTTAAAACCACCAGGGTCCCTAAGTGAAAACAATGTAATTAGTTTCCTATTTCAATAGTTCTTCTTATTAAGTTCTTTTAAGAATGCAATAAACAGAGGGCAAACGGTGGCTGATTATGACAAATGCTGCTTGTAAGAAAGACAACACAAGCAGAGTAGGCCATGAGTAAGCCTAGCCAAAAGGCAGCACAGTAATTCTTGCAAACTGCCACACATGTACTGAGCCAGATGATCCTCTCCACCTTCTCAGTGCAAGATATAATGCATCAGAATGGCAGCAGGTTCATAAAAGGGTTTGATTTTTCTATCTTGTTGGCTGAGTGAGGACCTGTACTGGTCCAAAAGTTTAAATGTTACATCATGTCAGGAAAAGTAAACATAAAAGATGCAATCTTTGCAGCTGTGGTATTGCAACAGGTCGCTGCTGAGGTTGTCTCATTTCTCATTCAGTCCCCATCTTATCAGTCAAAAGTTTTACAAAGCAGATCACTGTTCTAAGCTTGCTCCCTTCACTACTTTTAAAAATCTTTTTGTATACATAGATGCTACATGATCTAAATGAAAGCATAATTTTTCATGGTTACTGCAAAATAAAGTATATGTTGGCTTATCAGTTCAGATAATGTTGAGGACGAGGAGTGGTGTGTAGAGACTGCAATAGAAAGCAGAAGGAAGAAGAGACAGCACTCTGTTTCTATCTGGAAATAAATGCAGAGCCTTATACATTAACACTCTGCTGTCAGCCTCTGTCTATTGGCCAGTCCTCACATGTAAAGGGGTGAAAAATTCATCCACGATACACATTGGACTGATTCTCCTCCAGGCTATTTCTATATAATGGTACTCTGTCACTCCTGTTCTATATAGGCACAGTTTGTCTTGATTGAGAATACACAGAGAGAACAGAACTGCTCTGAAGTGCTCTGCCCTGCAAATCAGAGCATAAATTGTTCAATGTTTTAGCAAGCATTTGAGAAGTATTTAAATAAATGTTAAGTCAACATTGTTGTATTTATTGACTAAAGATGTTGAAAACTTAAATATTTGTTTCTAACAGCATAAAAATTCAGAAGCAATGCATCTTCTGTAAGTACTCATCACTCTCATGCATCACTGATAGAACAAAAACAACAGCTAAGTATCACTTAATAGCTGTCTTTGTTCTGTAATTAAAACATATCTGGAATTCCTGTTTGGTTAGGGGATATCCCTCCAAGGAAGGCTCCAGGAACATGCACACATATATTACTACAAGTTTTTAATTTACATAATTATTAACAAAAGGAGAAAGGAAAGAAAACAACTAAATGTCACTGGGTTAGGACAATATTTTCTGCTAGTTCAGAAATGTGCAATTATAAAGGACCATTCTGTGCTATTGATTTAACTGTACAGTACTCTCTGCTTACTGCAGGGTAAGTCGATGCAAAATTTGTTAATGCTGCATAGCACAGAATTATTAAGTCTTCACTTAAAAAGTTATTACTTGAAATAAGAGGAAAAACAAACAAACAAACAAAAAAAACCACTTATAAATGACATAAGATTCCCAAACTCTCATTCCAAAGACTATCACGAATCACACACGTACGTTAGATTCCAGCAGGATAATATAGATTGCATTGAACTGCTGGATTCAAGAGTCGAAGCTTCCAAAAGCCAGTGTATGGCACACAGCTGGCGGAAGAGACATTCACTGCAAAAAGACAAATGTGTTATGTTACAGATAAGGAAACAGTCAATCTGGCATTGTGTTGACTGAAATAGATATATCTAACTGTAAAAGAAGTTTTTGTTGATAAAAAGCCATTCTGCAGCAGAGTACTTCCATTGACCCAGAGAATTCTACACACCCCTCAGGGTTTTTTTTTAATGTTGAAGCATATTTTTGAACATGAAACTTTTCAGAGGACTTATTTTTGTGATATGTTCAGTGCTTTCAAACCTATGGTGTTTCCAGCTTTTATGGACTCACAATTTGGGTTCTTGTGTTCTGGATTCTATGGTAGCTTCTATGACTTTGCATTTGTGAGTTCAAAATGCCAAACCAAGTTTTTATGAACTAAGGCTACCTGTAGGGGAATCAACTTTTACTCGGGTCGATAGTGATAGGACAACAGGAAATGGTTATAAGATAAGGGGGGAAGGTTTAGATTGGATGTCAGGGGGAAGCTCTTCACACAGAGAGCAGTGAGGTGCTGGCCAGAGAGGCTGTGGATGCCCCATCCCTGGAGGTGTTCAGGACCAGGTTGGATGAGCCGTGGGCAGCCTGATCTGGCACCAGCTCTGGAGGTTGGGGGCCCTCCCTGTGGAAGGGGGTTGGAACTTGGTGATCCTTGGCATCCCTTCCAACCCAAGCCATTCCACAATCCCATGATTAGCATTTTAGCATAATCCACATGCAAGTGGATAGAAAGACACTTTTGGTGAGGAAGAGGTTAATGAACTTAGAACAAAATAATGTACATTCAATATGTAACTGTGTGCTACCTCTCTCTGCCCTATTTTTTTTAGATTTTTAAGCTAGGAAAATTAAAATTTAACTTTGACAGCCTTTTCTTAAAACACCACATACAAAGATTTACGCAAATCGATGAGAATATGCTGAATGAAGACCTGGAGAGCAAACGATGTCTTTAAATATACCTTTGTGCTTCGGAGGGTCTTGGAATCAGGACACTGGCATAAATGGGAGTGAAAGATCGTAAGGACATTTTTTTTTTCTTCCCTGATTTATTTGGGTGGCTGCCTTCTGTTGGAGAGAAACTGTCAGAAAGAATAAAGACTGAAGTTAAAAAAGGAGTATATACAAGGAAGCCTATTTAATGATTAAACAGAGAAAACCAAAAGAAGGTGGAAACTGGGCTGGACTAGCCAATAAAACCATTCTGCAGGCCACATGACATATTCTGCCTGCGGTTCTTCATTATTCTCAGTGTTGTGATTGCATTTGGGCAACAAAAGCTTGGCAAACACTCACCAGATCTCCTCCTCAGAGATCCAGTTCTAAGCTGCCAATGAAACTTCCCCCAGTTCACCCTAAACTTCTAACTTCTAAACTTCCCCCTTTTTTAAGAGTTCAACAAGGATTTCTGGCCCATAATTGTTAAGCTAACTTGAGCTCACTGAGATTTTTACATGTTTTCTCTTCAAGTTCATAGTAATAGGCAGTAATATTCAGGCACAGTGACAGAAATGGAGATTGTTGCTTTTTAAAACCACTGACTTTGCACTACGAAAAGCCCTTTGAATCAACTTACATTTTCTTTTCTTCAGCTGACTCCTCTGCATCAGACAAATATTTGCACGGCTGGAAGTTCATTCTCCATCTCCTCACCTGAGACTTTTGTGCTTTCAAAGTGTTCTTCCTCTCCAGTGATTCTTGGTGAAGTACATGAAAATATTCTCCACCTTGCTTCACAATATTGATATGATGCCTGTGAAAAATCATCACATTATCATCTCATTTTATAATGCACACTAAAGACATCAACTTATATTTTAAGAAATCTCCCATTCTTTGCGTTCACATTCTTCTGTAACCAAGAGTTCAACACCAGTATTTCCTTTTACAATATGATAACAAAGGATAATTCCCCAGTATGAACTGGGAGATTGTTCCTTCATCTCTTTCAGCACTATTGGATGTTGAAGCTTAACAACTCAGCTCAGCACCATGGTCTTCACTACTTGATTTAAAAACTCCCTGCCTAATTCTAATTTATAGCAGCCAATTGACCACTGAGCCCCTAACCATCACATGCTGTAATAGGCCATGCCCTCAAGTTAACAGTAAGCTGCTAAATTCCACTTGCTGGCTGCAGGCTGCATTGTTAGTCACTGGGAAGCTGCCAGAGAAACCTGTAAGCAATCTGAGGGCAACAGGCAGGGTATTACTGCAAGAGCAGGAAATAAAGAGGAAATCATAATGCACAGCCGATGGATGAAAACATAAAGAAAGAAAAGAAAAGGTGAGTCAGGGCAGGGAAAGGCTTAAAACATTAATTAATGATGAAAACATTACCTCTAATGTAGCAGATAATCCAAGCCTGACAAGGGCGTGCTGCTCAGGCATAGGATGCAGCCCTTTAAATTAGCATGGTGCAGACTTTTAAATTAGGTGCCATCAGGCTGCATTGATTCTTTCTCAATCTAGTCTTGAAAGATTGCCCTTGTTTCTTTTACTGAAAAGTAATAACCCACCCCCTCTCACTACCAGAAATACATTAAAGCATCTGAAGATCACAGAGAGTACAAATTTCAGCCACTGAACTCACGAGTTCTCAGTTGGAATGGTTTGCCCCCTCCTTGCTTTCCTCAATGAAAAACTATTTGCACAACGTAATGGTTTGAGGTCATGGTTTTGTCAGCATTATTTTTAAGTCCACCAACCATATACCAAGTCAGAACACATTTCATGTGCAGGTAGATGATAACCCATCTGCTGGATATTGCCACGCTAACTTCAGAAAAAAATGAAATGAGGAAATAAGATGTCTCCGATAAGAATTACTGTGTGCTTTAAAAACAGATGAGGATTTCAGATCTGTGTGTGACATGACTTTTTTCTTCCATAAAACTTTAGTATTTTGAGTAACAGACATTTAATGGGATGCTAGAAAATGTTTAGAAACTTCAAATCCTTGCTTTATGCTCTTCTCCAGTAGTTCTTGCTTACCCTCAGTTCTCCCAGCCATGAAGGTATTTGTATGAAAAGGATTTTTTTTCCCTTTATAGTGCTTTTTCTACATTACTGCATACATTAATATAAATATTCCCTCTTAAAGATCAAAAACATTGCTGTAGCTGCACATTATAGCCATACAAACAGCAAACAGTAAGGTTATCGCATGGATCAAAGACAACCAATAAAAACAGATTGTTATAAACCAGACAGATGCTTTTTGTTTCTTTTAAAATTAATAGCCACAACCAGTTGTATTGGAGAAAGATGCGTAAGGGGCAGTCAGTACAACGTAGTACAATTTATAAAAATGTTATGGAGTGTAACTAACAGAGAAGGATTTAATATGTGTACGCAAAACCCAACGATGATTCTAATATACCAATGGGAATAGAACAGCTACACACAGTTGTGAACAAATGAGAACACTTGTGAATGAACATTCTGAGGCTGTGACATCCTTGAAGCCCCAGGTATTACAACAGATAGCTCTGCAGTCTGCATGATAAGAAATTAAACAAACAGAAGCATAGCATACAGCAGAACTTCAACAAGAAACAAACAAACATTCCTCTCATAATTCCATGGAATTATTTCAGGAATATTTATGAATTACCCTGAAGGTCCACAGACTCTGGTCAGAAAAACTGCAGAATAAATCCAAGCTTAGAGTATAGGGGCAGTCTTCATACTGTCTTCATAAGAAGACAGCAGATTTCTGGTAGTTCCATATCTTTTTTGTGTTAGGGGCACCAGACATGGATGTGGTACTCCACATGAGGCATCACAAGGGCAGAGCTGAGGAAAGATCTATCTTCTTGCCTTACCATGCGAAGGTATTTACAGAACAATGACATTTTAATACTAAACAATGGAAAACTCATTCCAAGTGTTAGCTTTGTTCAAACATTCAGTGACAGTGTGTCATTTTGTTTCACGATACATGGGATTAGGCTGTCACGTTCAGATAGTAAAATCTAATAAGCAATGAACTGCTTGCACTTACAAAAATTCAAACACAAATATATTTTTTCACAAGAAGAAAGGAGATTGAGACACAAATGAACAGTCTGGAAAGGCAGAATTGTTGGTGGGAATAGCAGTCTTTCCAGTGATTGATGATAGGGATAATGATTCATACATCCGTACACATAAATGGATGTCTTTGGCCATGACTGCTGTCTAATTAATGTGAGCCATCACTCACGTAAAAGAAAATTTTTGCTTCTGGAAATAAAATGCTACGAACTGCCAGCAGTGACAGTGCTAGAAACATGACAATTAGAGTGATTTCTGCCAACCAGGAAAAGGGCACAGAACACTGGTTTCCAAGCAACTGACATTATGAAGTATTAAGTACATTGGAAACTAATATTGGCAGATAAACATTTCACCCTCTCAGTTTCTGCTGCCTCTTTTTTGCTTCTTAACTCTATGTTACCTCTCCTTCCCACTCTCACACACTCCACTGGATCATCCAGTAAACATTTTGCACTAAGGAATGCCAAATTAGCAGAATCTCCAAATACTGAAGTCTTTTTTCATCTCACTGTATATACATATATACAGGATTGGTATAGATTCACAGGTAAGGACAGCAAAGGTCATAACCCAGACTCCAAAACCAACATGTTTCTTGCCTTTCAAAATCTTCACACGATAGGTACCACTTCAATCATAAAAGTTAAATGTCATTGTAATAAAAAATATCCAAAGACAGCTAGTTACAAAGCTGCTCACAGGAAGACAAGTAACAGAAACAGCTCTTACAGTATGTCAGTCCAACTGATGTTACAGGCGTAAAGAATGCATTAACGGAGCCAAGGGCTTTCTGCATAGAGACTGATTTCTAGAGATCTGCCTTCAGGAAACTTGAAACGTTGTAAAGAAACATCTAGTTTCTAATTTAAAACCAGCCAATAGAATGCTACTAAACTGCTAGCAGTTTGATTTTTAGTTTTATTCAGCTAGCTCTACTAAAACAGACGCAAGGGAACTAATTTCTTCAAACTACCAACAATGCAACACGTGACAAGGGCTTAACACATCCGTTTTGCAAACAGAGGCTTCAGTAGCTCACAAAAGGGCATGGATTCCTTCCCTTTGCTCAAAGCTGTCAATTCCTAGATGACACTGATTGAGGATGATGACAACTTGTCATTGTCACATGGGTACCTGTGCTTAGATGATTGTCACTGCACATAAAGTTCTCATTTTTATTTTTATTTTTTTATGTTGGCAGAGGTAAGGTCCATTTTCTTCCTTTTCTTCCCCTTGATGCTACATAGCACATCTCCAAACTATCTCATTTGCACAGGTGGATGCCCTAGTAAACACCTGCGATTTGTGATAATAAAAGTGCTTCAATTTCAGCAAAACAGACACCTTTAATGAAGCAAACAATTTTTCCTCTTCGGTTTTCCTTGCCAAAAGAGGATTAGTGTGTTACTGCAAAGCAGTCACATCGCTCCCATGTATTTCAGTCAGCCTTGTTTGACTAAATCTAGAAAGTCTCAGCTTTTCAAAAAGTAGCTCTGTTTCAAGATAAGTATTTGTTTAAATGCATTTAATTTCTTCTAGAGCACAGCACACATCTTTCTCCCAAATTGAAAGAAAACTTCAAGTTCACACAGGATCAGAAAAATCCTCCAAAGCATCCGTTTCTAACCAATGACAAAAGTAATCTTGAGGGAGTGGGCTTCCAACTCAGGAACTCAGATAAATGTCTCATGCTGGGTGTAACAAGACAAAGCCCATGCACATGGTCAAGCATTTAAAGGCTGTGTAAACCAAGCGTAACATTGACCTTCTAGCAGGCTCTTCTACCACTGTGCACCTCAGTGAGTATCCCCAGCCTGGCCAAAAAAAGACCAAGGATGTATTAATCAGCTCATACAGTGGAGAGGAACATAGGGACAGCAGTCTGGCAGCTTGCCCTGTTTGTAGAGCTCAGGCAAGGACAGACTTTCAAAGCATGACTCCTCATTTATCTTGGTATCACCTCTTCTGAGTAGCAGTGAATACAAGCAATGATGGCTAGGCACACCACTACTCAGAACTGAGTCGCAATAGAAACAAGAAAATACATTTGGCTTCTCACTGGAGACTGAGATGTTTCCAAATCACTTTCATAATGCATCCTGTTAGGTTCCGTTTCCAGTTTCTATCATCTTTCATACCTCCTTTTTACACAGAGATAACATTTTCAGCCAGTCTCATTTTAAAAAGCAGGCTTCTTTTTAAACTCTGTTTCTCTGTTTTGGGTATTGGTTTTTGTTGGTGGTGATCTCTTGTGATGTTCAATAAAACGAGTCTTTCCAGCAAACCCTCATGGTCTTGCTGGCTGAGCTAGCCCCCAGGAGTGATTTATGGCAACCTGCTTTTATAACATTAACTACAAACCTCCAGTGCTTTGGTAATCTTTATTTTTTTGCTGTGCAAGTGCTCCTACATCTTGCTACGATTTATGGCTAGTTATAAAGACTTCTGCTTTCTTGGTTTTCATACAACACATCCTCATGCAACTGTGGATTACTTAGCATTATTTCTGGATCACACTTATAGATGTCACTGCAACAAAGCAATAAAAAAGGTATCTCCCTCAGAGCTGAATGTCATATCAGAGCTGCTTCTTGAGTTTGCTTAGCTGTAGTAAGAAGTAGCAACACGAGATTTCCTTCTGCAGAAATGGAACAATAATTCTTAGCACAAAGCTAAATGTATTTGAATGGGCAGGGATAAATGTGTTGTCTTCTCTGCCACACTGCATTCCACCCACTGAATTCTACACTGGGAAACACTTAGTCAGTTCAGTCAGGGCTATTTTCAGCTTACACGTGGAATCTCCACTGGAAGAAAGATACACTGACCCCCAAAAACTGGAGTTAGAATTAGCTACATATTTCCCAGTTTTTTGTTTTTGTTTTTTAATGCTACACAAATATAAGTCAATTCCTTCCCATAAGTTAATGTAAAATGCTACCTGGGAGCTGGCAGGTGCCTCCCCAAAGTGGTTTGGTCCAACTCAGCACTGACAAGGCTTCCTGCTCAGAACTAGTGACTGACAGTGGTAAAAGACAAGTCTGAACAACCTCTGCATTCTCTTATACACTGATAGTGCATTACTGAGAGGAAGCATGAGTTTGTAATTGTAAGTTTTATCTTCTCTTTAATTATGGTTTTTTTTTTTAGCATTTAAGGTAGCACATGTAAGCTTTATGAATGCATTTTAAGTCTGTGCCACTAATGACTCTTGAAATACTTTTTTAGATAATCTTAACATTTTTACTACTGTGTCACATCACTGTGATCATTATTGCTAAAAACCCCATCACAGTTTGTTCCATTACACTCTTTAATACAAACAAGCTGCAAGATCACAGACACTACTTTCCATGAATATGTATCAATTAACATCCAATTAAGACAACTGCTGGCTGTTCCTTTTCAATCATGAGGATAGGCAGCAAAAACCAAATCCACAAAGGTCATTTGCATTCCCTGACTCTCTGTCGTATTAGCATGCTGCTCTGCTAGCCCAACTGCTTTCACTGAAATGAAAAGTTGCTGTCCTAATGATTTACAACTCTGGTTTTCTTCTTTTTTGTGCATTTCCACTCTGCTCCACCTCTTCAATAGCCCCTTTTCTACATCCTGAATTTGTTACTGAGGAGTATTGCCAACATGCCCCTTGGTCCAAGCATCATCAGCACAGTGATTCCCATTTGAAATTATATTTTCCTGAAACTTCCCATTACATATTTAGTCAAAAAGTCTGCTGATATCAGTTCTTACTGTTCTGCAAATGTAGTCTAAATAACATTGTACGAAAACTCAAGATGAATGCCTAGCACATTTTAATTGCTAAAAGTCAAGGAATGTCCAATTTTAGATAACAGAATAATTAAAAACAGCAACAGTTAATGTTCACTTTTGATTTCCAAATACTAATTCTATTGAATGTTGTTCTGCACACTGGGTCATTTGGCTTTGGCATACTTTAGAAAGCATTAGAGAATGTGAGCCCCTATTTCAAAAATCAGTTTTCCCTGTCTTTTCTCAAGCAAATTTCTCCACAGCCATTGTAGTTCATAGAATATTTCACTTCAATAATATAAGATGTGTAGGAAACATGACTTCAATGCCACAGCACACAGAACAAATTATGTTAGATATGCTGCAGGATCCCCACTGGGATCACAGTGTAATACCACACTGTCCTTATACAAGGTGACAGGCAAACTTCAGTGAGCACCTATTGAGAAAACAGAACTCTCTCTTTGCTTTCAGTTTTTTGCTGCTCTACTCTGCTAGTAATAAATAGGTAATAAATTATATTAAACTCCCCATGCTGAATCTCTTTTGCTCACAATAGTAATCATGAATGATCTTCCTGTCCTCATCTCAACCACTGAGCCTTTTTTTTGTTATTTTCAGCCCCTGTTCTTTACAGGATCGGGAGTATGAGAGCAAAGCAGTGGAGTTTAGCTAGCCATCAATGCAAAACCACCATGCCATGCAGTCAGTGTTAAAAGGAAATATAAAGGGTCTTGTGCAGTAACACAAGATTAGGTCTTCTCTTTGTGTTCCACATACATTTCAGTGGTCATGGAAAACCAGCAGACAAGTATATTTTCAGTCAGGTATTTTAAATTAAACAAAGCCAGTTGTGAATGCAACTGCAAATTAAGTTTATGGGACCAGAAGGACATGGAGGAATTGAAGATGATTTAAGAGGTATGTATTTCTTATTTGTCAGCGCAAGGAATTCTGCTTGGGATATTAAAATGGAGCTAGGTTCTTTCCACCTTCTGCATCAGCAGTAAAAAGCATTCTGCAAGCCAAACTAGACTTTAAAAAGCAATTGCCCAATATGCCTATCCTCTGTGTGTGTGTGGTACAGATACAGCTGATCAAGAATTAAAAGGCAGTTTATAAGACAGTGTGCATAAAGGAACATAATTTTGCTTGTCCTTTTGGCTGCACTGGCTCTTGGAGGTGAGAAAGGATAAAAGACTAAAAGTAGGGAATTTAATCACTCATTAAAGATAGCATTAGAATCAAAAATACATTAAGAACAAATCTATTCACATCATTAAATGTCTGCATTAGCATCATTTTGCAGATTACATTACCATTAAATATCCAGCAAAAGGTAAATCTGCATTTATGATTATGTCTTTAGTTAGAAATAGGTTACACAAAACACTTCACAGGTTATAAGAAACAACTACACTCACTCAAAGTGATGAGCTGGATCTCTCAACAAACTTGGAGCTTCTGGTTAATCAGGGCAGATTTGGAAAAAATAAAAAATAAGTCAAGGAAAATTACTGAAGTCTGGAAGAATAACTCAAGCATTTACTTACCTGAGACATCTGAATTCCATCTGTAATTGGAGAAGGTCAGACTTCACTAAAATGGTTTATTCAACCTTCAACATACGCAATGTTTATTATTTTGTTTATGATTTATTACCTTTTTGCCACATTTATCAAGTGAAAATGCACTCAAAGTGAATTAACAAAGTAAGCAAAAAGCAAAAATAACCAGAGTTAGGTAAGGATAGAAGGGAAGAATCTGACATTTAACATTATCGTGAGTAACTAGTGCAGAATTTAGGAACTGCTCTGATATAAAAATTGGAGATATTTAAAATCACTACATAGTGACAACTAAAGATGTGATTCCTCAACAGTAGTACATACAAAGGAGCTGCTTTGGCCTAGCTTCATCAGCTTCTGTAAATCTGCAATCTCAGTCAAACAATGCAAGAACCAAATTCATCATCCATATATGATACAATTCCACATGTTCTCTTGATTGGAAAATCCACTTACATTTAACATATGAAATTATTTTTTATATAGATGTTTATCTTCTTGCTGCTTGCTTTAATTCAACTATTTTTATCTAGTGAGTTTTCTTTAAAGGCTTCAAGCCTACTACCTCGTAAACTCTCATGTAATCTGTATCCTGTTGGGGCTGGCAGCAGTGAATTGTCAATTTTATTTGCAGCAGGCTGTAACTAAACCTTGCCAGATGTAAATCCTTTTGTACTATTGCTGGCTGCTTCAGCTGTAAATGATTCTTGTTTCTTAACACTCACATCAAGGAAGCTAGGTAGTTCCAAAAAAAAAATTCAGAAAACCTGGACTCATCTTCTGCAAGGCCTAGTATACAGCTTTGCAACTGTTCAAGCTAATTCTGAGCAAATACAAGCTGTCTCCATAGGAAAATTTGGATTGTAATCAGAACGTGTGATTGAGACAGAACAGCATATAAAAGCCTCAGCCTCATTAATGTAAGTAGCGACTGCAGTAATAAAGCTGATATATGGGCATCGACAAGACCCAAGTACACATAAAAGGAAATGGGAGAATGGTAAAGCCTACGACCAACAGACCTCGTATTTTTTTTCCCCCTTTCTTTCATTTTAAATGAGACTCTAAGAAATGCTCTGTTATGGCAATGGAAGATATCTTCTAGGAAAAGCAAGCACACCCAGACACCTTCTATGGTCAATCCCCTGAAATTAATAATGGTTCCAGTCCAACCTCAGCTGGCTGCATGGCATATAGAAACCTAAATGTATCTGATTAAAACATCCCAATTACCATCAGGAATGGGGCACAAAAGTTAATTCCCTCCAAGTCATGATTTTCTCCTGTCTCAAGATTCTGTGTGAGTCTATGCATGTATTTCTGTTACAGTGGTAGATACTCTCACTACAGTTTTCTATCCTATAGTGGATGTTATACACTCTCACCTTTCTCATTGTTTACCAGATCTTACCACAATATCGTTTCATGAAGCAGACTGCAAGGAGGTAATGAGCACCTTTATAATGAACACTAAAACTATGCAGTACTGATTGAGCTAGCAGTCATTACTCATGCAGCACTGACAACACCTTGAGCTTACATAGAGACTATAAAGGAAAAATGACAAACCATCTTCTCTAAGCTATTAGTACAGTTGATGACTTTTCTGATAAACCAGCTGCTGCCATCACAGAACCAACAGTTCCTTTAGCCTTAACTGGCCCATTTCTGTGTGCTTTGGATTTCCTTACCTCAAGTGAGCTAGAGTTTTACTGAGAGTCTTGAGATCCTTTCCCATTTCTCTAAGGGAGGTGAGCCTCTTCTCTGGTTCCAGCGGATCAGACTGAAAGTGATCAAGTTGAAAATTAACTCTAAGCTATTAAGAAGAGCTTAGCACAAAGAAGGTACATGCAGTCTCACAGTTCAGCTTTAATCACCTTTTTCTGAGATAACCATCTGGAACAGCATTATGATGTGACTCTACACGCCCATGTGTAAGAGTGTGGTCATTGGTTTTGGTCATTGGTTGACTTCAGGTTTGACAGAATTCTTACATGCAGCTAACGTGTGATTGAAACATGCAACTAAGAACCTGTGAGGTTTGTGAGAACAGGACTGGAAGAAGAGATTCTTCAATTACCTAGGCTAAGGGAACAACTCCTGAGACTGCTTATGTATCAAATCACCACAAAAAACTACACACAAGAGAGAAGTCTTCTATGAGTTCCAGTTCAGAAAAATGTTCAGTTCTCAAAACAAGTTCATAGACAGAAAAAAAAAAAAAGGGGAAAGGCAAAGAAAGCAAAAGAGCAATAGGAAGAGCCTCTTGTATTTGGAGCACGGAGTGTAATGTATCCATTCTTTTTGCACTTAGTTTTATATATATATTTTTTTTAGGAGTGTGCAAACCAGGTTTGTAATTTCACACAAAGGAATTAAAATAATCTACTTAAGGGCACTGTTCAAAGTGCCTGCAACATTTCTTTCTCTGAACAGCTATGCATCCAAATTTATGGGAGATGAAAGCTTGCATTTGCTATGGAACTAGCCCTGGCTTAAGTACCCTTGGGACTTCCAGAGAACAGCTGCATCAGTTTCATAGAATTATGATCCCATGCTTTGCACATACAGTGTTTTTTGCATGTGTTAGTTAAGCTAATAAAGCATGCAGCTGAGGCAGAGTTCAGTGTGCAAAAAATGCAGGGCTAAGTTGCCATCCATTGAGAAGAGTAATGCTGGTGGGCACAGACTTGGATGCAACCTAAGGCATCTCTTGGGGCAAGTCTGTGCATCTCATAAGGTGTCCAGAAAAATAAACTCCCAGTAAAGGAAAGTTCTACTTTTCCCTTTTCAGCCTCGGGCTTTCAAGATAAAAGTATGTACAATATTGGCCTATGTACACCAAAAATCACAACTTTTTACTTAAAATGTCATATTGAATGCATTCATCACTTCTGTTCTAAACTGTTACATCATTTAAGGTTGGTCTTCTAGAGGTGATGAATGGAGTAACACTGCTAAACTGAATTTTCTGAATACTCTTCTTACCAGATTGCAGTATAAACTTGTCTCACTCATCAGCAATAGTTTTGTGAGATAAAATCGATGATATGTTAGCAGAAAGACTTGTTCTTACATACAGCAGGGTTTAAACAGCAACCACCTGTATATATTCAAAGCATGATGCTTGCCTCTTGGCTTCTTTAACTCCATGCTGAATCAAAGCTCACCAGAAATGGAACTACGTAGTCTCACCTTCGGACTGACAGAGCACTCATTAGCAGTAACCTCAGCCACTTGTCTCTGTGGTCTTTCCTGCACACCTTTTTTCACTAGTCCCTAAAAATGAACAAATACACACGGCCAAATGTATAATGCTCGTTAGCCACAGAGTAGCAGGTCACCATTTTAAAAAATAAGCAGTGCAGGCAACTTTTCCTACGGAGATGCAAACTAAATCAAAAATAACAGCAAGTCTGATGTAGAAACACTTAAAACGTTTCCAACTCTGGCACACACGTGGAGCACCTGCAGGAAAAACTACCGTGCAAAATGCATCCGTGCTTTCTAAATTACTGCATTTGAATGTTTAAAAAAAAAAACACCCCTCTTCTCATGGAAGGCTATTATCTGCCGTGTCTAACATAAAAAGAAAATCCAATTTCCAAAACAGGAATGAGAAATTACTTACCTGTAATTGCTCTTCCCTGAAGATACATACTGTGATGGATCACTATTCGTGGGTCTGTGCTTTCCCTCACTGTGAAGGCACAGACTCATGAAAAGCCCTGAAGTCAAACAATCACATTTTTAGTTCTCCTTCAACCAGCATTTTATTCAAGTGGAAGGAAGATATATTTCCTCCTATTGAAACCATATACACACACACACATATATTTATATGTAGATTAATAAAAGACTTTAGATCACTCAGCAGCCTATGGTACTCAGGCTAAACGGATATGAAAATAGTAATTCCTTCCTGCAGTAGTTTCAGATCAAAGAGCTCATTTATTGATCCCAAGCAAAGCAAAGCATAGCAGGAGGCCCTGGGAAGCTGTATCCATATAGCTGGGGCAGAGCTGATGTGCAACAAAGACTGAAAGACACAGCACAGCAAACATAGAGCTGCAGCTGAAATGCTTGCTATTTTATATGGCTTTTGTGCAGCAGAGTAAAGCCTTGAAATATTTGGATGTTGTAAAAATTCTTAAGAGCAAATCATTTGGCTTGTTAGAGTCTTGATTTCAGAAGGCACAAAATGCTTTCCAAAGCTATGTGACAGCGTAACATTTCAGGAGAACAACCACTGAAAGCGTAAGGAACAGCGTTCTTCGCTCACTAGAAATGCACACCATAGTGGCATGACTAAAGGCAGACTGCAAGCAAATAGCAGGATAAAAAATAAGCAGAAATGATGCTAAGAGCAAAGCAGCTGAATGGAATAAAGATTTTCTGCAGTGTGGACAGATGAAGTTACGAAACGTCAAAGATGAGTGTGTGAGAGCTCTGCTATTTCATGCGGCTGGGGAACACTGGAACAGGATGGGTCAGTGGGAGGGATAGAAGGCAAGCCAATACTGCTGGGGAGAATGTCACTTGCAGAAGGATAGCAGTGTACTTGAGCTGCCTTGGTGTCTGAAAAAAACCTCATTCACACACTGAGGGAGACAGGAATTACTTTACCTCCTAAGTAGGCTCCCATATCTCACCCATAGGAAATGCAGAACTTTCAGTCTGCTTTGTTCCCAACTCTTTTTTTTTCCAGCAGAAACAGCAATACCTTGACCACAGCCAGCTACCATTGCTTCTGCAGCTGGTAATACCTTGGCTGATACGATCCAATCAACTAAGGCCTCTCAGAATAACTTACTATCCAAGGGGAGGAAGAGCGGTGGAACGTAGCCCTAAAGTTCCAATTGCTTCTAAGTACCAGTATACTGACCACAACCACAGGCTGTAAAGCACGAGGAGAAAAACTTTCTCAATACAACTTCTTTCAGAGATTTCCAGGTGTGTTGAAAGAATAAACATGTAACCAAAATTCAACGAAAGTTAACATTATCCTGCATCCTACCTCTGGTCAGCCACCTTGGTTAGTTCAAGGGGAAAGGCGAAAGAAAAGAGCTGCAAACTCACCTCTCCTTGGCGTAGTTGCTCAGGGAAGAAAGGGAGGGAGGTATCACATATGTCACCCCCTCCTCTCAGGTACTGATAATGAGACTCAATCAGCCTTGTCACAGGAAACAGAAGGGAATAGCTTCTTTTTCTATGACATTATCTCTCATTACAACGCCGTGTGTTGAAAAGGTGCAATCTGAGCTTAAAACAGTAACAGTCCATAATGATGGAATGGTATAATTCCTTCTTTTTAATTTGCAGCATAGATATATACATTAAAAAAAAAAAAAAAAGTTGGCAAGTCTGGTCTGTTAAATGCCACAATATGTTATCATGGCAATCTGAAGAATCTTAGTGCAGAAGCAATAATGGGCTTGGGATTTCTTTTTTTTTTTTTTTTGCAATTATATTTTTCTCTTACTTATAGTGTTTCCGAACTTAAGTGAACTATGAGAACTCTCCTCATTTGCTTTTAAGCCACCACAACGCCTGTTTCAGTCATCATTTCCTGCTTTCATTATAGCAAAGTATCAGAATGACGTACAACTCCACGCGTAAGAAAACAATGATTTAAATACAAAAAAAAACCAAACAACAAAAAAACCATCATCGTAAGATAATATATGAAAAATGGGCCAAAGAAAGATTGAGGAAATGAATCCAAAAATTTCTTTCTTCCAAAAATGATTGAGGTCGTTTTTCTCAAGCTCACACCCAGCAGCTTTAAGTCAAGTGCAGTAGTAGTGCAGTAGGTGGAGCTCGATGCTGCATGGGTAGAGGCCAGCCCTTCCACTGCTGCCACAGGTGGCTGGAGGAACACCCAAAGCTCTGCTGCTATTCTTACTGACTGGCTTAGTCAGTGCTTTGCATGCCCTCTCCATCTTTAGAAAGAAAACTGAAGGCTCAAAGTATTTTTGGATGAACAAGTTCTTTAGAATAGCTTGTTTCAATCACAGACAACCGCCTCCAGACACACTAGATTTTATCCTAACAGTTCCCAGGTACATCTACTTTCTCTTCTAAGTAATTACGAAGAGAAAAAATTGTTCAGCTCTGACACATCACATTCTTTTATTGAGCACGCTTTCCATTTCACACACTTATCTTTGCAAATGTCATTCCAAGTTTCCAATTTTTTTCCTCAAATCCTATTGTGGAAACAGCATGCTGTGTATGTCATCTACAGACAGAGCTGGGGTATGCTAAGCTTGATTTTGAGTTGTATATTTTCAACTTTTGTTTTTGGTTAAGCCAGGGAAATAACCTGTTATCTTAGCAATTCCTGAAGCTATTTTCATTTTGGACAACTTGTTTGGTTCATACGTTGTTGGTAAAAACAGTGATCAAAACACCTATGGAAACACATGTCGGAAAGCAATAGACAGAGAGGACCGCTCTCCTGCAGGTAGCATTCTAAATACTGATTGTTATTGACAGTATTCCAGCCAAGAACTCAAAGTATTTTAATTTCCCCCCCTGCCCCTCCCATTTCTTCTTACACTGCTGCTGCTGAACACTGACCCTTCTTGCCCTTTTGCTGAAATGAGGGAACATGGAACAGATATCGGGACAGAAAGAGAATTTTAAATTAAACACAAGGGACTCACAGGCAAAGGACTTCACTAACAATATCCTGCAGAAAACTAAGATTGCTCTAAGAGCAATGTCATTTTAGTGCTCTGGCTTAAAACTATACCACAGCAAGATGCACATACACATCAGCCTCAAAGACAAGATACCTGATTCGTTAAGGTTATGCTTCACCCTATCAATAATGCAAGGCACTTTGCAGATGAGGATTTCTGCAAACAACGGGAATGTTAGCTAAGAGCTATTGCAGCAGCTTGCTTTCCTGGGTCTTGGTCAGAAATGGTCCTGATCTCTATAGGGATCATTCCACTGTTCTACCATCAGTGGTTTTAATGAGGGAGGGAGCTCCAGTTCTGTCAGCTCTCATTGTGTGCTCTAGTGAACGCATTACTGTCAATAAAGACATATCAGGAAAATGGAAGGAGGCAGCTGAGAAGTGAGAGAAAGATTATCTAGTAGTAAAGGTGTAAGAATGAAATTTGGAATAAGTAGACTCAATTTTAAATCTGTCAGAAATTTCTTCTGACATCCTAAATAAAACATTTAGAACCTTATCCCAGCTGGCAGGCAGGGCCCCACCGCCACTTCTTTTTGACTACAATGGATTTTGGTACACCAACCTCAATGCACGATGCCTCTACTCCACATATCTGAAATGTGGCAAGTAATACAGCTCATTTGTTAACTTCAAGTATTCAGAAAGGATGCATAAAGACAGACTGTTGTTTACCTAGCAAAACCAGCTCACATAGCTTGGTATTTATCCCATCACCTTGCCTCAGCTTATCATATTTTCCAAGAAAATCATCGTTCTATTTTCTTTTCTCCAAAGAATATTCATAGAATCAGAGAACAGCTATGGTTGGAAGGGACCCCAAGGATCATCATATTTACTGAACTTTGAAAGCGTAATAAGTTTTGAAAAATAATTGGATCTAATTAGTCTCAACTATAATGCTATTTTGTCAGTGCATTTGCTCTACAGTTACTTGTAACATTACACAACCTACAATCTTTCTATTCTCCATAAAATCTTTTCATTGCAAGACGATCTGAAAAAAAAAAAATAAATGCATGACCTAAGCATTTTGCATTGCATCCCTACAAGTCAAGGCAAGCAAACATGCAAAAAAATTTATTGCTTCTATGACATCTCCCCTTATTGCTCATATTTCTGTCACTTACATGGACTCTGGGCAACATGCCAGTACATTTGGTTTCTGCAGCTCTCCCACAGCCTTCCATTCATGCCTTTGTGGCACACTGATGATGGAAGTAACACTCAGCCTTTGCTAATGCTTTCTAGAGGTCTCCCTTTACTGAAGAAAAAAAAAATTACAAACTTTGCTCCCAAATCTTCTTCCAGAAGACCAAACGGAGGAGGCCAGACTCTTCTCAGCAATGTGTGGCGATAGCATGGGGGGAAATGGCCAAAAACTGAAACATAGGAAGCTCTGCCCAAATGTGCATGAGAAGTTCTTCACAGTGCAGTGACGGAGCACTGGAGCTGCACAGAGAGGTGGTGGATCTCCCTCCTGCCCGGACGCCTACCTGTGCAACCTGGGCTGGGAGCTGCTTTGCAGGTGTTTGGACTCAATGACTTCTAGAGGTCCCTTCCAACCCCTACAATTCTGTGATTTTGTGAAACATCTCCAAGCTTTTGTCTGTTCTACTGGAAATAAATGTAATCCATTTTTAACTCTAGCACCATAATACTGCTTCGTAGAGTGCAAAATTTCTTACAGAAGTGCTGAAAAGGTCCGTTTAGACACAAAGGACGCTCAAAAAGCAAAAACAACTACCAAAATAATTCTTTTCAAAAGTGCTTGATCTTCTATTAGTCCAATGCGGGGTTTCTGATTGGAGCACTATACTAAAAAGCCTGAAAGTTCATGAACCAAGGCAGGAGTGTGTAATAAAATTAACAGATCAATATCTTTCATGGCACAGAGTCACTATTCAATCAAAAAGCAGCAAACAAAAAAAAAATAAAAGAAAGAAAGAGGAGAAGACACTTTTCTGATTTATTTCATAGTGAAAACAAAGTTAATTTGAGGAGGAGTTGAGGAAAGATGCAGCTGGAGAGCAGAGTTACCAGCCTCAGGAAATTCAGGGAAATGTAATTGAGAACGAATTATCTCTTTAATTACTTTTGACCAAATCAATAAAAGCTGCAGAATAAAAAGCACAATGACTGCCACCTGGTAGAGGACAAAGAACACAAGACACTGAAGATTACCACAAAACCGGAATACAGACATGTTAATAACAACCTGAGCACTTCTCCCTCACAAGGGAAAAAGAGAGGGTTAGGGATATTAGTTCAATAAATAAGAAGTGCATGCAAAAATTAAAGACTGTTTCTGGCCAATGTTCTCTGTTCTCAGCTGTGAGGATTGCTAACAACTCATGATGTCACTTGAATTTCAATTATTCCAGTTACCACTCCAGGGTTAGGAAAAGTAAAAACACTGTTTCCTTCCAAACCTTCATGTTTGCCCCCATGCTTGCTTTTACTTCCCAAACACCAGTGTAGGAATTAGCTGTTATTTAATTTTGTCAAGGCACAGCACTTATTCCTGTAAGTTTGTTAATAAAACAGAGCCAAATCCTACCTCTCCTTTGGCTTCAGTCTAAGAATATGAGCAGTTATAATCACACCCAGAGGTTGCAAATACGTAGCTAAGCATGGCTGGCTCTGCACATGATGGATGGGGCATTCTTCTGGCTGGACAGAGATGGGGCTACAGGGGTTCCCCTGGCATCCAGTAGCTGTGAAGACTCCAAAGTCTATCTGTAATACTTGCATGGTCCCCATGACTACAACAGTTCAGCACTTTACCACCTGTAAGATATTAATCCTCAAAACATTCTTGTCAGCATGTGGTATTATACTCTGTATTTATGAAGGTACAACAAGACAAGTGACTCATGCCTCCAGTTTCTTGGGCTTTCTGTGTACGTCATTTGTGACCATGGACATCTCTGCAGCCAAAAGCTCACATCTTAACTTGATCTGGAAGTCACTGCCCTGCATGCTGACTGAACCTTACACAATTTCTCTCTGTCCGGATATCCCCTGTTCTTCTCAAGCAGCTTTCAAATTAGCATTCAACCATTCATTGTCTGGATGCCGAACACCAAAGTTAAATGCATTTCTTGTATACTGCACCCTGCCCTCTTCCCTTTGCTCTCTGCTATCTGCAACATCTCAGGGACTGAAAGACCTTCAGTTTCAAACAGTACCTTTAGGCTCTGTAGCAGAGCCACTCTAGCACACTCTTTTTTAAGAGATGGGGATTCTTAGCCTCACCAAGAAAGACAGTATCCTAATGCACAGATGACTGCTAGAGATTCTCTCCTCTAAGACACAGACAGGTGAATCAGAGCCTCTGAGCAGACCAACAAATACAAATCGTGTTTGATGTTACTCTACATGCGGAGAGATATGATTTCAGAATATAACCTTCCATATGGAGTAGCTAGACAATGAGAATGACATAGTACAAATGTTATGGAGCTTATCCATCAATTTAATTTTGAAAGACAAACCATGATTTGAAGGAAAAAAAAAGCCCACAAAACTTCTCTATTTATTTTGCACACGGTCTAATCTTTTAGATATTCCAAATCATATTTTAAAAAACTCAGATGATTGAGTTTGTATAATGAGAAATTTAATGACCTGTAAAATGAACAGAGTGCATCTGCCAGCCCTAAAAAAGTCATCTTCTCACCACATGCACAACGTGATACGGGACTGACAGTTCCAGTCTTATTTTCCCAAACAGCCACTCCTGTTTCTTCCCTAAAACAAATAAGCATTTTCAGATGCAAGCTGGAGACTGAGATTATTAAAAATGCTGATATGTTTTCTCAATATTTTTTTCCAGTATCACAAGTGGAGTAAATCAAGAAGCGTGCCATGGTTGCTATATCCATGGACATTCTACCCAGATAAACAAGCACAAACAAAAATACAAACAAATTCTGAACTACCGTTTAAATTTCCCAAAGCATATTTTTGTCAAAGGGTCGATTTCCTTGCTGGAATAAAGAACCTGACTGAATTCTTGTTTGGCAATAATACAGTCTGTATTGCAACAGGGGAATGAGGCTGTTGGCCAGCATGAAATTCATGCATGACAAACATGAGAAGATGAACCACATCAAGAAGAGAATTTTACTGGCTAAGTTTTATGCAGGATTAGACAGAGGACACTTTGGTTCCAACACAAAGCCCAAGATACCCTTGATAACCTACATTAAGGTCCCAGTGATCAGCCCTTCCAACCCAAACCATTACATGATTCTATGTGATAACACACTTAACAAAGATCCCCTCTTTTGATTATCTACGTGAAATTTATACTAAAACTTAAGTACGCGTACACACCTCATCAGATAAAGTTAAATAGCATCCTTTCATTGAACTAGGTTGTCTGGAAATAAAGTCCTATGCTATCATATCTGTGACTTAAGAGAAGGAGAAATTAATATTTAGGAACTATTCTACAGTTCTGGTAAAATAAATTCAGCCTAAATTGATGCAAATAAGGGAATATGCCACAGCTAAACCACAAAAACTTGACTTTCCAGAGGACAGCTATTTTCAGAAGCATTTTGCAGTGGCCATGCCAGCTGCACACACAGACTGCGTTACATCTGTGGCCCATTCTCCTCAAGCATTGCCTTTGTTTTGATTTCCTATTTCATATTCCATTAGTTTTGAGGCTGTGTGTCATGCTGTCATTAAATCACTGTTTTCTAAGCAATAGCATCTTCCAGCTGACCTCAGAGCAAAGCAGTGCAAAGATTTCACTTCATACCATTTGCCAGTACAACCAAGAGATGCCGGAATGTCTTGCTCTAGAGCCTGTATCCTACATAGCTAACTCATTCTGACTTACCTATCACTGCCACACACCCATTCAGACCTCAAACATCTCATGGAGGTAATACAAGTTAACACTGTTTTCACGAGAGCAGTTGACAACGAAATACCTGAAGCAGAAGGAAAAAAAAAAAATACACAGCATTTTACCAGAAGTAGTTTGTGTAAAAAAGAAGGACTGAAAAGCTTCTGATGAGCAAAACAAAACAGCAAGGTGACTGTTTGGAAAAGGATTCCCCCACCCACACCCCCAATCTGTTTTTTAATCAATATTCTCTAAAAGATGAAGCAAGATTCCTGACAGCTAGAGTGCTTTCCAAATGCCAGACAGCGGAGTTGAATGAATTCAGTACTTCCAAGCTCTTATAAAACCAGTCAAACAAACAAACAAAAAAACACCAAAACAAACAAACGAAAAAATGCAGAAAAAAAAGAAAATCAAGCTGAGGTTTGATGGATCCGGATAAGGATCATTAAGATCCAGCCAGGGGTTTAGTTTTTCATTTTTCATGGATTAACAGCATCATTCATGGTTCAGGCTGCAGCACAGCAACACAAGCTCTATATAAGGCAACAAGAAGCACCCCTAAACGGTTCCAAAAAACACAGCAGTGCCTCTGATGGGAGCTTCAAGTGCGTTTACATTATGGCAATCCACCTATCAGCTCCACCAGCAAACAAGGACAGCATTTGTCAAGGCTGAGCTCGCGGGTGATGTGCCTGAGAACCCCCCAGCCACAATACAGCTGTCTGCACGGAGGGCTCAGCTCCCTGAACTGTAACGAGCAATTTGTCTCATAGCTTTGATTCGCTGTCAGTTGTGCTGACAGTGACTCTGAGAATTAATTCCTTACATTTCAAGGTAACTTAACAGGAAAAGAAAAAAGAGAACAGGAATTCGGTGGATACCTGTAGGTAACCCATCACCTGTTGGTGGTGTTAACAGGAAGAAAATAAAGGTGTTTCTGCGGCATGACATTTCCAGACTGCCCAACTACGTAACCGTAAGACATAACATACCAACAAGGAAAAGCAGCATAAAGGACAGGGTGTTTTAACCGCCCACTTTAATCGAATCCAGTGCCAACTGAATGTATTTAAGCAACTTCCTTAATGGGAAAGGCTTTCTCTGTGCAGCTGAAAAGATCCTTTATTGGAGCAATCTGCCAGTCTGGTTAAGAAGTTCAGAACTGCAGGGAGATCAACTTCAAGTTTTGAAGCCACTGCAAGGTATAGAACTAGAATATGTTTCCTTTATTTTATTATGTTAGAAGACATTCTGACAACTTAAGACTTAATGCAGTGCACTTATTAAGTATTTCTAGCTTTGGCGTAACCAATTTACATTAAACAGGAGATAGCAACTTTAAAAGAAAATGCACTGAGAAAGGGAATATGCTCTCCTTAAATGCAGTTATACTGTTATGCTGTTGTTCTGCTGCAGATAGTTCAGAACTCATCTATTTCTGCCCATTCTAGGCAAAAATCTTTGTCAGCAAATGGGCGCTTTGTTGTGGCTTAATGTTGTTACACCCAACCACTGCATCTGATGGCAGCCACAGTATCATTTGACAGCAAGGCAATGAACCTGCAAGCATTATTACACCTCCCAGAGAGGTATCGACCCCAAGAGCCACCAATGAGCAGGCTTCCAGACCTCTGCTCTTCCCTGCTTCCCTCTATTCAGGCATCTGAATGTCTGGCTGTTGGTTATGAGACAGATGAGGAACAATGCTGCCAGGCTCTCGTGTGATTTTTAGTGAGGAATGCTTTATGAGTAGGTCCCACAAGATGATATCCACTACAGCTGGGATCAAACAACACTACAAATGCACAGGGTGCCAGCCTAGTTATGGGGAACTCAAGAACCAGGCACGTGGAGCATGACAAGTTTATCTTCCTCTCATCTGCTCTCCAGCAAAAGTAATGTTTCTTTCCTTTATATTTGGGCCACGGTTGTTTAATGAATAGAGTTGTCTCACAAATAATCCCCTAAGTAACAGGGCAAACAATTAGCCATGAGGATCACTTATTATCAAAGTTGTAAGTATTACTCTACCTGAACAGTGAGCTGATAGATTCAAGAGATACAAGTAATTACAAAATGACTTTCTGTGGGATATGTGCATATGTGCACATGTAGAGTGTGGGAGAAGTACATGTAAAGGGGAAAATAAACTGAGACTGAGTAGAGTTCATAGACAAAGGGTTCCTAAAGCACCGAGAGAGAAATGCTGACACATCACAGGACCAAGTGATGCCACCCTGGAACCCTGTCCTAAGCAGGACCATCAGTACAGGAGTCAAATAATGCTACAAATGAAGAACAGGGGTCAAAACTATTGCAGTATATACTTTCAGGATGAAGCACAGCAAACCATGGACTGCTCTAGTGCATGAGGAACCATATGATTTTATCCTCTCCAAAGTTCCACAGACGTGAGTTCAAGGCCAGAGACACAACAAGGCACACTCACAGGAGGAGCCAGAGGTTTCTTTGGGCTCCCTAATTTACCACCATCTCTCTTTAACTGTGCAACAGAAAACCAACCGAACAAGAAAACCACCATGTGCTACAATTTCTTTATTATAAACATATGAATTGTTATTTGGAGCCTGATGTAATACAGCTAGAATGATCTAGAAGTCAAAACTGCCCTTAAAAGGGTAAGCCTTAATTTGTGCACTGCATCCATTACAAAAATTAAATTCATCACAACCGCTTTATGAAGCACCTTTTGGCCCTTAAATCCAATTGTGCAGGTGGGCCTGAAGTCAGACTGCCATCTAATAGTGTTTTACTTGAGAACTTCGGAATCTGTTTTTCTTATCTAGATTAGGAGAAGAGGACACACAGACCTTTCAGCAGAAAGTCACTCATTAATTACACCAAAATCTCCATCTTAATACAGTGTGTGGGGGGGGAACAGCCCCAGGCTATAGTCTCCCCCAGACAATGCCACAGTCATGTTTTCAACCAAAGTAACTTTATTTTCTAAGGAACATTATCCAGAGTAGCATTATAGCTGCTACCTCCATTCCCTGTACGCTGCTTTTGAGCTCTTAATGTAAAGTGTGACAGTTATACAGCTACCCAATTAACTTGAGTATTGTCCCCTAAAAATACTCTCTATCTTAGCTCTCTTTTTGTGCAAATAGCATAACGTTAATTTAATGGAAAGGTCACATTATACTACAAAGAATGTAGAGACATTCCATTATGTCCTTCCCCCATTGCTGCTGAGCATTCAACGCTTCTTCCACAGACATTTCATGAATAATGAGAAGCAACTCTAGCCACAGAAAGTGCTGCTTTTCATTACTTGCAGTTTAAGGTACCTCATTCTACAGTCTCAAGGAAAGCGAAACATTACTGATCTGATTTTACACAAAAAGGTTTTCGAGCTTTAAAGACAACACTTTTCCCCTCACAACTGAGTACCTGTATTCACTTCGCCTGCACATGGAAATTTAACAACCAGCTTCAACATTTCTGAGCTGAAATAAATTAATTCACCCCGAATTGTTAATCTCTGCATGAAAAAGATAATCCCTCTTGAGCTATTCCACTTCCATGCAGTGCATGGTGGGAGTTAGCAAGCTGTCCTACCCAAACAGCAACCTGCTTCAACTGTTGTTTGCTCATGGAAGTTCACCTCCCCTTTTACTAGCTACAGTATTCTTCACTGCTTTCTACCCTAAATTCTCATAGTACTGTTGTGTTGTACTCTGTTGTACTGTACTGCTATGTTGTACAGGTACTTTGCTCTGTTGGCAAAGGTTAACTGCTATGATGCCTATTCTGCAAAGCATCATTTGGAGGGGAATATATATAGCATATAACATATATAATATTGTGCTTGTTTCTAGGAAGGATGGACAGCCCAGCTTCGCTACAAACCTAATACTACATTTTCTACTTCAGTTCAGATTTTATTTCTTTTTTTTTTTCTTTAAAGAGGAATACAAAAATCTTCGCATTGTTGAAGTACCCTTTCCCCTAATTAAATCTCCTGCTTCTTACTTGTGATAGTGCGCACAGAACAGTTTGTAAATGCCACACAGAGAAGAAGTTGGCTTTTGCTATCTAAAACATTTCCTTACGTTCTCAGTATACATACATTCAGTTCTGGCATAACTCCACTGAACAGGAGTGTCTGGTAAGATCAGCATTAGCATTCCTTTGTGCTATTAAATACTGAGGAACAGAAACAGCCATGAATTACTGTGTTACAGCATCCACTGCAAGCTCTAAACAGAACAAGTTATATCTGTAAACAGTGAAAACAATTCATTTCTTACATATCACTCCTAATCAAATCTCAAAACATTTTCAGAAGCAGCTTTTTCCCCATTCTCTCCAGGAGTAACCATTTCACAAAGCATCTCCAGCAAGCAAAAGTCACTCTAGTAGCCCTTCTGCAGGGGAGCAACCAATTCTTCAAATACAATGAATATTCTATTCCCTTTGTTGCATACCTTACAGACTATTTGTGTTCACTACGCAGGAGAAGCAGACACTGAGCCTTCCAGAAATCTAAATGCTCTGAATATTCACTGGAAAGTGTCACCTTTTTAATGCACTTCTCTCCTGCCCCAGGCATGCTGTTGCAGATCAATTCCCAAACCTAGGTGAGCAATGCAATTTGCTATAATGACAATTCAACTGTAATCACAGCAATGTAATGCACTGTGACTGTTCTAGCAGCCTGACATTTGGCAAGTTTACTAAAACCTTAATAACAATGCATTATTACATTTGATATGCTTCCCTTAATTCATTATCGAAGCAGGCTTCAGGAATAGACACTGAACTTTTGAAATTGATTAGACTGTTTTGAATTGAACAGCATGGAGGCTGAGTGGTTAGCTGCTATTTAGCAATCATAAAGCTCTTATTTTTATAGGGCATGACATTTTCACGTTGTTAGGCTTAGGTTAGGAGTATCACCTAATATATCAGGAAGTAAAGCTATTGCACTTAACCAAATAAGAAAAACCCAATGTTAAAGACAAACAACAACAACAAGACTGACAAACAACCTGTTAATTCTGTGAGCCTCTGTCCTGATCTCTGGACACATTTGCATCACCATTTTGGTGATGGAAGATAAAGCAAGAGCTCAGGATCAGAAATTCTTCACGTTTACTATTTTTTATACGCTATTAGCGAGGATAATTCACTTTGTAAGACACCTCCAAACATCCAAGAGAGGTAATGGTTGTCACTCTCACAAGGCTGAGAAGAAAAACATTTAGACAAAACTATTGACAGGAGTGCTTAAATATTATTACCAGTAATAAAGCTGACTACTTCAGCATTTAGGTGCTTGGGTGTAACTTTGTGTTCCTCGTCTTCACTCTCATTTTATTCATCTGCAACATTTAAGGACAAAAAAAAGAAACCTGGATCACTGAGGAAGCTTGAAACATGAATGTCAGCGCTACAATCTCTTCTGTACCCTCCCTGCTTCTTGCTCATTCCCTTCATCCTTTCCAAAACACCAGCCCTTACGCAAACACTGTAACCCCAGAGCTGACAGACTATCATGACACGTTAAGCCTGGTAAAGTACTACAAGCAGAAGGATTAAGCAATAAAAACTTAAATCAAATATGAATTAATCCTTGCAAACAGAATGCATCTCCAAAGCTTCAATTTGATGCTGCAGATGTGACGTTTTTAATTGTTAGAGATACTCAAGCATCTACCAACACAGACTTTAAGACCACCTCTGGTAAAACGTGGCCCTTTCTCACTCCTTGCAAGCCAGTGACCTACCCCACTATCACAAGCGATATTTAAAGCAGACCATCTCAGACAATGCCTTGGCACTGCTGGAAGAACAGGCTGAGCAGCATCCACCCCAGCAGTAACTCAGCCTTACAAGTTATCTACCTCATATAGCAAATACAACAGAAAGTGTTGGTATTTTGTGGCTTTTCCCTTTTAAAGCTGGCTGAATTGTTGGTAGAAATATTACATGTGGTTATTCCGTTCAAGTTCTACGTTGTCTGAGCAGGAAGTTTCAAGCTGTTTCTGGAGTTTTTTTCCTAAAGCTAATCTAAATCTATCATAATAAAGCTTTTTTGTTGTTTGTTCCTTAATAAAAAAAAAGACTGTGGCCTACCATTTCTTAGAGGCAGGGCTGAGAGCTGGGTCAACCAAACAACCCTATATGGGATACGCAGTTTGGAAGTCACTAATGAACATCACCACAAACACATGATCTGGTCTGACCAGTTTCTCATTCCAGCAATACCAGTAAGCCACCACCACTGATGCTTTCCTGCTCTTCCCAGAGCAACGAGGAATTACAACTAACCTTGACATGAGACAGCAGACAGGGAAAAGGCTCTTTGCATTCTGCCTTGCAACTTATGTTTTCAGTCTTCTGGGAAGCAAGGTATTAGATTGGATACCCTGACAGATCTTTAACTGCAGCAATAACAAATAACATCAGTGTAATTTATCTTGAAAGAAATTGCTCCATTTTCTTCTCCAGTTTCCAGCTTAAAACCTTTCATTGCTGATGTTGCTGTCAATCTTGTCTAGTGATCTATTTACCTAAAGCACAGAATTACAGTACAGGATTTTATGACAAGTACAGAGCAGGCTGTGGCAGTAACAATTTTGTGAACTTAGATTGTTTTTAGGGCTCTGTCAGAAAGGCCACCTTTCTTCCACGTAAAAAGCCAACTAGCCACTTCAGAGGCTTTACAAATGAATTTGTCATAGCAATTAAGGAAAAGAAGCTATATAAACATTGATAAAAGACAACCAATCACCATGCACTGTCACATGAAGGAATAAGAAAAAGACCTTTAACACATTGCTCTGAATGCTTGGAAAGATCAAAAATGCTGTCTGGAAAGCAACGATCTTTGACTTGCCATGAATCAGTGCTGCCTGCAATGCATGCCTGACCTTTGAGAAAGAGAGAAAAAAAATCTCAGACTAAACGAAGTAACTTTCGATTATTTGTACTGGAAGCTCAAAAGGTTGATAGAATGGCTTGGGTTGGAAGGGACCCCAAGGATCACCATTTCCAACCCCCTGCCACAGGCAGAACCACCAACATCCAGAGCTGGTGCCAGACCAGGCTGCCCAGGGCCCCATCCAACCTGGTCCTGAACACCTCCATGGATAAGAGTAACCACAGCCTCTCTGGGCAACCTGTTGCAGCATCTCACCACTCTCTATGAAGAACTTTCCCTATATCCAATCTAAACCTTCCCTCCTTGAGCTTAATTCCCCCTTGTCCTATTGCTATCTAACCTGAGTAAAAAGTTGATTCCCCTCCTGTTTATGATCCTTTTTTAAATACTCGAAGGCTGCAATGAGGTCCCCTCCTTGGCCCTCCCCTGGACCCTCTCCAACAGTTCCACATCTTTCCTGTACTGGGGTCCCCAGACCTGGACATAGTACTCCCAATGGACCCTCATGAGGGCAGAGAAGAGAGGGACAATCATTTCCCTGAGCCTGCCAGTGGCCCCTCTTCTGACGGAGCCCAGGATACTATTGACCTTCCGAGCTCCAAGAGCACACTGCTGGCTCATGGTCAGTTTTTCATCCACCAGGACCCCTGGTTCTTCTCTGCAGGGCTAGGTTCTGTTATGCTATATGGGTACAGACTCCTACTGACATGACACAGAACCAGGCGGCCCCATAGGGAGCCAGTCCCACCCATAGCAAGTTAAGAACTTAGAAACCATTGGGAATTAACTTGGTGCAGCTCTGGTCAAAATGCATGGCCCATTCAACTTCTAAGGATACTCCTAGTAAAGGCAGAGAGCTGGTAGCCCATGGTAGAAAGCCATTGCATAAGCAACACATCCAGACAGACTGGGACATCGCTCAGGACAAAAGTGAACATAACTGACAAACCTAAAAACTAAGCAGGCCATTCAGTGATAACATTGCACAGGATGGGTGAAAGCAGACTCCCTTGTTTGTTTGTCTGGGGGACACTTGCTAAGGTTCCCCTCTCCAATACTACTACTGGTTTGGAAATGGGTTCCTTTCATCTCAGAAGGTTGCAGTGGAAGGAAATTATCACTGCTCTCAGCCAGCTTTCCTAACTGTTTTTATTGCAAGACAGATGCCCCTTTCACTGTGTGATCACAGGACAGCAGTTTCCAATGCAACAGTCAGAACATTCAAATATCAGCTCTAAGGCTTCAGCTACCAAATTTACTTAATAAAGACAAAAAAAGCATCAGTGGACCTATATAGCTTTTCTAAACACATTTGTTGCTATCAAGTAGCTATAAAAAGGATCCTAAACATGCAATTACCACATATAATATCCTCTGCCCATATCATTTTGTGTAACCATCCCAGCACACTCATTATGAAAATGTTTTTAGCTGTTAAGGACTTTTTTTTTTCCTAATCATATCAGTTTACAAAGTGACATTTGCCAGCAGATATTAGCATACTCGAGTCCCTTGAATTCCCAAGGCTTTTATTATCTCCTTGCTGTTTACAAATTTTACTGTTATTCGCCACTGCAAATATCAGCCCTACTGAAGAAAATGCTAACTCAGAAGGCAGAGATGGGTACAAACGCATTAATCAAATGCAACATATTTCTTAGCACTCTCAGACACCTGGAATTAGATGCATCTGATATTGATTATCTTCTCAAGGTATTCAGAATACTATGGAGACTGCAAAGGGGGAGGGTAGGATTTGGAACAAATAACTCATGCAAAGCCAAACTACAGGTCATAAAGTGCTTTCAAATCAGGACGTAGGAATGCACTTTTGTTTTAAAAGCTGCTCAAATGTCTGAGCCTTCCTTAACTTGTGGGGGTGGAGCAAAGCAGAGGGCTGCTCAGATTCAGTACCAGGCAAATGTTTTGTTTTTCCAGTGCAGTAACCATTACTTCTTAGGAGGGGAAAAATAAAAACGGCAGTGGTGAGCCTTGAATATCTCAGGTATCTAGTGCTTTCAGCCACGCTCTCCATAAAAAGGAATGATGTGATTACATCCCCTCTGATAGCTTCAGCTTCGTGCAGTGCATCTATACTAAGCCGCAAACACCTTTGTAGTGACAGTTAATAAAATAAAATGCAGTTTATTTTCTGTAGGAAGCATATGCTTTTAACATGTTAACATGGTCAAAACCTGAAGTAGCAGAGTTCGAAACTGGCTTCAGAGCAACCCTGGAGGATCAAATCCTGACTCTTTTTTTTCCCCTAACAGCATCACTCTCAGGATTGTCAGAACAAATCTGCAATTGAAAGTCTCTAACTTCTGGTTTAGAGTTAAAGAGAAAGCAGCTGGTGATGTATGCTGACAAGTACACTCAAACAAATCTCTGGATGAAGGCAGCCAGCAAGATGCTGTTTTAGGCAACACGTGAAAGAAAACAAATGGCACCCACTGTCTATTTGGACAATAATTTAAACCAATTGAAACCTCTAAGCTTTGAATGCACCACTCAATCAGAGCAGAAAATTCAGGAGCGGGAGGGATGAGTCCTTCCTGCCCATCCTGACTACTGAGCACTCTGCTGCAGCTGTCAGAGAGCATCCATCCACACCTACTACCACCACTGCCCACCCCTGCTTTTTAACCCTTCATCCTCACGTCGTCAGGATGCTTCCTGTCCTCCCACTGTCCGGACCCATCTGGTACCTTTTCCCAAGCATTCTCCCTTAATTACACTCGTTATCCCATGGTTTCCTTTTCATTCATAACTTTCTGTTGCCCCAGCTCCATTCTAACTGCTGTCAGTTACAAAAACCAGTTCCCAAACCACAACACAGGTCAAAGCGGTCGCACTAACGCTCTGTACCAGCAGCAGGACAGACTCTATCTCTCCACAAAAAGGAAAGGAACACTGTTTTAAGCAGAAACAATCACTCTCCTCCCTACAAGCGGGGACTTCAAAGAGACACCTTTGTTTCTGATGTCAAGAGAAGCAGAAAGCCAGATCTACCTGTGCAAGCTGTCCCAGTGCGCGCAGGGTGAGCATCTTCGGGTCGGTGCAGAGCTCACCCAGCTCTTGGTAGGGTTTTCCTGGGGGGGTGAAGAGTCCCTGCATACGCTGCCTTTCCCTCCTGCAGCACTGCTCCCAGAACACTTGCTCTCGTGGAGGCCCGCTGCTCCTGTAAATCTCCCAGCTCCTGGCCAGCACCTTCCCTTCTCTCTCAGCCGGAGCAGGCAGAGCCTGAATGCGAATGAAGTCACTCAGGTTCAGCGCTTTGGTGGCTGCCGGCATCACGGTTCTGCAGTCCTTGGGTGTCTCTGGCAGCACAGCAGCCCTGGGCTGTGTGTTGGCTGCCACAGGTGCCTCATCTCTGCTCACATCAGGTACACCTGGAGCCAGCATTGCTCCAGGACAGGGGCCGTGCTGTTTGAGCTCGTTATGTTATCACAAACTTTACTTTCCCAGCCATGACAACAAGCTCCTGCTGCACAAACCTCAAAGTAAACCTCCTTTTCAACTTCCTACACCCAGCAGCAGCAGCCCCTGGCTAACCCCAGCTCTCCTTCCACGGCAACAAACCCTTCTCTGCCTGGGAACCTAAAACCCACCCCGTCTCCCTGGGAACAGCAGTACACAGAGACCAAGCACCTCCTTCCAAGGGCTCAGCTGAGCACAAACCTCCTTTACCCCCACATGCTGTGGCAGTATAGCCTGCTCTAACCCCATGCCCCCCTCCCCTCCCTGGAACAGGTGAGATATTGGCACAGCTGCCCAGGAACTGGTGGGGTCAGCATCCCCAGAGATGTTCCAGAGCGGTGGGGATGTGGCACTGAGAGTTGTGGCCAGAGGGCACAGTGAGGGTGGGCTTGGAACCGAAGCAGCATTACCACCTCCCTTAACCCCCCACGCTGCTTTGATACTCGTTTGAATCTCAAAATCAGTGAGCAGCAGTGGGAGTGAGAGGTCTCCAGAGGCACGTTGCTGATACACAGTCATGAGAAGTGCATTAGATCCATTAAGCACCATTACCAGTGTCTGGAGCTAATCACTGTGACAGTGAAACTCATTTGTTCCTCCTGTACTGGAGCAGCATTCCTTCCTGGTGCCAACCAGCAGTACCCTCTGGCCATGTCCTGTATACCTTTTGCTCCTGGGGTCTTTGGCATTAAGCCCCTTGAGATGCATGGGGAGATCCTCCCAGAATTCCCTTTGCAGAGCAGGAGCCCAAAGGTGCTCCCTTTGGAGTAGGGTGTTTGGGCCAGGAAGAGAAACATTTCCAAGCCAACACAGCAGTGATCCCATTGCTAATGAGGCACAGAAGTCATTTAGCTCTGGCTGCATGTATTGGAGTGATGGGATGGGAAGTAACAAGGTCCTAGAGCCACAGTGCAAATGAAACAGAAAGAAAGAAAGTGGGTGACATCCAGCTCCTCACCTGCTCCCTGCCCCTAGTACAAGCACTGCGCTGACTCCACACTGAATGGGAATGGCCCAAAGTCCAGCATGGGGCTTTGCATGTCCTTTTGCTCAGTGCTTCACCTTCACAGTGGAGATGCTTTAGCTCGATTTATTCCCTTGTTTTAGTTGCAACTTATTGTTTTCACAAGCTCTTCTGCAGGCTGAGATTTGCTCTGCAGGTAGAGAAGGGGGATGCAGCAGAGAGAAATCTCGCCAAGCGAGGAAACAGAGACAGAGGGTCACGGGGTTGGAGGGGTGAGTGTCACAGGGGGCAACCACAGAGGGGTTGCAGGGGCTCACAGGGGCTGAGCTGCCCAGTGCCAGCTTGGGAACGGGGCAGGAGGGAGCTGAGCAATCTGGGGGCACAGACACCCTTGGCTATGGGAAGAAGAAGGACCTCTGAGGGTGCCTGATGCATTCGGACCGCCCTGGAGCTGCTCGTGTGCTGTTTACCCAGCCCCTCACGCTGCCAGCCAAAATGAATCAATTCAGCTCCTCATTTCCATTTTTGGAGAATAAACCCTCAGGGACGCACTGGAAGCTTGCTTCCTCCGAGTGGGGCCACGTCCCTGGGGCACAGGAGGCTCCTGCTTCTCCCTGCTCCCCGCTCAGGCTCTGTGCTGCGGCAGGCATTAAGCCATAAAGCCTAATACATTACGGCACCATAAAACAGCAGGGTAATTGCTGTGAGACCATAAAAATGTAATGTAATTGGCGGAGCGGCCATTGCGGAGTTCTGTTATGGCTCTGACGGTTCGACAGCGTTATCTCACCCAGTGCTGCGGCAGACAAACAGCCCTGGGGAGCAGCCACACTGCTGAAATGCCACCGCGCTTCCAAAGCTGCCGTGTCACCTGCTGAACCACACGGAGCAAGGTTTGTTTTTAATAGGACCCTCTCTCCAGCGCTCAGGCAGGGCTTAAAAAAGCACTGAGCTTCACTTCTTTCACTGCCCAGCAAAGGGACCCAACGCGCTGCCTGAGTACCAGGTCTTTATTGCTGATTGCTGATGGCATTAGGAAATGATTGCTGGGGCACTTCTCACCATCCTTTGGAAGGGATTATTAAGGGATTCGTCAGAAAGCAGAACCATGTAAAGCAGAGTGAATAAAGAAATAAAACCTCTTTCCCCCAGCTGCAGATGAGCAGGAGAGAAAGCTGAGGGCGTAGCCCAGATGGGAGATCACCAACCACCAACGTCTGGGGACATTTGCTGAGTTTTCAGAGCTGAGCCACGTGTGCTTTCTTTCACCCATGCACAAAACCCACCCAGCAGTTCCAAAGAGCAGAACCAGGGCACCCTCTCCCCCCAGGGCTGGAGTCCTACCCAGGTACTGGGTAGCAGTGTGAGCAGGGCTGCCGTGCTCGGGGCCAGGATTTACAGCACATGCTGTGGCTGTTGTTGGTAACTGAGCCCTGGGCGAGCCCAAGCGCAACATGTGAGCTGTATTTTTAACTCCAAGGTCCTACTGACATGGAAAACTGAGTGTCTGCTCCCCTTGGCATTGCTGTTTCGCTGTGCCCGGGCATTGGGTTGCAGGGCTGGGCTGCAGCCAGGAACGGGTGGGGAGAGATGTGAGTGGGGATGGTGCAAGGACAAACACAGCTTCCCTGGCTCAGAGCACTGTTTAGTGTCCCGAGACAGGAAAAGGGCACAGAGCCCATCTGGAGGAGGGCAAAGAGTGCCCAGAGCATCCCCAGCCCCCCTACCCTCACCTCCCAGCCAAGACCAGCAGAGGCTAAGAACATCAACTTGTCTTTATTCCTCAAGTCTGACAAGTAAAATCACAAGTTCTTTCTGGAAAAAGAAAACGAAAACAAAAACGAAAACAAAACATGCAGACAGTTTACACTTCTCAGCAGGTCTGGTGGGGGTTTGTCTGTCTGGGACAGGGCTGTGCCAGTGGCCCCACTGCCAGCTGCATGACTGCGGGCTGGCGAGGGGCCGGCATGGAGATGGAGTTCAAAACAAAACCAAAAACAGAGAATAAGAAGACACAGAACCACGGGATTCCACTTCAACTTAAGAAGAGAAAAGGGCACTTTTTCACTATTGTTACAAACTTCCCATCTGCTCACCGTACAGCATAAAAAGAACCGTAACGAAGACACCCGTTCTGCTGGGTCTGATGGATGCAAAGCCTCTACCAGAGTGTCAGACCACCATGGGGCAGCTGCTCCCAGGGGGCGGGAGAGGCCGTGCCCCGGGGCCACCCCGCTGGGGCCCGGGGAGCGGGGTTGGGGGGGACTGGGGTCGGGGGAGCAGAGCAGGGGCACAGGGGCTCTCAGGCACAGGTGGCCTCTGGGCTCTCCACTGGGATCTCGCCACTGCAGCTGCCCTCACCATACTGCTGGTAGGGGGGGATTTGGGGCGCCTCGATGATCAGCAGCCCCTCCGGCGACAAGGAGGCGAAGACAGTGATGGGGTCCACCTCGTAAGGCAGCCTGCAGAGGGGACAGAGAGACGTGTGGGGTTAGGAGATGGCGCAGCCGTGCAGCTCACAGCCTTCCCGCTGAGGTTGCCCTGCAGGAGCCCTGGCCGGGCTCACTGCTCCCACTCGTGTTACTACTGCAGCACCTGGGAATGCATAGGGATATTTCAAGTGGCCCCTGGGCTGCCTGGCGCTCTGTTTAATCTCCATGGCAGATGTGTTTGATGGGACGTCACTGCTGCTGGTGCTCGCCCGGCTGCTGCGTCGCGCCCATGCCTTGCCCATAAAAGGAGCCTGGCTGCTGGTTCCCATCCGCTGCGCACGCGGCTTTGGTGGGAGGTTTTGGTGAAGCGAAGCTGCAGAGCCACTGCTGCACCACTGTGGTTTGCCCTAGGTGCCGGGCTCACCTTCCCTCCTTGCTGTTTTTGTTGCCGGGGTGAGTCAGCGCGATAGCGATCAGACTGACATCACTCGGATGTGGGTGCACGTGTAGCCGCACACCGGGGACGGGTGTATTTTGGGGCTGGTGATGGGATCAAAATAGGAGCACGGTGTGTTGCACCCCTTCCTGCTTTCATATCTGAGCTGGAGGAGCCCACGGGGCAGGTTTTGGGATGGAAACAGCGGGGCTGTGGCCATCGTACGTCACGGGGATGGGGCTGTGCTCATGGGAGGATGCCCTGGGGCAGGGTGATACCTACTGGATTTTCTTGGTGAAGTTCTTGGAGACGATGCCTCCTTCCACCTGCTGCTCCTCGTGTTTGCCTGTGGGAAGGACAAAGGCGTCACCACCGCACTGGGCTCACGGCTTAACCCAACAAGTAATACAAACAAACCCCAGGAACAATTCCAAGGGAGATGTTTTCCCTTCCTGCTGTGGGTGTCTTCCCACGTGGGGAAGAAGACACCGTAGCCAGCAGAAAACCAAAGCAAGTGCCTGGCTGTAAGGCTGCACTGGTTGAAGGAGGAGGAGGAGGAAGAGCAGCTTTCCCCACCTGACACCTTCACTTCCCATGGAGCCTGAGCCCTGCTAGCTGCCAAGAGCTAAGGCTTAAGAAGGAGCCATCAGACATGACCAAATCTTTGGATCTTATCCCCATCCCCTGCTGCGCTGTCGGTCTATGTGTGAGCCCCTCCAAGATGGGGCTCAAGCTATGAGGCCGCCTGGATCCCCCCAGCCCGCAGTGTCCCCCCAGATCCTCCCCTGGAACAAGTGCTGTGGCCTGGCACAGCACAGCATGGCACTGGCAGCCCCAGGAGGTGCAGGGCCCTGGCCTGGGCAAAGCACTGCAGTTCTGGGAGGTGCTTCAGGCTGCCTCGCTCTCGGCCCCTTTAAAGGGAATCTCCCTCAGCTCTGTCCTTGCTGGCTATAATTAACCCAGCCAGGCTGGGGCCCCTCTCAGCAGCTCGCAGCTGAGTGCCAGCTGGAACACAAATCCCACAGATTCACCCCAAAGGAGGCTCGACCTTCCCAGTGTGCCACAACTCCTCAGCCCCATCCCATTCCCCGCGCCCCAGCCCTCACCTGACACCTCGACGTATCCATCCTTGGTTTTGACCGTCAGCTCCTCGGGCTTGAAGCTGTGCACGTTGACACACACCTTCCAGGGCTCGCGGGACGTGGGCACGGGGCTGCGGCTCTCCGGGTACCCCCCGAAGCGGGTGCTGTATCCGGGGGCCATGGTGGAGGCGCGGGCACGCAGCGTACCCGGCCAGGTGGGGGTGAGCCGGGGTCGAGCCCAGTCAGGCCAGTCTGCCGTCAGGTCCCCAGGGAAGGGCGAGAGGCCGAAATCATCGTCCAGGAGGCGAGAGGTCAAACCGGGCTCTCGGAATGGGTCGCGGAGGCTCCGCCGGCCGGGATAATGGCAGGAGAAGGGCAGCTGGCTGTCGGCCATGGCTCTGCGCTCCAGCGGCTGTGGGCTCCTCTTGGAGCCTCAAAGGCTGCGGAATACCCCGGGGAGCCCGACCCAGGGCAGGTGCATCCACGCACGGGGGATTGGGTGGGAGCCCGGCACCGGGCAGAGCGCGATGGGAGGGAGAGATTCAGCAGAGCTGAGGCATCCGGAGCTTGGAAAGCAAAGTGCGAGGAGGACTGCAAGAAAACGCTTCCTGCTTGGCTTCAGTCCCAGGGATCGGGCGGAGGAAAATAAAACTTCTTGTCCAGAGAGAGGATGGGGGGAAAAAAAAAAATAATAATAATCAAAGCAAATATCCCAAGATTAAAAGCTTATCTCTCCCCTCTCGCTCCCACAATCACTGCGCCGTGTCCCCACCGCTCCCGGGTGAGAGCCGCAATAAATGCCTGAGCTTGGAGCCGAGAAACTTCTGCAACCTTCCACCGCCGGGCGAGCGCTATTTATACGCTCCGGGAGGGGGAGGTTGTGTTTTGCAATTCCTGCCCTGTCAGCCGAGTATTTTGGAGAGGATGAAACAGCCGTGGAGAATCCGGGCTGTGCAGCTGACCTCTTGCGCCGGCCTGAGGATCCCGGCAGGCGCGGGGTTTTCGGCACCTGCCTAAAAATAACCGGGGAGCTCAGGGTGGGCTGCTCACACCCCAATGTCACCCATTAAAAATACCCCCCAGGGTGGGGCCGGGGCCCGCACTGTACACCCGCTGCACCCAGAGATGAATCACTGGGGAAAAGTGGTTGGGATCGTGGGCTGATGCCTGGGGCTGGACCTGGAGCAATGCTCCAAAACCATTGGGGTGGGAGCGGGACCCCACGTGGCTCAGTCTTTGCCCTCCTCCTCCTCCTCATCGCGTGCCTGGCTGTGCCGCAGCAGGGCGAGGCGTAATCACAGCCGCGCGGGGCTAATTAAAGGGCTGCAGGGGATGGGGTGTGGTGGGGTACCTGGCTCTGGTGGCAGTGGGGTTCCTGCGGAGGGGGTCCTGGCACACCGATGAGTGTCACCAATGATGCACCAGATGATGCGCTGCTTCCTCACTCCCTCCCGTCTCTACCTCGCTCTCCTTCTCTCCAGCATCTGCAATCTCCCTAATGGACTTGCTGGAACAAATTGCAGCAGGAAGGCCATGATGCGCCCTGGGCCACGCTGTGATTTGGCCGCCGGTCACTCAGGGAGTGTTAATCACGGAGCAGAAACAAGGCATTGCTGGGCAGGGAGCTGCCTTTGTCTGCATGGGGAGCAGCTGTTTCCCATGCTCATCCCTCAGCTCCTTCACTGGCCTGTGCGGGGGGACACAGCCAGGCACCGCAGGGTCTCCCTGGGGACTGGGGTACGCCTGGAGATGCAGGGAGGAGCAGAGAAGCAGCCATCAGCAGAGGCTGAAGTGTCCTCCTCTATCCTTTGCCCTGCCTGGGTGAGCGCTCCCACCAGCTGGAGTGACACCAGCTGTTCCAGGGGTGACACCAGCACAACGATTTGGGGCAGCCCCATGGCCACTTCCATCCCTGCCACATTTCTTCTCAAGATCTCCAGTCCCATGTTTCCCAAGTAGCCCCAGGCCATCCTCCCTCCCAGGCCAGGAATCCATCTTGTCGCCATGCTTATCCCCATTAGTCACACGTCCCTCTCCAGGGATCCCAATTTAGCTCCTGTTGTCACTCCAAATCTCCCAGTCACCTCCCACAGCTGCCAGCACCACCACGTCAGCTTTGGGGAGCGCAGAGCCCTCCCATCTGCCAAGTGACCTGAGGACACTGCCCCACGTCTGTCTGTGCCATGGTGAGACCCTTCCCAGGCACACATCTCAGCTACCATCAGGACTTGGTGGCTGGTCCCCAGGCATGTCTCCATTCAAGGGGCATTATCTGGAGAGGCAGAGCACCCCCACTTCCCCCCAATTGGGGCGAGCTGAGGATGACCCAAATTGCACAGCAAAGGGCAGCGAAAGCCTGACCCAGCTGGCAGGAATCTGAGCTCACAACAGTTCAGCTTCAGCCTGTGCCCCAAGGACCCTGTCCCCAGCAGCTGATAGTGCAAGCACATGCCCTGCTGCGCCCAGCAGCTGAAACAACCCAAAATATCCCACCGCACCAAGCTGCATCCAAAAGGAACACAAGAAACCAGGCTGCGATGTGAACCAGATATCATCTGAACTTTTATTGGAACCCTTTTCTAAACAGGCTAACAACTCAAATACCCCAGGAAGACTAAAGAATACAGTATGCAATTCCATGGAGAGCAAAGGTAGTTTTACAATGAAGTCGAACGAACAGATGTGCCGGAGTGATTTGGTAAGGAATCGACTAACAGGCAAGAAAACAGGGACCGTTTCCCTGGCAGCTTTTCTCCTGCCTGGGCTTTTGTTCTAAATCTCTCCATTCCCTGGATGGGGCTCAAGGTGCTGTTCTCTACAATAGTCCAAAATTTGAGCTGCTTTGCCACGGAGCTGTAGATCCACAGCAGTGGATGTTCCGGTGCTTCAGAGACCCTCCTGGTCATGCACAGACATCCAAGCAGCAGTGAAAGTCACAGGAGTTGTTCACCCACTAGCACACAGGTAACTCAACCCCACTGGACACTGAAGGCTTCAGTCTGGCACCTGAACATGTCCCTTTCTCAAATACCCCATGGACCCAACGGTGAGACCCGAACGGCTTTCCTAAGTAATGCTCAATAAATAGGAGAAATAAATATTAAATAAGAGGCTAAGTCCTCTCAGCCTCCTCGATCTATGTACAATGCATAGCAAAATAACATCGATTGGCTGCTGCAAATAGGTTTGGTACAACTTCAGTCGCCCATAACAACGAAAACACTGAGAAAAGTTACGTCAACATAAAACAGAGCACAGCTGGGTGCCGCAACCCGTGACGAAATGGAATGACACAACAGTGAGTTGAAATATCCTTCCTCTGAGCTTTTCAGTAAAACTTCAGAGACTGGGCTGGGTTTGCTGGAGCCTGACCTGGTGTGTGAGGAGGGAGAAGAGGAACCCTGGGGGTCCAGGGAGCGGGGAGCAACCCAGGGGGACACTGCGTCCTTTGCTCTGTTGTGGAAAGGCAATCAGGGCGCTCAGGATAGAAACAACATCACGGGATGATGGAAGGAGCCTTTGGATGAGGAAAGAAAACCATCTGAGAGGCAGCTGAGACACTCCCCCAAAGCCATTGGCTCTTGGTGAGGCCCTGGGCAGCCCCAGTGCCAATGAGCAGTAATTAGTGTGCACCCAAATGGCCGAGCTGCCCCAGGGTGGAAGCTGCTCCTTGCAAACAACAGCGACCTGAGACAATGGACATGGAGCAGAAACCCCATAAAAGCAACGAGTGAGCCAACACGCAACAGAAGAAGCACTGGCAAAAGGCACAGAGACAGAAAAGCTCACAGGCTTCTTGCAAACAGAAAACCCAATGACAGGAAGGGCGGTGGTCTGCATTGTACTGAAAACCATTAATAAGTTAAAAAAAATATAAAGAGATAAATACCACTGAGAAAACATACGCACATACAAACACACACACACACAGATGCGGTCAGGTCCTGTCACCGGGCTGGATTTGCAGGCACCTCCCGCGCTCTCACGGCCCAACCTCAGATTTTCCATGGGTGGATCACAGCACAAACAACGCAGGGAAGTCCTTCCTGCCGCCGGGATGCTGCGCTGAGCTGGGCCAGCACTGGGACCCTCAGTGCAATGGGGGTTTGGGAGGTGGGGGGGGGATGTGGGTACACCCAAACCAGCACACAGAGCCCCGTTCCTTCCCTTCTCCCTCTGAAATAAATAAATAAATAAACAAACAAACAAACACCGCTGACGGCGACCGCTCCCGTCCGTCCCCGACGCGGCGACTGGAAACGGGACGCGACGGATAATAAATAAGCAAATAAATAAATGAAAAGGTTTTGCTCCGACGCTCGAGAACCTTCAGCTGCCACGCTGACTGTGACAGGTACTGGAGCTGCGTGTCACCTCCCATCCCGCAGCTGGCACGTGCTGCTGCCCGTGGCACCGTGTTTGCTCTGTCCTATGAAGTTCTCAGCTCCTCGCAGTCTGGCTGTTTGTGCCGCTTGCACGAGGCTCTCCTTTGCTTTCCCAGCTGTAGCCCATCTGGCTCGCTGCTGCCTTGCTGCAGGTGCTCGTGTGTATTTGGGGGCACTGAGGGGCACGAAGCGACCGACAGATTGGGGATTTGGCGTTTGGTGGCTGAGATCAGGACTTTCATGGAGCCCTGCAGGGCAAATGAATGCCAGACTGGGAGGGACTCTCTAAGGAAGAAGCATGAGGTTCTCAGCCCTTTACAAGAAGGGTGCTCCCCACCAGAGGAGCCAGGGGATGCTGCGGGGCTGGGGCAGGGGGATGGCAGCAGCACCCGCTGCAAGAACACCTCATCTGTAATCCTCAACCACAGCCCGAGGGGTTTGCAGTGAGAAGGAGACAGGGGAAAAGGGGCCCCTGTTATCGAATTTCCCCTTGCACCAGCCACGTAGAAGTGTAACCCTTCCTGCTGCATTTTCCAGCTGATAACACACTTCTATACTCGATAAGGCAATCGTCCAGGTTGTGTTTGACCTTCCTCTGCCCACTGCTTTACCTGCTGCCAGTGTGAGAGGGGATCAGGAGTAACGCTCTGGCTGTGTCTTTACCTTTCTTTCTACCCCTCTCCCCCTCGGGCAGATGCTGGCTCCCCTTAGCCCTTTCCTGTGACACTTAAACGACACACCTCCTTGACTCATTAAGCCCAAACTCGTAAATGATCACGCAGGATGGAAGGGGAGGGGATGGAAAAAGGGAGGCAGGGAGGGAAGTCTTAGACCTAAATTAGCGTCTCTAAGCACCCAGGTGTTGTAAGAGAAAGAAAATCCTCGGCACCGGCTCAGCCCGTGCTAGGAGAAGCCTTTGTTGCTCTGCAAAACACAGTAATTGCGCAGGCAGCTGGGCTGGCAAGCCTGGCAGGGAGACAAAACCGCAGGGCCGCCCAAGCAGGCAGGCTCTCCCGGCTCCTGGGAAAAGAAAATAGGCAATTGGGGGGGAGGGGGTGAGCCGTGCAGCCCAGCTCCCACTGTGGCACTGATTCCCCACTCCTACGTGTGCTGTAGCCCCAGCGTTCACACTGCTGGAGGGGAATAAAACAGCCCGATGAAAGGTGAAGGTGTAACACCTTGTTAGGAAAGGGTGGGAGAAAGAGATGGAATAGCCTTTTTTCCCCCCAGAAATTAATGTCAGGAGGGATTTCTAGCCTTCTATTTATAGCAGAGTTGGGCGCGTGGCAATAAATAAATACACTCAAGGCAGAGACCTGCTGCAGAGTGGGCAGAAACTCTGGAGGAGAGATCCAATATCACGGACCTGATATTTGCCTTGGGGAGGACAGGTCACATCCACTCATCACCAGTTTCCCAGCAAATTCCTCCCTTAAATCTGTCTCTTCCTCCGGTGGAAATTAATTCACTGGCTCCCGCTTTGACAAGAGAAGAGCAAAGAGACAAACTTCTTCCTTCAGAGCAGCTGGCAGCTGCTGGAGAGTGGCAGCGATGGGGAGATGGGGATGTCGGAAGGATGGACCCTGTAGGGTCTGGAGAGCCTCTGTAGGGCACTGGCCCCTCTTTCAGCCCCAGCTCTGGCTGGGGGAGCCGGCACGGACCCACCGTCCCCACAAGGCAGCGAAGGGGCTGTTCAGGAGCATGAGGGCTCTTACTCCATCTGCAATGAGAAAAGGGGACCCAGTGCTGCTGTCGCATCAGTATCGGGGATGATTGCGATCGATGGCCAAGTAGGTGGGAAGGATGCTGAGAACGCTAGGAATTCGGTGATGCCGGCGGCACTCCCTTAGCGACGCAGGCTGTCGGAGCTGCCTCCTGAGTCATAGCTCCTGCTCCTGCTGCGGCTGCTCCTGGGGCCCGAGCTCCTGCTGCGGCTCCTGCCCTCTGCACTGCTGCTGCTCCAGCTGCGGCTGCGGCTCGTCCGGTGGCTGGAGTAGCTCCGGCTCCGGCTCGGAGAGCGGCTGAGGCTGCTGTACCAGGAGGAATAGCTGCTGGCGCTGCTGGATGAGGATGGGCTGGGCCGGTAGTAGGGGATGGGACGTTTGCGGGCGCTGTGTGGACAGAGAGATGCGGGATTACCGGGAAGACAAGGATAGATTTATTGCCGAGATGTTTAAAATGCATTGTTTATTCTGCACAACGCCTCTCCGATTTGTCTGGTTTTATTTAAAAGGAAGACAGCAGGTAGCTGGCAGGCGTTGGGATTGCAGCCAACCACCCCCATGGTCGCCAGGCACCAAGTCTGAGGCTCTGGATGATGTTTTCCCCAAAAACTTGAGAATTAGAGTCAAATTTGACTGTCACATGGGAGAGGGTGAAGCAATAGTCTGCTGCACCTTGTCCTTGATGGGTGGGTGAGTCCCTGCTCTGATTTATCTGCCTTTTTTCTTCCATAGTTGTAACACCCACATCCTCCTTCTGCCTCTAGCTGCAGATCCCCAGGCTGGAGGGGAGGCAGAGTTAGGCTCAGGGGAACCACTGCACTCCTGAAGCGACTTCCACCAGGGAGGACTGGGGACGGGGGGCAGCCCAGGTGCCCCAGGTGTGATGGGTGTCCATACCTGGTGATGCGCCGGGCCTCCAGGTGGCTGGGGGAGTCCCTCCTGCGCTTCCTTAGGGGTGAGTAGGAGCGCCGGCGCTGCCGGTCCCGCTGCCGGTGCGACTCCTTCTCGCTGGAGCTGTGCTTGTGCTCTCGCTCACGGTCCCTAGGGAAGGGCCAGATCAGAAATCATCACCACCGGGCTTTTGCAGGTGCAGAAGTTGACAGGGTGGGGTTTGAACGTGAAGGCAATGAGCCAGGTGAGTGCTCAGCATCTTGGTGGCATCGGTCTTGCCCTTTGCTGGACAGTGGGGTGCTCACCTGGCCTGACAGATGGACGCCCAGCAACTTGCGGGCTGTTTGGAGGTTTCAGCAGCATCTCCCAGCAGCCGTGCGTTGCACAGCTGAATGGTTTCCCCATCCCTCTGTGGATGCATTTGGTATTTCCACAGCGCTGCTAAAGCTGCTGTTGCAGGCTGTGCTACAAGAGCAGGCGAGCACCGCCCCGCCAGCAGGCCCCACATGTGCACAGGGCCCCAGGTAGCTCTGCAGGGCTGTGCAGCGCTCACCAGAAGGAGTGCTGGGGTTGCTATGGTTTTCTCTTTTGTTAAATCCCTGTGCACGTCAGCACAGGCCCTGCTGTGGAGGGTAGATGACTTCATACGCCCCGTTCCCTGCTCAGTGCCATCTGCAAAGCAGTACGTAATACGGGTCAAGAACCTGATCCTTGCGTGCAGGAAGTGTTCTCCTGCACCAGAGCAGGGTCTGTCACAACTTGCAGAATCAGGCCCCGCAAATATAACATTTTAAGGGTGCCAAATGTTCACAGTGTACTCAGCAGCAGAGATGTTACCAGAAAATACTGCCCAAAGGCATCTCTAGGGCTGAGCTGTGAGATGTGTGTTTTCTGCAGGGGGTGGAGCACCTGGGCTGTGTTTCCCCATGCATGGCTGTGTGAGGGTACCTGGCATCTTCCCATGCAGCAGGGACACTTCTCAGGGCCTGTTCTTCAGCAGAGCTGCAGCTTGGAAGAGCAGAGCACCTTTCCCTGCTGCACTGATTGCACTGACACAATAAATGGGAAGATATTTCTGCTGGACTGCAGGTCAGTGTAACACACAGACATGTGCCTTGCTCCATGTCTCCCTGCTCCCTCCAACTCTGGAATCTGAAGGGGCAGTTTGGAGCTGGTAGAAGGAACCAGAAAGTAGGCTGGAGTATGAGCAAGTGATGGAGGCACAGGAAAAACTTGAGGCAGCATATACCAATGTAGAGACAGTCATACCTTGTAGGGCTGTAGTGGGAGTAACTGGGGCTCCGACGAGTCTTTGAGCTCCTGCTTCCAGGGCTTTTCTTGCAGGATTTGGAGGAGTAGCTGGGGGACCGTGAAGAAGACCTGGGGCTAGGGAAGAAATGTAAGAGTTAAAGGTGCTGGGGGGTAAGGCTATACAAGACTTCCCCTCAGCTAGGCTCACTGTGGGAAGAGATGCTCCATATTTCAAGGGCATCCACACAAACTCTCACTCCCCTCCCCAAGGAGTCTGCCAGCCTGCAAGAGCCAGAGGTTGCCCAGAGTGACAGAGAGAGCCATTTGTGCTGGCCTTACCTCTTCCCTGAAGAGCAGGACCTGCTGCGGGAATACCTGGGGGAGGCCCTGCGGGGTGAGGAGCGGGAGCGGCTGGAGCCTGGGGAGGACCGGCCAGTGCTGCTGCACGACTCGCTCCGGGAGCACGGCCTGATGGGCGAGCTGCGGGCTGGCGATGGGGGGACACTGCGCTTCTTCTCCTCCGAACAGCTGAGACACGAGGACAGGCATCCTCTGCAAATAAATATTTGGGCGGTTAGCAGCTCTCCCCCATGCCCTGCAGGCTTTGGGGTTGGGAGTGAGGAGCAAGGAAAGCGTGGCAGGGCTCTGCTCCAGGAGCAGAGTGAGCAGGCATGTCATATTGCCTTTGGGCTGGGCTGTGGGAGTCTCTCCGCTTCCAGAAGAGCCATGGCTGTGAGCTGCAGTCAGCTTCCCAACAGCGAGGACCAGCTGCAATCCCAGCTCCACCCATGTGAAGGCAGAGTTATCCCACTGGACTCACAACATGAGAAGTACATTCAGCCTCAACATGTTACCCTTGAACTGAAAATTCAGGACTTGTTCTTCCTAATACCAGCTCCCCTAGCTCTAACTTTCGGCATTTCAGACCTGGGTTGGATTTGCTCCCAAGCACCACTGCCCAGGCACAGCCTTGGGTACCAGCTACCATGCTCCTTCATCCCCACCACCACTGGGCACATCCTCAGGAAATGGAGGAAGTGAGATGGAGCTGGCACCTACTCCTTTCTCCAGATGATGACCTGTGGCTGGGTTTTCATCTTCCTCCTCAGGCTCCAGCATTGCTCACTGTGGGCTCTGGACTCCAGACTGGCAAGGTCTGATTGAGATCTAACTGCCTCCAGACCACAAAAACCTCCCTGCCATCTCACCAGTGCATCAAGCATGCAGGCAGGAGATACAGAGCAACAAATACCAGAAGTAGCTATTGATAATCACTGACCTTTGGTCTTGTCCCTGGGCATCTGGAGACAGATGTTCCGAAGCGGTTGCCTTGGTCTGGGAAAAGCAACTGGTGAAGGAATTTCCTGAATCAGAGCTGTTATCACCGTTGGCCGCTTTGGGCTTCCCAGATGAGAAGGCATGGCCAAAGCCATCGTGGGCTACACTTCGTTTCTCCTGGCTGTTCTTTGACCTGGATGAGCTCGTTTGAGTGGAGGGAGGGGAAGAAGTGTCGTTTCCTGAGTCATATTCATGACACTCTCCGTTCTGGCTGTCTAGGTGGCCAGGCGGGCTGTCTGTTTTGGTAAAGAGGTCAGCAGAAGACCCTGACTGAGAGATCTGAAAGCAAAAAAGCCATTTGGCATTGTTTGAACGTTTTATTGAGAAGGGTTGCTCTTGGTTTTACTTTGCTTTTATTTTATGTTTTAAATAAACCCAGAAATTTTACCATCATGATGCACTGAAACAAAAGGAAAGGAAAGAAACAAAGAAAGAAAGAAAGAAAGAAAGAAAAAGAAGAAAGAGAAGAAAACAAAAGCACATATCCCTGAAAGAAATCCACAGTAAGAAGAAACTTCTTTTCCCCCTGCTATGATAACGGGAAGGTCTAGAGATCATGCAAAGAGTATCAGCATGCGATCCATGTTAAACAAAAGAGTTCAACAAAGTAAACGGGCAACCAAAGAATCAAAGTAACTGGCTAACTAAATAAAAAAGGGGAAACAGAGGAAAAAGCCCTTATTTAACCTAAAATGGGGATGCGAAAAAAAGAAAAAAGGAAATGGTAATATATATATATTAAAAAAAAACCAAAACAACAACTATATAATCCTTGGAAAGAAAACAAAACAAAAACAAATTCTTAAATAAGTGAATTTTTGAATGAATGTCACAAAAAGTAAGTAAGGAAAACCAAACCAAATCAAACAAAGGGCTTCTGTCCAGAGTACAAAGTGGCAAATAAATAAGCTTAGCACATTGAAAATAAAAACTGACAAGGGAAAAAAATAAAATAAAATAAAATAAAATAAAATAAAATAAAAAAAGGAGAAGGGGAAAAAAGAAAAAACCCTCTGGAAATAAAAGGTATACAGACACTTCTCTGTGTGCTTTTTTCCCCCTGAAGAAGATATAGCTAATGCGCTCAAGTGACCTCTAATAAATTCCCTGGTGTCTTGCGGATAGCATCCACTTACCCATCAAGAACTCCTCCTTTAGTAGGTAAGGTGTAAGAAAAAAGGAAGAGCGGGCAACATAAGTCCATCATTAGAGTCTCAAATTACATGAAAAAAACATAAACCCTCTCTTCAATCCACACTGCCAACTGTTCACTTGACTCTGCTATGTAAATGTCACAACTGCTTTTTGTCTGCTCGCTTCTCTCACTTATTATTCCTTATTTTTGTTTCCTTCTGCTTTACATTAGGCTGCCCAGCCAGCTCCTGGGGGCTGATGGCTTGTGCTAGAAAATCGTGGCTTGCGCTCAATGCCCTTGGGTTTCACGGTAGCCCACGGGTACATGGAAGTGGCAAAAGGAACTCGAGCGAAGAAGTCAAAAATAAAGTCAAGGGGAAAATAACATTTCCCCACTTTGGCTGCTTTGGAGACCTACGGGAAGGGAATGATCATCCTGGTGGGCTGCTGAAGCTGATGGGTCAGTGAGGACCCCACGGCCATGCTGGCTGCCTTTATTGGGGCTGTCAGCTGGGACTCTGTGCACCACCAGGGGATTTACATCATCTGAACATCCTATCCCTTTAGCTTTATTTCTACTGGCATCTACCAGAGCCAGTACAACACTAGTCAGGGAGGCTACACAAGTGCTAGTACCTGCCCTTGCAATGGGGAGCATTAGAGACAGACATGGCACATCTGCACCCTCTGTGGGCTTCTCCAGGCCCAAGGGCTTGCAGCACAGACACACGTATATGCTCACAGGCAGTGCTCTTTGCCACTTCTCTGCCAGCTCTTGTTTATTCCAGCCAAAATTTACTACAGAGATGCCAGTGGAGCTGGGGGTCGCGCTGTTTTGCACCCAAAGACATGAGGGATGTGGCCTGCTCCATCAGAACCACTGCTCTCTCCCCAAACACATCCCATAAAATACAAGACTGTGCTTTCAAACATGGCATTGTTTTTTTTCTAAAGACCATGGCTTGCATTATACCTGAATCTTAACCAAGAGGCAGCCAGTCTTTGGCTACATTTCATTTACGAGCATAAAAACACCACATGAAGTACTCCCTGGCTACAGAGGTGGGAGGCTGGGGCTGGGCATGTGCATCTCCCTCACCTCTGCTCCCTCCCAGTCCAAACCAAACAGCCTTTAGCTCTTCCCAGCCAAGAAATCCACCCATTTCTTGTCATTTCTACCCCTGGAACCTAGGATATTCGCTCTTGCTTTGCTTGCACTGAAGTATCAACTGCTGTCAGTGCATCCCAAAATCTACTCAGTGATCCCCCAGTGCCACTCTGTAGCTCCAACATTGTGGTAGCAGCACTCTGGGAAGAGGTAACACGAGGATGGAAGTGGAATATGTCCTTAGGAGGGCTGGAAGACCTGGCCTGGGGTTTCTGTCCTGTGGTAGGAGGCAAGACAAGCATTGAGGCATTGGGCTGAGGCAAATTCCCCCATGCTGTGGCCTTGGCTTTCCTCTGGTTCCACTTTCCTGACACACAAAATGGGAACCACGAGCTGCATCCGAAGACGCTGCAGAGTTCAGCTGAATTCTAATGGCTTTTTATTTTTCTAGGGTGTCTTAAAAGAGTCTGGTCTTTTGTGAATCTAATTTCCTCTGTGTGAACATTTGGCATTTCCCCCTCCTCCCCCTCTAATAAGTAATTAAATAATCTCAATGAACTGTGCTCCCTCCAGCTTTCAGCGTGAGACAAACTGCCACTCTCAAGAGAACCCAAGATATATATTTATTGTTTGGGTGTCTTTTTTGTTTGTTTCAAATCATCATTTAAGCAAGATGAAGGGACGAGCAGAAACGGGGCCCTCATGCTCCAGAATGTAATGCTGAGTGCGTTCCTAGATCAAGAGGCAGTGCAGCCTAATGGCTTACAACAATACAATCACTACTCGTCTTCCAATTAAACTGAACGAGTTCATTTACTGTGCTTCAAACAGCCTCGAGCAGAGACAGGACTATAAATCTTCTCAGCCATAAGGGGACCGAGGCCCATCAATGAGCAGCGTGGCACAGCCTCGCTCATCGCCAGAGGGTTTTTTCTTGGGTCTTTTTCTCTGCTTTGAAATGAGTTGCAAAACAAGAGTTAATTTCTTTTTCAGAAGCGCATAATGTCTCCCTCCCTCTGTCTGTCTGCGCATTGTACCGATGAAAGGCACACAAAGCTTGTGGCAGAGACCCCTGCTCCCCGCGATGCCGGCGGACAGCTGCCACGGCAGCACCTGCTGCCTTGTAGGGAGTGGGGCCCAGGGGGCTGCCCTTGGCCAGAGAGATGGGCTCAGCTCTGCTAACCCTCTGCCTGAGCTGACATTGGTGCAAAACTCCTTTCAGCCCGCCGGAGTGAGCTCATCCGGCTCAGTTTGGGCTGGTCCGGCACAGCTCTGGGGTAAGGGTTTGCCTCGTGTTGCCTCCTTTGGGTACCTGGGGCACTGCTTTGTCCCCCCATGACTGCACGCTCCCCTGCCTCTGCTCGAGCACTGAGCTGCAAATTTATCAGGCGGTAAGGAGGGGTAAGACCAGTCCTCTGGCTGGGAGGAACATCAAAAGAGAGAGGCTTTCATGTTTAGGCAAGGCTTTGCCTTTCGGCTCTTTAAGGGCCCTGTTTGTCATCAGAAACACGGCGGGCGTGCAGCAGTCAAAAGAGCAGCTTTTCCTACAGAAACCTCAACCTAGGCTGGAAAACAAAGAGCAAGACCAATGCAGTTTGCAGGTGTGCTATCAGCCTCCCCCAGCCCCCCTGCACACATTGTCCCCATCCCTGCTCCGTGTTGTCCCACCCATACCTTCCTGCAGGCACACCAGCATGAGCAGTGCTGTGGTGAACAGCCAGAGCCCACCGAGCCTCCCTGAAAATCTGGGTCAAGCCCGTGTTAATTTGTGATATTGTAAATGAGTTGCAGTGAAAGTGAAGGAGCTGGCAGGGAAGGTAGATGCGGTGCGCAGTTATCTTCATCAGGTACAACAAAAGGCAATTAAGCCCACACCCTGCAGGTATTTATATTGCTCTGCTCAACCAGAAGCACAAGGGCACGGAATACATCTGTACCAGTGTGGAATGGTGTCTGCAGCAGGACAGGGGGCTGCTGTTAATGTACAGATACTGCAGCAGCGTATTACCAGTTCCTCTGCATGCTGAGGCACAGCCTCACAATCCTCTTTCTCAACAGGTGCCTATTGTGGCTGTGTGTGATTAAAGGAAAAAAAACAAGCGTGTGAAGCCTGGAAATTCGTTGCTCAAAAGTAGCAGGGAGCTGTGGGGGTGTTTTTGCATGTGTGCATGCTCATGCATGCAGCAACTCGCTCATAAAGGCGAGAGGGGAGGAAACAGTAAGGGGAATGCATGGACAGGGCACTCTGTTTCGTGCTTCATCCCTCAAATCGCTGCTAAACCAAGTTGGACCATCACTTTCCTTTGGAGATATCACAATGAATCTCCCCAGTTCAGGAGGGTTTGGGCTGGAAGCCCAGGCCAGGGGGAGGGCAGTGGGTGTGACAGAGGACATAAAGGCATGAGCAGATGAGACTGAAAGTTCCCATTCCAGTTTTCCTTGCTGGTTCTGAGCACACGATATTTAAAGACCTTATTCAGTACTTCGCCAGGGGCTTCAATTTAAACAAGTGCGTAAATGGGTTCTTGAGCGATGTCCCAAGAGAGTGTACTTCTTTCTGGGAAGAGAGAGGATACCAGAGGTCTGCGGAGTAAAGGTCTTCAGGTCATTGGTTTCCCTGTGTTATTAACTCACCACGACCTTGCTGAGCTGATGCAGGGTAACACCATGGGCCGGTGGCAAGGAAAGCTTTGCAGTTTGTTGTTCTTTCTTTGCATGTGCAAAGAGCAAGCACAGAGTGCAGGTTCTACTACTCAAGCACTGCCTTATATGGCTTTATAAGCAATGACTCACTTGTGCACTACACACTCATGTACATGACAGGAGTAAACACGCACGTCTGTGACTCTGGGGGACAGCTTGTGCCTGACTGGATCCATCTATGATCTCAGGGTATCGTGACTGAAATGACAGCTGTGCAGGTGAGCAAAGAAAGTGCCTCTCCTCTTGCAGTACTATCTCCCCTACCCGAGGTATGGCTGAGCTATGCCCAGCTGAGGACTGAGTATAAGAGGAGAAAGTCAGTTCCCCAGTGTGTACCACTTCAGGGCTCAGAGGGCTCTACTGAAGCCACTGGTAGCATTCCATGTCCACACATGAGCATCAGATTTTGTAGAACCTTGAGTCCTTACGCAGCACTGCCCCTCTCCAGAACACTCATCAGATACTGACACTGATCAAAGAGCATCACACCTCTGCTTGGCAGCTACTGGGAACAAGGGGGAAATGTGCCATGGAAAACAAAGATTTTGTATCGATCGCTATTTAAGATTCCTCTCCATTTTTGCTCCCTCTGTTCTAAAGGCATGTATTATATCATCCCTTTCCATGTATATGGAAAAACATCCCAAGGCACTGAGTCTGACTTTACCCTCGGCTGCACATGCAGTTCCCATTAGCATCAGTGAGAGCTGCACACAAGCTCTCGAGTTGGCCCCTGGGCTTGTCAGTCCAGAGCAACAGCGATCTTAGAAGGATCCCGATAGAAAACATCCCCTGCCAATAACCACCAACTCATTAAATGTAAATATTTCTTTCATATACGTCTGATTCCCCTTTTTACCCCTGGAGGACTAAACTTTCGGACATGAAGACTGATGAATTAAGTTCACATTCAGCTGAGCAAAGACTGCATAACAAACACATCCCTGTGAAATATCAGTGCTGAAGGCCACTTTTTTCTTTTCTTTTTTGCATTAAGTGTCCTCAATTCATTATTCAGAGGCTAGAGACTCGGCAAATCTTTCCCCACTCCAACACCACTCTTGAAGAGAAAGTGCTGAAGGAAGGAATGTCTTTAAATACATTTGGAGAGCAGCACCATTAATAAATAACACCGTTTTAACCAATTTGTGTCTAACATCGCTATAATTGAGTTATAAAAATTTCATGTCAGACTTCTCGCCCATATTCCTGTGGTTACTTCAAGCAAAGAAGCACAGTGCGTAATACTTACGACTTCCTTAGGAGACAGGAAGCTGTGCAGTGGGAGGGTTTTGCTGGCCTGAACCTCTGCAGAGGAGCTTCTCTTTGCTGTGACTTTTGAACGGTGCCGGGAGCGTCTCCGCCGTGCTTTACGCCCTTCCTCCCGAGACCTGGCTCTGTGCCTCCAGGAAACATGGAGAAGCAAACCGTTATCCTCAGTATTGCAGCAGTGCCCACCTGCAGCCGCATGCAAACCCTTGCCTTCTCTGCGGAGTCAGGGCAGGGAGAATGGGAATATTTTGCTTCCCTGCTTTAAAAACGATTTTGGTTTGCACCTGGGAGATGTGTGGTGGGGTTTTGGGTCTTAAATCTCAGGTTTCAGCTCCAATTCGTGATTTCGTGGTGGCTCACAGAGAATTGTCCTTCCATGCAGACTTGAATGTCCCTATGGCATTATACCTCCAAGAGAAGACACTCTGCTCTGGCATGAACTTCCCACCTATTACTGGTTGTGTCCTACCCTGCACTGATCACAAGGTTCCCATGAGAAGACTCTCACTTGTTAGGAGTGAGAGTGGGAGAGAGGGGGTGGTCTGTTCATACATCGTGTAACAAGCTCACGATGTGCACAGTTATGCAATTTGCTATTGCAGTGATGCGGGTCTAGCACCAGCATCCACTCAGCTGGCCTCAGGATGCATCTGTCATCTACAGGAAAGAGTTTTTAATCAGGTCAAAGACAGTGGCTATAGGATGCCATTGGCAAACACATTTCCATTGCTAAGAACGAGCTTGAAGCTTTCCTGGGACATCAGCAGTACAGAGCCCTGGGCTGGCAAAGGCAGACTGGGCTGAAATCAGCTGTCATTGGCTGATCATCAGCCATGGGGATTAGAAGTGACTGCTGGGCTGAGAAAATGCACCCACTGCTTCTTGAACCCAAACCCTTCGCTTTATGGCACGACCACAACAAGCTCAACACCCAACTGCCAGAGTGGGTCGTGGCTCTTCCCAGAGAATCAGTGGGGCACACAGACTGCTACAATCACACCCTGGAGCCACAGGCAGTGCTGCAGGACAGCCAGCCCAGTGAGCGGTGACATTACCTGCTCCGGCAGCTCGGTGAGTAGGAGTCAGAGCTCTCTGAGCGAGAGTGGCAGCGGCGGTGGCGGTGAGCTTTCCGAGCGCGCCCACGAGAGCTTTGGGAAGCAGAGAAGAAACCATGGTTAGGCAGCAGACTGGGGGCTGTGAGACCCAGCAGTTGGGAGGCTGAAATCAATGGCACTTGCGTCAGAAACAAGATCTGCATTTTAAACCAAGGAGCTTGGTGCATGAAGCACTGTGAAGGACACAAAGGCATGAAAAACTCTCCATCCCATCACAGCTCTCTGACATCAAGGCATGTCATCTTACTGAAATCTATGCCAGCATTTAGCTACAAGCTGTTAGGTTGCCTCTGTGGCCTGCTGGAAGAAGATCTATGGACTAGTGCACAGGAGCACAGCAGGAAGCACTGATCCTTTCTGCTTTCAAGACCCTAAAGAGCTATGTCATCCATTCCCCCTTCGTCCTGCAGCCCACCCTGACAGCCCATTGCTAAGCCTTGTTTGGGCAGCACCATCTGTCTGGGCAGTCCATTGCCAAGCTCAAGCACTCCCAGGCTCCCCATCATGCAGGACAAGGACCAGCAAACTGCACACAGACACAGGTTCACTGTCCTGCTGCTCTTCCCCTTGCTCCATTCAGGTTGTTACTGATGGATTACCTGGCCCTGTTACTGAAGAGCTGGGCTTGTCCTTGCCAAAAACCCGACTCGTGCACACAGGGAGCAGGGCTATGTGAGTGGCAGGCTCTGAAACCTTCTGTGCTTGTTCCTTCTTGTCATGCCCAGTGCCCACCACAGCAGCTATTTTGGGTCTGGTGTGTAACCATCTGCTCAGGCTGGCATTGCTGTGCCAGCACACGAAGCTGATGATGAGTTAGCTGATGGGAACAATCTGGTTTCACAGCCACGCTGTACCAGTCACTGACACCACTAACATACCTTCCTGGGCAGCATTTAGCGATTTGGCACCATAAGAAATCAGTGAACCAATTGCCTGAGAACTGCATCTCCTCTAAAACAGCAAGGGCAACAATGAGGGCAATTGCTTGAACTCCACTTGGCTGTTTTCTCTGATGCTTTTTATACACTATGATTGTACTTCCAGCATTTCACATTTGGGGAGCTTCCCTCCTTCTGTACAGCTGAAGTCAGCAACACTGACTGTTTCTCCCTTCCCCCCCATGCTTTCTCTTCACCTGCTGCATCAGACCCTCCAGTTTTCCCCTCTGTTCAGGAAGGGCAAGCTGGTCTCATGTGGGTTAGATAACCAGCTGTTCAACCCAAGGATAAGTCAAATCCTCATTCAGGTTGGTTCATGGGATCTCTCTGATCCACACCTGGGAGCAATGGGGAGGCTTGCAGAAACCAGGAGTGACTCAGTTCTGATATCTGAGTTGAAAGGTGAGGACTAAATAGCCCTGTGTGGTTTATCCCCAAAGAGCAATCCCAGAAGCTCTTCTTCCCCTTGGTCAGTGCACTCCTGCGTCCAATCTTTGCTCTAACCACACTGTTAGGCTGACTCAGATTGGCCAACACTGTTGTGTTTGGAAGATGCCTTTTTCTATAGATAATGAAGAAAGCTCCAGCTTTACCAGTGATTTCTGTTCACACAACAGCTCAGTTTGAGGGAAGAAAATGTTGAGTGCAGAGAGGTGTTGGGAAGAATTACAGGGCAGGTCCTGCAAACACCAAACAGACAGCAAATCCATGTCTGCTATCTCATTCTCCTTCTCTAACAGGGTGTGCTGAGTCCCAGCAGAGCCAGCCAGGAGTTTGGTGCCCAGGCTTCAGCCCCAGAGCTCTTCTTGTGCTCTGAAAGCAGGTGAGAAGCCACTAGCTGCAATTCCCAGGAGAAAACTGAGAGGGAAGTGAAAAAATGGGAGTCCTACAGGCTCTCCTCCTGGCCCCAAAGAATCATGTTTCATACCATGCTCCTGCCTGCCCCATAAGATAAATATTGTGCTTGTCTTACGCACCACCAGAGCATATGGGGACCTCAGCTCCAGATTGAAACAGTCTCCATCACCTCTAAACCTTCTTTTCCTCAGCCCCCATTACTTTCTGCTCCCATTTGGATCTTTGGTTTTATCATAGATCACGAGTAGTTCCTACGTAACCTCAGAAAGCAGCAAACAAGAGCTAAAGCCCCTCCCAATGAGGGCATGCCATTGTGCTCTGCAGAGCTGGGTCTCACACTGCCTTCATCAGAAGAGCTGGACTGTCTGCTCACAGCTGGCAGGGCAGGGAATATTGAGAATCACTACTTACTGTTTTTTGTGTTTTCTTTCTTCCTTTCTCTTACTTTTGGGGCTCGAGGAACTAAATAAGAAATGGTTAATTAATTTAGAGAAATGAAAAAAAACTGCGCGATCACACATCATCATTACAGCTACACTGCCCAAGAAGCATGCAATAAGAAAATTAAAGGGATGAATATTTCTGCCTTGACACAGGGGGGTCTCAGTTCCTGCTGAGAAACCTGGTCTGTGGGCTTAGACACAGTCCCCATGACATCAGCCAACGTGCTGGTTTCATGCTTTCCCATAGAGGTGGATGCATGCAGTGGGATCAGGAGAGTCCTCTCAGTACGCACTTAGAAAGGCACTGAATCAGAATGTTTCCCCGCTACTGTGGAACGCATGCTGTTTGCAGGTGAAACCATAAGAGGAATGAAGGCTCAAGATGCAGAAAGTATCCAACATGGACGAGGTTGCGAGACCCACTGGGGATGGGGGAACCAAGGGGAATCCAGGAAGAGGCACGGAAGAAAAGTGATTTCAGCCTCCACACGGTGAACATCAGCCTTGGGAGATCCTGAGGAGACCATTTCTAGGGGATCACCCACACTTGCTCAACTCTTACCTGTGTCTTCTCTTCTTTGAAGATAACCTGCAAGACACAAAGGTGCACGCTGAGTATAGCGTCTTTCAGAACTGGAAGCTTGAATCAAAAATTATCTGGTAAGGCCCATCTAGGCTGAGCACTGAGAAAGACACAACGCACCAGCTGGACAGCCCTGGCTCCCCCTCAGCCAGATGGGAATGGGGCAGCTGGTGCTGGTGGGAGTCACTGACACACTGCAAATAACCAAGCGTGTCATCCTCTGTAGAATCAAACACCTCCTCTGTCCCTGGTGGATCGCTTTTCTCTACTACTGCTGCACCACACTGAGTTTGAAGAGGTCAAGGAGAGTCTAGACCCTGATCTTCTGTACAAAGGATTGAGCAGCAGTCAAAGGAGGAATCTTTTCTGCAAAACTCCAGAGCAGGCTCACAGCCAAACCAGCTTCATGTCTTTCTTCCTGGAACATGCCTGGGATGCTGTAGGAGCCACCATGATGGTGACCCTTGGAAAACCTGGCAGCATGGAGGAGGATACTTCCTTCCATTGAGGCCTGGCCCCCGCATGCTGCCTGAAATCCCATCTGAGCTCCTAGCACAACAGTCTGCAGGAGACATGACCTGAAGTCCTGCCTAGAAGAGCCATGAGATGACCTGAGACAAGGCCAGCTGGGATCTGTAGTTGAGTGGTATCTGGAAATGACGTCCATTGGTCACTAATGCTCAGTGGTTGATCACACTGCCTTTTGGGATGAACTATAAGCTACAGTTCAGCTTACAGGCACACAAACGGGTACAACATGTGTAAAACTGACACGCATCTGACCCAGGATGAATGTCAGAAGGTGCCATCCATGAAATAGCATAAGAATTCCTTCTTGGAAAGGAAATATTTTAAAGGCATTTCTATCTCCTTCTCTCCTTCTCCCTCCCTTTCACCTTTTCTTGTAAGAAACAAGTTCTGCTTTTTGCCCTGTTCATCACTTTCGGTAGCTTTGTGCTTTCGTTCAATAAATTATAAATACATGAACTTTCCAAGGGAGATGGCATCCAATGTTCTCTGCAAATATTGGTTTAACAGCTGTGAGAAAACGGTGAAATATTTGCAATTCCAAAATTTCATCACTCTCTTGAAATTAAAAACTGCCTTTCAGAACCCAACACACCTCCGCACCCGGCCGCAACCGTTCCCAAAGAGAAATACCTGTTTCTTTTTCGTTTCTTGGAGCTCTTCTTTTTCTTCTTCTTCACAGGTGAGGGGCTGTAAGAGGGAGACCTGGGGGAGCAGAGAGGCATCAGGACTAGCACAGACACTCACCCCCAGGGCTGCCCACCCTGCACCCCAGCACCAGGCCATGGGGCTTGGGCAGTGTAGGGCAAATAACCCCAAGAAAAGCACTCAAAAGAAATAGTGCAGAAGGTGGTATATTTTTGGGAGGCTTAAGTAGATGGTATACAAACAAATAGTAAAAGAGAGTGGCTCACCTTGATGATGGTCGAGGCTTGCTAATAACTCCACCAGGGAGGGATCTCCAACAAGAGAACCTTCCCTGCTGGAGGTCAGCCCTTAAATGGGGTCTTGGGAGAGGTGGAGTCAAACTCCACCCCTTCCAATCACACTCACTTGTGCCCCTGCAGCTGACTCAGGGCTTGCCTCAGGTGATCAATCAGTGGTTCAGACCGTGATTCAACAGTTCCCATACAGGCAGACATGGGGCTGAGCTCTATCTGGGCATAAGGGGAAGGCAGGAGGATGGCCAACAGAGCCCCAGCCCCTCACATCTCTATTTTATACCCATTTTTTCCCTTCAAGCACCAAGGAACGTGCTTCCCCATAAGGCATGACCCAGGCCGCCGTGGCCGCCCTCACCTCCGTCTCTTCTTGCGGCTGGATTTCTTCTTCTTCTTCTTCCCCCGGGCCGGCAGCGGTTCCCCATCACACGAGGGGCTGAGGAAGGGGGATAAAGCAAAAAAAACCAACAACAAACAAAAAAAGAGTTTAAAATGAATTAATAAAAACACCACCAGAACAATCTCACTTGGGGTTGCTCACCTCTGCATGCCACCGTCCCTACCGGAGGGACAACAGATCAGGGCACCTGATTACCCTCTAATTACCCTCACTTGAAATTAAGTGCCTCCTCCATGTGTTAAATGGAGATATAATGAGACAGCCACTGTACTTGGCTGTGACGCCAGCTGGTTATTTGAAATGTGCTTGCTGAGGTTAACAACTCCGTGACAGATTTATGGGTTTTGCTGCTTTGTAAATATGTTTTAAATAATTAATTGGCATTTAATTTGCATACAATAATTATTGCAACCAGATGCATTTAATAGTAATATCAGACATGGCAAGTGTTAAATAGCAATTGATTAGAAAAATATATATTTATTGAAGCGCTATGGTGATTTAGTGAGATAAGTATCTCTTACACAGTTGTTAAACTTCGAAAAAAAAAATCTGTCAATTAATTTCTTTTTAAACTGTGTCATGTTTCAGCAAAAAGCAAACGCTGCAGTTAATTAATCTGGAGCACTGGGCTGGAAATATGAAATGCATGGGGGCTGATGACCCTAAGGAAAGGACAGTGAACGATGGAAACTAGAGCACCGGATCTGTGCCTCTCTTCCTCACTGCTCATCCCACTGGCTGGAGGAGCCACCACTGGAGCCTCATGGTTGGGCAGCCATCCTTATAGTGATGTGGGATGTGCAAGCAGGAGCACATTTTGGCCCCCTCCTTATCTCAGGTCATCAGCAGCCCTGCCACATCTGTGCCAGGGCACGGAGAACCTCCAGGCTGTGTGCTCAGCCTCAGGCAGCCTATGTGGAGCCCTCCTCCTGCTCCCACGATGAAGCCTTTTGTCTTTGAAGAGGAAGCCTCTTCCCTGAGCTGATCTAACTTTAATTGTTCCTCTGTGATTGTAATCGGATTCTAATTAAAATTACACTTTAGATTATTGTTCCGGTTAGCCTGACATCTGAAGATAGGAAATGTGCTTTCTGTCTCTTTCTTTCCAGCATCTTCAACCAAACAGAAGGGCATTAATCCCAGATCAGCAGCTAAGGCTGAGACCCCAGCTGCCTTGCTTAGCAAGTTTCATTTGTTTTTACCCTCGCAAGTTGTGAGGCGATAACAACAAACCGATAACAAAGCAATATCCTAGCTAGGGCAATGCTGCTGCTCTGGTCTATGCATGGCAGATGGGAACCACTGAGGGTGATCCACAGATGGGGGGACCCCTACGTGCCCCGTAGCACACAGGATGCTGGCAGTTCACATGGTCATCCAACCCATGCTTAGATCTCATAGACCCAGCAGGGATGAGGACGTTTCTTCACGTCTGGGGTTGCCCTGTCCCTACCTGCGTGACTTGTGGTGAGCATGGTCACGTCTTGCCTTCCCTCTTGCCCAGCCATTAGTGGTGGAGGTCTCCTTGGACACACAGCTGCTCAGCTTCTCAGGACGTCGATCCTCGGTAGAGTATGGCAGGCAGCTGAGTGTCCCACTGCATGGCAAGAGGACAGAAAGAGCAATAAGAGAGCTAGAAAAAAAAGAAGGGGGAACCACCTGAGCGGTGCAGGTGCCTGCAGAACCCCAGGGAGCATGTGTGCGTAAAGACCTGCAGAAATCTGTTTCAAAGAATGGAAGCACTAATGGAAAGCCATAAACCATAGTCAGTGGGACACTGAGAACATCTGATTTTTGGTGTTGTGCAGAGTATTATACAAATAAATAAAGGAAGTGTCAGCAAGGCCAAGCCCAGACAGGCATTTGGGCTTTAGAGACCATCACAGCCACCACATAGGGGCTGCAGGGCTGGAGCCAGGAGTGCTGCGCATCTTGGGGGTTCAGTGGTGCCAGGAGGGAGGTTAAAGTGCAAATCCATGGAGAAGCAGCACGTCAGCCCCAGCTAGTCATGGACAGAGGTTTGCAGCCCCTGGGAACATCTGTCTGCCTGCCTCAGACATGAGAATCACAATGCTGGGGGTTGGAGCTGGTGCGGGAGCATCTGTCAGAGAGAGTTCATTCCTATTTCCACCTGTGTTACTAGGAAAATCCCACCTTATTTAACAGCCATTTCTTGGAGCACAGTTTGTGAAGAGAACATTTAGGGATGAACATTAGGCATTAGAGGACAATGGGGTGAAGCTGAAGGAAATATTTCCAGCCCAGGACATGCAAGAGGTGATGCTGGCAGGTCCAATGGTCCCTCCAGCTTTAACATCTCTTACTCCGCTTGTAAAAAATCCCCCAGTCTTTTCCCATCATCTGTGTTATTTTTAACCATCCAGGAAGCTACATGGTTAATTGCTTTCCTTGTGTGAGCTAATTAGCTCGTGGCGTTTCCCAACCCCCTTTTAAGAACAGTCTTCTGAGGCTCAGTCATTAGGATCCATTAAAAATGTCCCCAAATTAATGACCTGTGCAAAGCTGGAGCAGCTCCAGTGGTGCGGATGGGGGCTCTCCCTGGGCACAGTGGGTGATGTCCCCACTAATGGCATTTCAGGTCCCGGCATGAAAACACATTAGCCTGAAGGCAACCAAGGGCTGCTGTCCTGCAACACGCTGGGGACCATTTCTTCTGGGCTTGGAAGTAATTATTGATGAAAATAATTATTCTCCAATCCCATCAAAGGCTGGCTTCGATTCAACCCAATATTCTCCTCTGCTGAAAGCTGGGAGTCACTAACGCTCTAAACGGGCTGGTAATCCCTTTGCGTTAAGCTCCACAGACATTGATTGAATAGATAGACATAAACATACATTTTTTTGCCATCTTTCATGGGCTGGGCCATGACAGCTGGGAGAGGCACGGAGGACAGGGCAAAGGCACAGGGTGTTCGCTGCCTCAGGAGCAAACAGTGACCACGTCCCCATCGCAGTGCTCAGCACCACGGGCACATGCCATGCCATCAGACCACAAGATGCAACATTGGGTGACGTAGCCCCCTCCCCTGTCCTCAGGCTCCCACGTCTCCAAGCCATCTCCTGCCACAAAGCTCTCATCGAGCAGCCTTTCTCCTGCAGCTCCTCATCGCTGGAGGAGTGAGAAGCAGGAAAACTGCCTTCCTGCTGGCCTCTGCGTTGGGTGCTGGGTCACAGAATCGTGGAACCATTAAGGTTGGAAAAGACCTCCCAAGGTCAACCTGAGCCCATTCCACCATGCCCATAACCACATCCCTCAGTGCTCCATCGCCACAGTTCTGGAACGCCTCCATGCTGGGTGACCCCACCACTCCCTGGGCAGCTGTGCCAGCGCATCACCACTCTGTCTGAGTAGAAATTCTTCCTAACATCCAACCTGGACTACCCTGGCCACCAATTGAGGTCATTAGTTCTAATCCTAAGCTGCCTCTCATAAGCTCAATGGGTGAGTGGTGCCACCAGGGGCCAACCAAGTGAGACAGAGGGCAGCACAGAAACCAACCCCATGTGATGGCATCTGCCGTGGCTATGCCGCACTCCTCCCAAAACACACCACTCCGGGCAGAGGAGGCTTTTTCCACTGGCAAAATCACCCTTTTCTTTCTCCCTTCCTTTCTGCCTCTTCCCAGCTGATTGAAAAAGAAAATGGTTGAACCGCTCCTTTGGCCCAGCAGAGGGAGGGGGGGAAAGGAGAAGGTTGTAAAGAGATTTCCACGCCAAAACTCACGCAGATGTGTTTACGTAAATCCCTTTGAAATAGGCACTAAAAATACCTCTTCAAAATTAGGAGGTGGGGGAGGTTGTGAAGTGCTTTCCACAAACGCAGACACAAAACCACCCCACGGCAGGTTCCTTCCCCTCCCCATTCAGACCACTGTTATTAGTGCAGCAGGAGCCCTGCCGTTTGTTACTGAAAATTATAATAGCAAATCACCGCGATATTTTCCCTGATTGCACGGATCCTGAGCCAGTTCGATTTTAATCTTCTCTCCGCTATTTTCTTGTGCATCAGCAGAGGCACCAGCTGCAGAAAAGCGCGTGGCTTTCTTGAAGCAGCTTAAGCACAGAAAAGAAACACAATTCCGTAACAGGCGTTTTTCATCCAGTTTTTGCCCCTGTGGCTCACCCCCCTCCCACAGCCCTGCATTCTGCTGTAAGCCCAAACCCTGTGGCAGCAGCTCCCTTTTTACTTCTTGGCCTCCAGAAATGTTTCACGACCTCTCTTATCATACCCTGGTCCAAAAAAGCAGCTTGGCTCCTCGTTTTTCCAGCAGCTGATTTGCTATGCATGGCTGTGTAAGAACAGAGGCACATCCCTGCTGGTGGCAGCGTTGGTGCCAGGTGCTCCAGGGACACTGCACGGTCACAGCCCGAGGATGGGGATGGGGTTGGAGATGGGGATGGGATGGAAAAAGGGATGAGAAAGGAATGGGAATAAGTATGGGATGGGAGTGGGGATGGAGATAGTGATGAAGATGAGGTAAGAACGGGGATGAGGATGGGAATGGGATGGGAATGGTTGAAGGGATGAGAATGGGGAGGGAGTTGGGGATGGGATGAGGATGAGGATAGGATTGGGAATAGGGATGATAATGGGCATGGGGATAGGGATGGCTCCATCTCCACCTCAAGCTCCTGCTGGGCGCTGCTGCTGGCAGCACTGGGGCAGTTGTCCCCACCATAGCTTAGAGCTCCAGTCCTCATTAGGTCCTTGCCTTTGGGCATCCTCCTCCCCAAGAGGTTGCTCTCAAGGAACAGCCCTGTGCCTCTCCTGTTCTCAAATCTCCCTCCACGGCAACCACCCTGCAGGTTCCTACACCTGGAAAGGCAACAGTGATGTCAGCCAGGTCCCATCCCTGTACCAGGCAGGGCCATGGGTCCTCACTGCAATTCCCTTGCCCAAAGTCCCGCTCTGTTGAGCAGGGTAAATGGCAGCAAGATAAATAGTTTATTTGCCAATAACATAGCTCGTTAACTTCTAATCGAATAGCAGATTGTGAGCACACCGTTGTCGGGAGCAATGGGAGATGGCTGTGAGCATGGATCTTAGCAGGGCTCGTCGGGCAGGAGGGGAGCACAGGGAGGTCTGGCAGGAGATGCTCCATCCATAGTAGGAGTGCTCCCTTTCGTGCTCAGACAAAGCTTCTTCCCTCTCTGTTTGCAATAAGGAACTCAGCAACAAATCTCTCCCACCAGAGAGACTCCCAGCCCAGGCAGGGAGGTGGCAAGAGGTTCCCAAGGGGAAGCTCTGGCCTTGGGCTCCCAGTCCCGAGGCTGCAGAGTGTCATTCCCCTGCTCAGCACATCCATCTTTAATTGGGTGTAATAATAATTTTATTGCTTGCTGGGATTTGTCAGGCTGAACTAATATTTGCAAAACGCTCTGCTATCCTCCGCTCAGAGGCAACCCGGAGCGGCAAAGCCCCTGTGCCATTCACGTCGGGATAATCCAGAATTATTCATAAACAAAATCAAGATTATGCAAATATATTCATTAGTTCTCAGCATTCCTCCAGGAAAATAGAGGAATTAGTCTTGTTAACAATTGTATATTATGTAAGCGCGTGGCTAAGCACACAGACACGCTTCCCATCTACCTGGGGCTCATCCCAGGCTCTCGGTGCACTGCAGAAAGAGGTGAATTTGGGCTTGGGGTGATCCCGATGTGCTGCTGTCCCCTCGCTGTCCCTTGGCACGGTGTGGACACTGCCCATCCACGAGCCCAGGACTTGGTGGGATCAGCAGATCAAGGTGCACTGGAAACAGCGCGCTGTTTAATTAATGCCACATGCCTTTCACTCTATAGGTTGTGTGGGTTGTTAATTATTTTTTATAAAGAAAATAATTAGTCCCAATCAAGGCAGAAGCTCTCCAGAATTACAGCTCATTAACTGCTCTCACATTTTTCTGTTCTATAAAAAGTCGCGTGGTGCTGATGAAAATTATAGACCCTTGGAATCAGCATTAAATACAAATTCAGACAGTGTTACCATCCCATTACCATCAACTGCATCGACTTGGCTTCGGTAATTGCAGCTGGAGATGAAGTGCAGGGATTTCTGCTCTGTGCAATCTCTGCAAACAAGCGCTCTGCCCATCAGCCTGCCGGAACCAACGTGGCACCGGGCACGCACGTCCCCGAGGAGGGGACAGCCACCAAGGAGACTGGGAAAGGCTTTTGTGGGTGGATGATGGGATGCTTGGGTTTGGGGCAAAGGGGACAGGCAGTAGACTGGAAGTGGTGGGTTTGTTGTGAGACACGGGACACACAGAATCATTAAGGTTGGAAAGACCACTGAGGTCAACCAATGCTCATGATCGCTCCAGAGCACATCACTCAGTTTGACATCTGCCCTTTCCTTGAACACCTCCAGGGACTGTGACCACCACCACTCCCAGGGCAGCCTGTACCACTGCATCACCAACAGATGCTCCAGGGGGGATGCAGGAGTGCTCCAAGCACCTCTGGTTGGGTCATCCCAGGGCTGGTTCTATCGAGCGGTGCAGAGGCTTCATTCAAAGCCTGATTGAAAGAAATCAGAGCATGGTAAAGCGAGGTCAGGGCAAATCGATAGCGGAGTGATGGGGAGGGTGAGCAGGGGGCTGGCTCTGCTGCTTCTGTGCCGTGAGCAGAAAAGTGAGCCCCATCCTCTGCTCTGCAATGGACAAAGCTGAGTGCCAAAATGGGGCTTTGGAGAAGGAATGGGAAGTGGGAACGGGGGCAGTGAGCAGAGTGACCCTGGTGAAGCAGCACTGAGCCCCGTGCCCATGGTCCTGCTGACCAGCCTGGAGCCAAGCCAGCTGCTCATTTCATTAATGGAAAGACATCAATTAAACATGGAGTGTTGAACGGGGTTGTCAGCAGAGCAATTAGCCCCAACCTCAGGCTGGGGACTCAGACTGCTTCAGCCCCAAGATGCCCTGCACAAGCCCTTCTGCCCCAAAAGAGGCCAAAGTCAGCACAATCCAGCCCAAAAAGTGACCAATTTCAGCCCAGTCACACTGTCCCTAGAAAAGAGGCAAGAACAGTGCAGAGACCCCAGCACATTCCCCAGCACCTTTCATTCTTTTAACAGAATTTGTTCCCACTTCCAGCTTGTGAAGCCCTCCCCGCAGTCCCCGCTGCACTAGCACAGAAGGCACTTGTGAAAAAAAAAAAGAAAAAAAATGCTATTTTTACACTGGCAGTGTTTGTCAGCACTTTCAGCTCACCCGTGTAAGGGAGCTGGTGGCACCAGGTCCGCATCGCACCGTGCACCATCACTACTTCTGTGCCATCGGGACCCATTCCTTCTGCCTGCTGAGCACCAATGGTTTCCAAACTGGGGTGTCCCTTCAGGGCACCCAACTGCCCCTCAGTTGCTGTATGGTCACACAAAGTGGCATCCCCAGTGCCCAGACCCGGTGCCAACCCCAAGCACAGGTGGGATTTAATGCCCCGCTCCGGGCTTTGCAAGGACTGAGAGGTTTCAGTGGCCAAGGGAAGAAAAGGTGGGAGAAAAAAGAAGAGAAAAAGGAAGTGCAGTCATGCATGAAATGATTTCATTTCACTGAGGAAGAGATTGCCTTTGGAAAGTTCATATTATGGGAAAACATGCATGAAGGTCCGGCTGCAGGGAGAGGGGCAGGGAGGGGGAGAGGAGGACTCAGCTCCAGCCCTGACCCTATGGATGGATAAATCCCCCCAGGACTGATATCCCCGAGTCACACAGCCCCAAATTTTGTTAGTTAGACCTTGAGGGAGGGGTGCAGAGTTAAGAGCTCTCCCCAAACTGGATCTTGCCACGACAAGCTGTGCTAAATCATTTTTTTTTGGACACATCTCCCATTCCTGAGTCGGAGTCAGGAATGGGGTTGGGGGGATTTGCCCCATGTGGTTTCCTGCAGACCCTCACCCCAATGAAAACCTGAAGCCCCACAGCCCCTCACTTTGTCCCAGGTTCATCCTCCACAAGACCCTGTGCTGCCGCACCGTGCCCTGGGATGCAGACAGTGCCTTTGGGGACCAATGAACTTTTACCATTGGGAATTGCTCCAGCGTCAAGCCAGGGATGGGGCTGAGGGAAGAGGAACAGGATGAGGAGGAGGAGGAGGAAGGCTCCATGGGTCCTGTGGTCATCCCCAGTTCTACCCTCACCCCCAGCAGCCCTCGGGCTGCCTAATGAGCGCAGCCGCCTTGCAGCTGGAGCCGGAGGGCAGGGGCTGACAAAGCTGCCCTATTGACGGCGCCCCGAGCACGGGGGCTTTGCTTCTCCCCCCTCCACTTTCCTTCTCCAGGCTCACTCCCCCCGCTGGGCCGCAGCCATGGGCTCATTAGCGCTGCGGCTCGTTGGGCGCGGGAAGGAGCAGATGGCAGCCAGGCCCCGCCGAGCAGATGCCCGATGGACAAGGGGGGGATTAGCGGAGCCGGGGGCCCTCCGGCAGCACAGCCCGGTGCTGACACGTGGGGGCTGAGCGGGGCGATGGGGATGAAGGAGCCACCGTGATGTGCCCGGCGAGCTGTGGGTTGGGGTGGCAGAGCTGAGCCCCATCCCAGCCCCGAAATCACTGCCGATTGCAAATTGGGCAGTGAAACCACGTGTAGGACAGCACATCCTGGGGGATTAGGGGTTAAAATAAATCCCCGGGCTGGCCCGGGGTGACCCATTTCAGCCATCTGGCAGCAGGGATGCGGCTGGTACCAGGGGTATCAGGGGGTGACAGTGGGCAGTGGTAGCCCTGGGCCCCCCAGAGCCCCCCATGGAAGGAGAAGCAGCATCCCATGGCTGCTCTGTGGGGCTGTGCGTGGGTAATGATGATAATGAACAACCACCCACTGCCTTAAAATAAAGGACTCAGGGAGAAGAAAGTGGAGATGGAAAAGGAGGGAGTTCAGCTCTTCACTCTGTGCCACAACGTTCAGTACCCCCTGTGCTCTGCGGAGTCAAGGACAGACCCCTGAGCACAGCCCCAGGCCAGGCACGGGTGGGATTAATGTATTCTTTTGTTCTGGATGAAATGTGGTTTTAGTGGAGCTTTAACCCTGCAAACCTCCCAGAGCGCTTGTCGGGAATTAGGATGGAAGAGGCTTTATCTGCAGGGCCGGGGTACCCTGGGGAAGCACTGCCCTCTGATGTGGGGCTGAGCATGGACCTGAAAGGCATGAACCCCACAGACCCCTCCAGAAGGAGGAAAATCCCCTTCTGCAATGGGAACCCCATGCTGCCCACAGCTTCCGAGCTGGGAGGAAACAGGGACACAGATGGTCACCATAGTGTTGTGCTGGGCTCCCCGCTCCCTGCTGGCAACGAAGGGTTTGCTCTTAGATCAGTTCTGCAGTGAAGTCTTTGGGATCGCAGCCCAGGTGTGGAAATGCTGGAGGAGCCACTGCTGCCCACGGTGCCCCAAGCTGAGCTTCCCCAGTCTCAGAATCTGACTGATCACTAATGGAGATGTGGAAGCATTTGGTGACCTCTGTGGGGGTCCCCACGGGCTCTTGGATGTTCGGTGCTGGCTGATCCCCCAGCCCTCCCCTGCACTGATCCACGGCCCTTGCCAAACTCTGGTGACACGGAGCAATGGAAAGAAGCTTCGCCCCCATTGAAAAACAGTGCAAAGATGCTCTTAACTGATATTGTGACAGCCAACAGAATAAAGATGCTCTAAATTTGAGGATGTGTTGTTGTGATGAAGTTGCAAAAATCCCTGCGCATCCCAGCAGAGCTCAGTGGGTACCAGCAGCCCCCTGCTCCCAGTCTGATCCTGCTGCTCCTGGGGGAGGAGGAGGACAGAAACCAGAGGGACATGTGCTGGGGGCTAAGCCCCCACCCCAAAACCATCACCCAGCCCCTGACCCTATCCCAGGCTCTGAACAGCCAAAGTTTCCCAAGCATCACTTGGGATCCCTCAGCCCCATACACGGGGGACCCCTGTGTCTCCGAGCCCCTAAGTGAGTCCTTTGCAGAAGGGAGCACCCCCAAGCCGAGGGTTCCCCACGCCCTTACCTGGGCAGCGGTTTGCGGGCGGTGATGCTGGCCACGATGATGCTCTCGGGTCGCGGCGTGGCCACGGCTTTGAAGGTCCCTCGCCAGAACTTCTCGAAGAGCTGCTTCTCGCCCTGCTGCACGCTGGCCATGGCCCCGGCACGGCTCGGCACGGCCGCTCTCCGCGGTGCTGATCGCTACATCCCTCCCGAGCGCGCAAGGCTCGGTTCGGTGCCGGCTTGGGTTCAATCCAAGGTTTAACGGGGGATATCCCGGTTCGGTAGGGCTGGAGGGGAGCGTGTGAAGCCGAGCCAGCTCCCGGCTCCCGTTTTGTGGCAGCGAGGCGGGGAATGGGGCCGGGCCCGCTCTTGTCCCCTCCCCGGTGCCGCCTCCCGCAGCTGCTCTGCTGGGAGCATCCCTGGACCAAGAGCATCCTTGGCTGACAGCACCAGGATGGTTCTCGTGGGGCCCATTTTGTCCCCGCAGGGACAGTCCCGGAGCTCCCGGCCCTCGGAGGATATTTGTCTCTTGCAGCACAAGGGACAGTGACCTCGGATGGGTGAGCTGCTCCCTGTGTCTCGGAGAGCCACGTGCTGATTTATGTAAGCAAGCAGGGAATAATGGAGCCAGGAACAATAGCCAGGAACAATAGAGAAAGAAAACAAAACGACAGAGGACTTGAGCACTTCCTTTTATATTAAATACACAAGCAGCAGGGCCAGCTCAGGGCCAGCTCCATCCCATCGCTGACAGCTTGGTGGCCAAATTCCCAACCGGGCACCAGTGCCTGCCCTGAGGTTTGCAGGACACAGCCACATCCAAGGTTCCCATGCACCATGCAGCGTTTCCACTGTTCCCCTGTTTAACCCCCCAGCCACCCACACCAGCCCAGACTCTGTCCCTGAGGTCGGAGCCTGGAGCTGCTCGAAACACCCCCAGATTTGCTGCCGAACACCAGGGATAATAAATATTTGCACTATTAAATTAGCAGCACGAGTGGTGTGTGTGCAGGGGGAAGGCAGCGATTGTTACAAGCACAAGCCTCTCCTGGCGTACCTCATGGAGACATCAGCGAGCTAATTAAGCAATTGGCTCCGTTAACAGAGGCTCCCAGGAATACGCTTCCCCGCTATAGAATAACTGCGCTGTAATAAATTGCCTCATAAATAAACAGCCCAAAAAAAGCAACACAAGATGCCCAGAAAAAGCTCTGTGCGATAAGCAGAGGCAGTGCTGGGTGTTACCGGCACTACCAGCACGGTCCCAGCACCACACCCTGCAGGGAGCAGTCCCGTGGGGATGCTCCATCCCCTTTTTCTCCCCCCACCCTAAGGGTCCATCTCCCCTCACCCTCCCGGTCCCACATTTTGATTTGGGGGATGAACGTTGCTTGGGGCATTGCTGCCATGGATGAGCACAGGGAGCACAGCAGGACGGATCCGTGTCTGCCGAGAGGTACCCAAGGGGAGGAAAGCAGAAAATGTATTTACCCAGGATTACATTTTAATCTCTTCTCCCTCCCAGAGTGAATAAAGCTGGGTTTGTCCCGGAGCTGGACAAATATTTTTCTATAAATGTAGCATTTTTTCCTTGGTTTCGGATTGCTTGCCTTGTGCTTTACACATCGCAGAACCCGGTGGATGCTGAGTGCATGCTGCAGCTGCTGTTCCGTGCCCACTGGTTCTTGTGGTCCCCAAATACACAATGAAGCAGAACCCCACGGCCAGGACAGTGGCACTACACCATCCTCTGACTTAGAGAGCATCTCCATCCATACCTCTGCACCCCCTTTGCTGTCTCTTCAGCAGCCTGGTTTTGCACAAAACCTCCCCGTATCCACCTCCATGCATCTCCCAGTCAAGCAGGTTTCCTGCAAATTCAGAAAATCAATGATTACCTCTGGAAGTATTCATTAGAACTCAAGAGTCGATAAACAAAGGCTGTGAGTGCCCTCTCTTCATTACACTCAGCAGCACCTACCAATTATTCCCTCTGCTAAGCCAGCCCCAGCCAGCAATGGGGGGAATTTGGCTGCACACTGAGGACACAGAATTCCTTAGGTCCATCCCTCCCATGCCAGCAATCATCTCTCCCTTTGGAAACATCCATTTCATGGAAAGGTTTTCCCACTGAGAAGCTTCCAAGATCAGCCCACCACCACTCCTTCACTGGGGTCACTTCACTGTGTCCGGTGCTGAGGACACACAAGGATGAGGCTTTGGAGGTGACTTCGAAGGGAAAAGAGAAAAAGGAATGGAGAAAAAGCCCTTTCTTTCTTGAAACAGAAGTAGGGAGATGTACTGCCCTACAGATGTGGGGAGGTGGATGTTTTGGAAGCTGGCAGCATCCAGCCATTGTCACCAGGTTGGCACCACCTACATGGTGACAGGACATTCCCATCCCATCCCAACCCATCCTATGCTGCCTAGTCCCTCCCTTCCACAGTGCTGCCCCACACCATCCCAACTCAACCCATCCCTCCCTTCCATGTAGACCTCATCCAAGCGTTGGAGTGGGCTTTTTCCAAGTGTCCATTCCGTACAGTTTCATGGCCTTGTGCCCTGCGCAGGGGGACAGGCACCCCTCTTGCTAATGTAGCAATTAGACGTGTTCAGATTAATCAGATAATGAAGCAGAAAGGCACTAATTGAATAAACAGGAGAACTGAATGCCAATGTCATGGGGAGAAAGGAGGCTGGGGGACAGCACTGCTGTGCCAGCTCTCAGAGCTGCGGGGAAAAAGGGGAGGATTTGGGGAGCAGACACTCCCTGCTGAGATGCAGTATTGGAACGCGGAAATGTTTTACTGCGCTGTGATTTTATATATTCTTGAATGCAGCTGCAGCTCCATTCCATTCCGGGCTAATTTAAGCACCAGTTAAACCAGACTAAATTACAGCCCCGGGAAACGATGTGACAGGGAATGCATCCAGGAGCCCCAAATCCTGCTGACCTTGCTGTCTCCTTCCAACTGGACTAAGAGCCCCTGGCAAAACGTCACCGTATGTCACCAAGGGACTGCAAGCAACCCTCGGTGCCCTCTGGTCCCCAGCTGAGCAGGGCAGGATTCCGTTGTGCCAGGGAGCAGCAGGACCAGCCACGGAGATGGGGCACAAGCAAGCCCCAAGGGAAGGGATGTGCCACCCAACTTGTGGAACTCACAGCCCCTTCGGTTGCTCCTGCAGAGCAAGTGGTCATCTGAAACAACAAAGCAGCAAAGGTCAGGGGAGCAGAGGCTGTCCGCCCTCAGATTTATTTATTTTTTAATAGAATAAAGAGGAGATTATTGGTTACAATTAATTGTTCACACTGTACCGAAGATGAAAGTGAGGGGAGTAAGCAGATGCCGGTCACGATTCGGCGCTCATTAAGGCAAGAGCGGGATTCATCTCGTACACATGATTAACTCCTGGCCGCTGATGATTTACATGGCAGATGATCAAAAGAGAATTAATTACCCCACAAATAGGGCTGCCTCCAGCCCGACCTCAGCAATGCTGCCAACGGTATAGCCCTCCATCCCCAAAACCATGTCCACAGCCACTGCACTGCTCAGACAAACCAGACCACAGCCATTCCCTGCGAGCAGCCACGGAGCAGGAGATCCAGGCACCTCCCTGCCCCACCAGGACTGCTCTGCCCACTGGGTTTCTCCATCCAACAGACGTGGCATACTCAAAACCCACGGAGCCCAGCCCAGCCCACGCTAGGACATCCGCTGCTCAGATAATGAACCTGCGCTGATTGCCACCTTCATTTTTTAAGATATCAACTCCTACAGGAGTCACCTTCAGCACCAGGAGGTGGCCCCTCCCAAGGTGGTGGGAGATGAGCTGATTGCCTGCAGCTGATTAGCAATTAGCCCAGCATGCTCTAGCTGTAAATACTGACACCAGGGCTGGGCAGGAGGTGTGCTGTGGGGGGAGGGGGTCCCGAGTGCTGATATTGATAAGGAGAGGACCACACAGCCCCTGCATGGAGGAGCAGACTCCAAAATATTATTTCCAAAGGATTTTGGCTGCCTGCAGCACTCGAGTCCCAGAGAGCGCTGCATCCTTCTGTCTGCCCAACTGCATAAGAATTGTGTCTTTAATCTGGGGCTGGGATATTGCCCTGTAAATAACATATCGTAACAGATTTACAGATCGGCCACCACTTGTGCTACGGGCCGTTAACAGCCAGGAGATCCTGAGGGACAGCTCCTGTTCCAGCCCCAAGGGGCACAGAAACCCCAGGAGGCACGGGGCTGGGATGATGACAGGTTTCCAACCCTGTGAGTCTGAACTGAGCCCGGCTCACCCAGGGCCATTGCCACCAGGGCCGTGAGGTTGGCACGTACCCGTCACGGGTTGTACATCTCTCTGCCCGTGGCTTTAAGAGGCACTCAGCTGCAGATTGTCCCCGTGACACAAGTCCCCATTCCCAGGGGCTTTAAAAGCCTCAGTGTAAAAGAAATTAATAACAAAGTGAATTGTACTTGAAGGCAGCTGCTGGAGAGATGAAGGCAATGCCTGGAGCTCAAGAGCGAGCGAGCGAGATGCGCTCCATGGACCCGCGGCCCTGGCAGTGATGGATGAGGCCACTTCCAGAGCAGAATGAACCAGGGTGGCATGAAACCAAAGTATGCCAAGGGCCAGTGGCCAAGACACTGTGTGCAGAAGTCTGATAGCACCACAGCAGTTGGTGGGAGGCCGGGTTCTGCCAGCCCTGCTGCTGCAAACTGGGAGGGATGGGTTCTCCCCTTGCCGTCCAGTGAGGTTTGAATGGATGTTCGACCCTCAAGTCACTGCTCTCCATTTTCATGCTGCTGCTGGCCCATGGTCTTTGCTTCAAGATGACCAGAACTTGGAGAATCTCAAGCCAAAATCTCTACAACTGCATTTGGAGACTACAAGGGGTTCATCCTCAGCCTTTCCCTAGTCAGCAACCTCAGCAACGGAGGTATTGGCTGCCCAGGGAGGGCAACTCAGTTCATGGCTGGGATCCCACCTCCACATCCCTCATCGTCTGATAAGGCCAGAAATCACCTGCTCTGTCTTCGAGCAGTGGTTCAGAGCCTTTACAACACTCTCAAGATTAACCAGCAGCTGAAAAATAATCCAGGATAAGTCATATCAAAGCATAAGGACCATGACATTGCTGCGGAGCCAACGCAGCACAAGGGTCCACGTTTCTGGTTAAATCCAACGTCTTCCAGGAAAACACATTCTCTTCCCATACAAAACAGGAGCTAATTCCCACTGGAGAGACATGGCAAGCAACCTCAGACTGAGACAGAGCTCTGGAGGCTCCTGCTCATGTTGCTCCCATTCCTGCAGAGCCCTGCCCCTCACAGGTGCACACAGAGCCCAGAAGACCTCCAACATGCCCCAAAACATTGGGCTCACACTCTGGACTCTCCTCATGGCACTGATATCTCCGTTCCAATGACTGTAGCTGTCCCCCTGCCACTGCTGCAGGACACACAGAGTTTCCCATGCCCCATAGCTCCCTCTGCATGAAATTTCCAAAACCCCTCTCCCCAGGCACCTCCTCAAAGCGTTCACAAGTAAAAAATAAATAATCAGCGGCAGCAAGCTGGCTGCACCAGAACATTTATTTCATATAATGCACCATTTATTTTCAATTATCCCGGTGCTTTCCCCTCTCCCTCCCCATGCACTTGGCAGGTCGCTGGTGGAAAGTCTGCAGAGTTGCAGACATATCAGATGCACCAGGGAACGGGGAGGGATGGCAGCAGGGTGGGAAGGACGGACAGCTCAGGGACGTGGGAGCTCTTGGGTTGGGTTGTGGTTTCCAAGATGGTGAAAAAACCACCAATCCCACCCTACGTGGCCAAGGGACCTTCACACATCCCCATGCCATTGGGTGGGGATGGGGCTGCGCTGCTGCACTGCCTTACACCCGCGCTCCCACCAGCTCTGTTATTCCCACCTCTGTCTCAGCCAAAGCCATTTAAAGCTCTCTGCCATGTCGTGAAGGATTTTCCAGCGGGGTTCAGAGTCTAACATTTGTATCCCCAGTTTATTGGATTAATGCTGTGGACCAAAACCACGGCTGCTTAACGATTGGAGGATCTCTATTTTAGAGCAACGTAACTAATAAGGCCATTAATACAAACCGAGCTCGCTCCTGACATTTATATCGCCGTAAATCTCTCTCAGCACTGGAATTATTTATGCCATCCCAGGCACTCGAGCAGTGCTGTCGTCCTTTATCAGGCTGAAAGATTTAAGCCGAGAGACAATGATGCTAACTGTAATGAAAGGGAGCACGAGCAAAGCGAGGACAGCAAGGCCACGACCTGACCAGAGCGTGCAAGGTGCAAAGGCAAACCCTGCCCTTGGGCTTTGGGGGGCAGCTCCCCATTTCCAACAGCTATAAGGTCAGGGCACCTGCAGCCCCAGTGCTTAAGGTCAAGCCCTTTAGGATGCACCTGTGCCTCAGATCTGTCCTGAGCAAAGAAAACTTGGGAGAGAAAAGCAAATCAACCTGCACAGAGCAAGGCATCTCAAAAACCCAAAAAGCAGCCCCAAGCAGCACAGGAAACTGTAAACAGGGAGAGGAGAGGGTGTGGGTGGTGGGAGCAGAGAGCAGCCTGCCAGCCCTCCGTGTGCACTAATTATTTCTGGCATTATCTGCACCGCCAGATAAGGTTTTCATTAATAAACTCAAAGAGGAGCAGGGGGTGTGGGGGAGAAGGGAGAAGCAGCAGCAGCTGAGAGCTGCAAATTGGCCACAACCAGCAGCAAAACGCAGTCAGGTGCAGGGAGCGATGAGGGGCCCGGCAGCAGCAGTGGGGACACAGGGGACAGTAATTAGCCACAGCCCTTTCCCTGCTCACTGCTCCTTCGCAGGCTGCCTCCTAATTCACTGCACGTTGGAAAACAAAACAGTAATCTTTCATAGCAGGGCCTTATTAAGCCCACTATCTGCAGTTATTTAATTGCACGAGATAAAGCCAGGGCAGCCTGGGACGCAGGGCCAGGGAGCTGCAGCACTGCACGCAGGCAGGTGTGCACGCTCAGGGTGTGCAGGGATGCTCAAGCCACGGATTTTAACTTATCTCGTGCAGGTTGTGCAGAAAAAGGGGAGAAAGGGGAACCCCAGATCTTGCTCACAGCACTGGGAGGCAAGGGGCAGGATGAGGCGGGATGGGGCCAGCGTTGTGCATTTGGACAGACTTACAGGAGGCGGCAGGGTGGATGGATGGGGTCACAAAGCCACAGCAATTAGCAGGAGCAGGCTGGTACCCTCTCGGCCTCGGTTTCCATGGCAACGGGGTGGTTCAGTACGTTTCTCAATGCACAACCTCACCGCAAAGGTCAGGGCAGCGTGGCAGAGGAAGATGCCCGGTCCTGCTGAAACAGAATATCGTGGCCAATCATTAAAACCTGGACAAAAGAGCACAACCTTCCCAAAAAGCTCAACCCTGACATTGTCTCCACCCCAAACAGCCACCTCAGGGTGCACACACCAAGGTCAGCAGGAGTCCTTTGCTCTATTTCCATTGCTCACACCCAGTGTGAGTGGCATTTCCAGCAGCCTCACTGCTCCCCTGGGCCCAGGTCACTGCCCTCTCTGAGTGCTGCTGGGAGGACACAGCATCCCAAATGCAGAGGTGTGCAGCTCTCCTTCTAGCTCTTCGCTCTCCAAGACACACAGCCCCATGGTCCCTGGTAAACTGCATCTGCAGAGGGAATGGAGAGAGACTGGGAAGGGAGTGGGAGAGGATGGCTGGCCGCTCTGTTGCTCTCCTTAAACCACGGGCTTTGCAAAAGAAGAGAGAGCTGCACAGAGGCGAGAGGACAGTATATCCCGAAGCAGAGCAAGTTGCTTTCCTGGTAAATACTTCATTAGGGGTCAAACTGCTAGCCCAGGGAGTTCTACCTGCAGAGATTCAGAGATTTATCATGTTTGAAAAGGCATCAGCTTATCAGAAAGGAGTCTGCATTCATGCCCAGCTGTTTAAAACCAGCACAAGCTGATGGATGCCCTCGTGCTGCTCCAAGCAGAGCGAGCTCAGGGACGGGGGCAGCTTGGGGCCCTTGTTCTGCTTTTGCTGAGTGGGCAGAAGGTGCAGGGACCACAGGTGTTCTCCCAGCCTTACAGGAGTCTTCCAGCTGCCAAGTGTCATAAGAACTCCCTTTTCCAGATGCTGGTAATGACAGTGACCTATCCTGCTTGGTCATAATTAGTTACAAAATCACTACAAACCCACGTGACGGAAGAACACTTAAATCCCCCCAAAACGGAGCTGAGCTGCAAGTAAGCAAGCAGAATCCATCCTGGCTAATTATTTGCTCTTAATTGTCAAAAAATAGATGGATTGATGAAAGGAGTCAGTAAGCAGAACGACAGCACGAGTGTACTTGAAGGCAAGCGCTGTAACAGGATCCGAGAGCAAGGCTTGTCATAATCCACGGGCTGTTAATTATCTAAACACTGGTCCCTCGGAGCTGCATGAGTGAGGATTAATTAGTTTTTGAAATAATAGCTAAATTGATACTGTGAAGGAGTTTGGGTTCCAAAATAATGGCTGAAAATTAGCCAGCTTGCTTCTCCACTTCTCTTCGCCACGCTCAGAAGGACATTTGTCTCTGTTGTTTTTCCAGAAAAGGGCCATTAATCACAGCGGCAGATGGCCCTTCCCAGACCTGTCGTGCTGCAGAGAGACAAAAGGAAGGCGGAGGAGAAGGAGGAAGCAATCACCTACAAGTGTTGGGAGAAAGAAATCCTCAGGACCAGCGATGAGAGAGCATCCCCCAGGAGAGCAGGGTCTGCCCAGAGTAACTCCTGGAGACCAAGGACGTCTCCTACAACACACAGGCGCCTACAGGAAAGGGTCTGACCATCTCCAAACCAAATTTCCTGCATCCCCAACCCACCCCACCATGCCCACATCCCTCAGTGCCACATTCCCACGGCTCTGGAACACCTGCAGGGGCAATGACCCCACCACTCCCCAGGCAGAAGTGCCAGTGCATCACTGCTCTTTTGGACAAGAAGCTTCTCCTCATGTGTTCTGCCCATCCTCCTGCCAATGGGAGGCACAGAGCTTTTCCTTCCCCTCTGTCCCCCATCGCTCGTTTTTGGGGCAGCCTGGGAAATCAGCTCGGTGTTGCAGCAGGGAGGGAGCAGCCAGCCGAAGGCTGCAGCATTAATCACAGCAGCCTCCCTGCACGGAGCTCGTTGTCTTGAAAGAGTGTCTGCTCCATAAGGTACGCACAGCTGACACGTGTGAAACCCTTCACAGTGTTTATGGATGTACATTACCTTGGCTTTTACAGCATTATAAATAACAGGGGAGAGACAGACGTCCATCCCCTCATCAGCTACGGCAGCGCTCTGCACAGAGGTCCTCAGCCCCTGGGCAGCAAGGAGGGGATAAATGTTTGGCTGGGGGAAATCTCCCTCCTCCAGCAACTTCCAGAGCCACAGGAAAAACACAGACCCCCTCTATGAGTGTGCCCTCTGCAATAGGGATCTCACTGACCCAAAGGAGGGCAGCTGACTGCCAGGACTGCTCTCTCTCTGCACCACTTCTCTGTAAGATCAACCCTCAGCAGCTTGGTATGCTACACAGGAGGCTTAAGCAGAGCTCAGAGGAAAGATCCTATTAGATAAGAGTGAGCCCAGCAGCCCCGAAGCAGAGGGAAGCTGCTTCATCTCTGGGAGGCTTGGTTTATCAGCACAGGGCTCAGGCACACCGAGAACCCACCGCAGAGTCAGACAGCGAGCAGCAAACATCTCATTAGTTCCAGCGGGGCTCCCGCTGCTCCGCCAGCCAACACAGGGCCTGCTTGGAATGGGGAGCAGAGTTCCCCCTGGAAGCAGATGAAAGGCAGCACAGAGGGGGGGAGCACACCTTGCAGCTGCCGGTGCAGCACGGTCCTCCTGCTCCTGGTCTCACTCCACTGCGATGCCTCAGCTAGATTAATCACCACACCACGGGCAAGACAAGTCAAGTGGATGCCGTCTCCTTGGCCATTACTCTGATTTTTCATCCTTCGCTTGCCGTGAATAAAGGAATGAGAGTGAGAGCAACAGCCCCCAGCCCAGCCCAGGCTGCAGTGCACAGTCAGCTGCACAGCATCCATCCTCAGCAGCCACAGCAGGGCAAGGAGCTCCGCTGCTTGCTTTGCCCTTCATCGTCCAGCAAACACTGATTTATTTCCAGGTGCTGAGAAGCAGCGTGGCTTGGGAGCATCCCTTCAGCAAAACAGAGCCTGGTGGTGTCCCCTTCTCCTGCAAAGGACCAGGAGCAATTCCTGCTTTCGTGTGCCTCCACCAGAAACAGAAGTGAGTGTGGCAGCAGTGCTCTCAGCATGGGCTCTTCCACCCTCCCAGTTCTCCCCGTCCAACCCCAGGTTTTCTGGGCTTCCCAGCACAGTGTGTGCTGTGGGGAGAGCACTTCTCTGGATTCCCCTTTCGCTTTTTTCCTAGCCCTGGGGAGGAAGGTAACTTTTCATTCCTTTTTAAAAAGGTGATTAAATGCTGCATTTGTAAAAACACTTCATTCTGGGAAACAAATTATGTAAAATACACTCTGTGGGATCTAATACAAACTGATACTATCAGCTAGCAACAGGGGCTCTGCTGCCAGGATTTGCTTTCCAGGGGCAATGCTGAGCTGCCTGGACAACCCACTGATCCACTCCAGCCCAGGGTCTCACAGTCTCCTGGTGACTGTGAAGCCTGCAGCATGCTTGGGAGGAGCCAGCTGCCTGCAGGCACCTACCTGCCATGCCACGTCCCTGCTGGGTGCCCCTTGATCAGCACAGCAGTGAGGGACGGGCCAGAATGAACAAGGCAGGGACGCCATACAGGTCTGTCAGTCTGGCTCTCTGGATGCTGCTCATATTTGCCATTCATGCTTGTTTCTCCTGAGCCCTTTTGTTGCTGAGCTGAGGCACTCCCAGGAGCAGAGAAGAGCAGCTGGATGGAGTTTCTTTACCCATCATTGGGTTTCAAGGCAGCTCCAGGGGATGCATGAGCTGCCACTGGCCTCGACCAATGTGCACCCAGCAAGAGACAAAGCTGACCGGACACAGCTTCCCATGCCCCACATCACTAACGATAGGAAACGATGCTGCTTCCCTGAGGACAGGCCACTTGTCACGGCAGGTGGCTGCAGCAGAGAGGAAAGGAGCTCTTACTTTTTGTGGACGGGCTCAAGGATGCTCCAGGGGAAAGCACTGCGGGCAGGCAGTGCCAGATTGAGACAGAAACCAGTCTGGAGCCCATCTCGGGTACATCACTGATGAAAAAGGAAGAAAAGAGAAATCAAGATTTCCTGCCCCCAATTTGCTGACTCAGTAATGACTCAAGGGACTAAATTTAGCTACTGAAGTGCTCAGCAGCAGGGCGAGCGGCTGTTGGCCTCTCCTTAACCTTATTACAAGACCTTTCAAGCAAACATTTCCCCAGCTCAGAAGGGATTCTGCTCACGCTCCAAGGGGATCGTATGCCACCTTTGAAAGCTAGAAGAAAGCAGGTGTACATACACAGGTACACACACAGCTCCCCACAAGACCTGGGAGCGGAGCGAAGCACTTGAGAGCATCCTGCTTGCTGAGTCGCCATGGCAACCGGGAGTTTTGAAAAGCAATTAGGTGTGGGTTCATCTGTGCTGCTCAGAAGGATCGCAGAGCCTGCCTCTCCTCCCTGCAGCTCCTGCACACGGGGCTCCTGTGCCACAGACAGACACGATAGCTCCAGCTGTAGGCATACCCAGAGCAGCTCTGCGAGCCAGGCAGGTGCTGGCACACAGCTCAGCCTGGCCCAGGGAAAGATGCAGCTGTGAGCCAGGCCTGTTTCTCTAGCCGGGACACAATGAGGTGGAGTCGAATGCTTCCCAACCACACAGAAGTATAAATTCCTAACAGCAACGATAGCATCTCCTGCACTGCAGCTTGAGTCGCCCGCAAGCTAAGCCGATTCCGTGCTTTAATAAGACCCATTTCTGCAAGGTCAATCATTACATAACCCCGCACCAAACCTCCATCGAACAGCCTCCCAGAGCACGGAGCTGGTGGGCAGCTCAGCTGCACTGCCTCAGGACCTGAGCACAGGCAGTGGGAGTGACCCAGAGCTCCTGAGCTGCCCACCCTGCAGGAATGGAAGCAGATCCGTGCATGTGCACATCACATGGGAATGGCATCAGCCCCATCCAGGTTGCAAAAACACGCACTCCACTCTCCCAGTTCCTATAGCTAAGAGCTTTTTGCCTCTCTTTCCACCCCCCCCCCCCCCACCTCAGTATGCTAAAATTCAGTTCCTCCTCCTCACTGCTAGAAATTCCTGCGTAGTTTCACATCTTTTCACTTCCCTTCAAAATTCCTGTATTTTCAAGGCTCTGTATTGGATAAACTGCTGTAGAGCTGCTGATTTCCAGCTCCCCAGCCCCCCCATTTTCCATTTCCCACTTATTTTTCTGCACTGCCAGCTCAGAGCGGCCGTTCCACCACCAGCAGCTTTTTGGCCATTTGATGGACCAATCCTCACTCCTATACCTGAGTGCCTGCCCAGGGCTGACCCAGCCCAGCCTGGCTGAAGATGTTTCTCTGTGCATCAAGGAGCTTCCAGGAGACCCAAGAGCTGCAGAAGCATGGGGTGTTCGGTGACCATGCCTTGTTTCAGCATCGATCTCCCCTATTTATGAATCACAGACAGGATTTAGCATTTACCCAAAGTGCACAGCTTGGGGTTTGAAGCTGGAACAGATTTCACTTTGCTCTGGCAACCAGGCACACCTCACACTCATTCTCCAACTGGGAGATGGTGCAATGCTCATGTGATGGAAGGAGAGCAGCGAGCTGCAGCTGGGAAGGCTGGGACCAGGCACACAGCCCTGCTACCCCTGCACATGGTGATCTCAGGTCCATCTCAGGGAGTGCTGAACTGCAAAGCCACAGAGCAAATGGGTACCACCAGGAGCTGGGGGGGAACCAGGGCATGGGGCTCCCACCATAGCAGCAGTGTGAGTCAGCTGTAATGCAGCCTTCCCAGCCACCCCACTGCAGCACAGAGCTGTGAGCAGAAAGAAGGGAACCTTGTGCAGCAAAAGCATACGGGCAGCCGGGTGGGAGCCTCACTCACTGCTTTCTGCCCGACAACTTGCCTACAGGGCTGCAGAGGCCGAGTTTCTGCGGTTTCCTCCCAGTCTGGCTTGATTTTAGGGTGAGAGAGGTGGGTGACGTACATCTGCAGAGGGGAGATAAGGTAATCGGGCACCTCGATTGCCTGGGATCACATTAAAGCAAGGCTGGCTGGTGAGATCCTATCGCTGCACAGAAATATCTGCAACTTTATCCTCGGCTGGAACATGAACCAAAACAAATCAGGCGACCAGCACAGTGGGTTTGGGCTTGCTGGCATGGAGGAGGGGAGGCACAGCCTTGGCAGAGCCAGCACAGCTGAGACAGCAACGAGGGAGGATCCTGCTGCAGCGACAGGGAACAAGGGTGTCAATGCAGGAAGGAGGGACGCCTTGTGAAGGGCAGGACAAGAACCCGCATCCAGGCTCGCATGCCCAAGGACACTGGGAAGGGTGCACAGCCCAAAGAGCGCCTGATAAATGAGCTGGTTTGCACCTGGCTCACGGGAGAGCCTCCAGGAGGGACCTCGTGTGACACCGTGACCCCAGGGCGGTGCTGACAGATAACCCTGCAGCAGCAATCTGATTGCTAACACAGGCAGCAGAACCCATCCCTAACATTTCCCACCCTGGGCTGACCCCTGGGGACAGGCACAGCTGCTCAGCCCCCACCTCTCTGCTCCGGCTGCGGCAGAAGGAACCAAAGAGCACGTGTGAGCTGGCTGCCAGCCTGCTCCGTGGCAGCGGATGAAAGGCTCCTTTTCTTCTCCACCTGGAGAGCGCAGCCAGCCTGGTTCACATGCATCTGCAGGAGCCAAGGATGCTGGGAGCAGGCTCACTCGGTACAGCTGGGCCGTGGCTGATAGTGGGACCTCTGACCGTGCTCCAGTGTTTGCAGGTGACTGTGTGCAGCTCCCCTCCTTGCTCTCCTGCAGAGCTGTTCACCCAAGCTGGCAAGATGGGAGGCAAACATAAAAAGCTTCCTGCTCTCAGGAGGCACAAATCTACCTCTGCTGGCTGTCATGGCTTCAAAAAACAGTGGTTGTCCTTCAAGGAGGAGGGAACTCATGCTGTGCCCAGTAAACCGGTCACAGCAGCTGCATGGAGCCAGGGCTCATCCCTCCTGAAGCCAGGAACAACGTGCATGCAAACAAAGCTCAGGTTTCCAGTTCCTTTAGTTCTGCCTAAGACACATGCCCTGACCTACCTCCAAAACCATCATGTGAATCTTGTTCCCCCTGGGAAAGCACAAAGTAAGCAGGAGCAATGAGAGCGATGCCTGCCAACAAACACCATCCAGGGCAGCAGTGGCTGAGGGGAGAGGATCCAGTCCCGCAGGCTTCTCTCTGCCAGAGCAGAGTTTGCTTCAGCTCCTGCAGCGGGAGCATTTGGGGAGGAGGCTTTGCAGGCTAAAAAAGCACAGAAGACCAAGTACTGGAGCAGGGAGCAGTCAGCAGTGTCAGCACAGGGACCATCCCAACCACAGCAGGGAGCTCAGAACTGCGCACCACCTCAGGAACAGACTGACAGCTGCTAAGAGTTCATTGAGAGCAGCAATATTTGGAGAAATGAGCAACTGTGGGGAGACAAGGCATCGGCATAGCAAAACTACGGCTGCAAGAAAGCTTGTCATCTCCTCTCCACCCTCTAAACATCACACTCAGCTGCTCACAATGCTGGAGGGAGCGCAGCCCAGCCCTAGCAGGGCAAGCAAGCCTCCAACACAGTGCAAATACAGATGGTGGAAAACATAATGCATCAAAGCAGCCAGCAAAACGTGCTATCAGCTGGCACTTAGCAGTGATTGCTATCTCTGGTCCCCCACTGGGGATGATGGCCCACACACTGCCAGGGCAGCTCCGAGACATCAAATGCACGTTGGCCAACACACCTTGGGGAGAAGCCTGAGATAGTACGTTGTGCTTCTCAAGATGGGATGATTACCCAGGGCAAGGGCCTCATTTAAAGCAGATGTGCTGTTTCTGGACTCCCCATCTCCTTGCTCAGAGTTGCTGCAGTGGAGATGAGGAAGCCCCTTCGGGTGATAGAGAGACCGGGAAACCTTCAGATAACACACAGAGAGGATGTTTCTGCCTATTACCTGCAGCTGAAGATATTCTACCTGACTTATCCAGGGCAAATAAGGCTTGTCAAGAGCAACACATTCATTGAACTGCTGTATTGGTCAGTCTGCATTGACAGCGTTGTGTTGTGAGAGGTAATCAAAATGCTGCTGGAGAACTAAGATGTAACAGCTCCACTCGAGCTGATGGGAAAAGGAGGCCAAGCACTGACAAGACACCCTCATCTACAGCAAGCCAGAGCAGGGAATGACATACAGCTTCAACAACATATTAATTAACACGACGAAGGAACGAAAAAATGTTCAAGGGGTGAAGGAAGAAAGCTGTCTCCCTTATAATTCATGAAGATTCAGAACGCGATGCTCTCAGCCTTGATATCACCAGATATGTGGCATGGCAAAGGGGGGTGCACCCTATGCATCAGGGCTGGCCTGCACTGATTTTGACAAAGGGGAGAAAGCTGAAATTAGATAAAATCATGGAAAGAAGCACACCAAAGGGCCAGGACTACCCCACCATGGGCCAGGACAGGCTCTCAGCACAGGGCTGAGCAGGACTGCGAGCTGCAGGTATCACTCAGCCCCAAGCAGCTCTGGGATTCCCTGGACAGATCCCAGGGCAAGCTCCAGTGGCCCAGCTAATGACTTGTATGGGATTACTCTGCAACTGCTGGCTCGCAATAAATGACAGTGCTTTGTGGAAACCTTTTTGAAACAGCTGTATCGTGCTCATGTCCTCAGGAATAAAAGTGCTTAGCAAGATCAGCATGAACCTGGCACTAGGGGCTGCTTGTGAAAACAAGGCCCTAGCTGGTAGCACGTACCTTATGAGGAAGAGGAGGCTCCAGGAAGGAGCAGCACAGGGCCAACATCCCATTCTGAGACTCTTCAGCAGCTCTAAGGAGGGTGTGTGGCTGAGCCACAGGTCTGGTCTCCCTCAGGTCAATGGCAAAGCAACCTGCAGGAAATTCCTACTTCAGTGAACTCTGAGAAAGAGGATCTCTCATCCTCCATGCCCGACTGCCTTCCTGTAGCAGTGTTTTCCTGGGTAAGCAAATATCACAAACCCCAACCTCTGCTGGCAGATGGCTTTTTGCCTTATCGCAGCCCGCTAATGGGAAAGCAGTGGGGGACAGATGCTCCTGCCTTCCCACGTTAAGCAAAAGCAGCAGCTCCGAGTGGCACTCACTCACACTGGTGCTGAAAGCCACTGAAGGCAGCAGGAGGTGCAGGGTGAGCACCAGCATCCAGCCACCATGCTCACAGCCATCTGGAGCCTGCTCAGAAGCGATGCTCCCAGGACCCTCCGTGCCCCTGCACCAACCCAAGGCCTTCCAAGCACCAGCTGCACCTTGTGCCCACTGTGCTTCTATGCTTCAGCTAGCAGAATAAATACAGACCAGCAAGCAGCAGCAAACTTCTTCCTCTTGATAGCTGCTGAGGGAAAACGCTCTTCATTTCAGCCCCTCTGCTGCTAACATGAGGGCTGAGAGTTAAGCTGGCAGCTGTCCTCGCTGGGCAGAAAGGAGCAGCGAGCACTCTTAACAGAGCTGCTGACTGATGGAGGAAGTGCAGATCTATTTAAAGGAGTCGGTGCCTTTTTCATCTGCCTTCTTCGAAAGGGAAAAAAAAAAAAACCACGTGAATACACCTAACCAGAGCTAGAGCTTTTAACCCCTACAGAGAGCTCTGTTCTCCTCCTTCAGCCAATTGCCCAGCGTGACAAGAGCTGTTTGTCTGGAAATAGTAACGCTGGCTCGTTGCTGTTTGAAGCCTTTCCTCCCACAGACAGCAAAGCCTCTCTGACCCCAGATATCCCAAAGGGCAAGCATGCAGCATGACTGCAGCTCACAGCACTCAGCAGTGTCTGCAGGACCCCTCCTCCTTTTCAAAGTGGAAAGGGCCCAGTCCCCACTTCTCACAGCAGCATGCCAGCTGGTAAATAGCTGCTCAGCCCTAACTTGGTCCCAGGGTAAGCCAAATTTCAAACAGCAGCATTTCCCTGCAGAAACAATCCTGGGGTGGGGGTGATGGGAAAGCTCCTACAGAAAGAAATGGGGACCAACAGCTCCGGGGGAGCTAAGGGGGTGATGTCCTCCAGTGGAAAGGAAAGCTTGCAGCTGTCCTTGCAGTGAGCCAGGGCACGAATACAAATAGGAGAAGTGCTTTAAAGTTGGGCAGCACTACGGCTGTGTACTTTTGCCCAAGCAGGCGAGAAAAGCGGGTTGTCCAAAGACAGAGCAGAGTGACAGTTATTTGGCAGGCCTTCTCCTGTCGCTGTTTCTGGTTTTGTTTTGTTTTTTTGAAGTAATTGCTACACCTCTGAAAAACAACTGCCTCATCATGAGCCACGGTGATTTTCGCCTCAAGAAATCCTTGATGCTCACTGCTCCCACCGAGCTCTGCAGAGAGCCCTTCTTGCTTTGCACAGAGACAAGCTGGGGAGGAACATGGCACGGCACTGCCCTCTTTGGGTAAAACCACCCACAGATCTCCACCACATATGGTTCAGGGATCGTGCAGGGATCCATTCCTTGTGTCCTGCTGGACACAAGCAGCTCCACAGCCCACTTGCAGCAAGGGTGGCTAGGAGATACTCTCCTCCTCCAAACCTAATCCCAAGCCCGCTGACATCCAAGCCACTGCTCCCCAGTGGGATGCCTGGTAAATTGCAGAGCTGCCTCCATTTTTCCTCTTTGTATAAAGAAAGTCGCTTAGTAAAGTGTCTGCAAAAATATAGGGTAGGAAGAACATCTTGGAGCAGCATAGAAACCACGGGCGGAGGATGGAAAGAAGAACAGCAGGTGACGTGGCTGCTGCAGATCTTACCTTCACACGACCACGCAGACAAGGATGCATTAACAGGGGTAGGCAAGTGCAAATCCAGCACATCCTTATCTGGAAACACGGGATTTCTTTAGACACCTGTGAAAGAGAAAAATGAGACAGGAAAGTTCACTGAAAGAATCCCCTCAGGACCTGAAGAAAACACCCAGGGAAGAAGAAACCCACGCAGCTCCTACACGCCAGCACATGGAGGATGCACTGCTGCAGCTGCTGTAGCTCTGCCACACCATTCCCAAACCACCCAGGGAACCAGCAGCAGCAACCGGGCTGGTAAGAGCAGCTATTCAGCAGCATCTCCACCATCCTCTCCAAACTGGGAGCTCACAGGTGTGATACAGGATCCCTTTTGCAGCACTCTGTGTGCGTGTGGTGTGAGCACGTGCATCCACATCCATATAGGACACAGAACAATGCCCCTGCAATTTCAGTCCAACTTCCAGGCAGACAATAATAGCTCAGCCGTGTTTAGTTCTAGCCCCACTCAGCAGCAGGTCTCGCCAGGCTTTACAAAGGGTGAGCCACGTGCCTTCGAGCTGTGCTCGGATAGAGCCTATTTTTGGGCTCTTTGTTGGCACACCACCCTGCTGTAAGCGATCACCTCTGAGGTTAATTAGACAAAATGCTTCAGCGAGGTCTCTGGAGGAACAGGATTTCCTTTTCTCCACACTAAGCCCTTTTACCAGCACTTCAATAGACAGTGACATCGTGGTGCCCCAGCCACGCTACCCATCACACCGCTGACGATAACAGCAGCTCCATTGCTGGGGATTAGGGGCAAGCAAACAGCACAGAAAGCAATACAGGCAGAACGAGTTTGTTGGCTACAGCAGCAACCCTAGAAGACACAACTGTGCTTGTCCCTGCTGCAATCAACCCAGCACAGCATCTTTGAGTTCTGCAGGGGATGGCCGGGAGCTCCAGGAGCACGGCGAGGGAAGGACAGCGCTCTCGCTTTAACACAACACGACCAGCCGCTCGCAAAAACAGCTTGGCTCTTCCATCCCCGAACCTTGCAGGTGTTTGTTTAACAGCCTGCATAAATTGAGGCTAATCGCAGCTCCGCCAGCTGCCGAGGAGCCCAGCAGCCGGGAGGACATGGCCCCGTTATCTCCGTGCAAGCTGAGCGAGCTGCTCCCGAGGGGACAGCTAATCTGCTCGGCCCTAACGAAGCAGCCGGCCTCTCATGCCCGCAGCCTCAGCGGGGGGAAGCGGAGGATGGAGGCTGAATGGGATTAGTGCCGAGATGGAGAGGACGAGGAGCTGCTCGATGCTGCTAGGAGGGACAAATCTCCGCTGCCCCCTTTGCGCTAAGGGCCGGGCTGGAGGCCACAGCTGGTCTCCTTGGGTCTGCTATGTACATAAAGGCATGAATAATAGATCTAACAAGCCAACAAAAGCACTTTATCTAAAGCATGCTTCTGTCAGAAAGCCAAGCTTCTCCAGCACGTGGGATGGTTTCCAGCTAGTGCTTTTTCCTAAGAGCATGGGGGGTTTCCTGGCTTTGCTGCATCCTCCCTGACTTCATTCACAGCTCGCAGGGCAGGGGCTTGGCCACAGCAGACCTCCTGAATGCCTTCAGCTCATCTCAGAGACCTGGCAGGATGGGGCACCGTCCCCTGAGCCAGCTCGACGTGCCACCTGCAGCCCCAACAGAACCCACACACGGAGAGCACAGCCACCTGCACGCCATGGGGAAGAGATGGTTGGCTTCCCTTCCTGTTAAACAAGGAGCAAGGGCACTTCCTTCCATCCTGAAGAAGGGATCGTCTTTATCAGTGAAATCTGCTTCCCCATCCGCCTATGCATCCAGCAGCAGAAAAAGCTGGAGCAAGGGACTTGTGCTCCTGTGCAGCTCCCCAGCAGCCAGGCAGTGCTCCTGCCGCTGATCAGCCTACATTCCCCGAGGGCCACCAGGGTTGGCACACTGTGCAGCGGCTGCAGTGACTCCCCAGACCTTGGGCTGTCCCCTCCCTGTTTGCTTTAATGGAAATGCATAATAAGATCTTGACACGAGCAAAGGAAATTGCACTCCTTTATCTTGGCACTGCACAGCCCAGGCTAAGGCAGGAAGAAGAACACAAGCAACATCCAGAATACAATTCTCCTCTCGACAGAGGAGGTCAACATTGAAAGAGCCAGCAGCTCCTTTGCCCCTCAGCTCTCTGTTTCATTTGCATTTCAGTTTCTGGAGTGCTGAGCTGAACTGCTGAACATCAGCCCTGCAAAGGCCAGGCGATGCTCTCGGGCTGGATTCCTGCCCCACAGGGCAGCCACAGAGAGAAGTCATTCCTCACAGACCATGGTCAGCACATCACGAGGCACCACCAGACACACCAGGAGGAGCTCCGGCTCAGGGAAGGAAGGCAGGAGCCCTTGGGGACAATTTTTGCATGCTGAGCCCAGGCACAAGCAAGGTCACATTTCTGGTCCAGTATGGACCAGAGCAATGCCTCCTCTCTCCCATTCAAAAGGAACCAACAGGCAGACGATGGTCCAAATTCAGTTTTTAGGCACGTAAGAAAGCCAGGGCTCCCACCCACACAGCTCCCTCCTCAGCTGCCACTGAGCTCCCAGAAATCAGCCTGTATCTCCCTACAGCACAGAGCTCTCTGCATCATCAGGGGCCCTTCCAGCAAGGGTTACAAATGGCCCAGCAGCGTGCCAGATGGCAAATAAATCCAGCCTGAACACCCACCCGCTCCTGGGAGCACTGAACGCTGCCTGTGCCTACACACAGGCACGATAGATCAAGCTCAACTGGATGTGATGGCAAAATCCATTGTTCAGAACAACTGCTCTATTAGCAGACTGGGCTGGGTGTGGGAGACCATACCATGGCCAACGCTGCGTGAAAGGTTGCAGCAGCTCCTCCAGAGCCTGACCAAGGCAAGGATCTCATCTCAGGTCCTGCGCAGACTCACTCACCCTGAGCCCTGTGCAAGAGGAACAAGAGCAGATCCACTGTGCCCTTTCCAAGCCATCCTTGGGAAGCATAAGGTGCAGCTAAAGCTTTGATACTGGATGAGAGGCCCTCTTTGGCCACTGATCAGTCTCTGGTTTCTTTCCCGAAAGAGCCATCTGGGAGATCCTCCTGAAGATGCAGCTGGTCTGGAAGGCAAGAGACAGTCCATCAGTACTGCAGGAAACAGGCGAAAGAGTGCTTTGCCTTCCACAAATGCAGGAAGCTGCTCTCCTCTCCTCACCATTTCCTAGCCTCAGCAGACATGGGCTGTCAGAAATGAGATGAAATAGGACAGGGGATCGTGGCAGTTGAAATCTCTCCTGTCTTTGTCTGGATACCCTCCAAGAACTCATCCAAGATGCTGACAGCTGAGGGCTGAGGATTTCAGTGCGAGCAGGGACAGCTCTGCTGCACAGCCCACCTCACCCTGGAGGAGCTGCCGTCTCAAAGGTAAATGGAATAGCGTGCTTTGGAAGAATTGGACACAGGGCTCAGCATGTCAAAACTTCAGTACAGCAGCTCTGCAGCTCAGAGCAACAGCTCATGCCAGAGGATAAAAAAAAAAAAAAAAAAGAAATAGCCATAAGCCATCACACTGCAAAGATGCCATCCCCTCTGCTGGCAGCTCGAAGGACAAGCACGTACTGCCTCATTTTCTCCTGGCCCCATTGATTTTCTGCAGCTCCGTCTCCAGGTGCACACACACAGGCAGTTTGTTCAGCCTTGCAGGGATGCTGGGGCAGGATGAGGATGCCTACAGATCATGCTGGGGGCAGAGACAGAAAAAGGCATCACAGGACAGCTGGGTTAGTACAGAAGAGAGAACAGGCACAGCCAGGCTCATTCCCACACCCCAGGACAAGGACTGCTTGTGCAAAAGCAAAGGTGCTCAGGTCAGAGTCAGCTCCCAGGTAAGCTCCTCATGCTCCCACCTCAGAGCCAGCACTGGCAGCCACCTTCATGGGCTCTCAGCTGTATCAAATCCAAGGCTGGAGAGCAAACCGTGGCAATTATCAGCGCTCACCGCTGTGAATGGGAATGTTCTGTAAACAAATTACATCTTGGAAATTAATACACGTTGCCTTAATTGAGGTTTAGCATCTTCAATTTGCCAAAAAAAAAAAAAAAAAAAAAAAGAACTCTTACAAGCTAACAAAAAGAAAAGGGAGGGAAGGCAATGAGGTGGCTGCAGAGCTAGCAGCAGGCACAGCATCCGAGGAGGCTCAGCCTTCCTGTCTCAGGTTGCTCTGCTCCAAAACTTTGTACATCCCAGGGTCAGACTAATTTCTCCTGCCAGCACAGCAGCACTATTGCAAATGGCTTTTAAATATCAAACCCACACTTGAGTGCGTCTAAGTCAAAGCACAACACGCATCAGGGATGATAAAAATAAATAAATCAGATAGTGTTAGTGGAGCCCAGGCCTCAGCACATCAGCCAGAGATGACTTTGGAATTCAGCATTTGCAGGGGATGAAGCTCAGCATTCCTCACCTCCCGAGAGCTGCCAGCTCTCCACACTGCCTCGCTACCCTGGTGAGAAGCAGCTCCAAGCTGATCCCCTGGGATCCTGCAGAGCCTGTGGTGTGCCACTATGGGAGCTCACGCTGCAGCTGAAGTCCTGCAGCACGCTGCAGATCACACGTTCCCAGCAGCTCTTCTGCCACTGCTCTGGCAGCTTTGTCCCAGCTCTAGGCTCTCTCCTGCCAAGCCCGCACTCCATCCAGCCCCCAGACAATCTGTCCCCCATGGAGGGAGCAATGTGTTGTCCAGAGCTTTTTCTATCCTGGAACAAGCATGGACTCATGCCCAATAAGAAACAAGTCTGGGCACATACTGCTGCATGGCGGTGATATTTCCATCCCTCCCAGGTCACTCTGAGACATGCTGGGTACCCAAGTGATTCCTCATCCCAGCCTGTCAGCAGGAGACTGGGAACAACAACACCTTCCACACCTCCAGCCTGCTTTCATCCCCAGCCCTCACCCACCACCACACAGCACAGACAGATGGACCTGCACCCCAGCTTGCTCACAGTGGCACACAGACAGCACTGCTGTGGAGTCCCAGCTCCACACACATCTTGAGGGTTAGATCGATAATCCTCTCTTCCTCTACCCACATCATTAACACATCCAAGGTAAGCAGGAAGACACAGCCCCCTGACACAAGCACTGTTTTTTCTCTTCGCCAACTCCTGGGGGGACTGGTGCGTAGAAACCTTTAATGAATTTGACATAACTCCTAGCACAGAACAGCTCTACTATTTGATACAAGGTTTAATTTGATTTCTCACTTGAATAGCTGAGACATCCTCGATACGCTTCCTTCAGCCTCCCCCCAGACAGCTCTGCTGCATACAATCAGCACCAGGAGTCACCTGCATTTCAGCATCCCTCCTCCTCTGCTCCACTCTGCTCCCACTGCTAACATCCTCCCCTCCCATCCAGGTGAGCATCTCCACCTCTCAGGTCTTTGGGAAGGGTTTTCCACATCACTCCTTCAAGCGATGGGAAAAGTGAGGTCTGATCAGTGGCAGTTTGTTTATTTTAACGTCTTCAGGTTTTCCTGGTGTCCGTTCATAGAGGTAAGACCATAGACCTGCTGACTCAGGTTCGTCACTGTGACAAGAGGACCCACAGCTATTCCCATGAGCCAGCAAAGCAATGGATCCCCACACCATGGCCAGACACAGGTCTCACCTGAGACCTGAGTGACACTGTGACCCATGCTTCTGCCTGGCTCAACCTCCCCTGTGAGCCAGCACTAATAATACTGGCTTGATTGAACCTGCTCACTTCCCAGATCTCTGAAGCACAACAGTCAATTTCAGAATCTTGAAGCAAATCATTAGGGAGCGAAAGATGTATTTGCAGGCATTAAAGCCACAGTCTGAGGAGCAAACAGACACCTTTGATTGAGAAATCAATGCCTGGGTTTTACAACATTTCACACCAAGCAGCAGCAGAGGAGAGTCCTGCAGACGTCTCATCCCTCCAGGGCAAGGCAGGAGAAGCTAGCAGAAGTGAGAATCTGATGCTTCCAGAAATCTTAGCAAAGCCAGAACACCCTCGTGGACCCCGAGCCCATGGGGCAAGGCATGCTTTCAAGAGATTCCTCAGATCAAACTGCTGGGAGAAGAGTCCATTTCATACCTCTTTCAGAGGGGTGCTCACCCAGGGGTCCTCCTACCCTGGGTACAGCTCCAACACAGCAGGCTGAGGTCAGCAGGGGCAATCCCCACCCAGCACAGCACAGCACCCGTCGGCCGAGCGACCCGAGATGCAAAAGATTGGCCTGGAAAGGAAAAAAGAAACCCAGATTCGAATGATGGAGATGCCAGAGGGAAGGAGCAAGGCATGAAGGAAAGACGAGGAACAATCCCTGCACCCAACAGTGGCGTTACGAGCAAGAGAGACACGCTGACAAATTGAAACAGACCACTGGCACCCCTGGTATTTTTAAAAGCTTTCTTCCTCTCGGCTTTCTTCTCCTTTGTACGCTGAAAACCCATCTTCAAAAGCAATCACAATGCCTCCAGAGGGAAAAATACCCCGGCACAAGGCAGACTTCCCTTTAGGCAATGTGAATCCGCGTTACCTGAGTAAAAAGGCTTTTATCTCAAAACCATACATTTCCAGAGCACTTGACCCAAAAGGAAGTCTCCTTTATTTCTATAAAAGTCACTTTCTCCCCCAAAGTCTCGTGGTCACGAAAGGGAGCTGTGCTGCAGCTCTCTGCTGCCCTGGCTGCAGAAGGCAGAGAGCAGTCCCCTCTCCAGGAGCTGCTGGGCCCCTGCCATCCCCCTTCTGCCTGGAGATGGAGGCAGAGGTGAGCGCCTTTTGCCAACGGGAGCAGCCACATCCCACTGCTTGCGTCCTTTAGCAAGAGCTAACGCAGCCGTTGCAGTTGTTAGCAATCAGCCAGCTTTGCCTCATAAGCTTTAAGTAAAAAGCAAGCTCTTTCCCAGAAGGAAGCCACAGGCAAGGCTGTAGCTACAGCAGCTGGGTGATTTTGAACAGCTCAGCATTGCCACCAGATAGAAATTAGCTTGTGCAGGCAACAGAGGCAGAGCTCGAGGAGACAGGTCCTGCTCAGAGAGCCGGGGCAGACTGTCACAGCTCCGCATGCCACACACTGTGATCTGCACCAGGAGCGTGTGTGGCTGCGGAGATGTCCCCTCATGGCATTCGTGCCTGAAATGGAGGGGAAAAAACTGGTACTAGGACCACCTAGGGACACGGATCAGAAAAGCAACGTTGCACTCAGTCACATCCTAACCCGTCAAGTTGCTGTTTCAGTGCTGACGTTTGCACCGCTTGGTGGCAGGGAGCGGACAAAATTAAAAGCACAAAATTAAAACCACATTTCTACTCCTCCAAAGTGGGGATGACTTGAACCCCACACCCCAAAGCTCTGAAAACAACATGTACTCCAATACTGCTTGCATGGCACCTCTTAATTCCATGGCCTTAATTCCAAGTGCCTCTTAGTGGTGTGTCTCTGCTGAACACAAGCTCTGCACAGGTGCTTGAGGGATGTGGCTTGCACCCTGGGCTCGACCATCCTGGTTTACCAGGCAGGTCTGGCAGCAGAGACAACTGCATCAGTGATGTTTCCTTAACTGCTCACCATGCACTGAAAGGTGCCAGTCAGCATAAGCTACCTACAAAATTGTAGAGAACAAATGCAGTGTGCTTCAGGTTTTACAAACTCTGTGCAGAAGCATTAAAACCTACCAGCAGGGCAGTAACGGAGGAAGCAGGAGGAGCCAGGATACCTGAATTGCCTTCTCAGCCAGGATGCGGTCTGCTGGAGGCACCCTAGCACATCTCCCAATAGACAGAGCAGCTTTAGCACCAGGAGGTGATACTGCAAGCTTAGAGCAAGTCACTGCCTGCAGTGCCATGGTGCAGGGGAGGGCAGCTCAGCCCCAGGTCCACAGTGCTGGGTGATGGAAACCAGGTTTATCCCTTCCTGCTGGCACAGCTATGCAGAAACACAGCTCACAAACCCCTTCCTCCATGCCACTTTCTACTCGCAGACAACTTTCCACCAGGTCATCAGAATCCCGTTCCCATCAGCAGGAGGTAGGAGCTGAGTCACTTCCAGGCAGGAGCCCATCTGGGACTGCAGGGTTTGTACCTGCCTCTGCCATTGCCCTGCCTTAGTTCTTCCTCTGAAAAGCAGGTGCAAGTGTTTTATCTGCTCAACGCACGCCATTTCCAATTCTTTGACAGCAGCACTGAGAATCAAAACACTCAAAGGCAGAGGTGACTGGGTAATCTGTTTGGGTGGCTGCTAGCTATTTCAAGTTGGGCTGATTTCTGCTCGACCTTAGCAGCATTTTCAGGGGCTTTTTTGTTGTCCCAGGCTCTCTATTTCCCCCAGATGACCATCTCTCCAGCCTCTCTTTTTTGTACACCCTGAGGAAAAGGTGATAAAAATCTCTAAAAAATGACTTCCAAAGCTCTGAGATTGAAAGGTCCTATTCAACCACTTCTTAGGACAGCAGTGGAGGCAGGGAGGGGAAAGTTTAAGCCAGACAAGCTGTAGTGGAAAAACTGATCTATTAAAGCAGTGGATGCTATCAGGGAAGCGACCGATTTCCTACAAACCTGTACAGCCAGATGCATTTCTTTTAAAGCAGATCTGTCTTGGCTTCTCCTCAGCACAGCAGCTCTCCCCTCTACCTGCCTGCATCGCAGCAGCCCGGCTCAACAGCTCTAATGGGGCAAATCAGTTTATTGACCTATTAGCTGCCACCTGCTTGGGACACAGCCACGGCAGATTTGCCATTGTGTAGGCAGCAGCCAGCATAAAACCCTAAATAAATTTTCAGAGGCCGTGAGCAGTGTAATTAATCACACTGTCCATCAAAAGGCAAGAGCAGCAGGGTGGCAGGCAGGGGAACACAGAAGGGAAGGCTGCACAATTGGGGCCCCTCCTGCTGTCTGCCCTTACCCTGCACTGCCAGACAAGGCACAAGCCAAGAAGTAAGGCCAGGCTGAAGCTGGAGTCTAGGTCAAACCCCGTTTCACTGCTCACCCTTCTGCTTGAACCTGAGCAAGTAGCCATCTGCCATGACATGCTCCATTTCTGCACACACTTGATGAGGTATTAAGCAGCATTCACAGCCAGCATTTGCAAAGTTTTTCAGTTAGGAGCGCTTCAATCTGTTTCCTACCACGCTGAACTCGTGTCCTCTCTTCTCCTCAGGACCTCTGAATCTGGCACAGACCAACGAGCAGAGCGAGAGCAGAACAGAGATGTCAAAGAAACAGAAGGAAGAGATTTAAACACCCCGAACTCAGTTCCTTCCAGCTCACTTGGCAAACACACAGAGCCTGAATCCTCCTCGCTGTGATCTCTCCTTCCCTGCTTCCCTGCCAATGCACCCATTTGGGATGCTGGCTCTGCCGCCTACCCAGTGACCAAATTGCTCTGCTAAGGCTCAGAAAGAAGTCAGGTGATTGCTTAGGAGAAAATATACATACATATATACATACATGAATGTATGTATATGTAAGAGGCCTCAAATTTTCAGGAGTTCAGGACACGGCACACCACTGCTTCAAGATGGAGTGCTATGCTGCCTGGCAGCAAGGCCCGCTCTAGGCAGCCTTCCCCCATATTCATCAGCAGAAGCAAACAGAAAAGCTTGCCCCTGAGAGAAAGCCTTCATGATCTCCAGCTTAAAAAGCCATCAGGGACTCCTGGAGATGCTTTGCCTCACCAGGACCTCACAGCAGAAGCAATTCAGAAGCCAGCAGGCCCTTTCTGAAGGGAGCTGCAGACAGACAGACATCGTGTCTGAATCCTCTGCTTCTCTCATTTTGCCTCTCCTCCAACCAAGCAGGGTGGTCAACACGAAGGCATCCTTGTGCTGCAGGCAGAGGTTCACAGCCCTGACCTGAAAAAAAAGACAGAGACAAGAAAATATTTTATTTTCCTGCCACTGAACTGGAGCCAAAAGAGACTACAGCACACTTCTGAGGGCTGTGGTGCATCCGAAGTGCTCAGCCAAGCCCTGAGCTCAGAGCACAGCCCATCCCAGGGCCGTGCTTCCCCTTCCGCCCGCTGCCAGCTCCTTCTGTGTGGCTGGCATCCCTCCTGCTCCAAGCAGATGCCACTTCTCTAAGCGACATCGATGCAGTGCTGAGCTAAAACCCTCCTCGAAGGGAGGGGAAAAAAAAAAAAAAACATCCATTCCAGCCTTTGAGCCATGCTATTAATATTTCATCTTTCTTTTTTCTGCCAGAAGAAAGTAAGTTCCTCCTGCCAGCTGGGCTGCCATCTCACCACCACGTATCTGTGCCTCAGCCCTGGCTGCCAGCCCCTCCACACAGATGGCAAATGCAAGGCTCATATCCCCTCTACACAGCCCCTTCCGCATCCCTCAGCGGCAGCACCAGAGCCAGCAGCACGCTGGGGCAAGGCACTGAGAAGCAGGCAGGGCTGGGCTGAGCACCTGCAGAACAAAACTCAAGGCAGATCCGAGGACTGCACACAAATCCCGCATTGCATCCAACCCAGGTGGACCACCAGCTCACACTGCCTGTCCCTGGCTGCTGCAGCTGGAAGACATCTGTCACTTGCTACCATCACAAAGTGAGCCCACGTAAGCTACCCATCAGGCATCATCTGTGTCAAGCTAGTTGTTTGGGGTTTTTTTAGTTTAAACTTTATGTCTGTAAAGTATTTTGCCTTTAAATTATTCTGCAGACTCAGTCAGTTAAACAGTGCTTCCCAGTCTAGACAGAACAATCTTGTTGTCAGTGAAACAGATTCACCCTGACATCCCCATGGCGCGTGGTGATGCGGTTGCTATTTTGGAAGAAAAAAGAAGACAGCTAAGAGCTCTTTCTCTTACAGCTCTGAAACATGATTCCTGTCCACTCTGCTTCAAACAAACACCTCCATAACTGATCCCATGCATTTGGTTTGATGGCTCTCTGTCAGACACCCACATGGATGGAGAAATGGGAATGGCTCTGCCTGCTCCCAAACACAGAGCTGCCTGATTCCCCTCGGCCACGGGGCGAGCTTCGGGTGATTGGCATTGAGGTACAGCTTGAGAGAGGCATGAAACCATGCTACGATCCATTCTGCAGATCAGCTTTGCCCCCGTGTCTGCATCAGCACATGGAGGACTGCAAACACTTCCATTCCTTTATAATTAAAAGCCTCTCCTCCCCCTTGTGAAAAATCTGCACAAAGGAAAAGGTGAAGCAGACGAAGCATCTGACAGCACTTCATGTCTAAGTCGGGCTGGAGCCCGCAGAGCTGTAAGAGTGAAGCAGCCTGATCAAACCAGAAATCATATTTTCCCCTTTCGCTCTGTCAGTGACAGATCCTTGATGTCTGCAGTCAGAAGCAACAAATACCATTTGGAGATCTTTTCATCTCCTCTTGCAGTAACACAGCGACCTGCCCACCCCGGCGCAGCGCTGGGCTTTTTCCAGCCCAACCTATAAGCCTGCAAACACTCTGCTCCAGCTGGGAACACAGCCTACAGGGGACGCAGGAAGGTGCTGCAAGGGAAGAAGAATCTGAGAGCACCAAAGGAGCCCTCTACAGGGTGGCAAAGGGCCACAACCCAACGCCTTCAGCTGGCTCGAGAGCATCGCACACAGACGTCCACCTCTGAACCTGACACTGCACCTTTCAAGGAACCCAGCAGTGATCTCTGTGCTGGCTCCTTCTCCTACTTTTGATGACCCCTTCTGTTAGAGAAATGAGAGCCCCAGCGGCCTGACCTAGCTGAGTAATCCCAAATTCAGCCACCCATCCATCAGCTTCCCCAGGAACCACCACAGAGCAGTGGTCCTTCCATCTGTGCTCGTAACAGCCTGGCCCCACGCCCAGACACACAATAAATGCACACACAGGGGCAGCACAATCCTCCTGGGATGGAAAGCATTAATGCACGGACAGAACCAGGGCTGTGGAAGATAAGTACTGAAAAATAGGACATACACAGCACCTCATTATCACATTCGTAAAAGCCCAGAAACTGCTAAGAGGTCCTCGTGGTCCTGGATTCCCACATGTGATCAGCTCAGGTCTCCTTCAGTGCACACACCCCAGCTCAGTCCTGCCACGGAGAACAGCGTTCAGGATCCAGGCTGCAACTGCAGAGCATTTGCTATCCCCCCAACCCTGGGCCAAAAACTCCTCATGGAACTGACAAGCTGGGAGAGCGACTTGAGAGCAGGGAGGTTTGCTTCTCGTGACTCTTGTGCTGAAAAGAGTTTGATGACTCCCAAGAAATGCCAAGCTGAGAAGCTTTTAAAACTACTGAACGGCCTTTTTAAGATGCACGTAGCTAATCCAGACTTAAAACTAATGATTTAATTTACCTTAGGAGAAGCACGCCAGCATAAATGAGCATCTCCCAGTGGTACAGCAGAAGCATGTTTTATCTGGAGATTATGTTGATTAAATCATCAAGTGCCATAATCTTCTCTTTTCCCATTTCAAATAAGGAAGGGGGAGTGAGGAGGAGGGGGGAAGCCCTAAAAATATAGATATAGCTTTCTGAGGCACAGCAGGGAGCTGCACAGCCAAATCCAAACACTCTCCTCACTCAGCAGAGCGCACAGGCAGGGCTCCCCATGCTGGAGGAGCTGCCCTAGCTGGTATCAAGTCAGAAATTAATTCACTTGTTTGGGACTGGAGAGATGCCAGGAGATGCAGGCTGGAGGAGCCTAGAGGTAGCACGGTGACATGAGACACCCAGAGCTGCTGTCCGAAGCCACCATGTCACCTGTCACAGGAGGAGGGGATGGGTTTTCAGGCCACAGACCCACGAAGTATTTAAGCCTCCAGAGCTGCTTCAGGACATCTCATCAGCTCTGCATCCTCCCTGCCCTGCTCCTTGAGCAGCCACCCGCCTTCATCCCCTCCTCCTTGGGACAAGATCCACAGGACACAACACACTATAGGTTGTCCTTCCATGCAGGTGGGAGGGAGGATGGGAGAGGCTGATGTTCTCAGCTCAGCTGGACAGCTTCCTCCACCTGCCCTACAAATCTGCCCTTCCTGACCAGGCTTTCACTCTGTAAACCTAACCAAAGAAGTTAGACTGAAGTCCTCGAGGCTATAAATCTCCTCACAGGATACGAGTCACGCAAGCTGCAGATTCAAGTGGCTTAGATACAGGGAGACAATGCCTCAGCGGAGGGGAAAAAGCCAGAAGCCTGCTTTGAACTCCTTCCTCCCAGCTCTCATCTCCTCATTTCTGCTTGTTCCTCCCTCTCACTCGGCACTGAAGCAGGGAACAAACCGCCCACTCTGACGAGTCAACAAGACCCACCTTGACACTCAGCCACCACCTGCTGACGGTGGGTTTTCAGACAAAGCCTTCCTCCTCTGGGACTCGATTGCAAACGCTTTCCTGTGGCTCTCTGCCACGTCACCATGCTTCTGCACTTCACCTGCAACGGCTTTGTCTGCTGGATGTTTGGATCGCACGCACAGTGCTCTAGAGCCCTTGGGCAGGGCACTTCAGAAACAGAACACCTTTTATTTCAAGCCAACTCAAACCCGCAGCGGTGAGTTTGAAAGCTTCCCCGGAGAATGACAAAGGATCTCGTTAAGCTCACGGCAGCAGGGAAGGGGTCCAAGGCCAAAACAAATTGCTAGGACAGAAAGCTCCCTCTGAAAAAGCAGACTCCAAACATTGCTTATGCTGACCCCTGGCACAAACAATAGGTCTGCGGCAGGCTATCTGTATCTACAAGGCCAGACCTCAGCGTGAGCAGTATTGACTCACCCTTCCAGCCAGTTGTTACACAAGTCAGCGTCAGGGTTAATGAAATCAGTGGATTTCTGTGAAGGATGAGTGCTTCACAGATGTAGATTGGTTTGCTTCTTTGAAAGCTGAGGCAAACAACAAGCTTCAGCCAGCAGCTCTGGATGTGGGCTGCAGCAGCCACAGTCATCCACCCTTCAGTGTCGGACACCATTCTGTGTCAGAGTGCCCCTCTGCTGCCATCTGTCCCATGGCAGCAAAATAGAACGGGATGTTAGTGGGAAGGTTCAGCCTCCACTGCCATACCACCAACATCCACCTCTGATGCTGTGGGCCGACAGCATAAAATAGGAGGCATTACTTTCAGAGCAGCCCTCGTACCACTGGACCCCCATAAAACAATTCAAGTGGAAAACTGTAATTTCAGAACAATTACTCACATCCTTCTGGCGTCATATTAAAACAGAAATAACTTATCTTGACTCTCTGTATGCACTTCTGTCTTCCCAGGTGCGAACAGCATCTCCCTTCCAGGCTCTGCGTCTCTTCAAGTCACACAGCTCCCAAAAGAGTGAGCGCTTTGGTATTTCAAATGCAACATCTCTGAACACACTAATGGCACTTGTCTCCTGCAGGACCCTCGTTCCAGACAGAGCTGACACTTTGACAGCATCAGCGCGTTCATTTTCCCTGAGCAAACGCACCATTTACACCAAGTTTAATTTTTGGAACGGGCAGGAAATCTCTTCCTCTGAGTAAACATCGGATAAACATCGATACACTGCGTGGAATTACACGTCAAGCCACTCGATAAAACCAACTTATCTGCCAGGAACAAGTTTGACAAATCTTCAGTGCAGATGCCTTCCTCCCCTCCTTTAAATTGTACACAGAGTCCCCAGAACCCGGAGGAAGGGAGGGGTTTCCAACTCATTGATCATCCTCCTTATCCTGCCAGCACTGCATGCACTTGTGCTTAACCCCCACTGCTGAGACAGCTGTCTTTAACAAGGATTTTGAGAATATATGGAGAGAAAAGCACTGCAAGAAGACACGGAGCTTGCTTTCCCTCCTCCCTCACTCCCAGAGCTTGTTGCAGCAGGAAGAACAGGAGCTGCCTGCAAACAACATCACTTCCATTTCTTCTCTTAAAATAGCAGCCAGCCCTGCGGGCAGGACAGCCCAGGGAGCACTCTTGCTGCCTTGGTGACACAGGCCACCAAAGTCATGTCACTGCTGCTGCTCACTCGCTGCAGCTCATTCTCTCCTAAGGAGGAAAGTCGGTTGGGGGACATGCTCCTTACTTCCACACTCTCAACAGATCAGACTTGCAAGGCTCCTCATTTTTTTTTTTTTTTCTAATATATTCCCCTTCTCCCCAGGCTGGAGGCAGAAAAACTTCCCAGCAATCAGGGCTCCCAGACGTTGGGCAGTTTCTCCTTTCCTTTAGCTCCATGGCAAGCCACAGGCAGGAGGCAGAAAGCTGTCGGCCCTCAGCAAGATGGATTTAATTGTGTCTACCTCGTTAGTTCCAGACTGGAGGGAGGGATCCTCCTTTCAGCATCACCTTGCAGTGAGCTCACGCTCCGGTCCTCTCTGAGCTATGCCTCACTGAATCCTCTTCTCGTGCTGACGTCTTTCCTGACAGCCTTGTTACATACTCAACACCCTGTAGTAGCAAACAGTTAATTATCCCCTGTGAGTTACCATCTGCCAGCTGATCACATTAACAGACCATTCTCATTTCCCCCACCCACTGCAAAGAAAAAATGCTCCTTTCTCACGGTTCAAGCCACTTTACTAAGGGCAGACAACCAGCAGCTTATAGCCCACCACTAGAGGCCGGCTGATGAGTGGTAACTAATTGCACAGAAACCATCACCTGTTCCAGGCTGACTCTCAGCCTTCCCAGCTGGACAGAGAAGAGGGAAAGCCTGGAGATGGCATGCTGAGGTGTGGATGAAATTCTGATGTAGCTGCCCTGACACCCCACGGAAAGCTGAGGGAGCTGAAGGGGACTGCTCTCATCCCCAGCTCATCACTGCACTCCTGTGCCTCAGCTTCCCCGTCTGAGCGAGTATGTATGTTCTCATTTACTTCTCTCTGTAGAGGCCTTTGAGATTTGCCTATCAGAAATACGGTGTGGGTAAAACCACTGCCAAGACAATCAAGCAGCAGGCTCTGGGTACCACGTGGGAAGCAGGATGCTGTGGCACTGCCACAAGCTTCTGCCACCCTTTTTGCTCAGTAGCAATCAAGATTGCCACAGCAACAGGGAAATATTTCACTGGAGTGTATTTGGTTGTTTTCTAGTGGACTGACATAAGAATTCGTTTATAAATACGTCAAGAGCATGTCGGTGTGAAATTGGAAATGAGAGTGGATGGCAGCACAGCGAGCGAAGTACGCGGGGTGAGGAGATGAAGCACCCAGGTTAACCTGAACGACTTGCAGACTGAATCCTGCGGGGAAGCACAGAATCTCAGCTCTACTCAACTCAATTGATTAAGCAATGGAAGCCTTTCTCGCTAATGCAAACAGCACTGTGATTGCGTGCCTTGGTGCTGTCACAGTCCCACTGAGCCCCTGCCCCTGGCACACTGAGGCTGCAGCCGTCTGCTTTCCCCCTGGGAAGGGAGAGCACACGGTGCTGTGCGTGCTTCCAGCATCGCTGCTGTCAGCCAAGCCACTGAGCAACGGTAAGCAAAGAGAGACAGCATGGGCGCAATGGGGACTGAGGTTTTCCCCAGAACGAATTAAGAGGTTCATAATGTCAATCAATGGCACAAGAGCAGATCTGACACCAATAAACCACAGCACTTCCAGTGCCCTCTGCAGCAGCTGCCCCAAAGGCCACAGCATTTACAAACTCACCTTAAGGTTGGAAAAGACCTCTAAGATCCCCAAGTCTAACCCCAACCCACCCTACCGTGTCTACTGACCACACACATCCCTCCGTGCCACATCTCCATGGTGCTGGAGCATCTCCAGGGACACTGACCCCACCATTCCCTGGGCAGCTGTGCCAGTGCAGCACCACTCTGAGTAGAAATTCTTCCTAACATCCAACCTGAACCACTCAGGCACCACTCGAGGCCATTGCCTCTCCTCGTAGCTGCCTCTCACTAGCTCAACTGGCAAGCGGTGCCTCCAGGGGCCAACCAAGTGACACAGAGGGCAGAACAAAAACCAATGCCATGGAAAGCAGGAGGCTTTCCCAGGGCACTGGTGATGCCTGGGCAGCAAGCAGGCAGGCAAAGCTCACCCTTACCACCCTTCACAGCCCTAGGCTCCCAAAAGAAAACTGCTCAGTGGAGAACCCAAGGGAATAGGTGACAGCTAACCAGGCACTATCAGATAAACAACAGCTGTATGTTTGTGATCATCGTGACAGCCTCCTGGAAGCACACTCAGCTCAGTGGAGTGAGCAGTGCAGCAAGACAGCAACAAACATGGTCAAAGGAGCAGACCACATCCTTGCTCACCAAGCACTTACCAAAGGCATCACATCCAGCCAGCTGCACAGGACCTGCCGGGCAACACTCCTCCAACACCCGTCTTCATCTGAGGCACCACGTAATTCAGCAAGGTGTTTGGCAACAAAAGATTAAAAAAAGCAGTAAAAATGCTCACTGATTAAAGAAATGTAGCCATGCTTTGCAGCTGAAGTAAATACGCAACAGCATTGTAATGGGGTGTTGTAAAAGGGCACAGACAGTGGGTGCAAGAAACAGCAGGACCAACACTTCTTTGGGTTTTTGCCTCTGCCTGCCTGACTGGCTACATCCATATAAAATCCCCATCTCACAGTAAGGAAATGCAACCACCAGAAACACCTTCCTGCTCTGCAGTTCAGCCCAGGAATGCTGTAGGTACAATGAAGAGCTGAGGCATGGCTCAGCTGCAGGACCCGTAATGCTCTGTGGTAGAAAGGGAACAAAACTCCACTCTGAGGCTTTGCACATTAACACCATTAATTATAACAAGAGTGCAAAGGATCTGGCATGCCTTGTGAAGGCTTTGCTGCCGTGTCTCGCTCTGATCAGGACAGTCTAAAACCACGGGCTTTAACAATTCCCAGTTTTAATGGATGAAACCTCTATGACAGAAATCCCTTCCAACAGAACATGTCTCCTGTGTGCATACAAAGTTTGCACAACTGCATTAACTGCTTTACTATGGTTGGCGTTCATTCTTCTACACTACCCTATGCCTCCTGATATATGGGTGTGGAACACTGGTTCCCAACGATGTCAAAACAAGCAAGCAAAAAACCTTAAGATACGATTTGTAACGCTGAGTTACATCTGCAGTCATTTTAATTAAAGACCATTAGCTTTCGTTACCTGGTACAGACATTAAATAAACAGGAGAGATTTGAAGGCAATCACTGTCAGAAGAATCCTAACTCAATAAAAATGAGGAACACGAATAAAGTGAAATGAAAAACACATGCCTCATCACCTCCCGTGCTGGTATTTTTTTCCTTCAGGATTTGGGATAGAGCACGTGGATGGAAAAGTAGAATGAACTGAAAAGTGACAAAGCTACCTGAGGCCTAGTGGGCAAAGGATGGTTTGCACGGGAGGCAAATCCAGGATGCATTAAATAACTCAATAGCTGTTTCTAAGTCTTACATCTATTTGCTCAAAGCCTTGATGTTTCAGACCCCAACGCTTACGTACCTCTTCCAGTACTATGCTCACAGCCTTGTTCACACGTTGAGTTCAGATGCCTATCCTGCTTCAAAATACACTGCTGAAAGTATTCTGCATTTATACAGTTTGAAACAGTTCTGAAATAGTGGAATTCTTTAAGTGTGCAAAATGTGAAGATGGAGCTCTTGACTTTCACACAGGACGCCTGCTTCTGTTCCCAGAATACTTTTAAAAGCATTATTACAAATCAATTCTTAGAGTTGGACAAACTGAAACGAGGAACAGCAAACCATAAACATCCGGATGTTCTCAATCACTTTGTGTCTGCTCTATTGGCTTCTGCAGAAGAAGAATCCCAAAGGTGGCTCAAGGCATCTCTTTTCTTTATCCCCAAAGAGGAAGAATCACATTCATTCACAAAGGTCACAACCATTTCTTGCTCTTTTAGATTTCATTTTCGTAAGTGCTTCAGTAACATGAGGAATTGCAAGTGATCAGGGCTTCCACTGCTGCATCACTGTATCCTCCCAAAGTGCAGGAGCTGAATAAGACAATTCTGTGGATCAGCATTCATCCGTGTGAAAAGACTTCTGAGACTTTCCAGTGAGCACGATGTCAAAAAGTCACTGGAGGTTGGTTCGCTGCCTTCCTTCATATTTGAGCATCTAATGGCTGATCAGGTACTAAATAATGTGGGTTTTTTTTCCCCCAGCAGACACACAGCATGTAATGAAAACAGTGCCAAACAGGAGCTGACAGCCAGCTACACGTTAGCTCTCAGTAAATCTGCTTCTGGCAGAAAGTTCCCTTTTAAAAAACACTTCAGCTATCAGTTAAACCCATCTCTGAATTTACTCTGAACACCATTAATAACAAAGATGAAATATTTCTATACCTGTGAAGCCATTTCTGATCGCTGAGGATGTGAGCTCTTCCTAAGGCTAATGTTAAACAAATAGCAGACAGAAAACAACAATTTTCTCTTAGATGTTAGGAAAGACTGTGCCCACCTCCTTGAGTAACTTGTTTTTTTCCAGCCAGCAGGAGACCCTCATTTCTGCTGTCTATGTCTCACATTTGGTCACCACAATGCATCTGGAGCATCCCTTGAGGAATAAAGAAATGTTCTGCTCTCCTGAGAGCACAATAAGGCACTGCATTTTTAGCCTTTCCAGCCCATAATGGCACAGGTCATTACATAGCAGCCTGCTTGAAAGAACAGGATACAATATTCATTCACTTTGACAGAGGAGATGGACTGACTTTTCAGTGATCAGCAATAGTAAGACAGACACTCTGAAACAAATTATGAAGCTGCCTTAAAACTAAATATCCTCAATGCAGCAGTTTAATATGACCAAAAAGAGGACTACAGGCTCTGCACTGTCAGAAGCAGAAATTAAATTTCAAAGGCAATTCAGAAGCAGTGGGGGAACAGGCAATGGACAAGGAATAGAAGAAGGGATTTATTACAACCTTTAAACACCCTTTCTGAACATTCAAGATCACCATGAAAACCAACAAAGAATTTGATTGCAAAGTGTTTGCAAACCAGATCCACGTTGAAGTACTGCCCTGAGTCAACATCAGGTTACAGAAGGAAACGGTGCAACAGCCCCACAGGGGTTTGCTGGGAATGAGCTCAAGACGTCACCCCATCCACAACAAACCCTGCAACATTACAGCAATAGAAAAGCAGGTTTGGGATTGTGAGTGGAGCTGTTGTTTCCTCCCTCTTTTCCCTAGGGATAGGGAAGGTGAGCTGATGTTGATTCAGACTGAGCTGCTTTAGAACTGAGCTCATACGATGCGCACTGATATCACACTGGCTCTAAGAGAACTGCTGCATTTCCAGGCTTCTACCAGTACCTTTAAAGATAACGTTACACCAGGAGAGAGATCATCAGCTGTTAGCAGACTGGCAAGACATCATCCCAAATCTCCACCAAATTTTCAACTATTTCCCCCAGTATGTGTGTTCATAACACGACGAAGGTAGGAAAAAAAATCCTGCTATTCACTTAATGCTTTTTATTATCAGAACTATGATGATCACTTTAAGGCTTAGTGACAAATCCTGTTCAGTGCATGATCACCTTATATAAAAACCTGTCACGCACACAGAGAATGTTAAGTTATATTAAGTATGCTGCTAACTTGACAGAATACAGCCTGCTGCGTTCCACCTGACTAACTCTGCTGCAAAGATGGCACATTTTTAAGGGTGGGAAACAGCAACACCCTCCTTTCCCCACCAGAAGTCCAGATCTAGCTGAAATTCTAAGCACAGCAAATACATGTGAGGTGCTTCAGCCAAAAATGCAACGCACCAGCTCAGCCATAGCACTCCACTCCAGATCCACGTACATACGTCAGTTACTGGGATGTGACTGCCACCCAACTGCAGCAAGTAAAAGAAATTGAAACAGTCATTAAAAACACTCAGATTATCCAGATATGAAACAGGCTAGACTGATGCTGAACAAGAAGGCAGCTGAAAAGCAAAAAACAAGAGATACCTCACAAAGTAACAGATAGGGAAAGGCAGAAATTACAACTTTTTGACCAGTAATCAAAAGGAGCACAAAGCTGATTTGCACAGAAGCTGAAGATCTGACAAGTGATGCCAATGGGCTGTGTAGTTCGTGCCAATGAAGTCACACAGTACTGGTGGTTTCAGCCATCAGGAAGACTGAGAAGCAGGAATGCCTTCAACACCCCAGGAAGGGTGTTAATATGATTGCTATCATCTCCTGAACATTTTACCTCTTGTAATTTTGGAGGGTAAGTGTAGAAATCCATTACCTTCCAGTAATTAAAACACCTTTCAAAGGGAGAACTATGTATGATGCTTTGAAGAAAGACAGATTTGGGTGTATGCTAAAAGCATGTTAAGGCAGCTTTCCACTCTGTACCACACCTGCAGTCTTTGTATGTGCAAAGTTCAGTTAACCAATGCTTTGGTTTCTCCTCATCTGCCTATTCCAGGAAATCTAGGTAGAAGACATACTCTTTGCTCGTTCATTGAAAGGTTTTTTAATGTGAAGAGAAATGGATTCAGATCAGCCATGTGTGACTGCTTCGCTATGTTAAAACCAACTCGATTTTCAGCACTTGCTGAACTAATCAGACTTTCCCAAAAAAGCCTCAGCACTCAAGTCCTTAAGCAGTTCATCCAACGAAGCTGATGTTGTATACCAGATATTACAGATGCATTCCTCAGCTGCAGATGAAAGTTGGCAGGATTCACCGCTCGACATCCCGAGCCTTGCATGGAAACAAAAACAACAACCAAGCTCAGGTCTTGACGAGAAAAGTTTCTTCCATTGGTCTGACTCAAAACACAAGTGTTAGGCTGTTTTCAACAGACAAGTCCAATCTGTGCACCATGAAATAACGATGAAGAAAAGTATGATGCAAATCTTCTTAAATACTCATCCAAAATATAAAAAAAAAAAGCATACAGCTGCCTGATGCAAAGTCCAGAAATAGTCCGGGGCAGTGTTTGTGTATCACCAAGATTTCAGGACTACTGGGGATAATGTGGCCAGCCACAAACGGTCTCGTAAGAGGTTATGACAGTGTTTTCTGCCTCTGAGATGAGAGTGAACAGACTGCCATTCCCCATTAGAGGCTTCTCTATTGGTTTTAATTAAAAAAAAAAAAAAAAAAAAAAAAGGAAAAAGGAGCAAGGAAGAGCATCCAGTCATGCAGCTGATCGCCGACGAATCACAAAAACACCTCGCTGCAGCTGTCCCAGATAGATTCTCATCTTTGTGCTGTCACTGGTTTTCCTCACCCAGATCTGCATGAGAGAGAGAGACGGGCAGGGGGAAAAAAAGGGAAAAATCCCACTGTAAGTGATACACAGCTCAATATTGCAGGTTTTCTTACTGACAGATCTGAACATCTCTGATATTCGGGGCACACGATGCTTTGGTTTAATTCCCTTTCCCTTCCCACATTAGTTTTCTGCTAAACACTTCTGACTTCACCACTTCAACTTTCTGCTCAAAACAGTCATCAAGAATAATTACTCTTCCCAAGCTTCATCAAGAAAGCAAAGTTTCCTTCTGCTACAGCTCTCACCACAGCTCTGGCACTAAGCCTTACCTAATCAAAAATAAGGCCCTCTAGATCCACAGATCATAAAAATAACCTATCCTGGGATTTGCTCAGACAAGTCACTATTAGTCAAGAGAAAAGCTTACTCAGATTCTGTTCAGTGAAGCATTTCTCACAATTTATTAAACAATTGTATCTGAAGATAAAAGGGCCTCTTTTTAAAATACTTTTTTTTTTTTTTTTTAAATGGAAGGATTTGTACGGATGGCAGGTGTACAGTATCTTTCAAAGAACAAATTACTTGCCATGGAAGCAGTCACTCAGAATTTTTGTAAATGAAAATCATCTTTAAGACCCAAATCACTGTATTTTAATAATCAAATCTGAACAAAATTCCTCTGCCTTTTATTATTTTAATGCATTTAAAATGCTTAAATATATACAGGGAAAACACAAGTTTTCCAGCTCTGAGTAACAGATTATTTTAGGAGAGAAGCCCAGTATTTTGCACTGCAAGGGGTTGTAAAGTCATTGTCAGAAAGTAATTTATCTCAAACTGTTTTTTCTAGATACCATTAGCTACAGCCTAGCACGGTATACCGATTTAACTATTATTTAAATGATAATCTGACCTTACATTCCTTTTTCCAACTTCCAATAAACTGAGATTGCTGAATAAATCCTGCACCTACTGAGAGGTTCCTGTTGTCAAAATGCAGTAGTTCTGTGAGTCTGGACAATGACTTCCACCAATGCAGAAATCAGACTCCATTTCCAAGGAAACCACATGATTTTTATTTGTTTTTAAGTAGAATCATCATAGCTGTGAGTGTTGGAGAGGCCTAGAGCCCATTCCACAATTCAAAACCCGTTTCAAAAAACTGATTTTGATCTTCATGTGAAGGAGGAAGCTTCTGATACACTGTTAACTAATTCCTTCCTTTCTCTAGCCCTGTGGAAGCCATTTTATGTTCCTTAGTTAAGGCTTCTTACTCTGAACTTTAAGTGGCATGCTGATGGGAGACAATCACACAAGCACCTTTAGTAAAGCTCCTTCTAACTGACTTAACTTGCATGAGAAGTGCTATCAAACTATGACTATGGTCTACCACTAGAGATCTCAAATTGAGGACTCTGAGAGACTCCAGTTTGGTAACTCCACCTGAACAGCAATGAAATCCGAAGTACACTGTGCACTCCTAAGGACACATTGTGATTTCAGCATTCTGTTTTCATCTCCCTTGCTTTTGTTCTGCTGCAATGGCTCACCACAAGAAAACTAACTGCCATGCCTTTCCCCCAGCCCTCTTCAGAAGAAAAAACAAAACCTACTGTGTCACTTTAAGGTGAAATACAGGGAATATGCAGACTGCACCTTCCTTGGGTTTCAGGTAAGCCGCTCCCAAAAGATTAAGAGTTTTATTGTTCCAAGTTGACAGTAATAACTTTAATCAAATTAGCAGTACTATGTTTGTAACACATTTGTTAGTGCACTGTAATAGTGCACTCAAATAAACAGCCACTGAGCATAACTGCTATAGCAAGGAGAACAGCACTGATACAAAGCATAACCCACATGCAACCCATTTTGTTGAAAATGAAGTAGCTTCCCTTAACTGCCAAAACAAATTAAAGCTACTTTATTGCCTGATTGAAGAGAACTGCATTCAAGTCTATTGTTTCTCTCCTCAAAGTGCTAGGAATCTGCGCTCAAGAAACAAACCGCTCTCTTTGCCCAACTAACAGACTGCTCAAACTGTGAGCTTTCTCTGCAACGAGATTCACATCAATCTTCAGCACACATCTCTCTCTTCACCTGCTTCTCTAAGTGTTTATCATTAGCCAACAGGAAATTGCCTCTGACAAATGACTCACTGCCTCTATCTCCCACGAAGGTGACGAATGATGCCAGCACACTTCACAGTATACATACTCAGGTTAGCAGGAAGAATTTTCTCCCTTAATAAGACCTAAATTTGGTGACAATGTTTGTCCTTATTCCCTCCCAGCTTCCCAATGGGATTTCTTTTTGTTTTGCATTAGTGGGAGCTGCATGTTCTTGAAGTAATGCAAATGGAACTTACCAACGCAGCATCAAGGAGATGCAGCACGACAGCCCTCCTCACTTTTCCTGCCTGCCAAACTACTGCTTGCAAAATGCAGTATCGTTCTTCAGAGACACAGGAAGCCTCAAGAAGAGATGTCAATTCAGTGTCATCCTAGATTCAGCTTCTTTGTACACTAAACAATTACATCTTTTCCAAAAGCAGTATATTCTCTAGCAAACAGCTCTCTCCCTGGCTAAAGCAACCCCCAGTTTTCCCCACTCCCATGAGCAAGGAGAAGCCCACTACCTCGTTGGCGCCCACAGAACTGATGACACAGCTGATCTTAGTGTTCTCTTTAGACTCCAGGTAAATGGCCTGGCTCTTGTGATACCTGCAAAAATTAAAGAAAGATAGCACGTGAAACCTCTGGCCAGTAAACAATAGTAAGACTGATAAGGTCAGGATTCTACAAGTATTTGGATAGAAAAAGTATGAAGTCCTTTTTTTTTCTTTCCACACCACTTTCCCCATCTTCGCAACACAGTTGTGATCTGATCCTCCACACACACTTGGCATTTAAACACAGCTTCAAAATGCATGAAGCCCTCCCAGTTCAAATCCAATTCTCATAGCAGATTACTTAAAACAGATTTCATATCTGAAAGAGGCAGGGGCAGAGCACTAAGACACAAGATAAGACACAGATTCACAATAAGCCCATGCTTCAATAGCTAGCCTTTCACACTTCAGACACAGGATGGATTTCAGACACCAACTCTGTATTATGCCTGATGAAATCTTACATAGCAAATTAGACACTGAAGCATTATTCACATTTTGCACCCTCCCCAAAAAAGAATAAAAAATCAGTTGAACACTGGCACAACAACAGATTTGAAGTGTACTCAATCCAGCTGTGTAACCCATTGTTTTAACACACCTTACATTTCTAACATTGTCTTATTTTGTGAAAACACCAAAAATATCAAAGTGATAGGTAACTGCCTCTGAGAAGTGATATGTATCTGCAGTAAGTAGGAAGTGTCTGAGCACATTTTTCACTTTCAGATCATATTTTAGTCATGCTGCATATTTTTCTGAGGGCTTTTGTATGAAACGGAGTAAAAAAGCCTTCAAAATTCCAAACTGAAATGCTCAGTTTCATGGTGTTGCCTTCTTCACCCTCACCACGCTCCTGGTAAGTACTGCACAGTGTGAGAGAGAGCTCCCAGCTGCTGCTCGCTTTGCTTAGGGGAGTTCAGTAGGCAGCACCAGTTATACTGAAACCAACTGGCAAGTAAACAATCAAGAAAAGCACCACAATGTTCCACGGACATAAAAGCAGAACTGTATTTCCACCTTCGCCCTAATCAAGATGTGCTTCATATTTGACAGGGAAATCCAAGCTGCAGAATCAGCGCAGATTCCTTCAGTGACTACTCGGTATGCAAATCCCTGCAGTCTGATTGGCTGACAGCCATTTGCCAAAACGCATTCATTTGCATAAGCTTTACAGTTATCTCTACAACAATCATACTGTAAATATGGAAGTCGTCCAGTAGCTTATTGCACAATCTCTCCCTCCTGGCTCATGTACTCAGAGCTTTCACATTTCTTGCCAGTAACAAAGATGATAGCACCAGATCTCGGCGCTCCAAAAGTACTAATTACCACAGGGCTGGGCGAGGTAATCACAAATCCAAACCCTGCAACCTCTCCACACTTGTGCCCAACCGTTGTTCTTTCTCTCTCATTTTACCAGGAAGGATATGAGCAGGTTGCAGGGCAGTGCAAGAGCAGCAGTGACACAAGCCAAGAACGGCAGTTATGGAGCCCAAGTGACCGTTAATTGATGTAAGGGAAACTGTATAAGCTGTTCCAGAGCTCGCCGTGATAAGATAGGAATACCAGTCCAGCAGCATCCTGCCTTGACACGATGCGAGTGCTTAAGCATGATGTGAGTGCTTAAGCAAGGAGAATTGATCATCTAGGTACAATCAGAGTGCTGAAGACACTGTGTAAATGAACACTTGAGTGCAATCAGTGCAGGCACAGATATCGAAATAATTTCTCACTTGAAGCTTTCAATTATCAGTGAACTCCAAAGACAATGACACACACAAAGCTGCTGTCCCTCAGTAGATTTATGTTAACTACATACAGAAAAGGGAAGGTAGAAAGTGCTGAACTGTCTCATGCTCCATGCATGCAGACACAGGCCAACAGAAGCAGCCTGGTGAGCCTCAGTAACCTCAGCCTTTCACTGAGTTTATGTACCTGCAGGGGAACAGAAGGAATACAATCCAACAGGAAAACAGCAGAGAAAAAATGCAATGGAGTTTGAGTTGGCCTCCAAGAGAGAAACTGCCAGACACCTCTTGCTTTTGCAATAACTAAAACGTCCCACTATGACAAGTGAGACAAGCAGAAATAATGTCACTTACTGCTACAAAACGGTCTGCTGAAAGGCTGAGATTTTCAACAGAAGACTGAAAGAAATCACTCTGCACTCCCGTGTGCAGACAAAGCTAAAAGCAAAATAAGACGGTTCCTTTATTGCGAGCCATAGTTTAGGATCTGGTGGAGAGGATGGAATAAACAAAAGGATAGAAAACCTGAAAGTCTAATTCCACACCCTGAAATTCCCTTCACAGTCTCTGCTTTGGAGAGAGGCTTTTTCAATGCCTCTGCATGACCTTGGAGGGCCATTACCAGCCTTAACCTTCACTGCTTTGAGATAATGGTCCTTTCACGGCTGCTGTCAGGAAACAAAAAGTAGCCATTCCTGAGCTCCCGCACTGATTTCTGATGCAGGTACACCAGTTTCTGTTTTTCTTGTTATGCAACACTACAGAAATCTGCATGGTTAAAGATTCTAAGGAGCTGTTTATACATTTAGGTGAATAGTAGAGGATAGCAGCCCTACACAAAAAAAAAAACCAAAACAAAATTCTGAGAGCATCTGAGAAGTGACAAGTAGCCTGTTCATGTCTGGTTTACGCTTCACGGAAGTTTAAGCTCCAGGCAGCAGCTTTTATCAGAGCTGCATACACTGAATCCTCAATGAAACTTCACTACCAGAAAACAACCCCCAAAAAAATGGCCAACTGCACAGGATAGCTGCTGCTTAGACAACAAATTCAAAACTTATTTTTAGTGAGGAAATTACGAGCTCATCTCATTATTTTGAGCCAGAAGAGTTAGCTACAAATAAGCACACTACTTGGAAATTGCTTTCTGCTTAAGAAGTACTAGATTGCCTCCTTGATTATCTCGTTTTGCATGCCTCCGATTAAGACCTACTAATAAATTTTGCACAGAAATCTTATTTTCTTCCCATTTTGTGACACTTCCTCAGCTAAATGCCCATAAAACTTAAAGAGCTACATCCAATCAGCAATTCTGAAGCTGCCTCTCCTGTGCCGACCTGACCTTTTAAGGTTATTAGGATTTGTTATTAGAAATATTTTTCTTCGTGCTTCTCCGGTGCACAGCATTTCCTCTGCCACCTCGTGGAATGAAGAGCTAGTGCACTACAAAGCAGAGCACACGGACTGTGAACACTGCTGGCTACAGCTGCACCTGCAGTCAGTGAAGTCCTGCACCTCAGCTGACCAGCTGCAGTGCTCCATCAAACTGCCACCAATGGTGGCTGTCTTGCACAAGATTAGAGTTGACAAAACTATTTCCCAAGTGTTACAGCGCACAATCTTTTTATCTATGGAGTCAGTTTTAAGTTTCTAAGTGAGCAGATACTGTAGAAAGTCTACAAGGTCTGAACTCTCCATTATCGTTTATTTATGAAAGCCAGAGAGAGATTAATTCTTGGGGGACAGAGCTAACGACTGCTCTGGACCCTTTAAATAGAGCAGTTCCTCTTTGCAGTCGATGCCTCTTCACAAAACAAGGTTCAGAATGATTAAAACAGAACTTACCATTAAACCAGGACTTACCATCTTTTATCATAGTAGAGTTTTCCATCCTCTATCCGGGCTTCAAAGCGCTGCGCTGGAGACTCTGCTGGTGTGGCTGGGAGGTGCTCAGGGGAGGAGGGAGAGGCTGAGTAGAGAGGAGAAAGTAGTTAAAGCCCAGTGAATGTCCACCATGCAGCAGTACATCTGACTGCAGAGTCATTTAATAAGGCCACATTAAGCAGAATTAAGCACAGAAAGCTACAAACTCGAATTTCCTTCAGAAAAATCCTCTGTCAGGATGACTAATACAACCTTGGCCTTGCTTACATAAATGGGAACATTCACTGAAATAGATCAAACAACTGAAGTATGTACAGGTATGTGATAAACACTATGTCCTTGACTTTGTTTTACCTCTAATTCATAATGTTCTAGTAAAACAGGGTGAGGATTACTTCAGCACATTAGTACCACTATCTGGAAGTGAAGTGTACAGACACACCAAGAGAGCTAAACCCACAGAACTGGGAATCCTCTGTCTTCTGTCTGCCTTACAAACAGGTCATCTGTCCAGACACATGCAAATACATGGAAAAAACCCTGCTACACAGCTAGACTGCCTCATGTTGTCCCACAGTGCCCAAGTGCTTCAGACACACTGTTCCCTTCCCACCCCCAAACTTCAGAAGAGATTATGAGACTCCATGGGGCACCCATGAGCCATAGTAACTACACAAAGAACAGCAATTACACAGTCAAAACAATTACACAGCCAAATTGCACAGACAAGAAGTCTACAATATAACTCTCTGCTCAAAACAGCAGTTCCACTGTCAACTCACCTGGTCTCTTGGGTGATTTAAGCTGCATGGAAAGAGAACAGAGAAGCGTTAGGGATCTGACACCGGCCAAGGAAGGCTACAGGAATAACTTTGGAGGTGGTCTTTCTTCCCATGCTTTTAATGGCTGTGTTTTATTTATTTTTTTTTTTAAATGTACAGTTAAGTGCCATAAGAAAACCAGAACACTGTGCCATAAACAGCTGAAGGTGCAGACAGTCTCATAATATATCCAAAGGTCCAGAAAAGGAACTTTTTCAGAGCATTCCAACTGTCCACCAAACCAAATCCATCTGACACGCTCCATTCTGAGTATGATCCAACTGTTCTCAGGGCATGCCAAACACAGAATGTAGATCATCTAGAGACTTCTACAGCTGTCACAAAAGGCATGCCCCATTAACAGCATCAAAAGCCTTAATGAGCAGCCTCTAATATAGGAAATCACATAAGCCTTAAAGCAGTTAGCAAGAAAGCAGTAGGATAATCACATCTAGAAAAAATGGAACAATAAATACAAACACTGCAGCCGACCCTGTTTGCTGACGTACTGTGAGACTGGGGAGAAAAAAGAAAAGCCCCCACAGGCTTGAAACAGAGGCTGGGATCTCAAAGGCAACAGTGCTAACATCTGTTCAGCCGTGCAGGGGAAGACAGAAACACGGTGAGATAGCTTATCACTTGGTTTCAACAAAAGGTAACGCTGTTAGACGGCAATCATTTTAATTAGGTTAATTAAACCTACTAAAATAGAAGTGAAGAGATACCTCCTTGCTAAATCTCATATTGTCTGTGATTCTGTGTTACTTCAGAAAGCCTACCGGGATGAAACAGTCCCACATCTCAGAAAGGAACACAAAACACAGCTCTGTTCTTTTCAGGGGAAAACATCAGCTTTCTTCTTAAAACAAAGAAACATACCTCAAGCCATAATCCCTACCTTATTTAGGGTTCTCAGGTCCTCCATTATTTGCTCATCCGTCAACAAGTAATTTAGCTGAGGTATCCAGAATTAAGGTTCTCTAAAGCTCTTGACAAGGCTAAAAATTAAAGGTCAGTGATATTTCCCTTCACTGAACATATGCCAGAAGGTTTCTGTGAAGTTGCAGCTTTTTTTTTTTTTTAATCATACAAATTAATGCAAGCCAACCCCCACAAAGCCTCATGTTTAGCAGCAAACACTACAACATCATTTTAACTTATTCACTTAAAACCATCCCTGAACAGCCTTCAGCACACTGACATTTATTTCGGTGGAGGCACCAAACGAGGAGCATTTTCAATGCTTTTCAGCTTGCACTGCTGCAGAGAACAATCTGCGAGATGAAACTGTACAACAGACTTCCTTAATATTCTGGAAAGTTAAGGTGAATGCCACCCAGAGTTAGGACAAAAAAAGCCAGCACTTCACAACTCCATTGGGAGGAACAGAGGGTTGGTCTTTTCTCACTGGTGACAGTGACAGGACGAGGGGAAATGGCCTCAAGTTGCACCAGGGTAAGTTTAGGCTGGATATCAGGAAACACTTATTTACAGAAAGGGTTGTTAAGCACTGGAATGGGCACCCCAGAGAGGTGGTGGAGTCCCCATCCCTGGATGTGTCTAAAAACCATTTGGATGTGGTGCTCAGGGTCATGATTTAGTGGAGGGTTGGTAGAGTTAGGGCACAATGGTTAGGTCATGGTTGGACTCAATGATCTTTAAGGTCTTTTCCAACCTGAGTGATTCCATGATCTTACTATTTTTCTTTCTTATTGCTCCTTCTTCCTGTGCCTATTCCACACAAGAAGTCTAACAGCACACAAAGGAAACAGTACTCAAAGCACTGCACCCTCTTTCCAATTTTAATCTACAGCATTTCTTCAAAACAGCTGTTAAGTCAAAAACATTCAAGTATTAAAATGTAGTTAGCACAATTAGCAGGCTGCATTGGAAGGATTTTAATTCTGATGGACCATGAGCTGCTCACACTCAATCATTGGGTCACGTTTGCAATGAAACTAACTTGCTTCAGATGAAATATGATCATTAATAACTAATATATATATATATTAGGAACAGCGAACAATCTCCAACTAAAAAGAGGTTAACTAGAACTGGAGATGCTCGTGACCCTCCTGCATGAACCGTAGAAGTTCAAGGTTTGATACTGCCTTCAGAAAGTCTGAGTCACTCAGGAGCTGCAAGATGAGTTTGTTAATCTCATCTAAGCAAAACATGTTTGGAATCTAATAATAAAACTTCTGCAAAGCAAAGCTCATTGCCTTCCTTTCCAGGTGAATTTAATATATAAAGTACCCATCATCACATCTTCCCAGAAGCCAGGGAACATTTTAATTACAAAAAACATGCAATGAGGCAGGAGAGAAGGATTACCTATATGTGTTTTTCTGTTTCCTGTCTTATATAAGACTCCAAAAAAATAAAAAAAATCTAATTCAGAGAACAAATCTAGTTCCCTGCTTTTGCTATGCATCTTTCCCTATTAGATATCTGAAGCCTTTATCAGAAATGGAAAACATAGTCTGATGTGACAAATATGATCTTTCTGGCAAATATTTTGTCACATCTTGAAATGAGAAAAGCTGAGGCTCACGGAAAAAGTCATTTCCTATCTATGGAATCAATCTCCTCAACATTTATGCTGAATGTCCTTTTAAGAAAAAAGTGCCAGAGGAATTCAAACTAGTCTCCATGACCAAAAAAAATCACCTGTGCTATCTTAGTACCTCCACAGATTGGCTGTACACCATCTGTTGATCACACAATATACATAACAAATTGTGCTCTGGCATTTTCCACATTAAATCCTCATCCCAGCACCTCCTATCATTTTTTTTTCCCTGTGTGCAACAACACTGATGCACTCTGCATTGCAGGCAGCACGCCGACTTCAAATACAGAAGCCCTCCAGTGATTGTGTAAAAGGATATCAGGGGCAGGTTTCCTCCTCTTGTCTGGGATGGGGACTGGATCATTTGGTCGTCTCCTCAGTTTCCTTGTCATGATAGGCTTCACTTCCATAGAATCTGCAGAGAAACAAAGTTGGAGAGCTATAGGACCACTGGGGGAAGAGTAAGGATCAGAAACTTTCTACAGAGGGCACAAGGAAAATGATATTTTCTTTCACAGAGAAAATGGCATTTTCTCATGATAGCTTCTAGCATCCAAGTTGGAACTGCTGGCAGTGAACACGAGCTCTCACTGCTGAACCACAGTGTTATGATGCCATGGTTACAGCTTTCATTGTCTGCAAGTGGCACAGCTGTCTGGAGGGCACTCAACAGCTCTTTCAGGTACAGATAACTGAAGCACAGCAGTGCTATGATGGTTCAACACGAACTTCCCTCACGCTACCACCAGATATCTGCTTCTAAAACAGATCACTCAAAAGGCAGGACTCGTGGAGTTATTTGCTGACACAACTTGAATAGGTCGCAGCACACAAAACAGCCACAAATCAGCTGCTCTTTCTCATGTCTTCAGGTTGGAACGCTAGGTTTGTCTAAGCAATACAGTCACTGTGTTCAAGATGGAGACTGAGCAATTTTAAACACAAACTGGATTTAAAGCCAGAAGACCTGAAAAGAAGTTTCAAACCATGTTCTAAAAAGTGAACTTGATTATAAACCTCACCACAGCACCTGTTAGGAAATAAGTTGTAGCTTACATACTGGGGAAAACAGTCAAAAAAAAATCAAGATGTCAGTAAGTCAGTGTCCACATTAGTTTGTCCAAATGCCTACAGGTGGTGTGACCTGAGCTGCTCAACTCAACTCTCAAACTCTCACAGATAATTCCTTAATTTATGAAGACAGCTTGAACTGCCAAGCAAGAGACCACATCTAAAACGCTAAAACCCAATACCTCACTGCTCCTTCTATGTGCTGAAAACTGCTTATTCA